>OZ025290.1:121613944-124013944 GCA_964019185.1 Maratus speculifer | reverse complement strand
AGGGGTTTGCGGGGCAATTGCCCCGGGGTCCCCCATAGCCATAGTCTGGCCTGAACACGATGCAAGACTCTAATTCACATTAATTCCCCTTATTGTAACTATCGGTTATCAAAAGTCATTCATTTTTCAAAGTTTTAGTAATCTTAACTTTTGGGAAAGAAAAATATTTGCTAGAAAATTAACTTCGATTCAAGTTATTTCGCAGTTATTAAAAATAAACCCAGTCAACTCTGATTTATTTGTTTTTCAAACTAAAAATTTTGTTGTCATAACTATTACTTTTACTTTTGAAGAAAAAAAAGGAAATCTTTTTATCTTCAGTGAATTCAGGAAAGCAAAGAGCAAATTGATTTCTTCTTTTACTACACTCTCGAATTTTTTCCTTTTATCTTCATGAAATAAAGCATTGTAGTGTTTAATCTTGTTTGCAGTTATTTGGAAAAGATGGAAAAAAACTGTCCTTTTCTTGAATCGGAAATCTATAATATTTCAGTGATCTATAAAGTTTAATCTTTTGTATGCAATGGAAATTTAGTCAAAGAAGACAATTTTCCTAGACAGAAAGAGAATTTTTGTTCCTACTAAAATGCAAAACTAGAACATTTCCGAATTAGTATAAATTAACTTGAACAGGCAGAAATTTAATTTATAATCACTTTTGCAGTCTGACAATTGGAAAATTATTCAGTTTTCAACGCGATCAATGTTAACCCCATTAAAATACTGGCCTTTAATTCCCAGTGGCTCTCCAACTTTTACAAAACAAAGCTCTCTATGAAACAACGAACTATTAACGATCCATCTACATATATTAAAGATATGCTGCAGAAATAATACAGTAGCCTTCCATTATATCGTATCTTGTTAAATCACTTATTTGGATATTTCGTTTTTTACTTTTTTCTATCTTTAAAAGAAAAAAGTATTGGATTCATGAAAATTTTCGAAATCCGGTTTTCGACGGATTTACACGCTTTAAAGGTCAGAGAATCTAAAAAAACATGTTTTTACAGTGTGTCTGTTTGTGAGTCTGTCTATCTGTCAGTCAGTCTGTCTATATGTGACACAAATTTTGTGGGGTTCTATCTCAAGAACTAATGCACACAAACTTTAGAGTCTGTTATACGTTATATCTTGATATAAATTAAACCTGATTAGTTTCTTGTATATATCACTCAACACAGTGGCGCTGCTATACTGCATTATTTACAAGTTCCACAATAGCCATATCGCAAGACTAGCACATGGAATTTTCATAAAACTTTAGATTTAGTTGGTACTTCATATAACATGGTGTACCATGTGACGCAGCCATGGTGCATTATTCGTAATTATCTCAATAGCTCTAACTGAAGAACTAATGCACGAATTTTTCTAAAACTTCAGATTCAAATAGTTCCTGATATGTATTAATGTTGTTTAGTTTTTGGTGTAAATTGTTCTACAGATAGCGCTTCTATGCTGCATTTTTCACAATTGGGCAACAGCTGTATCTCAAGAACTAATGCGTGGATTTGCATCAAACTTCAGATTCAGTAAGTACCTAATAAAAAATATATCCTGATTAGTTTTTGGTGTACATCATCCAACATGTAGCACTGTTATGCAGATTTTTTTTTTTTTTTTTAAGATTTTGTAATAGTTCTATCTCAAAAACTAATGCACGTATTTTCGTCAAATTTCAGATTCAGTTATAAGTTGACATAAATTGTTTCTGACTAGATTTTGGTGTAAACCTCTAATTGGTGACGTTCCTATCCCGCATCTTTCACGAAGTATTAACATGCATGAGATAGAAGAAAGTTTTGGGATTGCCACATTTGACTAGTTTATAATTTATTTTCCTTTGGTTTGTATAGTTAGATGGGTAAAACGGTGGCAATCTTTGAGTTTGAATGTTTAAAAGGGATATTACTATGTACTCATGGTATTTGGGAGAAAAGGGGGAGGGGCATTCTGGCGCTATAATTATTATTATTATTATTATTATTATTATTATTATTATCATTATTAATACTTTGTCATTATTGCGTTGTTAGAAAATAAGAACTGGAAAACATTATTTCTGTAATTGTATTTTCTGAACAAAAAGATGAAAATTAGCTTAATGAGGGCACTTAATTTTAATGCAATTGTAATTAACTTTAAATACGTATTTGCACATACGAAATTTGTTGAATAAATGACGTTTGATTAAAAATGTATAAATAATGTTTCGGGTAGTTATTGAGTGACACTTGTAGATTATTAAAAAGCAAGGAGGTAATGTCAACCATCTTTGTTCATAATTTTAATGGGAAGAAATCTCTGCTTAATTAGTAGAATTAAAGAGATTTGAGGATTTAATTGTTGATTAAAAGCCGTTTTATCGCACGAGACATAATCTTTGGTTGGTGTAGTTAGATGAGTAAAATGGTAGCAATCTTTGAGTTTGAATACTTAAAATATTTACTATGTACTCAGGGCATTTAGGAGAGGGGGGAGGGGGTATTCTGGCGCTATGATTTATTTTATCAAGAGTTTATTATTATTATTATTTTCATTATTGGGTTGTTAGAAAATAAGAACCGGAAAACACTATTTCTGTAATTGTATTTTACAGCTCATATTCAAAATATTAGAATAATTGAGAAAAAGTAATAAGAAAAAATTATTTGTCATTTATTTATTTTTTATACTAAGTAAATGCAATTAAATTTCTTATAAATTAAATCTGGAATGTTTAGATAAGATTTTAACATTTATAAAATATAAAATACAGCACAATAAATTAGGTATACAGCTTCCTTAAACACACCAGAATATTAGAATAAAATTTAGATTGGTTCAAAATATTAGAGTATTTTATTTTACGCAACAATATTACCTTATGAATATGAAGTAAATGGTAGTTAATATTTTGTAGCATCCCCTTTAGCTTTCATAACAGCGTACAATCGATCTTGCATACTATATACAAGGTGTTTACAAACATTTCTATCAATATTAGCCCAAATAGACTTTATACGTGCCACTAACTCACAAGGAAGTTCTCCATTGGGGCATACTCAGAATTTTTTGAAAAAAATACGAATTAAACTACTCATGTAAGTAATAAAGGATCAGTGAAAATTAGCGGCGGAATTACATTATTAGATATGTAAAAAAATAAAATAGTTTGGAATAATTGGCGTGAAAAGTTGAAAGCGACGCGGGATTTGGCGGGCAGTGCATTTCCTCGCCAAAAGCAGACGATTTTAACGAATCCGAAAATTGATTTTAATTGACTTCACTTTTAAAAATCTTCAGCATTTACTGCAACGTCACTCCACTACTTTTATAGAATATCTCTCTTCTGACCAATGAGAATGCTCCATAGCACGATGAATTGACCGTTTTCTATAAAAGCAGTGGAGTGACGCTGCAGAAAATGGTACAGATTTTTAGCGGTGTTGTAGCTTGTGCAACAATGTTAAAAATCTGCTGCATTTTGCTGCAACGCACTCCACCACTTGTATATAATATCTCTATTCCAACCAATGAGAAAGCTCCATTTCACGGCCAAGTAAACATTTTCTATATAAGCAAGGGAGTGCGTTGCAACAAAATGCAGCAGATTTTTAACAGTGTATTTTTCAATTTGGAACAATTTTAATCAGTTTAAATTGTGTTTTAAATGATAAAATATATTAATTTCATTTTGTTATAAGTACATATAAACGTATATGACAAAATTACACTTAAAGTAAAGTAAAAATGCAAAACTAAAATTACTTAAACTAAACTTATTTAAATAAATTGAACATAGAAAGTTTTTTCTTTAAAATGTATTCGAAGTGTAAAAGCGTATTTTTCAAAATTTCGTTTTTTCGCCAACCGGAGATAAATCGCCAAATAAACGAATTTTTTATTATTTTTTTACGGACGTTATAAGGAGATTCCGCCGAAATTCTTTTTATAAACATATATAACTATATGTGAAGAACATTCTGTAATTTTTTCAGATTTTTTTTAGCATGCCCGTATGGAGACCTTCCTTGTCAGTTTTACTTGAAGGAGGATTTTTTTGAAGTTTTTTCTTCATTATACACCATAAGTTTTCGATGGGATTAAGATCTGGTGAATTTGGTGGCCAAGGAAGTACCTTAATGTTGCGTTGGCGGAACCAATTCTTAGTTGACACCGAGGTATGCGGGTACGCTAAATCTTGCTGAAAGATGAAATCATCTTCAAATAAATCTTCTGATGATGGAATCATGTAATATTCTAAAATTTCTTGATATATCAGAGAGTTAACCTTTTCGTAGACGATGCATAACTTTCCAGGTCCTTCTGCACTCATACAACCCCAAACCATGACACTAGCAGCAAATTTTACGGAACGTTTAAGGCATTCTTTATCCAATGCTTCTTGCTTCATTCTCCAAACTCGAATACCTTGATTACCATATGAAACACAAAACATACTTTCATCACTAAATAATATATTTTTCCAATCTTCATTGCTCCATAAACGTCTTGATTTATACCAATTCAATCTTATACGCTTTTGTCTTGCAGTCATGAGAAGTTTTGTTTTCGGTACACGAGATTCAAATTTAAATTTATGGAGACGTCTTAATGTTGTCGATGTAGAAATTTCAACTCCTTCTTCTTTCCATTTTCGGTGCAAGAATCGCACACTTTTAAAACGGTTTTTCTTAACTATACGCTTCAGTTTCCTGTCATCTCTAGCAGATGTTTTTGGTTTTCGGCCACCATTTCGGCGATTATTTTGAAATTTTCCAATTTTTGAATATTGTGTTAGTATTTTACTAACGCTCGATTGCGAACAATGTAAATAATTCGCTATAAAACATTGATTTTTACCGTGCCGATACAAATCAACCATACGAAGTTTAGTAGATTCAGGAATATCACTCACACGGCCCATTTTAAGACGAAAAAGAAACAAACTGCAAAAAAGAATACTGATTTTAAATAAAATAGTCTGAATTTAATCAATGATGCCACCAGTTAAGAATTGGTAATAATTAAAGGAGAATTAATGTGAAATATTCTAATATTTTGAACCACTTGAATAAATATTCTAATATTTTGACTTTTCAAAATAATTTTTTTGCAATTAATCTTTTCAAAAATGATATTAAATTTAAGATAACAAGTAAGTTTAATCAACAATAAGTTCTTAATAAAAATATCGTTTGCATATTTTCATTAAAAGACATTAAAATACCAAACGATATTTTCAATTTCTAAAAAAAAAGTAATTATTCTAATATTTTGAATATGAGCTGTATTAAAAAAAAAGAAGAAGAAAAATAGACTGGTGAGGACACTTAATTTTAATGCAAATGTAATTAATTTTAAATGCATACTTGCACATACGAAATTTGTTGAATAAATGACATTTGATTAAAAATGTATAAATAACATTTTACAACCCTCAAGAACACGAAGCAAAAATGTTTCGTGTTCTTGTGGGATACGCTTTGAATAAATATGCGTTGACAGATACGGATTCGGGGATGTCGAAATTCCAACTTCAAGTCAAGGTACTAACAAATAAAGATAAACTTCCTTTTTTTTTTTTTTTTTTTTTTTTTTTTGATAAATTGAGTTGTTAAAACGGTATTAATTTTTATGGAGGCTATTTCTTATTATCGTTTACAAAAAGTTAATTTCTAAACCGTCAGTTTTAGAGGCATTATACCAATCGCAAAAATGTTTTAAATTTTCTTCCTGCATCATATAATTATCAATTAACATTAAAATAATTATTTTTTAAATTGTTAAGAAATTACATATTTTATACAGTGTTCAGTAAGTTATAAAATTTCCTAAAACTTTTATTTAGAAAAAGGTTTTATGTGTTTTAACAAGTCAAACGGAAAAAAAAATTATTCTTCTATTGGCAAAACTTACTGAGTTATGATACTTATGAATTTTCGACAGGGAAAAACACGTTTTTAGTGCAAGAAAACGCTAATAATGCGTAAAATGCAAAGTATCACATCTAACTAAGTTTTTGTCTTGCATAAATTAAATTTTTAACCCCAAGTTGATTTTAAATGCGTTAGGTTTATCTAAACTAAAACAGCGTCTATACTTATAAATCAAAATTATTCAAGATACCTTAATTAAAGGCCCTCTATTTAAATTGTCTGTTGACAGCATAGTCGCATCGATTAGTTATGCGTTACAAAAATTACAGGTTGTTGAAACCTCTTACCTGTAAATGTGTGGAACGATATAACCTGTTAACAAAAAATAACTCTATTTCTCATCGCTAATACATATCAACCGACGGATCAAATGCAGGAGCAGGGCTGTTTAACCCATTAGTGCCTAGCGTCCCTTTTTAGGGACGCTTCAAAAGGTGCATTCAGCACTGTTTTTGACACCGGTAAAAAAGAAAAGCAATAATTATTTTATTTAAATGAGGCATTTTCGTGATTAATGAACTAAACTTAAATCTTCTAAAAATAGTGGTGCCAACCAAATAAGATTTACGCAAAAGATGCTGGGCACGAATGGGTTAAAAGTATTGGAATACATATTTGGCTATGGACAGTAGCATCTTATTTCCCTAAATAAGAAAGCTTTGTTAAAGATTTCAGAAAGTGTTGGAAAGTGTTTCATAATCTATGCTTAACGCGTGATTTTTCTTTCATGTTACAGTTAGAAAAGATAATGAGCTAGAATTTAAAAATTATACACTTGTTAAAAACATGTAATGTAAATAAAATGATATTACAGGATCACGCAAAGAATTATCTACTTGGTCACCCATGGATGATAATTTCTGGAAATATGATTCAAGTAGTTTTAAAAGTGTTTTTGTTTGAACTAAATTTTAACTAAATACTGGCGTGTAATAAAGTTACCAGGTAAACTACAGAGCTGAACAAAAGTATTGAAGTATTTTTCCATGTATTGTATAAACTGCAGAAAGAGAAATTTTAACCTGTTAGGCGTTTTCTTGCTAAACTAAACTTCCGCATTATATAGTATATGTATCAATTGGCAGATCAAATACAGGTCTGTTCAAAAGTATCAAAATAAATACTTGGACAGTAACACCTTATTTATCTAAATAATAATGAATAAATAATGAAGTTTTGTTAAAGTTTTCAGAAAGTATTGGAAAGTGTTTCATAATCTATGCTTAACATATGATTTTTCTTACTTTTTTCTAAAATAATAAATTATTTACTGAAATAAGTTCTTTTTCCCTATTATTTTCACGACTTCAATGGTATCATTATTAAAATGATTTAAAATCTGTAAAACTTAAAAAAAAAAAAAAAAAAAACAGAAAAGAAAAGAAAAAAGAAAAAAACTGTTATTTTTTCTAGTAATAATAAGTCATCTAAATTACACGATTACACATTTGCAAGAATCAGGGCCGTAGCCAGAAATGAACGATAGGTGGGGCTCAAGCAAAAATGGGGGGGAGGGGGGGCTCATATTTTTTTTTCTCTCACTCGCGATAAGTTAGTGCATATTCACATTGTAGGTACTATGTTTCTTGTTATACTGTTATAATAACTTCATTTGATGCTAAGAAAAATGTATGATGATGAAAATTTTGAGTGCATAACTGGTGCAAAATTAAACATAGTGTTAGCTTCATTACATACAAATAGGATGAGGGAGTTTTGAAACACCTATTTTAGATACAATTTAGTATTTCTGCAAAACTAGGAAAGGGTCTCAAAACTAAATTAGATTTTTGAACAGAATTTCATTTGGATTTTCGGAACAGAAATTCAGTTAGTGACCTTGAAATCTTTTCCAGGGGGGGGGGGCTCAAAATATTTTAGGGGGGCTGAGCCACCCATAGCGCCCCCTTAGCTACGGGCCTGGCAAAAATACACATTTTTAAATATTTAAACTTTGTTTTAAAATATTAGTTTGTATTATCTTTTATTTGTAATTATGTAGTAACAATAAATAATCCAACATTTAAGCTATCCCTACCTCCCTCAGAAATGTCTGCGTATCCCTTTGCCTCTATGTAGACATTACTAAAAATATGTAACTTAAGTAATAGTGCATAAAATCTTTTGTTTTAAATGAGAAGGTAAGTAATCAAATTACATTTTTTAATTGCACGTATGGGAAAAAAAGAGGAAAAATATGACAAATCTTTTTTTGTTGTTGTTGTCTTTTTAGCTCTAACATTTGCATTTCTGAGTCAAGCAACCGAAATACTTTTTACGCTATAAATTAATTAAATTTGTAAATAAAATAAATATATTTATTTTATTTACAAATTTAATTAATCAAAATTATATGATTTTGATGTCAGGTGCCGCAGACTGCTCCGGTCTGTTGATTATTTTTTAACACAGTTTTATCAAACTAAAGAACATACTAATTTAAGCATTCTTTCTTTGATTAAAATTATATTTTAACTCCCTCCCCTCTTTACCATGTACAAAAATAAATAAAAAAACTTGAACATACTTAACTTCTTAAAAATACCTCTAATTTTGTGCTTACGGTGAGAATTCGGTCAGAAGGATTCAGTGTCAAATATAGTTTAATATTTTTCTGCTGTAACTGCCTTTTATCTGTAAGCATAAAATATTTTTATTTAACGGAAAAGTTAAATAATTTTATTATATTTTTAAATGTCACTTGCACAAACTTCCCCCCTACCCCGAAGCCTTAGAAATCCCTCTCCCGGAGAAAAGTGTCCGAATTAAACTCTATTCCTCCTTATTTATTAACACTTTCCAACAAAGTTGAAAAGTGTTTATGCTTTCGGTTTGTCTGGCCTTCTGTTCGCACTCTAACTCCTGTAAATAGACTCGGATTGTTATACATTATTGATGTTTACCCTAGCACGAACCCTATTGAAAATGAAGTTTCTACCATGATTAGTTTATTTATAGGGATAGTCAAAAGTTTTTCGATACGTTACGACCTATCGAAAAAAAATCGTTTCATATGAATTTTAAAAGTGTTACACCCTGTCAAGCATACTCAAATTTATATGGATTCGCAAAGTGCACTAAAATATGCAGTGAAAATAATAGTTATTATTCATTTGCAGGACCACTCAAAAGAATTCCATTATACAATAATAAATCAGCTGACTTTTAGTGCTTTTATTTTAATCAAAAAATGTGATGTCACACTTCCAGTGTTGAATTCAGACGGTTTTCTCCGGGAGGGAATTTTGCAGTTTCGGGGGGGACAATATGGAGCTCCGGGGGGAAATTTCATTTTTTGACCATTGAAAGTATAAAATTTCAAACCTTCTGGGGGGGGCATTTTGATGCTCCGGGGGGAATGTCCCCCTGGGCCACCTCCTGAATTCAACACTGCACACTTCTTGTTACCCCCAACCCCCTTGTCACAGTTTCACGAACCTCCCTCCCCCCTCATCCAAGTGTGACATCATTTATGGACGGCCCCTTATTTGATCAACTTCTGGCTTGGTCATCCTACCTTACTAGCGTCTGCGTTAACATCAAATTCATCCGCGCAACTTCTGATGCGCAGCTCTGTTGAGGAGAACTCGGGGAGAGCTCGCACATTTCACCGAGGGACTTACAAGGAAGGTCTCCATTGGGGGCATACTCAGAATTTTTTGAAAAAAATACGAATTAAACTACTCATGTAGGTAATAAAGGATCAGTGAAAATTAGCGGCGGAATTACATTATTAGATATGTAAAAAAATAAAATAGTTTGGAATAATTGGCGTGAAAAGCTGAACGCGACGCGGGATTTGGCGAGCAGTGTTTTTCCTCGCCAAAAGCAGACGATTTTAACGAATCTGAAAATTGATTTTAATTGACTTCACTGTTAAATATCTGCAGCATTTACTGCAACGTCACTCCACTACTTTTATAGAATATCTCTCTTCTGACCAATGAGAATGCTCCATAGCACGGTGAATTGACCGTTTTCTATAAAAGCGGTGGAGTGACAGTGACGCTACAGAAAATGGTACAGATTTTTAGCGGTGTTGTAGCTTGTGCATCACTGTTAAAAATCTGCTGCATTTTTCTGCAACGCACTCCACCACTTGTATATAATATCTCTATTCCAACCAATGAGAAAGCTCCATTTCACGGCCAAGTAACCGTTTTCTATACAAGCAAGGGAGTGCGTTGCAACAAAATGCAGCAGATTTTTAACAGTGTATTTTTCAATTTGGAACAATTTTAATCAATTTAAATTGTGTTTTAAATGATATAATATATTAATTTCATTTTGTTATAAGTACATATAAACGTATATGATAAAATTACACTTAAAGTAAAGTAAAAATGCAAAACTAAAATTACTTAAACTAAACTTTTTTAAATAAATTGAACATAGATAGTTTTTTCTTTAAAAAGTATTCGTAGCGTAAAAGCGTATTTTTCAAAATTTCGGTTTTTCGCCAACCGGAGATAAATCGCCAAATAAACGAAATTTTTATTATTTTTTTACGGACGTTATAAGGAGGTTTCGCCGAAATTTTTTTATAAACATATATAACTATATGAGAAGAACATTCTGTAATTTTTTTAGATTTTTCTGAGTATGCCCGTATGGAGACCTTCCTTGTTAGTTGAAATTTGCGGATGAAGCCTCGGTTGAAGCAGCATTTGAACGGCGCGTTTATCTATTGTAGAGTTTTATAATGATCTTTATTAAATTAGTTAATAAAGATTAGTTATAAACATATAAAGATCAGTTGCTTTTTAAATTGTACTTACAATTAACTAAATAAAATTGAGTATAATTGATAATTAAAATATATTTTTTAAATTCATATAAGTTTTTTCAAAATAATTAAATGAATATTTATTAAAATACAATATCTCCTACACTTACACTAAATATAATTTTATGCTACATAAACATAATTTTATATAAAAGATTAGTAAATTCTATTAATTTGATATTTAAGTTTTCATTTTTTTTTTTTTTTTTTTTTTTTTTTTAATCAAGCATTATTTTCATATATAAAAATCGGGATTAGTTTACTATTCTTTTACTAATTACTGATTCATCTGAAATTATAAAGATGTGGGGATTAGTGCAATTACAAATTTTCTTCTTTTCCTTATATTACTATTGCTATTTAGATATATAATTAATATTGATTTGAAATATATATAATTAATATAATCAATCTTTAAATATATGTAGATAATATTAATATTTAACTGTGAATAATCTATATTAGATAATGTTATTATTTAAATATATATAATAAATATTTTTGTTTAATTGTATGTGTGTGTTACTGCACATGTATAATTTAGATGAATTAATGTATTATTTAAATATGTATTTTATATTAAATAATAATATTTAAATACACATAATTTATACTATTATTTATTAAATATCTAATTGATATTAATACTTTTGTTTAAATATATACAACTTACATTAATTAATATTATTTAAATATGTATAATGATATTAAATAATATTGTTTTTAAATACAGTCGAGTCTCTCTATAAAAAAAACTCTATCCAGCGAATTTCTCTATTTAACGAATTTTTTTTTAGGAACGGTCAATTTTTTCATGATTACATTGAAAATAATCTCCATATAGCGAAATATATATCTCCATTTAACGAATTTTTTCAAAAATATTCTTGTTCATAAAATATAAATGTTCAGAAAACGCTTCAAATTATTTATAATTTTTTTTTTCTTTTTTTCGTGATTTCTGGTTTAAATTTCATAGCTGCATTCCTCTACCTTATTCCTTATGTCCAAAAAAGGCATTCATCCCCCCCCCCCAAGAAAAACAAAATTTTTGCATGGTTACACTTGACATTGTTTTAGACAAGATGAGCATGTGTTCTTGGAAAAGATTGAAGCATTTGCTTGCTACTGGAGCGATTTGCAATTCTCACAAAGCATTCTAACATATAAAATTTTTCTATTGTCGTCTTGAAACTGTTGTTTGTTTCTTGGTTTGGATATTAAGGCAGGAATAAAGAAGGGATTTCTGCAAGGGGGAAATTGCAGAAAAGTTCTTATTTTAGCATGTTTTCATCTACCTAAATTAACTCTCATTACTTTTATAGTGTAAAGTAAATGTTTGATGTTTGTGGCGACTCGGAATATTTTTTGTTGTGAGAGAAGATTTAAATGAAGAATTGTTACTAAATGTCATCTATGCTGGCGTTATCTTCTATTTTAAAGGCATTAAACTGCTTCTAGGATAAACATAATTCTCTTTGATTAAGTAATAATTTTCAAAATAATCAATAAGACATAGGGGGAAAAAAAGAAAGTGGCGAAAATGTTTGAGATTCTGGAAAAATTCCGTTCAATATTTCAAAAACTTAGATAAATATTATTTTAAATTTATAAAAAAAATTATTATAATTATTATATTTATTTATAAAAAACTTATTTATAAAAAAAATATTTAAACAGCTGAAAAACAATTCTGTTTCAAAATTTAAACATTAAATGAAAAAGAAATTGCCGTTCGCTATTCAACGAATTTTTCTATCTAACGAATTTTTCTGTATAACAAATTTTTTGACTGAGTAGTGGATTTCGTTATATGGAGACTCGACTGTATATAATTAATTGATATTTTTACTTAAATACATATAATTTAGTGATGTATAAATTGATGATACACGTTTTAACAACAGTATTCAGTTTTTTATTTTTATTTTTAAATCTAAGTCTGATTTTAAATCGATGACCAAAAGTTTTGTGTCATCAAAATCTGATGTTACAATTACATTGTACAAAAGAGTTAAGATTTATTATATATATATATATATATATATATATAATTTCGTCTTACATAGAAATAAGAATTAATACTAAATACTCTCTCGTGACAACGTTTCCTGCTTTTTATGTCCCTGAAAATTAATTTTAAATAACAAATCTGCAATATTTATACCCAACCGATGACTTGAATAAAAACAGAGTTCAGACAGAGTCAGTCATCTCATTATTATTATATACCATACTATACAGAAAGAATGCTTTAGTTCATTTCTTAAATAGATATAAATAATTACATTTTTGAAGTAGTGTAACATCACTTAAATCTACCACAAACGATTTTTCTTCCATTGTCCCTATAAATGCTACACACTCAATTTTCACTAGGAAACATGCTGTAGTTATTTTCAATAACATGAACGAAATTTAAGTTTACGAGAATTACAGTACAGACTGACAAACTGAACTCATAGCTACTCTTTTCAAATGTGTTTGAAAGTATTAAATTAATTTTTCACTAGGGTCCTGTAGATAGATCCAATTCTAATGTCCTTTTAATAAAAAGTGTTCGACTTTATTCCAATGATTTAATAAATTTTTTGTAGTTTCTTTGAAAAACTTGTAAAATAATAAATAAAAGATTACGATAATTTATGCTCATTTGAAAAGAGAATGAAATAAAGCATAATTCAATGAAATTAAAACGTCACTATAAATTAAACAGGATAACAATCTGATGTGAGTAGTAAACAAGGCTTAGAAAATAGAAGTTTGTGTTTAAATCAAGTAAAAGAAAGAAAAAAATGAATTTTCAAATAAGTAAACTACTACACAAAATATTTTAATAAAAATCTTATATTGCTTCAGAGAGGTGTTACAAAAAAATAAAAAAAAATCTAATGGATTTAATAGATTTACTACACAAAAGTAAGACAAATTAATTATTATGGAAAAAAAATTAATGCCTTAATTAATTAGTGAAAACTGCAAATAAAGTACAAGTTAGGGTCTTCAGATATAAAGTGCATATGTTTGTAAAGCAAGTAAAAGTTAAGAGTAATACAAATCCACTGTTTTAATTATTTTAACTATCCTTATATTTTAAAATCAATCGCAAAAAAAAAAAAAAAAAAAAATCAGAACACGGTATAGAAACGTATAAACCTCTTGGTACCGATAATTAAAACAAAGAACTCAGTTTTGAATTTAAGGGGTGGTCCATGGGGACATCCCTCCCGGAGCAATGAAATGTCCCCCCCCCCCCTCCGGAAATTTTCATTTTTTGGGTTTCCAATGGTCAAAAACTGCAATGTCCCCTACGGAGCTAATGAAGCCCCTCCTGGAGAAAAGTGTCTGAATTCAACACTGAATGAACTACATTTTAAAAGCAGTATTAAAATTTTCATGGCATAAATAGTGTTTATCATTGCAAAAATAATAGTACAACTAAAGATTGTATAGTCAACTCGAAGAATAGTTTCATATGTACAGATATTAAAACAAAACTAGCGTATGTACAGATATTAAAACAAACGGCCGTGTACCGTGCAAGTCAGATGTTCGTCAGCAAAACTGCTCCCTGCACGAAGCAAGAGTAAACAAACCGAGAAACAAATCCTTTGAAGCAGACGAATTATTCCTAGCAGACCTGCGCGCCAGAAGTTGCGCGGATGAATTTGATGATAACGAAGACGCTAGTATCCTACATTGAGCGAAAAAACATGAGACATGCGACAATTTCACCCTTAACAAAGGAAAAACCGGTTTGACTGCGACATGTTGCACGATTTTTGACGCATGTCTCGCTAGTGTGTGGCGTGTAGCAGTAATGCATATTCTATGCTTGAAGCATGATTTTTTTTTTTACTTGTTCTCTTTATTTATGTCACTTGCATAAGCTTTTTTTTTTTTTTTTTTTTACATCCAGGAACAAAACATTCACGTACCATCTCAAATTTATGTAATGTATTCTCTATATTTAAAAAAATAAAATAAAAAATAAAAACAAACATAATAAAATATTTTTGGATTCTTAAAAATATCATTTGCGTTTTCGGTCCGTAGTTTTTCCTCCATGATTAACACTGTTCTTTTCGCTGTTTTCAAAAATACTAACTTTTCACTGGTTAAGCTCGTTTCGCTAAACAGCGAAAATTTATCTGGATCCCGGCTTATACTTATCCCTATAGGGAAATTTACTTTTGTTTTCTTCATGAACTTCATTTATTTATCCCTTACTTTCCCCTATGACATCGACGCCTGTGTGTTTATGAATCAAAACATGTGAACGTGATTTCGTAAACAATGGAGCCAGTGGCAGTAGGTCATATAAAATTGCTAATAAATCAATCGTCGTCGTAAACGGTGATGAAATGTGAACCCTTTCAAAAGTTGAAAAAACAAAATAAGAGTATATGAAAATTTATACTAGGAATGTATTAAAATAAAGACTATTATCACGAGTAACGATAATTATCTGTGATATGCTGATAATACCACTGACGCAATCTTCCCACTAACATTTAATAGAAAAATTGTTTTGTTCGTATTAGCATTACATAATCAGTAGAGGAAAAATAGTTTCTGTTCAACATTTTTTCCAAGTGACCTGTTGAGAAATTTTCCTCAAAGAGAGAAGAAAGAAGTTAGGAAGCATGAATGTCTCCTAAAAAAACCTGATGGACTGCAGTTTTGTTTAGCATCGTACCCATTAAATATTGATATTAATTTTGAGTTAAAAGAATTTGGTTGCGAATTTCGCCATGGATAATCGCTTAGGTAAATATACATTTATACTTTGTATTTCATTGTTATTATTTATTAAAATTTATGTTTACAATATAATATTTTAATGTTGAGCTGGCGCTATCACTTTAAAACAATATTTTACCAACATTCATTGTAACTGGCATGAATTTAAATCCTTAAGTTAAAATTACATTATCATTGTAAAACAAAATTTCGTAATTTTATTATTTTGCATTGAAGCCTTATAGTTATTGGTACTAACTTGTCGAATCATTTTTCATTAAAAATTAATCATTAATTTAATTTATAAACATTGATTACTTTGAGAAATGTTTTGTCAAGTAATTTGTCTGCAAAATAATAGGATTACATAACCAGTGTTATGTATTGCTTTTTTTTTTTTTTTTGCTTGTAAATGAATTTTTTATTTCAAAGTATCCTTTATTTGTATAATTAATCCTTTGAGGCTTTAAATGTCCTTCAGAATTTTTACTGTATGTTTAATGATTCAGAAAATAGCTATGGAAAGTATCTGAGAATTTGTTTATGATTACATATGAGGACCCCAGAAACCAAGGGGTATAAGTGACAAAATTGAAAAAAATAAACTAAATACACAGACGACCTAAAAATATGCTTTTTTCATTTCAGGTAAAGAAATATAAGTGATTTTCTTATTATTTGCTGAGTTATAGAGGCAAACCACTTTTTTCCGAAAAACAAACAATATTGATTAATTATACATTTAAAGAAAATTGTACTTTATTTTTTAACAGTTATTGAAATAAGAGTTCAAAGACCAGAATGCAACAAGCAGAAATTTCCTATTTCAATTCACTCAATTGTTATTGATGTTCCAATTTAACATCAATTATCTTTAAACTCAATTTACTCCAAATCGAAATTTTGTCACTTGTACCCCTTGGCTTCTGGGGTCCTCATATAGATTTGCTTTACACTGTTGCACAAAAAAATAATATTAAATATGAATATCATGTTAAATCCTCCATTGAATTCTAAGGCTATGTGACAGGAAAAAAATGTTTAGGCTGCTTAAAGAGTTAAAAGTAGAATGCATGCAGTTTCAGGAAAGTGCTACACTCTGCCAGGGTCGGACTGGGTCAGGGAAAAGGGCGCAGACCTTGGATTTTCAAAGGGCTCAAACTAATTAACAAACATCTATTTTACTTGCTGGTGTTGTGTTTAGTTTAACGTGGTTTAACACATTTGCACAGCATTAAATATAAAAATAGCTTAAAATTATATCTCTGCTTCATTCCTAGCGCATGTTTAAAGTTCCATAAAATCTGCAGAATGTTGCACAATTTTTTTAAATGAATCATGTAATATTTAAATGCTCCAGCAATTTTGAACACAAAGAAGTCTGTAGCAGACCGATATCAAGGCTATTAATTTCTAATTTTATTCTTTTGTGTCAATAGAAGTTTTATAAGAATCGTGGGGAAAAAAAAGTTATCTCCTCCTTCCAATTATTCTGCAAATTTTTGTACAAAAAATACATAGATACCAACTGACTGGTAATAATATAGACTGTTAAATACTATTTATAAATGTTCTTTGGGAATTGGCTATGTATGAATAAATGAACAAAAATTTATTTTTCAAATGGTAACACCCATTTTTGACATATTATTTGAATCCTTGCCAGCCAAGAAAAAGATATATTTTAAACAAATTTCTTAAAACTTTAATGCAATTATAAAGCAAACAGTGTTAGGAGTTTATCCATAAATTTCAAAAAATAAAACAAAAATATTGAAAAAAAATTACCGAAAAAAAACTCAATTAGTCACCAGTAAAATTATACAATAATTTAAAATTTATAGTAATAAACTTAATTTAAATTGGATGAAAAGCCCTACAAAATGTTTCTGATAGAGTTATGCAATTTTTTTCGATGGCTCTTTTCATGAAAGAAGATGCCCCCTTAAATTATGGGAAGGCAAAATTTCGTTTTATTTCAAAAATTAATTATTCAAATGAACTGCAAAGTTACACATGGATGTTTTTCAAGATTGTGATTTGTTGCATTGAACAAATAATGTAGATCAGAATTCATAACTCTTAATAAGAATTTATTAAAAGTTTTAAGAATTAAAAAATATTTTTGAATGGAGAAAAAAGCCTATAATATGTTTGAGTCTATTCAAATATTCAGTGTAGAAATCGGATTACTTTTATATAAAGATATAAATTAATCTTCTTCAGTTAGATTTGCCTTTATCATCCTCAAATCCATACTCTTCCAACTACATCAAGATTTATGATTATGTGGATAAACAATGCAATTTCCTGGCCGTTCGGATCTAAGAAACTCCACTAAGTTGTCAAAAATGGGTGTTACTATTTGAAAATTCAAAGTCGGTACAATTTTTTAAATATAGATGATTTCGAAAACATCATTTATATATAATAATAAATAATCGACATTATATCCCGCCTTTTGGTTCCTAAGATTTTTTATGATTATTTTTAGCAGTAGTAGTTTTTTTTTCTCTCTGACTGCCAAATGGAGCTGCTGCAGAGCTGCAAAAGACCTTCAATCCCTTTTTTTATATTTCTTTCACATTTTAAGAATTAGTTATCATTCAGTTGAAAATGAGATAATTCAACTTCTGTTACAGTTTGACAGCAATTACTTTTGTGAGTTAGATATCTTGTAGAAGGCATTTTTTATCCTTAAACAATGACTTTATTTATCCGTAAAATGCTAAAGTTATATTTTACTGTTACAAGATTTTTAAAAGAAAAAAGAAAAAAAAAACCACAAATTTTCTTTATTAGCGTAAAACCACTGAAATAATTCACTAAATTTACCCTTCTCAGCATACTCTTCCCATGATTTATAAAATTCTTATAATTAGAAATCAAGGGAAATATTTTATTTTCGACGTTTGAGAGGAATCCATCAAGGATTTTATTCCTGGAAGTTGCTGGATTTTGTGGCCAGCGTTTATTTTTAATTATTATATAAAAAAATATCACAATTCTTAAATTTCATCGTTTTATTTAATAATAGATTTTTCCACGATTAAATAAAAAAAAAAAAATTAAAGCAAAATGCATACTAGAATTTCTTTATACTTATTTAATGAAGGGAAATTTGTCATTAAAACAAAGCGAAGATTACTAACCGAAAATTGTGTTTAGATTTTGTAAAAAAAAAAAAAAAAAAAAAAAAAAAAAAAGAAGAAGAAAAAAGAAAAAAAGCAGACAGCTGAATTTTACAACTTGCAGTATCCAAGGTCCAAAAATGTCATCAAGTCTGTATTCCTCGTATACAAGGATCATGTTTTCTAATCAATAAAAAAATACCCAGATTTTTTTTTTCTTTTTGCCTTTTGATATTTATATGGTTATTTTCTCAAAATTATTTTCATAAAGCGCGGTTTTAATTATAGGTTCATTCATGTCCGGTTTTGGAGGGACAAGATAGCTAAAAGACTGGAAATATGCAAAATATCTAGGAAAAATCTAAAAGATGACATTCAAAAAAGCTATTAAAAAAAAAAAAAAAAAAACAGCCCAGGGCGCCGTGGCTACTACTCACCCTAGGTGCACGTATTCTCTCTCGATTGTATGCAAAGATTCCTATTTTGCTTTCCGATCCTAATTTTTTTTTTTTTTAATCTATCATTAATTTCTTTGTTACATAGAAAATCATTCTTGTGTTGCCTGTCTGTCTACTGAGGATTATTCCCTAAATGAATTCTCGAAAATGAGTACACTCGTCAAAAATGCATGGTACAACTAGAAAAAAAAAAATACCTAAAAGGCTTAAACACTTAGGGGCGCAAAGTTTTCTCTGGACAAGGGCGCACCAGCCCTCTGGCTGATGGGCCGGCGGGCCAGTCCGAGCCTGCACTCTGCTTACCCTTTGATTTAAAAATTAGCAACCATCTTGCTCCTGGGTCATTCCACATGAAATCAACCAATTTAAAGAAAACTTGTTGCATCATAGTCACAGATTTTTTTTAAATTTTTATCATAGACAGACATAGTAGTGATTATATTATGATTATATAATTATACATTATATTCCTTAATTATATTCTTATCTTTTTCAGTGTAAAATTTTTTCAATTGTCTAAATTTTTTTTTTTTTTTTTTTTTTTTTTTTTTTTTTTGGGGTGGGGCTGGGGGGCAGATTCCTACAAAATTAGTCTAAATGAGGTTTTAAATATACTTTTACATTAATTTAGATGGTAGAAAATTTTATTTTAACCATTATTTTTTGAATCAGGAATGCTTACAGATTCTAAAATGATCATTATTTGGTTAATGACACCTTATGTGTAAAAAACCATTTATTTTAAAACAACAAATTTTACCTTTCCAATTTTTTTTATATTTAAAGCACACAGATGGAGCAATGTTTTTACCAAGTTTCAGAAAAATTCATGATGATTCATTTTTTTTATGAGCCATTACAATCTGCCCTTTTTTGGGGTGAAATTTTCACTTTGCACAAAATAAAAAGTAAAGAAATGAAAATTTATCATTGTTTTGATGGGAAATATTCATTCTTTGTACAAATAGCTTCAAATTGGTACCAGGTATATAAAATTTGAGCCATTAGTTGTCAAGTTATGGCCATATTTAGACACTGATACAATTCCAAGATGGCCGCCATTTCGTAAAAATGGTCAGTTTTCAAATGGCTATATCTCAGCCAATATTGTGAAAATTACTTTTAAATTTCAGATTTGAGGGTTTTACTACTATGTCTATCTATGATAAAAAAAAAAAAAAATCTGTGACTATGATGCAACACCCATTGGTTGAATTCATGTGGAATGACCCTCCTTATAAACACCCTTCTTGCATTTCATCACAGAAAAAAAAAGGATTGTATCTTTATTCTTTTTTGTAGGGAGCAATTTTTTATTGCTTACATGGTAAAAACACTGAGTCATGGTTGTGTCCAGTATTGAATTTGGGGGGTAAAAACACTGAGTCATGGTTGTGTCCAGTATTGAATTTGGGGGCTATCCTAGCTGGGAGAACACCCCCCCCTCTCCACAGCTACAGAAAAAAAAAAAAAATTAAGTGTCTCAATTTTTTGCTGGTTTTGTCTTAAGAGTGCTTTAACTGTGATATAAAAGTTGTCTTTAAAAAACAAAAATATGAATTTCATATTCAAAAAAGGGCTGTAACCTGTAAGGATGCAAAAAAATATCCTCCAGAATTAACATGTAACCCTTTAAGATTCTAAAATGGGAAAGTTATTTTAATACTTTCCAACAAAGTTGAAAATTGTTTATGATTTCAGTTTGTCTGGCCATCAGTCTGCACTCTAACTCCTGTAAATATTCTCTGATTGCCCTGAAATTTTTTGACATTATTGATGTTTACCCTCTGCCGAACCCCAATTTAAATGAAGTTTCTAGCATGATAAATTTATTTACAGGGACTGTCAAAAGTTTTCTTTTAAATTATGGCCTATGAGAAAAATTTGTTTCAAATGAACTTTAAAACTGTTTCACCCTATCAAACAAATTAAAATTTATATGCATTTACAAATTGCACTAAAATATAATTTTTATAAAACATGCAATGAAAAAATAGCTATTATAGTAGACTAGACTCCCTGAAATCTGCACAGCTTGGGACCAGAGCTTGTGCGGTTTTTAGAATTTTGCAGATTTCTGGTCATTGTTTTGTTTGCATTTTTTAAAAAGTAATTTGAATGTAATTAGCAATGCAATCAAAATCATAATGAATGCTTACAATATGATAAAATATTAAAATAAGTAATAAACTAAAATAATAAAAAATTAGATAGTTTTTAAAATCTTAAAATCAAAATCAAGTTAATAATCAATAACATATGATTAAATATTCACTAAAGATTAAATATATTTTTCCTAAATTATTCAATGAAACTTGCCTCATAAAGGTGCATTTCTAATTCACATCAAAATCATAAAATAAAGAAGTTTTATTTCAGATTTAGCCAGATTTAATAAAACAAAAAAGCGTAATCAATACATAAATATATTTGGTAAGAAGATTTTGATTACCAGTAATAACAGCAATAACTTGAATTTTTTCAGAAATAAATTTATTCTTCCTTAATGAAAAAACATGAATTCAGTAAAATATTAACAAAAATTATTAATTAAAATATATATATGAAATTGATATAAAACTATAAAAGTCAAATTTTGTCTCTGTATCTGAATTGAATGTTTCATTGTTTATGTCTGTAAATTATGTGCAGATTTGAGAGAATCTACTGTATTCATTTACAGGGTCACAGAAAAAGAATTCTATTATAAAATGGTAAAGGAGGAAACTGTGTGTGACATATTTTAATTATATTATTCTATTTTATGAATAATAAAATTCATATATGTTGCTGATGCTTAATATAAGTTATATGTTGTAATCGTGCACAAAACCAAGTGTATGCCATTTTCAGGGACACATAAAAGATTTCAAATAGTATAATATATTCTTTCCGAAGTGCTGTATATGTATACGATGATTGCTGATGGATAGATGAAACGTATTTTAATTATTATAATGCGCTTTTAAGTTTCACTAAATCTATGCATATTGTATGGTGTGTATATAAATGCTATATTTGATTTACAGGGCTACACAAAAGAGCTCGCAAACATTACTGAATATAAGCATTAAGTATTTAAAGGTGTTTTTAATTAAGTTATGCATTTTTACGCAGAACTACATTTAATTTATACTGCATGCAGTTATTTTGTAGAATATAGATAAAATGATATACAGGGACATGCAAAGAATTGGATACATGGATGCCTATGAATGATAATTTCTGAGAATGTCATTTCAGTTGTTTTAAAAGTATTTTAGTTTAAAATAAATTTTAGCTAAATACTGGTTTGTAATAAAGGTATTAGGTAAACTACAGACATTTTCTTGCTAAACTAAATTTCCTGTTATATAATATAACAGATCAACCGACAGATCAAATACAAGGCTGTTTAAAAGTATTTGAATATATATTTGGCTATACCCAGTAATCTTATCTTCCTAAATAATAAAGTTTTGTTAAATATTTCAGGAAGAGTTGGAAAGTGTTTCATAATCTATGCTTAATGCAGGATTTTTTCTACTTGATTTATAATGGTTTTAGTGTAGCCCCAACCCAAGAAAATGCAATTTTCTGCCAAGTATTATAAATATGGATGACCAAAACCAAATTTTAATAATATTCTTATTTTGACCAAAAATGGAAATAATAGTTTTTTAATTACAACGCAGTCTTATTGCATATTTGTTAATTTTTTTTTTATTAAGAAAGCTGAATTTTGTTATGATATATTAGCCAGAAGCCTGTTTACCCCAGCAGTATTGTGAATGCTAATTAATAATAATGTGTTTATTAGAACATATAAACTAGACAAACTTTGTTCGTCTAAATGCTTCTTCTATTAGTTTTTTTTTTTTTTTTTTTTTTTTTCAAATTTATTATTTATGTGAAAAACACAATTTTTACCTTCTGTTCTAGGACGGGCATCTACACTAGTATAACATAAAACCTAATTAATTCATCAATGATGCAGAATGATTTTCTAATTATAGGAATTTAATCTTATTAAAAAAGTTTTAGGTATACATACCTCAATCTATCTTTTATAATGATTTTTGGATACTATTTGGTTATCCCGTTGACCAATTTTACCAAATTATACATACATATTGATATAATTATTTTTTTAAATAACAAAAAAAATAAAAAACAAATATTTAGTAGAATATTAATAAAAATACAAATGAAAAGGCAAAATAAAAATCGCTTAATGACGTTTAAACACGTGTATTTAATGTCATTCAATGTGACATAAACAATCATCCATTATTGGCACTTAATTTTATAGTTTGGCAATAGGCAATACAGTATGGGACCATTTATCCGGAATGACTGGGACCAGATGCATCCTGGATAACTGGTTTTTCTGGTTAACTGGTTGCACATTAAAGCAGCATCCATTTGATAAATTTTATGGAATGTATGTGGTTGTGGTATTACAAATTAATTATTAGAATACTTGAACTAAGAATCAGATGAAGTAAGATCAAAATGTGAGTATGAAAGTAGGTAATTTATGGGAATTCCTTGGGAACAAAAATTCTTCTGTTTTCTCTGCATAAAAATGAAAACATCTATAATACAACCAAATATGCTTGTATTTCAAATACTAGATGCTGTTATCAAGCTATACAATTGCTTCAAGCAATATATATGTCAAACTTGCAGTGTATGGTATTTTTTTCTACATAGATTCTAATATCAGACTGTTAAAAATATCATTCCGGATAACTGGTTTTCCGGTTAACTGGTTTCCGGATAAATGGTTCCATACTGTAGTTCTTTTATCGACGAAATAACTAAGTAGTACCGATTTTTGTAAATGAATATCTGTTATACTAGAACTTTCTCAAATAGCATTAAAAACAATTCCTAGCTAAAAATTTTCTATTATTGTTTAGTCTTCAAGTTTTAATGAGCATGAGCATGTATCTTCAAAGTTTAATTGTACATGCATTGCTTGCTTTACAATTTGCACATACATCTTAAGTCAGTCATGACTGATAATTATAAACAGTGAAGTTCTTAGCGATAAATACAGAGTATCTCATTTGAGCTGATACAGCTCAAATCATAGAGTAATGTTAAAAATTGTGGTACTTACGTATTAACACCACCACAGTAGATGTTGTGATTATGTGTCAATAAAGACGAATTTTATCGTTCGCACGTGCAGAAAAAAAGTAGTGTCATAAAAAGGAGAAAAACCATTAAAAGAGCTAAAAAAGCATTAAAAAGGCACTAAAACACTAAAAAAGCACAAAAAATGGCATGAAAAATCAGCAAACAACAAGGAACAAGGATTTCAAAAGATATCTGTGTGCATGTGCAAACAACGAGATATCTCTTTATTGGCCCATAAACACAACTTCTGCTGTGGTGGCATTAACACATAAGTACTAAAATTTTCAAAGGAAGAAACAAGAATTCTGGAATGTAAATAGTTTCGGTCTGGCTGAATTTTTGATAGAACTCGGATTTTTTGCTAGAAATGAAACCAAATTTTCAATCAATTTTTAATTATAAACAATCATGAAAATGAAATGACCATTGAGAATTTTCTAATGTGATAAGGTTTATTTATGTTATACATTTTGTATTTATATTACGTTATTATATATATGTCTTCTTAGTTGTTAATTAAACAAATTTCTTATCTTAGTATATATGAGCACACTGGTTTAATGTTATGAATATAAAACTAATTCTGTATGCATTTAATGTAGCGGTAAGAGTTAAGAGTTAAGCTATTAAGAGTTAAAAATAATGAAACAATCTAATAACTTTTTAAAAATGTAAATAAAGGTTGCCAGAAAGGGCTTTTAAAATTTTCGCTTTTCTTGCAAATTCTGTAATTAAAAAATTTTCCCTTTATAACTAAACCAATGTTTTTTTTTTTTTTTTTTTTCCTTTATGACGCAATATGTAAATTTACCTTATTGGATTAAATTAAACACACAGATTATGTTATAAAGGTTTAATTTTCAAAAATGATAGATTGGATTAAATTAAACACACAGATTGTGTTATAAAGATTTAATTTCCAAAAATGATAGATCTCAGAACTTAAAATTGACTATGGTTTACTAAAATAGGAAATAATAATTTGTGTGTGTGTGTGTTTTTTCTCCCAGATGTGTTGGATTACGAGAAAGAAGTGCTGGAAGATTTCCCTCCAAGCCCTTTAGATGTGTATCGAAAAAAAGCATCATTTGATTGGAAGGAGTTGAAATGCATTTTAGAGGGAGAAGATGTTGTTAAATATCAAGTTAGTATTTAGCATTTTTAAACAAATAATTAATAAAAATTTCTTAATATAATTTGTAAACATTATTAATTATGCTTTTCTTGTTGATTATGGCAGAGTTTCCCCCAGAGGGTTTCAGGGGGGCGCTCCGCCCCTCCTGCCCTTTAGTTTAAAAACTAGCGTCCCTCTTGTCGTCCATCAGAAAAAAAAAAAAAGTGCGTTTTTCTTGCCCCACATTTCAAAAAAACGTAGCCCTCCAGCGATGATCCGAACGCTCTATAGCGGGTAAATTATGCAAAAGATTGGCGACGGAACGCAAAAACCAACCTCATGCGGGTCCTGTGGGACGAGAAATTTCGTCGCAAAAATCTCTAAAAAACAGCAAGTTTCATTAAAAATCACGAAATAATGACTAATTTCCAGCAAATTTCGCAAAAAATGGCTAATTTCATCTCAAAATTTCACAAAACGGCAGATTTCCTCAAAAGATCATGCAAAAACGACAAATTTCTTCCAAAAGTCGCGATAAAACAGAAAATTTTGTAAAATGAGTTGCAAAAAACGGCAAATTTCATCCAAAAATCGCAATAAAACGGAAAATTCTGTGAAAAATTCTGTTTTCGCGATATTTTCACGATATTTGTTTTTGATTTTCGTTTTTTCGCGAATTTATAGCAAAATATGTAGTTTTCTATGATATTTTAACAAAAACTGCTGTTTTTGCGGTCTTTCAATAAAATTTGACGTTTTTTTGTGATTTTTTTAGCAAAATATGCCGTTATTTGCGATCTTTTAAGAAAATCTGCTATTTTTTGGGATCTTTTAACAAAATCTTCTATTTTTCGTGATCTTTTAGCAATATTTGCCGTTTTTTTACGATCTTTTAACAAAATTTACTTTTTTTTTTTTCTTTTTTTTTTTTTTTTTTTTTTTTTTTGATGAAATTTTGTTTTTTTCATGACTTTTTGAACCGCTAGATTCAATTCTATAAAAATGCCCTTAAAAATGAAAACTGCCCTAAAAAATGTAAAAAGTGCCCTGAAAAAATTTAAAAGTGCTCTGCCCTTTTTTAAACCTGGGGGAAACTTTGATTATGGTATCATCAAATAGATAATATTGTTACTACATATTAATGAAAAAAATTATATAAATATCAACAATTGAAATGAGATAGTAGACAGCTTATTAATGAAATCTTATTTATATATCAGTGTTTCTTGACTTTTTGATCACACGACCATAACCACCCTTCTAACTTAAAAGGGTGCTGTTCAGTTAGCCGGACGTCAGTGTTATATATATATATAAAACACTGATGCCTGGCTAATTGAAAATTGCCCTTAAAAATTATAAAGAACACCTAAAACTTTGGACATGTGCAAAAAAAATATTTAGGGTTTTAAGCAGAAAAATAATTAGAGTATATATATATATACATATATAATTTTTATTTATTTATTTTGTACCAGGTATACATTTTGAAACAAAAATCACCAACTGATTTTTTGTATAATTTTGAACAAAATATGTGTACTTATATTTTCACGTGTTTTATAAGCATTTATTTTTGTAGGCGTGACTACAAATATTCATAGTAAATTTATGAAATAGTTGAAAAAAATGGGCCATTCAGCAAATTTTTTGTCCTCCTAAATTTTTTATAAAAATTCAAAATGAAAAATACCTTTTTTCCCATAAGAAACACTATTTTAAGCTTTTAAAAAAATAAGAGCAAAATAAAGAAAATTATTAACTAAAATCTGACCAAAATTATTATCAAAAATAAACATTTCTTATGGATTTTTCTTTTGCAAAAATATTTTTATATATAAAAATATTATATATTAAAAAAAGTTCTAGGTTCCTTCCTATATTTATTTTTTTATTTAATTTTTATTATTTTTTTATTATTATTCACTTTAGTGCAAAATTATGACTTCAACTATCATCACTGCAAAACATGCACAAGAATTACATTACTAATTTCAGTACTACTTGATTATCCCATTGATCAATTTTGCCAAATTTTACTAATTACCAAACTATTGGCCAAATTATACAAATTGACATAATTTATATTTTAAATAATAAAAGATCAAGTAAATTTGAATTAAAAATTATTTGATGATGTATCACACATGTTCTTGGTTTTTAATGTCAAGTCAATGTGACATTTACCATCCTCCATTATTAACATTTTATCTTGCCATAGTTTGGTGATAGTTTTTTGGTCATCCTGATAGTCAAGTAGTACTATAATTTTGATTAATTGTTATTCTGTAGAAATAGCTGGTTTTAGAGGGGGGGGGGGGTTGAGAACTTGTAATTATCAGACCAATTTAGTATTCATTCAAGATGTATTTTTCTCCCATCTGTGCTGTCAAGAGAAATATCCAGATCTCAAATAAGAATTTGTGTGCAGGAATAGAAGATGGTATTTTAAAAATTAAATAACCATTCATAAAGAAAATATGACTTTAAAGACAAGTTCAATAAAATCATGTTTAACTAAAATTAGTGGACAGATGTGATTCTTCCATATTCAATATTATTAAATGAAAAATATTATTTTATTGGTATTGTTTTCCACCTAATCAAAAATCAAATGCATTTAATCTTTTGTACTTTTCAATTATTAATAATTAAATTTGCCTTATTTTTCAGAGGCGCATTTGGAGAATTTTAGAAAATGATCCTTTATTTCACCGTACCCTAACTGACGATTTAACTTGGGAGCAAAATCATCATATTACTTTTAGAAGGTTTATGCGTTTACAAGAATTGAACTTATTACCTCCTGAATTATTGATTGAGAAAATGCATTTCTCTTCGGCTCATTCTAATGCCTTAGCTATGTATGATTTAGGCATGTACATTAAGAAGTCTTTAAGTACCGAAGTAAGTTGAACACCATTTAGATCTCTTACTTGAAAATTTATATTTAAAAATAAATTAATTTTGTTAATATTTTTTTTTTTTTTTTTTTTTTTTTTAGAATTTCTAATTGAGATATGATCTTATTTTAAAGAAAAAATTTGTTGTTTACAACATTTTTTTTCCCTTTCTCTGTATTTGTTAAACATTAGTTTGCGAAGAATTTGTAAATTCACTATATAAAAGGAATTTGCTTAAATTTGATGTAAAAATTTAAGAAATCTATGCATTACAGAAAAATAAGTCATCATTTTTCATTCTTCAGTCTATGTTATAAGAGCAAATTATTGCTATAAGAGCATAAGTGAGATTTCATAGACATGTTTTAGTTATAGTGTAGCTTGATACATGTTTAAATCTGAAAAAAGAAGAAGAAGAAAATAGTTTAAATATGTAGAAAAGCAAAAAATAAATAAATAAATTTAAATTTGTTAAAAAGAAAAAAAAAAGAAATTGTTTATTTGATAAAATAGTGTTTTTAAGAAACCTCACTTATGTTCTGGCTCATTTTTTATGTATTCAAAAAATATAGTTTTTTTTAATAGTATAATATTGCACTATTGTAATAGTCTTATGTTTTATTATTATTTTCATTTATTCTGTATATTTTAATCTTTAACCATCGTCTTTTTTTTTATTTGTTTAGTATCCTTCATTTGTTATGAGGAGTAGTGGAACTGCAAGACATTCAAAATTCTTTGAACCTCTCAATAAATTAGAAGTTGGTATTACTGTATTTGTTCTTACCCTTTCTTTTTTTTTTTTTTTTTTTTTTTTTTTTTTTGTATGTGTGTGTTTATTAATAGATTTTTTTTCTTTCTTTTTTTTTTTAGATCTCTGGTTGTTTTGCTTTGACAGAATTTAGTCATGGCACTAATACTAGAGGTATGAGAACTAAAGCCACCTATGATCCTAAAACTCAAGTAAGTTATAGTTTGACAATTACTATTCGATTGTAAATATAAATTATTTATTACATAATATTAAATATATAATAATATAGTTCAGCAAATCTTAAACCATTAGTTATAACCATAAACTTCTTTTTGCATTTTCCTGTCTCTGTGGATCCCCAGGATTTAAAATTGAAATTCTTTAGAATATTAAATGCATGATATGTACACTAAAATATATATAATAAAACTTGTAAAAATTGAACTTGCTTGACATAGAATCCTGTCTTAAACATAAAAAATCCATATTCTTAATGAAACAAATAAAATTAAATTGAACCTAATATGACAGAAACCTTCCTGAAATTGAATTTTTTCAATTGTTTAGAAAATCTGTTTTCACACTTTTTACTATGTAAATTAATAATGTATTTTCCAAAGTATTTTTAATTTCTTTGATTTTATTTGCAAGATTTTTCTTTTTGACTTGTAAAAGAAAGTAGTACATTAAACATTAGATTATGGATCCTCTTGAAATGTGTTATGCACTCCCCCATAATTCAGAATCACTGATATAGTGATCTGGTAAAATGAGATTATTAATTTCATTCTCTAAACCTATACAATGAAACTTCCGACAAGTCATTCCGAACAACAGTAACCTCCAAATACCAGTCTTGTTTTAGTGTTACTGAATGTCTTCCTTAGAAAAAACATTACACTAAACCTCCAAACAATGGCCACCCACAGAGCCTTTTTAAAATCAATTAACAACAACTGAGATTTCAAAAAAAGTAGAGATTAATTTTCTTATTTGATGTTCTTCAAATTTCTCAACTAATATATAGCAGTTGATTAGTAATACTCTGTTTCCTAAACAGGTGCAGCGAGAGTATGTGTGTGTATGTGGAGGGGGGGGTATGAAATTTCTCCTTTGTTTCAAAAAACAAGCAATCAAGTCATTTGTAATTCTACAAATCATGTTGGAATATTCCTTTCCTATGTGCAGCACTTATTTTTTACTAAAAGAATGAGTCCAAAGCAAAAATTTTTAACTTTGTGACAATATAAGCTGAAAGTTATTTAGGACAGCAAAATAAAGATGTAAGTGCATGGAAATTAGCCAAAATGTACGCTTGAAGGATCCAAATAAATGACATTCTGAAACAAAGTGACTTTTATTTAGAAAAGACATTTCAAGGTGTAAATTTGGAATCTAAAACTAAGCATCGAGAAACGGGTTATGATCAAATTGATAAGTTACTTTTGGAATGGTTTTGAACTGTCGAGAGAAAAATCTCACAATTTCTGGACCAGTGTTGAAGAAAAGTGCCCTAGAAGTTGGAGAGAAACTAGGAGTAACTGATTTTAAAGCCTCCAGTAGTTGACTTCAAAAGTTTAGGGCCAGAAATAACATATTATTTCGGAAATTAAACAAAGAAACTGCAGATATCCCAAGAGAAGAAATTAATTTGTGGATACAAACAAAGCCTAGTTTAATAGTATAGTATGATGCCAAGGATGTGTATAACTGTGATGAAACTGGTCTGTTCTTTCTTGCTATTCCAAATAAAACTTTGTCTGAAATCTGATACTTGTAATGGATAAAAAATGACAAAAGAAAGACTGACAATACTTTTGCGCTGTAATATAGTGGGAGAATTTGAAAAACCCATTCTAATTTTGAATTATGTCAAGCCACACTGTTTTGGGAATATCAACATTTAAAAAAAGACCCGTCATGTGGAAAAATAATCAAAAATCTTGTATGACAAAATGTATGATGACAGAATGTCTAACACAGCTCAATAAAAATATGCAGAGACAAAAACATAACATCCTGCTATTTGTGGGCAATGATAAATGCCATTCTATGGATAGTATTTATAGTAATGTAAAAGTTGTGTTTTTGCTTGTAAACACAACTGCTTTCTCCCAACCATTAGATTATGGAATCGTGCAAGCATTTAAATTGCACTACAGAAAAATGTTGTGGTGGAAATTAATTTCTAAGATGACAAACGCGACATCAGAAATGCTCTAACAAAAGAAGCATTAGATGAAAAACAATTTAACAATTTTAGATAAAAGAATGTGTTGGATGCCATCAATTGGATTAAAATGGCTATCAAAGAAATTAAAAGTTCAACAGTAAAAAAATGCTTTGCAAAAACTGGAACTAAGGTAAGTTTTTTCTTTTTCAAATATCTCTTATTCTCACATTTTTAAACAGTTTTTTTTTTTTTTTTTTTTTTTTTTTTTTTTTTAATTTGACTGAAATTTCTTAGTATGAAATTTATGTACAGATTTCTGCAAATCAAGAACTCGAAAATACAGAATTAGTCATAGATGATGCTAAAAGTTAAATGATAATATAAATAGTACCAGACTACGTAATTATAGATAATAATTTGGCAGTGTTTTCTATTTTCAATACGATAGAAGAACTGGTAGAAAGCAAGGTCAATGAAAATGAAAGTGATGGTGAAAACGAATCAGGGGATAATATGGAACTGTCACAAAATTGTAGCATTAAATCATAGTCTGATGTCCTCTTTAGCTTCAAATAAATTTAAAATTTTGCACTTACTCAAAATGATAACGAATTTTACAATTCTGTAGAAATGATTATGCATTTAGAGAAAGAGATATGTTTTAAAAAAACAAAACAATTGTGAATAAGTGATTTTTTAAATGTAAAATAATAGTATCTATTATAGTGTGTATTTTTAAACTGTAAAAATAACATAATTTTGGGTCTTATTTTGATTTTAATGTAATGTACCATATTTACTCGTGTATAAGGTGCACTTTTTTTCAAAAAATTAGGGCAAAACTCCTAGGTGTGCCTTATACACGGAATAATTTTTTACTGTTGGATGCAATCGAACGATATACATATGAAACAAGAAATTATTCAAAGGAGAGATTAAAACTAGAAAAATCTTACTTAACAGAAGTATTGCTGCAGCATCTTTATTTTACTCCTTGCACATTTTTTGTACAACAGGGCTGTTAACATTCAACACTAATTATCAATTATCATTGCCACTACTGATAATGACTTCGTCATCACTGGTACAATCAGTATCCTCATAAATCATTTCGTCTTCAGTTCCATCCATCTGATTGGAAATTCCAGTGACTTTCAGCTTTGTGATTTCAAAGTTCTTTTCATTAAAATAGAAGCAAAACTGGCAACCCTATCCCATACTCACTACCCACCCGAAGTCTAAAAATATATTTTTTTCTCTCTCACTCGCTTCCCGAAGTCTAAAAATAGATTCCCTCATTCTTTTCTGGCCTGATGTAATATTTGTTACCACTTTCATTATTGAAATTCATTTGACCATTCATTCATTTGTATGTTAAATTTAAGGTGCGCATTATAGATGAGATAAAAAAATTCCCCTTTTTTGTAAAGTAAGGGGTGCGCCTTGTACACGAGCAAATACGGTAATTTTCAGATTTTAAAATATGGAACCCATGAATAATGGCAACCTCTGAAATACGATCACTGTATCGTGCTCCCAGCAGTGGCTGCTATTCAGAGGTTTTACTGTATAAAAAAAGGTTCCCAAACTTTCTTTGCTATGTTCCTCCTAAGCATCTCTATAACCACAGTGCCTTCTTCCCTCTTTAAAATATAACTTTCTTATTATTTAAAAAAGTTAATTCTTATTCATATTCAGGTATCCTAAAAGAGCATCAGCAATCCTTTTAGCATTTTGAACATTTAATCCTATTAAGTCATCTCATAATTTGTTAGCTTGTCATAAAATTTTGTCTTTATATGTTTATTATATATCATGATTAAATGGAATTCTGTGTGAAACAAACTATAAATGTCATTTATTCTATATTCCATAGAAATGCTGTAGTCCACTTCACTGATGTGCATATCGATTCCATTATGTTTAAAGATATTGAAACATTATTAAAATGCACTGTGTGCAACTTTTCACTGCAGAACTCAATGTAATAGTGTACTTTTGCATGTCCCTATAAACAAACTGTAAATGCCACACACTTCACTATTAATCACAAACATACTTCTTTAAACATGCTTGTAAACTTCAATATTATATAAATATTTGCATGTCAATCTGAATATATTTATAAGAGTTACAGCATGGCCATATAGGAAAATTAAAGTCATAAAAAAGGTGTCCAAATACCATCAATTCTTTTAAATGCAGTTATTCCTTTGTCGTTGTATATTTATTATTTATTTTAAATTATTATTATTATTTTGTGGGGGAAAAGGTAGGACTTTTTGAAAAATATTTTTAAAAATCCTTATTTTTTATTTATTTATTTATTGTTATTATTATTTTTTTTTTTGGGGGGGGGGGGAGATTAACATGCATTACTTCATTTCTTTTCTACATTACATTTTAATAAAAAAGACAAAAATAAACTGACATGGGATGAGTTTATAACAAATCTCAAACTGTCACCATAAAAATTAAAATGTCCCCCCACACACATACACATGAGGTGTGCATACCACATTAGGAGCTACAGCTGTATGCATATATAAAACTGTCCTTTCAGAGAACTAAATTCATCGTTTTCTTTAATCCAGATCTATGACACAAAATAAAAATTCACATTTAAGGGGAAAACAAATTATGGTATGGTTATAGTATATCAAATTATGGTTTCTTAAAGGGATAATTTAAATTCTGTTTTCTTAAGTTTAAAATCTAATTCCATGATTCTTATTATTTTTCACTTTCTTCATAGGAATTTATTCTTCATTCGGCAGATTTTGAAGCAAGTAAGTGTTGGTCAGGAAATTTAGGCCAGATAGCTACTGTAGCAATAGTATATGCTCAACTGTATACTCCAGATGGACAGTGTCATGGCCTGCATAACTTTGTTGTACCTATTAGAGATCCTAAAACATTACTTCCTTATCCAGGAATTACTGTTGGTTGCTTAGGACCGAAACTAGGCCTTAATGGATTAGACAATGGGTAAGAACTTAAAAATTATTTTTCTTTCTAAATTATTAATGTATGATAGTTTATTTTATATAATACAGTAAACATCCTCTAATCTGGCTTGTTTTGGACCTTACTTATGCATCATGCCAGATTGTAAAATTTTCCAGATTACAGGAGGAATGTCAGAGAAAATGTTTAGAAGTTAAAATTAAACAAAAAATGACAGTAATGCATGTTATTTTACCCTTTAAACAGCTTGACTGTAATAAAAAAAAAAATATTTAATAATGTAACGTACAACATATGAGGACATGAGTTTCAAAACTCGCCTTATCCAAAAAAATCATGTTTTGGGAAATCGCCAAAAGCCTCTGAGTCCATAGGTTTTCATGTAAACCAAAATTTTACAATGACAGAATAGGAAATAAATCTACTTTTGTAATGTAATTTTTCATTCTTAAGTTCCATCAGATTATTACAGACATTAGGAGCAGCACCATGTGAAATGGACGTGCAAAGGGGACAGTCATCCCTAACACAAAAAATTAGGGGGCGCCAAACTTGTACTACCAACAGCATTTTTGGCCTGTCACAGGAAAACGTTTCGGAAGAGCAAATTGAAACTTTGCCCCAGGTGCAGTTTTCCCTTTGCACACTTCTGATTAGAAGTGATTAAACATTTTTTTTTTTTTTTTTTTTTTTTTTTTTTTTTTTTTTTTCCATAAAAGTCATGCTGGATTACTCAGTGGGTCAGAACATAGGATGCCAGATAGAGAAAGTTTACTATATTGCTTGCATATTTTGTATTATTTCATTGATTCTTAACTTTAAAAAATATATTCAATTATCTATATGTTTCTTGAGAATCATGGTTTATTATTATATTTATTTCATTTTCAGGATTTCATAAATACTATTGAATAGTTCTTTACTTTCTTTTACATTTTTTTTTTTTTTTTAATCACAATGATAACTTTGTGTGAATTTAAAATTTTATACTAGTGTGATGGTCATTAAACTAAAAGAATTAATTTTATTTTTAAATACATAGAACATATATTATAAGGTTAAAAAAATCTTGAGCAATACAAGTAATGATAATGGGGAATATTTGCCAATTTATTACCTGTCCCTAGTTAGCATAAATGTACAAATGATTATTATAAAAAATTTTAACAAAAAAAATTAAGATTTCAAAATTTATATTTATACTAGCGGACCCGACAGACATTGTCCTTCCTGGCACCGACACCAGAAAATAAAATAAATGTACTTAAATATAGTAATATGCACGATAAACACTACGCTCTTAATTTAATTTCTTATTACAATTATGTAAGGAAATTATTTTTCACTTTTCAGTATTTTTTGAAGTTGGTTCAAATTTTGATAGAACAGTTTATTTTTCTCTTTTTTGTTAAAAGTTAACGATTTTCTGAAGTCAGTTAATCAAAATTATAATACAGGCTATATTATTGTAAAGCATACACGTTTGACAGGAGCGGGCTTTGAACACGCGATCTCTTTCTTCAAGAAGCAGAGCTTATATCTGGCGCCTTAGACCGCTCGGGCATTCCGTCCGCACTCTATTCATCGAACTTATTCAACACTTTTAATTAGCAAAAAATCACTAGTTTAATAGTCATAATCTAGTCAGAACCTAGTTTTTGCCTAGTTACTAAAAAAGTACTGAATCAATTTCGATGAGATGTGAATCTAAACCATTCTCGAATCCACTGGAACACACACGCAAAATTCCATTAAAATTGGTCCAGTCATTTAGGAGGAATTCAGTGACATACACACGCACAGAAGATTTATATATATAAAGATAAGGATTCAAAATTTCAGGTTTTTGCGCCGAAGACATCGCCAAATTAGAAAAATGTGAATTATCTCACGAACTACTGGATTTAAACGAATTTGCTTAGTACCATTCGACTCAAAATGTAAAAATGCACTAAAATATGTTATCAGTTGAAAAATAAATACAAAAGCTGATTTTTAAGGAATTTTTTAAAAGTTCGCTCTTTTTTCTACTTTTCTTAGGGGTGGAATTCTCGAAAATCCTTTTTTAGCGGCACTCGATGTTATAAGTATTTTTACCCCGATTTCCAAGATTTTTGGTTCGGCAGATTTTTTGTGCTATGTGATTAATACGAAATCAAGACTTTCTTTTATATTTATAGCACTTTTAATTAGCAAAAAATCTCAACTATTAGTTTTTGCCTAATTACTAAAAAAGTACTGAATCAATTTCGATGAGATATGAATCTAAACCATTCTCGAATCCACTGGAACGCACGCACAAAATTCCATTAAAATTGGTCCAGTCGTTTAGGAGGAGTTCAGTTACATACACACGCACAGAAGATTTTTATATATAAAGATAATTTTTAAATCTCTACACTAAATGATGTAAAATCTAGTGTTTGTTGCTTAAGGCTCTCATCCTGTCATGTGAAGACACTCACAAGCTAATGTTAAACTTATGGGAAGATTTTTTTTTCCAAATATCTCATTTAAATATATAATTAAATGGTATTTATTTTTTATTGGAAAAAAATTATTTAAAAATATTGAATTGCGAAGGAAATATTTGAAAAGGTCCTTTCTGTAGGTTTAACATTAACTGTAGAGTGTCTTAACTCTTAACCTAACAGGATGAGAGCCTTAAATTTGCCCATTGTTAAAATATGCTAAATTTGAATGTCTTTTTAAAATTGTTTTTTTAATGTATGGGATGTTCATTCTTTCTCTTTTGCCCCCTCCTTCCCCAAGTGGCGTATCAAGATTAATCATTTCCAAGAGTAAGGGTGGGAGGGGGGGGTGGTAAGATACAGTAAAACTTACTAAAACAGAATTATGAATAATTGGTGGATATTCCATTTTAAACAGGTTTTTCTCATATTAGGTACTCTATCCTGGTGACATCAAGTACTCACATAGTAAACAATAAACAAAAGTAAAATACCTTTTAACCAACTCACATTTTGTTTAATTTTAAATTTTTGATTTTTCAAAAAAATGTATTAGATAAACAATAATCATGTTTCGAGTTCTTTTAAGGGGCAATATGAACTAGATTAATGAATAGAATATATCTATCACTGTAATATAAGAAAAAAATATTTCATATTTCAATTAAATATTTGAAATTTAGAAAATTATAACGGGACTAAATTTATGAAATAAAAATAATTAAAGATATAAGATGAAGATATCTATGTTTTTTTTTACAATATTAAATTTTATCTTATAGTTTTTTTTTTTTTTTTAAGTTTATTTAGAATTATGATATCTTATATTTGCATATTCCAGTGAAAGTATAGGCATACTAAGTCATTCGCCCTTCTTCCACTCACTGTATTTTTTAAATTTATTTAATTTTAGTTATCACAAAGATAAGAAGCCTCTTTGTGCAGTTACAGTTGAGACCGGAAGCACACACATTTTTTTTTACTAAGTGATGCATATTTGGCAGTATCCAAACTGTACATTCCCCAAAAGCATCGAAAACAGAAGGTTCACAGAGTTTTATTTTTTATTCTTATAAAATTGAATAGTATTTTACATTTTTTGATAAATGTAAATATATCTTTTTAAAAATAATGGTAAAATTTGTATTTTCAACCTAATTACCAGATGATAAACCCTTCCAAAAAAATCACCCTCAGACACCAATCATTTACACATCAAGTGTAATATATTTATTAAAAAGGGAAAAGTTATTTGATTTCACATAACTTACAATTTGCTGCTAATTTCATACTTGACTAGTCTGTAAATGTGTCAGAAAATTTCTTGTTGTTAAAAGGAGAATTTATGTATGTATATATATTTCCTTTTTTTTCTGCTTTTAAACACAGTGCCGGGCTACATCTTAAGGGGGCTGGTCACTGAGCTTCCGAATTTCCTTCAGTAATGTAAAGTCTATGGGCAATTTTGCATCATATATTTAAAATATCTCCTTGGGAAATTAATATTTTTTATCTCTATTTTTTGTATGTGCTTCTTAAAAGATATCTCTGCTTTTCTTGGTTTTCAAAATTTATCATAGTTCGTTAGCTTTTAACACAAAGAATATTAAGCATAAATTTTAGAAATATTTTGAGAACTATGAAAAAAAAAAAAAAAAAAAAAAAAAAAAAACATCCTATAAGAAGAGTACACAGGAAAAAAAGTTTAAAATATTAATTTCCCCTTTAAAAATATTAAATATACAAATGCAACAAACATCTATAGACTTAACATTACAGAGGAGAATTTCAAAGCTGGGTGATTAGCTCCCTTAAAGGGGACCAGGTATGGGGAAAGATTTTTGAAGCCCATTCTTGATAAAAATTTTATCTGGCCATAAGACTGTTTATTATCAATGTGGTAGTTAAAAACAGAGGGTAGTGATGGGCGATTTCGATTTTTTAAATCGATTTAATCGATACTACGGCCAACTCGATTTAATCGATACTTTAAATTTTTTAATCGATTTCTCTGAATGTAATATAATTTTCATTTTCCTTCAAAAGTCGAAAATAAAATAGTCGAACGTGGCAATTCCAAAATTTCAGTGTATTAGTTTCTAAGATAGAAGAATTAAAGAAACCTCAGAGCCCCCCCCCCCCTTGCAAAATAGCGTTTTTTGTTGAGTGATGTACACCAAAAATTGATCAATTTTTATCAGGTACCAGCTGAATCTGAATTTTTATGAAAATCCATGAAAGCGCGAGATACAGCTATTGCGAAATCATAAAAAACGCAGCATATCAGCGCCACCTGTAGGGCAATTTGCACCAAGAACTAAATAACACTAATCTATGTCAGGGATTTACTGAATCTGAATTTTGATGAAAATTCGTTCTTGAGATAGCGCTATTGCGTTAATTATGAATAATGCAGTATAGCAGCGCCATCCCTTAAGCGATTTCCACCAAAATGTAATTAGCATCAAATAATATCAAGGACTAATTGAATCTAAATTTTTATGAAAGTCCGTGCATTAGTTCTTGAGATAAACTAAAATGGAAACAGGGGCGTGCGAAAAGAGAACTGCGCCCGGTTCAAGGTTCCAATTTAGCCCCCCCCCCCCCTATTAACTTTTTCTTGTGTAGGCTAGAAGTGATGTTAGAAGTAAAAATTTAGCGCCCTTTAAATTTCCGTGCTCGGAACGACCGCCTCCTTTCGCCCCCTCCCCCCTTTCACATGGCGCTGAGTGGAAATTGTGAAAAATTCAGCATAGCAGCGCCATCTGAGAAGCGATATACATCAAAATGCAAAAAAACATCAATTCATGTCAAGGACTAACTGGATCTGAAATTTGATGAAAATCCGTGCATTCGTTATTCGGATATAGCTATTGCGCAAATCGCAAAAAATGCAGCATAGCAGCGCCACCTGTTAGGCTATATACACCAAAAATTAATTAGCTTCAGTTTATATCAAGGTCAAACTAAATCTAAAGTTTTGTGGAATTCCGTACATTTATTCTTGAGATAGAACGGTCAGAAATTTTTATCATATACAGACTCACAGAGTGGCAGACACACACACAGACAGGTATTTCTTAAAAACCATAAAATCGTGTTAAAGATTTTCTAAAATATATAAATCCTACGAAAACGGGAAGTCGAAATTTTTCACGAATCTAATACTCTCTTCTTGTAAAATTACAAAAGAAAATAAAAATGTAAAATCGATTCTGCCGTAAGATCGGTCTTTAGATTCGATGTCGATCTTTAGATTCGATTTCGATTTTTAGATTCGATGTCGATCTTTAGATTCGATTTCGATTTTTAGATTCGATGTCGATCTTTAGATTCGATGTCGATCTTTAGATTCGATTTCGATCTTTAGATTCGATGTCGATCTTTAGATTCGATATTGATCTTTAGATTCGATTTCGATTTTTTTTTTTTTTTTTTTTTTCTAGGGTAAATCAGTGTTGAATGCAGGTATTTTTCTGCTACTTCGGAGAAAGGCATCATGTTTTACAGCTCTGTAAGAGAGGGGGAATCGCAATTTGTGCGTTAGAAAGCATAAAATCTCACAACTTCTTGGGGGGGGGGGGTATCCCCTGCGCGCCACCCCATTAATTCGACACTAGGTTAAATCGTTATATTTTTGTTTAGAAGTCCAGTTATTTGAAGTATTAGTTTATTATGTTTTATTTTTCATGCTCGTCTCTTCTAATTCCCCCCTTCCGCGTCAGTTTTAACTTACTGGGCCGTTCGAAATATGCATACAGTTTTGAAAATATCCAATTCTCGGTCTGTTTTATTTTAGATCCACATTTTAAATCATTGACAAAAGATAAATAAAGGATCGTCCTTCCGCCCATTTGAGGTTTATCTGCGCCCCGCCGGGGGGGGGGGGGGGGGAGCATATTTTTTTGTTTCTTCAAAAGAAACAAAAAAAAATGTTGAGGGGAGGCTTACACCCTACCCCAATATACACCTTAAAATTTCTCTCATTTAATTCTCTACCATTTTTAACTTAAAAGTTTAAGCTACATGGTACCCCCTAGAGCTATGGACCCCTCTTCACCCCCTGTCGGTCACTCACCTAATTTTGCTTATTTCTTCACTTCATTTCAATCTTTAAAAGGCTATTTCTGCTTCTGTAGGAGTTACAGCGGGGAGAAAAATTCTTGTATAGCTAACCATTTCTCGCCGTTCTTTTTGCTATTCCAGTTACCCGATTTTCACTATAAGACCTTTTTTTTGGGGGGGGGGGGGGGGCAGAGGGTTTTTTTTCTCATTTCTTTATACAATATGTCTATTGAAAGCTTATGCTTCATAAATTACAAATCTAGCATAAGAAATTTTCTCCCATCATTTCAAGTCACGTTACGGACCCATAATGAGTTAAAATTTTAAGTTTTCAAACTTCTTCGAAAGCAAAACAAAAAAAAAAATTGATACATATCAACGAAACTGGGGTTCGAACCCGCAATCTTTTGATTGCACACGTAATCCCTAAGCTTATTGGCCACCGAGTACTCAGCAGCGCTATTATTTCTTTAGATTGTCATCTTTAAATCCGTAATATCTTTTGAATGGAATGTCCGATTTGAATAATTCAAAAAGTAATCAACAGATATTGTAACACGCATTAATACAAAATGATTTTTTTGGATAAGGATTAAGGTATCGATAGTATGATCTAATTTTGGTTGGTGTATTTATCGCATTTTAAAATGTAAAAAAGTAGTTATAGTGAGTTAACTACAATAGCTGGACATATGGTATCGCGCGTTTTTTTTTTTTTTTTTTTTTTTTAGATATTGATATGTTCTTTAATATTATAGAACCTTTTTTTTTATTCTTTTAAAAGTATTTCCTGACGATTCAACATTATATATCCTAACGATTGAAAAAATACACATGTAATTGTTCAAGGTTTCCCCTTCTGTCGGCACCCTCAGAGTGCCATTTTTTTTTTTTTTTTTTTTTTTTTCATGATAGCCCGTCCTAACCCCCCCCCCCCCCCCCCCCTTCCTCACCAATCTTAACTTACAGGATCGTTCAAATTATGACTGCGATTTAAAAGAAACCTCAACAAAAGATACATTTGGGCCGGGGTCGCCCTTCTGTCCGTTTGGGATTTACCTTGCCCGCCTGGGTGGGGGCATATTTTTTGTTTCTTCCTCAGCATCTCATGTAACATATCGTTATAAAGCTTTTATCTCCTCGTTTTTTTTCTATTACTACCCCTCTCTTCACCTAGTTACATGCTCTTGGCACTTTTTATAGTTTCAAAGAGTGCATGTTCCCCGCGGGCCACTCCATGAATTCAACACTAAGTTAAACACTATATTTTTGTTTAGAAGCTCAGTTATTTGGGTTATTAGTTTATTATGTTTTTTTCCAAGTTTGTCCATTTTAATCCCCCCCCCTTCCTCGCCAATCTTTACTATGGGCCGTTCAAAGTATACATGCAAATTTTAAAATGTCCAATTCTCGTTCTATTTTATTGTAAATCCTCATTTTGAAACTTCGACAAAAGATAAATTTGGGCTATGGTCGCCCTTCCGACAAGAGTGGGGTTTACCTGCCCCCTTCGGTATGGGACATAGTTTTTGTTCTTCGAAACTATCTAGTGTAACATTTGGTTGCCATTAGAAAAAAAAGTTTTTTTTGTCTATACTCCTTGTTCCCTAGTTACACACTCTTGGCACTCTTTATCCTCGGTTTAATGCCAAGTTGCTCAGTGTTGTTGTTAGTTGAGTTATGTCTCTCAAATTTGTCAAAGTTTTTGCGTAAGTGACAATCATAAGTGACAATCATTTTAAAATTTTAAAATTCTTATTATCCGACTCTAAAATCTGCAATAGCTTCATTCTATGCCTCCCTAAATGGGGATGGGGAGGTGGGAGGCGGTAATTACGGTCCTGCTGATTGTCTAAGTTTTAGAATTAGTAATTTGGATCTTCTCTGTGTGAATCTGAATATCGAAATATCGATTCTAGTATCGATTCTAGAACTGAGAAATCGATTCTTATTATGATCGATGTTGTTTTATACGATATCGATTTTAATCGATTCTCAAAATTTCCAGAATCGCCCATCACTAACAGAGGGTATATGCTAACGTCATTAACTCCATGCCTGAAGTATAGCTTTATTTGGGAAACAGAGGATATTACAGAGGTTCTTAAAAAATCAAAGGTATATGAAATATACATTCCTGTTTATTATGAAGGATTTTAATGTTTTACATTTTTTTTTTTTTTTTTAAGGTTATGATTTATAACTACATAATATTTAAAGAGTGTAAGTTTCTAAACCACAATCATTGATTTCTGTTTCAAAGATTCAAATCATCACTTTGATTTCTGTAAATCAAGATTTAGTGATTTCTTTTTTTTTCTTCTTTATTTCCTCTTGGACATTTTTTTATCATTTCTTCTTAGTCATTTTTTTTATTTTTTAGAATTATTTATTTTTGTCTATTATTCTTTTTTAATTCATTCTGTTCTTCTTTTTTAAATTATCATGTATAGTTTTCACAGTTTTTAGTTTCGTCTGATTGTAACTTTTATTTTTATACTTCTTATTGTACTTTGTTTGGAAATTCTGATTTTTTTTTATTTATTTTTTTTTTTTGGGGGGGGGGGGGGAGGGGGTAATTTTAATTTAGTAATCCTGACATATAATAGAATAGCCATCTCAAATTATTGAAACTCAACTGATTTATTTTCTAGAGTTCCAGATATCATTTTAGATACATTTATTCTATTTTTGTTGTTGTTGCTACTACTTTTGTTGTCAGTATCCTTAATTGTTTAAATTTTTATTCTTTCTTCCTACAGTTTTGTGATGTTTAATAACTATAGAATACCTCGAAAAAATTTGCTAAATAAAACTGCTGATGTCACACCTGATGGCAAATATGTTTCTTCAAAAGTAAGTTTCAGAAATTTTAGCTTGTAAAAATTTTTAAAAACTATTTTACTTTAAGTTTATCTTTGAAGTTTTTTTAATGTTGTTTTTATTCAAAATGATTTACAAAATATTATTTTTCATTCTGTAAAACTGATTTGTATATCATATGTTATTTTAGATATGCTTTGCCTTTCTGATTAATTTCTAATTTTTTTCTTAAAATTTATTAATTATTAGACTAAACCTAATAAATTGTATTTGTAATGAAATAAAACGGGACATTGCTGTATTTTACAGGAGTTTTTTTGTTAAGACTCTGTAAATGTTTTTAAAAAAAAAGGCACTTATAAAACAAAGTATTGTAACAAAGTATTGTAAAAAAATGGAAGAAGTGGAGCACAAACGGGAAATACATAGAAAAAAAAATCTGATTTCACAGCATAATTAAATGTAAAAGATATAATTGTCATATCACCATTAAATAAAAATAAAGTAATAATAGATAATAATAATAACTAATGCAATAATAAATAAAATCAATATGTACTTACCCTGAATTTTAAATAACATATCAGCAATTAAAAAATAAATAAACGTAAAAAACAAAATCTTTAAATTTTTTAACTGTTTAATAAATAAATTGAAAAAAATAACAGAATAAAATAATACATTATAAAATGGCAGTAATATTTAAAAATAAACAATATTATACGTCAAAACAGTCAAAATCAGATTCCTCGCTGGCGGAATTAAACAATTCTAGGAGATCATTATCAATCTTTTCTGAATCATCATAGTCTGAGTCATCTGAATTTTCGTTGTCATCAGTATATTTGTCTATAATACCGACTTCTACAAACTCCCATTTAATTGAACATTTTTTTTTACTTTCTTCCATGAATCAGCTACCCATTTAGCTACTTCGCTAAAAGAAGCTTTTTGCATATTTCCATCTTTTGTGTAAGTGTGGAACCTACTGGCCATCCAGTTTTCCCAATTTTTCTTCATTTCATTTTCAAATGATTTGTTTACAGCTATATCCAATGGCTGTAACTATTTGATTAAGCCACTTGGAATAACTATTGTTGCAGTTGATTTTCTGAAAACATTTTTTACACAATAGATCAATGAACAAAGTGGTTTTAAAAGGGAACCTGTTCTTGTATGCCACACCTTCTCCAACCATTCAATCATTACCATTTCACACATCCATCCTCGCTCATTGACACTGACAACAACAACATTTGGGAAATTATCTTTATGGTGAGTTTTATGCTTAAATATTAATAAGGGCTTCAGTTTTTGTCCATTGGCAGCCCATGTAAGCACACACATGAAGGACAATTTTTCATTTCCGTTGTCATTATGTTTACAGTTTTATCCACTTTAAGGGGCACAGTTTTATTAGGTAGTCAAAAGTTAAGGGCACTTTATTCATATTAATTATTTGCAAAGTGTCAAAAACTTTTTGATTATTTGATCCTTAACAAACTTTACAAAAGCCTCTTTTTTTCATGTCCCAGTCCTCAGGTACTTTCTGGCTGACAGTTATTCTTGTTCTTATGGAACGTCCACTCCTTTGCAAAAATTTGCAACACCAAGATTGACTTCCTTTAAAGTTGACTAATTTCATCTGGGAAGCAATTATTCAAGCTCGTAGCCAAATCTTCACTATTAATATAGGAACACCACATTTTTATCGGCTTATTTTCCATGATTTTAAATTTTGCTCAACTCCAAAAACTATATCTTGTACAACGATTGGCACACTTAGATTTCAGCACACAAATCAACTTTACTTTATCATTTCGCCATCCCCTGATGCATTTTTCATAACATCATATTCTGAAGAAGCAGCACAATTTCCAATTGCCTCCATCTTTTCAACCATCAATTTAAATCCAGCAGTGCAACTTCTTAAACAATCTATTTAGGCGGCATTGTTATTAAGCAAGTAATCGCAGAACAACAGAAGAAATAAAAAATCTTAGTTTGCGATACTCCAGATAGTTCTCATTAAATGATAGCATGTGTTAACATGTGTAGAAAGGTCAAAGATATGTGCGTTATACATTTCCATGAATCCAGAAGATCGAGTTTGGTGTTTTTCATACAGCCAGTGGAAATATCTCAATTGAAAATGACTGTGCAGTATGCATAATCCATACAAATATAATTCTGCAGATTTAAAATGTATTAAATGTTATTAAAAAATTATTAAACTCTTAAAAACACCTGAAATGTTACATTTAAAAGATTAATTAAATTCTCGAGTTGCAGTTGCAAGGAAAATAGTTACATGAGTTAATGATCCATTATATGAGTGATGCTGCTTCTAAGCAATTCCACCAAACATACATGATCAAAATAAACCCCAGGTTTGGAGGTTTGTGTGCTGAAAAAGTAAAGTAAATCCTGATAAATAAAAACAATATAGGGGGTTAGAATATTTTTTAAAAACATAAAATTAAATGAAAAAGGATGGGAAATTATGCAATGTAATCCTATAGTAATCATCAGATGGGCCACACCTGCAGAAGTGCCACATCCCCAAAAAAAGTTTTTTTTTTTTTTTTTTTTTTTTTCATAAGCACTGTGGCATTTCTCTCAGTTTTTATGGTAAATAAATTAATCTAAAAAATAAAAATTTTCAAACAAAATTTTATTTATTAAAACTGTTTTAGATTAAATCCATATGCTCAAGGGTGGGGAATTTTTCAAAAATCTTACCAGCCAAGGATTTATTTCACCAGCCTGGAAGATGCAACACAGATGCAGTTAAAAATAGTTATGACAAAATCACATGCAATTACAAATGAAATTACTATTACTACAATGCATTTTCGTAATTCTTTTTTTCTGTAACATTAAGAAATATATATAATAGAGGTAAGCTTAATACAGTAATCATCAGATGGGCCACACCTGCAGAAGTGCCACATCCCCAAAAAAAGTTTTTTTTTTTTTTTTTTTTTTTCATAAGCACTGTGGCATTTCTCTCAGTTTTTATGGTAAATAAATTAATCTAAAAAATAAAAATTTTCAAACAAAATTTTATTTATTAAAACTGTTTTAGTTTAAATCCATATGCTCAAGGGTGGGGAATTTTTCAAAAATCTTACCAGCCAAGGATTTATTTCACCAGCCTGGAAGATGCAACACAGATGCAGTTAAAAATAGTTATGACAAAATCACATGCAATTACAAATGAAATTACTATTACTACAATGCATTTTCGTAATTCTTTTTTTCTGTAACATTAAGAAATATATATAATAGAGGTAAGCTTAATATAAGATAGAACTTAGTACTGAATTTACACTGTAATAATTTGGAAAGTTAAAATATCTAGATTAAAAAAGTGTCTCTGATAATGTCTCTATCACCTTCATTTTTTCAAAAACTAAAAATGTACTCGTCTTGTCAGAAAATCCACTCGCCACTGGCGAGCGAAATGATGTATTTCCCCACCCCTGCACATGCTATTAAATTATATTCAGTAAGTGCGGGATTTTTTATTAAAAACTGTTCTGATAAGGTTTTGTGATAAGGTATTCCAAAAAGAAAAATAACAAAATTTATTCCACTTTGACTTAATCATAGACTTTTTCCGAGGGAAATCTAAACCCAACATTATTTTCATCATCTTTAAATTTGCATATGCACCTCTCACATCCGTATTCACCTTTTTTTAAAAAAAATAGTATTTTAATTTGATCATTTTAATTCAAAATTCGAAGTGTTGATTGCTATTAGCAGGTGACTGATACTAAACTATTTATATTCTTTAAAGTGTAAATGTAATTTTCTGAAATAATCTGCATGTAATAATTACAATAGACAATGTTCCTGTGACGTCACATAAAATAAAATGTCCATTTTTAAAATTACATACTCAAATTATTGCCAAGATCTTCTTTATTTGCTTGACAAACTTGGTGAAAGGCATTCATGCAATTAAGAATCATCAAGTTCTGTAACATAAATCGTAAAAACTTTTTGTACAAAGACTTCCGTTCACATACACATTTTATGTCACTGCTCTTCTATAAAGACAGTGTAAAATTTTTGTAAAACATTGCATTTTATCAGTGTGTATTTCAATTACATTATTTTCAAAGGTGAAGTATTTTCACCTGTGAAATGTATTAAAGCACCTGGGATAAAAATGCTGTACTTCTACAAAATCTATTTCAATTTTAAAAATTAAAATATATGCTTTTTCTTAATAAAATAACGTCATTTATATCTGCTAAAGCATTCCTGTATTGCGATTTACTCTTAAACAACATCTATTGAAAAGTGTACATATGACATCATTATCGCGGAAACCCAGCAAAAATGCAATGTCCTCATTCCAGAAACAAATTGTTCATTTGTTTGTATTTAATAGTTACATGTTTTATCGGAAGTCATTCATTTATATTTCTTCAAAATTCGGAAAATGATTTTATACACAGATTAATAAATTTGTATTCTTTCAGCTATTTGATACAAATTAAGTAAAAGCAGAAAAAGAAAGTCATACAACTGTTCTTTAAAATATTTTTTTGTTAAGAGAAAATGTTGTATTGTGCGCAAAGTAAGTTTGTAATAAACTAAAAATCATTTAACTGTTAGATAAAAATGAAATAAACCAAAATTCACCGGTTTTATAACAGGTGGTATTTTTTGACTTAACACATATTTTAATTCCAAAAATTTTCACTTTTTATGAGAAAATGGCAACAAAAAAGTAAAGTTATCTTCAGCTTTTTTCCCCTTTACTTTTAATAGAAATAAAATACTTTTGTTGCCACGATTACAAAAATGATATTAATAACTACAAAAACATTAATATCTCAAAAATAGATTAAGATAAGTTTTCAAACAAATTGCATTTAAAAGTGCATTTTTCCTCACATACGACAGTGTAAAAAATTGAAAATGTGCAATGTTTAGAAGTTTAAAAAATTGTAGTAGCAAAAATTGCAAAGCCTAAATTTTATTTAGTATTGCCATTTGCAAAATGATGTATGTGTTAAGCACAGATACGTTTGGCCTTTATAATACAGATTGCTCATGTATGTAGTGCATTCTCAAAATTTATTTTATGCTCTTTTTTTCTTATAGTCTAGGAAGCAGGGACATTTTTTAGGTACCATTTTATTCAAAACAAATATGTTATTGATTTTTATTTAATCATGAAAACAGCTGTTGTGACAATAGTGAATACGACTTCAGGGACTGCAACATTAGACAGTTAAAGCAGAATGAACAGGAGGTTACTCTGAGGCAATCAGTCATAAACAAGCCACCAATGTTGCAATAGCTATTTTCATGATTAAGTAAGATCAGCTAGAAATTTGATGATCAACTTGTATGATATGGTAAGCTAAAATACATCATTGAATTCTTGATTATTAATATTGAATTCAGTTACTTAAAATTTTGCATTTTTTTTTTTTTCTATAATAATTTTTTGTGTAATATGTCATTAAAATATTTATTTATTTTCCCAGGATTTAAATGAAAGATTTGGAGAATCACTTGGTGCATTATCAATGGGAAGAGTAGGGATTATTAAACTGTGCATCAATTTCTTGAAAATCAGTATTAGTATAGCAGTGCGTTATTCAGCAGTGAGGAAACAGTTTGGTCCTACATCTGATGAAGAACTTCCTGTTTTAGAGTATCAAGTTCAAGTAATAAAAAGTCATTCATAAGTTATTTTATTATTAGTTTTGTTATTCAAGCATGAAAGAGTTCCTCCTAAAGGAGGAATTCCACCTTTTTAAAAGTAAATTTGGGCATTCTCTGTATTATGCAAAGAAAATTTTGGAAATATAATAGGGGTAAGGGATGCCTGAAATTTTTAGTAATCTGACCATTTTGTCTATTCAAACCCTTGGAATCTGTTCTTGAATCGTTGTGCAAAAGAGAGCTTATATCATAAAAGGTTAGCTTGTATCATAAAAGGTGAGCCTATATCATAGACATCTGAAATTTATGTAAATGAAATTGTTCAAACTGTCTTTCAAAAAAACAAAAAAATTAGACTTTAAAAATTCAAAGTGAAAAAAAGTTTCTTTTTTTAATATAATATTTTGTACTATTCATACAACAATTTTGGATAATTAACTTTTTCAAGATGTATTTCTAAAGCAAAGATCAATTTAGTTGGGAGATTGTTTTTTTTTAAAGGTGGGAAGGGGATTTAACAATTAAACTTCAGAATAATGTTTGTTTTGGAAAATTAATGACTGTATCTCACATAAATTAATTAAATGTATTGGGATTTACATCTTTTGCATTTTTAATACTTTAAGTTGAAAGCAATCATACATGCAGCTACATTTAATTTTGTTGTATAAGTAGCTGTTGAAATTGCACTTAAATTATAAGAGTTTGGCACCATTGTATAGATGGAAAGAATTTTCCACCTTTTTTCTCATTTACCACTTTCATGCCTAATTATTACAGCATAATATTTTTAATCTTAATGTCTATAATTTGCAAACATGATAATGGATAAAGTCCCATTATTCATTTTTTAAATAATTGTTATAATTTTTTCAGTTATGTATGTAATTTATGTAGATATATCTTTTTTATGTTAAGAGTATAATTTCTTTTTTTATGTTAACCTCTTATCATTACCTAATTTTCTTTCTTCAAAATCACAACACTTGACATCCAAACAATGCAAATGTCCATATTTCAAACTACAGTAGAACCCCGATAATCCGGATCGGTTTTTTCATTTTTTTTTTTTTTAACTTTGAGAAGCGATTGGCGAAAAATTTTTTGTTTTATTATTCAGAATACGACGACGCAACAAGTTAATGTTAAAGAAATTAGCCAATCGCTTCTCAAACTTGAAAAAAAATCGAAAAACCCGATCCGGATTATCGGGGTTCTACTGTATTTGTATGATTTTTTGTAAAAGTAACTTTCTTAAAGTAGACTTTTGATAAATTGTTAACATAATGGTGGTTATCAAATCATGTTTGCTGCAATAATATATTTCATTTTATTATATTTTTATAATTTTTAACATTACCTGTAATAAATTTTTGTTATATATATATATATATGTAATAAAATAAAAAAAATAAAAAAAAAATTTTGCGCCATTTTTTTGTTCTCTCTTAGCTTCAATTCTAAATTCGTGGAACATATTTCAATTATTAAACTTCAATTACTATACTTCAAATACTTCAAATACCTCAATAAATAACAATAAAAATAATAAATAATAAATAAATCAATTCTCTTTGACTTCATGTGAAATAAATAAATAATAAATAAATAAGTAATAAAATAATAAATAAATAAGTAATAAAATAATAAATATCGGTTTTCCATACATGGGAAATAACAAATAATTTTAAGAACAAAAATACTTTTCTTTACGTATGGAAAATAAATTTAGCAACAGAGTATTTTTTAACAACAAATTAATCCATCTTTCGATTAAAAAGAAAAAACACCTTTAAAACTAAATAAAATTTCTATGAGCAGAAAATTTTAATTAATTATAAATTAAGAACAAATTTATTTTTTAATATCTGTAATAAAAGAGAAAAAAAATCAAGAATTTAAACAAAGAAATTATTATTAAAATTTCTTAATCAATAAAACAATAAAATAATAAATAATAACTTACAGACATGCTCGATGTGGCCTTGTTCAAATACCTAATTTTCTATTAAAATAAACAAAAAATAAAGCACTTCGTAGATACGACTCACAGGTGCAAATTTCAATTGACTTATATTACCAATGGTATCAACAGTAGTTTCGCAATCATGCTGCAGGTGTTCATTTATTATGAAATGAAAGTTTATCAAAATATTTCAGTACTGTTATCTAGAAAATACATAAATAAATAAATAAAAGAAAATGATGTTGAATTTTGGCGTTCTTTGGATTAAGTAATAGCCAGTAGATGATTTCGTAGATGTCAAGTATAAAAAAAAAATACTGGAGGCATATTTCACACTTAAAAATTTGCAGATGCTACACAGAATCACAACAAAACTTCATAAGACGATCCTTTTCTCAGCTGAAAGGTTTATCATTTATGCACATGAAGATGTTTTTCCATGCAGGCCATCTCATCGTAACATGGGTGGAAGTAGACGCGGATGAGGTTAAAGATGCGTGCAGCTAGCATCTCAAAAACTCTGACTGTTAGTAACACACATTGAGTCTTATTGCAGGAAACAAAATTACAATATTAGTATTAACACACAGCAGCTGATCCCATCCATCTTCAGTCTTGGACATACCATTTAGATGGAAGATATCATAGTTATTTTTTTCTGTATTAAATGTTAAGATGAAAACAATACCAGGAAAAATGTAGGAACAACTGTAAGTGTATGAACAGCATGCAGCTTATTCTCAAAAGTTTTACGCCGGTTCATTTTTCATCCTGCCGGCTTTCAGTGTAATAATTTGACGATGGCGATGTTCCATAACAATGTACAAGTTCCAGTGGCACACCATCTATGAGGCAGATCAGATTACTACTACCAAGAATCAACAGTGGGACGAGCTGAGCAGTCGCTCCGGCAATTTGACCAGCAGTGGATGAGTTTATTGGGCTATTTCCCCATAAGAAAGTTCAATCAAGCAGTCTTTAAATTAATTTTATTAGAACTCATAAATAAGTTAAGTTCTTTCACGCAATCACCTTGGCACTCTCATCGAATAACTTCCACTTCACCAACTTCGAGATTAAGCTGCATTCCACGATATTAGAATTTTGGGGAGAAAAAAGAAACAGCATCCTAATAAATTTTGAAAGTCAATCGCATTCTCGGGAAACATGACATGGCTTCCGAGTAGTTTTTAAGAAAAAATGCATTCTAATTCAGAGGAGCAATGAAACGCGCGTCTTGGTAGTTTAAAGAAAAGGTGCATTCTGTCCTCCTGAAAAGCCAAATGAAAAAATCATTTTCACGACAAAACTAGCGCCCTCCTACTTCGCGTCAATCATTTTAAAAATCCAATCAGGATGGACTCGAGCCTCTAACGGATAAAATGATCAATTCTAATTGGCCGTAATAGGCGGTCTATTGGCAAGAACTATATTTTTTCCTCGGAAGACTAAGCCCTTTAGCAAGGCGTAGTAACACCTGTCACGCGATGTTAAAAATAAAAAATTAAATTAAAATCGCAGGAATATGCCAGAAAGTAAAAAGCTTACGAAATACTTCCCACCTTTTTGAGAAGCAAGTAATAATTTATTAATAACTAAAGTAAGAAAAAGAATTTTAGCTGTTACAAGTTACGAAACTAAGATTGAAATATGTTCCACGAATTTAGAATTGAAGTTAAGAGAGAACAAAAAAATGGCGCAAAATTTTTTTTTTTTTTTTTTTTTTTTTATTACATATATATATATATATATATATGGCCTTGTGCATTACTATTGTTAAATATATTAATGTAATAGTAGTAATAAAAGTAATAAAATCTTAATTCAGTAATATATTCAATCAATCAATTATTCAATAATAGCTTTACTATATTTTCTGGTTATAAAATGACCTTAATAATTTATGTTTTATATCTAATTTATACTTTTTTTTTCCACTAAGAAATATAAAGTCAGAGTTTAATACTTATTTTTTACAATTTTCTTCTTTTTTCTCCCCTCTAAAATTGAACAAATCAAAATAAAAGACCCCAAAAAATCTCAGATTTTTCTTTTCTTTCTTAAGTTATGAATTTGTTTGATATTGTTTTTAAAAGTCATTGTAACCTTTTTTTTTTCTTCTGTGTTATACATATAATTTCTGCATGCCTTTATTTTGCTGCTTAAATAATATAAATTCAAATTTAATACAAATCTTATACCATTTTGTTATCTATCTTTCTCTAAAGTCAGAGAAAGTTAATATATTTTGATATAACTCAAAATGAAACAACTTTGTTATTAAAATAAATTTTCCAAACTAAAGTTTAAAATACTATGGGGCTCTTTCTGTTCTACAGAAGGAGTTTAAGGCCAAATGATCTGCTGCTAATCGCTGTTTTCACCTTTGATTAAATAAGATTATTTAGACATTTCAGAATCACCTATTATAAAATTATCTTAAGTCAACAGTCTTAGAAGGTGTTTTTTAACAGTGCTATAAGGTAATGGTTTTAAATAAGTGATTCTTGGATATAACACTCTAAATCTGATATAATTTTCACCAAACTTTTTTTCTTTTTTGTAATATAAGTTTAAAAATATTTTGAACGTTAGAAAGGATTATTATTTGCACTCTCTTATTTTGTTTTTTAAATCTGCCATGATTTTTCTCAATTTATAACTTTTAACTTACATTAATGAATTTATTATTTTACAATTTTCTTTCTTTTTTAAAATTCATAAATATAGTTTTTATGCTGGAATTTTCAATATTTTGCTGCTTTTTATAAATAAAATTAATTTAATTTTAATTTAAAAGTTTTTCTATTTATAATAGTCAAGTGTGAATAAATTTTTAATTTGAAGGAACTTTTATTGTTTGCACTGTTATATAGTTGACAACAATTTAAAATAATTTTCTTTTCTAAAATATGTAAAAAATACCTCTTGAAATGCTGAAAATTTGAATTTAACATGGAAATAAATCATTAAAAAATAATCAAATTAAAAAAATAAATACAGTCTGTAGCATAAACTTCTAATGTAAAAAATAATTAAATTCTTATGTATAGTTTTTGCTCCGATAAAACTTTTTTAATGGAAAGATTTTGACCAACTTTAACATTAAATATCTCTTAAAATAATTATTCAATATAAAAAATATTTGCACCAGCATGTTTACCACCAGTTTTTTTTTTTTTTTTTTTTTTTTTTTTTTTTTTTTCCCAATATTAATGAGGAAAGGGAATCACAAAAAATCATTGTCAGTGGCAGTAACAATGTTACTTTTTTGTAGAATAGAAAGGTACAAAATTTTATTTGGTGCCAAATATTTTAATAAAAAAAATAGAAATAAGCAAGTTGCAAAATTAATTTTAAAAATTTCATACATTTTTATAAAACCTTTTTTTTTTCTGAAGCATTGTTAATTTTTTTATGCTCTGAAATGGCAAAATTATACAAAAATGATTGTAGAAAATATATTAAAATATGTTTAATAATATTTTTTTTTCTATGTAGTAACTACCAAATATTAATAATTGTGTTTATTTTTTTTTTCTTTTTTTTTTTTTTTAATCTTATTACTTTCCACAAAAATAGAAAATCAGATGTTAGTTTAAAGCATTGCCTGAACTTTAATTTAATAGAACATAAAATCATTTGTTATAGTTTACTATTAATATATTGAAAATTGTACCTAAATAGGCAGCAAAGGTTATAACCTTTGAAATTTTGTCATGTCATTAAAATTAAAAAAATTTAAATATTTTATTTCTTTTTCAGCAATGGAGACTAATACCTTATATTGCTGCAACATATGTTTGTGAATACTTTTCTCGGGATTTTTACCAAGATTTCGTAAATTATTTTGTAGCCACTCTGCTGGGTGAGAAGTCTTCAGACTTAGTAAGTTATTGACTTTTATTATTATTATTATTTTTCATATAACCAATGTTGCTTAAGATTTTTATATATTCATGGGCTATTAATAGTGCCCTTTTTCTCTTGGGGGGGGAGGGAGGTTACTATTTCCAAACATATAATCATTCCAATAACTTATAGCGGTCATATAACAATTTTCATACTGATATACACCCAAGGGTGTAGTGGAGGGTGTTCAGAGGTATATACCATATACCCTTTGGATTATTTTAAAAACACTACATACCCTCTGCTTCTCATATAAAGCATGACCAGTGTAGAATTCAGGGGGTGGTATTATCCCCAGAGCAATGAAATCCCCCCCCCCCTGAAAAAAATGAGATTTTGTATTTTCAAATGGTCAAAAAGTACAGTCCCCCCTCCAAAGCCACACAAGTCCGTCCCAGATAAAAATGTCTGAATTCAACACTCAGCATGACCTTTAACTAATACCCTCTGCCTGTAGCATATACCTTCTGATTTTTTTACAATTGCAACACTGTATACATACTTAAATTAGATGAGTCCTGTGTCGATAAAGATTGAGAACTGATGCTGAAGTATATCATTATTACAAAATTGAGTTGCTTATTAAAACTTATTTTATTTAATATATTTTATTATATTAATATTTTAATAATTACAGGAAATTTCTAGGATGCACATTCATGCCTTGAGTTGCTGTGGTAAAGCTGTTAGTGGATGGTTAGCCCGTGATTGTGTTCAAGAATGTCGAGAAGCCTGTGGAGGTCATGGATATTTAAAAGGTTCTTACTTTATTTTTGCATTTATGTCATAGTCCAGGATTGATAACCCTATGTGGCACATATGACAGGAATAAAAACAATAAAATAAATAAGTTTATTTCTTTTTATATAAAAAGTGAATTTTGTTTAACATGTACAGACTATTACAAATAATGCAATTACTTTTGGATGAATAAATAACAACAAAATTTCTTTTTCATTGATGCTAACAAATTCAAACTATTTTTGTAACTATTAAAATTAGTAACTATTTTGCTTTTTTATTAGAAGTTTAAAAGTTTTATTTCTCCAAATGAATTTTATAAGACAGCTTCTGTAATAAAATTACAAATGTATCCCATTTTACTTTAAAAAAAAAAAAAAAAAAAAAAAAAAAAAAAAATAAGAATATGTTTTTGCACAACATGGATTATTATAAATTAAATATTATATTAATGATAAATTCAAAATTACTAATATAAATATTTGTATTGCTTTTTCTTATTATAGTACTTGGAAATTAAATTTATATCAAAAATGATATTAAAGCTTTTAATTTTTTTTTTTTTTTTTTTTTTTTTTTTGACAATGCCAATAGTTTGTTTTAAAAATTTAACTGTAAATTTCATTTTAACTTTATAGTCTATTATAAAAATTCTAAATAAACATGTAATTAAAATAGTTTAAAAATTCAAATGATAGAATGTGAATGATATATATATTCTAAACCTTATTTGTAAATAACTCAAAGAAAAAATATTAAACAACTTCATAAAGTCATTTTTTTCCCCTGAAGTATTGCATTTAAATTTTTGAAATGTTAAATATTTAAATTCTGTTTGATCTTTAAATAATCTGAATAATAACAACACAAAAATGGCATCTGTTATAAATAACTTTTTGATTTAAAATAATGAGTGTTATAGTAGATATATGTATTTTTTCTTCTTATTATTAAATATAGAAGATCTTTTTAATGCAAACCTGAGAATGCAAGGCTGTGCATTATATAGAATTTTGAATTATATGAATCACATTTCACACATCATTAAATTTACCTTGTAAACATAAATAAATATGTCTCAAACATCAAAATACATTAGTGTATCTTTGTACTTGCATTATATCAGATCATTTCACACATTGTTAAATTTACTTTATAAACATGATCCAAATATGCTTGGACCAAATCATTCATTATAGTATTCATTTTCAAAATTTTGTATTGTAAAAAAAAAAAAAAAAAAAAAAAAAAAAAAAAAAAGAAAAATTTTTGTTGTTGTTTTTATTGTTCTTAAAAAGCTCTGAATTAAGACGATAAATTTGAACTTATGAATGTAGTCCTGTATAAATTAGTTTTTTTTTTTTTTTTTTTTTTTTTTTACAATGTGGAATTTAGTTGATTCTACAGTCTATTTATTCATTTATTTATTTTCCAAGTTGTTAATTTTAAATGTGATTGCAGCTGCTGGATTTGGAAATCTACGAAATGACAATGATGCAAATTGTACATATGAAGGTGATAACAATGTGATTTTACAACAAACTAGTAACTATCTTTTCAGCATTCTGAAAAAAGTTCATTCAGGTATGTTTCTTTTATTACATTTTGCATAACAAATATCTAAACCAATTTGTAATTTTTACTACTAAAGTCTTGTTGTCAGGACACATTTGATACAATTTTGGTAATGTTTACTAAAAAATCCTTATATTTAATTTATGTAATAAATATATAAAACAGTTGTTTTAATTAATCTAAAAATTAACTAGGTCAAGAAATAAATCTTTCACTATATTTTTTTTTATGTTATCAATGAATTTTTTATGTTTTTTAAAAAAATTTCAAAAGAGAGGATGTGAAAATTTTTTGCTGTCTTTCTATGTGAATATTTCACCATAGCTTAATAAGCAGCTTAATTTTGTGTTTTAAATTATATTGTGTATGTTTATGAAGAGCCTTTTTTCTAAAATGACATGCAGCTTTTTGTGTTTCCCGAAGGGTACAAAAGGTACAGATATTTGGTACGTAGATTTTTGGTGCTATAAATACGTCTTTTAAGAAGCATTAATTATACTTTTTTTTAAAAATTTCTTTTTTATGAATAATTGTATTTCTTATAATCAGATATTTATTCAAAACTTTCTTGAAATTTTCTAATTGTTGCATGTAAAACAAATAAAAAATTCTAGCTTTTTATGCAGCTGAACCTCATTAACATGAACCTCAAGGGGAATCAAAATTTTGTTCATGTTAGCAGTAGTTTGTTATCAGTATCAAATCTTTGTATTCATTTTTATAGGGGAGTGTGAAAACAATTCATGTTAAAAGTAGTTCATGATAAGCGTGTTCATGTTAACGAGGTTTAACTGCATTATCTTCCTAATTTCATGTAATTTGTTACACTGTTACAAAGTTTATAATTTACACTTTAAATATATTTTTTAGGTGAAAAGGTACCGAATTTAGATGATCTTTCATTCTTCAGCAATATAGAGGATATTTTGCGTATGAAATATAATCCATCTTCATCAAATTCAAAGATTGAATTGTCAGGTTTGTTGTTATGTTTACTTTTATTTCATTTTAGGAACAGTTTTTGCTTATATGTTTTTCTTTTTTAAATGAAAATGGTTTGTGTTTGTTATTTTGAAATATCTCTGCACAGAATAGCCTTAATCATACTTTAGACAAACTGTTTTGTAAACAAGAAAATGTTTTATTTATTTTAGTAGCTCAAATATTTTTTTTTAAGTTTTTTTTTTATATATATAAACAATTTTTTTTATTTTAAAACTTTATCTCAGCTATCGTAATGATTCTAAAGAGGGTGTTGATACATTTTTCAAACTCTTTTAGAAAAAGAATCATCTAACCAAAGATAATAACTTTATTTTCTAATATGTTTATTCTGATAGCCCTTTAGGTGAACTATCATATTAAATTTTTATTTCTAAGATAATAAAGCTTTTCTTAAAATATGAAGGTTGACTTTGTTCACTTCTTGACTACATTCTTTCAGAATTCATCCAGTGTATGGGGATGCTGCTTATAAAAATCTTATTTTAAAAATCTAAATACACAGTAATCCTTAGGAGACAACATCAGAGGAATTGGGTAGGATGCATTTAGGTAAAATAGCTTCAACTCCATCAAATTCTCATTTTTTTCTAAAACTATTTCAGTAATTTTAGAGGTATGGCTGGTTGTCTTATCTTGGTGGAGCTTAACCCAAAGAAGATTGTTTGTGTAAAGTTATAGAATGTCTTCTTTGAATATGTGTTAAAACCTATTTCTGATAAATCATTTTTGTATACTTCAAGTCCAAAAATTGACATGTGGTAATGAATTTATCTAATGTTCTAAAAAACTTTCTTAAATCATAATCAACACATATAAACACATGTAAAACTAACAAACACACACAAAAAAAATATTTTCATTAAAAAATACATATTATTTACAGATATTAATATCATAACAATATGATCTTAAAAAATTTAGTAAAGCAAAAATTTGAAAAAGAATATGCTAGATAAGTATAAGGCATTCAAAGATTAGGTCCCAGTTACAATAAAATCTCCATAATTAACAGTCCATTTAATGAATATTTTTAAAATCTCAAAAATGTAATAATTTGTACAATTTTATCTCTAAAAAATAGATGTTTTTAAATAATGAATAAATTCAACAATCCCAATGTTTTTTAAATTTTGCTGCATTTATTTGCGCATTTTAGCAATTATAATCTACCTTTTATTTTATTTACTAAATATAACTGTCAATCTTTACCCCCTCCCCCCCCCCCCTCTCCCGAGAAAAAAAAAGGCTCTCTTAGATGTAAAAAAATTCTTGAACAATCTCAGATACTCAGTAGAGCTGTTACAAACCGCATGTATTCATTACTGAGGAACGGGTATTCTCTCTAATACGAAATACTGAAATTGTTACTTTTGAATTTAACATGCATTACTTGTTACTACATCAATGCCTATATACAACCTACTGCAAAATAAATCAAATGAACTTCAAACACTATTTTCATTTCGGGATTCATACGGAGGGGGAATAGCTAAAAGATGAGTTTGTGCTTGGACTTAAGACTTGGAATAAGTTGTTCCCGTATTAGTATCACATATGGGTTTTTCATTTAGTCATTTCATTACTCAATGAAAAGATAGGGAGAGGTCTGGTTTTGTTATTTCAGCATCTGTTCATTTACCAAGCATGTTAGTGTTGATTTGCAGCGAAATTTTTAAAGTCACATGATCAATAGCAGAAAAAATGCTTTTAGAAGAACAATTGCTTTGAGATTATTTATTCTTTCTGGGACTCTACTTTTTATCTTTTCGATATGAAATCTTATATACATTTTTAAAACATAAACAATTTTTTTTTGGAGGGGGGGGGGGTAAGATATTATTAACATTCTATGCATTAACATTTCTATTTAAAAAAGAACATTGATTTAAGCAATAAAAAAAAAATGGGTGATTATCATTTAAGATTTTAATTAGACTAACTTTATATTGATTATGCATTTAATCTATTAAAATTTCTCATAATTTCACTAAAAAAGAATGGAAGCTTATAATAGAATGAAAGATTGGTTATAGTTGCATTTAAGGAATAATAAAGTATTTCTGGGAATATTTATATTTAAAGGGTCATCATATAAAAACATTAGATTATGACTTGAACTTCAGTACACTTATTGAAAAATGAAAAATGCTATTCAATTTGATATCACTGCTGATGCCATCAGGGCCAGGCATGAAAGAGTTCCTCCTAAAACCTCTTTTTAAAGCAATTTTGGTCATTCTCTAGATTGATGCAAAAAGAAATTTGAAAGGATAATTGGGGGGGGGGGGGAATAGAAAATTTAGTACTTGGACATTTTGTATACTCAAACACTTAGAGTTTGTTCTTGAATTGCCCAAAAGAAGCATAAAGTGAAAGGTGATCTTCTACATATAAGCATCTGAAATTCATCTAAATGTCTTTCAAGAATGAAATCTTTTTTAGACTTCTAAAATTCAAAGTGAAAGGAAGTTTCTTTTTGTAATAAAATATTTCATGCTAATTATATAACACTTTCGGGTAGTTTCTGTGATTCCTTTTTGCGAGATGTATTTCTGAAGCAAAAATCAATTTAGCAAAAAGATTGTTTTCTTTAAAAAATAAAAAAAGGGGGGGGAGGGGGAATTTAACAGCTAAATTATACAGAATAATAATTTTGGAAAAGTAATGACTGTACTTCACATTAGTTCATTTGATATATTTGGTTTTATACCTTTAGCATTATTAATATTTTCTAAGTTGAAAGAGAAACAGCATTGTTGTATAGATGGAAAAAATTCTCCCCTTTTTTTTCTCATTTGCCACTATTATGCCAGCAGGGCTAATTTTATAATTTTATGCATTAGATTGAGTCTATGAATGTGTCAGAAAATTTTGTGTTGTTGAGCAGGGCAAATTGTTTTTGAGAACTGATTTAATGATAGTTTCCATTATAGACAGGTTCTGTTATTGCATGTTTTGCATAGTTTCAGTAAGCAGTGGAAATCTCTATTCAGATATGCAATCACTAATTTTCTCTTTAATAAATGCAGTAATATACTTGTTGAGACAGAATCACAACATCATCAAAACATTCTGTTTTAGACAGATTTTTTTTTTTAATTTTTAGAGGAAGTTGCATTGTATTATTTTCATGGAAATTTCCCTTTGATTATTTCCATTCAGTGTTATTTTACTTTCATTAGATGAATTTATTTTTATTATATTGGGATTGTTTACATTTTTATGCAAATTTCCATCACAGAAAGGCTTTGTATAAAATTTTATTGTGAGTTTAAGTAACCGTAACGAATTCTTGTAAAGACCTCATGTTTGATATATGATTATACTTGCTGCAGTCTTGTGACCATATATTTCATATATAGTAGTTTAATTGCTCTGCTTTATACTTTATAAAACTTTAAATCACTGCAGGTATATAGGTAGTTTTAATTGTTGCTTAAAATAAAAATAAAATCTAAAGAAACAATCCTCTAAAAATCAGAAAATACACCGAATATATGTGTACTAGTATTTATGATTATTTTTAATATCTGTTTTCTAAAAAGTAATGAATGTCATGAATAAGGAATACTTTCTTATGAGTAGTGAGTTTGAAAGTAACAAATACATACGGGTGCTCATTTAGTCATTGTTTTTATAGTACTAAATTAAATACTGGGATTTGCATAAAAAAGCTTAACATTCTGAAGATTACTATCTTAAAGATGAATTTGCAAGGTTCCTACTCATCAGGGACCAGAGTCAGATAATATAGACAAATGCCATTTGTAGAGAATTTTTAAGTTTGCAGACAATTTTGATGTTGTTTACAGATTTTTTTTTTATTAATGCATATAGCCCTTAGGCAGAGAATCGGTGCAACGTATGTCGCAGAATTTAGAGAAGGTCTGCAGTCTATTTTTTCAACTGGAGAAAAAAAAGTTTGCAAATAATTTCAAAATTATTAAAAAAGCTTAATTATTTGCAAATAATTATTTGCATTAAATTTAATTATTTGCAATTAAATTTAATAAAATTTAATTTACATTTAATTACATTAAATTTAATTATTTAAATTTAATTAGTTGCAAATAATTAAAAGAGAAATTATTTGCCATGTAAAGTATTTTTTTGAAGAAGCTCTGTGGCACATATGAGTTTGAAACTTTAAAATATTGTACGGCAAGTACAATGCTTTTCAGCATCAAAGCAGGTGCTTTAATAAATGTATATATTTTTTTAATTTCCATTATTTCTTCTTTCAGCTTGCTAGAAATTATTTGCCATGTACCATGGTAAAGTTTTTTTTTTTTTTTTTTGAAGAAGCTCTGCAGCACACATGAGTTTGAAACTTAAAAATACTGTACGGCAAGTACGTTTGTTTTTTTTTTGGGGGGGGGGGGGCAAGACCAGTAACAGAAACAATGCAGCACCAAAGCAAGTGCTTTAATAAATATATATATATATTTTAATTTCCATTAGTTCTTCTTTCATTCATTAGTTGTCTGTATTAAGCATACCATTCAATACTATATTTCTTGATTAAGTTTTAATACTGCTTGTAAATTAATATTTTTCTCTTAGTGGTGCTCCACTTGCATGAAAAGTTATAACTTTTCATTTTTGCAGAAAATTTTTAAGAAATTATTTGAGTTTGCAGACAGTTTTACATTTTATCTAAGTCTGATCAGGGGATTATGGGATTCCTGGAAAAATCAGGTGATAGATTTTTCATTTAAAAAAATCAAGGGAATCTCAGGCATAATACAAAAAATTTCCCGAACCTGGGAAAATCTAGCTAAATGACTGCCTACTCTGAGAAATTGTGGGTAATTGCTACTGTCTGCATACTTAATAATATGAGATCTATGCCATCCATTCACTTACTATACACACTTTCTAATATTATGAGGTTCAACATAGTTCAACAGGAACTTAAGAAAAATTAAGCACATTTTTAAATTGATATTGGCATTTGAAGTCTTCATATTGTTTATAACGCTTTTCAGAATGTACTAAAATGATAAAGTGGAATTTAAATTCTTGCAGCAAGTTATGAAGTTATTAAGGACACACAGACCAAAAAGCATACAGACTTCATCTCTGTTTTACAAAAATTGTTTTTCTTTTAAAGTTTTGTTTATATAGGTGATGTATAAACTTTATTCTTTAGATTATATTGCTTTTATTTTATTTTGAGAAAGTGGGGGGTGTCATGATACTGGTTTAAAACATGCCATTGACATGGAAAAATTGTATATCCCAGAAAATACATCAGGGGATTTTTTCTTCAAAAATGAGTATGTACCCTGATTTGCTTATAACTCTTTAGTAGTGCTAAAGTCAAGAAGATAATATTAAAATACTCGCTGAATTAATTTTCACTATGAAATGTTACTAAAGCCAAAGTAGAAACAATTTTTTTATGGATTTATACAATAAAAATCACACCTGAGATTTGGCATTCAAATAATTGTAATACATAATTTTGAATTCACATTCTATTTAAATAAGGACCAGCTTTTAACTGAAACGAATTATGTAAGATGTGTTTATACACATTTTATGTATGATAATATGTAATATTTAGGCATATTTTCATCTGATAAATGTCCCCATTAAATTCATTTTGTGTGTAATAGTTTAAAGTTTTAAAGATTCTCTTACTTTTTTTAATAATTACATATAAATATAATTTTTATGACATGATTTTCCTTATTCTGTTCTTTATTAAAATCGTTAAAGATTTAAAATAATTCTGGCTTTAATATCAGAATTAAGTAAATTTGTCATTTGATTATTAGGGAGGAGAGCATATTGAGTCTTTACAAAACAAATAGTTTTTGATCAACAATTCAAAAAATAAATTTTTGAATTATTTTTTGAATATATCTAATGATTTTTGATTGTTTATCACATAATAACTTGCTAAAGTTTGCTTCTGTATTATTTTTTAAATCATTTTATTTTATTTTTTATCTTTAGACTTATTAAACATGTTCACATGGCTGGTCTGTTACTTGTTAATGAAAAGTTATCAGAAATACAATTCTCTTTTGCAACAAACTAAGAATGCATTTGTGGCACGTTGTAATTCACAAGTATATGCTGCCCATACTTTATCTATTGCCTTCTTTCAGGTAATTTGAATATTTATTATTCTTTCATTATTTTTAATATATAACATTTGTAATTTATTGTAATATTCCAGTTTTCTTCCATTTTCTTTTATCAAAATTTGCACTTATTATACTAGATTAAGTGTGGAATTGTTTATAAACTTTGTATATACTATTATTTAACAATATATATATGTACTGTATATAGTATTTCCTGGTGATATGCAAAAGATATATTTAATACTGAGTTTTTAAAAAAAGCAATTATGTTGAAAATGGCTTTTAGGATTTCCACAAATGTAAGTATTTTTGCTGATATCTGATATAAAATTATTTGTAAATTATTGTGTGTCTTCAAGCCCCCATTCTTCTCCCATTAGGGAAAAAAGGGAGGCCATAAAGGAAGAGGAACCAATTCCCGGAAGTCAAATAGTTCCATAAATAATTTTTACAGTGACTTGTAACAATCATGCCACTGAAGCTTTAAAGCAATTTTTTTTTCAGTTAAACAGCTTTTGTTTTGTGTTAAAAGAAAAAAGATGTATCAAATTGCATAGTCTACTGCTTGAACTACTATATCATTTCGTGTTAATTGATTTTTCATGTTAAGCATTTTCATATTAAACATATTTCACTGAATCTCTATCTGCATGCATGTCCCTCCATCTCTACTTTTTCACTTTTACTTTGTATCTCTTTGTCTCCCTCCATCTATATATTTCTTTAAATCTCACTCACTTGCTCTCTTTCTCTCTGCCTGCTTCCCTGTCTATCTCTTTCTTTATTTACCTCCATATCTGTATCTCTTTGTCTCATTCTGTTTTTATATTTCCATCTCTATCTGTTTACTTTGCTTTATCTACCTCAATCTCTCTCTTTTTCTTCTTCGTATGTCTTCATTTGCCTTTATCGCTGTATATCACTCTAACTTTTTATTTCCTCTATGTCTCCCTCTATCATGCTGTCTTCATGTAACTCTCTACCTCCCTATCCACTGTCATTCTATCTCCCTTTCTCTCTATTTCCATCTATTGCTGTATCTCCATCTTTATTGCTATCTCCCTATGTCCATCTGTCTCCCTTTAATTGTCTTCCAGTCTTCATTTTCCTCTGTTTTTCTTTATTTCTATATCTTTATTTATCTCTTTTATCTCCCTACATTCTTTTGTCTCCCACTGTTTATCTTCCAATCTACCAAAAAATATCTTATAAACTGCGAATTAAAGTGTTTCGTAAATTTGCATCATATGTTCTATTCATATAATTCATACATCAATCATGTGATCATATGTTCTATTCATATAATTCATACATCAATCATGTGATCTTCTGTAATTGCCATCCATTTTACTTTAACTGAAAGACTTTTTTTTTTTTTTTTTATGCCCAAGGCTGTATCCATTTTTGTCTCATGATTGCAATTTTCAACGATTGATAACAAAAAAACAATTAAAGATTTGATAATCATTTTGTATAAAACAATTAAGTGTAAATACATGCTGTCTTCTGCATGTTTATTACTAAGAAGAGCACTTTCTTTTAGATGCTATAAAAAAATCTTTTTAAATATATCACTCTAAATATGACAATTTTGAGCATTAATGCTTTTTGTTTTCATAGTTAATAATTTAATTATGTTAAAGTGTTCTTTCTTTTTCAATATTCACAGATATAAATTTTAATAAAAAATATAGTGTTCAGAAATGCTAAATGAAAATAGTTTTAAATGTGATTTTCTAAAATATGTTGTTTGAAGTATGATGTAATTGTAACCATGCTTTTTGCACATAATAGCTTAATTACCTTTTTTTTTTTTTTTTTTTTTATTCTGTTAAAAATTATGCATAATTATATGTTTGAATTGGAAAAATTTTTGTAAATATTATTATTTGAGTTTCTAAAAACTGGCATCGGTAGATAAAAACTGTCCATTTTAATTGTACTCCATAATCTGGTCAAGTATGTGTATGTGAAAGGTTGTTGAATTCTTGTTTAAAATTTTTAAATAATTATTTTATTAAAAAACAGTCTGCTTCCGTATGTTTATTGTACATTTTTCTGTAAAATTAGCAGTTTTCATGTTTTTATAAGCAATAGTTTATTATTATTATTATTATGAGACAAGTAAGTGAAAAGGTCATAATAATTCACAATTATGGCAGCAGCAGCATTATTTAATTAATTTTTTTTTTTTTTTTTAAGTTATAGAGATACTTGTAAATATTATAAGAAAATTTTTAATGTTTCTAAAATATTTTTTTTTAGCTGGTTGCCTTAAAAAGATTCTTAAAATTAATAAATGTTCAAACAAATCCTGCCATAAAATTAGTCCTTGAAAAATTAGGAAAGTTATATGGACTGTGGAGCATCGAGAAACACCTAGCCATTTTCTATGCAGGTATGTTTTTTATGCATTCATATTATAGAAACGATAATAATCAGAAAATGTTTTAACATTTACAGTAAACAAATATGTCTGTGAAATGTATAGCATTGTGTTCATTTACTAAGTACAAAAAAAAAAAAAAAAAAAAAAAAAAAAAAGGTTAGAATTTTTATTTTAATTACTCCTTTATAGACAGAGCACCTTTTAGTTTTTTTGGTGTCCTAATATGAGATTTTTGTCAGTGTTCTATAAATGGTAGTTTCTGAGTAAACTGTTCCATACTAAACAAGTATTTTTGCATTTTGCATCTTTTAATTTTCAACATCCTGCAATAGTTTCTCAACTTTCCCTCCTTTTCCTAAAACCAGCCCTGATATATTCCCTAGTATTCAACTTAATAATCTACATTAAAATAGAAACATTTATAATTAAATAAAATATAAATGTAACAAATAAAGAAAACATAGTAGATAAAAAATTTAGTTGATTTATGGTTGCTTTTAGAAACACTTTTTAAGAATATCTAATGAGTGCAATGCAAAAAACAGAAATAATAGTTTAGTGTTTATGTTAATTGTTGTTTTAAGAATTTTAAAATTTTCTTTGTGTAATTTTACCATTTAAGTCTCTTCATTTATAAAATTTAATATATGGATATTAAAAAAGGAGGATAATAAATCTGTCACTAATTTTTCCTTATTTATAGGTGGCTATATTTCAGGAGGTTTGCCTCATGACATAATCAAAGAAGAGATAATAAATTTGTGTAGTATTTTGAAAGATGAAGCTGTTACTTTAGTAGATGTTCTGGCACCTCCAGACTTTATCATAAATTCTGCTCTAGGAATGTCAGATGGAAAGGTTTGTTATTGTCTCATTCTTTGTTATTTCCTTTTATAAATTAAATGTTGTTGTTAAAAGTTATTTTAAATAATGTGGGCAAATGTATTCTAATGAAGAGTGTCTATTTTAACGTTGGATGATTTATATACAAAATTTATGTATAATATCAAGAATTAATGACCCTCATAATTATATTAGACTAACTATATCATTAGAGTAAGTCCTGAACTATATCAAACAAAACAGTGGTGTAATCGCAGAAATATCAAAGGACATATGCTGTAGGTAGAGTGTATATATCAGAGATATATAACTATGAATGGTATATTGCATATACCAGTATTTATCTTCTACTACATCCCTGCCACAAAAAAAAAAGACAACATAAGTTCAAAATCAAACTAACTGGGGAAAAGAAAGAATTCCACAACAACATGCTAAGTTTGCATTTTTAATCTTTGTCAAGTCACACAATGTAGTTTTATTGAGGTCTGACTTGGACTCGATGAATGTAGTCATCAGATCGCCTTGTAGTGACCAAAATAGTTTCACTCGTGGCTATGTTTACAGTACAATCCCTTCCCTTCAGCTTTCTTTATTTTAGCATTTTGGTAACTTTTAATGAAAAGAAAAAATGGAACAATTAGAGACAAATGAATATTGAATGATTTCATGGCTGGCTTGAAAGGTATTATCTTAATGACTATAAACCAGGGTTGAAAAAAACCAGGTTTTTTCGAAAAAAACAAAAAAACCGGTTTTTTTGGTTTAAACCAGGTTTTTTTAAAACATCCTTTCTTATTACATATACATGCATATTTACTGATAAAAACAGACATTATTGGTTTATAAGCAGTGTAAATTCATTTAAAATAATTTAAATTTAATAATTGTAGTGAATTTATGCTGAAAATTGAAAAAAATTCATTTGTCAATTTAAACAGTTTTAGCAAACAGTCTTATGTTGAAAGTTTTAACTGTTCTACACAGTGAACCATTGATGCCCTGTAAATCTTTATAAATAATAATTTGATTACTAATAATAAACATTTGGATGTAGTTTGATAAATATTCTTTTCCACAAATAGTCAAATAATAAATTACAAATGCTTCTTAGGACTTTTTCTTTCTGAGTGACAATTTGAAGTTAACATTTTTAGTCGTTAGATTCAGCAGATAGCAGAGGGAAAAAAAATATATTATTAAAATGCTATAACTAGCAACCAGTCTTTGCTTTTAATTTTTCGAGATAATCTCCCAAAAGAAAAATTTCTTTTACAGCTTGTGCAAAATCTTAAAAGATCATTGTGTTACATTATTAATTTCATTAGATAATCTGCATTATTAAAAAAATTAAAATATTTTATACTAAATATTGAATTTGTTTTATCGTTGATCAATTCATATGTTTGAAGTTTTTTCTTTAGAGCAATAGATATGTTCACCAATGTATACTAATATTAATCCTATGCATGAAAAAAATGACGTAAACCCAATATATCTAATGCTTATTGCTGTTATAAAGTGTTAAAAGTAGAAACTATTTATATCCAATATGAAACTTGTAAATTATACAGAAAGAAAGAAAATGTCATTTGATTTCTTCTAGAAAACGATAGAAATTATTTATATCTAATATCTGAAACTTGTAAATTATAAAGAAAAAAATAAAATGTCATTAGATTTCTTCTAAAAAATGAATTGCTTTTTTTTTATAGAAAAAACCAATTGGTTTAATCCTATGCATAAAAAAAGACCTAAACCCACTATATGTAATACTTATTACTGAAATAAAGTGTTAAATGTAGAAATTATTTATGTCCAATAATCTGAAACACATAAATTATAAAGAAAAAAAAGAAAATGCCATTAGATTCCTTCTAAAAAAACCAATTGGTTTTTTTGAGAAAAAAACCATAAAACCAATTGGTTTAAACCGTGCCAACGCTGCTATAAACTACAGAACTTATGGATAGGTGGTGATTCACCAGATAGAAAAAAAAAAGGCCAGACATGTAAATTACATTCTTTAGCAAAAAGTTTTAACATGCCGATTTAGCAGAGCCATGTGAGAAAAAAACATGTTAAATTCTTGCATACTATAAAATGCCCTAAATGTGATAATTTAAGTATACTTGTTCAGTGTTATGGCTTAATGCCTTTCAAAATAATTTTCTTAAATATAATGTTTTTCGTAAAAAAGAGTTGTTTTTCTTGTGATATTATGTGTGCATACCTTATTCTTTTAAACATAGTAATATAAGGGAGATTAAGGAGGGATTGTGCATATCTTATTCTTTTTAAACATAGTAATATAGGGGACATTAAGGAGGGATGGGATGTCTGCAATAATTCTTAAAATAAGCTTTATTCAGGGATGCCACTCAGAAAATATCAAAAAAGAGGAAATTACACGTAAGTAAATTTTACGACATTTTTCACAACATTTATGTGTGAATTTTGTAAACCTTTGCTTATAACAAAGTTAAATAAGAATTTAATTTATAACAATCCATTTTTTTTTTTTTTTTTTTTTTTTTTTAGTAATTTTCTTTTTCTTTTCTTTTTTTTTTTTTTTTTTTTTTTTTCATACCTTTAACACAATTCTTTCTAAATGAGCATTAGTCAAAAAAGTTTGAAATATGCTGCTAAGTGCTTACACTGTGCATAAAAACTTATAAGAGAAAATTAAAATGATTTTTATTTAGTTCATAGTATTTTACATCAATTAAAGTAACCCAGCAGCAGGTATAGTGAGCTTAGTGTCCCAGCAATAGATTCAATGATTATTCTACGCGAGTGAATAGCGTAAATTTGCAGGTCTTATTTCGCGATCGCTTGGCGAAAATTGCCGCTTCATTTCGCGATCGTTTGACGAAAATCACCGTTTTATTTCGTGATCATTTGACTAAAATCGCCGTTTTATTTCGCGATTGTTTGACGAAAACTGCTGTTTTATTTCAAGATCATTTGACGAAAATCGCCGATATATTTTGCGATTGTTTGACGAAAATCGCTATTTTATTTCGCGATCGTTTGAAGAAAATTGCTGTTTATTTCGCGATCGTTTGACTAAAACTGCTGTTATGTTTCGCGATCGTCTGTCGAAGAACGTCGTTATATTTCGCAATTGTTTGACGAAAATTGCTGTAATATGTCACGATCGTTTGACGAAAATCGCCGTTTTATTTCGCGATCGTTTAACGAAAACTGCTGTTATATTTCGAGATCATTTGACGAAAATCGCAGATATATTTTGCGATCGTTTGACGAAAATAGCTATTTTATTTCGCGATCGTTTGAAGAAAATTGCTGTTTTATTTCGCGATCGTTCGACGAAAACTGCTGTTTTATTTCGCGATCGTCTGTCGAAAAACGCCGTTATATTTCGCAATTGTTTGACAAAAATTGCCATAATATGTCACGACCATTTGACAAAAATCGCCGCTATATTTCGCGATCGTTGTCGAAAATCGCCGCTATATTTCGCGATCTTCTGATGAAATCGCTGTTTTATTCTGCGATCGTTTGACAAAAAGCGCCGTTTTATTTAGCGATCGTTTAACAAACATCGCTGTTGTATTTCACAATTGTTTGATGAAAATAGCCGTGTTTTTTCCCGCGATCGCTTAACGAAAATCGCGGATTCTTAAAAATGAAAAAGTGGAAATCCGCCATTTGGCAGAAAAGTGGCATCCCTGTTTATTTTTAATTTATGATTCTTCCTCTAGATGAATTAATCATTGGATTACACTTGTTGCTATAAATCTTTTTAATTGTACGTAACTGTTTGTTTGTGATTTTAAAAAACTATTTTACAATATCAAAAATAACTACTCAGATTTTTAATGCAAATTTTCAATCTTCTTTGTTGCTAATTTAATTGTTTTCAATATTTTGTAAACTCAGCAATATGCCTTTTATAAATGAAAAGTTAAGTTAAATGTAAAAGCCATATGCTTGTATTAAAAACCTATTTTTTCCCCTTTAAATGTTATTCTAAGAAAAGGATGGGACATTATGACTCAGGGAAGGATGGAACATGTCCCAAGTGATATCTTTATACAAATAATTATGTTTAATTGCATACAATTTTTTGTATGCAATTAATTTTTTGCATACAATTTTTGTATGCAATTTGTCAAGACACACAATGTAGTTTTATTGAGGTCTGACTTGGACTCGATGAATGTAGTCATCAGATCGCCTTGTAGTGACCAAAATAATTTCACTCATTAAATAAATTATGAATAAATTTTATGAGACTATTTTGTTTTAAAAATAAATAGTTTAACAAATAAAACTTATTATTTTGCAAGTTAAAAAATTCAAAAATTCATTTTTCCTCCTTACTCAAACATTATTTTTCAGTGTCAACCATTAGTATTAAATATTTATATCTATGATATCAGTGTTCTTGGTGTTTTTTAAATTAAATACAGTCGACTCTCGTTAATTCGAAATCAGATAATTCGAATCTTCGCTTAATTCGAACTAAACATGAAGTCCCGAAATTTTCAAAGGCAGAATAACATTAAACTTTTTCATTAATTCGAACTCATTTTCTCTTGACATCGTTTAGTTCGAACTAACGAGAATTCTGATTTTTCATTCTTCCTTTTTTTCTCACGGATTTCAGATCATTTGAATAACTTTCTTTCTTTGATTTTTGTGAAATTTTTTCCGAACGGGTATACATATAATGCCATGCATTTGATATCCACTTTCTAAGTGCCCCGTCTGTCCATTAGTGACGTTTCAAATTTTTCTTCCATCGTGCTTGTTTCTAATCTTTTAAATAGTTTAAGATTTATTCACTCAAATTTAATATTAAGTCATATTCTGATGATAACAGACATAATAAATAAAAAAAAAACACTGTAACATTAATTCTTTCGTAATAGTACCATATTAAATGTTAAAACTGTTGTTAGCTTTCGTTTTTTCAAAAACTAAAACAAAATCACTTCACCTTTTTTCATTCATGTATATGAAATATACGTGTATTAATGTTTTGGAATAATTATTGAACTCAAACTGCAACCTTTTATTTTTATATGGCTATATACTGTATGTACTATATACAGTATGTGTATAATAACTGACATGATTAACGAGCAAAAATATCACATATATATGAAATGTTTTTATAAGTACCATATTAAGCATGTTTTCACTTCATATTTTCCATAATTCGAACTTCGGATAATTCGAATATTTCATATGGTCCTGACGAGTTCGAATTAACGAGAGCCGATTGTATTAATGTTTTGGAATAATTATTGAACTCAAACTGCAACCTTTTATTTTTACATGGCTATATACTGTATGTACTATATACAGTATGTGTATAATAACTGACATGATTAACGAGCAAAACATAATTGCAAAGCTACATCCAACAAACATACTTGGTGACATTAGTCTGGCACAAGCATATTTGTCATTTGATTTGGATTTTACAAAGTATAATATAACATAAAATAAATGTTATGATTTATACAATAAAACTTAGGACTGTAAATGTTGCACTGTCTTTGCCACTTTTCTCACCATGTTTTAAAAATTAAATATCCATTTTGATTTTTTAAACATGTCTATTTTATAAAGATTCATTTTTAAAACATGTTTATAATTATCCTACACAACATTGCTACAACCGATAAAATTATTTGGCAGTGTTAGTCTGGCACAAGCATATTTGTCATTTGATTTGGATTTTACAAAGTATAATATAACATAAAATAAATATTGTGATTTATAATAAAACTTAAAAATGTCTGTCACAGTGTCTTTGCCACTTTTTTTCACCATGTTTTTAAAATTAAATATCCATTTTGATTTTATAAGCATGTCCATTTTATAAAGCTTTATTTTAAAAACATGTTTATAATCATCCTTCACAACATGTATAAAAGTGGCGTCATTTTATACATTTGTTTACAGGGCACTTCGCATTTGTTCTGACATTTCTGCTCTGAATAATGAAATTAACTATCTCAAATCTATTGCTTGTGGTCCCTCTTTGATAAAGCTGTATATAAATTTAATAAGCCTAAACATCCTCTTTCTGATTCAAATATAATTTTTCTAATTTTAACTTTATAGTTCTACCATTTTATTCTTCTGTCGGTTTTAAAAATACTAAAATCCTTTCTTGTTTCAATTTTAAAATTACCTTCAAACCTATGAATAAAATTAAATTATCTCCTTTGAAAGATCCTATTCCTGCTGCGAATTGGTAAAATGTTTATTTTATTCCTTGCTCTTGGAATTTAGGTTATATTGCATACCAAGAGAGCATTAAAGAAAAGCAGGGGTGATTCTGGATGAAAAAAAATTTCGGAAATTAATATCACATTTTTGGAAATCGGCGTGGGAGAGGGAGGGGGTTATCCACTATCTTCAGACAAAATCGGTAATTTATCGATAATATTTTAGCAAAATCGGGCATTTTTGCTATCTGTTGTCAAAATCAGCTTTCCCCCCCCCCCCCTTTTTTTTTTTTTAATTATTAAATCTGTTTTTTTTTTTTTTTTGACGATCTTTAGACAAAATTTGCCCTTTTGCATCTTTTCTCGAAAATGGCATTTTACTCCTGCGATCTTTTGACAAAAATCGGCGTTTTTTACGTGATCTTTTGAGGAAATCGGCGAATTTTTTTCAGTGATCTTTTGCCAAAATATTTTTAAGCGGTCTTTTATCGAAAACTGTGTTTTCTTCCGCAATCTTTTACTGAAATTGGTATTATATCTGCAATCTTTAGACGAAATCAATGCTTTCCCGCGATCTTCAGACAGAATCAGCATTTTATCTGCAGTATTTGGTGAAATTGCTGTTTTTTCTGCGATCCGCACAGGAAATTCCCATTTTTCAGCAATCTTTTGACAAAGTTCGTTAACAAAAACATTGATGAAATCGTCGTGAAATGTTGACGAAATGTGTGTCTTTTCGGTGATCCTTTCACGAAATTTGCATTTCTTCACGGTTGTTTTTTCCATGCGCAAAACCATGCAAGTTGGAAACTATGCGGAACTGATTCAATTTCAAATTTTCGGAAGAGAATGCCTTAAAATTTCGGACGAGAATCACCCCTGAAGAAAAGATTGGGCAAGCATCAGAAGTTAATTGAAAATCAAGAATGCATAAAAGGTTTCTGGTTCAGTTTCACTGTTTGAAAACAAATCTATTATTGACTTTTTTGTTTTGTTTCTGGAACCTTTTATTTTGTAAAGTTTTTTTTTCCATGTTTTCCCTCCCCCCCCCCTCTTGATTTTAGCTTTCACACAGGTATTTGTCAAAATCTTTGACTTGATATGATTTCTACTACCTCTGCCTTTTCTAGATCCTTAGGAAATAGACAAAGCGGCTCAAATGTTACTAATTACACTGTAAAGTGTGAATTCATCGGACTTGTAGATGAAATAGTAGAATTGGAGGAAAAGAAAAGATATGTGAAACTTGCACATGTTGAAGTTGATAGAAATACTGATGGTAAATTCAGTACACTGGTAGATGGATTACAAGATGCAGCTGAAGGCAAACTTGTAGCATCCAGATCTGGTCTATCTGTGACATAAGAAGTAAAACAAATTCAAGAAAATTTTTATTTGTAAAAAATCGATTTTTTCAGAGAAAAAATTTCTACCACTTTAAAATTTTTTTAAATGTGACATTTTTAATCATGACAGATTTGTCTTTACTTTTAGTGAAAACTGTAATTACATTTTGAAACTAGTGTGAAAATAAATTGTAAAAAGAATATTTTTTGTTTTAATTGATCTGTGTAATTGATCTGTGTAATGCACATACATAAAAAAGTTTTTTTTTTTTTTCTTTCTATCTAGATATATGAACATTTACAATCTGCTATAATGAATACTCCCGGGAGTATGGAGAGACCATACTGGTGGCGAGAATATTTTGAGAAGTCTTCTTTAACATCCAAGCTCTGAAATAATATATTGAATGCACATTATCTCTTTTCAAAAATTTGAACTTAACTAAGCACAACATTTGTAATTGAAATGTCTATGATCATTCTGCTTGTTAGAAAAGAGGAATAAGATTATAAAGTTATATCGTTTCATGATGCAATAATCAAAAACTATTTCCTATGTAATATGACATATTAATACAAAAAATATTTTGTTACAACTGATTTTATATTATATAATATTTGTAAATATGAAAGTACCTATATTTTATATGTAAAATTATTTTATTTACTAAATAAATGTTTTTATATCATCATTCTGAAGCTTGTCATAAATTGCTTGATGTAATGTAGAGGTTTGCATGGGCCCAGCCTGGCGAAATCTCTCTAAATTTTCTAATGGGCCAGCAGAATTAAAAAAATATTTTCAACGGGCCATATGAGCAAGACTGAAAAAAAATTTAGTGGGCCTGCCAACCTGAGACTTCAGTTGAAACGATAAAATATGAGCTATTTTCAATGAATGTGACTTTAATGAGAAATATAAATTTGCAGTACAGTCACGAGCCAATATTAGATTGAAAATATGAATACAGAAATGTAACTTGTACAGTATAGATCAGCATTGGATAGTTACATCATAGTGCGTAATGTGTAACCTGGGCTTCATATTTTTTAGCAGACTCGTGCCAGGCTGAGATCAGGCTTGCATTGTTTTTAAAGATGAGCTGAGCCTATAGACATATACAGGGTGATACCAAATTTTCTTTACAATAAAAGAGGGGTGATAGTACACATCAAGACAAACAATAGTAAATAGGAGACCAAGGGTCCAAAACGTTTTCCTAAGGAGATAGCCGCCATTAAAGTTTAGGGACCAAAATTTCAAATAAACATAAAAAACGGAAAAATGGGTCGATTGATTTGCGGTTTTCACTAAAATTATTCTTTATGTCGGCATTTTCTTGAAATTAAATCATCAGTGGCGTAGCTAAGGGGGGGCAAGGGGGGCGTCCGCCCCGGGCGCCGAGGCCTAGGGGCGCCAAATTGAGAGAAATTGTTATATATCTATATTGGGGTGGGGGCGCAAAATTTCTTGCTGGCCCCGGGCGCCAAAAAACATGACAGTAGGTGGCTACGCCACTGTAAATCATAAAGATAAATTTTAAAAAATTCCGATAGAGGGTGCTTTAGACTTTGGAGTAATGAACAACTATTTTTTGCATCTCATTAAATGTTTTCGTAAGCTTAGACTCAAACTTAAATTTTGAGCTCAAAATCTGTAGTTGGGAGTGGTTAAGTAACACAAACTGAGCTGTGTTCAGAGGGTTCAAATTTCAAATGATTATAAAAAACGGAAAAATTGGTCGATTCGTTTGCGGTTTTTGCTAAAATTAATTTTTAAATCAGCAGTTTTCTTGATCAATCAGTGTTTTCTTGAAAATAATTTTTAAAGATAAATTTTACAAAATGCTGATAGAGGGCGCCTTAGACTTTGGAGTAACTATTTTTTACTGTTATTTTTTTAATCTCATTAAATGCTTTCAAATGCATAGAATTAAATTTTGGGCTGAAATTCTGAATCGCTGGGAGTGTTTAAGTAGCAAAATATTGAATTGTGTTGGAGGAGGAAAGAGGGTTAAATTTCAACTCCTAAACAAACTTCAGTTTGCGCTTCTTAACTCCTCATAAAGATTTAGGATTTGAGCTCAAAATTTAAGTTTAAATCTATGCTCCCGAGAACATTTAAAATATTTTGCAAGCATTTAATTAGAACCAAAAAATAATGGTTAAAATGAATTATTGGTTACTCTGAAGTTTAAGGCGCCCTCTGACGGAATTTTTTGAGATTTATCTTTAAAAATTATTTTCAAGAAGATACTGACTTAAAGAATAGTTTTATTTTAAACCGCAAACGAATCGACCAATTTTTCCATTTTCTATAATTACTTTAAATTTGAACCTCCCCCTCCCCCTTGAATACAGTTCAGTTTGTGCTACTTAACCACTCCCTACTATTCCGATTTTCAGCTCAAAATTTAAGTTTAAGTCTAAGCTTCCGAAATCATTTAAAGAGATGCAAACATTAACGGCAAAAAATAATTGTTCGTTTCTCCAAAGTCTAAAGCGCCTTCTATCGGCATTTTTTGAAATTTATCTTTATAATTTAATTTCAAGAAAATGCCGACATAAAAAATAATTTTAGTGAAAACCGGAAATCAATCGACCCAATTTTTCCGTTTTTTATGTTTATTTGAAATTTTGGTCCCTAAACTTTAATGGCGGCTATCTCCTTAGGAAAACGTTTTGGACCCTTGGTCTTCCATTTAATATTGTTTGTCTTGATGTGTACTATCACCCCTCTTTTAATGTAAAAAAAATTTGGAATCACCCTGTATATTGACAGGTACATATAGAAATAATTGTTTTCAAGATGTGTAGGGCAGACAACATATGTAAAATTATTATAGCGATAAAGAATTTGTTAACATAATCTTTGGATATCTATTTCTTCGTGGATCTTAAATCCACTTCTCAACAATGCAATATTTTGACACATTTTCTGATAACTAGATTTTAGCTGTAAAAGTATAAAATTGACAAGCCTGATTATTGAAGGGATTTAGAACCGAATAACGTTTGATATTTTTGGTAAATAAAGTACTTGTATAAACTTATTGAGTTATAAAAGATTCTTGTCAAGTTATTGCAGATTTTTCTCTCTTCCCATGCTGCCACTTCTGGTAATTCTATTCAAAACGCTAATTTTCACAGTATTTTCTTAAATTACTTATATCAAAAAATGGATAATGCCATTAGATTACATAGCTTCTGAATTATATTGGCTAATCTAATGAGTTTCCGAAAAAAAAAAAAAAAAAAAAAAAAAAAAAACATATATATATAAACTAAAATTTTAGCAATTTCTTTACTTCTGATGATATAAAAATTGTTTTTGTAGATTACATGCAATAATTAAACTCTTAGAGAAAAAAAATTCTAAAAAGTTTTTGACTGTATGCTCTGAATCCCTAGTGAAAGCATGTTTTCCTTTTCACAATTTCAAATTAATTTTAAAAAGGGACATCAGTATGGCAGAGTCCTTTTAACAGTAAATCTCACAATTGTTTTTAAGACAGGAATTCCTTAATTATTGGGTACATACCTTTAAACTGGTACGCTTAAAATTGCCTTGCATAAATTCTAATTTAAAAAAAAAATGACATTTTTCATGATTTTATTTAAAAAACATACTCTGATCTACAAACTACAAGCACATCTATTCCAAAGTATTACCCTTCTTAGATTTCATTCTGCTATGCTCATACAAACTACATTGATTGTTTAATTTCTGTTTTTATGTGAATGTGCAATTGCTGTTAATATTTTTAATCTTAAGTTAGAGGCTCTGCTCCCTACAAAACTGCATATATTTCAAGCGTTCCAACTTCTATGGAAGAGGTGTCCGCAAGTTTAAAGGCTTGGTGGGCGGGGTCAAGGCATATGCCATCTAGTGGCAGGGGTGCATAACTAGAAGAGTATTAAGTAGATTGCAGTTTCTTTTGTGTGAATGGCAACAAAACTTTTTTGTTTCTATAAAATGTTACTTTAAAATATTGCATAGAATAAGTTTTAGGTTTGAAATGTTGTAAATAAATATAGAATAAATAAGTGTAGTACGACTAAATATTAACATAAAATATACTAAGATGAAATATCATTTAACTATGCGATACAAATATCGCTTCTTTCGATTATAATTATGTTTTTAATGTAATGAAAGATGACTCATATAATTTAGTAAGTAGATTTTATAAATGCAGAATTTTGAAGTAGTGTCACATTTTACTAAATCTTGATGAGCTAAGTTATACAAAATTGTATACACCTTAGTATTTCCTATGATAATATAATGTTTAGCAATGTTTAGAAATGTATAGAATTTAATACTAAATAAAATATTTAACTTTAGCTCCATTTTTAATTATCAATTGCAGACGATAAAAATCCAATGTTTTCTTGGTCGTATCGACTTTTATTATTTAACTTGCAAACATTTCATTCTTTTAATTTAAAAACCTATTTCATTATACGTATATTCGGAATAATTTTAAATGTATGTATTAAATGTTGTTTTGTTATACAAAGAAATATTGTTAATTTATTTGTTTAAATATTTAGCGTTCTAGACAATAATTTTCTTAAAATCGTAGATTACACACTCTCTCTTTCTCTCTTTTTTTTTTTTCCTTTTTTTTAAACAGACAAAGCTAATTCGAGACTTCATATTAAAAATTCAATCACAAATTTCAAGCTATTCTCTCAATCATGACAGATTAATCAAGTCTACGAGATATATTACAAAATATTTTTGTTACAGTTTGTATTGATAAGATCATGTACATTTAAAAAAGTAGTCACAATATCATTTTAATTTCGGGAGAAAAAGTACTAATTAGTACTCATAAGTACCATATAATGCTACGAAAAATATTGACTTTTACCCTAAAATTAAAATAACAATGCGCCTTTTTTTAAATACATATATTTTTAATAAAAAAAAATCTGGGTATTTAAAAAAAAGTCGCATTGTCATTTTAATTTTAGGGTAAAAGTCAATATTTTTCGTGGCATTATATGATACTTATGAGTACTAATTAGTGCTTTTTCTCCCGAAATTAAAATTATATTGTGACTATTTTTTTAAATGTACATGATTTTATCGATACAAACTGTAACAAAAATATTTTGCAATATATCTCGTAGACTTGATTAATCTGTCATGATTGAGTGAAAATTCAGAAAATATGCGCAAGAGATGCAGAGATAATGAACATCTGCGCATATATGACGTCAAACCCGCGCATTCATTTGCACCCCTGCCACCAGCTGGCGCAGCTTGTTAACTTACGAATGTTATGTGTCATTTTGTAACAAAATCTGAAGTTTGATGAAATTCTGTGCGTTGGTTGTTGAGATATAGCTATCGGAAAAATCGTGCAAAATGCAGCACAGCTGCACCACCTGTTACAAGGTTAATACCAAAATGTAATCAGTGTCTAATTATGTTATACAGTAGAAGATCTATATAACGCAAACCTAAAAACGCAAGGTTGTGAGTTATATAGAATTTTGCGTTATATGGATCACATATCACGCGTCATCAATTTTACCTCATAAATATAGACAAATATGTCTGAAACACATCAAAATACATTAGAATTACCTTTATACTGCATTCTTTATCCAGATTATAAATTTTTCTATTATTGCGATCATTCAACATTTTGTTAAATATATGTTTTAAAAATGGTCCAGATACACCTGGACCCAATTTATTCATTATATTTCTCATTTTCAAAAACATTTATTGTAATAATTTTTTTCCTTTAAAAGTTCTAAATTAAGGAGGTAAAATTGTACTAATGCATTAAATTTAGTTTTCAGACAGTAGCAGTTTTTTACAGTCTTAAAATTCAGGTGCTCCTTCATGGCAAAATTCATTGTTTACATCTGAAAGGTTGTGCGTTATATGGAGAATTGCATTATATGGAATTGCATTATAAAGATTTTCTACTGAGTGTTCTAGTGTAACATAATCTAAAATTTGATGAAGTACTCTGCATTAGTTCTTGAGCTATAGCTATCGCAAAAATCGTGCAAAATGTAGCATAGCAGCGCCACCTATAGGACAGTTCATACCAAAACCTTATCAGCAGCTATGTATCTCAAGAAGGTATCGCGGAATCTGAAGTTTGGTGAAATTCTGTGCATTAGTTCTTGAGATATAGCTATCATGAAAATCATGTAAAACGTGGTATAGCAGCGCCACCTGGTGGCCAATTTACACCAAAACTTAATCGGCATCTATGTATATCAAAGGGTCACAGAATCTGAAGTTTGGTGAAATTCTGTGCATTAGTTCTTGAGATATAGCAATCTTGAAAATCATGAAAAACGTAGTATAGCAGCGCCACCTGCAGGCCAATTTTCACAAAAAACCAATAGGCACTAATTCATATCAAGGTCTAACTGAATATAAAATTTTATTAAATTTCGAGCATTAGTTCTTGAGATAGAGAGCGCCCACAAATTTTTTGTCACATACAGACAGACATTTTCTAAAAATAGTCAAAACGTGTTCAGGACCTTCTAAAACGTATAAATCCGTTGAAAATTTTCATGAATCCAATACTTTCTTGTTGTAAAGATAGAAGAAAATAAAAAAGCAGCCTAGGCACCCAGAATTTAGAAAACAGTAAGTCACTGAGACTGGCCAGAGTGAAGGATCAATCTCAGCCCGAGTCTTGTGTATGAAAATTGGCACTTGGCCTGAGTTTCAGACTAGGTAACTTATTTTAAAATTATATACATTTTTAATCAAATTTCAAACTGATACTGGTACAGGTAAGCATTTGAATGAAAAATTTCTTCAGTACTACTGGTATGTTTCTGTTACAGGCATAAAAATGTGAAATGGAAAAAAAGATGGAAATTTTTTCTATCTACACACAGTGGTGCCAAACTCAACTAATTTAAAAAACTAATTTAAGTGTCATTTTAACAACTACTTTTACAATAAAATTAAATATTTTCGTATGTATGATTGCTATTTTTTTCTTTTCTTTCTTTCTTAATTTAGAAACTATTAACAATGTTAAAGGTGTAAACCCTGATATGTAAATATATCTGATCCACTTATGTGAAATAAGGTCATTAATTTTCCAAAACAAATATATTTTCCTGGTACACAACCATCTAACTTTTAACCCCCCTTTTTTCCCCCCAAAGAAAACAACCTTTCTGCTAAATTGATTTTTGCTTTAGAAATACATCTCGAAAAAAAGGTATAGCAAAAATTAATATTTTTTGCAAATCATATGTTTTTAAGTTACAAAATAATAAAATAGCAAAAAATCGATATCATAAAATAGATATTTTTTTAGCTTTTGATAGATATTTTAGTGTATTTTCTTTTTTTTAACTGCTGAAACTGGAAAAACCTACATTTTTAACTATCGCATCAGAATTTTTAGAGTAGGGATGCACAACCAGTGACCCATGGGCCAAAAGTGGCCTGCGATGGGTTAACGTGTGGCCCGCGATTTCTGTCAATTTACAACTGGAAAAAATTTCAACTTTTGTGCATATGTAACAGAAAAAAAAATCGTCAATTTCGTCAATTTTCTGCAGAAAAAAAATTTCGTCACTTAAGAATCACAAATTTCATTGATCGGCACCGAAAAATCGCTAATTTCATTGATTAAGTGCAAAAAAAAAAACTAATTTTGTCGATGAGGCTTGTAAAAATCGTAAGATTAACTCATGAGATATTGAAAAATCACGAGTTTTGTCTATCAGGCATAGAAAAATCGTGAATTTTCTCGGTCTTACATGAAAAATCGCACATTTCGTTGATCAGGCACGAAAAAATCGTCAATTTTGTAGATGATGCTTGAAAGAATTGCAAATTATATTCATCGGTTGAGGAAAAAAAAATTGCATGTTTTCCAGGTTTATCGCACAAAAAAAAAATGTGAATATTATTGATAAAGCACGAACAAAAAATTGCAAATTTCGTTGATAAGGCAAGGAAAAATCATGAATTTCGTTGATCTGGCACGGAAAATGCGTATTTCGTGAAGTAAGGGTGGAAAAAATGCACATTTCATCGATCGGACACCGAAAAATCACGAGTGCTATAGATCGGATTCAGAAAAATTGCAATTTTCGTTGATCAGAGATTAGAATATTGCAAATTACGTCAATTAGGCTCTAATAAAATATCAAATTTCCTCAATCGGGAGAGGAAAAAAATCGCTAATTACATCTATCAGGCAATTAATAAAATCACAAATTTCCTGGATCGGCTGTGAAAAATCATGAAATTTGTCGACTAAGCGAAAAAAATCGCTAATTTTGTCGAATGGTTTTGTAAAATTCATGAATTTCATCATTCAGACACGAAAAAATCTGAAATTTTGCTGATCTGGAACAAAAAAAACCTGCGAATTTTGTTGATTGTCTGTGAAAAAATCATGATTTTCGTCATTCAGATGCGGAAAAATCTGGAATTTTGCCGATCTGGAACGAAAAATCGCAAATTCCGTCGATCAGGCGCGGGGCATTCACGAATTTCGTTGATTAGACTCAGAAAAAATGCGAGTTGTATTGATCATGAGAGGAAAAATCGCGAATTTCGTCAATCAGCTTTGAAAAATCGTTGATCAGCTTTATCAAAAAACGAATTTTGCTGATCAGGTGAGGAAAAATCAAATTTTCTCGATCAGCTTCGTAAAAATTTCAAATTTTGTTGATCAGGAGCGGAAAGGTCCTGAATTTTTTTGATTGGTTCCATAAAAATTGCGAATTTTGCCGATCATGCAAAGTTGCATATTTCGTCGATCCTGTGAAGAAAATCGCGAATTTTGTCGATCAGGCACAGAAAAATAGCTAATTTCATCAATCGGCTTCAGAAAAATTGTGAATTTTGTCGGTCATGTGAAGAAAAATCGAGAATTTCGTAGATTTGCCTAGTAATAATCGTGAATTTTGTTGATTAAGCTCATAAAAATCGCAAATTTCGTTGTTCAGGTGCAGATAAACGTGAATCTTGTCGATTATGTGCAGAAAAAATCGCGAATTTCGTTAATCATATGAGGAAAAATCTCTAATTTCGTCAATCAGCTTTGTAAAAATAGCAAATTTTGTTGATCAGGTGCGGAAAAAATCTTGCATTTTCTCGATTGGTTTCATAAGAATTGTGAATTTTGTTGATCAGGCGAGGAAATGATGTAAATTTTCTCGATCAGCTTCAAAAAAATTCCAAATTTTGTCGATTGGTTTTGTAAAATGTGCAAATTTGGTTGATCAGGCATATAAGAATTACAAATATCATTGATCGGGCACAGAAAATTGGGAATTTTGTTGATCAGGCATGAAAATTCGTGTTGATCGGCTCCTATCTCTTTCATTCATAAAGTTCACCTTTTTTTCAGTACCAGCAATTTATCCTTGTTTTTTACCACTTTTAATTAAAGAAAACTTACTCTCCTGAAAAAGTCAAGAAATATTTTTACATCGTGAAAATAATCCTTTCTACATCTGTTATATATAAACTAAAATCTGCTGATAAATCCTTACCATGTGAATTAGATTTTTTGACTGGGCAAGCACACTTAAAGGGATAATACCCCCACTCCCCTCTGAAATCTTATTTTTTATCAGATTATTGGCCACAGATCGCCAGCTTTAAATTGAATTATCTCCTTGTTATTGATGTGGCCCTTGACCACTCAGACATATTTGTAAGTGGCCCTTCACTTGAAAAGGTTGTGCACCCCTATTTTAGAGGACAGAAAAACTTCTTAGAAAAGGACCGTTCAAGTATTACATAAGCACTAAAGGGGGAGGGAGGGTCCAGAATCTGCTTATTTTTTCTGACAAGGGGGAGGAGGGGGTCACGACAATTCTTACGTAAGCATTAAACAACGAACCAACTGCAGTTCAAATTCAACAAGGAAACAGGATTCATACAGAGTTCAGAAGAAAAAATCCAAGGAGTACATAGAAAATCCAAGAAGTCCAAAAAATTTTAAGGACTTGCCACTTTTGTTGTTATCTATGTGGCATGCACTTGCACCCCAATTTTGCAGGAATTCACGAGTTATCCCTCCCCCCCCTCTGCGAGAGGGGGTATTCGCGATCTTCAGACGAAATCGAAGATTTATTATTATATAGATAGATATTAGATAGATTATTTTAGCAAAATTGGCAATTTATTGCGATCTTTTGTCGAAATCGTTGGTTTTTTGCGATCTTTTGACAAAATCAATGTTTTCCTTTTTTTTTTATGAAATCGATGTTTCTTTAGACATATTTGCATTTTTACACAATTTTTTCTCAGAAAACGGCATTTTATCCCTACGATCTTTTGACAAAATTGGCGTTTTTTGAGTGATCTTTTGATAAAATCGGCTTCCCCCATGTCTTCATTAGAGAATGATATATATTACAATTCAAGATAGCGAGAAAAAAAAACACTCAAACATTTATTAATGTCTGCAAATTCCATGCACATATAAAAAAGGCTCTTATGAAATTCATAATTCATTTTCTATAAAGTAAGAAATGAAAAAATTCATTCACTAGGTGTATTTTTCAAAATTAACTATCAAATATCACTATCCCAAATACAACGGTACATTTGAAAACAGAACTGATGTAAAAATAGATGCGCATTAGATGACACAACTTGCTTTATGCAGATGGTTTTATAAATATTTAAAAATAAATTCAAAATACTGAACAAAATAAACACATAACTAACACATATACTGAACAAAATATACACAATTTTTTTATTCTATAGTTTCCACTTTTAAATAATTATTTGCATAATGACTGACTTAAATATGTAAATAAGTGAAATATTGAAGTTAAATATTGTATCCACCGATTCAAATGTCAAAGATTTTGTTAGCATATGCATTCTACTTTAAGTATAACCTTTTGTAATTTAAAGCTTGGCAACTGATTTCATTCTTATGAATTTGCTTATCATTAGGGACCCAAACACAAAATGATCAAATTTCCTTCATTAAAAGTTATTTCAGAAAATATCTCCTCGTGAGTTCTGAGAGAGAAAGATTAAGAATATTATTATTTTGGATGGAAGAAAGAGTAAAAATTATCATTTGATAGTAAAAGTGAAGTACATTCTTCATATTTGAATGGAAATATCTTACCATCCTGACTTACTGAAAATCAGTTTGATGTACATTAGAATAAAAGAATATAATGCAATTTCATTTTTTTTTTATGTTAAAATAAGTTTTTCAAATTTAAAAATACATTTAAAAGCACAATTAAGAGTAATAATTATTAATGAGCTCCTATTTTTCAAATTAAACATAATCAAAATTTATTTTTTTATCTGAAAAAAAAAAAAAAAAAAAGTTGGTATTCGGCCTGAAATTTGGCCGAGTATTCGGTATTCGGCCAAATCACTATTCGTCCCATCCCTAATCCCAACCAGTCACTGCTGTGCTTTTGATGAATGACGTGCATAAAGAGTTTACAGTGCGCTTTACAGTCGATTTTTTTTTTAATTCTGGGAGCAGTATTGCTTGCATGCAAAACTGCAATACAATTTAAGGAGTTTCTAAGGAGTATTTTGTTTATCTAAGTAGTTCTAAGTACTACTTGGGAACGTTTTCATTTCTAAGTAGTTTTCTAAGGAGTCTGTACGAACCCTCAACAAAGTATGGTGGGGAAAGAGCAGTCTACAGTCCGCTCGAAATTCGCCATTTATTTTCGATTTTATCCTTTACTTATCCATCGGCAGTCACGTGACCCGCATCACCCACTCACCCTTTGTCTTCATTGTTGTCTGTTAAGTTGTGTGCCAAGTCAAGTACATTGATAGACTATAAAACCACAGGAACCGGTGTGGCTGGGTTCTGTTGCCAGGGTAACTAGTCAGTTGACTTTATTTTAGGTAAGTCTGGCATTTTCTTTTCTCACATTCAGTTGGTCATGGAATTCCAGGAATATTTGCCAAATTTCTGGAAATTTTTGTCTTTCTGCTATTATTGTCGAACTTCCTTCTCTACAGGTTTTGGAACTTTAGAAAGCAGAAAACTTGCTTGGGGTTTTTCTTGTCTCAGATACATAGCACAGATATTTATTGTTTTAGTTCAGTTGCATAGTGAATTTACATAGTGAGTTTTTAGTGAAAGAGTATTGCTTTTAGTTGCATAGTGAATTTAGTCGGATTTAATTATGGATACTAACATTGACAAAGAACAAAGACCGGAAACCTGCAATACTCCAGGCCAGTTCCAGTGAAGACCTTATAATAGACAATGTTGAAACATGGGTTCAAGGATCCTGGACATCAGATTAAAATATAAACACCAAATTGAACTCCAACATTTGTATGATTCATGTCAAAAATTTTAGTTATGATGTTTAAGTAAGTTAAGACTTGTTGTATATCTTGTTTTATTGTTCAATGTGATAAATAACAATATATTTAAACCATTTTGTATTCTGTGGTTTGTTTAATGCAATAAGCAACAATATATTAAAACCATTTTATACATTTTGATGCCACAATCCCTATATGACTATATAAATTTGTAGGATTAATAATGTAATTGTTTGGTAACTTTTTATAAGTCAAGAAGTATTGATGTATAAACTGTCATAAAATCTTACGTAAGCAAAGGGGGGAGGGGTCTAGCATTTGCTTATATTTTCTTACAAGGGGGTAGAGGGGGTGCAAAATGACTAAAAATATACTTACGTAATACTTGAACAGTCCCAAATGAGAACCTCAAAATTACAGAATTTGTCTGCTATTCAGAGGTAAAATTATACAAATATATAAGTGATGGGGGTTTAAAAAGTATTTGTTAAATAAAGGTGTCTTATGGATTTATTATTTAACACCATGCCAGTGTGGTATTAAAAATAAATTGATGAAAATAAAAATTGATTTATTATAACAAAAAGAAATACACTTTATTTATAACAAGATTAGATAATTTATGTAAATTAAATAAATACATTGAATAAACATAATATAATGAAATAAACACATTAAATACATCAGATGAAGTAACATAATTTTTAAAATATATCTTTAATATCCACACAATTTATTGTTTTTTACAATTTATACTGACAATGCTTAATTCTTTTTCATGAAATAATATAGTTTTAAAACAGACATCTTAAAAGTACGAGTAAAATAAATTTTGCATACAATTTAGGTAAAACATAAAATAAAATATGACAGTCAATGTGAATGCTTTAAAGGAACATATGAAGAATGCTTTATATTTTCTTAATATGAATCTGAACATCGCAGAATGTCAACTGTGAGAAAAACATCATAAAATATAGAGATTGCTTGATAGGGGTATAAGATCAAGTTCAGAGTCATCAAACAAAGAAGCTTTAAAATCTGGCAGTGGAGGAGAAAATTCTGGAAAATCAAAACCTAAGTATACAGAAATGTTAATTTTAGATAAATAAATGCACAGAAATATTTTATAAAAATATAAATATTAAATTATATTTTAATTTTGAATTATTTTTCTTAAATGTAAAAATAAATAAAAATATGAATTCAAATTATTTTCTGAACATTAAAAAGGGATAGGGATGCACACACAAAAGAAAAAAAAAATCTAAGGAAGGGGTGGAGATGAGACAAAAGACTTTGAAAAAATATTTGGCATGCAGAATCTGTGCATGCCAAAATGGGGGAAAAATCTTAAATGTAGGTCAATCACTCTTATTAAAATTAGATTAACATTATCACAATTTCACGCATATCCGCCGCACCTCAGATAAGTCGATTTTCACCCTGAATTTATTTTAAATAAAATGTGACTTACTTTTGCTTAGCATTTATTTGACTTCTTTCTTTAAAATTTCTAGTCTGAAAATGACTTATCTGAGCCACAGTGCATACACGCGAAATTATGGTACCCTTTCAGATTAAGTAACTGTTTAAAAGTCTGCAAACATTTCAAAAACATTACTGGATAGTTTTTTTTTTTTTTTTTTTTTTTTTCATGTTCTGTTTAATTAAGTGAATGGATTTTTGAAACAAGACATTTTACAAAATGATTATTTAAAAAGAAAAACAACAGAACACAATGTTAACAAGTCTTTAATGCTCTTATTTTATTACTAAACAGTTTTAATTTAGACAATATTGTTACTAGAAATAAATTTTTCCAATATTTCAATTGATTTTCACAATATTTTATTATTGTATTTAATTTTTTCCCCCAAAGTTTTAATACCCCTCGACAAAAAATTTACATTCATTTTTTTGCTCTATTTGTAATGGTAAATATAAAATCCCTTTGACAATTATTTGTTGAGCTAATTTGGCTCATGATCTGAAAATAATTTCTGTTGTTATAATGAAAGAAAGTTATTAACAGACACAAATAGTAAAAACAAGTTGGAAATTGCACGTGAACGTAGCAAATGAGGTGCGTTTGTACGATAACAAAGTTTTAAAAATATTCAGATCTTGCTGATATAGTAGAGCGTACTCCGGACACAGTATAGTAGTCGAAATCTTTACGTTTCTGTAAATATGCAGGAAGTATTTTTATTACACCTCAGCAACATATATCTTATTCATAAAATGAGAAATAGTTGAATATAATTAAAACACATACCAAACCATGTTTCCCCGTATAGCATTATATAGTGGAATACTTTTGTGTGGCCCTGTAATTTAATAATAAAAATTCTTTGCATCACAGATTGTACAGAATGCATATTTTAGTATATATTTCATAGATTCATGCCAATTCTATTATGTTCAAATAAGTGTAACATCATTAAAATGCATTTGAAACTTTTTCCCCATTGACTGTAATGTAACGGAATCCTTTTGATTGTCCATGTAATTGATCTATGCATCCGATTTTCATAACATTTGAAATGACTCGACAAAATTACGCAATAATTATATGTTTTAAATTCCAAACAATTAAAATGCATTTAAAACTTTTTTCCCTATTGACCGTAATGTAACGGAGTCCTTTTGAATGTCCCTGTAATTGATCTATCCATCCGATTTTCATAAAATTTGAAATGACTCGACAAAATTATGTTACAATAATGTATTTTAAATTTCAAACGATTCGATTGGGTAGTTTTTGCGTTGTTATATGCGGACAGACAGACAGACGGACGGACTGAGCGACAACAATAGGTGCTACGTATTTACATAATTACGAATTAGTTGCACATTTTCTTAAAGCACCTAAAAATGCATTATTTAATTAAATACCAGATTTTATTAGTTGCTTGTAATGACTTGACTGTCACCTTAAAGGAGCGAATTCTTAATTTACATTACGCATCAGTCAAGTTACCATTGATAAATTGAAGTTATAGAATTTTTTTCTCTTAAATCAGGTAAGAAAAGATATATCAGAACATTAAGTAATAGCAGTTTTTTTTCCTCTCACGATATTTAACTTGGGTTAAAGAAGGGCAGAAAATTAAATATTGATCATGGTTAAATTAAAGCTGGCTTTATGATAATTTATAGAAATGGAAACTGCATTTATTAAGTTTATGTTGCAAGACATTAATATCCAAATTTGAATCTTAAAATAACACTTGGCAGAACTGAAAATTTGTAATTGAAATTCAGTAGTTTCACTTGTGTCAGTAAAATTATACCTGAGAACTTGCATCACAGTTTAAAGTAGCTCTTAAAAGAATACCAAATTTAAAAGGAAAATACTCTATAAAAATGCCATGCAGAAAAACGATTGCTACATTTAAATTTCATTGCTAAATTATTCTTGTCATGCCTTTTAATAAACAATGTCCATATGCATTCAACAATGCCTAGCCTTATTTCAAAAGATTGTTAGAAAGGAAGTTTGATGTCAGAACAGTTCATCAGAAAAAAATTTAATCAAAGTAAAAGGCATCAAAGAACTATTTAAGAAAGTTTGAGCCTTTTTGGTAATCAACGACTGAGGTGGTTTCAAGTTTATTTATTGCTCTTGGCATTTGGCAGTAGTCAAATGAGAAAGAAAGGGCCCACAGACACCTACATGCACTGCTGTAATATTTAGTGTGATTACTGAAACTTGTTGCACATTGTCTTAAAGAAGGTGTATAATGCATTTACAGTTATTTTAAAGCATTTTAGAAAAGAATTCAATTGCATGACTGTCTGTGGATGATAAATACTTAAAATACATTTATTTGAAACTATGAAATTTGTATATGTTACTTAGGCTTAATTGAATTTAACACTTACCAGTATACTGATTTTTAAAAATTCTAAATAAAAGACAGTCTAAACAAAATCCATACATCATGCAACCATAAAAGTGTTTTTTTAAGCACACATTTCTAAATTAATTTAACATATCTTCACCTTTTATGAAAGGTTTTCAGCCTACCTTATCTTGAAACCTGATGTAGGTGCTAATGCAGAAATGTTTGACAAAATTTTATAAATAATTATCATTATCGTCCTTGCCTCCCCCCCCCCCAAAAAAAAAAGGAAAAATAATAATTATAATTGGTAACTCTTGATAATATTTCTTCCAAAAATTTTATCCCTATAAAATTAAATTTGAAAAAAAAAAAAAAAATCCAGTGCATGTTCTGTAAAAATTTTAACAGAAATTGATATCCAGAAACTTTAAACTATATGAATCAGATTTCAGCTAATTAAACCAAGTAACTTTGAAGTTACCAACAATGCCGTCTGTTTTGCAATAGTTAAAAATGAATTTAACATTAGCAATTCAAAACTTATTATGCTGATACATCAAATTTTGAATTCAATATCATCTTCTATATGTGAATTTTTTTCGACATTGATTATTGCACTAGAATAACCTACTTAAAATCATCCATACTATTAAAATTGACAATTATTCAACACATTAATATTTTTCCTACCACGTAGCTAATTTAAATACAATAAAATGCAAAATTTGCATTATATATATATGTATATCTATATACATATACCTTCAACTTTCAGAGGTGATGGCAATTTATCAGCTGTCAGTTCAGCATAGTTTGTAAAAGTATAGTCCACAAATAAAGCATCAATATCAGCTTGTTGTATTCGTTCACACTTGGGTAAGATATCTTCATAGTCATCTATTTAAAAGTAATATATTTTAAATATGTGCTATATAATAAGAAAATAAAAAGAAAGAAAATATGAACATTGCTTATTTTTAAAGGGGTTAGAAAATGGATTATTGGAAAAGGAAAAGGAATATTAAGTTATTAATTTAAAGTTATATTTAAGTAGTGGCAGTACATCGCGCGCATAGAGGAGGGAAAGAAACAACATGGTGGAAAATTAATGAACACACAATCCACTCACCTGAACCAGTAAACCACTCCATCTTCTCTAGTGAAATTCACCAGATAACTTATACGATATATCTTATTCCGATGATACAAAGATTATTGTCATTAATATTGCTAAATGTAATTTTTTTTATTATTTTATTAATAACCCTTGTATGTATCATATAAATATGAATAAGAAAATATTTCATAAAACACAATGATAACAACTTTAATTGAAGAACACACATTTTATTTGCTCTTGCATAAATGTAAAATATAAAGGGGGGAGGGGGGGGAAGAACAAGCCTAATTAGTGCACCAATTAAAAAAATTAATTACAAAAGTAAGGCATAATCAATCTGGATACATAACTTCAACAGATTTTCAGGAGAGCCACTTAGAAAACAAATAAGAACAAACATGTCCTTTCATATGTGGGATTTGAATATTTAGTTTGTCACAGTTCGTGAGAAGCATCAAGACCCTAAGCCGATGGTAAGTGAAGTTTAAAAACAAATTACAAAAAAATATGGTTCAATCTCACCACTTGCAATTAGTCAGCACAGAATGTGTACACTTTCTTCAGGAGGTTGTTCTCTTTTACACTAGTATCCTTTATAAGTCCACAGACCTCTCAGCTATCACATTTTGGTGAGTTGTCGAAGTAGCAAACCTCATCAATGGCCTCATCATCGATGTTTCAAAATTCGGCTGTCTTGTAGGGTCCACACTGACTCCTATGCATATTACTCAAAATTACCCACTATTTAGTACTAATGGCTCACGTGGAATATAAAATGTATTTGGAGGAGCGTCGTCTCATCTTTGTTGATGGAGCGTCGTCCAGAAAAAAAGAGTAAATTGAGAGGATTTATTCCACAAGGCTTCTTCTGACAATTATTCAAGATTTTTACTATTATCAACTTATAAAAAGACAGTGGGGACTTCACCAGAATGCTGGTAAAAATTTACAGCATCCCAGCGAAGCCCGCACGTCCGTACTCGTTGAAGTCAGCCGCCAGAGAGAGAGAGAAAACCGTTTCCCTCCTTTAAGCGTTGTTCCGGAGAGCGGTCAAAAAGCGCTACGCTGATTGGCCAAAATCAAACGCGTGCCAAAGACGAACGTTGGCCAAGATCAGCGGTTATGGATATTTAACTATTGAATAAAAGATCGTTAGAAAAATATATTTGAAAATTATTATTATAAATTACGTTTAAAAATATCAATTAATTAGGTAAATATTAGAGTTAAGATATTTAATTTATTTAAATTTATATTTACGATCTTTTAAGAAAAATTTAATAAAATTATTTTTAACATAAAGTTTAGATAATTAAATTAAGGATTAAATATTAAATTATAAATATTAAAGTAAAATTATTTTAGAATTAAACATTAAAATTTGAAAATCAAAGTTAATTATTTAAAATTTTTAAAAATTAATAAATGTTACCTAACAATATGTATTGTATTATGTATCATTTATTATAAACTGAAAATGCAATACACAATGTTTTTAACAAAGTTTTTATTTATTTATCACTGATAGGCAATTAGTACGAATTCCGAAAACACCCAGATTCAGGCATGGAGCCACAGAAATGTACAATTTTTGTAGAATAATTTATCCACAAATTTTATGTGTATTCCTTTATCAAAAAAATTCCAACTAAGAAAATACTTGTTAAATTAGTTATATTTAAAAAAGCTTTTTTGTAAGCTACTGAAATTTAAAAATGAGATTTATACTGCTTCAAATGCAAATTTTAATAATGAATGTAGCAACCATCTTCAAATGTAAAAGCTTTCTATTTAGTTTTATTTTACATTGCTTATTGATAATATTTTTGCAGACCATTGAAATTTAAAAATCAGATTTATACTGTTTATAATGCAAAATTTAATAATGAATGTAGTATGTATTTAGTTTTGTTTTACATTGCTCATGGATAATGCAAATATTCTCATTCACGCTGAATATTTAAATACATTTTTCATAAAATGTTTTAATAATTACATACAGGGTGGGACATTATAAAAAAAATAGACTATCTCCTTAAATATTGTCCCTGGGCACATACTTCCTATTGCAAAGCTTCATTTAAAAAAAGGTGCAAAATATGATGACATAAGTTGCAACTCCATAAAAGGTCTGTTTGAAAAAAATATGAAAATTAAATTTGTATATGACTCCTATAGAGTAAAAATTCCAATTAGGAAAACTTTCCTTATCCAATTCTGAATTAAACACAAAAAACTGTGCCTTCATATCTGCAAAACAAGTTTACAATTTGTTAAAATACTAATGTACTTGTGTGAATTAAATTCAGTTGGCAATGCAGACAAGTTAAGTGAATTATGTTCTATACAACATATAACTGAATAAATCACTGCAAATTTTTTAAATTGTTTCTATAACGGTATCTCATCTCATAACTGCCAACTTTCCCTTTTTTTTTTTTTTTTTCCCCCAATGTCAAAAAGTCATAAATTGAACCAGAATTATTATTTAATGAATTGCTATTCATTTCTATTAGCATTATTTATTGATTTCTTTTATTTTATAAAATTCCTGGTTTTAGTTGAGTTGAGGAAGACGAAAAGATGGAAGATTACTAAATGTGGTATCTGGAAATCACAAAATTTTAAGCTCTTTTATGTATTTCTAAATTTTTAAAATAATTTGCAAGATATCACTTTTTCTTCCCTTCCAACGGAATTGGAATCATACTGAAACTAGTTTAAGAATTGATAATGAAAATACAAAATACAAATTCTCAAAGGTTTCTTTAAAAGAGGATTGGTGATATTTTGTGTATAAACTATCATCACACAAAGCTAAAAAGCAGTGGAATATATTTATTTAAATTATTGAAGTACTTAGCTGACGTATCTGGCTGAGGCCACGATATTAATAGATATTTAAAATTAGTGTTAAAAAATGATTTTATACTTTTAGATAAAATCTTTAGACTTGAACTTAATGCTGGAGACCCCATTTAAACAAAAATTCATTCAAAAGGACCTTGAGTTGAGGGGTACATTCAAGAAGGTATTCTCTGAAAGTACACTGTAAGGAGTTCTTCCCTCCCCCCCCCCCCCTTCTCCCACTTTTTTCTTAAGAATAACTTTCTTCAGAAAATATTTCAAACTTTATTAGATTTTTATAAAATTTAGGAGAATAAGTTTCGAAAATGCAATACATTGATATAAATGTAAACTTTTTTATCATAAAAATTGAGGCTTGATAATTATATTAGATGATCAGCTTTCTGAAATTTCCTTAATCATTAACATTCGATTTCATGATTGGAGAGGATCACTGAAACCTAATCTTAAGTCCAAAAATGAATGGCTGTACTAGAATAATGCAAAGCTTCAAAGTCACACAGATGGAAATAAATCGATTTGAAAATTAACACATTCAATCATTTAAAAGATTGTTTTTCAAAATCATTAATTATGAAAAAAAAATTAGTCAATTGGCAAACTATTTGTTATTTTGTGACAAGCAAATAAAAGTTTGTGAGTGACTTCATTAATTTTGACATCTAGACATCTAGGTATGATATAAGAGGAAATGAAAGTTTCTTCAAAAGTTAAAAGGTTTTCTTACCTTCAGGTTCATCACATATATGCATTTCTTCAATATCTGACCAAGCTTCATCAACAGAATGTAAATCAACCTGAAATGTAAATAATTCTATCAGGTTACTCATTTTTAATAAAAGCATAAGAACATGGTAAAATATTCTCATGTCAAAGAATTTCATCAACATGATTTTGTCTGATTAAAAAAAGTTTGAATAATTATATTTCTAGTATTGTACATTTATTAAAAAGTGTAAAACTTAAAACCTACTTTTCTCATGAAACTGCAGCTTATTGAAGTTTTAATCCAGACTTTGCACACATTAAATTTATGCAACAATATAAAAACAAACTATGCATAATAATTTGGATGATCACATTAAAACAATTTAACTAGGAATTTCTTAACATTGTTCTTCATGACAGAAATATTTTTTACTACAAATAAGTTATTTTTATATATTTATTGCAGAAAGACCAGAGAAATTTATGCAGCTTTGAAATACCAGAGAAAGTTCAAAGAAAAATCTTTAAAAAACTTTTTTTTTTTTTTTTTGGGGGGGGGGGGGGGGATAAATTAAACTTACATTTGTCACAAGTGGAAAAAGGCTCAGGTTTAAGTTGGTACTTTTTGTTTTCTTTGTATTTGAGTTTAGAAAGTGGATGTAAAATTTTAAATCTGTGGGGAAAAAAAATGAAAAACATTAATTTGAATTCATAAAATAATTCTTTTGAAAAGGCAATTAAAAAAAAACAATGACATTGTTAGAAAGCCAAAAGGTACTATTATAAGTATTTTTTATTTCTTTATATTTCAATCTGGGCAACTAATACAGATTCTTTAAATGTAAAAGAAATCATGAAATTTGCATTCAGAAAGTGTTTTTGAAACAGTAAATTAAATATTAGTTTTTATCAGACAAAGCAAGCTATTTTTAGATGCAGCAGTTTCAAAACTTTTTTTTTTTTTTTCCCTTAGGCTTTATAGCTTCCTTTTGAGTGAAAAATTTCAGAACTATCACTTTGGGCCAGGCAATTGTGACAGTATGCCATTTTGTGATGTTCATTAGTATTCATTCTAGACCGTTTTTGAAGGGTGCAGCACTCTGCGCTTTTTCAAATTTACAAAATGCACCCTGCCCTTTTTTAAAGCAGTAAAATGTATCACTGACTTGTTTTACCCAGAGATTTTTAATAAATATTTTTTTTTATTTGGTAGCATTTCTAAATTTGTGTGCCCAAAAATGATAGAATTTTCTCATTTCTTTAATAAAAAGAACATGAAACTCTTCATTCATGTTTTAATTTAATTGTATTTTAAATTTTTACATCATAAAATCATTCAAAATTAATGTTACTTGATTTATCATATTTAAAAATTACGTATTTTTTCCCCTTTCTTTTTTCCCCTTCTAAAGGCGATAAATTTTTTCTTGCAAAAGTGGCCTTTTCTGCTACAGTAGTGCCCTTTATAGTGAATAGCACCATGCCCTTTTTATTTCTAGAGTGAACACTAATGTTCATTATGGTTTTTAATTAATATATCAACTAATTATAAACAAAATGAAAATTCTGAACATCAGATGCATTCGAATTCTGACTTGTCTTCATCTATCCCCATTTAAACATTCAATAGATTTCTCTAATGTCAATTCACAAACGTCTTCCTTTTATTAATATAAATTTTCCCAAAAGTAAAACATATCCTATTGTTTACACAGATATGTGCATTAAAAAAAAGCTTCATGAATAATGGATAGACAATAAGGAAATTTTATGAATACAATGCAACCTCGATTATCTGAGATTATTAAGACCGCTAGTACCTTGGATATTGGAAATCTTGATTAATAGAAATTGTGTATAAAAACTTGCCTTGCGTGCAAATTTAACGTTTCTTGTAATAAAAAACAATAGAATATTTTTAAATGATAAAACTAAACATAAACATACATTAAGTTATGTTTCACAGTTCAACAAATAAAAACTATTTCCAGTAATTCTGTTAACAGAAGTTTATTACACTATTAATATTTTTACATAACATATTGCCTGCCCTACAGCTCTAGGAAGAAATTAAGTCTAGCTGCAGCCTGGCTCGACTATGTAAGGAAAAAATTCAAGCCTAATTTCAGCTTGGCACAAGTCTACTGAAAAAAAATTAAACCTGGGCTCAGAGCCCATGTAATTGTCCGATGCTGATATCTGTGCCTGACATGTTACATTGCTGTATTGATGTTATCAAACTAGCATCAGCTCAACACATACATTTATACTTATTTATGCAAGTCATTTTCATTTTAAATGGCTCATATTTTATAACCTTCATTTGAATTTTTTTAGTGAGCAAGCAGGTCTGCTTAATTTTTTATTAGCTCAGTCCTGTTGAAAATATTGTCCCAATTCAGATGGCCAGTGGCAAGTCTGGGGCTAAGCAAATCTCTAAAGCCTATGATGGACAGTGAATTAAAAAGTGTGATCTTTTCCAAGGCTCATTCACATAAAAAGACACTATTATTGGTTCAGTTGACAGAAACTCAATTAACCAAGGCTCTAATTAAGAATCAACTGCATACAAAACAAGTTGGAAATTGCACGTAAAGCGTAGCAAATGAGGTGCGTTCGTTGATAACGAAGTTTTAAAATATTCAGATCTTGCTGATATAGTAGAGCGTACTTTGGATACAGTATAGTGGTCAAAATCTTTGAGTTCCTGTAAATATGCAGGGAGTATTTTTTATTATACTTCATTAACGTATATCTTATTCATAAAATGTGAAGTAGTTTAATATAATTAAAACACTCCCCAAACAATGTTTCCCCGTAAAACATTATTTAGTGGAATACATTTGTGTGGCCCTGTAATTTAATAATAAATATTCTTTGCATCACAGATTGTACAGAATGTATTTTTTAGTACATATTTCATAGATTCATGTCAATTTTGTTATATTCAAATGAGTGTAACACCATTAAAATGCATTTGAAACTTTTTTCCCCATTGACCGTAATGTAACGGAATACTTTTGATTGTCCCTGTAACTGATCAATGCATCCGATTTCCATAACATTTGAAATGACTCGACAAAATTATGTAATAAATATACGTTTTAAATTTCAGTCGATTAAAATGCATTTGAAACTTTTTTCCCCATTCACCGTAATGTAACGGAATCCTTTTGATTGTCCCTGTAATTGATCTATCCATACGATTTTCATAAAATTTGAAATGACTCGACAAAATTATGTAATAAATATACGTTTTAAATTTCAGTCGATTAAAATGCATTTGAAACTTTTTTCCCCATTGACCGTAATGTAACGGAATCCTTTTGATTGTCCCTGTAATTGATCTATCCATACGATTTTCATAAAATTTGAAATGACTCGACAAAATTATGTAATAAATATACGTTTTAAATTTCAGTCGATTAAAATGCATTTGAAACTTTTTTCCCCATTGACCGTAATGTAACGGAATCATTTTGATTGTCCCTGTAATTGATCTATCCATCCGATTTTCATAAAATTTGAAATGACTCGACAAAATTATGTAATAATTATGTATTTTAAATTTCAAACGATTCGGTTGGGTAGTTTTTGCGTTGTTATATGCGGACGGACAGACAGACAGACAGACGGACAGACAGACAGACAGACGGACAGACAGACAGACAGACGGACAGACAGACAGACGGACGGACTGAGCGACAACAATAGGTGCTACGTATTTACATAATTACGAACGCACCTAATAAAAAGGAATCTTGTACACAAAATGATTGCTTAAAATTAGATTAAATTGAGATTCAGCATTAAATAAATATTCAGAACTCAATGGGGATTTGGTTACTGAGGCATCCATAAAAAAAATCTAAAAGTATGAACATTTTATTTTACTGCACACATACAGGGAAAAAAAAAAAAAAAAAAAAAAAAAAAATCTGTTAAAATGTGATACGATAATCACATTTGTTTTTCGTATCTCGTTTCATTCTGCGCATGGGAGCTGGTTTGTGAGCAGTACATTATTTTCCCTCAGTGCATTGCGACAGTAGGATGGAGGTTCTGATTGTGCATGGCCTGCCCTTCGTATTTTTGTGCAGCACACATGCGTCGGCTCCCCCTCTGATTCTTTTATTCTACTTTTAGCTTTTTCACTTTTATCTCGTACACCAAAGTCATGATAGGGCTGCGCCTTACTAGACAATAGAATTGTAGTTTTGGTTTTCTGGCTTTTAATTTTCTTCCTTTAAATTCTATATAAGTTATTTTATATATATGTACACCATTTTAATTTAACTAATGATTTTAAATCTCTTTTGAATTAACTTTTGAAGACCCCACATCTGTAGTATTTATACTAACACAGTGAATTTTTATTATCAGAACTTAAGAAATTTTTCTAGTATATTTTTGACAATGTAATTGTCTCTTTTGAATTCAAGCCAAATGCTTAATTCGAAAATTCAAAATAATAGTCCCATCATTCCCGTTCTTCTAAACTGATGGCATGTCAATTCTAAATTTTCAAATACTGTATCTCAACTATTAAATGCTAAATACAAGCTCAAAATTAAAGATGAAATCTTTGTTTGTCAAGAATGATCTCTTCAGATTTTATTGGCCAGAATTCCTTATACTACAGAATTTTAAAGGGATTCTTTTGTGGAACTTTCAATTGTGATATGTTCAGTAACTGGCAAACTCTTTCTCCCCCTTCCACCTCTCAAAAAAGCTTGCATAATAAAGTTGGATTTCGTATAAAAATGTGTTATCATTCATAGTCGAGTTCCTAGCCTTTCCAGCAAATAAATAAGATACATTTTATTTCTAATCATCTCTATTTTTAATTATCGCACCAATTCATTAATAAGTTACAATACACACAAATGTACCAGACTGGCTTGAGCAACTGAATAAGAGTGCTGTAAAATTTCTAATGGTAGATTTGAACAATAGAACCTTTTCTCTAGGGATGGGACGAATAGTGAGTTGGCTGAATAGCCGAATACCAAATATTCGGCCAAATATTAGGCCGAATACTAACTTTTTTTCCCAATAAAGAAAAAAAATTTTGATTATATAATTTAAAAAATAGGCACTCATTAATAATTATTACTCTTAAATTTGCTTTTAGATGTATTCTTAAATTCAAAACACTTAATTTAACACAAAAAAAAATATGAAATTGCATTATATTCTTTTATCTTAAGATTTTCTTATGTACATCAAATTGATTTTCAATGTCAAGATGGTAAAATATTTCCATTAAAATATGAACAAGGTATTTCACTTTTACTATCAAATGATACTTTTATCTTTTCTTGCATCCAAAATTAATAATATTCTTAATCTCTCTCTCTCTCAAAATTCACAAGGAAATATTTTCTGAAGTAAATTTTAATGAAGTAAATTTGATCATTAAGAGTTTGTGTCCCTAATAATAAGCAAATTCGTAAAAACGAGACTGTTTGGAAATCAGTTGTCAATCTTTAAATTACAAATTACGTTAAAGCAAAAGGTTATGCTTAAAGTATAATACATATGTTAACAAAATCTTTGACATTTGAATCGGCACATACAATATTCCACTTATTCAACAAGCATTCAAAGGATAAACAGAAATTGATAACAACATGAATGAAGGAAGATGTAAATTAAAAATATATACATAATAATGTTACATATTTAAGCCAGTAATTATGCAAATAATTATTTAAAAGTGAAAACTATAGAATAAAAAAAATATTTTGTTCAGCATTTAAAATTTATGTTTAAATATTTATAAAACCATCTTCATTAAGCAAGTTATGTCATCTAATGTGTATCTAGTTTGACACCAGTTCTGTTTTCAGATGTATCGTTGTATTTGGAATAGTAATATTTGATATTTAATTTTGAAAATAAATCTTCGTTAATACACCTAGTGATTGAATTTTTTCATTTCTCACTTCATAGAAAATAAGTTATGAATTTCATAAGAGCCTTTTTTACATGTGTATGGAATTTGCAGACATTAATAAATATTTGAGTGTTTTAAAATAGTGTTTTTTTTTTTTTTTTTTTCGATAAGTGTTTTTATATCTTGAATTGTGACATCATTTTCTAATGAAGACATTTCCTGTACAATTAAATCTGAAACTTGGGCAGCATTTTCTAAAATATCACCAACCTTTATAGGAAATACAGAAAGGCTGTATATTTTTGAGTATCTGAATAACTATGTTTTGCAAATAAGAATGAGAATGACTTCATAAATGAAGTAACCAATTTGGATTAGAGGAAAAAAAATGCAAGAAATGAAATTCTTCAAATCCTAAATTTTGCAAGATATCTTACATTATTCGGCGAGATTTCAGCAATATTCGGCGAGATATCTCTAAATATTCGGCTATAGGTATTCGTCCAAAGGATTCGGTCAACAAGCCTTCAATATTCGGCAAAAGGGCCGAATATTCATCCCATCCCTACTTTTCTCAAAAATTGCTCTTTAGAATCAAATATGAAAAGTCAATATTCAGACATCTTATACTGCAGAAATTCATAAAAATATGCAAGACATAAGGAGAAAATTAAATTTAACAGTGAAAAATATCAATAAAACGTATTTAAATTATTCATTTAAATTAAAAAATTTAGAATAAAATAATTTATCAATATTTTCTTGATATGCAGATATATTTAGATTTAAAACCAGAGCTCAGGTATAATATTTGCGTAAAATTATTGTTAGCATAGCAAAAAATAAAACATTAAATATTTACACAAATATGGTATATATCTTATGTTTACTTTCAGAATATCTTGATGCAAGTTTGATGTTTTCATATACTACAGTTGAACCTGGTTAAGACATTTTTCATGGCAACTGATAAAGGATGCATAATAAGCTGTATCATATATTAAATGCAATTTGTATAACATTTTAGAAAGAGGATTTATTTACACATTTAATTGTCTCTAAATGAACTTTAGAGCTTTTATTTAAACATTTAGAGTCGAAATCTGCATCATTTATATATACTAGGGATGCACGGAATAGTGATTTTGGCCGAATACCAAATGCCGAATATTCGGCTGACAGCTGAACCGAATACCGAATATTCGGCTAGCCAAATAGTAATTGTTGGGCCGAATATCGAATATTCGGTTTTCCAAATACTTTTTATATTTCAAAATTTAAAGGTATTAAAATGTTACTTTTTAAAACAGTTTTACATAATATTTAATAAAAGAAACTTACATTTTGATAAACAAGAGCTTTTTATAAGAGCATTTATTGAAAAAAATCTGCCTTGAGTTATTTAAGATGTGCAATTATGAAACTTTAATAAAATTTTCTACGAATCAAAACAAACATTTTAAAATCAAATAATGAAAAAATGGCCAAAGAAAAATTTTACAGTCTGATAATTGTCCTTTTTAAATAAATCAAGGCAGATTTTTTTCAATATAAAGTACAAATAGGGTCATTCCATATCAAATCAAAGAAGCTTACAACCCGACCCTCACAGATATTCATGAAAATTGGAGCACTTGTAGAACATATAAAAATAGTGGTAAATTATTTTTTAAAGATTTTTTGGACCTCCGGTCTTTGAATTATAACTCATCAAAAATTTCAAAAAATTTCAAAAATTTGAAAATTTAAATTTTTTAAACTTTTGTAACTCAGCTCCTAATTAGGTACAGCCTTAATTTTAGTGTCATTTGAAAGCTTTTGAATTGCACTTTAATATGGCATATAACTCGATACGGTAAAATAAATTTTTAATTAATTAAAAGAATTTTAAACATTTAAAATTTTTAAATTTTAAAAAGTAGTATTTTTAAAAATCTGAAAAAATTATATTTGTTGCAAAATGTGATAGTCTACAAATTCTGAAATTTTCATAGTGGGCCTAAAATGGGTTCATAGGGAAAAATTATTTTAAGTGAACCGAGAACAAGAAAATAATGCATATACTCACTGGTTATATATTCAGTGTATTCTTGAAATTGGTTAAAATTTTTTATTTACAGTTTCAGTTTTTTTTCTTTAGTTAATAGATCTAGACACACGGCAGTGTGTCAGCCAAGTTCAAAAAGTAAAAGTCGACACACCGGCCGTGGGTTATATTACCCGAACCATTTCAGGCCACTTTTGACCCCTCAATAACTTAAATTCTATTTGACCTACACAATTGCAATTTTTTGTGTCATGTAAGACCATCTTCTAATTTCCTAATCCTATAAATTTTTTAAAAAATCTTTTACCGTTCACGAGAAATTGACGTCTGAAAACCACTGTTTTTCCCACTGACTCACTCACTCACTCACTCATAGAAATGTTTGACTACTTCCAGGTGACTTAGAAATTGAAATTTGGTGTGGAGGTAGGTTATTGGATCTATAAATAGGAAAAAATCAGAAATCACCATTAATTAAACATTAATGGTTGTTAGAAGATAAATTATTGGATTACAATGGCGGTTTATGAGAATTTCACAAAATACCAGAAATAGTGCCAAGTTGGCGTCACTTTTGGCGAGTATCGGGACTAATCTCTGAAACTACCGAACCGATTTCAAAAGTAATGGAACCAAAATGATGGTATTCGCCCCGGTTCAAACGCAGACTATATCTTATGTCTGTGCCACTAACCAAAAGAGGGTTCAGAAGAAAAAACACTCTAAAAATGGGATTTTTGTTTTAGTGAAGGGCCTAGAAGCAAAAAATTTGTCATGTTAATTATTTATAAGATATGAATGATCACTAATGACATTTGCTAAAAAATACCAAATTTAAAAGAAGGTGGAAATTCGCGAAGAGCATTCTGAAAACGTTCTGAATAGCGATTTTAAAACAATCTCAGCAAACAACAAACCGATTTTAAAAGTAATGATATCAAAATGATGATGATAGTCCTTGCTCCAACATAGGCTATATCTTATGTCGATGCCACTAACCCAAAGGGGGTAAAAGAACAAAAACGTTGTAAAGATGCGATGTCTGTATGTTAAGGGACTAGAATTATAAAATTTGGCATTTTAGAGTTCACGGGAATTTCGCGAAATATCAGAAATAGTGCTAAGTTGGCGTCTTTTTTGGCGAGTATCGGAGCTAATTTCTGAAACTATAAACCGATTCCAAAATTAATAGTACCAAAATGATGGTATTCACCCCGGTTCAAGTATATGCTATATTTTATGTATATACCATTAACCATAAGAGAGTGAAGAAGCAAAAAACATTCTAAAAATGAGATTTTTGTTTTACTAATAAGCATAGAAGCACAAAATTCGGCATGTTACTTATTTATAAGATAAAAATGATCTCTAAGGGCATTTGCTAAAAAATAAAGAATTCAAAAAGGGTGAAAATGCACGAAAAGCATTCTAAAACTGTTCTAAATTGGGATTTTTAAGCAATCTCAGCAAACAACCATCTGATCTTAAAAGTAATGATCTTAAAATGATGGTGACATTCCTTGCTCCAATATAGGCTATATCTTATGTCAATGCCACTAATCCAAAAGAATTAAAAGAGCAAAAAAAATTCTAAAAATGCGATGTCTGTATGTTAAGGGCTTAGAAACATCAAATTTGGCATGTTCATTACTTATAAGATATAAATGATCACTAAGAACATTTGTTAACAAATACAAAATTTAAAAGGGGTAAAAATGCGCGAAAAGCGTTCTATAAACGTTCTAAATAGCAATATCAGCAATATTGGAAAGTTAGCGAACCGATTAAAAAAAAAAAAGAAAAAAAAAGTCAAAATGATGGTGGCAGTCCTTGCTCTAACAACAGTATTGGATAAATTGCCAGATTACAATGGGAGTCTATGGGAATTTGGCGAAATACCAGAAATAGCGCCAAGTTAGTATAACTTTTGGCAGGTAATTTTTGTCGTCAATTTGGCGATATATCGCCAAGTTGGAGACAAACTTTTTTGGTCGTCGAGATAATCAAGTAGTACCCAATCACATAAAAGAAACATCCTTATTAGTGGAATTTAATGGAACATAAGCAATCCTAATGTTAAAAGTTTTAAATTTGATTCAAAGAAACAGTGAATAAACGCAGGAAAAAGCTGTAAGATTAATTATTAAATAAAACTAATTTAATATTAAGCCAATTTATTTCAAAAAGGAAACAAATACCGACTTATTTGACAAAAAATAATGATATCCTATCAAAAACATGAATGTGAAAAAATGCCAAGGTCATTAAAGATTTCGCTAATAAAAGAAGTGATTTGACAAAAAATAATGATATCCTATCAAAAACATGAATGTGAAAGAATGCCAAGTTTGTAAAAGGTTTCGCTAATGAAAGAAGTGAGATCTAACTGCAAACCAAGTTCTTTCGAAGCTCCTTAAATCATAGCTCCTGTCATGCATAATATTCTTCAATTGCTTAAAATGAGTTGGTATGTTACTTGTTATTCAATAGAGCGACTTGGCAAGTTTTCAGCCCCTAACTTTAATGTTTGAGTAAGTACTTAATGTTTGAGTACCTAACTTTAATGTTTGAGTAAAATTTAATCTAGAATCTGATTGGGAAAGATCTAGTCATTCAAATGTTTGAATAACTACATTGAAGTTAAGGTATCGATAAATTAAGTGATCAACTTTAAGTTCTGATCAATTAAATAGAGAAATTTGAATAACAGAAAACTTGTAAGTCGCTCTATTGAATAACAAGTAACATACCAACTCTATTTAAGCAATTGAAGAATATTATGCATGACAGGAGCTATGATTTAAGGAGCTTCGAAAGAACTTGGTTTGCAGTTAGATCTCACTTCTTTCATTAGCGAAACCTTTTACAAACTTGGCATTCTTTCACATTCATGTTTTTGATAGGATTTGATTTTTCATAATAAGCCATTTTTACAAACTATATTTTCCCTCTACCCCCCCCCCCATTTCCAAAAAACCTTTAAATTAAAAAACTAAAAAAATATTCACACAATTTATAGTATCTTTTGCTTTATATTATTGAAAACAATTATGGACTTTCTATTAATGAGCTACTATTTACGAGCTCACAGGCTATTCACACTAATTGTATATTACAGCCCTTTTTTTTTTTTTTTAAGGAATAATGCCATTTGGAAAACAAAGTAAGGGGTTTTGAACTCCTCCTTTATACTTAACCATTGAACAACCAAGACTAATCAGGAATCAGCTTTATCATATAATAAACCTATATTCAAAATAGGGATGGGACGAATATTCGGCCACTATTCGGTATTCGGCCTATTCGGCCCTTTTGCCGAATATTCGGTTGGCCGAATATTGAAGGCTTGTTGACCGAATACTTCGGCCGAATACCTGTAGCCGAATATTTAGAGATATCTTGCCGAATATTGCTAAAATCTCGCCGAATAGTGAAAGATATCTTGCCAAATAAATTTCTGATTTAAAGAATTTCATTCTTGCATTTTTTTTTTTTTTCCTCTAATCCAAATTGGCTACTTCATTTATGAAGTCATTCTCACTCTTACTTACAAGATATAGAGTTATTCAGATACTAAAAAATATACAGTCTTTCTGTATTTCCTATAAAAGTTAGTGATATTCTAGAAAATGCTGCCCAAGTTGGAGATTTAATTGTACGGGAAATGTCATCATTAGAGAATGATATATTAGAATTCAAAATATAAAAATACTGCCTTATTCTAAAATGCTCGAATATTTATTAATGTCTGCAAATTCCATGCACATATAAAAAAGGCTCTTATGAAATTCATAACTTATTTTCTATAAAGTAAGAAATGAAAAAATTTATTCACTAGGTGCGTTAATGAAGATTCATTTTCAAAATTAAATATAATATATCACCATTTCAAATACAACGATACATCTGAAAGCAGAACTGGTGTCAAACTCGATACACATTAGATGACACAACTTGCTTTTTATGAAGATGATTTTATAAATATTTTAATATAAATTCTAAATACTCAACAAAATAATTTTTTCATTCTATAGTTTTCACTTTTAAATAATTATTTGCATAATTACTGACTTAAATATGTAACATTATTATGTATATATTTTTAATTTAATCTTCCTTCCTTCATGTTGTTATCAATTTCTGTTTATCCTATAAATGCTTGTTGAATAAGTGGAATATTGAAGTTGAATATTGTATGTGTCGATTCACATGTCAAAGATTTTGTTAACATATGCATTCTACTTTAAGCATAACCTTTTGCTTTAACGTAATTTGTAATTTAAAGTTTGGCATCTGATTTCAGAACAGTCTCATTATTACAAATTTGCTTATCACTAGGGACACAAACTCTAAATGATAAAATTTACTTCATTAAAAGTTATTTCAGAAAATATGTCCTTGTGAGTTCTGAGAGAGAGAGAGAGAGAGAGATTAAGAATATTATTGATTTTGGATACAAGAAGTATCAATTGATAGTAAAAGTGAAGCACATTCTTCATATTTTAATGGAAATATTTTCCCATCTTGATTTACTGAAAATAAATTTGATGTAAATTAGAATAAAGGATATAATGCAGTTTCATAATTTTTTTGTGTTAAAATAAGTTTTTCAAATTTAAAAATACATTTAAAAGCACATTTAAGAGTAATAATTATTAATGAGCTCCTATTTTTTAAATTATATGTAATCAAAATTTATTTTCTTTATTGGAAAAAAAATTTTACTATTCGGCCCAGGGTTGGCATGATTTAAATCGACTGATTTAAATCAAGATTTAAATCAAGTGATTTTTTTAAAAAAATCATTTGATTTAAATCAATTTTTTGCAATATCACATGAATGCACATATCAAAGGAAAATTTTGGGTAAAAAGTTAGAAAATGTATTAGATAATGATAGAATTACAAAATTTAAAGCAAGATATGAATAAGCTATTAATGGCTGTCATTTTGCTAGAGTTTTATTAAGTCCCTCTGTTTTAAATCGAAATGAAATTTCACTGAATGTAGGGGAAAATAATGAGGGTTTGGCATTCATTAAAGAAGATTATTTAATCTTCTCACCACTGTAGTACATTTTCAAGCAAAAAATGGCCCATTCCAAAAATTACCATTGCTTGAGAAAAAAGTTTGATATTATGACAGATTATGATTGGTGGAAGTCCTTTTATGTAATGGGAAGTAAAGAGAGAATCAGCGAAATTGAAATTGAATTTATTTACCAAATAACAGCCGTGGAGTAGAAAGACAATTTTCTTCTTTTGGACTAGTTCATTCAAGCCTTCATAATAAATTAGAAGTAGACAAAGCTTCTAAATTTGTGTTTTTGTTCAAACAATTAAATCTCTGATCTTTTCCTATTTGCTTAAAAAATATTGAATTAATTGTGATTTTTATCCCTTAATAAATAGCTTGCATTAAATGAATACACTAGACTCCCTCAAATCCGCACAGTTTGGGACCAGAGGTTGTGCGGATTTTAGAATTTTGCAGATTTCTGATCATGGGTTTGTTTACATTTTTTAAACAATAATTTGATTGTAATTAATAATGCAATTGAAATTATAATGAATGCTTATAATATAGTGAAACATTAAAACAATTATGTAAGGTAATTAAATAAAAAAATAAAAATTCAGATAATTAAAAGTGATTAAAATATTGAAAGCAGCAAAGATGCAGTAAATAATCAATAATCTATAACTAAATATTTATTATAAAGATGAAATGCATTTTTTCCTAAATTATACAATGAAACTTGGACCATAAAGGTTCACAACTAATTCATATCAAAATCATTAAATTAAGAAGTTTTATTTCAGGTTTAGCCAGATTTAATAATAAAAAAAGCTTGATAAATGTATAAATGCATTTTGCAAAAAAGATTGTGATCACCACTGATATTAGCAATACCTTAATTTTTTTCAGAAATAAATTTATTCTTCCTTCATGAAAAAGCATGAATTTAGTAATATTAATGAAAGTTACAGATTAAAATATATATAGAATTGATATAAAAATAAAAAAGCCAAATTTTGTCCCTATACCTGACTTGAAAGCTTCATTGTTTACATTTGTAAAATATGTGTGGATTTTAGAGAGTTGAGGATATTAGGGCTGCGGATTTGAGGCAGTCTACTGTATTTAATTTGTTTTTTAAATTTTACCATTTTCTATTCATTTACAGCATATTTAAATTTGTTTCTTATTTAGCATGCACATTTCAATTACAAAATAATAGAATGGCTTTAGATTAAAGCCTAGCCTAGATGTTTAATTTTTAGTACCAATCAGTAACTAGAATATAATATTTTCTTAACTGTTTAATTATTTCTTATATTATTTTTATAAATTATAAATATTATTTATTCTTTTTTAGTTATTTATTATAAAAAAACTGCTCCATGTATTGTAAAAACATAAAAACACAGTAACTAAATATAGGATTCTAAAAAAATCAAATAAATCCGATTTAAATAAAAAAAATCCGATTTAAATCAAATAAATCCGATTTTTTTGATTTTTTAAAAAAAATCATGATTTTTTTCCAACCCTGATTCGGCCGGCCGAATATTCGGTATTCGGCCTAAAATTTGGCCGAATATTCGGTATTCGGCTATTCGGCCAAATCACTATTCGTCCCATCCCTAATTCAAAATTTGAAGCAAATTGGATAATTCTGCATAAAAGTTCAATTATCTAATGTAAAGGATGGAATCCCCCGCCCAGTATTAGAAATTAGCAGTTGTTAGTCGTCAAATGCAACTAAAAAACTGAATTTGACGACTAGAAAATTATTCTTGGTCGTCAAATTTGACGCCTAACTTTTTAAAAAATTTATTAGACATTCAGCTCTGAAAAATTTTTAAAAAAATGGTCTAGTCTGAAAAGTCAGAACTAAAAAAACATCGCGAATTTCAAGAAATAGTCGCGAAAAAAAAAAAAAAAAACAAATTTCATCAATTGCTTGTATAAGAAATTACTACTTTCAACAAAAGATGGGAGAAAAAAACAATTTTTTTTTCCAAAAAATAGCAAAAAAGCAGTTTTTTATACGACAAAAGTTTTTTATACGATAGCGTAAAAAAAAGGCAAATTTCTACAAAGTATTCCGAATAGAGATGCAAATTTCGTCAAAAAATCGCAAGAAAAACGCGAATTCCATAAAATAATCGCAAAAAAAGTTAATTTCGTCAAAAAAATCTTGGGAAAAAGACGAATTTTGTTAGAAAATCGCAAAAAAATGCAATTTTCTATGAAGGATCGTGAAAACAAATCTTAATTTCATCACAGAATCTTTAGAAAAAAGCTAATTTTATCAAAGAATTACAGAAAAAATAAGAATCTTGTCATAGGATCGCAATAAAATCTGTTAATTCCATCAAAGGCTTGCAAAAAACACAAATTTCTTCAAGGAATCCCAAATAATCAGTAATTTTCGCCAAAGGGTTGCAAAAAAAAAAAAAACCACATAATTAACGGGGAGGAGGGGGGGGTTCCCAGCCCTGCAGAAAACAACAAATTTTGTCAAAAGATTGCAAAAAAATACTGCCAATTTCGTCAACAAATCACAAAAAAACATGGCAAGGCTTGTCAAAAGATCGGAAAAACGGCAAGTTTCGTCAAATGATTGTGAAAAAACACGACAAAGTTTGGCAAAAGATCGCGAAAAAGGCAAAATATTTTAAAAAATCGCGAAAAAACTAGCAAGTTTCATCAAAAGATTGCGAAAAAACCGGCAAGTTTCGTCAAAAGATCACAGGGAAAAAATCAGCCAGTTGCGTCGAAAGATCGCAAAAAGAGCTGCAAATTTCATCCAAAGATTGCGAGAAAACGGCAAATTTCGCCGAAAGATAGCAAAAAATGCAAAATTCGTAAAAATGGTGCGACCTCCCCCCCCCCCCCCAAAAAAAAAAAAAATATATTGGGAGTGGATTTTTTTCTTGTCGCTGTAGTAACCTTAAAGGAAATTTGATGCGAATTTCAAAATCATTCTTTTACTCCAAATCACTCCAAAATTATATGCAGTATTACAGTAATATTAATATGAATTTTAGAAACTACAACTAAAAATCTTAATTTGACGCCTAAGGTTTTTACAGTAGTCGTCATTTGACGCCTGCCTTTTATCTCCCAATTTCTATCACTGCCCCCGCCTCTCCTTTATATTTAACTATTAAATTCCAAAAAATATTTGAGGATTCATCTTATCAGAAAGAGCTTACATCCAAAATATGAAGCAAATCGAATAATTCTGCATAAAAACCATTTATCTAATTTAAGGGGAGGTGGGGAGGCAATCATCCCCCTCATTTATCTTTTAAAAAAAGAACCGTCAAAAGTAATTAAGGTTGCGCCTTACCAGAATGAACTTATATCCAAAAATTGAAGCAAATCCGTAAATTCTGTGCAAAAACTCCATTTACCTAAATTAAGGGGGTTACTTCCAATCCCCCCCTTATATTTAAACAAAGAATACCCAAAACTAATCTTCGAGGTGCCTTTCCAGAATGATCTTATATCAAAAATTTGAATGAAATCTAATAATTCTGCAAGAAAAACACATTTTTTAAAATTAAGGGCGGATTAATCTCCCCAGTTCTCTCCTTATACTTATCCAATGAACTCCCAAAAACTAATCAGGGAAGCGCATTATCAAAATAAACTTATATCCAAAATTTGAAGCAAATCTGATATTTTTAACTCTCAGCCTTTGATAAGCCTGTGAGCTAAAAATTTCGTCTTTCAGGATCATAACTTTTATAATAGCTTCCTAGTTTATTTAACATCATGATTTTTATCATATTAGGAATCTTAATTTTGACTGAATACTGAATATTCGGCATACAGATAAACCGAATATAGAATATTCGTCCAGCTAAATACTCCAATATTTTAGGTTTAAAAAATATTTAAAAGTTAAAGTTAAAAGTAGTTTTACATCATATTTAACACAAATACCTCCATTTTCACAAACAGGGCCTTTTCACAAGCAAGTCTGCTCTTTGCTTTGACAGATGAAACAGTAAAAAAAGCAAAATTATACAGGTTTATACCAAAATAAATTATCAATTGTTTTACTTACATTTAATTCTATAATTGACAAGGAAGTTATTATAGTTAAATTCTGCTATAGTATTGATTCACATAGAATCACAGATTAGGAATACATACCAAAAAATTGTTTACATAAATTTTCAAAAATTCTTATAGGTATTTCAATTTCACATAAGTGTTTACATCCCGTTTTGTATAAGTAAACTCTCATTAACTATAACTGTTATTTTTATTTATTTAGCCTATGTGTGTGCATGAGAGAAAAAAATATTGATATAATAAGGTTTAATGTATGCATTGTACAATATTATTCCTTATGAGGAAATTAGTCTTGTTTGTTTCTCCATAAAGATTAATTTCATCATTTCTTTTATCTCCAGAAAGCTTATCATAGAAACATATCAATCAACTCATATTTTGGAAAACTAAGTTCAACAATTTAATTTATCCTTATAATATTTATGATGGATAATTTTTTTTATTATTTCATATCAATCGCTATTGTTTTTATTAATTTTGTTCTGTAACTGTAGTAAACTTTCATCTATTCTTGAGAATATTTTTCATCTCATGGCTCATGATCGAAATCAGGGCTTGAAATTCATTTTTTTCCAGGAGGGGAGTCTCCCTACCAACATTTATAAATGGAGGGGAGTTGAACTTTTAGGGAGGGAGAAAAAAAATGTTAAATCCCGTTATTTTACATGCTACGTAAACATTTGCATTATTACAGACATGACAAAATAGCATTGATAAAAAAAATTAAATCAACAACTAAAAATAATGCAAGATATTTTATTTCACTAAACACACATAAAAAAGAGGTAAGGGAAGAAAATAAGAAAAAACATCAAAGCACACTTTACACACGTCTATTTTTCATGCCACACCAGATATTATAAGCACTCAATAACTTTGTTTCATTCAGTTTTTCTGGTCCTAATTCTGAAATCCTCATTAGAATGTCTAAGTTTTTATTGTTTAGCGAATTTCTGAACTTTGATTTGATTCTATTTTGTGTGCTGAAACCTCTTTCACAAGGCACACTTGTAGGAGGCAGTACAAGAGCAATTTTCATTACTTTACAAATAACTGGAAACGTGTCTCTATGCTCTCGTAAAAAATTTTCGCAAAATTTTGGAAAATCCAGTGTACTTTCATTTTTAACTATTTGTTTAAATAATGCATATTCATTGATAGCATCAGCATTGTCCGTTTCTAAAGCAAATTGTTTTAAGATATCGTTAATAGAATCATATCCAAAATCAGAATCATTAGTATTTTCCTTGATTGAAATTGGTTCTATACACTAAAATTTTGTACACATTTCCAAAGTTTGAGGAGGAAACCTTTTATCCATTTCTTCAATCACACGACGAATGTAAGTTGACTTTAAGTTATTAAGTCCTAATTTTTGGGAGTTGCATGGATCAATTAGTGTACTGTTTCGAAATGTGTTCCCTTGCAGTTCAGAAAAAAAAATTTCCTCGTGTGCACCACGAGATTTTTGCAATTCTCCTAATCTTCTTTTTGTAGATTCTACGATATTCTTCACATTTGACAGGATCAAACTCTCACTTTGTAAGAATTTTGACAGGATTGTAAGTGGTTGAAAAACATCCATCATTATATGGACTAGAGCTACAAAAGAAAATTCAGAAACTAATTTGAGAAGTCCCTTTGCTTTTGCAGCATCGCCCGTCTTTAAAGAAGCATCGTGTTCCAATGCAGTTCTCAATGAATCAATTGTTCAGAAGATCACTGTCACACATGATGGTACTGAAAGCCATCTTATAGAACAAGGCTCATTGTATTTCAACATAGGTTCATTTAAAATCTCTTGAATACCTTGAAGGCGATTTAGTCTCACAGGTGAACTGCTGAAATATATGAATATTGATTTTAAAGTTTCCTGGAATTTAGCGATTTGTGAAACAGATTTTGCAGCGTCAGATAGGCATAATGATAATCTATGCGCTAAGCAGTGAATGCCTAATATTTTGTCATTGATATCTTGAATTTTCTTTACAACACCAATTTTACATCCGGTCATAACTTTTGCACCATCTGTGCAGACTGCTACAGTATATGAAAAACTGGTCGATAATCCCTTTTCTTCTAGACAATTTTGCAGTGCTTTAAATATTACCTCAGAAGTCCCATCTTTTAGCTCAATGTTCGAAATATATGACGTTTTGGCTGAATGAGCTTCTTCATCAATGTATCTCAAATATATTAGGAGCCTTTTAGAATTCGATGCATCGGTGGATTCATCTAACATAAGACTATTTGTTGGGCTTTGCTTAATTTTCTGAAGGAGCTCTTGCTCTAGCATCGTAGATATGCTTTCATTCAAGTCATCTACAGCATGTTGGTTGACGTATGATCCATATCCTGAGATCTTAGAAACATTTGGACAATCCATGTCCTTTAGAAAATCAACCATATTTACCAGCAAAGTTTTAGGAAGTTCCTGAAATCGAATTAAGATAGAATATAGTTTGAAAAGTTGAGTTTTTAATATAAAATATTTTTATTCTACATTCATTTAATATTAACTTAAATGAAACAAATTTTAAATTACCAAGTAATTTTTTATAATGTTTCATTGCATCTTATATCGTTTATTTCAATTGTTAAAAAGAAAAAAAATAATTTTGAAGTTTCTTATTTTAAATATTTTAATTCTGATTTCATTTTATGTTGGTTTAAGTTAAACCAATAAATTAAATAGTTATTTTTTATAATGCTTTATTACATTTTCTTTCTTTAATTTCAACCCTTAACAAAATTAAGAATAAAAAATTATCGTTTTACTTTGACGACTTAAAACATTTTAAAAATCTATATTTACTAAAATGAAAACAATAACTAGTCAGATGTGCCAATCACAAAACTTTATTTCCTCTCATGCATGTTAATATTTCAAATTTCGTTATCATATCGCCATAATAAAATGGTATGAAATATGTCCATCATGAGGATTCTAAATGTATAGTCTCACTAAGTTGTGTGTATTTGAAAAGGAAATAAACATCACATCTTTGAACAAATCATTCAATTTTTACACCCACTTTTTTTAACCAAAATTTTCCTTTCAACTCAAAGAGCGTATAACATACACCAACACCTGTTGCACGATATATACCCATGCCTAAGAAGTGCCTATTTATGTAAAAGTGTAACAGAAATTAAATTTGATTCAATTTTGTGCATCAGGGACATGCGAAGAGAAAACTGCGCCCGGGCCAAAGCTTCAATTTGGCGCCCCCTCCACCAATTTTTTCTTGTGAAAAGCCAAAAATGACGTTGGTAGTATAAATTTGGCGCCCCCTAAATTTTTACAAAAAATAAATGAAAAATAAGTGAAAAAAATAAATGTTTAAAACATTCTTCTGTAATTTATTAAACTACTAACTGGTATTTCATTTTTTTAAAAATGCATAAAAAAGCGCTTAATTTCTCCAAGAAAAAGAAAAAATACCCAACAACACATAACCCGAAAAATATATAGTCTGTCCCACTGGAATTTATTGAAAGAACAACTAGTCCGGATCCTTGCCGATCACACATTTTTTTTTTTTTTTTATCAATAAATTTCAGCGTAAGTTAAAAATATCAAAAGTAAATAGCTTAGGAACTCATCATAACAACTTATTCAACATAACAAATCTCAAGTGTTAATAACTAATGCTCATTTCAAAACACTCTAACGTGAATGCTTACGCAATCAACATCCGCAGAAGGAAGGATAATCTGGAGGAAAATGTTTATTTTGACTACAAAAAGTTGTCACTGATAAGCATCTGCTCTGCTGAAATAGAGCACCAGATGCTATAATAAAAGTATTTATATAATATATATATATAAATATAAATATATACATATATTTTGTCTTTATCGGGATTGAATTCAACTGATAAATATTTGTTTCTAAAAAATCAATCTTAAAAAAAAATTAAAAAAATGAATAAATACAGTAGAAACCTGCTAATTCGGACCCCGTTAATCCGGATCGGTTTGGTCTTTTTTTTTTTTTTTTTTTCAAATTTGAGGTGAGATTAGCAAAATATTAACTTGTTTCATCATCGTATTCTAAATAAAAAAAACTTTTTCTGACATCTTTTCGGAAGAATTAAGCAAAGTAAACATTATTACTGTTTGTAAATATTCAATAAGTTTAACGTAAAGGTGATTTTTTGTAAGTATGTTATATTTTATTTCTTTTTTTCTATTCTCTGGATAATCCCGATTTTTAATAATCCGGATTGGGTCCGGTCCCAATTAATTCGAATTATCGAGGTTTAACTGTAATAATAATTTATAATATTAGATGTTGGTTTCATATGGAATAAAATTTTACTTAATTGTAAATTCATATATGCGACACTTGATGGTCATGATAATTCTCAACTACTCTACAAACATTTTGACGCATTTACAAATTCGTTTTTTAACGGAAATATATATCTATTGGAAGGCTTGGCTATAGTAGTTGGGAATCGAACTATGTTTTCCATTTTTTAATAAATAAATTACTTAGAGTTATAAGCGATTTTTATTACGCAACATACTTTTTCGCAGTTCTTTAAGTGGTTGCTCTTCTTTCGCATGGAAATTCGGTTCAAAACACCAAGTTTGAAAATATTTTTTTAAAAATCTATTGCATTTGAATAAAAAGGAAAAAATATCTCGATTAGATAGTTTCTGAACAAAATCTGCCGGTTTCAGACATTTTCCAACAAAATTATTAAACTAATAAAATATGTCATTAAAGTAATCTTTTGAATTTGAGAACATCCTTAAACTGATAACAGATTTCACTTCAGGGCACCGGCAGAAAGAAATCCAGGTACAGTCAAGATGTTTGGAACAGATTTATCTCTAGTCCACTGCTAAAGTAATTTATTTAAAAACTGCGACATATTTGGATATTGGGTTCGATCCAGTGTTGAATTCAGAAATTTTTCACCGGCAGGGTTCATACTCATTTTGCAAAAAAAAATCCCCTGAGAATCCCCTGATAATTTTCGCAATAAATTATTTTTTTCACATGAGCATTTAACGACATTAAAAAATCAGTATCATGCCCACACCCACCCATAAAATAATTAATAAGAGTTAATCAGTAAAAGTAAAGATTATACATCATATATATAATTGTATTTATGTCCTCTAATATCATCCATAAAACAATAAAAAGGTAATCAGTTTAAGTAAACAATAAATTAAGAGGCAGTCAGTAAAAGTAAAGATATAAAAAATCATCAGATATATAAAAAAAAAAATCTATATATATTTATTTTCTACTTACCCAAGTACTAAGTTGTATTATGTGTAAACTGTAATAATTGGCCAAGAAATCTGCTGAATTATAAGAGCACTAACATTTCTCAAAATTGAAAATTTTATTTCCTTCTTGCATTATGTACACAAAAAATTCAAAATCAAACAAATGCTTAAATTTAACAAGAAATTATCATTAAAAATAAAAATCCTTTAGAACAATGAGACAGTTGATTTTCATCAAGTTGAATGTTTGTAATAATGATTAAGAGGGTCTGAGAGTACAAATTTTTACAATGATTTTTTCTCTTAATAAGATGCTACATCAAATAAACTGCATATTCCTGATGGTTACATTAAGAATTACACAATGATTTTTGTGTTTTATTAATTGACTTTCCTAGCCTATAACAAAATTTATGCTTATTCCATTAAAAATCTTTTTTTTTTAATACTTTTAATTTGTAACAATTTTTGTAAAAGCATCAAATTAACAAGAAACCTTTTCTGCACACAATAGTAAAAAAGTAACTCATGCAAGCGTTTGAGTTTTTAATATTAAAAAAGTAAATAAGTTTAATGCATTTTAAAATTTCCATTTTTAGAACCTTTTTGATTGACCTTTAAAACGTTTTCTGCACACAATTAGTAAAAAAGTAAACAAGTTTAATGTATTATTTTAAAATTTCAGTTTAAAACCTTTTTGATTGACCTTTAAAAAATTTTGTACATACAATAGTAAAAAAGTAACTCATGCAAGCATTTGAGTTTTTAATATTAAAAAAGTAAATAAGCTTAATGTATTATTTTAAAATTTCAGCTTTTAAAACCTTTTTAAAAATTAATCTTTATAGGAGAAAAAAAAAAAAAAAAGATTACCAAAGCCCCCCACCCCTCTCCAAGATGAAAGAAATGTTTTAATTTAAATTTTTTTCAAGTTCCCAGATCTCTTGATCAATTTTTTCTGCCTGAATTGTAGCTTCTTTTGACAACTTTGCTTTTTTATTTTTCAAGATCTTTACTTGATCTTTAATTTTTCGCTTTTCATTGATATTCTTCATTTCATTTTGTTGTCTTTTTTTATTCTCCTCCAGTGCTTGATGATATCGTTGCCGTGACAATTTTGCATACTGTAACATTTCTGACGTCACAGTTACTGATGAAAGTCCCCCTTTTGATTTGATGGCATCATAGGTGCGACGCAGTGCAATTAATGAATTTTCTCCAAGATTTTCAACCACAATGTCTTTGTTAACAGAGAAACCCGATTCAACAGATGCATTTCCATGCGATAAAGTCAGTATAAGTTTTATAACAGACCACAAATCTTTAAATTCACCTTTATTAGACAGCAAAGAATGATAAAAACTATCTAATCGGACTTCACTTTCCGAAAAGGTAGAAAATTCATGTTTAAAGTCACTTTCAACTTTGGCAATAAAAGAAATAAACTGCTGTTTTGCAGAGTCAGCAGATAATGCAGATAAATTGTAAGTGTCATGTAAAATTTGTAATAAGGTACCCATTCTTTTCTCACTCAATACAGAATTGTTTCTTATTAGTATAGGATTTAAGCATGACAGTGATCTGAGGATTACAAAATTTACATTAAATTTAGTGATAATTTTGTTTGTCATTTCTACAAAGAAATCTCTGCATTCATTGAGGAACTGATTTTTTTCTGCTTCACTAGCCTTGCTTCGGGTCATGTAACTTTTTGCACCTATTCCGATGTCAATTTCTTGTGCTCGTAATTGGTTTGTTCTTGAAGTAATTTCAATCTCAAATAGTTTGCTCGGTGTTTTGGCATCTGTTAACAAATCTCTTTTGATGAAGCGCAACATTATTCTGCGCAACAAATCAGAAATAGAGTCATATAAAAAGGGAACCATAGGTTTCGATGTTTGAAAGTTTCTTAGAAATGGTTCCAACATAGATGCAATGGAACTAAAAAAGGAAATTTTTGCCAGTACCAGTTTGTCATTGCATGCATAGTCAATATTTGAATTGGTTATGGTGGGAGGCAAATTTGTTTTACATTCATTATAATATTTCATTACATGAGGAAACACTTCGAGGGCTCTTTCGGCAACTTTAACATTTTCAACCCATCTTACTTGACAAAATTTTAATGGGAACACGTTACTTTCTGTAATAGAAATAAAGTCTGCACGCCTTGCAGGGCTATCTTTAAAAATTCTATAGATAGCTGCTAGAATTTCATTTAATTTCCATTTGGTAATTTTGTTGCCTCTCTGAAATGCATTATGTATTATATGAAGGCCACAGGTGCCAATATCAATTAAAAAATGGCCCTTTTGTTCTTTAAGCTGTTCTTGCATAGTACGCAAAAATTTCAGATTCACATTAGGTCCATCAAGACTAATTTGCAAAAGGTTGGATAAATTCAAATCAGCTGACCCTTGAATAAAATTATCATACAAGTCTACAGCAGTAGAATGTCCAAGAAAAAGAGAATTTAAATATCTCACCTGCACTTCGCTGGAATTCTCTGGCCAATATCTTATCACCAAATCCATTTGGTTTTTTTGAGATATTTTATTCAATGCTTCGTCTATGCATATCACAAACTTTATATCCTTGTTAATACTATTCAATAATTCTTTGTAGAAAAAAGGAGATAATCCAAATGTTATCAGGTAAGCCATTTTTGAGCTGCTTAGAGTAACCTTTTTGCATATGTCACTATCGGGGAACATAAGTCTCAGAACTTCTGCCGCATCTTTGAAGCTGTTATATGACGAATGTGACATAATTAGTTTCATCGCCCATATTACTTCAGCCTTTATTACATCATCTTTTGAAACAAACTTCAAAATTCCAGCATCATGTTTTGTTCCATCACGTTTTGTCTCATCCACTTCATTTTTTTCAATATCCTTTCCTTTCAATATTTTTGGTTCAGCCATATCGTCCTTTGCTTTAGTGGTGCAGCTAAAAAATTTCTGGGTTTTTTGGAAATTGGCTACTAATTTTTTATGTTTATAGTACTTAGCATGGCTGGTGAGAGCTTGACGTCCCATATCACTGAGTAAATATGATTTTCGGCAAAAACGGCAACGAAACCCATACGGATCGTCTTTAACACTTTCAACCCACAACGCAAATTCTGGATTGATATCTTTATCTGTCCAGTCTAAATTGAAAACAGTTTTTGATAAGGCCATTTTGATACAAAAAATATAGTTTCCACAAAAAAATATTCTGCAAATTTGAAAGTCTGACCAACAAAAATCCAAACTAGCAGCAGTCAGATATCGAAAACTACGTTAAAAAAATTCCACTAATCTTTTTACATCCATTAAACATCACGTTTGAATCTAATAATACTTTACTTTCTCACTATTTCAAGATCTATTACATCTGTTTTAAACTATAGTTCGAAAAAAAATAAGAGATCATACACAAATTCTTCACTAATTACATCTACGATCGGCACTGCACATTTGCTTCCGTAAGCACGCTACACGATCATCGTTTACAAAACAAAGTTAAAGCTGTAGCCGTTGCCAAATTCATGAATGAAAAATCACGGGAGAAAAAAAATTCCCAACGAGAAAATCTTTTAAAGGAAGGAGTGCCTGCCGATGTTAAAGGCGTGCCCGTGGACGTCGTTGGACGATAGAAGGCGTGGCTAGTTTCTGATTCGATATCTCACGAAGTTTGGAAGGTGTGTCTTAGTTCGATTTCGTTATGACATCACAAAGCATGTGAGTAGAAGAGAATACCCTTATTTCCCAGAGTAAGCGAGTGTTTTGCCAAGTTTTCCCCTGTTTTGGGGTTTTTTTGCAATATCCCCTGAGATTCCCCTGATTTTTAAGGCCCAAATCTCATCCCCTGATTTTCCCAGGTTTCCCATATTCCCCTGATGCGTACGAACCCTGACCGGGAAATATTTCTGTGACTCCGGGGGATTTTGCACTCTTTGAACATTGAAAATAAAATCTCAAATCTTTCGGGGTAGGGAGGGGTTGTCTTCCTGAATTCAACACTGGTCCGATCTACTCCGACCCGTACAGGATTCTATGCTATATCCCCTTCCTTAATTCCTATAACTCTTTCGGGACGAGTACCTTTTACAGAATTTTTTTATCATTTTGTCATCGGTTTTTTTAAAGCAGATTTTTCACTAATCAAATCGCGAAAAATGGCCAGATTAAAAAGGTAAAATTTACAAGAAAAAATTACTGGTGAGAAAAATAAAGGATTCTGAGCACATTATACAGCACATTATGGTCACTCATCCCCAAGGGGTTAAAAATAATAGATCAATAAAATTTAAGAATAAGCAGTACTTACGTTTCGAGCTATAAAATATGCCGTTTTCAAAAGTTGCAAAATTTCAGCATCAGCCTTCTTAATTGCATTAGCTGTTGCCGTTTTCATATATTTTCTGTTTTTTTCCACCTCCAATGATGTCTTTTCGTGCCGAATGTGAGTGGTACTTGAAGTGTGTTTGGATAAAGTAGAGGTTTTAAAGCAAGTACTTTGAAAATCTTTGCAATATTGGCAGGTCATTGTTTCAGTTTCAGGATTGTATTTTAACCAGCGCTATATTGTGTTAGCCATCTGTTTTGAAACCGATCTTTATACTTTTTAGACGATTGGGAACAATCCTCTTAATCTGAATTTTTCTGAATTTTCATTGATTGATTACCGTTATCGACATCGTCAATTTTCTGTTTTACTTTGAGGTAACGATCCATGATTTTAAGGCGCAGTGATGTTCATTTGCTTTGTCCAAATTCCAAATAGAACTAAACTGAATACCTACAATCTGAGGAGGGGAGGGGAGAGGGGCTGTCGAAATTAAAAATCGTCTGCGGTGGTATTTGCGACTGCGCGTGGAGACGATTCGCCAATTTTGAGCTGTGACGTCACGAACATTAAAAGTCCCAAACGAAAGTAAAAAATGAAATTCTCTACAAAATGATAAACTTTTTTGGGCGGGATTTAAAATTGTTGGGCGCGAATCCCGCCATCCCGTCCTGAAATTCAAGCCCTGGAAATTCTTCTAATTATACAACTTTTTTTTTTTTTTTTTTTTTTTTTATTGCAATACAAGTATGTTTGGTGAGCATAAAAAAAAAAAAATGTTTTTTAAATTATTGGTACTACACTAGCTATGTTATCTGTTCTCAACACCCATAGATTTTTACCTGCTGTTTTGCACAAATACTATAATCAGCTTCTGAAAAATGTTAATTTCAAAATAATCACTGGAAAAGTATAATATACTTTAAACAAAAACTGACACTGTAAATTAAAAAGTTTAACCGATTTCAAGAATGCAGTGAATACATAACCAGTGAGTATATGCATTATTTTCTTGTTTTCAATTCACTTAAAATAATTTTTCCCTATGAACCCATTTTAGGCCCACTATGAAAATTTCAGAATTTGTAGATTATCACATTTTGCAACAAATATTTTTTCAGATTTTTAAAAATACTACTTTTTAAAATTTAAAAATTTAAATTTTTTTAAATTATTTATAAAAAGTTTTTACCATATCAAGTTACATGTCATATTAAAGTACAATTCAAAAGCTTTCAAATGACACTAAATTTAAGGCTGTACCTTAATTAGGAGCTGAGTTACAAAAATTCAAAAAAATTAAATTTTCAAATTTTTGAAATTTTTGATGAGTTATAAATCAAAGACCCGAGGTCCAAAAAATCTAAAAAAAAAAAATAATTTATCACATTTCTTATATGTTCTAATAGTGGACCAATTTTCATAGAAATCTGTGGGGGTCAGATCAGAAAATGTATTTTTTTCAGTTGATTTGACATGGACAGGGCTCCCAACACATTTTAGTCCTCAAAAAGGGGGAAAGGGGACCATTTTTATTTAAAAAGGGGACTTTGGGGGACCATTTTTGTTTAAAAAGGGTACTTTAGGGGACCATTTTTATTTAAAAAGGGGACTTTGGGGGACCCTTTTTGTTTAAAAAGGGTACTTTGGGGGACCATTTTTATTGAAAATGGAAACCAAAAAAAGAATGATATGTGTCTAAAAATATAGCACAAATTTTCCTAAATAAGAAAGTAAATTTTAAAAATAACCCCAGAAAATATGTCAGATGTTTATCTTTATAAGATTTCAATAAACAACATACACAATTTTATCTAAGCACATTTAAACATCTTACTGAAAAATATACTTAAATAATAAAAAAAAAAACTTTAATATATTTAAGCATTCACCTTGATAATTCTCGTTACAGGTAAAAAATAATAGTGATCAGTTAATAAAAACAAATAAGTGGGTAAATATGATTACAGATCACTCAGAGGGTTTAATATTCCTTTCAAAACATTCTAACCTTTAATTAATAAACCAAAATTGTTAATAACTAAATTTGTTAAAATTTAATAATTGTTTATAATGATTAAATCCTTACATAGACGGGGATGATATAAGGCAGTGAGAATGGAGGTAGAGAGAGAGAGTGAAGAATAACATTATTCATAATCTGGCCTTTCACTTAAGATATTACAGGACATAATGTAGATTAAATTTTTTGAGAATTTTTTTCAATAGCATCCCCTGGCGACAGAAAGGGATGAAAAGATGCAAATTGTTAAGATATGTTGAGCGAATTTTTTTTTCTTAATTTTTTAGAAAATTTATAGAATGGTAATGAATGCAAATTAACATTAAAATATCTGCTAGTGATGAAAAAATGAGTTAAGACGGTGGGAAATAGGTGCTTAGGCTAAGAGTTTTAAAAGGATATGTGGTAAAATTTTCTGATTCGCCAACCCCCCACAAACATGTACATGAAGAAATGCCCCTAATTGTCTGGGTCAAAATAGACCCTCTCGGTGAGATACCTCCTTTGGTCAACCCTTCAAATGAGATTGAATCTCGCTGTAGTTTAATTAGAGGTTGAGTTAGAAAATTGCTTAAAATACTTAAGTTAGACCCTGGCGATTTAAAAAAGGAAGTTAGAAATTTAATCCCACTGCCCCCATACACACTTCTTAAAAATTTTTTGTGTGTTATAAAAAATATCTGAGATTTTAAAATCAATGACTTGATTACTTTTTTTATTACATTCTTTTTTTTTTTTTTTTTTTTTTTTTTTTGGCTAAAATTAATATTCTAATTAGTGCAAACTGCTACCACTCATAAATAAAAGGGGGCAATAAGTTCATTTTATATAGCCTATAATAACAAATCAGACATAAAATAATGATAATTAGTGGAGAGAAGCTTAGATTTAAATAACATGTCATACAAAAGTATTTCTTTTTAAAAAGCAATATTTGAACTAAATCTTAATTTTTTAGAAAATTACACATTCAGAAATAGTGTAAAAAAATAGGCATATATGCACAAGTTTAAAATTTATAAATGCAGTACATGTAAATATTCTGTACCCCTGGGAACAATCCTTGTCAAACTAATTGGATGTGGCAATCCCAAAACTTTCTTCTACTTCATGCATGTTAATACTTCAAAATTCACTATCACAATCCGAAAATTAAATTGCAATCTATGCCCATCATGAGAATTCTAACAATATGAAATTTTGTGCATTAGTTCTTCAAATATGAATATTGCTAAACTTGTGCAAATTCCACAAAATGCAGCTTAGGAGCACCATCTATTGAAAGATTAACACCAAAACTTAATGAGTAACAACTTGTGTCAACGTCTAACTGAATCCTAAGTTAGACAAAAATTTGTGCATTAAATCAGATAGATTTACGGCAAAAAACCTAAAAAAAAAATGCATCATAGCAGCACTACCTGTAAATGAATTTACATCAAAATGTAAAAAAGGTGAATTCATCTTAAGGATTAATTGAATCTAAAGTTTGATGGAATTCGGTGCATTAATTCTGGATATAGAACTATTGTGGAAATCGCAACAAATGCAGATTAACAGTGCCAGTTGTTGAGCAATTTACACCAAAATATAAAAAATATCAATTCATGTTAAGGACTAACCGAATCTGAAGTTCGGTAAAATTCTATGCATTGGTTTTGGTGATTGAGCGATTGCAGAAATCATGAAAAAAGCTGCATAGAAGTGCCACATGTAGAGCGATTTATACCAAAAACTACTAATAATAAATTCTGTTTTAATAATAATTCCAAACATGTTTCTAAACTTCATCCCAAAGATTTTCTATAGTATTCAGATTGGGTGCTTGGGCTGGCCATTTCAAAAGCAAAGTATTTTTGTGCAAAAGCCACTGCCTTTTTTTTTTTTTTTAAGGGGGGGGGGGGAGGGGAGCATGCCAAGGCCCGATATTGAAGACCGGTCAAGCAGTAGCTTAATATAGTAACTTTCGTGTTCTGCATTTTTTTAATTTTTAAGAATTTTAATGAGATTTTTAAAATTTCCTGTATTCTGTGGTGATTTTTTAACATTTAGATTCATGAAAGAATTTCAGTTACCACGCTTTTTTTTATACCCATTATTATGTTTTTATGCCCACTTTAATAAATTTTGTCTTTGTGGATTTTTAAGCATTTAGTGATTTTCAGATTTTTTTATTTCGCAGAGATTTTTTTCAGACACAGAAAAGGGGACTTGGGGGACCAAAATACAAAAAAGGGGACTAAAGGAGACCTTTTTTTAAAAAGGGGACTTTTGTGGGAAAAGGGGGACCATTTGGGAGCCCTGCATGGAATGCCCCAAAATCAAAAGTGGAAGTTTTCCAAAATAAGGAAGGCAGTAAGTACTCAATGGTATTAACAGCAAAAAAATAAATAATTAATTAAATAAATTTAGGACTGGCATTTTCGATTTCTTTTAATTAAAAAAAATCAAAAGGCCGCATTAGAAAATGTGAATACATTTTTACAAAATTGAATATATCATTTCAAAAAAAAAAAAAAGCAACAACTGTTGTGAAAAAGGTTGTCAAATGTTATGAAAGTCAAATTAAAACTTTGAAAAACAGACACTCATAAATATTTTATTCATCCTGTTAAATCCTAGCATGCATAATTCAAACATATCCCATGATAGGTAATGATTCTAGGTTGCCCTGGTGATACATTCTTTTTAAGATGGATTCATATTACTTCTGTATTACTGAATTTAATATATAGAAACATAATAAATTTTGTATTCATGCCAGTTTTCACAAGAGTGTAATATTTATTGCACCAAGATCTAAATATTTATAAAACTAGTCATAGTATGAATGCACCTCATTTACCATGTTTGATGTGTGATTTCTAACTTGTTTAGGATATGTAATAGGCTACATATGATACAAATAAACAAAAATGGAGAGACTTTTATTGGAACTTTTGATATGCAGTTCCTGTAAAATTCTCTAAATTCTTGAAATGATTCTAAAACTTGTTAAACTCAAAAGTGGAAGTTCTCCTTTACAGTGAAGGTAGTCCTCAATGGTATTGACTAACAGTAAAAAATATAAAATTTCTGAGATTGGCATTTTTGAGAAAAAAATTATTTTTGATTTAAAAAAATTTTTTTTAGAAGGCTGCTTTTAAAATAATTAAATACATATTTCAAAATGGAGTGTATCTTTTTAAGCAGAAAAATATTATCTTTAAAATAAAATAAACTGCAACGAAATATCTTGCATCGTTTCAGAGATAGAGCACTTTAAACTTTTTTTCAAAAATCGCAAACGGGAAAAGGTGCTTGGGATGCCATCTTTGGCACCCCGTATCTCGGTCCAGAAATTTTTTTGGGAAAAACCAAAAATTACGGGAATTTTATTTTTTTCTGAATTATAACATATGTTCAATCAAAGAACTTCTGAGACTATGAAGGTAACCCCCCTGCCTGAATCGACATGGATTCGGCCAAAAATAAATTCATAAAAATAAGACCCTAGAAAAAAACTGGATAGAACCTTGATTTTACATGAATATAGTATCATATATATCTTAATGCGGCAATACATCTCAATCGTTCAGTCATTCCTATATAGAGCTATACAACAAGAAATTGGGAAATTATGTAAGAAAAAAGTACTGTAATAAAATGTAAAAGATTTTTTTTACCAAAAGAAATTTTAAAAGCATTGACAAATGGAAATCAAACAATAGATAGTCACTATACTTAAAAATTAATAAAAAATACATTACCTTCTTTTCCTGCAGATTAACTTTTGGTTTAACATCATTTTTTTCTGAGAAAAAATGACAGCTTTTTTCATCAAGAGTGTTCTTTTTACTTTTAATTACATTTGAAGAATCTGGAAAACTATTCAAACTGCGTGATGCAAGTCCTTTACGAGATGGACCAGCTAAAAAAAGACCAGAATACAGTTGGTCACTGAGTTACAACACATGAGGAGCAAACATTCAATCTATGTTTACCGTATTTTCGGGTGTATAGTCCACGGCTTATTCAAGAAAAAAACCTCCCAAAAAGCCGCTGCGGCTTATACACGGTGTGGGTTATACAAAGATATTTTTTAAAAAATTGGAAATCGTGATATTTTTTCTACAATTTTTAAACCTTAAAAAATTTGAAAAAAAACATCGAAATTTGTAATTTTTTTCGCTATGCCTTGAAATTTAGAGAGTTCTCCCATGTTTGTAAAGGCTTTTTTTAACTGCTTAAATACAGTTATTTCTGGATTTGGAAGAACTGTCGCAACTATCGCCAAGTATTGCACTGATAGATGTATAATAGCCATTGTGTTTATAGAGTCCAAAATCCGGAACACTTCCAATCTCGACAATTCTGAATTTAAGATCATTTTTAGTTTATTTTCCAGAAAAATAATCTACTGACCCTGTTTCAAAGAACAAAAAAGAAGTGTGTGATTTATAACATTTCGGAACGATTCAGAGCAGTCGTTCTTTTTCAAAACGATTCCGAGGAATCGTTCCTTTACAGAGTCGTTTCATTTCAGAAGGAGTTCAAGGTATCGAACTTTTCCGGAGTCGTTTCATTTCAGATAGAGTCCGAGGAATCGTTCCTTTTCGGAGTTGGTACCTTACCCTGTTGCAAAGAATAAAAAAAAGTGCGTAATTTATATCATTTCGAAACGATTCATAGCAGTCAGTCTTTTTCGAAACAATTCCGAGGAATCGTTCCTTTACAGAGTTGTTTCATTTTGGAACGAGTTCTAGGAATCGAACTTTTCCGGAGTCGTTTCATTTCAGATAGAGTCCGATGAATCGTTCCTTTTTGGAGTTGGTGCACTTCGGATCGATTCCGAGGATTCGATCCTTTTGGGAACAAATGACCTAAGATACGTATACATTTTATGTCCGAAATTTTGAATTTATCACAGATTTTTTTTTAATTTTCGGAAATTTTTTTAAAAAGTATCACGCTTTTTTGAAAAAAAAATGCACGTAAATGTCGCATCGCTTGAAATTTTATCTTAAAACACGTAAATGCCACGGCGTTTCTTCTGAAAATTACGGTACTGATAATCTTAATTTTTTAGCCCAATTATTGTAGATATAATGCATCACGAAAAAATTTGGTAAATTTGTGTTAAAAAATATGACTAATGGCTTCTAATTTCGAACCCTGGTCGAAATATACGTTCGTATGGTGTATAGCCCGCGGACTATACACCGATGCATCTCCGTGGATTATACACGAACTTTTTTTAGTGCACTGCTCGATTTAGGGGTGTGGGTTATACACAGGGTGTGGGCTATACACCCGAAAATATGGTATGATTAAATAAAAAACAAGTTATTTTAGTTCTATGAACTCTGTTAAATTGTACAAAAATTAACAATATCTTTAACCAATTTTTTTTTCTCTCCAATTATAAACCAATTTTAAAACATGACTTTCAATCAAAGAGTGTTTCCACCAAACCTGCATTCAGTCAAACAGCCATTTCTCTAATCTGCCAATCAAAGAAGAAAATTTTTAAAGAAACAGTTTTAGAGAAAAATAAGAAAAATGTTAAGGTTAAAGGCTTTTAGAATTACAGATTTCAAGGTCTAAGTGAAGAATCTAGTGTAAATCTGCTTAAAAAGGCAGTTACTGTTGCCCATGTACAAAGGATTGTTTTAGATTCTCTTCTTAGCCACATCATATCAGTTGAAAAGAAAAACATGTACAGGGCTCGAAAAATAGCGTTCCCGGGAAACCCAGAAATCCTTTCCGGAAACACATATTTTATCACTATTGTTCCCGATCGGGAACCTTAAGCTTTTGCCGTGTCCGCTAGCAATGCCACAGACGTATTATAACGTGTAAATTAAGCAAAAAAATTGGCACAAAAATAGCTCTTAAGCGGAACAGGGGATGCGTAATTTCGTTGAAATATTATGGGAAAAGTCCAACTTTCAACAAAAGAATCGCAGAAAAAAAGCAAATTTCATTAAAGGATTGCAAAAAACAGCACATTTCGGTCAAAAAGTCGCAAAAAAACAGCAAATTTCGTTAACAAATCACGAAAAAGCGGCACATTTCGTAAAAAAAAAAATCATGGAAAACAAAAAAAATTTTCAAAATATCGCAAAAAAAACCCAGCAAATTTCGTCTAAAAATATCTAAAAATCAACAGATTTCGTTGAAAAATTGCATGAAACAACTCAAATTTCATTAAAAAATCGCAAAAAAGGCAAATTTCGTAAAGATTTTCTTTTGAAAAGCGACAGGCTTCGTTAAAACAATGCGATAAAATGACAAGTTTCCTTAAAACATTGCGATAAAACGTCAGATTTCGTCAAAAAATCTAAAAAAAAAAAATGGCAAATTTTATTAAAAAATCGCAAAAATCAGCAAATTTTGTAAAAAAAATCATGAAAAACAACAAATTTCGTAAAAAAAATTGCAAAAAAATGGCAAATTTCATACAAAAATATCGAAAAGACAACACATTTCGTCAAAAGATTGTAAAAATGCTCCAAAATTTGTCAAAAAATCGTGTGAAGCATTAAAAAAAACACAAAAATCACAAATCTCATAAAAAAAAAAAAAAAAGGCAGATTTTGTTTAAACATCGTGATAAAATGGCAGATTTCGTCAAAGAATTAAGAAAAAATGGCGAATTTCTTTTAAAAAATCGCGATAAAATGGAAAATTTTGTTAAAATACCCATATTTAAAATTTTCAGGGAACTTATACTTTTCATCTGGGAACCTATATTTTTCAAGTAAGTTCCCAGCTGGGAACCTTAAAATTTTTAGAATTTTTAAGCCCTAATGTATATTAAAGTTTGATTTTGTCACTGTTCACCATGCATTACCTTCAAAAGTTTGTCAACATACATATTTATACTTTTTTTGTTTCAAAACAAATAAAGTCTAATAAAAATAATGCCTAAGATTGAAAGATTCTGAATACTTGTTAGCTAAGCAAAATCTTAATGCATGTGAGCACACATTATAGTTCCACACATTTATTTATTTTATTTATTATTTTTTATTTTATTTTATTTTTTATTTTTATTTTTGCAGGTCACATTTTACCACAAGATAAATAAATGGGATTGGGAATAATAAAAGAGTATGATTAAGAAGTAAGAATGCATATAATTTGTTAACATCAATTTAGAGCCTAAAAAGGAGACAAACCAATCGAAAGTGGCCAAAACTGGGACATCTACCCTATACTCATATGGAGACCTTCCTTTTTGGTGGAAAACACCTGAAAACCAGGGTTAGAAATTCTGAATTTTATGTAACAATTTTTTTTTCTAGTTTCTGTAGACATAAATATGTAATTATCACAAATTTTCATCTGAAGCTTGAAACAGCAATGAAATACTAATATAAACACGATTTCAGTTCCTCATCATTTTGATCAAAATGGCATAATGACTTGAAAAAGAATAAATTTGCAATTGTAAACAGAAAAAATATTTTCAATCTTTTCTATACATGAATATACAAAAATTTTCCGTTTAAAAAAAAAAAAAAGCCCAAGCCCGAAGATTAGAATAAAAATAGAGCCAGTGTCTGTGTCGGGCCTGGGGTTAGTCTTTTGGGCTCGGGTGAGTCCGTCTCATCTTTAGTGTTTAGTGTTTACCTCTGGGGAAAAAGGAAGTCCACGCCAGCCCTGACCTGAAAAAAAAAAAAAAAAAAAACCAGTGCGGCTCGGTCCAGCTTTGCAGAAAAAAAATAAGATTCAATCTGCCCCGGTTCTGAAAGTGTGACGACCTGACCCAGTTCCAGTATAATAAAGTTGGCGCGACCTGACCCAGGTCGTGCCTGTCTCGAATTTAGATCTAACCACTTTTACGTGTGTGCATCTAATGTCATTTTGAAGACCCTTTTTGGGCTCAAGGGGGAGGGCGATCGCCCCCCCCCCCCTTAGATCCACCATTGTAAAGATCTAGATTGAAGTTTGAGTAAAATTTTTTTTAAGCAGCCGGCAACTTCATTTAATCTTCTTAGTTAGATAGAATTAAAAACAAACATTCGGTTATATGAGAACAGCCATTCAAAAATTTTGTGACAATTTGAGCAAATTTTCAAAAATTTTGTGACAATTTGAGCAAATTTTCATAAATAATCACAATTATTTTATTAAAAAATATAATTAAGATAAAAATTGATATATAACCAAATATCATTGTGTTCCACTCATGTGTAACAAAAAGCATTTCACTTTGTTTGTCTAAATATTAAATTTTTGGAATGGTGAGAGGAGTAACAGTGGACGTTCCCATATTTTATGGACCAATGAATCTGCAAGGCATTAATTAATCAATTCACAGTGGTTGTAGGGTTGCACATCAAATAAATTGATATTTACACCCAAAACAAAGTCTATGCATTATTATTCTACGATTATGAAACAAACCAATAACAAGGAGAATCCATTTATCCCCTCGCCAAATGCAACAATGCCAAGTGTCTAAGCTACTTCAGGATTCAGCCAAAATATTTTGTTTATCAGGTAATCTTTATATATTGAGATAAAAAACAATGTGCAATTGTACTGTGCATATGTAACTGATATTTGTAAGCTGAGTTTTTGCCAAAATGGTGTTTAAAATTATTTTTAAAAAATCATGTAGAACATGATGTGTATCGTGACATCAGTTCCGAGATCAGTTCCTAATTTTTCAATGACTTTTTCAAATAAGCATTAGATTAATTCTTTTTTTATTATTATCAACCTTGACCTCATATTGCATCTAACTTAAGACTTCATAAGAAAAAAACTTTATCACAAAAATAATTTTTAAAAATTCTACAAGCACTTCAGGACAGTAGCTACCATTGATCTGATTTTTTATTTTGCAAGATAATACATATAGTTTACTCAAAAAAGGTTAAAGTTTAAGGTTATAGAAAAAATTGTGTTGTAGAATATCAATCAATTATTAGAAAGCTTTAAGAATAAATAACTTACATGTTTTCGCAGGAGCAGTACTTTTTAAATTTTCTTTGAAATCTTGGAAAATCTGTTGAGCAAACATGATGTAGAATCTCTGAAATAAAAATATCTTTAGCCTTTAAAAAGCTACATAAAAAAAGAATTTTTCAATGACAAACTAAAAACGTATAATTTACACAAAGTTTAGCATAAGTGTTTAAAAAATAAATTTTAAAAACCTCTGTAGCTAGCAAATTTAAACAGTAGCTGTACAAGAATAGCTTTAATAGAAAAGTTTTAATTATAATTAAGTGCAAACTAAATTATCTCTGTAAATATATTCTATATATAAAAATATTCTATTTGCTTTGAATTGAATTGAATTTCACCGCCACCAGAGTAATTTTAGGCCGTGTTCAAAAGCGGCTTTTTTGTGCGCGCGCGCTCAGAAGATTCTGCGTGGAGTAGGTACTATCGAAGAAGACAATTTTAAATTTATTCAATTATTGTATTATTTTTATGGTTCAGAATTGGTAAATACAAATACCATATCTCTTTATCCTTTCAAATCATGATTTTCGTAACAGAAATACATACCTGTGACCACTCAAATAAAATTAAAAGTATTCCGGAAACGTATCACGTGACCTATTTCATGTAATTAAGCCCGATTAGCATTTAAAAAATGACAACCAACCCTGTTCAAACCTTGACGCGCGCTACGCAAATAAAAATGATGGGCGGTTTGATCACGTGATTGTACGTTTTGTGCTTATCTGTTATTGGTTGCACGTTGTTTGTTGTCAAAGTTGGTAGGTTGACTGATACAATTTAACAATTGGTGATTTAATTTTTTTAATAATTTTATTTTTATTTATTTAAAAATCATTTATCAGTTGCTTTATACTTTTCGTATTAAATAATAGAATACCGTTGATTCTATTGTTGTAATTAATAGAATGCTGTTGATAAACCAAGGTTGAGATTCCACACGGGGGACTAGCTAAGGGGGGGGGGGCTACCCTCCCAAAACATTGACAAATGTTGTTACACTTTGCAAATTTAAAACTTTTATGTCAAATTTAATTAAAAATTTTAATAAAAACTGCAATACATTTTCTATTTTTGATAGAATTTGCAAAAGTTACAACTCTAATTGGGAATATTATTATTTTTTTTTTACAAATAAGAATTGTATTACATTTTCAAAGTGCGTTAACTTGGCAAAATTATAAAACGAGTTGGCGAATATAAAAATTTGACTTGACAATATTAAAATTTTCTCCCCCACCAATAAAAAGTCTTAGCGATGGCCCTGTATCCACATATTACAAGATTGATTTGTAATCTACAATACTGGATTGATTTCAATAGAATTTGCATTGTTAGTTAGATAATTTTTCAGAAGAAGTTTTAGTATGTATATATTTCTTATTTATTGATTGTATATTTTAATACCGTGTGGATAACAGGCCAAAATATGTCATAAAATATGAAAAACAAACGACATCCGTGTTAGAAAACGGGGCTTTTGAGAATTCGCGCTTTTTTTCCAGCTGACGCTATGAAAATCACTCTCTGCCTTTTGTCACCTGACGTTGTGACGTCAGAGAGTAGATGTTGGAGCAGGAGCAGACGATTGTTGGTTTTTCAGCGACATGGGAGGTAAAAGAAGCTCTTCGGTAATATTTTTGCGAATTACATTTTGAGAAAGAAAGAAATAGGCTCAGATTTAAAATTTCTGGGCCATCTTACGCTGAGATGAGGATAATTTTATCCTTAATTATATATTAAATTTATATATGATGCGTTGTAGTTAAGAATACAAAACAAAGTGTTCAGCTGCGTTTACGATCTAAAGTTTTGTGTTTTGTTTTTCAACACTTCGAAGTTATGAGATTCGCTGTGCCAACAGGCATTTTGTTAGTCAAAAGAGTTCAGAAAAAAGAATATTTGGCTTCACATATTTTAAGTGAGTTATATTTGAGTTCTAGTATGATTATTTCTCATTTATTCTGTATGTATATATATGTTTTTTTGTAAATAATGTAAATATAATTCAGTGTCTATCTAAATTTAATTTTTGTAAATATTTCAAAATTTCGGATTATATTCCAAATTAAATCTGTGTGTAATTTTTTAAGATAGTTTTGTAATTAAATATCCCATTAAATTAAGATTTAATAAGTTGTTTTTGGTTTTCAATTTGAAGTTTAGTTTTGTTTATTTTTTTTTTTTATTTATTTATTTATTTATTTTTTTTTTTTTTTGGTGAGTATTTAGCCGCCCTGCAAGCACGCCATTGCAGTTTAGCGGCACATTTCTGTGTCTTTATTTTATGTCAGATTATTTTGAGTTTTGACATAGAAAAGTGGCGTCCGCGACAGGATTTTTGAGTTTAATTAAGATTTTTGATTTTGTTTTTTGAGAAATAATCATACCATTTGATAGTCGTATTTGGAATAAATAATTTATGCCGGATATGTAATATTTAAATTTTGAGTATACTTTCGATTTTATGTCATGAGTGCGGTTAATTTTTATTTATTGTTTTTGTTTAGAATTATAATATTGTGATTGTTGAGCTTAGAATTTATTAAAATTTATGAGTAATATTTACAAATACTGATAAGTTTATAAATTGAGATTTTGAGTATATTTTCATTTATATAAAAATGAATATTGATACTTTAAAGAAAAAACGTGCGACGGCACGCAGCGCTTTCGCGAGAACAGCTAAGGTTTTAAAAGACGAATTAGAAAAGGAACAACCGGATAAATCCGTTTTAGATGATAAATTTGTGAAATTAAAATCTATAATTGAGGAATTAAAATCTTATGATTCGGAAATATTAGATTTAATGATAGCAGCTAATGTTACTGATCAAAATCTAGAAACTGAAGCTATAAGTTCCGAGGAATATACCGATGAATTTATAACTCTGAGTCGCCGAATAAAAGAAAAAACGGATAATTCGGACATTAAAATTAGTGTGAGTTCTAATGTTGATAGTAATGCAAATGCGTGTAATGAAAAACGGTACAAATTGCCGAAAATCCAAATTAAAAAATTCGATGGTCAACTATTAAGTTATCTTTCGTTCTGGGGTCAATTTAAAAAAAATCCACGAGGATAAGAGTCTGGATGATGTTGACAAATTTCATTATTTTGCCCAATCAATGTTACCAGGGACTAGAGCTTATGAGTTAATTGAGAGTTACCCCTTAACTGCGGAAAATTATCCGAAAGTCATTTCTGCGTTTGAGGAACGTTTTGGTAACAAAGAAATTTTAACTGAGATATATGTCAGAGAGTTGTTAAAATTAATTATCCAAAATGTGCGTTCACAAGGTAAAGATAAGTTACCCCTGGTGTCATTGTTTGATAAAATTGAGTCTCATCTGAGAGCTCTCGAGTCTTTAGGTGTACACCAAGATTCCAATACTGCTTGGCTATATCCCATGGTCGAATCATGTTTATCGGCTGAAATGATTAGGGTATGGCAGAGAAGCGTTCTATTTAGTGACAAGGGACCACGTCTCTCGAATCTTTTACAGTTTCTGCGAAAAGAAGTTGAGGGGGAACAGAGAGTCAAACTTGCACGGTCAGGGTTTGAAATTTCTCCTCCTTCACGTGATGAACGCCCTAAAGAGATCAAGTTTAAAAATAAAAAACCGCCCGTGAGTGCTGCAAGTTTGGTAGCAACTAAGGAACAAAAATGCGTATTTTGCGGGAAAAATCATGAAAGTAAAGAATGTTTTTCGGCTCGGTCTTTGTCCCTGAAGGAAAGGTTAGATAAATTAAGAGAATTAATTACGCTGTCTTAAGCCTGGCCATTTTGCTAAGGATTGTAAATTATTCATACAATGCCACCTGTGTAAGCGATCGCACCCCATAATTTTGTGTCCCGAGATTCAAGAGAAAAAAAAATGAGAGTACGGCTAGCGCAAAAGGTTCGACTACAGTACAAGCTACTATGTCTACGCCTTCATGTATGAAGGAAGTCCTCCTTATGACATTAATGGTGGAGGTAGTGTCAGGTGGCATACGGAAAAAGCTCAGGTGTCTCCTGGATTGCGGATCTCAAAGGTCGTATGTGCTGAAATCTACAGCCAAAGCTTTAAAATTAGAATGCCTTTCCTCTGAGAATTTAACTCATTCTTTGTTTGGAGGGACAAGAACTGAGTCTAAAAATCATAAACGATATTCTATGAGATTATGTCCTGTAGGAAGACGTACTGAACATCAATTCTGCTTTCTAGATCAGGAAAAAATTTGCGGAGGGATATCACGCGTCTCTAAAGGTCCTTTATTAAAGGAATTAAAAATGCATAGAATTTGGATTTCAGATGTGGGTGACGGTTACCCGGAAATAGAAATTTTGATAGGTAGTGATATTTATGGACAAATTCTTACGGGTGATGTAATTCAACTTAATGAGGGTTTGACAGCCATTAATACTAAATTGGGTTGGTCTTTATGTGGAGAACCAACAGGATTAAATGTTCAGAGTTTTGAGGGTGCCCAATCCATGTTAGTAACTAATCTACATGTTCAAAACATGAGAGTTTCTGATATGTGGAGTTTAGAAACAATTGGCATAGCAGATGAAGCGCAAACGTTTTCCAAAATGGTGGAAGATCAATTAGCTGAGGAACAGTTTTTGAAGGGTGTTCATAGAAACGAAGATGGGAGATATTGCGTAAGCCTGCCTTGGGTTCAAAAATTTCCACCTAACATTGCCTCTAATCGGCATATTGCAGAAAAAAGGCTTTTTGCTACTACTCGTAAATTAAAAAAAATTGAACAACTTTGAAGAATACGATAAGATATTTAAGGAATGGTTGTCTGAAGACGTAATAGAAAAAATCCCAGAATCTGAAAAGAATGAAAAGGGACATTATTTGCCACATCATCCAGTTATTAAATTAGATAGTTTAACTAGTAAAATTAGGCCCGTTTTCGATGCTTCATGCAAATCGGATAACTCGCTGTCGCTAAACGATTGTTTGATTAAAGGTCCGAATCTCGTAGAAGAAATTCCGGCGATTCTAATGAGGTTTAGAGAAAAGGCGATTGGCGTAACTTCTGATAGTTATGAGATTCGCTGTGCCAACAGGCATTTTGTTAGTCAAAAGAGTTCAGAAAAAAGAATATTTGGCTTCACATATTTTAAGTGAGTTATATTAGAGTTCTAGTATGATTATTTCTCATTTATTCTGTATGTATATATATGTTTTTTTGTAAATAATGTAAATATAATTCAGTGTCTATCTAAATTTAATTTTTGTAAATATTTCAAAATTTCGGATTATATTCCAAATTAAATCTGTGTGTAATTTTTTAAGATAGTTTTGTAATTAAATATCCCATTAAATTAAGATTTAATAAGTTGTTTTTGGTTTTCAATTTGAAGTTTAGTTTTGTTTATTTTATTTTTTTTTTTTTTTTGGTGAGTATTTAGCCGCCCTGCAAGCACGCCATTGCAGTTTAGCGGCACATTTCTGTGTCTTTATTTTATGTCAGATTATTTTGAGTTTTGACAATCCGTAATTATGTTAGTATAAGCAAAACACTTATTTATACTTTTAATAGAAAAATTATAAACATTCTAATCATACTTTATTCTAGGGATGGGACGAATAGTGATTTGGCCGAATAGCCGAATACCGAATATTCGGCCAAATTTTAGGCCGAATACCGAATATTCGGCGGCCGAATATCAACTTTTTTTCCAATAAAGAAAATAAATTTTGATTATATAATTTAAACAAATAGGAGCTCATTAATAATTATTACTCTTAAATGTGCTTTTAAATGTATTTTTAAATTTGAAACATTTATTTTAACAGAAAAAAAATTGTGAAATTGCATTCTATTCTTTTATCTTAATGTACATCAAATTGATTTTCAGTAAGTCAGGATGGTTAGATATTTTCATTAAAATATGAAGAATGTACTTCACTTTTACTATCAAATGATACTTTTACCCTTTCTTGCATCCAAAATTAATAATATTCTTAATCACTCTCTCTCAGAACTCACAAGGAGATATTTTCTGAAATAACCTTTAATGAAGTAAATTTGATCATTTAGAGTTTGTGTCCTTAATGATAAGCAAATTCGTAAGAATGAGCCTGCTCTGAAATCAGTTGCCAAGCTTTAAATTACAAATTACGTTAAAGCAAAAAGTTATGCTTAAAGTAGAGTGCATATGGTAACAAAATCTTTGATATTTGAATTGGCGCATACAATATTCAACTTCAATATTCCACTTATTCAACAAGCATTAAAAGGATAAACAGAAATTGATAACAACATGAATGACAGAATATGTAAATTAAAAATATATACATAATAATGTTACATATTTAAGTCAGTAATTATCCAAATAATTATTTAAAATTGAAAACTATTGAATAAAAAAAATTATTTTGTTCAGTATTTAGAATTTATGTTTAAATATTTATAAAACGATCTTCATAAAGCTAGTTGTGTCATCTAATACGTATATCTAGTTTGCCACCAGTTCTGTTTTCAGATGTACCGTTGTGACATTTGGAATAGTGATATTTGATATCTAATTTTGAAAATGAATCATTGTTAATACACCTAGTAAATGAATTTTGTCATTTCTTACTTTACGGAAATAAGTTACAAATTTCATAAGAGCCTTTTTTATGTGTGCATAGAATTTGCAGACATTAATCAATATTAAAGTGTTTTAGAATAAAACAGTGGTTTTTTTTTTTTTTTTTTTTTTTTTTTTTTAAATAAGTGTTTTTATATTTTGAATTGTAATATATCATTCTCTAATGAAGACATTTCCTATACAATTAAATCTCCAACTTGGGCAGCATTTTCTAATATATCACTCACTTTTATAGGAAATACAGAAAGGCTGTATATTTTTTAGCAATCGAATAACTCTATATTTTGTAAGTAAGAATGAGAATGACTTCATGAATGAAGTAGCCAATTTGGATTAGAGAAAAAAAAATTGTAAGAAATGAAACTCTTTAAATCCTAAATTTAATTGGCAAGATATCTTTCACTATTCGGCGAGATTTTACCAATATTCGGCCAGATATCTCTAAATATTCGGCTAAAGGTATTCGGCCGAAGTATTCGGTCAACAAGCCTTCAATATTCGGCCAACCGAATATTCGGCAAAAGGGCCGAATAGGCCGAATACCGAATAATGGCCGAATATTCGTCCCATCCCTACTTTATTCATTACAAAACTAGAAGGCAAACTCCAAATATCTCACTTCTTTAAAATATATGTATGCAGATATTCTTAATTTAAAAAAATGTATATCTTTTACATTTTGCTTTTATAATATTTTCCATTTTGATTTTAACACCGTAAAATATCCACGAATGCATTATATTTGCATCCTAATCTCAATAAAAAATTACTTCTAAAATTTTCAAAAGAAAAAAAAAAAAAAGAAGAAGAAGAAGAACATTAATAATTATTTTATGCGTATACGGATATTTTCGCAGAAAACTTTTTTTTTCATTTTCTTAATATATATATAAATCACTTTGGAACGATATTAATATCGTTCTAATTATCCTTTTAATATTCTAAATTGTCCTTTTAATATTCTAATCTCCGCAAAAATCTCATTTTCTCGTATTTAAATAAGTATTTTATTATTATAATAGAAATACATGTGCTTCTGTATTATTAATATAAAATTTACCTTTAATAAAAATGTCTTATTTATTAATAAAAAGCAACCAAAAAAAACACAAACCAACTTTTGGCCCGCGCAGGTTTCGAACCCGTATCGTCTGGGTTCAAGCTCAGCACTCTGACCATTTGGCCAGCCAGCTCACTTTCATTTGTAACAGATTATCTTTATAATTGGCACCACAAGTAATTACATCCTTGATCTGTTCTCCATCTGTTACTGAGCGAACAGTTACAGTAACTGGTGGCACAGTAGCGAGGACTGAACGCACATCCCATCAACTATAAGTACTCACTCCATGTCCGTGGCTCCTGAGCGTGCGCGTGCAGCGCGCGTAACAGCTGAACACGGCCTTAGTTTTTTAAAGAAAATGCCACCAATCTGAAAGAAAAAAAAAACAGAGAAATTCCTTTTTTTTTTTTTTTTTTTTTGTGCCCATGGAGATATGCATGCAGAGAAGAAAGAAAAAAAAAGGAGATCCGAGGCCATGAAACGCTATCTGGTGGAAAAAAGATGTAACTTCTCGCTTCAGGATAGTGCCATGCAAGCGCATTTTTCATTGCATGTATTTTTAATTTCCTTAGAATTGTTTTCACAATTTCAGATTTCATATGATATTTGTTTTCTGTGTCATATGAGGAAGTAAAAATAATCCAAATTTAAATATTTAAAATTTTCAAATGCATTTACAATAAAGAATTATTTCAATAGCATTTAGCATTAATTAAAGGGACAATTTTCCTGTACAGGGGGTGCTATGGACGGCTCAGCCCCCCCCCCCCTGGAAAAGATTCCAAGGTCACTCAATAAATTTCTGTTCCGAAAATTCAAATGAAATTCTTTTCAAAAATCTAATTTAGTTTTGAGACCCTTTCGCAGTTTTGCAGAATTACTAGATTGTATTTAAAATAAGTGTTTTAACACCCCCTCATCCTATATGACATATGAAGCTAACATGATGTTTAATTTTGCACCAGTTATATACTCAAAATTTTCATCATCCTATACTTTACTTAGCATAAAACAAAATCATTGCAACATTTTAATAAGAAACACAATACCTACAGTGTGAATAGGCACTTACTAATTTATCTTTCTGCGTCAGAGAGAGAGAGAGAAAATTATGAGCCCGACCTACATCAAAGACGTTTAAGTAATAGACCTGAAATCCCTATTCAAATGCATGGAATATCATGGCAGCCATCTGAAGTAACTTGAAACACCTCAATCGCGAGGTGAGTACGAGCAGACTGTGAGCTGCGCCTCTATAGGTCGTTTTTGTTCCTAATAATGCAACAAAAGTAGCAGATTTTTAATTGGCGATTCAAGCTCTCGAATACGCCATCTGGTGGAGAAAAGATGTAACTTCTGCATTCAGGATAATGCCGTGTAAGCTCGTTGCATTACATGCATTTTAAATTTGTTCAGAATAATTATTCTTTTGCACAATTTCAGATTTTCTGTGACATTTGTGTTCTGTCTTATATGACGAAGTAAATATCATACGAATCTGAATATCTAAAACGTTTAAAATCATTTATAATAAAGAATTGTTTCAATGGGACTTTAACATTAGTTAAAGGGAAATTAAAGGGACAGTTATCCTGTATCGAAGGCTGCGAGCAGCGCCCCTATAGGCCGTTTTAGTTTCCAATAGTGTAAGTTATTAGGTTTAAAGTTTTGAATGAAACCAAATTCCTGTTACGAATGTCAAAAAATCGCCACGTCAAAAAAAAATCCCTTTAAAAATTGCAAAAAAATTCCAAAATTGTAGACGATGAAATTTACTATTGCAACACATTTTATTAAAAATTAAAAAATCTATGAAGTCACATTTTGCAATATTATGCTAAAAGTTTGAAACTGGATTATTTACGAATGTCAAAATAATAATAATACTAATAACCGCGGTAAACAGGAGAAAATCCATAAAAAGTTGGATTTTTTTTTTAAAGTTGGTTGTAAATTTCAAATAAACTTTATTGAAAAGAGGAAAAAAATTATATTACACTGAATTAAAATATTAAAAATTGATTTTTTTTAAAAAAATCTCTAAATATCATCGAAAACGCAAAAATCTCGTTAGATTGAAATTGATAGAGTAGGATAAAATATTCTAGCAAAAATTCTTTCCTGAATCTAAATATAATAAAATGCAGTGTAATGATTCCGGCGCGAATTCATCTATAAGGAAAGGGCATGTTTACAAACAAACACTTCTATCAACCAATCTACCGCTACATTTTTTCTCATAGCGATCATTGTAGGAATCATCTTGACGACGTAGCCGAATCATATCATACTTATGCAATGGCAAACTTAGACCAATCAAGTTCCCGGAGTTCATCCGTACAGTGTCAGTTGTTAAAAAATGGACTGGTTTTTCTCCCTTATCCACAGTAATTCGTCCACAGCGACGTCAGCTGCCCTTTCCTTATTCAGTACGCCCACGCCTCTTAGTACAAACATTAGTTAAAGGGACATTAAAGAGACAACATTTTCTTGGCATTTAAACATTAGTTAAAGATGCAATTTCCCTGTACAGAATCTATCTAAATATAATGAAACGCAGTGTAATGATTCTGGCGCGAACACATCTGTTGAATCACGCTTCTAGGCAATTAAACATTAGTTAAAGGGACATTAAAAAGACAACATTTTCTAGGCATTCAAGCGTTAGTTAAAGGACATTAAAGAGACAATTTCCATGCACCAAATATATCTAAATATAATAAAACGCAGTGTATCGATTCCGGTGCGAACTCATCTGGTCAGTCACGCCTCTTGGCATTTAAACATTAGTTAAAGAGAAAATTTCCCTGTACTGAATCTATCTAAATATAATAAAACGCAGTGTAACGATTCCGGCGCGAACTCATCTGGTCAGTCACGCCTCGTGGCATTTAAACATTTGCATATTCAAGCGCTCAAATTCCACTTTTTTTTATCATTTCCCCCCCATTCCGCGGATATTTGGGACTTGGCTAGGGACCTGTCATCCTGGCTTCCGCTAGAGAGTAGGAATAAGAGGAGAAAAGATAAAGGGCCGTGGAGGGAAAAAAGCCACTTACCGAGGCGGTTGACCCAGCCACCCGCCCCCAACCACCGACCTAGACTAATAATATATGCGACATAGCTGCGGTCGTTCGGTAGCTTCAAAGTCCCTAGCCCAACCCTTACCGCTTTCCGGAGTCTTTAATTCGTGTAATTTCCCTTTTAAATTTATCCGGTTTCAATTTCTCGTTTTGCCCCATTCCACTTGAGAGTTGGATATTCGGCACGTGGTTAGGGACCTATCAACCTAGCTTCCGTTAGAGAATCGGATTAAGAGAAGAAAAGGTATAGGATCACGGACGGAAAGAGCTCGGTCACCACGGCGGTTAGAACATCTGGTGGAGGAAAGATGTAACATAACAATTTCCTTTAGGAAAATCCCATGCAAGTATATTGCATTACATATTTTTCCTTTGTTCAATATTATCATTATTTTTGCACAATTTGAGATTCTATGTGATATTTTGTTCCGAATTAAATAACAAATAAAAAAAAATATGCTAATTTAAAATATTTAATGCTTTCAATCTAGGGCCGGATTAAGCACTTCTGGGGCCCAGGGCTACTGGGAATTTTGGGCCCCCCTCCCTTACGCTATTGGAAATCTTAAGCCTCCTACCACGATACTGAATGTCACCCCCTCCTCAAATACACACACACACCTTTGTTTTGTTTTTTTAATCCTAAAATACAAATATTAGATTTTGAATATGTATAATGTTAATCAATTTTTTTTCTTTGTTATCTTTAATGGTGTTTTTTAATTCGCCTTTTTTTCGCGGCCTTTTGACAAAATTTGTTCTTTTCCTGTGATCTTTTTCCGAAATTTGCGTTTTTCCTGCCACTCTTTGACGAAATTCACGTTTTTTCAGCGATTCTCTGCCAAAATTAATGTTTTTTTTCAGCGATTCTTTGACGAAAATCCCGTTATTTTCAAGCGATCCTCTGTAGAAATTTACACTTTTCCCGCGTCTCTTTGACAAACTTCTCTCTTTTCCGCGATCTTTTGACTAAATTTGTGCTTTTCCCGCGATCTTTTCAAGAAGTTCGTGCTTTTTCTGCCATTCTTTGACGAAATTCGTGTTTTTTGCGGATTTCTATCAAAATTCGCGTTTTATCGGCAATTTTTTGACGAAATTCGCGCTTTTTCTAGGTTCTTTGTCAAAATTCGCTTATTTTCGGCGGCGACACTTTTGGCTCTTTTGACTAAATTTGCGCTTTTCTCGCAATTTTTTTAATGAAATTTGTGCTTTTTCTGCCACTTTTTGACAAAATTCGCGCTTTCTTTCGCGGTTCTTTCTCAAAATTCGCATTTTTCGGCAGTCCTTTGACGAAATTCGCGTTTTTTAGCGGTTCTTTGTCAAAATTCGCTCTTTTTCCACGATCTTTTAACTAAATTTGCGCTTTTTCTCACGAACTTTTCAAAAAATTCTCACTTTTCTGCCGCATTTTGACAAAATTTACGTTTTTTCGCCGTTCTTTCTCAAAGTTAACGTTTTTTTTGGCAAACCTTTGAAGAAATTCGCAATTTTCCGAGGTTCTTTGTCGAAATTCACGTTTTATCGAGATCCTTTGACAAAATTTGCGCTTTTTCCCGGGAACTTTTCAAGAAATTCTCTCTTTTCCTGCCACACTTTGACAAAATTCGCTTTTTTTTTCGCTATTCTTTCGCAAAATTTGCGTTTTTTTCACGACCCTTTGACGAAATTCGCGTTTTTCCGCTGTCCTCTGTCGAAATTCGCGTTTTTTCCCGATGATTTGACAAATTTTGCTCTTTTTCCACGAACTCCTGATTATATTTCCCTTTTTCTGGAATCTTTTAAAGAAAATCGCATTTTTCCTTCCTCCCTTTGATGAAATTCGCTTTTTTTACGATTCTTTGCCAAAATCGCGGTTTTTTGGGCAATCCTTTGACAAAATTAGCATTTTTTCCGCTACCGTTCGACAAAGTTGGTGCTATTTTGGTGACCTTTTTACAAAATTCGCGCTTTTTCCGCGATCTTTTGATAAAATTAATGCTTTTCCACGGCCTTTTGAAGGAAATTGCGCTTTTCCGTGGTCTTGATTAAATCCGTTCTTTTTTTGACGAAATTCTCGCTTTTTTACGCGACCCTTTTCGTTTTGTTTTCATCGCCACTTTTGTTAAACCTGAAAATTTTCGGAGATACAGACAGCAATGACGTCAAATGGCAATTCAAGTTAAGTTGCAAAAAAAAAAAAAAAAAAAAAACGGCGATTTCGCGCAGCTTTTACACCTCTGTAATTGTTTTAAACGAAACTTTGGTACAACTTAAGCCTCTGCTGAGGGCCCCTGACTGGTTGGGGCCCGGGGCTGCAGCCCTCTTAGCCCCCCCCCCCTAATCCGACTATGTTTCAAAAGCATTTATAATAAAGAATTATTTCAATGGCACTTTAGCATCAGTTAAAAGGACATTAAAGATACAATTTTCCTGTACCGAAGACTGTAATTAACGCCTCAAATAGGCCATTTTAAGTCCCATTTGCACGGAATATGCTAAATGGTTCTCTATCCAAAATGATGCAATAAAACTTCGCGTCAACACTTGTGTGTCTGAAACATCTGTGCCAATATTTTTATCAGTAATTTTAAATTTACGTAAACATCACGATATTTCGCCATCTTCACGATCCATACATTTCGTCATACAGTGGGGCAAAAAGGCCTTCAAATCGAGCAAAAACTGGAAAAAATGAAAATCTATTTTGAACTACCGGTATATGTCACTTTAATAAAGCTGATGTCGGTAAACATCTGCATAGTAGAGATGTTGCAAACTGCACGTGTTCGTTACTAAAAAACGGGTATTTTCTAAGGAACCGAGTACTGAATTGTTACTTAGAAATATGACTCGTTAGTCGTTACCAGGGGCATGCGAAGAGAAAACTGTGCCCGGGCAAAATTCGAATTTGACGCTCCCTCCTCGCCCAACTTAACACTAAAGATCCCAAAATTACGTTGATTGTATAAATTTATCTCCCCCCTTCGATCCTCCCTTTCGCACGCTGCCCTTGCCACCATCCTCCATTTCGCTTCCGCTGGTCGTTAGGGACCGTTCAAGTATTACGTAAGCATATTTTTAGTCATTTTGTACCCCCTCCCCCCCTTTGTAAGAAAATATAAGCAAATGCTAACCCCCCCCCCCTTTGCTTACGTAAGATTTTATGACAGTTTATACATCAATACGTCTTGATTTATAAAAAGTTACCAATCGATTACATTATTAATCCTACAAATTTATATAGGCATATAGGGATTGTGATATCAAAATATATAAAATGGTTTTAATATATTGTTGCTTACTGCATTAAACAAACCACAGAATACAAAATGATTTAAATATATTGTTATTTATCACATTGAACAATAAAACAAGATAAACAAGAAGTCTTAACTTACTAAGGCATCATAACTAAAATTTTTGACATGAATCATGCAAATGTTGGCATTCATATTTTAATCTGATGTCCAGGATCCTTGAACCCATGTTTCAACATTGTCTATTATAAAGTTTTCACTGGAACAGTGGCCTGGGATATTGCAGGTTTCCGGTACTTGTTCTTCCACTTCTTCTTTCTCCAGTCACTCAACGTCTTCATCATCATTTCCAGGTGTCATCGGTTTTATAGCAATGCCAGCATAAACTGAGGGTATGAGTTTATGGCGCTCTACCACCACCCAGTCATGGAAAAGAAAATACTGGACTTAGCTAAAATAAAGTCAACTGACCAGTTACCCTGGCAACAGAACCCAGGCACACCGGTTCCTGTGTTTTTCTAGTCTTGCAATGTACTTGACTTGGCACACAACTTAACAGACAACAATGAAGACAAAAGGCGAGTGGGTGATGCGGGTCACGTGACTGCCGATGGATAAGCAAAGGATAAAATCGAAAATAAACGGCGAATTTCGAAAGGACTGTAGAACGCTCTTTCCCCATAATACTTTGTTTTCTTGTTGAATTTGAACTGCAGTTGCTTCATTGTTTAATGCTTGCGTAAGAATTGTCGTGACCCAACCCTCCCCTTTGTCAGAAAAAATAAGCAAACTCTGAACTCCCCCCCTCCCCCTTTAGTGCTTACGTAATACTTGAACGGTCCCTTACCGAGTCAGTACGCAACCGAACAGAGTGAAATTAGCTGCAAATACTACACTGTTAAAAATCTGCTGCATTTTGTTGCAACGCACTCCACCGCTTGTATATAGTACAGTGAAACCTCCAAATAAGGGACACCTTTGGGACCGGAACTTTTGTCCCTTAAATAGAGGTGTCCCTTATTCGGAGTTTTTATTATTATTTTTTAATTAATCGTCCTGAAAGATATGAAAATAACAATACATTAAAGGTGAAGTTTAAATGCATTCAAAGCGTATAAATTACATTAATCAGACACAAAAGGTATAGAGAATTAATTAAAACTTTTAATTGATTACTAAATCATTAAATGATTTGTAGAATTATTGATTTGTATTTTTTATGCAAATTGTATACATGCAAAAAGTATAAAAACATTTAAAAGAATCATACTTGAAGTAATCAATCAAAAATTATTGTTTTGCAAATTTCAATTTTTCGCAATAAATTTTTCAAGTGTTCATTTACCATACTTATAGATTTTAGTTCTTCATTATCAGCAATAATTTACAAAAAAAAAAAAAAAAAAAAAAAAAAAAAAAAAACTTTAATTGCTTTGCATATTTTAAAGCAACAAATCCCTCGCAACTACTCAGCTCAGTAAGCAGAAAACGTTTTGACACATTTGCAAATTCTTTTTTTAACGGAAAGGTATAAAATTGGAACTTCTGACTATGGAAGCGATTTGGAATCGAACTGTATTTTCAAGTTTTTAATAAATTACCCATTGAGTTAAGTGATTTTGATCACGTGACAGACATTTTTCACCCCTTCTTGAGTACTTATTCTTCTTTCGCGTATAAACTCTGTTCAAAACACTTAGGTTGACAATATTATCTAAAAGATCTATTGCGTTTGAAAAAGATCTGTTGAGTTTGTTTTTTTGAATCAGAAAAAACAGTAAAAAGAGTTTAATTACATAGTTGACACTGAACAACAACGCCTGCTAGTTTGAGGCATTTCTGAATAAAAATAAATTAAAACTTTTGTCATAAAATTTGCCCTTTTGGATTTGAGAATAGCCTTAAAACATCTGTAAAGTTCTTTATTTCACAATTTTCTTTTTTCTCCACTTTCAGAATCATCCTCTTAATTTTCAGCATTACTTTCAATGGGAATAAACGCACTGAAGTCAAATCAAAATTGTGGGTTAATAAATGCTTGTCAATTGTGTCGTATTCCTCTGTATCAACATGACTGTCTGTCAGTTTAATAAGTTCACAAAAATCTGTACTTTCATTTTTATCTCAGACTACTTCATTATCTGAAATTCAAAAGCCAGTCCTTTTAATCTCATTTTCAAGTGTCCCTTAAATAGAGTGTCCCTTATTCAGAGGTAAATATATTACACGTCCTATACAAAGGGACTGGGACCATAAGTTTTGTCCCTTAAATAGAGGTGTCCCTTATTCGGAGTGTCCCTTATTTGGAGGTTTCACTGTATTTCTATTCCAACCAATGAGAAAGCTCCATTTCACGGCCAAGTAACCGTTTTCTATACAAGCAGGGGAGTGCGTTGCAACAAAATGCAGAAGATTTTTAACAGTGTAGTTACGCGATCCTCGCTTTCGCACGGCGTTTGTCGTTACCATAGATGTATCAATTCGTTGGTCGAAGCAATCTGTTTACATCATTTTCTAGAATAGCCATCATCCCATCGACTATAATTGAAGAAATATTGCTAGTGTGTATGATATAAATTATAACATACATCAAAAGCAATAAACTTTCAATTAACGAGAATTGTTACTTTAATATTAGATTATCAACTTTGGTCCAGTTCTGCCTAGCTTGAAATCGGTCCACGTGTATCGTCACTGTCTCATTTTTTGCGATTAATCACTTCCTAAGAACTTCGTATGTGAATTCTTGATACATCCTTAGTAACTGCCATATTTTGAAAAGTTATAAAAAAATACTAATGATTTCTTACTATACAAGAAATAAATTCGTTGATGAGATGGTAAACAAAAACATTAAGCAAAACACGACCACAGAGCTCTATTGCGGCGCATAGTCTATTGCAACCCTGCAATCCAGTAACCGGTTCACCGATCACGCCAAAGCTACTGCGCCAAAAGTGCACCGTTCGAGGGAAGATTCTGAATTCGCGTCGTTACCATAGAAGTATTCTTGTATTATTCTATGGTCGTTACCCGTGTCAATTCAATACGCAACCGAACAAAGTGAAAGTAACTTTAAATGCTTCTAACGTTCGCTAGCATTTGTGATTGTATGAATGCGGCCAGACACTCGAATGAGGTAAAGATACGAAATTGTGTTCAGATTTTGACATTAAGCGACGGTTTCAGTTATTTCCGTATCCAGTGTATGCGTATCATTCTGTTTGTATCAGTTATTTAAAAATCTCAAATGATTAGGATTTCGTACGAACTTGTTGATACATTTATTTATTTTATTATGAAAAAAAAGCGGATGTACTTTTCTGAAGCAATTGATGATACAACAATTTGATGATAAAGCAAAATGTGATTCATATTTATGACTACTGAAGTACTGAGTTAAAGGGAGTTCAACAATAAATTGCAGGAAAAAACATTTATTGGTAAAGCATCTCAGAGCTAGCGTATTTAGCAGAAAATATTTATCAACGGTGTATATTAGTACCATCTAGAAGATTTTTTTTCAAAATCAGGTTGTTTATTATCTGAAAGACCCTCTCCCCTCCCAGGGCCGAAACAAAGGAGGGGGGAAGGGCCAGTGCCATGCGAGAGGGGCGAATGGGGCGGTCGCCCCGGGCGAGGAACTATAGGGCGCGCGGCGCGAAATTTATACTACCAACGTCATTTTTGGCCTGTTACAAGAAAAAAGTTGGGTGGGGGGGGGGGGATTGAAACTTGGACCCGAGTGCAGTTTTCTCTGGGCCAAAACGGCAGGGTGCCAAATGACCATTTTTTTGTCGATTTTCCTCACGTCTATATTTAGCGTGGTATAGTTAAAATCATCCTGTCTGAGGTATACCAAAGCATATAAGAATCTAAGTATGATATTGCATAAAGAAGCCTGTATAAAACGGATTTTTTTTTCGATTCCGTATTCAAGGCTTTAATAAATCAATATATGACAAACAAAATTACACAGTTCAGTATTATATATTTTATGATTACATATTTTAAATAAAATAAAAAAAGTCGGTCATTAGAAAATTAGTAAAATATTCTTTGTAAATATACTTCACTGAGCTGAGGCAGAGGGGGGGGGGGGAGGTCGACGCCAAATTTCATGTTTGACGCGGATCCAAAAAATGGTTAATTTCGGTCCCGAGACTCCCTTCATTAAAAACAAAAAGAATGGAAAAATATTTTTTAAAACATAAATGAAAGAATTCAGAAATAGTATATTTCTGCAGTTCAGGGCAGCATAGTGTGAAAGGGGGAAGGGTGAAGGGGGCGGTCGAAGAGGAAATTTAGAGGGCACCAAATTTATACTACGAAAGTCTTTTTTTTTTGGCTTGTTAGAAGAAAAAGTTGGTGGATGGGGCACCAAATTGAAACTTTGCCTCGAGCGCAGTTTTCTCTTCGCACGCGCAGTTTTCTTTTCTCTTCGCAAATGAAGTTATTGCAACAGTTTAATCAGAAACATAGTAACTACGGTGTAAATATGCATTAATTTTATCTTTCTGCGTCACAGAGGAAAAAAAAATATATGGGCCCGCCCCTTCTACATTTTCATGAGCACCCCCCTAATAATTCACTTCTCGCTACGGCCTTATTTTAATATTTTGATAAAACTTGGGAACTTCCTTAAAGATGTATTTCGATTCAAACTGCTTATTTTCCGATTTATTTTTAAATTCATGTTTGCTCTCAAATGCATGAAACTGGCAAATTGTCTTATTTAGAAAGTATACAAGGTGCCGTGCTTGTCGATTCTTTCATAAATGCAGAAAATATTGCAAAAAAGCAATAAAAAATACATTTTGAACCGATTTTTCTGAAGCGGGAGATCTCGGAACGAAAAAAATAGTCATACTGAGAGGGTAATTGTTTATAAATCAAATTCTAATGAGTTGAGCGTAAAATGACATCAAACAGTACGACAGTACCTTATAAGCATCTTCAAAAATCGCCTCAGCAAGTTTCATGTTTCTACTTTTAAAAATATGTCTGAAATTGTATCAGAAAATTTCGAGCTGTTGAAGGTGGAAAAGCATTTATTCGAATACACCCTTAACTGCTCCGCTCAACAAGCGCAAAACGTTTTGACACATTTACAAATTCATTTTTTAACTGAAAGATATAAAATTGTAATGCCTAACTATAAAAGATATTTCGAATCGCACTTAGTTTTCCATTTTATGATAATTAAATTACCTATCGAGTTCTAGGCTTTTTCGATCACGTGATCACCCGTTTTTCGACCGGTTGTATGCTTTCGTCGGGAAATTGTACAAAAACGTCAACTTTGAAGTATTTTTTATAAAAAATCTATTGCGGTTTTTAAAAAGCAGAAAATTGCGTGAAATTAGACACTCTGAATAACAAGAAATGCTATTTTCATGTATTTCCGAACAAAAATAAATTAAAGCATGTGTCACAAAGTTTCCCTTTTTGATTTAAGAACACCCTTAAATGTAATTTTTACGGACAGATGACAGCACTAACTAAAGCGAATCTTCCAACGATTCTTCTTACGATATACCCTGTTTTATAGTACGTTCGATGACTGCGAATACCCGATTTCTGAACAGTAACGAGTAACGAAACGAATACTGTTTAACGGGTAGAGAATCCGAAACTAACGATATATAGTAATATATAGGGTAATAGGATACGACGGATACAACGGATAGGATACAACGAAATATAGTATTAAAAAGTTCGTAAAGTTACCATGGTCGTCATTAAAGAAAGAAGATAAACTGCATATCGCACTTTGATAATAAATGAAAAAAAAAAAATCAATAATTTTGTTTCAACATTCGTTTGTTAATTGCGCTGTAATAATTTTCAAATAATATTTTTTGACTATGGAACCTTTAATTATAGGTATGTAACAAAAATTCATTAGCATTCAATTTGTTTTTAATACGATTTTTATAGATATCGTGTATAGCACTATATCTTTAAAAATCTATTATATCTATCTATTATATAAACGAGGTGGAACCCGTCGAAATTTGACGAAATAAAAGGTTTAGAAGGAACTGTTTCATTGATTTATAACAACGTAAAAATTAGCTACAGTAAAAAATGCATCTTATATTGGTCAGTTTAACTCTAAAAGAAATATAATTTTAAACTAAAATTAACAAAATACAATTTCTTTAAAAGTCAGTTGTCCAAATTATTAAAATTAAACTTTAATCGCATATGTAATAAGCAAAAACATGATAAAGATAAGTTATGATGAAGTTATCAATTGAAGATCTTATGCTTGGTAAAAATGAAAAAAAAAAAAAAATCAAATTGACACTTTTATAAAATTTCATGTAAAATCTAAACCCGTCATCATTTTTTGTAGCGTCTAGATCCCGCCCCAAATAACGGCTCTTATCTCATCACAAATGTACCCAAGAAATCCCCCATGCTGCCGAAAATGGGGTTTAATAGTTTGATATCTGCATTAATAACAATTTTGCTCATTTTAGAAATTTCTTCCATGCGACTTTCGTGCATCCAGATTAATTTTTCGGTTTTAGTGTCGTTAGTTAAGGCGGGTTTGGCGAATTTTGTACATTTTAGTGATTTCTGCACAGCGAGTTTCGTGGATCCAGTTTTTTTTTTTTTTTTTTTTTTTTTTTTTTTTTTTTTTTTTTTGTTTAAATGGGGGCGCAGCACTCATACACGGGTTAGTGATTGCGGCGTTGGCGAGTTTCGTGCATTTTAGTGTTTCCTGCACAGCGAGTTTCGGGGATCCAGTGATGTTTGTTTGTCTGTTTGTTTGTTGATTTGTTTGTCTGTCTGTCTGTCGGTTTGTTAGTTTTTACGTCTGTTTGTTTGTCGGTTTATTTGTTTGTGTCTGTTTGTTTTTAAGTCTTTTTGTTTGTTTGTCTGTTTTTGTCTTTTAGTTTATTTGTCAGTTTGTTTTTTTATTTGTCTGTTTGTTTGTCTGTCTTTTTGTCGGTTTGTTTTTCTCTCTGTCTGTTTGTTTGCCGGTTTGTTTGTTTGTTTATTTGTAGTATCGTCAAGATACGGTAAGAAACCTTATCTTCCGTTTAAAAAAGGGAAATTATCGGCAGCATGGAGGATTTCTTGGCTGTATTTGTGATAAGAGCCGTTGTTTGGGGCGGGGTCTAGACGCTAGTATCATTTTTATCTTCTCAAAATTTACATGCGAAATTTTAATTTGATTTTTTTTTTCAATTTTAAATGAAAGTGGCGCATTTCTGTTGCCACAATTACAAAATTCGCACAAAAACTGTAAAAAGATTAATATCTCAAAATAAATTGAGATACAGCTTTCAAACAAATTGCATTTAAAAGTACATTTTTTTCTCTAACGGCGATGTAAAAATTGAGAATGCGCCATGTTTAGATGTATAAAAATTGCAGTAGCAAAAAGTGCAAAACCGAATTGCATGGGAAAGTGTTGCCATTCGCAAAATGACGTATGCGTTACGCACTGATACGTTTGGCCTTTATAATACAGGGTGATTCAGCTCGTCGGTGACAAACTTTAAGGATTGATAGAGCACACCTAGACGAACATTTTTGAATAGGGAATGTAGGGTCCCTGACGCGATGGTAAGGCGCTAGGCGCTTTCGAAAATTTGGGTGCCGAAATTCGAAACGTCATAAAAACTAGGGAAATGGTTAGATTTTCTTGCTTGTTGCGTCGAAATGATTCTGTTTGTTTAGACTTTCTTCAGTACCAATTTGATAAGCGTATCTCTTAAAACATGGATAGGGGGCGCTGCAGACTTTGGAGAGCTAGACAACAACTTTAAGCCCGTTATTTTGATAATTTAACACATGCTCGCCTAGTTTATACTCTAACTTAAAGTTTGAACCCAAAAGTAGAGCCCTGCAAAAAGCGTAAGAGCCGGAATAAAATGTCAAAGTACAGGGTGGTCGAAACTCAAAGGCTCCTAAGAGATAAACAAACAGATTTCTTGACTTATGGCATGCATTTTCATGATTCTGTTTGCTGGGGCTCTCTGAAACTCAGTTGAACGGTACAAAAAGAAACATCGATAGGGGGCGCTTTGGGCAAAAAACATAATTCGTTGACATTTCGGACGCTAACTGGAAACGGGGCGCTACGATCAGTTAGAAACAAAACAAGAGAGTAATTTACTTATCATAAGAAGCTATTAAAACTGCAGTTTGTTTGTTTTTTTTAACAAACATAGCTGGTTTCAATCATGCACAATGCGCGCAATAAAATTTACATAAGGTGCTTTTTGCTGATTTATGCAAAAGATATCGTACCATATCGATATGCAAAAGATACGTAATGCGTAGACGACAACGCGAGATGACGTAGTTGTATGCGCAGACACGTCTTTTGAACGTGCGGTACCTACTTAAGCTTCGGGTTACTTGTCTGCAGATCGGTAGTAGGATGGAACGGTACACAAACTCTGAATTGGCTGACATGCATTTGGCGTATGGCGCTGCTGGTTGTAATGGACGAGCCGCTCAGCGGTTGTACGCCGAGCGTTACCCCAACAGGCAAATCCCCTGCCATGCCTTCTTCGCTCGAGTACACCAGAGGTTGTCCACAACGGGATCTTTCGACGGAGGCAGGCCTGAACGGGAGCGATCAGTGAGCACCCCCGACAACGAAGAGGCTGTGCTTAACCTGGTTGAGGACAACCCAGGTCTTAGCACGAGAGATATCGCCAGACATGTTGGCATTTCGCAAGCAACTGCGTGGCGCATCTTACGTTCCCGGAATCTGCACCCCTACCACATCCAGCGGGTGCAGTTGCTCAGAGAGCAGGATTTTGGCCCTCGAGTGGAATTCTCAAGATGGTACTTGGCGATGAGATCCAGGGATCCCCGTTTTGTAAACAGCATTTTGTTTACGGACGAGTCCACCTTCAGCCGGGAGGGAATGTGCAACGCCCACAACAGTCATGTGTGGTGTGATGAAAATCCACATGAAACCAGAAGCCGAGCAGCCCAGGAGCGTTTCTCAGTAAATGTGTGGGCCGGCATTCTGGGGGATTGCCTCATTGGCCCTTATTTGTTACCTGAACGGCTGACAGGTGGAAATTACCTGATTTTCCTGGATCAAGTGCTGCCGCAGCTTCTGGAGGAGGCGCACGTACCCGAAGGTTCGCGTCGCCAGATGTGGTTCCAGCACGATGGAGCTCCGGCCCATTACACGAACGACGTGCGTCTCCATCTAAACGCAAGGTATGGCCAGCGGTGGATCGGGCGTGGGGGTCCAGTTCACTGGCCTGCCCGATCACCAGACCTCACCTGCTTGGATTTCTTCCTTTAGGGTTACCTGAAGGCCGAGGTATACCATACACCTGTCAGCAGTGCTGAAGAACTTGTGGCGCGCATTGTGGCAGCTGCAGGGCAGATCAGAGATACTCCTGGCATTGTTGGAAACACACACTCCTCAATGCGACGGAGGTGCGAAGCCTGCATCATGGCCCAAGGTCGAAATTTCGAGCATCTTCTGTAGTGTTATTTTTTGTAAATAAATTTCCAGTATCATTGATGTTTTTGGTCTAAATTTATTCAGAAGTGTTGAGCAGAGGTAGAAAATGTGTTTTCATTATTACTAACTGATCGCAGCGCCCCGTTTCCAGTTAGCGTCCGAAATGTCAACGAATTATGTTTTTTGCCCAAAGTGCCCCCTATCGATGTTTCTTTTTGTACCGTTCAACTGAGTTTCAGAGAGCCCCAGCAAACAGAATCATGAAAATGCATGCCATAAGTCAAGAAATCTGTTTGTTTATCTCTTAGGAGCCTTCGAGTTTCGACCACCCTGTACTTTGACATTTTATTCCGGCTCTTACGCTTTTTGCAGGGCTCTACTTTTGGGTTCAAACTTTAAGTTAGAGTATAAACTTTGGCGAGCATGTGTTAAATTATCAAAATAACGGGCTTAAAGTTGTTGTCTAGCTCTCCAAAGTCTGCAGCGCCCCATATCCATGTTTTAAGAGATACGCTTATCAAATTGGTACTGAAGAAAGTCTAAACAAACAGAATCATTTCGACGCAACAAGCAAGAAAATCTAACCATTTCCCTAGTTTTTATGACGTTTCGAATTTCGGCACCCAAATTTTCGAAAGCGCCTAGCGCCTTACCATCGCGTCAGGGACCCTACATTCCCTATTCAAAAATGTTCGTCTAGGTGTGCTCTATCGATCCTTAAAGTTTGTCACCGACGAGCTGAATCACCCTGTATATAAATATATCATAGCACTGTAACGCTTAGCGTATACAGTGGTGAAATTTATAAAAAAATTAGCGCCTTCCAACACTGAAAGTTTTAGTTATGAGTTAAAACGAATTAAATGACGACTATAATTTTTTTACTAGTTTTGAGTTTTGTAAATATTTTAAAAAATCTTGCTCCTTTTTAGGTGCGTTCGTAATTATATAAATACGTAGCACCTATTGTTGTCGTTCAATCCGGCCGTCTGTCTGTCCGCATATAACAACGCAAAAACTACTCAACTGAATCGTTTGAAATTAAAAATACATAATTATTACACAATTTTGTCGAGTCATTTCAACTTTTATGAAAATCGGATGAATAGATCAATGACAGGGACAATCAAAAGATTCCGTTACATTACGGTCAATGGGGAAAAAATTTTCAAATGCATTTTAATCGCTTGAAATTTTAAATACATAATTATTACATAATTTTGTCGAGTTATTTCAAATTTTATCAAAATCGGATGAATAGTTCAACTACAGGGACAATCAAAAGTATTCCGTTATATTACGATTAATGGGGAAAAATGTTTCGAATGCATTTTAATGGTGTTACTCATTCGAACGTAATAAATTGATATGAATCTATAAAGTACATATTATAATATACACTAGCGAGCTACGCCCGCTAGCTGGGCCACTTTTTCCAAACGAACCTCGATATTAAGCAGTATATAATAAGCAAGTCTTGGTGTTTGAATCCTTAAGCACAAAAAAATAGTAAATTAAAGAGCTATGGTTGTTATGCGCCCATTATCTCGTTAAAAATATGTGATTTCGCACAGTGGGCGCTACGCGCCGTGGTCGCCATCGTCCCATTAAAAATATTTGGTTTTGCACGGTTGGCGCTGCGCGCCCATAAGACATTTTCTCGTATTTTTTGGTTCATCAGAAGCAGACTTTTACGCAGATTCTGAATATGTAATCAGTTTTTTTCTACTTTAAAAACTGTCTGCACGATGGTTTAAGAAAAAACGCGCAAAAAAAGTTTCGATATTAAAAACTGCAAAAGACTGCCATTAAAAAAAAATAAGTAATTTCATTAATATCACAAACAACATAACTAACAAATAATTTTGGCAGCTTGTTTTCCGTTTGTATTAACAGAAATTAGTTTTAATCGCGTAAATCTTAGGTTACACAATATTCGTGTATGCTACCAAAAAGAAAAAGTATGAAAATAAACCGTGTTTAACATTTTTTACTAATTAGTTCTTTTTCTCTTATACATTTTTTGACAAAATGACGGGAGAAAAAGAGGTTTTCGGCTGCTTCTTCTTTTAGCCAAAGGGGAAAAGTTCTAGTCGTTCACCGCAAGGTGGCGCAGTGTTCTGCCTCAGAGCTCCGTTTGGGAAATGAGACGTTTTCCGTTCCGATTCCCGACCGGTTTTCAATTCATAACTTTTTTAATTTTGGTCCCACGGTCTCGGAAATGCCCGAAATGACTTTCCTGGAATTTTTCTAATCGAAAGACACCTCTCGCGACTTCTAACTCGCCCGCGTTGCGAACTGTAATCGGGTTCAAGCAGACAGACAGACAGACAGAGGCGCACGGATTTTATTGGTATAGATTTTGCATAATCTGTGGTGCAAAGAATATTTGTTATTGATTTAAAAGGCCAACCAAAAGTATTCCATTGCATAATGGTATAGGGATAACATTGTTTAGTGCGCATTTTAATTGTAATTATTTACAATTTTATGAGATTGATATATGAGAGAGATATTTTTAAAACTTTGTTATCGTACGAACGCACCTCATTTGCTACGCTTCACGTGCAATTTCCAACTTGTTTAATTATAGGGTCATTTTTATAGTTAATCATCCTCAAATTTTTGTTAGTGTACAAGTATGCCAAACATGATTACATATTGTATTATTATTATTATTTTTTTTTTTTGGTTAAAGACGAATTTAAATAGATTATTTATTACAAAATAATGTATTTAAATTAAACTGACTGACTATCATGAATCTTTTTAAAGAAAAAGCTTTTGAAAATATGATTTTTTTTTTTTTTTTTTTGTATAAGAGCTTCATATTTGGAGAAACTAATGAACTGGTAGTTTATAAACTTAAAAAAGAAGCAAAAATAATTTAAATTTTACAATAAATTCCGATGGCCAAAGCCTTTTGGGATAAGTAAAATGTTTTACAATTATTAAAGAGTGGCTTGACAAATAGCTTTCATTTCCTGGATTCGAAAAACAAACAGAAGCGTCATTGAAAAGCAAACGTGTCCGTCTTCATACTCTGAAAAACATTCTGGACGATCAAAAAGATTAAGAGCAAGCGATTCTATTTCTTCATCTTCGTTAAATGTATGCAAGGTGAGACATATATGAGTTTAAGATCTGAAGGACAGGAAAACAAAATGTGTGTGCTATTACTAAGACAGCAGAAACAGTTTTATTCTGCTGTCTTTATAGTAGCGCATACATTTTGCCTGAGAAAGGTGGATTCATTTCTTCAAAACGATTCGCTATAATATTAACTTTAAGGTGTGTTTAAGAATCATTAAAATTACTGTGTTTGCAAACTTAGTTTTTTTTTTAATTTTAAATGCAATATTATGGATGATTTACAAATATGTAATTTGCATAAACTATCTTAAATTCTTGTTTTTAATAACTTTTTAACAGAAAATTGTATAGACTAGGTTAACTACTAGGCACTAAATTGCTTTCTAGATTAAATATAATTATAATAAAAGCTGAATTACATATTAAAGAAATATAATACATCACATGTGCAAAGCACACCGCGTCAAACTCAACAGTAAACAACGCTAGCACTACAGTTAACGGTTACAGTCAAAGTACAAATAGTTGAAGTCAAAGTTAGAGCATGGTTGTAATAATAATATTTTTAACAGTCCCCCTCAAATATGACTCGAACACCTGAGTCCAAGTTCTGACCATAGTTTCTGAAATTGGATACGAGGTAGGGGCTTTGTAAAAATGTCAGCTATCTGACTTCCACTATTTACATGTTTTATACCTAATAATCCCTCTAGATATTTTTCTCTTACAAAATGAAATCTAACTTCTATATGTTTAGATCTCTTATGAAATTCAGGGTTTTTAGCCAGTTTTATGGAACTTGCATTATCAACAAACAGAGTTGATTTATTTTGTGATGCTAAGAGCTCATTTAACAGTCTTTGGAGCCAAATTATTTCTTTTGCACCTTCACTGGCAGCCACATACTCTGCCTCTGTTGTTGACAAAACAACACTTTTTTGCTTTTTACTCATCCAAGATATAGCACCTTCATTGAATTTGCTAGCCACACCAATTCTTGAGTGACGAGTTTTAATATCACCAGCAAAGTGAGCATCACTGAATACTTCAAGCTGTTTGTTTTCACATTTACTTGAATACAAAAGTCCATATCCTAAAGTCCCTTTGAGATATTTGAAGATTCTTTTGACAGCATTCCAGTCTGATTGCTTGGGATTTTCTAAGTTTTCAGATACCACACTAACTGAATAAGCAATATCTGGACGTGATCCTGTAGCTAAATACTTTAAACTTTCAACAGCTTCACAATAGGGCACATCTTCACTGACTGGATTGTCATTCTCACTTGTTTCACCTTTTTCACATGGAATGGAAACTGCATTCGAATCTGCCATTCTAAAACGATCAAGAATTTTTCTTGTGTAAGTACTCTGTTCCAGAAAAACAGAACCATCTTGCAGTCGTTTAATATTCATTCCAAGAAAACAGTCTAAAGAACCAGTTGTCACCTGAAATTCTTCTTTCAATTTGATCACAAATGATGAGATTTCATTTTTTTCAGTGCCAGCGACAAGACCATCATCAACATATATAACAATAAACAACTTCTTTTCATTATTTGATCTAATGAATAAACAAGGATCCGAGTTGCTACACTTCATATCTTGTTTTTCTATGAAGTCAACAAATCTTTTGTTCCAGCATCGTGGAGCCTGCTTCAAATCATAAAGACTTCTGTTGAGTCTGCACACTCTACCAGATTTATTGTCAAAGCCTTCTGGTTGCTTCATAAAAACTTCTTCCTGCAATTCACCATATAAGAATGTAGTTTTCATATCAAACTGCAGAAGCTGTAGATTTTCACATGCAGCAATACTCAATAACATTCTAACTGTGTCATATCTAGCAACTGGACTGAAGGTTTCATCATAGTCGATGCCTGACTTTTGTGAAAAACCTTTCGCCACAAATCTTGCTTTGAAACGATTAATTGATCCATCACTTTTAGTTTTAATTCGAAGAACCCATCTGTTGGCAATGACTTTCTTATCTTTCGGCAAATCAACAAGATCCCAAGTGTGATTTTTTTTTCAGTGAAGCCATTTCATCATCCATTGCTTGCTTCCATCTTTCAGCATCACTGGATTGATTGCTGAAGCATAGGAGTTAGGGACATCATGCTCTGCCAATAAAACATAATCTTGTAAATGAGAAGGCGTTTTGATCATTCTTCCACAACGACTTTACAATGTCACATTATTTACAAGTCTTCTTCATCATACTTCAAAGTTTCATCAGGTTTAATTAAACTTTCTTCATTTGAACTGATAATACAGTCAAAAGTTTTATTCTGATCCAATAGAATTTCAGATGGATTTTTGGAAATGAAGACTTTCTCTTCATTGAATATGACATCACGGCTCAGAATTACTTTGCCATCAGTTGGAATCCAAACTCCATAACCATCTTTCTCACTGCAGTATGCTACAAAGTTGTCCTTCTGACAATTCTTGTCCCATTTTCTTCTTTTTTGCTTAGGCACATGCACAAAACATTCTGTGCCAAAAACATGAAAATGATCAATTTTTGGAGCTTCTTTCTTGAACCATAATTCATATGGAATTTTTCCTTCTAATGTTGTGGGTCCTGTTCTGTTTAGTGTATAAACAACAGTATTGACTGCTTCAGCCCACAGTCTGATAGGGAAGTTCTTCGCATGTATCAAGGATCTTGCACTTTCAACCAATATACAATTTTCTCTCTCCGCAGAACCATTTTTTTTCTGGAGTATATGTCATGGCAATATTGGGATTTATCCCTTTTGATGCAAGGATTGCATGAACTTCAGAATTATCAAATTCCTTACCACCATCACACCTGAACTCTTTGATTCTGTTATCAAAGCTTCATTTATGAAGGTTTTTAGACAACTTGCAACTTCAGATTTATGTTCAATAAAGAAAACTCTTCGATATCTTGAGAAGTCATCTTTAAAGGAGACAAAATATCTCAACCCTCTAATAGATCTCTGCTGCATGGGGCCGCAAACATCGGCATGGATCATCTCGCCAGCACACACTGGCCTATTCTTTCTGGTGCCAAAACTTTTTCGTTGTTGCTTGCTGAGCACACATTCCTCAGAAAACTCTTCTTTAGCTTCAGAATAAATACCTTTTCTTTCTAAAATGTGCTTCACACGGCGCTTATTTTGATGGCATAATCTTTCATGCCACAACTGCAATGTATCTTGTGAAGCAATGAAAACATCAGCAGCTTCTTCAGGTAATCTCACTCTAATTTCAAGTGCATATAGGCCTCGAGATGTTCTTTTGCCTGTCATTCGTACAGCATTATTCTTCAAAAAAGCACATCCATTTTCATCAACTGTGAATTTAAAACCTTTGTCGACAGTTTTACTTATTGAAAAAAGATTTCTGCTTACTTCTGGGACATACTACACATCTGTTAGATGATTTCTTTCCCACTTTTTGTTGGTTTTTTCTTTCCCACTTTTGTTAAGCATTTCAACATTGATGATACCTTTCCCATATGCTAGAATGACTTCATTATTCCCTATTCTTACTTCTTTGGGGAGTGAAAAAGGCTTATATGATAAGAAATATTTCTTATTGCTTGTCATGTGTGCCGAAGCACCAGAGTCTGCTAACCATAATTTTTTTTCTGGAATACCACTGCACACAAAAGCATCTCCATCAGGCTGTTTGTTTCCAGTATTCTTCTTGTATCAATATTTTGCAACATGACAGGAAAAAGATTTCTTTTCACTTTTAAATTTGCCTTTTTTCTTTATTGACGATTTAGCAACAAGAGCTGCACTCTCACTCTGCTTTGCTGGCAGTCTCATTTCAACAAGTCGAAGCCGCTCCATTAACTTGTTAATTGTCCTTTCCTGCACTGGAACAGATTCCCACACACTTTTAAATTCAAAATATTCTGCAGGTAAAGTTGACATAATTCGACTCATTAGCAACAAGTCAGGTAACTCTGTTTTCACAAGTCTTTTAAGCTCATCATTCAGCTCACGGAAGTTCCATTGCAAACGTGCTATGTGTGTCACAACATCTTATGAAGCATCTTTTTCTGAGCTAAAAAATTGCTTTATTAAGCGATCTACTCGCTGGCCCAAACTTTGTTCATACACTGAAAGTAATTTGTCCCAAATGCATTTCACTGTATCGCAAGTTGCCGTAAGCTCTGTTTGAATCGTCCAGACTATTGACAAGAATTAGTTGAGCCAATGCATCATTCTTAAAGAAAGCCTTATGCTTTGTTTCATAAGCTTTTCTTGCATCTTCAGCAGCAGATTCTCTGGGATCAGTTGGGATTTCACACTCACCAGTCACAACATCCAAAACATCGTGATGGCGCAACAACAGTTCAATTTGACGCTTCCATTTTGTCCAATTTTTTGTTCCTTCCAGCTTCTCAATTTGTATTTTGAAATCCATTGCCTGGAGGCCGGGCACCCAGGGCACCCCCCCCCCCTGGCTACGCACATGACTTTTGTAGCAGCAAAAATTGGTTTTTGGAACACTGAAATCCGATTTTCGGAATCTTTCATCAAAATTTGTGTTTTTTCGCGATCTTTCACCGAAATTTGCATTTTTTCGCGATCTTTCACCAAAATTTGCATTTTTTTCGCGATTTTTCAACAATTTTTTTTTTTGCGATCCTTTGACAAAATTTATGCTTTTTTAACGAAATGAGGTCTTTTTTGCGATCTTATGTCCACTTTTTGTTTTTCTCTTGCGCAATACTGAATTTGCGATCTTTCCATGGGATTTGCTGTTTTTGCGGTATTTTTACGATACTTTGACGAAATTCGAGTTTTTTTCGTAATCATTTCATCTGGCATTAAATCTGGCATTTGACTTTTAATTACTCAATTTGTTTTATTTATATTTTTTAAGTTACAAATATGCACTTATGAGTATTATTACATTTACAGAAATATTAATTTAAAATGTTCTATAAAAAATAAATAATTCACTCCTTTTTCTCTTTTTATAACTGATTTGAATGAAATTTTGCCATTACTTTATGCTTCAAATCATAGTTTTTAAAATTTAAATGGCTATTCAAAATTAAAAACCATGTGAAGAGTTACACCATTTTATATTTCCATATCAAAGAAGTCATTGTTTCCATAGCAACAAAATAAATTTAATCAGGCTTATTTTTGAGCTTGAACCAATTAAAATCAATTTAAATTTTGTTTTAAACCATAAAATGTGATAACTAAATTTTATTATAAATATGACAAAACTGTAGTTAAAACAAACTAAAAGTAAAAATTATGGTTAAAACTAACTAAAAATGGAAAAATCAGAATTATTTAAACAAATTGAACAGGATTTTTTTCCCTTAAGGGTGTTCTTAAATCAAAAAGGCAACTTTGTGACATATGCTTTAATTTATTTTTGTTCGGAAGTGCATGAAAATAGCAGGTGTTGTTATTCAGAAACTGTCTAATTGCACTCAGTTTTCCTTTTTAAAAAAACACACTAGATCTTTCATAACAAGCATTCAAAGTTGATGTTTTTGAACACATTTTCCGACAAAAGTAGAAAAACCGGTCAAAAAGCAGGAGAAAAACGGGTGATCACATGATCAAAATAGCTTATAACTGGATAGGTAATTTAATTATCATAAAATGGAAAACTAAGCTCGATTCCAAATCACTTCCATAGACAGGCATTCCAATTTTATATCTTTCTGCTAAAAAATGAATTTGTAAATGTATCAAAACATTTTGCGCTTGTTGAGTGGAGTAATCGAGAACACTCTTAAAGAGTATTTGACATAAAAATGTATATTTTTATATTTTTAAATTTCATTTCATCCCCAACCGATTTACAGATGCTGTATAGAGATCCTACCAGTTTATTTTCTTAGACGTAAATCTTCACATGAGCAAAACTTTCTACAATTTTTTCAGATTTTTTTGAGAATATCCAGTCTATATGGAGGCCTTTCTTGTTAGTTCTGGTAAGATTGGAGAGAGAGAGAGAGAAAAAAAAAAGATTGTTAAAACATCATAACTTTCAAATCTTCATAATGAAAGAAAGTGGATTTTTTACCATATTTCTCTGAAAATTTATTAGGATATATTTTGAAGGGCTACATTTACAAAAATACATTACTACTATTATTTTTATATATAAAAAAAAAGTCTACTTGGTGGGTCATTCCACACGAAATCAACCAATTTAAAGAAAACTTGTTGCATCATAATCACAGATTTTTTAAAATTTTTTATGATAGACAGATATAGTAGTGAAACCCTCAAATCTGAAATTTAAAAGTAATATTCAAATTATTGGCTGAGATATAGCCATTTGAAAACTGACCATTTTTACTAAATGGCGACCATCTTGGAATTTCATCAGTGTCTAAAAGTGTCCATAACTTGATAACTAATGGCTCAAATTTTATATATCTGGTACCAATTTGAAGCTATTTGTACAAAGAATGCATATTTTACATTAAAACAATAGTAAATTTTCATTTATTTACTTTTTATTATGTGCAAACTGAAAATATCACCCAAAAAAAAGGGCTGATTGTAATTGCCCATAAAAAAATGAATCACAATGAAATTTTCTAAAACTTGGTAAAGACACTGCTCTATGTGTGTGCTTTAAATAATAAAAAAATTTGAGAGGTAAAATCTGTAGTTTAAAAATAAATGATTTTTTACACTTAAGGTGTCACTAACCAAATAATGATAATTTTAGAATCTGTAAGTATTCCTAATTTAAGAAATAATGGTAAAAATAAAATTTTCTAACATTTAAATTAATATATTGTGAGTATATTATATAATTCAATAAAGAAATATCAATTTGCAGCTATTTATGCTAAATATTGATATATTAAAATACAAGTAGATTTTCATTCCTACAATACTTTTTATTTCATTTAAAATATGAGAATATAATTCTCAAAACATATTTACATAAATATTAAATACCTTACTATAATGGACTACATTAAAAAAAAGACCACATAATATTTTCCCCTGAAATATTGGAGAAACACTAGCTGTAAATCACAGTTGAATTTATTCACTTGTGTAATTTAAATAAAATAATATATATAAATTTGACCACATAAATTTCATTTTTTAAGTGAAAAAAATGTCTTAAATAGGCTCTATGTATGGGGGATAGTGGGGAGGAATGGGATACTTTTTACAAAAATTCGAAAATCATTTTTGTTTGACACAAAAACAAAAATTTCATTTTAATACAAAATAAACACTTTTTAATGTTCTTGAGCAATATAGCTAAACAATTTTATAATTAAAGAAATTGTAAATTTCAAAATGTGACCCATACCTCCCCACTAACAGGCAGGAATGAGACAACTATAAAACAATATATTATGCAAAACAAATTATTTTAGAGTTGGCTATATTTACAATCTAACAAAGATTATAGGTTGATAAAGTCTGTGCTACAACATCAAATTCCAGTATCTTCATCAATGGAAGGATAATTCAGGATTGTTAGCGATTATAATCACTCATTCAATTTATTTATATTTTGAAGTAAATGAATATATTTTCAATGCTATAATTAATATACTACTCTTTAAAAGTATTTGCATATTAGCAATTTATATTCATCTTATTAAAAAGTAAGAATTAGACATGTTCCACCCCCCCCACCCCTTCTGGGCATGTCCTATTATTCTCTCTACCTTCTTTTGTTATAAACAGAAATACTGCTTTTAGGCATAATTTAAATTATAGTTAATATACAATATAATGTTCTATAAATAGGAGAACTATTACATCTATGCATAAACAAATCATTAATATAAAGAAAGCACAAAAAGTAAATGAAATAAATTTACTTTTGATTCTTGAAATAATCTTTTCTTTAAACAACTGCAAGCTTACGTCAACCAGCTACTTTTTCCAACTGAAGATTAGGATACTAGTGCTTCATGTAATGTGTGATTGATGAAATTTTCAGAATGATGCATAAAGAGAAAAATCTACTGTCCCATTCCACTCCTCTCTCCTCTATATGTCACATAAATCCTCATTTATATGTATTGCATTTATAAGTATTTTATAATTATACATTATAGTCCTCATTTATATGTATTGCATTTACAAGTATTTTATAATTATACATTATATTCCTTAATTATTTCCTTATATTTTTCGGTGTAAAAGTTTTTCCAATGGTATACATTTTTTGAGGAGGAGGGTGGGGTTGGGGGAGAAATCCTACAAAATTAGTGCAAAAGAATTTTTGAATATACATTTACATTAATTTAGATTGTAGAAAATTTTATTTTAACCATTATTTTTTAAATTAGGAATACTTACAGATTCTAAAATGATCATTATTTGGTTAGTGACACCTTAAGTGTAAAAAATTATTTATTTTTAAACAAAAGATTTTATCTCTCCATTTCTTTTATTATTTAAAGCACACACATAGAGCAATGTTTTTACCAAGTTAAAAAAAAATTCATGATGATTCATTTTTTTTATGGGCAATTACAATGGCCCTTTTTTTAGGTGATATTTTCAGTTTGCACATAATAAAAAGTAAACAAATGGAAATTTACTATTGTTTTGATGTAAAGTATGCATTCTTTGTACAAATAGCTTCAAATTGGTACCAGCTATATAAAATTTGAGCCATTTGTTGTCAAGTTATGGTCACTTTTAGACACTGAGGAAATTCCAAGATGGCCGCCATTTAGTAAAAATGGTCAGCCAATATTGTGAATATTACTTTTAAATTTCAGATTTGAGGGTTTCATTACTATGTCTGTCTATGATAAAAAATTAAAAATAATCTGTGACTATGATGCAACACCCATTGGTTGAATTCATGTGGAATGACCCTGGTATGAGTTTTTTTTAAAGTAAGCCTTTCAGCATAATGGATTTTTTAAGCCTGGCTTGTTGAAAATAGTCTTCTGGATACCCATTTGAAAGTTTATCTTTATTTTGCTAGACCAGACATGGACTCAAAAGATTTCTACTAGATACTTAATATTATTACCTCTATATTTATCAAAATATATTTTAATATATTGAACCAAGTATTTTTATTTATTTATTTACTTTTCTTAAACATGAACTGCAACTTATTTTTATGACTTTCATGTTAAAATATTCTGCAAACTATGTAGATTATCACAGTGATAATTTTTGCTTTTATAGGCAATACATTAAAAAGCATTTCATTGAAAGTTTATTTATTTATTTATTCAAATGTTTTGGATTTGGATATCATGCACATTTATATTAGTAATAAAGATGCACTGAAAGAAATAATGTGTTACTTTCAATAATACATGTTTGTTTACAAATGACATATTCTTTGTTTTGTAAGAAGCAATAACCTTTAGAAGGATAAAGCAAATTTAATTCCCTTACAGCTGAAGATTTTATGATTGAAGTATGAAAAGTAAATTAATGTAAATATATTTAAAATGTAAACACATTAATTTGATATTTTTATTTTAATTTATTCTTGTCTAACTTGTATAATATATATATTTTAAACACATGAAACTGAAAGATTTTTATGTGTATTTAAATCCTGAATTATATTTCAAATAAAAGTTAAATAAAACGATAAAGATTTTGTATATGAAATTTAACATACTTGGAAATTTAAATGTAAAGTATCTTATATAAATTTTAGGATTTCATAAAACAAAACATGACAGTAAAATAAACGAATAGTTAATAATATTTATTACAAAATAAAATTCTAAAAAAACAGTTTTATAAAAGATCAATGTACTATTTTAATTTGTTATTCCATTTTCCACAGGTACAGAAACGTTATAACAAGCATCTAAATATGCCCATACAAGTTCAGACACAAGAGATCTGTCAGGAATTTGTTGTGCCATTCCATAAATAGCAGCCTGAAAAAAATTGAGTATTACTTAGGAAAATACAGGAAAAAATAATACTAAAGTAAAAATATTTAATTAAAAATTAACCATTTATTGTAATAAAATGTCAAATATGTCAGATTGCAATTTTCTTACAATTCATGAAACATAGGTAGGAAACAGAATATTATTAATGTTTTAATTTTTACTTTAATGCCTCTATTTTTATTTTAATGATAAAATTTAAAGGAAAAATAATGTAACAGTGAAATTCAAGTTATTTTATTCAAATATATAATTAATGTGTTATTACTTCACATTTACAAGGCAGTCACTTTTGGTGCAGCTTATACCATCATTCAGACCTTATGCATTTTATAGTTCTATATTATGAAGTTTGAGAACCAATAAAATTTTTCTGTAAAAATAATATTTTTTGATTTTACAGAAAATAACTTTCTGAAAATGCAATTTTCAAAACCACTTATCGAATTATTATTTTTTTATTTATTTATTTTAAGAAAAAGTATTTTAAAAATACAAAATTAGCCAATAATAAGCATAAAATATTGAAAAAAGTTTAAAAATTCCTTCAACAACTTACGAATTTCATTTTGAAAAATTATAATTCATATTTTTGATAGGGAAAAAGTTGGCATTTCTTTTAAAAGTAGAGCTTTTTGGCAACTATTACTGACTGTCAAGATTGATTGTTTGCCTGAGAAGTAGTTAGGACTTCACAAGAAATTGAATTGTGTGACCTAATTAGACAGAATTCAGTTTGAAAAAATTACTTACTGCTCCAGACGTTGGCAATCCAGGGTCTTTCATAATTTCATTTAAACAGTCTTGTATATCTGACAAAAATTTATCAGCTACTCCCTCAGCAATATGTTGTACAGTTACACAAATATGAAAACCAGATGGGAACTGTAGAGCATTCAAATTCCACCCTTTTTCAGTCAAAGCACCACTAAGACGATAGATATCAAATACTTTGGAGCCAATTGCAATAACACTAACATCAGGTTGTCCAATAATATAAATTTCCTTTATTTCTCTCAGTCTAAAAAATAATTGAAAATAAGGAAAATTAAAATAAATAAAAATAAAATATAAAAAGGGAAATAAATGAAAAAGTAGCTAGAATGGGCACATTTACATTTGAACAGCTTTCATAATAATAATAATAATAATAATAATCAAAATCAGTCCAGTAAAAAGGTCAGGGCTGATGGAAAAAAACAGCCTTGTCTTTTAAATATATAGATATTAACCAATATGAGACATGAAATCATAAGATAAAATGCAACACTCCACCTTGAATCAATCACAAACTGCATAATATAAAATTTAAAAAGTGCTCACTTTTATTAAAAAGATGACAGATAATAATAATAGAGGTGTTACAAGTTCAAAATATGCATTTCCCCGAATTTCCTAGTACTTTCGATCTGCAATCCCAGAGTCGTTGTCAGGAAATATTTTGTTAATTGCTGTTATATGCATTCCCTGACAATGTTTGCGTGATTGCAGAGTGAAAGAACTAGGAAATTTAGATAAAATCCATATTTTAAACTTATTATATCTGTGTTATTATTACCTGTCACCTTTCAAGTATAACAGAAAACTTTTAAAGTTCATATCATATAGTTTGTCATTTAGAAAATATTTTCTAACTACCAATGGCAGTGAAATGGGGGAAGAGCATCTCACTTCCCATCAAATAAAATACATTATACAGGGCTGACAGCAATATTACTTTGCACAAGATTAGTGCCAGAGTGGTCGCTGGGATCAAGAAAAACATACCAAGTTGAATTGACCTAGGATAAACTAGTTCAGACCAATGAATAGCAGGATAAACTAGTTTATCCAATGTGCATTATTCCAAACTAGTTTGCCTGGTTTGGCCCAAAAAATTAGTTTATCCTGTATGTGTTAGCATAAATTAGTTTGGCCTAAGAAAAACTAGTTTATCTCATGTATGTTAGGATAAATTAGTTTGGCTTGTACACATTATGATAAACTAGTTTGGCTGATAACATATATATACACAATACACTCGCTATTTCAAAATGTAAATTAATACTGTGTAGTCAAATGTGCATTATTCCAAACTAGTTTGCCTGGTTTGGCCAATTAAAAATTAATTTATCCTATATGCATTAGGATAAATTAGTTCCGCCTAAGAAAAACTAATTTATCTCATGTGTGTTAGGATAAATTAGTTTGGCTTATGCACATTATGATAAACTAGTTTGGCTGATAACATATATACACACATTCAGTGTTCTTGCTGACATTTGACCAACATTAGTAATTTGGCTAATTAAAAATAAAAAACATTTGGCAAATGGAAAATGTATTAGCAAAACAGATTATCCGTGTAGCACAAAAAAATCTTTAATCCTTTAATGTACCTCCTTTTTTCAATATGTTCTGAAACAATCTAAGTTTTTGTATGATTGTTATTAATATAATTTCAACTATCCACTAGAAATATATTCAAAATATGTATATATGCATATATATCAAAAACGAAAAAGAAAAGAAAGAAAAAGCAAAAGTTGAACACTAGTAATTTGGTGAATGTAATCGCTCGTTTACTCGCCAAATGAAGAATTTAGATGCAATTTGGTGCAATGGCGAGCAGAAGCGAGAACCCTGCACACAATACACTGGCTATTTTGAAATGTAAATTGATAATGTGTAGTATAATAGCAAACTGAAATTTTCAAGGATCAGCACAAATTAATGCTTCAACATCAAAAGAATTCTCAAAATTTTATCATCACTCCAAACATTTTGCATGGATCTACATAAAAAAAATATACAGACAAATAAATTATATAACCTACTTTGCAAGAAGCAAGTTAAAATGCACTTTCTTCATTATTTAGAGTTGTTAAAAGATTGACTATAAATTACAATCATTTGAATGTAATAAAACAGCAAAACTATAATCCCTACCCTATCAAAAGATGTTTTGTACTATACTTGATCAAAACAGAACTAAACTTTATTTATGAAATCTTTATATGTTAGAATATATGAACTATCTATTAAACAAAAAATAAGTAATGTAAAAATACAGAAATCCATTATTTTTAAATAAAAATTATTTATCTAATCACCTGCTTTCAATATATTTTGCAACAGAAATAATTTCCTTGGTCAACTCAACATATCTTTTTTCTCCATGATATAAGAGAGAGGCCCAACAAGTAGCTATAACACCACCTGATCGACTACCTTAAAAGCAATTTAAAATTAATGTAATAACAAACTTTAAAATTATCCATATTTAAAATGAAAAAAAAAAGGAAAAAACATACTGTTAATTTATAAAGTTTACTTAACTACAGACAATAAAACAATTCAAATTATTGAACTATAACAGGGACTGATATACAATGCAAAGTCCATATTCCAGACACCCATAATTTGGGAATGATTTATAATATAGATATTTTTAACCTACTTGAGACAAGCTATCCCCCCCACCTCCACCACTTAATATGTACTTGAAGTATAAATATAAAGTGAATTTTTTGGTGGTAGAACTATCCTTGAATTCTTAAAAGAATTTAATGTAAAATCTGTAATGTAGAGCAATGTTATATCATAGAGTCATATGTATGATGTAGTATTCAAAAATGAATGATGTAATTTATGGATGAAACAGCATCAACTGCAACTTTTGTACAATAGTTGTTGCTAAAACGCATATAACTGGAAGCTGTGGGGTTAAGAAACATTGATTTTAAAAAATAAATGGTTATTTAAAAATGTTTTATTTTTATTTGTATCAATATAAAACTAAATTAATTTTAACCTGCATTAATTTTGCATGTGGGCAAATTGGCTAAGTAAGCAGAGTACCAAGTTAGACAAGACCAATTATCTTTGTGGATAGCATGTGCTGCATGAGGATTGGATGTGTCATGAATGATGTTCTACTATCAGGATATTTTATAGATGTCTGTTTTCAAATCTTGGCAAACTAAACTTGGTACCAGTCTTAGTTTGAAACAAAAGTAGCTCTCATCTTGCAGTAAAGTCTTTGGAGCTAAAAATCTATGAACTTATTTCAAACAAGAAACTCTTTTGGAACAATTTATTTCATCACTGGTGCATCACTGCATCATTGTTCCTGTATTTCCTCTTGACAGCTTAGGCATGGCCAATTATCACTGTGGATAGTATGTGCTGCATGAGGATTGACTGTGTCATGAATGACATTCTACTATCGGGCTATTTTATAGCTGTCTGTTTTCAAATCTTGGCGATTTTGTTTGTTGGTATATCATTTAAAAATTTGCTTTTATTTTACTTGGATTTTCCATTTTTATAAAATTTAATTTCTGATTATATGGATGAAGTAATTTGAATTTGCACCTCAGTCAACTGATATGAAGTCTTGCTGAAGGAAACTGCCATTTTTAAATTTTGTTATTAAGTTCTGATGTTTATTGAATTTTCTGTAATTTTCAATTCATTGGGGTTATTCAAACTAATTCTGAGATGTACAGTTTTCTACCAAATAATATAGAAAGGCAGTAGAGAGAGAAAAAAAAGATGTATCATTTAAAATTTGCAGGTGCACTCTCTCAGGTTTTACCCATATCATTTAATTTCAGACTCAGGCAGAAAATTGAAATATTCACTGAAAACTCTCAGATGCTTTTCTATACATTTAATTTCAAACTTAAGAATTGAAAATATGTTATAGAATAAAAAGGAATCTTAAATTTAGAATTGCACATTACAATGGACAGAACATTAAATTACAATGGATAGGATGTTACAATAACATCTACTGCTAATGGTGAAGCAATGTATTCAAATTAGAAAAATCAGCAGAATTACTCCCCCCCCCCCTCTTGTGTGTGTGTGTTTAACCACTTTAATGTCTGCCCTGACATAAGTCAGGGGTAAAAGCACTGTGTTACCTATATCTGCTGAAAGTAAAGTGGTTAATTAAACAAAATCAAAATAGATGTTTGTATCGGCAGAAATATTTATTAATAAAAGTAATTAAAACAAATTTAACATGTTCAAATAAAATAGGAAGAAAAAATAACACTTTTTTATTTTACTTTTTTTATTTTTCTTAAAATAGTATAACAATTTCGAAAATCAGAAATGATAATTTAGCAACAATAATTCTTTCAATTACAATAATTATGATTACCTCCTAAATTTGGAGTTCCATAAATGCCACCAGGCCAATCCGGTTGTACAGAAAATTGATAATGCCTATGTTCTTTATTTCTGTACAGTATAACAGATGAACCTTTAGGTGCATATGCATACTGAATAATACAAAAGAGAAACATCAATTAGTAAACGGACAAACAAAAAGGCTGTAAAAACAAAAGAGAAAAATAAGAGTTTATCAAAAGAAAAATGTATAATTTTCTCTGTACGTACAAAATTATAAGATATTAGCATAAGATAGTCAAATTAGATAATCTAAATATTATTGCATCATATTCATTAGAACAACACATTCAAGGGACCGACATTTTTTCCCTCTCAGTCATATATATGTTTATTATAATGTACTAATATTTACGCAAATTATCATCCATAATTATAACTATGTATTAATTTAAATCGGTGTTAACAATTTAATATTTACTGCATCATTATAAAGTCCATTTAGTAGTAGAGATTCCTGAATGTATTGTAAAATGTCACAGATCACACTAACAATCTTCAACTAGTACTGGATTGTGAATTTTTTTTTAGAATCCTTACATATATTTTCACTTTTTATTTTTATAGTTTAATAAATAATAGCAAACTCTTTAAAAAATAAGTTCTACAAAATATGTATTTCTGTGTACACTATATTAATTTTTAAAATTTTGTGCCCAATTTGATAGACCACATTAATTATTGATAGGCTGTTCCTGTTTTTGAAACAGGAAAAAATTTGACAAAATGATGAATGAAAAAATTTGACTTGAGAATATGTCAAAAAGTAGCTAGTCTGTTTTTGAAGCAGACTTCAGTCTTTTTGTATAGATTCTAGCAACTTTTTTTTTTAAACACACAAATTTACAGGTATATTTCAAGAGTAACATTTTTGATAGATTCTAAAAAACATAAAAAATATTTATAGCCTTTTTTGTTTATTTTTATCTTACATTTTAGAAGTTTCCAAAATTATAATTTATTATTATAAAATGTATTAAAATAAAGTTTTACATATTGTGAGAATAATTTTCCACTTCCAAGAATTTATTTTAAAATATTTTAGAATTGTAAATTTGAAACAGCAAATATTTTAAAACAGAGTATTTAAAAATAATATTGTAAAAATACGATGAGTTAATTCTGAAAATGCAGGAAATATTCATTTATCTATTTATTTAGAGATACTGAAGAAATCAAAGTAAACATATATGTAATATTGTGCCTATTATAGTATTTTTATGTATTCATATATATTTATTTAAAAGAGAGAATCCTAACACTTAGAATAATTTCAGTTTTCAAACATCCCACTTAAAATTTTAATTTGGCTCTGCTTAAGGTCCTTCTAGGATAATATTGTCCCAACCTGAACCCAAAATTTCTACTGCAAATCATATCATGACCATATCTGAACCTGGCGCAACCATTTTTGTTGACCCCAAAAAACATTTTCTTGGAATTATAAAATGCAGTTTATAATTATATCTTTAACAACAATTTTACTTTATATATATATAAAAAATAAACAACTGGTATATTTTTTAACATTCCAATACTATAAAACTTCTGAATAACAGAACCCTGGGACTTCTTAATTTGCCTCTTATTCAGAAATGTTCCCTATTCACAGGCAAAAGAATACAAATTGAAAAGTGTTTGCAAAATAGAAGTGTTTACTATTCTCAAGTATTTACATAGAGATTTTACTGTACAAGTTATTATTTTTGAATAGCGAAAAAACATCATGATTTTGACATGTCGGATATTCAGGAGTTTTACTGTAAAAAGAGTAAAGAAAATATCCTAAATAACGGTTTCCAGTATTCAGGGGTATCATAGAGCTTTTACTAAACATCTATATTATAAAGGCCAAACGTATCTGTGCGTAACACATCCACCATTTTGCAAATGGCAGCACTTTAACATGCTATTTTTGTTTTGCAATTTTCCCGTCTGCAAATTTTACACTTTTAAACATTGCATATTTTAAATTTTTACATTGTTGTATAGAGAAAAAAATTTACTTTTAAATGCAATTTGTTTGAAAGCTGTATCTCAATTTATTTTTGAGATATTAATTTTTTTACAGTTTTTAGTACCAGGTTTGTAATTGTGGCAACAGAATCACTCCATTTTCTCTTAAAACTGGGGGGGGGGGGAAAGAAAGAAGGAAAGAAAAGAAAAGAAAAAAATTAAAATGTGCAACAATTTTCCATGAAATTTTGGTTTTGCAACTTTCGGTACTGCAAATTTTATACTTCTACACATTGTACATCTTAAATATTGACACCGTCAAATAGAGAAAAAAATGTACTATTAAATGCAATTTGTTTCAAAGCTGTATTTCAATTTATTTTTGACACATTAATTTTTTTATAATTTTTGGCATCAATTTTGTAATTGTGGCAACAGAATCACTTTATTTTCTCTCAAAATTGGAAGAAAAAAAAAAATTGAAATTAAAATGCATCTGTTATAAAATCTGGTGGATTTCGATTTTATTTCTTTTAATAACTTGAACAATTGAGTTTTATAGTATTTTGTTGATTTTAGTTTAAAATAATATTTGCTTGAGAATTAGACTGACGAATATAAGATGTAATTTTTACTGTAGCTAATTTTGTAGATTTATTATAAAAAAATAGAAAGGTTTTTTTCAAAGATTTTCTTTCATCGAATTTCGACGGGTTCCACCTCGTTGCTTTAAAAGGGAAAAATATTTAGACCTTTTTCGAAAAACTTGATCAACCTAAATCCAACTTGCAAGAGTGAAACCCAATCCAGAATAGACCTGAATTTGAAATATTGTAAGTCAACCTGACCCGAACCCAGCCTGCAGCAAATTTACCCAACCTGAACCTGACCCACATCAAAAATGTAGAAATAAATCCGATCTGCAATAAAAAAAATTACCTCTTATCCGAATCTTCAAATCAACCTGAATCTGATTCTCAAAAGTGAAACCTAATTTAGAACAGATCTGAACTCAAAATAATGTAAGAAATAATGTAAGTCGACCTGATCCAAATCCAACAATTAACACAACCCACAATAAAAAAAAATTTACTCCCTATCCAAACCTTAAAATTATTTTTAAATCACCCCCCCCCCCCCCCCCCCCCCCCCATCGCCATGCTTTTAATGATTCTCTAGATCCATCCTTGGTTGCGGTTTGGCCAAACTTTTGCTGAAACTCAGACAAAAACAAAACTGAATTTTTAATCAATCTCTAATATTTTTAAAAAGTATGAAATGCCTATGCTTTTTAAATTACAATTTTAGTCTCTCTGTAACTCATTTTATTAAATTATATTGATTTTTGGGGTTATTGAAGTGATAACTTAAATCATTTTTTTTCCTACAAATTTAGAGAAAGTTTAACAAATGCGATTCTAAAAAAAATGGTTGATTAACTTATAAATTATTTTATTTTTTTCAAGAATGAAAAAGATGTCAAGGAAAAAAAAAAAAAAAAAAAAAAAAAAGAAAGAAAGATCACTCTAAAAAAGCTTAGGAGAAAAGAGAAGTTAGATTTGACAATCTTTTCTCACTACTTAAAAAGCTTTTTGTTTAACCAAAATAAATGAGTAAATTGGAAAAAATCTGGAAAAGTGATATAATTTTTTTTTTTTTTTTTTTTTAATATGTGTAATTTGAGAAGTACAAAAAAAAACAGGCAACAGAAAAAAAAAAAAAAAAAAATTACCATGTCTCATTTTTTTGCTACAAATTAGTCATTGAAAACATGAAAACAATACAAACAAATAAATTAAATAATTATAAATTAAAATGTGCTTAAAACTGAATTCAATTGTTAGCATTACCATCAATGAGCTATTTCAAAACTTAAAGCAATTAAACATAAGCTTACTTTATGTGTGTCTACTGATATACTAGTAACACCGGGCACTCTGAAGTCAAAGTTAGGTAGTGGGAAACCAGCTTTCTCCATAAAAGGTATTAAAAATCCTCCAAGACAAGCATCGACATGAACAGGAATGTCATATTTGCAACCTAACTATATCAAAAAGTAATAAAAAAAAAAAATAAAAAAAAAAATAACAACAATAAAAAATTATATAAGCATACAATATAAAATAACATAATCTGAATTTAAAATAATGTAATGGATCTTAAAAAATATAATAAAGAAAAACAGACAGATAGATAAATATATAAATAAAACAATTTATCTATTTAATTTTTTTGGAATACTTTGAATTATTGATAAATAAATAAATAACAAAAGACAAGTCAATAGTATTCACACTCTGAGGGTTCCATACTGTCATATTAACATAAAATTTAGTACCCAGTTTCTTCACTAATATACAAAAAATAATTGCCTACTTATAGATACTTTTTGTAATTTGCGTATTGTAAAGCTGTAATCTATTTAACTAGTAAATCTGCAGATCAAGAGCCTCAATATCAGATCTACAAATATTGTTAATTAACCCAATCACTTTGTTTAATATTTAAATATCCTACAATTCACAACTTAAATCCAAGTTATACATATATTTATAAGCAAATAAGATTTTCATGAAGCTTTTGAAAATGTCATTATATTGTTAAAACTCTTTAGCAAACTTCGAATCATTTAACCATTTTTGTAAAAAATACTTACTTGACCACATTACGAAGCATTCTCATTAATCATGATCACGACCGATTAAAATTCTTGATTGACTACATTCTTATTACTACAATAGTAATTTTTTTTCTCTTTTTTCCAGTTGGTGAATGAATAAAATTTTCATGCCAAACCTGAATTCAAAGATTGGTACAAAACCATATTAGGCCCGGGCTGGACTTTGATGCTGCATTTGTCTTATCTATAATGGGTTGATCCAGGGGTGGGGAAATACATCATTTTGCTCGCCATTGGTGAGTGGATTTTCTCACAAGGCGAGTGCATTTTTAGTTTTTGAAAAACTGTAGGCAATAGGCACATTATCAGAAACACTTTTTTAATCTAGATATTTTAACTTTCCAAATTATTACAGTGTAAATATGGCATTAAGTTCTATCTAAAATTAATCTTATCTCTGTTATGTATAATTCCTAATATTATAGAAAAAAGAATTATGAAAGTGCATTTATTAATTGTAATTTTGTCTGTAATCGCGTACGATTTTGTCATAACTATTTTCAACTGCGTGCGTGTTGCATCTTGTGAGCTGGTGAAATAATTCCTTGGCTGGTAAGAATATGGAAAAATTCCCCACCTCTGGGTTGATCCCATCCCATCCAAGAAATAAGTAAACCCCTTTTTTCTTAAAATTATATTTTTTAGGGAAAAAATTGCATAAAGGTTATATTTTCAGAAAGATTGTTAAAAATTTTTTACAATATCAGAAAAGTTATTTTCAAATATGTATACATTTTGAAACACCTTTAGAGGAAATTCAGGCTGACAACCAAACATCTTATTCCATCAAAGTAAGAACAACAGATTCATTTTTCTGAAAATTACAAAAATATTAAATCATGGAGGAAATCATTCACAAAGCAACTTCTCCAGCAGTAAAATTTGCAGCATTTTCTGGCACGGGAAAACAATTCATATCTGAAAGCCAACCAGCATTTAACACAATTCTCCTAGGTGAAGTTCAATGCAACCCAACTCATTTCACATTCTTTTTAAATAAATTCATTTTAAGGAATTTAAGCAATTTTTCTTCTTTTCTAATTATTTGTTGTATTTTTTCCCCCACGTATGGCTTGATGCTAAGGTAGCAAAAACTAAAGGAATAAAAGAAAAATTTAAAAAATATTTTGGAATTTTTTTTTAAACGATTTTATGAAAATTTGTTTAAAGCATAGTTTGCATGTTATGCATACACTTTTAAAAATATGTTTAAATAATACATCCTGACATCCTGAAAACAACATGAAGAAATTTTTGTCTTTCTTTCTATCATGTTTAAAAAGAGAAAATTAAATAGAAAATGCAAAACATACTACAAGATTAAAAAGAATAAATAAATAAAACAGAGACACATATTTCAATATATTTAGAATAATAACCAAAATAAAAAAAACAGATTAAAGTTTTAAATTATATACAATTTATTTTTTCCTTTATTTTTTTTTCTCTCTAATGTACCATCTAATAGACCAATGCTAATTATGAAAGAAAGGAAAAAAAAAAAAAAAAAGAGGGAGATTATTTTCTGAAGACATGATATTTTAATGATACTTTTTCCATAACATAAATATACAGTGAGTTATTTTATTTTCTCATGAGGGTAATATTAAACATCATTTTTTTTTTTTTTTTTTTTTTTTTAATTTTACTTACAAAAGAACTACTTTTGGTGTTGTTTGCACCTAGCATCGAGACTTGGTACATTTTGTAGCCTTATACATAAAAGATAGAGAACCGATAAAATTTCTCTGTTAAAATAATATTTTATGTATTTTTAAAAATATTTTTAACACTTTATTATTGGATTTTTATTTGTTTATTTCATGCCACACAAGTTAATTTGCCAAATATGGTGCTACAAAATTTTGTCTGCTTTATCCCGGGAACACATGTAGGACATATATTAGAATTAAATCAGATTGCAATTTGTTTGATAACAGGAACAAGAATTAGGTTTTTTTTTTCTATGTAGGTGATATATGTACAAATAGTAAATATATTTAATATCATAAATCATTTACTTAAATAAATAATTGAAAACTATTTTTTTAGTGAAATAAAAGAAGCAAACTATTTTCTCTTTTCGAAGTCGAATGGAATAAAATTTTGAATGTTCAACATGAAATGTTATTGCATGAAATGCTGCGTCTTTTTGTAAAAATAATCATCAAGTAAATTAATATTTTAATACAATAAAAAAAAATTGCTGTGCCTAATTAGATTGGACATTATAGTTTCTAGTGAAGTCCAAACCTTGCTCACCAACAACAAGCAGCTATGAGATTCGGCTAGGGTTACTGGAAAACGTTACATTTGGGAAAAAACACCAATGTTTTCCTTACTAAAAATGTAAATATAATGTAGTAATTTTTAAAATTTAAATTTACAGGTTCTTGAAGAAATTTGCTTTTTTTTTTTTTTCCAAATGTTTATGTTGATTACTAACTAATTTATATTTTAAAAGTTCCCCCCCCCCCCCCCCCCCAAAAAAAAAAGTTACTAGTTTGATAAGTGGTTTTGAAAATTACATTTTCTAAAAATTAGGTTGCTGTAAAATAAAAAAATATGATTTTAACAGAAAATTTCTATTGATTCTCAAACTTTTTAATATAGAGCTTTAAAATGTACCAGATCTAAATTATAGGTGTGAGCAACACCATAAGTAGTTTCTTTGTAAGTAGAGAAAGTTTGCTGATCCTTCATAGAAAATTTGTCAAGAAATTCATAAATAATTTTTTTTATATTGTTACTTATACATTTTTTTAATATTTTTATTAAATATTTTGATTATTTTAAAATATTTTATACTATTTACTTTCTTTTGCATGTAAAATGCACATTTGGAACTCTAGTCTTAAGGCTCTTGATACAAACTTTGGCACAGGCAAAGTCTGGCTAGTATTTAAAATTTATATAGTATTATACATATTTTATTATAAAACAAGTGAAAGAAACAATTTCCATTTATTCGGGAAAAAGGAAAGTTTGTTCAATAGTTTTAGAAAATAAATTAATCTAAAAAAATATACCTCAGCAATTTTTTCAATGGGATCAATGCTACCATGAGGAAAGGCTGGAGATGAACCAACAAGCTATAATAATAAAATCACAAAAAATTCAAGTACATGTCACACATAAGAAAAAAAAATATTAAACAAACACAATGCATTACTCAAGCATATATAATTAAGAGAAAAATTGTTTAAAGTTTTTTTTTTTTTTTTTTTTTTTTTTTTTCATTTTATTGTCTTCAAATGAATTTTTTTCTCTCCCAAGAAATGTTTTGATACAAAATCATACAAAATGCCTAATTAAAACAAGATATGTTTTGAATAAACTGCACAATTGCTATTAAGTGCTACAGAATTGTTGAAAAATCTAGTTCAGTACTGAAAAAGCCAATATTCTAATGAAAAAGAAGGAACAATTTAGCTATGGTTGAAGAATTAAAAATACCAGAGATTTAAAATATTTGCATGTATATAAATTAATTTGTAAAATTTTAGTCTTTAAAGTATTAACATGGGAAAAAAAAAAAAAAAAGATTTACCCAGAGTTTATTTAAACTACTGTTATATTATTATAAATAAATATCATGACAAGTGACAGTACTAGGCTCAAAGTGACAGTACTAGGCTTTATTATAATAATTTTGAAAATGTAATTTATAAAAAATTCTCGATTATCACTTTGATGGTGAAGTTGAATAAAATATGTTAGAAAAATGCTTTAGAATGTTTAAGCTGAATTTACTAATACCTAAGCTCAAAAATCTAATGTTTTTACAATTTTTGTTCTGGAAAATCAACTTGGTGGTCATTCGATTTTTATTATAAAGAACAAACATGTAACAATGACATCATTTTGCAAATGGCAACATTTTATAATGAGATATCGGTTTTCTAATTTTTGCTACTACAAACTTTTAAAATTCTAAACATTGCACATTTTTAATCTTCACACCCTCGTATAGAGAAAAAAATGTACTTTTAAATGCAATTTGTTCAAAAACTGTATCTCAATTCATTTTTGAGATATTAATTTTTTTTAAAGTTTTTAATTCTATTTCTCTAATGGGGGCAACATGAGTACTCCATTTGTGACTTTTAGTTTATTGCAAACCTACTTTACAAAACAATAGTTTTAATTTCTCTTTACAAAAATGTATTTTAATAAATATTTATGCAAACTATTTTCTTAGCATTTACTTGATTGTATTACAAAGCTGAAATAATACAATTTTATTAATGCATGTGAAATAGAATTTTCTGAATTTTGAAAAAATATAAATGAATGACTTCTGATAAAACATGGAGACAGAGGTGATAAGTTTCAATAAAAGTTATCAGTAACCAGATTTCAGTGGGAGAAAGAGTGGGGGGACTTAAATTTTTTTTAATTAGTTTTTTTTCACTTTTTCTGTGATCTTTTGAGGAAATTTGCACGTTTTTTGTGATCACTTGACGAAATTAGGACATTTTGTGTGTTGTGTGGACACTTTGTTTTCTTGATGAAATGTGCACATCTTTCACTATTTTTTTGATGAAATTTATAACTTTTTGTAATTTTTTGACAAAATTTGTGTGTTTTTTCGCTAAATTTTGACTAAAATTGCATGTTTTTCACAATCTTTTGATGAAATTTGGGCAGTTTCTGCGATCTTTTGACAAAATTTGTGCATGGTTTACAATCTTCTGCCAAAATTTGTGTGTTTTCCGTGATCTTATGATGAAATTTGTGCATTTTTTGCGATCTTTTCAGAAGATTTGCACATTTTTCGTGATGTATTGACAAAATCTGCACGTTTTCACAATTTATTGTTTAAATTCTCGCTTTAATGCAAACTTTTGATGAAATTTACATTTTTTTTATGCAAGACTTGGATGAAATTTGCGTTTTTTGTGTGATCTTTTGGACTAATTTCACATATTTCTGTGACATTTTAACTCAGTTTTTTTTTTTTTTTTTTTAAACGAAATATGCGTTTTTTTTTCCTTTTACGCGATCTTTTGTCAAAATTTGTGTTTTTTCTGCAATCCTATATCAAACTTCACAGGTTTTTAATCGATCTTTTTATACGTAATTTTTATCTGATGCCCATTACACTGTAAAATTTCTTGCGTATCCGTAACAATTACAGATAAATCGTAATACTTGGCACCTCTGTGGAGGTATTATAAACAAACAAATGAAGGCATATGAATCATTAGATAACTGATTTGTTTTACTGAGTTTCTTAAAGGAACAACATTTTTTTTTCCCTAGGTATGTGTATTATTCCATGACAGTGGCATCATATGTATACTTTTATGTTCTTATACTACAGATGTTCTTTAAGATTTATAATAAAGGTTGAATGCAGTGGATGCAAATGGTGTCATTTTACATCTTAAAAAAAGCATGTATTTTAATTCTTTAAACTGTTTTGTAGAGGTATGTCATTTTCCTTTCAACGATTTTGAAATTTTTCACAGGTGGAAATGTTTTACTTTTTTGAAATAACTCAACTGAAATCACACACTAATAAAGCACAATATTTTACAAACACTGAAATAGAAAAGCAATGACATACAGTGGGCATGCTCAGATTATAAGTCTGTGTCCAAAAACTAGCAATTCTTATTACAGAACTTGGCGATTCTTGCCTGGATGAAATTTGGGCAGTTTCTGCGATCTTTTGACAAAATTTGTGCATGATTTACGATCTTCTGACAAAATTTGTGTGTTTTCCGTGATCTTATGATGAAATTTGTGCGATTGTCGCGATCTTTTCAGAAGATTTGCACATTTTTTGTGATGTATTAACAAAATCTGCACATTTTCATGATTTGAATTCATTTCATGCAGTTCTCTTCATCATAACTTCATATTTAAATATTTAATTCTATGTAATATTTAATTTTTAATATTCATAATTTAATTACTACACATTGCATTACAAGTGATAATTACTCCCTTATATGAAAGTTTTATTAATATAATTGTTTTGCTCGTAGAATGCAGATGTACCAAATACATGAATGTGGATATTTCTTCATCCATAGGATAAAGAAAATGCTGCAGTGGAAATGACCAGGTAAGAACTTTAACTTGCCTTGAACTTTAACAATATCACTATCGAGAATATAAAAATATAAATACTGGCAAGAATATAAAAAATATATTAATTATTCTTAATCTAAATATAAGCATGCAAAACTCATTCTGCACTAGAAGCAACAAAGTTATAAATTAACTTTTTGCCAACACAATAATTAAGTAATTCACTTATCACACAGCTATGAGAATTTTTAAAACATATAGTATACTTACCATACAAGTACTTGAATCAATTGCTCTGTCCATTGCTTTTACATCAACTCTTGTTGTTTCAGTAACAAATGGTATATGCTTTACTTGAATTTTTAATAACTGTGCAGCCTAAAAATAACAACAGGATGAAAATTTAAACAGAAATATTTTCTGAACTGAAGAAATTTCATGAAATGTTTATTATAATAATCAATTAACCTCTTGCACTCTATGATACAGTGTACATAATGGTATTTTGGTCATTTCCAAGAATAATATACAGAATACATGTCAAGGTATTTTGATCATTTCCAAGAATGACATACGACCATATGTAATGCAATAAGTGCAAAAATGTGTTCCCTTACAATCATGCTGCCATTTTTCTATAAAGACATAAATGAAAACTAATTGATATGGGGGGGAGGATACTATGCTTATGTGTTTTGATTGCATAGATTTTCGATGTCTTTGTAATCAAAGCCATTTTGATGCCTATCACTGAAAGTAGATTATGAAACTATATTTCAATGACAAGTTTAGCTTTATTTGCATTTGATCTAGTATTTATATATCCTTTTTGTCATCATTTTGTATTAGAATTAATCATATTAATTAGCAAACATTAATTACAACATTTTAATTAAATTTGCTTAACTAATTAAAGGAGGTGGGCTGATAAGGGCCATTTTTATCCTATCAGCACCTAGATGTGACATACTTTTTTTCATTAGCATACCTCATAACAAATAAGAAAATAATAATATCTTGGATCAAAGTTTAATAATTGATGGGAAAATAAAATATATATTTAAATAAATATGATGTATATTAATGAGCATGAACACTATTGTCATTAGTTTTAATCCAAAAAATCTACAGTAAATACAACACTAAATGCAAAATTATGATGAATGGAGCTTATTAAGACTTTTACTTCACTATATGAAATATTGGAAATAATAACAGAAAACATAATCATTCAGTTTCAGACACTTTGAGCAATATGTTTCAGATTATTTTCTTCCTTAGTTGCTTCCCCAGAATCACTACTGGACCAGCCAGTGGCTACATTTTATAGTATATGAGTATATTCAATACTTGTTTTTTTAATTTTGGTTGAGTTATGTCACAAGTAAGCCAGAAACCGTAATACAGGAGCAATATGCATCTAGTACTCTAAGATACTTGTGCCTACTTTACATTGACAGTGACATTGTGTGATGTTGCATCATTGTTAAAATAATACATAGATATACCCATGAGAGTATAATAATCGATTTCCGAAAAGTGTCCAGGTGTATCAAAACTGAGGCCTTCTGATTTGTACATTTCTGATATTGTTTTAAATACTTTCAGTATATATTTCATACATAAATGTATTCTCACTTAAAGAGGATAAATCTTACAGAGCCAATTTACTGAAGATCAATGAAGAAATATGAGTTTTATAGCATCGTTTTCCCGACGAAATATAGATTCTAGTTTCTATAAAGGCTTGAGTTTCAATAGCTTTTGCTTCAATAACAAGGCAGTTCTTACCTTTACATATTACACAAGTGTTAGAGTACTTATAATGAGGTATTGATAAATGTATATTAGGTTTCTCATTTGTAGTCTTGCCGGCAGTAATCATTGAAACATAATCTCTTATTGTTACATTAGCAGAAGAAATAGAAGTATTTCGAGAGTGAAGATTACGAAATACATACTATCTACATTTAGAGCACTACTCAGAACCACTCTGTAGATCACAGTTTTTCGAACATCAAAGTATCGATATATTTTTTTTGTTAGAACAGATACAAAAATTTTCTGCCAGGTTTTACAACAATGACACTGACATCCAAGCATTATTTATTAGCAATTTCTTTAATAAAATTTACAAAAATAGAGTCAGGAAACAACATTGACCTCTCAACAACATAAATATTTTTTTTTTTTTAGTAGAGCAAAACAAATCTGAACGCTCTGATAACATTGCATTTGATTCTCCTGCATGATACATTTTTTTCTTTAAAAGATAGAAGTGCACACTGAACCCAAATAAAATAATACTCCTATGAAAACTTATAAAGAGTACTATCATTGCATGTCAAAATTGGGTTCATCGAGTGCTTCTTAAAAAAAATTAACTCAAAGACACAAGAAATGACAAAAGTGTAGAAAAAAGCCAAAACACTCTATGTTTGGGCTATAATTTCCATGACTTACTATTTTATTTATCATGTAAAGCTTATACTAAACAAAAATACATATCTTTAATTATGCAAAGCCACTCAACAATTATCGGATTTCGAACTTTTTTTTTGGGGGGGGGGGGGGGGTATATGATGGGTGAAAAATTGCTCTTATCAGCCCACCTCTTTTAATTAATAAAATTCATTTTGTTTTTAACAAACTCATCAACACACATAACATATAGACAAGCTTGGACAAAGCCTGGGCGACTAATTTTTTTACCTTTTTATTAATTTTACCTACAATAAATTCAAATGGATCATCTTTAAGGGGTTTCAATCCTGAAAAATCAACTGAAAAATGGTATTAAAAATCCAAAATCTCAAGGGCATTGTTAATTTATGTATATAATTTCTTGTTGCAAATTAAAGTTAGGGATAATAATTTGTCTACAGTTTTAACACTTAATTTCATAGATTGTTTCAGTTTAATTTTTACAATGTAAAAGTAATATTACCTTAAAATTTTTGCTCAGTCTGATTTTTTTTTTATTGAATAGTTAACTTTCTTATGGCAAAATGATACATATCACTCAAAAATACCCAAACACAATTATAAGTAGCCAATGTTCCATTTTGCAATGGATGAGCTAATGTCAGGGAAATGATTCTTCAAGCTAGCTCCTAAGAATTTTCAATTTTTGCCGTCCCAGCATATAGTTATTATGCTCTAATCATTTGGTATACCTGACACAATTTTTCTCAAAAAATTTATATCATTACGAAGCCTTGTGGCTAGTGATATGCATCCACTAATAATGAAAGAGCAGAAAAGTTAAATAAAAAAGCATTTATATAAATAAAGATTTTTTCTAAATTTATAGACCCCTCCCCCCCCCCCCCCCAAAAAAAAAACAAAAAAAAACAACAGTTGCACTGTTCAAAATTAATGAATAAAATCACAAAAATAAGATTGGGAAAAATTATATGGTCTTCAAACTTTCTCTCTTATAACTACTCAAAAAAGCAAATAAATATCATTTCTAGATTTATTGGTTATTAATAGAATGAAGGTGTAGAAAATGTTTTGCTTTTATAATTCTTGTGTATTAGATCAACGCTATTTGATTTAAATAATTTGAAATGACATATATGGAGTGACTTAGATAGGTTAAGATTACAATGAATTTCTCTGGTAAAGATTGGTATTCTTCTTTGATACCGCGACACTGTGATGTCTTAATTGTTACAACGCGAAAACAAAACTTGTTTTTGGCTTCAGTTAAAATTGATTCATTTGCCAAATATTTTTGATCACCCTGAAGACATTTTAAGAGGCATTTATAGACTATAGAGAAATATTTTTAATTTTGATGAGACCAACCTGACTGATATCTTAGGTCAAGATGGTATTTTGTTGAAGTTGCAGGTAATCTTAGATTTATGAACTCATTAAAAAAGTGCATAACACTTTGCATGTGTAAAAACTATAAGGACAGCAAAAAATATAAATTTAAAAAGGAATAAAACTTTTTTCCATATAATATTATCATCAAGTTGAAAAGCTAATAAAAAAGTAAAAATTCAAATGTGATTATTTTATTATGAAAATAAAGTAATTGTACAAAAAACATGATTTTTGCCTGTGTAAAAATTATAAGGACAGCAAAATAAATTCAATATATTAACTGAAAAAACAAATATTTAATATATTATGAACACACCTGTGAGTTTAATGATTACAAATATTCCATTATTCCTCGAGATTATTAATTTTTGGCACAGTTTTTATGCTATTCATCTTCAATCTTAGCTCTGGGTTCTGATGATGAGGAAAAACGTCTTCCATTTTTATAAATTCATCTAGCAAGATCTCCCCATAAGTTATCGATAAGGTTTAGATCAGGACATTTTAGGGCGATTGTAAAACTACATTATTTTTCTTATGGAGCTAAAGTTTTGTCTCATAACTTGTGTTGATAGGCCCATTATCTTGCTGTTCTATCTGTCTTTTTCCTGCTAGAAGTCTTGCAACAAATGAAATATAGTCAAAAAGAGTTTGTATGTATGTCTTTGAATTAAAATTTCCAAAAATATAAGTGACTCCAAATCACTGAATGAAAAGCAGCCCCATATCACAATGAATCTGTCAAGTAACTGACGTTTTGAGATCTCTTTTTTCTTTTATCAAATTATCACAATATTTCCAGCCATGTCTGCAGTGGTTTGTTGTCCCACGTCATAACTTGTATGGTTTGGAAACATTATTGGGATGATTTAAGAAAAGAAAAAGAGATTTTATTTAAACATCATTTAACTGGCTGATTCATTGTGACATGGGGCTACTTTTCATCCAAAGACATGGTGTCACTTTTACATCATTCAGAAAAATTTAATTTAAAGACACATGTACAAACTGTTTCTGACCATCTTTCATTTGTTGCAACATTTCTGGGAGGTAAAAAATGGATATATCAGCGAAATAATGCATCTATTCACAAAACCGTGAGACAAAACTTTAGTTCCATACAAAAAATATGAAGTTTTGCAATGACTGCTTAGAAATCCTGATTTAAATCCAATCAATAACTTATGGAAAGTTATGCATGAGGAGTTTATAAAAATGGAAGGCATTTTTTTTCATCATCAGAATTCAGATTTGTGATTACAGATGAATAGCACAAAACATGAACACTGCAAAAAATTAATGATGTAGAGGAATAATGGAATATTTGCAATCATTACACTCAGAGGTGGGTGCTTAATATAATAAATATTTGTTTCTTTGGTTACTACATTGAATTTATTTTGCTTTCCTTATTGTTTTTATACAGGCAAAAATAGAGTTTTTTTGTACAATAATTTTATTTTCGTAATAAAATACTCATAGTTGAATTTTTTTTTACTTTTTTATCTTTTTAGTTTGATGATACATGTTTTAAGGAAAAAAGATTCATTTGTTTTAGAAAAAAATAATATTTTTTTTCTTGTCCTTATAGTTTTTGCATATGCTGTAGCTGTATGTTAAATGGCTCTGCAGAAGTTAAACTGTTGTCTTGTTTTGTTATGCATAGATCAGAACATCTATGGACAAATTGGATGAAATCAGTATTGAATTTAGATGATTTTCGTTGGGTGGGACTTTTGTGGTTTGATAAATATACACAATTCTTGATTTCTGTGCCAGAATCTTCCAATTTGGCAAAGGAATGAACAATTAAATTAAATTATGAGTAAAAGTAACTTCATAAAATGCTTAGCATTCTTGATGGGTGACCAAACTGGTCGCCAAAAATTGTTAGTATCCAGAATAGCTTCTAAGCATTTAATCTTACAAAATACTGACTGAATACATAGGATTCAACGATACTTTGATCATTAAAAAGTCAAAATAATAATTATTAAAATAAAATATTAATTCAATAACAATTCACAACAAAATTACCTTGTCAAAAGCAGCATGAGCAGTGACTGGTATTACCCTAAGAGAAGCAAAAATAATTTCATGTTTTAATAGCAGGCAAAATTAAATACTACTGAATAATATCACTTGAAGAAAGTATAAATATACAAAATAAAAACTTAAGCCCTTTTTAGCTCCAATAAATGATGGACTAGTTTAGCTGCAACTATCAATGTGTTGGCTAGGTGTACAGTAAAATGGATATGCATCTCCGAATGAGGTACCATACAGCCTTTCATCATAGTGACAAATTTTACAGCTAAAGTTTGCATCTCAGAAACTAACAAATATTTAAAAACAAAATTGTAAAAAAAAAAAAAAAAAAAAAAAAAAAAAACAGGTGTAAACCATGAGATAAATAGTTACCTAGACAATCAAAATTATCTGAAGTCAAAACATGTTTACATTATGCATGAATTTTTGCAGAAAGAAAAATGAGATTTTTTTTAAAAATAAGCATATTGAAATGCAACCTTATCTAATGAATTAATGACTGTATGCAAACTTGTCAAAGGGGAAAAAATACAATAAATATCTCAAGCATATTAAAATGAAATCTTACTGAATGAGTTAATGACTGTATGCAAGTTTGTCAAACAAGGGGCAACTAGTTATTGTTTCTGTGTAGCCAGTGTCTTTTCTTACTAAATCCATGCCTCATTACAACTTTAAATTAATTTTTAATCATATCTTGTATGATTTTTGAAAAATTGATTCTTAATTCCTAAATTTACCAATAACAGGTTTGTCAAAGCATCTTCTTGTATAATGCTTAGCTATTTTTCTACATCTAGATACCACATTCATTGTTATAGTTAATTTGATTCATTAACAATAACTATTTGAGCTGAAAGTTTTCCCCCAATATGCTTACTTTAAAAAGTACGTCATGAAAAAAATATTAATAAATTAAAATTTCAAATTTTTGTCTCTTGAATAAAATACATACAAAGTAAATTATAAGATCTCACATATCCAAATCATTTGAATTTTAATGAAGATTTTATTAGAATGCAAAATAATAAATATAATTTATTTTTAAAACTGAAATTATGTCATGTATTAAAATGGTGTGCTAGTTTTGTAAAATAAAAGGCTTTTCTTATGAAAATCTATCTCTTTTCAATTTGATTAATGGAAAAGAACTTTAAATTTTAAATAAAATAAATAAGAAGCTGCAAAATGCATATTTTTTAATTAAACAAAGAAAAAAAATCTAATAAGTGAGAAGTTAAATAAGTGTAATTCACAAAATCCAACTTAAAGAGTTAAAAATAATTTTATTTCATGGAATGACTTGGAATATAGCTGATTATTAACTTTTCCAATTATATTTACTAAAAAGTTTTAGTAAATTGAAGTTTTAGTAATTGACATAAATTCTTATTTAAAGATTTCTTTTTCTCAATGTAACATAAATATGAACATAAAGTGTTTTGATTTTAAAAGTGTAAAATACAATTGTGTGTTTCATTCTTATAATCTTATCTATTCAAAAACATTCACCTAAAATTTAACTGGGGAATAAATTACTGATGTCTATTTCAAACATTATTCAAAATACTTGTATTTTATTATTATTATTATTTTTTTTATAATGGGAAAATCAGTTTATAAAACCTTATTACAATTATGCAATTCATAAACATATAAAATGATAAAGCAAAACTTACATATTAGGATTTTTTATTCCTTTGATGTATTTAGCATAATCTCTATAAGCTTTACAAACCAAGAATATACTTTCTGTTCCTCCAGAAGTAACCTGAGGAAAGAGCATTCTTTGATGCAAAAACAATAAATAGAAAATATTTTCAGTCCAGAAAATAATAATTTTACTTTCAACAGACATTGATTTGTAGTTCTTTTTTATTTTAATGTGCAGAACATACATAAACCTTCAAAAGTTGAAGTTAGTAAATATATTAATATTTTTTGTTTTAAATATTAATCATGGAATTGCCAAATATCACAGATTTTGCAAAATCATTCTGCATTTTAAATCAAAATGATGAAAATATGAGCACCACAGTAAAAGCAGTAGATATTTTAGAACATTTGTACTAAAATCTTTACGTAATGTCATAGAAGGTTTTCATGAAGATAAGGTTTCTATCTGCAACTAAAAAAATTTTTTTTAATAAGTTTTGTTTTTAAGAATATTCAATACTTTTCCAGTATAGGAGCCTTGGCATTTTAAATCTGCTACAATGCAGGCTTCCTTAAATGAAATTTGTTGCCAATGCCAAATGATATAAATAGATCTGAAAGCAAACGAATGTTTATAAATGTATTTATATATGTAAACATTTTATTTATGCTTACATTATTGCTTTTTATGTGCTTTTAACTTCTGTTAAAAAAAAATGCCTTTTTTTATGTTAAACAAACTGTATAAATATTAAAAAAAAAAAAAAAAAAAAAAAAAAAAAAAAAAAAAATACTTGTGTACATCAAAAAATGAATAAGTTGGTAGAAAATATTTGCCAAGTTTCCTTATGCCAATATATACCTAGTTTCCTTACCTCAGAAAACCAATTTATCTATCTGACGAAGACCCTTATACTGAAAAGATATCTATTTAGTATTATAAAAAAGAAGCCAATAAAATTTTTGACCTAATTTAAGACAAGTATTAAATGTTTTATGAGATAAAAAATGTATTTTATGTGCAACTATATTTGTTATAAAAAATAATTTTGTGGAAAATAGATTAAATCAGCTGAGTAAGCAGCAGAAACACACTTTATGAGTGATGAAAACAAATTCCCCACCCCCTCACTTTTTAACCCTTTATCTACCGCATTATAAATTCATGAAAATTTTACATTTTAGAGTATTTTACACAAATTGTTCAAACTAAATTAAAAAATTTACACAATCATTTAATAAATATTTGAAGGATTTTAGGATTAATTAAACTTGAATTTACAGGGATTTTGTGCAATTTTTTATAACCCCACTCAAATCTTTTATTTTTAATTTTTTCTTAGTATTTTGTAGAATTATAAAATGTACAAATATGATGTTTTTACAATATAAATATAGAAATATTTCCGCATTGAAAAATCCTCATCCCCCTCCCTCAGTGCCAAGAAAGCTGAAAAGATGCAAAGGCAAAATAAATCTTTTAAAAATATTTTTATTTTGTGTAACCAATAATGCTTTTGAAACAAGATAAAGTAATGTATCTGTAACAAGGGGTCTGTCCAGACTTTTCTCACAGGGTCCTGTTTTTGTCAAATTGTGAATTTTTTTCTTATATTTGTGAAAATTCTAGTTAGAATGTTGTGAATTTTAAATTATTGATGTCTTCAGGTTCTATTTTTCATTTATAAAAATCTACGTAATAAGATCTTTGGTGAATTCAACCTCTTATTTTCAAGCTATATTTTATTATTAAATGATTAAACTTGTGAAAAGTTCAATTTGAAGGTGAAAATATTCTGTGAAAGTTCTAGAGACAAATAATTTTGTGAAGTATCCTGTTTTGGGATAAAATGTTTCGTGAAGGGTCCTGTTTGGGGATAAAAATTTTTGTGAAGGGTCCTGTTTTAAGATAAATTATTTTGTGAAGGGTCCTTTAAAAGACCAAAAATTTTCCTAAACATATACCTGGTAACTCATTCTAAACAGTATTTCAACTAACTGAAGTATTAAAAGAATTTTATAATAAGTTATTTTAATGGTACTTATAAGTACCGTAGGTAGGTAAAAGGTTAAAATGAACTGTTGGCTATTACTATTTTTGTTTGCAATTTAGAAAATATTAATGTGAAAAATTAATTCCCTAAAAATAAGTAGTAATTTTTTTCCGCTTCTTTATCCTTTTACAATTTTGATTCATATTTTTCAGGAAGCTTCAATTTTAGCAATTTGATTATTATGAATTATTTGGTTAAATATTGTTGTAAATACATTTTAAACAATTTTATCATTTGTTATTTCATTTTTTATGAACAATGAGGGAGGGTAGTGGGTAACTACAGATGGCTATGCCTAAATTTTGCACTCCAGTCAAAACATAAAAAAAATATGTATTATCTTATAATTTTATTTTCTTATTCAAATTGTAACAAAGCTATTTATAAGTAATAAATAACTTATACTCACAGTTCCAATTGGTCTAGGGGCATGAAATAAAGATGATACTATCTGAATGATTTCAGCCTCCATGATCCTAATTCCAGGGAAAATGTCAGGATGGAGTGGATTTGTGTAAGCTGTCAAACCATATACATCTCTCACCAGTTCTGCCAGTTTGCTGTCATTTCCTAAATACACTGCACCAGATACATATCCTTTATCCCACCGGAATTTACCAATACTTAAATAATTCTTAACTTCATGTACAATACTTTCCTGTAGGAAAATTCCAGAAATTATACACCGCAGAGATATACTTCCAGAAATTACACATAGCATGTAAAAAAATTCACAACATATACTTATACATTATCTAAAGCATTTTCAGAATTACAAGTGAAATATAAATTTACACAATTTACAATAAATAAATAAAATAAAATAAAAATAATTATAAGTATTTTTTAGCCAAATTATAAATATTTTATACAAAAACTCATATGCTATGAAGAAATAAATGGAAATAAAGAAATATCGTTATTTTCTAAAGGTTTCTTATTTATTTATTTAAATAAATTCAAAACAGTGTAAAAAATACCAGAATAATTTTAATGGAATCTTAATAATAATAATAATAATAAAAACATATATGTATCTTTTAAAAAAATTCATAAATATTATGAAAAATCCTTACTTATCATTTCAAACATGGTTCAAGCTAAAAAAAGTAAAGAAAACAAACAAACAAACAGTTTTTGAACTGTTATATGTCTACAAATGGTCAGACTAGACAAAGTCTATAGATGCTACGTATGCGACATTTTTCCTACACCATAATGTAGTTGAAGACTTTTGAGTGATTTTGTAAATATTAGACTTTTGAGTGAATGCTACATTTCAATACCAAACATGGCATAATAAATCTCAATAATCTATATGAATCACAGGGCAATTTTACTATATTAACGTGATTCAGAATTTGACAATTAGACAGACAAACTGAATTTATAAACACTTTCAACTATGTTAAAAAGTATTAAAAACATATAACAGGTTGAAATTTGACTTTCAGAAATTTATATAAATGGATAGAAGCATACTTGAATACTTTTGTACGACTCTGTATTTTACCTACTGTCTTTATATGCATATCACATTTTAGCTAAAATTTAATTAAGATCAAAACACACTTAAAACTAATAAAATCACACTTCCAGAAATTATCATTGATAAACAGCCACGTATCTAATTATTTGTTGCGGCCCTGTAAATCATATTATCAATATTCTACATCTGCAAATATATTTTAGTATACTAAATGTAGTTCAGCATAAAAATGCGTAACTCATTAAAAAATAACCTTTAAGCTACTTTCATTCATATTCAGTTGTAAAAAATTATTTTGTGTAGCCCTGCATATGGATCTACAGCATTTATAGATGCAATATAATATGTTAAAATTTACTTAAACTTAAAAATTCATATCGTAACTAAAAATACCCTTTTAGAAATCATCGCTAAGATACAATATTGTATTCAAAATATTTTGTTATTCCCTGTAATGCTATGCACTTTCTATCATAGATGTATCACACAAAACCCATTCAGCAAGCATTTTCCCCAAGAGAACATTTCAGTCAGCAAAAGTTGATTGACCTTGATGAAGGGGAAATTTTTCTCAATATTCTTGCTCACTGAACAATTGCTGCATAGCGCGGAAAATGCTGGCCATTCATTCAGCAGTGGTGATCAACTGATCAATAGGAGCAGAGTGAGAAATTAAATAATTCCATTTAAAGTTTAAAAAACCTGTTTATTAAACATCTTTTGTAAAATTTTTGCTGGAATGTTCATTGTTACCATACCTTGTGGCTATTATACAGGAAGTAACTTGTAGTAAACCTTATCCATATACTAGATCAATTTCATTATATGTGAAATAGTTTAACAGAATTAAATTATGTCACAAACAATGTTCCCCTTATGCCATTTTGTAATGGTATTTTGTATGGTTCTGTAAATGAATGATAAATATTCTTTGCACCATATATTCTACAGAATGCATATTTTAAAGTAATTCAAAAACGCATATCAATTTTATTATGTTTGAAAGAGTGTAACATTGTTAAAATGCACTTTAAACAATTTTTTCCCATTGGATGTAATTGTATAGAATATTTTTGACTGTTCCTGTGATTAACTATACATCTGATTTTCATAAAATTTGAATTAACTTGACAAAATTTTGCAACAATCATATGTTTAAAATTTCAAACAATTCAGTTGAATAGTCTTTGCAGTGTTATATGCAGAGGGAGACAGACCGGCAGACGGACAGACCAGAGGAAAGAGGATATTATAGGTGCTACATATTTATATAATTACGAACACACCTAACTAGGTACTTTGATTCCTAATAAAGATCCTTTATTAAACATCAGTTTGCATAATATAGTAATTTTGTGCAAAGAAAAGGTAATTGTTTTAAAACTGCTAGATATAAAACCAACAAAATACTCTTTTTCTCCTGTACAGAAGCTTCACTTTAAATATGAGTATCCTCAGGATACCCGCTGCCACTGGCCATTGTGCCAAATGATTCATTTAGTGAATACATGTACAGTCAGACTTGCCAAATTATGAGCACTCAATTTCTGCTCTTTTTTGTGCATACTAATACAAGCATCATTCTTAACTGCATTTTTGAACAATTGATGTTACTTTACATGTTCAATAACACTGTGCCATTTGTATTGCTCTATTTATTGACATACTGACTCAATACCAATTCAGTTTAGCAACAGCAAAGATACAGACAGGATAATGCGAAATGCGATAGGTATTTTTCTATTGTCAATTAATCGCTATCTATGCTCCGGCATTGTGCTGGTAAAAACACAAACAAAAATATTTGTACGAAGTGTTAAATAGAGAAAGTTTTGCTGGAATGTGGTGTTGAAATAAGCCATTTACCATACTATTTATTAGTTGAATGTAAAGTATCATTGGCCATGGCCGGTCAATATTTTCTATTGGTTAGAGTCTAAATCTTATATCAATTTTTAGTGTATATTTTCACAACGGTAAATCAAAGGCGTTTTGAATTTTTATTTAGAGTGCTAAAAATATCTTAAACATTTATATATTTAGGAGACATTTAGAATGTGCTTTTTAATAGTTTCTCCAGCAGATAGTTGAATTTCTATTTTCTAAGTAATTATAAAAGAATTGGATTTTTTTAGAATATATTCAAAAAAGGGATACAACAGGTGTTAAAGATAGGTTTTTCAGTGCTTCTCGTTGAATTTATTTTGCTAACATTTGCTTTCATTTGGCTGCTGTTTTTTATTTCTTATTCACCAAATCGCTAATGTTGCTCAAAAGCCAGTGAAAATCCTGAGTATCCTGTTCTATTATTCTGAAGAAGTTATATCAACTATTACAAATGAGAATGAACTTCAAAAGATAAAGAAAAATTTAATTATAAATTTAAATTTTAAAAACTTACAAAGATTTTGAATGGAGCTTTGCTTAAAAATTACTTAGAGCTAAACATGGATTTCTAAACTAAGAGAAACTAACAAAAATTAGAAAATAAATTTGTTAACTTACATTATCCCAACTATATTTTGGTAATTTCTGGATAAACTGCCTATCTTCCAGACCTTTTTGTAATTGTTCTTCAACCTCACCAGTTGTACTTTTCATTCGTTTCTCAACAGTCTGTTTAATAAAAGGTAGATTTCTAAAAAAATGCCATATATGGTACATTCCATCCTCTGAATAGAATAAAAAATAAATAAGTGCATTTCATTATTTTGAAAAATTTAAATCCATATGCATAATAATAATAACATAAATTTTATAATACAAAATATAACCACAAGGAAAAAATAGAAAATTATGTACTTTTTAGGAAATTAACAGGTCATGCGATTGACACATGTGTGAAATTCTTATACAACATCATTTATAGCACACGTTTTTAATTCAATGGCAAGAAATTAAATACAGAAATTGCTGTTTTAAACTTATTTGATTGTAACTTTATTGTAGGCAAATATTATGTATTATGAAACTTGATTTAAATAAACTTAACTCTGCAGTATGCGCTCAGTTTTTTACATTACAGTGTTTCTAAAATATTTTTCACTGTTATGTATTGTAATTTCAATGTATTATTAGCTGCAGTTATAGAGATGATCCTTTTTTTAATCCATTAAATTAAGAAATTGAATAAAGATATAGTTAAATTCTTAAACTTACTCAAAATACTTCTTTGTTACTATTACATAAAAAGTTCTGGGAATCCCAGTTTCCCAGAAAAAATTTAGTACTTTATAGGTTTTTTTTTACAATGTATATATGCAGTCAATCCTGTCTAGACGTGCTTGCAAGGAATTGGAGAAAAGTTCCATTTTAGACAGGCTACCGTTTAAAGAAGTGTAATTAATTTTACTTCTAAGATATACTACTTCAGTAAAATCTATTTCTTGTTTCATCTAGATACTGAAATTCTTCTGGTTGAGACAGGATTTCGTTATAGAAATATGCTTTCAAAGGTATTTTTATTGTGTTTCACTAAAGAAAAATACTTTTTCAGACATATTTTTAGAAAACGTAATTGTATGGCAATTTATATTAAGACCATGTAACACTTTTGTTTAAGGCAGGATTCTGTTATCCATAATTACTATTTTGATAGGTTTTACTATTCATATAACATAAATAAGTATATTTATATAAATACACAAACTTGTAAAAATGAACCTCCTATAACAGAATTCTGTCTTAAGAGGAAATGTTTCTCAGTGCTATCGAAAAGAATATTATATAATTATACCTGTTAACCTGAAACCCATAGTAAAACAGAATATTTCACCAACATTTACAATTTCTATTATTTTAACACAATCTAACTAATTGGTAAAGTTATATTACGAACTGAATATTTCCAACTGAGTGAAAAATTGCCCAGGCCGGGAATCGAACCCGGATACTTGGCTTACAAGGCCAATGCTTTACCTGTTAAGCTAACCGGGCAATAACCGGCTGGGATTTTTCACTCAGATAACCCTATTGGCCATAACATCTGGTCTGTCATTTAGACAGCTCGGCAGAAAAAGCTGCAGGTAATGGAACTCCATAGAATGATGGATACATAGATATACTATTATTTTAACACAATCAATTTTAACACAACTGATTGGTAAAGCTATTATACAAATTGAATATTTCCAACTGAGTGAAAAATTGCCAAGGCTGGGAATCAAACCCGGATACTTGGCTTACAAGGCCAATGCTTTACCTGTTAAGCTAACCGGGCAATAACCGGCTAGAATTTTTCACTCAGATAACCAGTTAGCTTAACAGGTAAAGCATTGGCCTTGTAAGCCAAGTATCCAGATTCGATTTTTGGCCTGGGCAATTTTTCGCTCAGTTGGAAATATTCAGTTCGTATTTACAATTTCATTGTGCCAGGTTTACTACATATATATAATCTGAAGAAAAAATTCTGAACCCCTCTTGAAATGAAATCCTGACTAGGGATGCAACGGATATTGATTTTGCCGGATATCAGATATCCAGTATCCGATTTGCCTGCCGGATTCGGATATCCGATCGGATATCCGGTACCAAATATGTTTTTAGTTATAGTGAATGTTTGTTTATTTCTTTATCAAATGCCATCTCAAATAATAAATTGCAAACATGTTTCACACACAATTATAACATTTTAAATATATTGAAATATATTTTTCACATCTTTAATATCTTTGACTATCAGGGCTTGAAATTCAGGTTTTCCCAGGAGGAGAGAGTTTCCCTCATAACGTTTGTAAATGCAGGGTGGTTAAACTATATGAGAGGAAGAAAAATATTTTTTTTTAACCCTATTATTTTTTACTTGCCACTTAAATATTTACAATTTATACCAACATGACAAATTTCCATTGGAATAATTTAAATCAACAACAAGATAATTATCCAAAATGTTTATTTTAACTAAAACAAAGAAAAATAATAAAGCTTTATATATATCATATCTGTTTTTCAATTTTCACTCAGTGTTATGGTCAATTAATAACTGAGTTGCTAAATGAATTTTTTAATTTAGATTTTGTGTGGTTTGGAATCTTTTATAGGTTACACTTTTGACAAACAGAACAGAGCAACTTTTCTAACACATTAAATTATCGGAAATAATTGGTTGTGATTTTTTCTTATTTTTTTTCCCCTTAATTTTGTAAAATCTGATGTGCATTCATTTTTAATTTGCTTGCACGAATAATGCATGTAGGTGATTGTATCCTCAATATCCTTCTGTGATTGTATATCAGTTAGTGGAATTATCGTCAATACTGTAATCCCTGGCATTTTAGCTAATTGAATTATGTTCAACTATGCATTGGAATTTTAAACCCATATGATATATCTGAAAATGATATAGTCAGTAGATTTCTTCTATTACATGAGAAATGGTTTATTTAAAAAAATCATGTCCTAATTTCTCTGAACTATGCATATCAACTATTTAAATGATTTCCTTGAAGTTCATCATTTTTTGTTTAATCATTTGGAAAACGGTTGTTGTTATCGGTTGAGAATGGACCTTGTGGTGTCCACATTTTATTTTGTTTATGATTTGTCCAGGGATATTAATGTTTAATCCATGACATACGTAATATATGACTCTTATTACATAAATCATGTTTTAATCATCATAAAAATGATGCTTTTAATGATTTTCAATAACTCAATGGGAAACATTTAAACATCTTGCTTTGGGCAATGGATGTCCATATTTTATTTATTTGTTTTACGACATTCTTTAAATTTAGAAGAATTTTTATTTGAATAGGAAATCAAAATGTCATTGTTAATAAAGAAGAGAGTAGAAAAGTTACAAATTGTGCAGATTCAAATTATAATATGCGGAAAAAAACGAATACAGAAACATCGTATGAAAGATCGTCTTTTAAATAAAAAAAAGAGGTATGATTATTGAGTCCACTGATGAGGAAATGTGCGATGATTTTGAAAATGAAACATCTAATGTTGAACCACTGATTGTAAAAAAACATGTTTTCTTTTTTTTTTTTTTTTCCAATGAGCAACACAAGATTTAATCTCATTTTGTTTAGTGCTAATTTCAGAAACTCGGACTCTAGTGACCATTACTGCCCTTTTAATTATTTCTTGCTTCGGCGCAGGAAAAAAATTTGCAAAATATGTAAATCGGTCATAGAAAAAATATCGTTCATTTTGCCCACCATGGCAAAAATAAATTTTTAAAAACTGTTGACCTGTCTGAAAAAAATTGAACTTTGAGGGAACTTCACCAGTGGAAAATATAGCGGAATTTGTCAATCAATTACAGTAAAATATCGTGAAATTTGCTAATCTGTCGCAAGGAAATATCATGAAATTCGTCAGCCAATAACAAAGACAAAACACAAATTTTTCAGCTGAACACAGGAAAATAATTGTTAATTTCATCAGAATGCCACAAAAATAAAAAGTGAAATTTGCCAGTCAGTCGCAGAATAAATAGCTAAATCTGTCAATCAGTTGAGAGAAATAAATTGTGAAATTTGCCAGTTGGTCTCCAGAAAAGAAAAAAAATTGCAAAATTTTGTGTGTCGAGCAAGCAAGAAAATTTTGTGAGAAAAATTACAAAACTTTTCAGTCCGATGCAGAAAAAAGAATTTTGCATAATTGCCGTAAGAGCAAACTGTGAGATTAGTCAATCGATAGTGGAAAATATCACAAAAATAGTCAGCCAATCCTGAGACTTAATTGCCACTTCACAAAGAAAAAAAAATAAAAAAATAAAAAATTTTTTTTTTGGAAACAGGAATGTTTTGCCCACAAGATTTTTTAGGTCATGAATCCTGCCATTCCGTCCCGAAATTCAAACCTTGTATGTATATGTTAATAATACTGAATAAAAAATGCAATTCAAACATTTAAATCTTCTGACTATTTGTCAATGAACTACTGATAATTGCTAATAATCTATACAGTAAAATGCTGATAATTTTTAGAACAAATTTTACACATTTATTAATATGTCTATAATTGTAAAATATTTTCATAAAGTAATACATAGCACCTTTTTATAATGCAAACATAAAATGTCTCACTAATATACCAATGGTTGAAGAGTTATCTCCAAACATAGGTTTAATTGATGTTTTTTTTTTCATGTTTTAATTATTTTATACTGTTTTATCTTAAGCTACATTTAATTTTATTTTAAGCTAAATCAGTTTAAGTTTAAAATTTATAAGCAAAAAACTTTTAATTTTAAATATTTATAATGAAGTCACGAAAATAACTAGTTGGATGCACCAATTCCAAAACTCTCTTCTATTTCGTAGATCTCAATGTTTCAAAAAATATTACAAAATATTAATACTACTTCAATATTACACCAGTTTTTATTTTAATCTAGATTTTTTGCTACAGTCAATTAATTAGATTAAGAATGAGTTAATCTCGATCGTGATATTTATTAAAATCTATTTTTGTTATTCTGTTTTACATCAGCTGTTTGCGAATAACCAGTTTTAGCAAGATATGAAGTTCCTATTGCTGCACGAACTGTCAATTCACTGTATAAAAAGATTATGAAAAAAAAATTACAATAAAAAGAAGATTGCCCTCTGATGGCATTGAGCTCACAGGCTATGCATACTAATTGTATATTACAGCCTCATATTTTCAAGGGTTGATGCTGTCCGAAAAACAAATTAAAAGGGGGGATAGCTCCCACCCATTTCCCCTTTTTATACTTAATCATTGAATTCCCTAAACTAATCAGGGATATGCTTTATCACATAAAAAAGCCTATATCCAAAATTCATAGCAAATCGAATAATTCTTCATAAAAACCCATTTATATAATTTAAGAGGAGTTATGTCTCTTTATACTTAACCATTAAACTTCCAAAACTATTCAGAGATTCGCCTTATCAGAAAGAATGTACATCCAAAATTTAAAGCAAATCGGATAATTCTGCATAAAAACTCATTAATCAAATTTAAGAGGGGTTGGGGTAATCGCCCGTATTCTTTTTATGCTTAACAAAAGAACTCCAATTAAATTAGGGAAGCATCTTATCACTATGAACCTGTATCCAAACATTAAAGCAAATCTGTTAATTCTGCAAGAAAAATCATTTACCTAAATTAAGAGGTGTAGTCCCACCAATTTATACATATCCAATGAAATCCAAAAAAAAATCAGGGAAATGCCTTATCACAATGAATCTATATCCAAATTTTGAAGCAAATCAGTAAATTCTGCATGAAAAACTCATTAAACTAAATTAAGGCAGGGTGAGTTACCTCCCATTTCCCCCCTCTTAGACTTATCCAATGAACTCGCAAAACTGATCATGGAAATGTCCGCATCAAAATGATCCTATGTCTAAAATTTGAATGAAATATAAGAATTTTGCATGAAAAACCCATTTATCTAAATTAAAGGCTGGGGATTAGTCCCCCGTTCCCCCTCTTTATACTTATCCAATGAACTCCCAAAACTAATCGTGGTGGTGCCCTCATCAGAATGATTATATGTCTAAAATTTGAATAAATCTGCATGAAAAACCCATTTATCGAAATTAAGATTGGAAAATTAGCTCCCAGTTACTTATCCAATGAACTCCCAAAACTAATCATGATGGTGCCCTCATAAAAAAAATCCTATGTCTAAAATTTGAATGAAATCTGATAAATCTGCATAAAAAAACCCATTTATCGAAATAAGGGGTGGGGAATTAGCCCCCTGTTTCACTTCTTTATACTTATCAAATGAGTACCTAATACTAATCACAGATGCGCTTCATCAGAATGATCCTATATCTAAATTTTGAGTAAAAATTGATAATTCTGGATATAAAACCCATTGATATAAATTAAGGGGAAGAGTATTAGCCCCCGTTCCCCCACTTATATTTATCGAATGAGTTCCCAAAATTAATCAGGGAAACGCCTTATCAGAATATACCTATATTTAAAATTTTAAGTGAATCGGATATTTTTATCATGAGTTATTGCATTACACATTTACATGTATACATACAGAATGGGCGGGCACATAAGCTCACAGGTTTTGATAGCCTCTGAGCTAAAAATCTTTATTACAGTACCATCTTCCGGCAAAATATTTTTGAATTGAAAGAAGACCTGACAGCCATTTTCAGAAACGTATCCAAAGAAATTTGGTTCAATTCCATGCATAACTTCAGACAGAGTTTGTTGGTAGAATAATGAAAATGGTGCAAAAATTGTGGTTACAGCACCACCTTACAGCGAAATGTTTCCATAATGAACATGGACGTGCTGGCTACAGCCAAAAGCATGCACAGAATATTTGGTTCATTCTATGTATAACTTCATACACATTTTGATGGTATAATCGTATGATGGCAACATTGGGACATTCAGATAATTTGAATAAATATGTTTTGGGGATATTGGATCCCTAAAAGATGTAAATTCATTGAAAAAAGTGATAACATGATAGTGACTTTTTCTATCAAGGATAGAAGAAAGTAAAAATAGGTATGTTTTTATCATTCGCTCCCGTAACTGGTATATAATAAGCCTGCGCTTCTCTATCGCTTTGCTCAACTTAGCTTTTTCTAGCACGCTGAGTTTTGTCCTGATGAAGAATCTCGATAGCAGATTTAAAACAGCTGTTTGCTACTTTTTCATGCATTATTTGTGCATTTCTAAATGTTGGTTTTCTATCTTTATACACTTTTGCAAAAAGGCTTTATTTACTATTTTGACTTCAAATTTTGTTTTACAATCTGAAAGTAAAGATACAATTTTCTAAAAGATATAAACATAAATTCTTGAATTTATTACAGCGTTTAAATATAAATAGTAGGAAAGCTGGCAATTGTTTAAACTTTTGAGAATTACCTTTTACTGATAGGAAACTTATTGTAACATTTCATCTTTTGGATTGTAAACAAAAGTTTAGGCATTGTTTGGGATCAAACAATTACTGTTATTCATCTATATTTGCTTTGCTGCATTCTGCCGGATATCCGATCAGATATCCGATCAGATATCCGATAGAGAAGTCGGATATCCGGTGATTGTGATTCGGATATTAAAAAATCAGCCGGATATGCCGAATATCGGATATTGGCCGGATATCCGTTGCATCCCTAATCCTGACTATACCACTGCATGAATAATAAAAATAATTACTGTAATAGTATAATTCTTCACCTAACAGAATTATGTTAAAGTGTGATTAACGTACAGCAGCAAATCATTTTCAGACCCCAAACAGTGCTGAAATACTCATTGTTGGAGAACTTATTTTGTAAATGACTATTATCTGCATAAATTATTATTTTTTCTGCTCATTGCTTAATGAATCTCTTATGTTTACTTCAATGGGATAACAATATTGGGCTGTCAGAGTAATTTCAGAAATTATTACAGAATATAGATGCATATTTGAATGTAATTCATCTCGCTAACATTAATTTCTTTTAACATTCTTTCTAAAAATGTGAGTTTCATGCAGTTCTATTTGAAAAAATAGTTTTGAGTAAAAATAGCCATTTAACATGAAAAGTAAAATGGTCAGTACTCATCTGTTTATAAAAGACACAGAACTTGTATTATTATAATATAGATTGCTTTTGAACAAGCAATTTATGAATTTGTCAAATCAATAAGTATACATAAGATTAAAGATTGACATTTTATTTTATACTAATTTTCTAAATAAATAGGCACTCAAGATTAAAGCTGTTCTCAAATCCAAAGGAGTTGTATTCCGACACACTTCTGAATTAATTTTTGTTCAGAAATGCATATTAACATGTGTTCAAATTCAGAAGTTATGTAATCAAATGGTGATTTATTTTATTTTTATTTATTTATTTATTTATTTTTTTGTAAAGACAGATTATCTTTCAAAAAATGCTGTCAAAGATTGCATTTTGAACCAAATTTCTAGATGCTTGAGCACAGGAAAGGAAAAAATCTGTCGTCACATGACCACAATTACTTATAACTCAATAAGTATTTATAAAAAAAAAAAAAAAAAATTGAAAAACACTTTTTGATTTGAAATTGTTTCATTAGTTATGGTTGCCAACTGTATGCTTTTATGTTTAAAAATGTGTTTGAAAATGTGTCAGAAAGTTTCATATGTCGAGCAGGGAATTTGAAATTGCCAAGATAGAAATCTTCAATGTAAGATTAAAGCTCAGTTTCAGGAAATATTATTTAATAACAAAAGACACTTAACATGGATAAAATACATCAGCAAGTTTTAAGGTGACAGTTTAGCTTTTTAACAATTTTGCTTATTTTTAAAAATATAGTTCACATTATAGTTCACTTACTGCATTTCAATACTCAACTAAAAGTACATTTAATATATATATATATATACATTACTGCATATTTAATAAAAAAAAATTTAAGTTTATAAAAATTTATGTTTTTGCCAAATTTTTTAAAAAGATTTTTATATGTGTATTACAGAAGACTGCACATGAGTTTTTAGATAAACCGAATATTATATTTAATGTGATTTATTTTTGATGTACTAGCAGGCATCGCCCGCTATGCTGGTCTGCTTTCCAGATGAATCTTTGATTTTTTAAATTTAGGTGATTGTTATAGAACGACATAGCCCTGAGAAATTTACAAAAACCATCATTGAAAATTTATCTAACTAACAATGTAAATCTCATCAAAATCGTCTATTAGTAATTTTTATAAAGACTAAGCTTTTATAATTGGGTTTATGTGATTATAAAAATTTACTCCAAATTAACTGACTAACACTATAATTGAGTACTGTAGACATAGAGCAATATGCAAACATTCAGGGCCGTAACTACCGCCGGGGCAGACGGGGCACTGCCCCGGGGCCCCCAAGCCTGAGGGGCCCCAAACTGGTGGTTAAAAAAAAACTATTGATTTTAGTTTCTTTTTTAACTTCCTATATAATTCCCAGCACATAGCTAAAAGTTAGTAATAAAAAAAATCAAAATGCTAGAGTAAATGTTTTTGCGTGTCCATCTATATACTCCATACGCTTCGCATGCAAAAGCAACTCTAGAGCAGCCAACAGAATGTCGAGCCAGCATGTTTGCCGATCCCACCGAAGCTAGCATAAGGAAGAAAATATGGACTTTTGATCTGTTGAATAATATAAAAAGCATCTAAAAAATTCTAGAAAAGTCTTTCTTCTTATCTATCGATAAATGCATAAAATCGAAAAAAAATCAAAATCCATCTTTCATTTTCTTAGGCTTACCATACTGTGTACATTTAAATAGCGGCGTGCGAAAAAAAACTTCGCCCGGGGCAAAGTTTGAATTTGCCCCGTGTGCGAGGGGCCTCACTAGTTTGCCCGGGGCCCCCAAGTTTATAGTTACGGCCCTGCAAACATTGAAATATTATCTAACTTACAATGATAAACTTACAACTTAACAGTTTCTTCAAAATATGTATAGTAGTTTTTTTTAATGAAAACTTTTCCATAAATGAGTTCTCCTGATTATTAAACTTTCTTCCATAATTCAATAAATATGTAACATAAAATGATATAAATGCTTAAAAAAAAAATCTATTAAAATGTTTTGAGCAGGACTCAGGTAATCAACTACAGGAAAGAAATAATTTACATTTTATGTGTAAAATAGAAATGGATAGAAGCAATATCATAATAATATTGATCATTAAATATTTATGAAACAGTATGTTATTTTCCGTTATATCTGCTCAATAAAGGCTGCAATTCAGCGTTGCTAAGTGCCCGGCTTTTTGCACCCAGTATAATTTTAGAGAAAATGTTGTTATTTTAAATCCCAAGAGTGTTCCAATTCAGTAAAACAACATTTTCTGTATTAAAATGCTGGTATCCAAAAAACCAGAGACTTGGTAGCACTGCATAATTGCTTTAAAATGACGTAAATTGAAAGAGGTTTCAATGCACAAATATTGGGATTGATGATTATGGTTACAACTATATTGAATTTTATATTAAAGCAATCTCACTAAACTGAACTAATTGGATTTGTATTCTGATTATAGAATCCCCTCATTTCAATTTTTTAATTATTTAAATGAAAGATATTTGTCGTCTCAGTGTTAGGTTCAAAAGCATAGATGTCATATATGCATCCCATTGGCGTAATTTTTTTGGACACCAATTTGATGAAAATCTTGTTTTCAATACCAGTTAGATATATATTTTTAAAAAGTGAATAATATCAAAAAATTTTAAAAATTCAATTATAACTATAGAACAAAACAATTTATGTAATTTTAAAAAATAAAAGTAAATAAACAATTTATTAATAATTGAACAACAACATCCGGATTACCATATCAAGCAAAATAATGATACTTTGGCGATAATTAAGTACCCTGATGCATATATGGCATTGACGTCAAAAGAAAATCACACCAATGTATTGCATACACTATATTGCCATTGATTATGGGACACTTGCGATTTTAGACATTTTACTAAATATCTAGAAAAATACATGAGGAATCATCTCGAAACTCTTAGTGTATAAATGTAATAGTATACGTCATACGTCACCGTGAAGATTTTTCCCCGAAACTCCAAAAGGGACCGTCAACAAATTAAAAAAGAATAAATATCTTTTGAATAACCCTGTCAAAACTAATGTAGCAAAAGCGCTCAAACTCTAGATTGTGATTGAATGCCTTATTGTAATAAGCCTTGTTCATTTTTATGCAAATAGCATGCATACTCGCAGAGTAATTAAGGTTTTTATAAAAATGATCCCAAATTTTTCCAAGTTTTTTCCTTATAATTTTCAGAGTTCTTAATATAAAATATTATTTTTTTCCGAAAATATGACAAACAACATTGCACACAGTACCCTGTAATCAAAATTAAAAAATAATGAAAATTGTATAAAAAATGAGTTGGTTTACTAAATAATTTTTTACTGCGCATGCGTCAACGATATCAAAATGTCATTTGCATATTATGTTAGCTAAATGTATAGAGCAACTTTTGTGAAAGTCACAAAATCATAACTTGAAAATTCTGACAATAATCGTCAATTGAATAAGTCGAAAATCCATTATTCTCAAAATGAAGCAAAAACAAGAGGGGTTGTATCCATATATTCATTGATTAGTGTCAATATAGAATACACAATATGGGATGTACTACTGCATTTGGATAAAATCCCTCATTTTTTTGCTTCATTGTGGAAACAACGGATTTTGTCCTTTTTCTATAGACGATTACTTTCAGAATTTTCAAGCTATGATTTTGAGACTTTTACAAAAGTTGCTCTATATATTTAGCTAACATAATATGCAAATGAAATTTTGATATCTTTGACGCATGCGCAGTAAAAAATTATATAGTAAACCTACTCATTTTTCATACAATTTTTATTATTTTTTAATTCTGATTACAGGGTACTGTGTGCAATGTTGTTTGTCATATTTTCTGAAAAAAATATTATTTTATATTAAGAACTCTGAAAATTATAATGAAAAAACTTGGAAAAATTTGCGACCATTTTTATAAAAACCTTAATTACTCTGCGAGTGTGCATGCTATTTGCATAAAAATGAACACAGTGTATAACGATAAGGCATTCAATCATAATCTAGAGTTTGAGCGCTTTTGCTACATTAGTTTTGACAGGGTTATTCAAAAGATATTCATTCTTTTTTAATTTGTTGACGGTCCCCTATGGCGTTTCGGTAAAAACTCTTCACGGAGATGTATGACGTATACTATTATATTTATACACTAAGAGTTTCGAGATGATTCCTCATGTATTTTTCTAGATATTTAGTAAAATGTCTAAAATCGCAAGTGTCCCATAATCAATGGCAATATAGTGTATATGACATCTGTGCCGTTTTAAGCTATATAACAGTTGCTTGATAGTGTATTATATGTGCTGCTGTTATAAATGACATTATACATGTTGAAATTTAAAAAGTTCTGTATGTTTACATTATATCACTGCACTGTCGCCAAGCATAAAAATTGGCGCAAAACGCAACATTTCAAACTATTTATCATCATTTGTGTGAAAGTAATTATTTTTAAAATATAACATTTTAAAATTACATAGTTTTGAAAACTATTTTATTAAACAAAAAATATATGGAAAATAAAAGAACACACCAATATTTACAATAAAATATTTTTTCAATTAAAATCAATCTTCATCTAAACTTAGGCATGAAATTGTAACTTCCTCTCAGCACTGCAGTTACCATTCTCATTTTTAAATCAGAGGAAATGTAAATTATATGTCAATAAAAAATATTTTTCATTCAAAAAAAAAAGTAAATTTAACAGTTCTGTATTCTTACGATTAAATAATAATCAAAGAGAAAAAGAGCGTTCAATAAACAGCAAGTTAAAATGTTTGTAATAATAATTATTTAAACATTTGAGTTAAAATAAATAGCGATTTTAAGAGTGTATTGCAATCCAAACTGCTTATTTTCTGAATATTTTTAAATTCATTTTTGCCCTCAAACACATCAAATTGCCAAATTATCTTACTTACTTAGAAACTACATAATGTGCCGTGTTTATCAGTTTTTTGATAAAAGCAGAAAACATTGCAAAAAAATGCTGTCAAAGTTGATGTTTTTAACCGATTTTTGTGAAGCTTGAGATCTGGGAACAAAAAAAAAAGGGCCATACTAAAAAAATAATCCTTTATAAATAAAATTCTAATTAATTGAGTGAAAAATGAAATCACACGGTCTCTTTAAATATCATCTCAAAAAGTTTTGTGTTTTTAATTTTAAAATTGAGTCTAGAAATGTCTTAGAAATTTTCGAGCTGTACAGGATGTAAAAATAGTTTTTCAAACACACGCTTAATATACAGTTTGGCACGGTGTTAGTATAACAGAAAAGTATCAAAATGTATCCAAAAAAAAAAAAAAAAAATCATGTTCCAAATTATGCCAATTTTCTGTGAAATCTGTTATGAAAGACATCAGATCAATTTAACCTTTCATTTTAAAATTCATTATGTGCCGAACCACACCAATCGTTGGTAGAATTTGTTATTTGATTTTGCCTTCTTAATAAGTACATATGTTACAAACTAAACCTATACTTTCAAATTTTGTTTATTTTATATTCAGTTATTACAGCTAGATGTAAAGACATACAGCTAGTATTTCCCGATGTAAATATGCCTGTTATTGCGATGGTGTTTTTGTTTGACTTTTGGAATAGTAATATCATAATACTTAATATTAGCAAATTTTTTGACCTTATAAACAGACTTGTTGCTGTCATTTTTGGCTACCAAAAATTTTTTTGTTATTATTCTTCATATAATTTGCTACAAAAATTGCAACAAAAAGATTTTTTTTTTTTTGTCAGCTAGGTGTATGTAATGAATTGCCAAATATTGTTTCCAAATTTGTCATTCCTATTGCATTCAGTTCATTTAAAATACAAATCTTTCTCTCTTTTCCTTTAGAATACATCCATGTAAAATAGTTTTATTACATACATTAAAATACACGCCTTTCACACAATTCATTAAAAATACAAATGAATAAGGGAAGAGTTCCATATCCTGTTCTAATTGACAAAGGAGCCCAAAATGGGAGCCTAATGCCGTTTTAATATCTTCTCAAATTTTTCAAGGTGTCAAAAAAACATTATTTTTTAATTTTTATGAACACACATTTTTATATTTTAAACATTGTATTTATATTCTATTAAAAAGGAAAATAAAGTTAGATAACCAAGCTATATTAAATTAATAACAATATCTAGGTTACCATACAAGGTAAAATAATGCCATTCTGGTGACAATTTGATGCCTATATGACATCTACTCCATAAATTTTCATATGAGTAATCATAAGTTCTATCTCTCTTTTTTTTGTTGTATATTTATTTAAATAAAATTGCTAAGTTTTTTTTTTCTCTCTGTACATATTTTTCCCAATTAAAATAGTATAGCCTTTTCAATTATTTAATCAACAACAGCATTATATTGTTCTACAGCACAACTGATAAATATTTTGAAATAACAAATCTTCACGACTGAAAACAAAGAAAAAAAATCTCAATATGTTTAAAAGAAAAAATTAAATGTGTCATTATAAATACACCGCAAATTAGAGGTCTGCACGGGCCGGAATTTCCAGTCCCGGGCCCGGCCCATAGGAAAGTTATTTTGGCCCGGCCTGGCCCGTTTAAATTTTTATATTTTAGGCCCGGCCCGTACAAAAATCAGCGAAAACAGGCCCCGCCCGGCCCGGCCCGTTACAATTTCGACGATTTCTAAAAAATTCAGATTTTTATCATATAACTAAGATTCCTTTAAAGAATACTACATACATATCTATAGAATGATTTTACAGTATATTTTACAGCAAATACACATTAACAACATTAATGGGTACTTAGATTCTTAGGCTTTCAACATTCGAATAAAGATTCATTAAAAAATTAATATGGCTTAAAATAAAAGAAAAAAGAAAGAAAGCTAAAAACATCGTTAATTTTGAAGCTGTTTAATAAAAGAAGATTTATAACTATATTTCTATATCATTTTATTATAGATTTCAAATCCAAATTCATTCTTAAATTCAAAGAAGCTCCTTTCTGATACATTTCTAAATTCATTTTTTCCCCTCAGAAACGTATAAGATTAGCAGATATCTTTATTCAGAAACTATATAATCGAATGGCGTTATCCATTTTTTGATACAAGCAATTTAAGAATACTGCAAACAAATAAAATACTGTCATAAGTAGAGTTTTGAATAGAATTTCCGGAAGCAACAGCAAGGGAAGGGAGAAAAACCTGCAATCATTTGAGAAACTATTATATCTCAACAAGGTTAAACAAGTATTTTATTTACCAAAAATGAAAAACGCTATTCGATTCCAAATCCCTTCAATAGTTAGGCTTATCACTTTTATACTTTTACAATTTAAAATTAATCAGAAAATGTGTCAAACTTTCGCATTATTCAGAAATTAATTTAAAAATCTTCAAGAAGCATATATCCGAAGACTAAGCTAACATAAGTTCTTTATCGCTGTTAATAATTTTACAAATCATGTTTTCTGCCAATAATTAAGTCTAGTACCGGTCCGGCCAGTCTATATGTAGAAAAATAATGCAAGCGTCATCTCGGACCAGCATGAGTCAGCTAAAAAAATATTAAAACGGGTTACACATAATGTAATTCTCTGATACCGATACACTGTGCATTTTTATATTGATGCTGTCAAACTTGTATGGCCACATTTATACTTATTCTCGTTAAAACCATTTTCGTTGAAAATAGCTCATATTTTATCGTTTCTGCTTAAATCTTCAGAACGGGCTGGCAGGCCCGAAATTTTTTTTTTATCGGCCCGGCCCGTCTGGCCCATTCAATTTTTTTGCTGGCCCGTTTATGTTGTTTGTCGGCCCGGCCTGGCCCGTTGAAAAAACTATTCTAAATCTGCCAGCCCGTTAGATAATTCGAGACGATTCCGCCGGCCCGGTCCGGGCCCGTGCTGACCTCTACCGCAAATCTACTCAATGTGATCTAAATAATTTTTAAAAATGCATCCAACAGTTCTTTAATTAACCCTGATATACTTAAAAAATAATGTTTAAAAAATGGTGTTATTTATATTTTATTTAATTTTTTTTTCAGTAATTTTTTTGTTTTTCTGGAGACAAATATAACAGCAAAAAAAAATGATAAACTGTCAAATATTGATTCAATGGATTGACTTTGGCTATGTTTATATCTTTTAAGCCACACAAAGAATGCCCCCATTATTTAAATTAAATAGTTTTATTTATATTATTTGTATTTCTAACTGATTTTTTTTTCTTATTTGTATTTTAAATAAAATCAGTAATAGTTTTTTAATTTTTTAGGGATGTTTGTATTTTTTTCATTTCTAATTAATATACTTTCAATTTTTGAACAAAGATAGTTAAATATGTCGCGCCAAATGAAAAATATATGCCTAATGGTAACCCTTTTGTCCAAAATAAAAGAACTTTCTGTCATAATTTTATAACTAATACATACAGAACAATATAATATGTATGAAAACCTTCCTTGAAATAATATCTATCGAACGGTATAAGTTTAATAAAAATCCCTTTAGTAGAACTGGAAAAGTTAGCGGAAAACTCCAAATTTCCATTTGTATTTCATATATATAAGTAGATATTTATAGTGTAAAATTATAAAAATCTAGCACATCATCATATACTTTTATTTTTTTTTTAAACAACAAAAAACCTGAAAGCTAATTCCATGCACAAATTTACCACATTATATAATAAAGAACATGTACAAAAAAGTTTAAATCTCTATTTTATATATAAAATAATTAGTTATATAAAATAAATTATTTAGTTATATAAAATAAGCCTTAGTCTTTTTAAAATATGAAAGTGAAGAAAATATGAACATGAAGAAAAACCATTTATTTTTAAAAATTTGTATGGGTAATTACGCAGAGTTATTAACAAAATGTGCAATATTTCACAATATAATTACCATATGTGTAAAAATTTGGTGTGTCAAAATAATTACAATTAAACAAGCTTTCATTTAACATCAAAAAAGGAAAATCAATTTTAAAGTAAACTGTCCCCTCCCCCCCCCCCCCCCCTTAAATAAACTAAAAAGAATAGAAAAATATTCTTACCACGAAGATCATCAATCCACATTTTTATATATACCATTAGAAGTGTAGTAACAACTGAGTATAAAATTATTTCCCATGCTTCCAGTGTAGAAAAGCTGTTATTAATATAATTTCGAATGTATGTTAATGATTTAAAGATGTACGTTAGCAGATCCATTTTACCTAAAAAATGAGAAAAATTACCAAAATAAATATTTTTTACACTGCAGAAGATACATTTAACTACATAATCTACTCCATATAACAGGCACCAAGTTAATGGGAGTGACACAGGCAGTTGGCCTATAATCTCTTAGGTACAGATGCAAAGGTATCTTTTCACAATGCACTAAACAAAGGTCAAAATTTAAAAAATGAAGTATACTTTTTTACAAGTAATTTAAATATAAATTATATAAAAATATATAATTATATATATTTAAATATAAAGCTTTTTTTTAACATAATAAGTATTGGATTATAATTTAAACATTAATTTAAATAGGAATTTCAGAGATGTTATATTTTTACAAACAAAAACATAATTTAAATTTTTTAAAAATAATTCTGTTAGTTTATTTATTTAGCTTTATATATTATTTATAATGTTATTTCGTAGAATAATAATAACATGTTTCTTGTTTTCTATATATTTTTACTATGAGGATGGAAAAAGGTAAATTCTAACAAAAAAGTAAAACTTCTAGAAAGTAATTTTTTTTTAAATGAAAAATTAGTTACCTAAGGAAAATCAACATTCAATTTGTCGAAAAATATTATAGATAAAAAGCAATCAATTTTATCGTGAATGAAAATTATAAATATAATTCCAAACACTTTTGTTGTTTACTAAAAAAGGAGAAAAAGGGTGGTATAACTTATTCAAGATTAAATGCTGCCTAAAAAATTGTACAATACAATATTGTTTGAAGCTACAATTCGACATGAATTGAAAATTTAATCAACATTTCACTTAAATATATTTTATAATGATTGTCATTACTCACACATTCAGTTAGTATTTCTAGATCACTTAATGATAATTTTTTAGAGTCAATGACATTTTCCAGGCTCAGATATTTGAACTATGAAAAGATATAATCGATAATGTCTAGTGGTTTCTGAGAAATTCTGACGCAATAATAATAATGACAAATAAGCAATTATGTAATCAAATTAACTGCAGAAGAAAGAAAGAAAACAGCGCAGTATTTAACTCTTTTCAAGATGAAAATTTAGTTGAAAAATTTTAATGTCTTGTCGCTTCTTAAAAATATAAGACTTTACTGATTATGTCTAATTTAACATTCATTATCATCACTTAAAAGCGTAAAATCACTCAGACACAAAACACAAATCATTAAAAACGTAAACAGAAACATTAACTTAAGTGTTGCCAATCTATTTCATAATACTAGCTGTAATTGTACGAGAACCGTAGTGAAGGAAGCGACTCAAGGGTGAAAGATTAACGTTTCAAGCAATGATAGACACTTCATTATAACAAATCAGAAAACATGTTGCATTTCACCGCTAAAACAAGAAATTTAAAACTTCTCCAAGTATTACTTGAGCTTATTTCAAGTATTAAGTTGTAAATTTTCTATGATATATGCAAGAAATTTTAATTTATTTCTCATATAAAGTGGTATAAACTTAATCACGAGAAACAAAAATATAGTATTTAAAAAAAAAAAAAAATCCTTTTTTATTTATTTTATTTATTTTTTTTTGCAAAAAAATTTATAAAGCTGATTTTATTTTAATAATGTAATTAATTTAATTAATTTAGTCTTATTATATTTTAAAACTAACTTTTAAACTATACATTATTTACATTTTCCTTTTGTATCAGATATATGTGATTTTATATAGATTTAAATTAAAAATAAATAAATAAAAAGGGAAACTAAAACCGAAAAAAAAAATAAATAAAAAGGTCTTGAAAATAAAATTGTCCTTATTAAATTAATTAATTAGTATTATCATTAATTAAAAATTGTTTTTATTAGTTATTTCATTATAGTCGTTCCTATATTAATAATTAATTATAAAATTGAAATTTTATCGTTTATCTGTTTAAAAACTATTATATAATTTAATTAATAATTAATCTAAAATACAAAGGAAGTGATATTAAAGATATTAGCATCAAATTGCGATTTAACAATACAATTATTGGCCAGTTTTTAAAAAGGTTTTTTTTTTAATACAATAAGCATGGGATTGCAGTTTAAACAAAGGGTAAATAATAAATAAACTATTTATTTATTTGGTTTATATTTTACTTGTTTTTTAAATGTAAAGTAATTTGTTCTTTCTAAATTTTAAACCAGTGATGTAATCTTAGAAAAAAAAAAAAAAAAAAAAAAAAAAAAAGTGGGGCGATGCTCATATAGTTTCGAACATTAAGGTCTGTATCTCCAATTAGACAAACGTATTTCCTTTCACATTCCCAAAGTCTATTTTTAAAAAGGAGTCATGTATGTGTTTGAACATGATAGCGTTCGAACGGTGTTTTTAACCGAGAAATATCTTATACTATAATGCGAGCAAAAATTGTGTGTGTGTGTGTGTGGGTAAATTTTATCTCAAAAATGGCTCTAACGATTTTCGCAAAAATTTGGATTTTACCATTTTCGGGCACGAGAAGACCATTGGGTTAGGTCACATGTTCGAGAAAATTCGATTATCGGGTCATTTTGGGTCATAATGGGTCAGAATCAAGCTATTTATATCTAGAGAACGGCTGGATCGATTTTAAGGAAATTTTGTATCTAATCGTTTTTTGGCACGAGAAAACAATTGGACTGGGTCACATGTTCGAAAAAATTTGATTAGTGGGTCATTTTTGGGTCATTGTGGATCAAGCCATTTTTATTTAAAAAACGGCTCTAACGATTGCGACCAAATTTTATATTTTATCGTTTTGGATTACAAGAAGTCTATTGGGTTAGGTAACATGTTCGAGAAAATTCGGTTAGTGGGTCATTTTTGGGGTCATTGTGGGTCATGCTATTTTTATCTAGAGATTTCCTCACGCAATTTTGACCAAAAATTGCATTCTATGGTTTTCGGGCACGAGAAAAACATTGAGCTAGGTTACACGTTCGAAAAAAAAATTTAATGGGTCATATTGGGTCATTAAGGGTCTGGGTCAAGCTATTTATATTTAAAGAACCGCAGAATCAATTTCATCGAAATTTTGCCTCTAATAGTTTTTTGACACGAGAAAGCTAATGGGCTAAGTCACACGATCGAGAGATTTCGATTATAAGAGTCATTTGTGGGTCATGATGGGTCATAATGGGTCATGGTCAAGCTATACCTAAAGAACAGGTGGATCGATTTTAACGAAATTTTGTATACAACATTTTTTGGGCACGAGAAAACTATTGGGTTAGGTCTCAGTTCGAGAAATTTCGATTACTGGGTCATTTTGGGTCATAAAAGGTCTGGGTCAAGCTATTTATATCTAAAGAACGACAATATCAAATTTAATGAAATTTTGTATGTAAGTTTTTTGACACGAGAAAATTAATGGGCTATCTCACATGTTTGAGAGATTTCGATTATAAGAGTCATTTATGGGTCATAATGGGTCATAACGGGTTATGTCAAGCTATATCTAAAGAACATGTGAATCAGTTTTAACGAAACTTTGTATACAACATTTTTTGGCACGAGAAAATCATTGGGCTAGGTCACATGATCGAGAAATTTCGATTAATGGGTCATTTTGGGTCATAAAAGGTTTGGGTCAAGTTATTTATATTTAAAGAACGGCAGGATCAAGTTTAACGAAATTTTGAGTGTAAGAATATTTATACACGAGAAAACTAATGGGCTAAGTCACATGTTCGAGAGATTTCGATTATAAGGGTCATTTGTGGGTCATGATGGGTCATGATCAAGCTATATCTAAAGAATGGGTGAATCGATTTTAACGAAATTTTGTATACAGCATATTTTTGGCACGAGAAAATCATTGGGCTATGTCACATGTTCGAGAAATTTCGATCAGTGGGTCACTTTTGGGTTATTCTAATTTTATCTAGACAATGTCTCGCGCAAATTTGACTAAATTCTATCGTTTTCGGACACAAGAAAATCATTGGGTTAGGTCAGATGTTTAAGAAAACTCGATTAATGAGTCATTTTTGGTCATAATGGGTCAAGATCAAACTATTTATACCTAAAAATTGGCTCAATCGATTTTATCTAAATTTTGTATTTAACGTTTTTTGGCACACAAAAATCAATGAACTAAGTCACATTTTCGAGAGATTTCGATATAAGGATCATTTGTGGGTCATGCTAATTTTATCTAGAAAATTGTTCTCACCATTTTGAGTATATTTTCTATTATATCGTTTTCGAGCAAAAGAAAACCATTGAGATAGGACACATGCACGTAACAATTTAATTACTGGGTCGTTTTAGGTCTTAATGGATTCGGGTCATTCTAATTATATATAACAACGACTCAGTCAATTTTACCTAAATTTTGCAACGGAACGTCTTTTGTCACGAGAAGACTATTGAGCTGAGTTGCATATTAAACAAAATTATATTAGTGGGTCATATCGCTTCATTGCTGAATGCTGTCAAGCTAATTTTACTTAAGAAATGGCTTAAACGATTTTGATTCATTTTATACTCTACTGTTTTTGATTACCTGAAGACCATTGAGCTAAGTCACATGTTTGATCACATGTGATTAGTGGATCATTTGGGTAATAAGGGTCAGGATCACGAGACTATGGCAAAAGCCAATAAGTTGGCGATATTTGACAAAATACTGGCGATATTTGGCCGAAAAATCGACTATTAAACCAAATCACATATTTGGCGCCAAATGAAAGAATGTGTCCAAATTTGGTTATATCTGGCAAAAAATATTGTCTTTCAGAATGTCAAGAAATTTCTTATACATTCTTAATAGTCTTCGAGATGCATAGTTAAACTAATCAGAGTCAAAAGTCTAATCATAGTTAAACTAAGTCGAGCTAAAAAAGTGATTTGGATTGATGTCCTTACGTTGTAAATTTTAAAATAAAGTAAAATTTATGAACATGTTCATACAAACATAGTTTTCTTATTGGTTGTTTTTGTAAATAATACTATTATTAATAACATGTTTTACAGTAATAATACTATATCGAGTTGAACACAAAGTTAATTTTGACCGAGCTGAGCTCGGTCACCCCTGCTAGTTTTAACTTTAAACTAGAAACTAGGTTACATCTAATGTGTAACTGCAATGCCTCCTTTATTTTATTATATTTTTTTTAATTAGAATTTTTATAGTTTGAAATGCAGAAAGAACATTCTGAAAATTTCTGTTTCATCGCGATTTCACAAGAAGTTTAAAACAAGACACTAAAATCGTCTCATCACGATTTATCAGAAGCTGTTTTTTGCAAGAAACTTGAAAATACATATAGTGGTAATTATTAACATGCAGATGGTCATGAATAACGACTTTTAAAATTTTCGAAATTTTAAGTGATGAAAATGAGATGAAAACCTTCTAAAATTACTATTCCTCTGAAACTATCAGGATTAGAGACTATAAATTTGACAAAAAAATTATTTTTAACCCATAGATGTTCTGATTGAAAAAATGAATTAGGATTGAAATTTGAATGTGCGAAATGGTGCAATGAATTTTAATACATTATTAACAGGAATAAAATCTACTCTAATTATAAATCTATTTAAATTGATGGCATTCAATAACGTGTTTAAAGAGTCAAGCAGAATTTTTTTTAAAGATAGCCTTTAGGAGCGCTCGTAATTATACAAATGCGTAGTACCTATAGTCGTCGTTCAATCCGATTATCTGTCGCATATAACAGAGGAAATACTACCCAACCTAATTATTTGAAATTTAAAATATACAATTTTAGCACAATTTTGTCGAGTCGTTTCAAATTTATGAAAATCGGATGTACAGTTTGATTACAGGCACAATCAAAAGTATTCCGTTACATTACGGCCCATGGGAAAAAATAGTTTCAAGTGCATTTTAATGATGTCACACTTTTCCGAACATAATAAAATTGATATGAATCTATGAAGTATATGCTAAAGTATACATTCTGCACAATCTGTGGTGCAAAGAATATTTGTTATTAAGTTACAGGTCCACACAAAAATATTTCAGTACATAATATTTTTAAATCTTCGTTACTGAACGAACGCACCCCGTTTGCTAGATTCGACGTACAATTTCCGACTTGTTTAAGTACAGTTTCGATGGAAAATAATAGTTATATTTGTTACAGTGAGTTATTTAAGAAACAATTTCCTAATAAATTAGTTTTCCATTTAAAAGGCTGTACGTATATAACGTTATTATTTTGAGGGGGAGGGAGGGGGTCTGGTATATAATATCATAAGATATTTCTGGGGGAAGGAAGTTTGTCTTTTGATATCGATATCATTTTTGATCCAATCAAAATTTTGTCTTTTAATTCGTAATATGAGTTTTGGTGTAAAATAGTATTAGACCGGGAGGCGGCAGAGCAGACAATCAACTCATCGAATTCACGGATGAAAATCTGTGGTCTGCCAAGTCTGCCAATCGGTCTGCCAAGCCGTATCTTGGCGGAAAATATCTAAAAACCTGCTTTTAGCGAATGTCTCGTAAATTTTCCATTGCGCTTTTCTGCACCCAAAACTATGAAAATATGGCGGACTCGAAACAGGAAATCATAATAATTAAGCTACGAGTTAACCGCTGAAATCGGGTTTTTAGGTATTTTCTACCAACATATGACTTGGCAGACCGATTGCGTTTTAATGTGCGAATCGAAATTTAACTATTCCTAGATTTTCACCCGTGAACTTAATGAGATGATTGTTTGCGTTTCCGTCTCACGATCTATATGTCGATTGAAGATAAACAGATAAACAGAATCAAAACGACTTCTGTAGCAACTTCTCATCTCATGCATTAATAGTTTTTTAGTATGTTAACTATTTTTATGAAAAAACAAAGTTAATAACGTTTTTGCTTAATAAAAAAGCAAAAATAATAAAAAAATATTGTTACTTTCAAAACATGAAATAATGGTTTGCGATTTAAAACAAAACGGCTTTTACTAGTATCTATCTGACAGTGCAAGTTCCATCAAAATCTCTTCGGTAGAACTTGAGGAGTAAGTAGCCGGGACGAAATTTCCGTTTGTATTTTATACATAAGAGTAGAAATGGGGTTAATCTTTCTACTATTAATATTTTTCTCCAACTTTTGGTATTTCTCATGGTAATCTAATTATTTTTGTAATTAGTGTATCAGAAACCATTGGAATTGAAGGTCTCAACGATAAACTTATAACTGTATCAATATATGCTGTAGATATGCTGTAATATGCTGTAATATGCTGTAGATATTTCAGAAACGTTTGATTCAAAATTCCAACTGTCATTTTTTAGGTTAAATTGAACCCATAAATATGTTCATAACATCTTTCTATGTTGGCAGAAGACGACAATCTAATGTTAATAGTTTTAGTTCATGAAATACAAAACTGATAAATTTCTAGTTTTAGGCACATTAGCAGACACTGTCACATTTGAATCTGACCGTTTATAAAAAGTAATCGATGAAACTGCTAACACAAACAACCCCACTAGTGGCCGAGAGGTTCTGACCTCCAAATTTGTAGATGGTAGGTGCTGGGTTCGAACCCAATCGCGACCGTCGGCTTAACCGTTCGTAGTTTTCCGTGGTTTTCTTCGAACCATAGATTTCCTTGCGTAAACATGGGTTATTTTCCTTTAGAAACTCACGGGTTATTTTCCCTTAGAAATTTACGGGTTACTTACCCCCACGGAGGGCACCCCTCCTCTCATGGCCTATATCCCTAGTGTAGATAATTGGCCGGCACAAAACAAAACAAATAAAAAATTGTAATTTAAGAAATTACCCCAACCATTTGAAAAATGTTTCACTCGATACATTCATCTATCATTTTAAGCTAAATACCAGTTGTTTTATTGTGTATTATCCGTGCCACTGCTATAAATGACTTTATACATGCTGCAATTTGAAGGTACGGTTCGTTTAAGTTATATCACTCTATTGTCGCCAAGCATAAAAGTTGGCGACGAAAGAAACATTTCAAACTATTTAACATTGTTGGTGCAAAAGTAATCATTATTAAAATACAGCTTTGGCATATACTGTTATACTTGTAAGACTTTGGCATATATTGTTTGATTTTACAGAGCAGAATTTTGGAGATGGAGGTTTTAAACCAAAATCGATCGCAGCACATGCATCTGTGAATGGGTCCATCAGACATCGAATCAAAAAAGTTTTTTCCCAGTTTTTCCCAAGCCGATTGCTTTTTAGTTTTCTTTTTAGGTGGTGGAAAATCAAGAGTAATAGCTATAACATTTTCCGGCTTGTTAGAATCACTATTGGCACTCAAATTTTCCTGGTTAGAACCGACCGATAGTAAAACGCCATGGCTAGTGGATTGGTCGCCCTGGCGACATGATGTTTTACAATTAATCGGTTCGGCATTAAATTGCTTCCTTTTTCGTGATCGCCTTTCAACACGTAATTGGTTTTCAGCGGCTCAATAATCTTTTGATTTTATCATTTTCTGCATTGAAAGACGTTTTTGCGCCAAACCAAATACAGTATTACTCAGTTATCCCGTCGACCAATTTCGCCAAATGATACGAATCGCCAAACTAATAAGCAACTTATACATGTTGACTGTGTTTAATATCATTGAATGCGATATTCACGTTCATTCATTTCTTTGGCTTCGGCTTTTTCCGTATCTGTTAATTTCCGTCTACCCATTTTTAAATTTGTTAGTTTTCTCCTTTATTACAATGATTTTAACCATTTTAATTTACTATTCAAATAAAAATTCTTCTAAAAGTAAAGAATTTAATTTAAATTCAAATAAAAATTCTTCTAAAAGTAAAGAATTTAATTTAAATTCAAAAGTGGTAACATCATTCAAAAGTGGTAACATCATTCAAAAGTGGTAACATCATCGGGTCCATTCTCCCGAAAACAACAACCATTTTTCAAATGGTTAATAAAAGCTAACACAAACATCACTCGTCGCTAACCTGAACTAACTTTTAATGACTCGTATTCAAGTAAAACAGAGACAATGAAATCCAATTCCTACTATGCTGGCTTCTACTAATAAGGTGGAGATCTTCATAACATACAAACTATATTATTCTCTTTATTACTGGACATCAATACTGCACCAATTTAATTTTGAAAAATATAAACACATGAATAAACTTAAAATATTTTAATGAAATTATTGATTTCATTCTTCTTTTAGGAAAAATCACACGCTTTGAGCAACTGGAAAATATCATTTTGAAATTAAAAGAAAAATATTTTATTTTTATGGAGTTAAAAAGGCAAAAGAAATTCATTATTAGAATTCGAAACTTTGTTTTTTAATTCCCCTCTACTGCGCACTATACAGTGAGTTCGAAAATAATTAAACACATTTGTGGAGCAAACATTCAAACCGTGTTTTCGCCCCCCCCCCAAAAAAAAAAAAATAAAAATGACTGATCTGAATAACTTATCTGATAACAGCTTAAGTAAAATGGACCTTGAAGGTAAAAAGACTTTAAGGCTCTTTAGAGATGGATGTATTGCCCAAAATAAAAATAACATGAATGTTCATATGCTTTTGCATTTTTTGTTCACATCTAATTAAAGCATTGATAAAATACTATTATACTTTTTAGTAAAGCTGTTATCAGATTCACGGACTTTAGGCGAGACAAACTTTTCAGCCGATTTTAACTCCAATATTTTACCGTTCAATGAGAGAAAAAGGTTACAATTGTTTTTGAAAAAGTTGGAGGAAAAGCCGAAAAAACAGTTTCTACTAGTACCAGGCGTTAATATTGATCGCCTACTCGTATCAATCGCTTATCTCTGATTCGTTGAAATGTTCGATGTTGGATGAAATGTCTTGACTAGGAGAGACTTTTTTGGAACAGCCGAAAAATGTTGGGGGAACATTTCTGTTTGTTATAACACTGGATTTTGGGACGACATTTCGCGAAAAATTTGAGGAAATCAAGTATTGGCTCAAAAGTCTTACGAAATGTTGGTGAATCTGAGCAGCTTTAGAGGCTACAGTTTTCTCCCGCAGGTCGTGTGTTTGGTTGTGTTGAGAAATACTCTAGGAAAATGTTACTATCATATCAAAGGAACAATATTATGAAATGTACATAATCGTTGGTGATGTGAAAATTTTGGGACCTTTTGCATACTATAAATCATTAAATGTGTACTTTCGAAACATATCAAACATTTAACAATTGAAAAGGGTTGTTTTAAAGAAAAATAAGAGAACTGTTAAGGTGAAAGGCTTCCAGAATTATAGATTTCAACATCTAACAAGGAAGGTTTCCATACGGGCATATTCAGAAAAATCTGAAAAAATTATAGAATGTTCTTCTCATATAGTTATATATGTTTATAAAAAAAATTTCGGCGGAACTTCATTGCAGTGTCCGTAAAAAATTAATGAAAATTTCGTTTATTTGGCGATTTATCTCCGGTTGGCGAAAAAACAAAATTTTGAAAAATACGCTTTTACGCTTCGAACACTGTTAAAAATCTGCTGCATTTTGTTGCAACGCACTCCACCGCTTGTATATAATATCTCTATCCCAACCAATGAGAAAGCTCCATTTCACGGCCAAGTAACCGTTTTCTATACAAGCAAGGGAATGCGTTGCAGCAAAATGCAACAGATTTTTATCAGTGAATACCTTTTAAAGAAAAAACTTTCTATGTTCAATTTATTTAAATAAGTTTAGTTTAAATAATTTTAGTTTTGCATTTTTTATTTTACTTTAAGTGTAGTTTTGTCATATACGTTTATATGTACTTATAACAAAATGAAATTAATATATTTTATCATTTAAAACACAATTTAAATTGATTAAAGTTGTTCCAAATTGAAAAATACACTGATAAAAATCTGTTGCATTTTGCTGCAACGCACTCCCTTGCTTGTATAGAAAACGGTTACTTGGCTGTGAAATGGAGCTTTCTCATTGGTTGGGATAGAGATATTATATACAAGCGGTGGAGTGCGTTGCAACAAAATGCAGCAGATTTTTAACAGTGTATGACACAGACGATTAGACATTGTTGCTATGGAAACCTCTTTTTCGGATTAGAAATGTACGAAGACAGTTCCCGTAAAGGTGATTTTTTTTTATAACCGGTAAAGATTGTTAAATAATAAAAAAAAAATAGTGAATTGGAGCATCGCCGTGCAAAAGGGGGGGGGGCGCCCCGGGCGCGGAGATTTAGGGGGCGCCAAATTTATATTACCAACGTTAATTTGGGTCTGTTACAAGAAAAAGTTGGGGAAGGGGGTACCAAACTAACACTAGCCCAGGGCGCAGTTTTCTCTTCGCACGCCCCTGAATTGGAGAATAAAACAATGGGAAAATTTCATTCAAATCGGTAACATAAAGAAAAGAAGAAGATGAAATATTCATTTAACCTACTTTATAGAACAAATGTTCAGAAAGTTGAATATGTTGTACAAAAAATGGAAATTATTCTAAATAGCAGGAATTATGACTAATAGCAAATAAATTTTTGCAAAAAATCATATTTTACAAAAATCTCATTGGCAGATTGGAAATTTAAGCACTCAAATATTTAGATTTAACCTATTTTAGCCATTTTTAATCTTATTTCACTTCGTTTCCTGTGTGAGTGCTTTTCGCCCTATGAGTGAAAAGGATTAAAAAGAAATATGCGGAACTTTTTTACTTTTTTAGAAATACGTATTAATATTAAAAAATCGAGACAAATAAGAGTAGGAATCATACTTTAAGATCTCCAAGGATACCCTATTATTTTTTCTTAACAGATGAATCAACTACACAGTATACATTTTTCTTGTATATATTTGTGAATTTTTAATAATCTGTAAATATGCGAGTCCACAATCTTTATTACTTTTCCCAATTTGAACGTTCTACGTTCCATAGCTTAAGAGTAAAATCACAGTGACAGACAGATGCAGAAGTGATCTTATAATGGTTCCATTTTTACTTTGTAAGTACGGAACACTAAAAATGAGTATGATATGTAACAATTCGGCATAGAATTATAAATTAATGATCTTTGTTTGTTTCTTTTCCTCAATAGGTTTTACTAATGCCTTTCTTTCTTTAAATTTCACGGTTCCGGGTCAAGCGATACTATTAAAAGTATTATGTACTCTTAAAAGATATGCGGTACTTTCTGTTTTACCTACAACCTTGATATTTGGCATAAAGGGAATCTTTTTCTCTCATGTAAAGGAAAAAATGCGAAAGCTAACATTTTATCAATGTATGGCGCTTTATTACGTGTCAGAGTCATGAATTTCTATAATTTGAAAATCCAATCATATAATTTTCGGATTTTTCCCATTGCATTTACTACAGAACTTCTCTTCGTATCGACTTTCAAAGTATTGTGCCAATCACTGAAAGTAACCGGTAAATGTCTCTCTAAAAAGCAAAGGATAGTTAGTGTTAGAGTTATTTGTAATTTATCTTTGAAATGTGGCATCATACTAGTTCGCTATTCTATGTAACCATAGAAACGCAATTCGTCTGTTTTTTGGTTGTTGTTGTTTTGATTTGCTAAGAGTAAGCAACGCTTTCGCTATATCTTAAAATAAAGGATACAGTCTACTAAAGTATGTGAGTTTATTAATTAAGTTAATACGCATCGCCGCATCACACATCTGGTCACGTCTCCCGGAGTCTATATATATTTTTTTCTTCACTTCGAAAAGAAAAGTTCGAAAATAATGAACTGTTTTCATCCTTGAATTTTATTAGAACATTATTTTACAAGCTGGACTGGTGAAAAAAAAGAAAGAAAGAAAATCGTCTGCCGCAGCAATCAAGGTAATGAATTATTTATTATTCCTTTTGCTCTTACTATAAGTTTTTGAACATGGAAAACATTGAAAAATTAAAAAAGAAGCGTGCAACATTACGCACTTCAATTACGAAATTAATTAGTAAATTAGAAACATTAATAAAAGATAAAAATAGTGATATTGATAGATATTTAGAAATTTCAGAACAATTAAATGACAGAGAACAAACTCTAAAAAACCTAAATAAAGAAATAGAATCTGGTATTAGTTTAGAAAAAGAATATGAAATCGATATTAACGCTAGCGAAGAATACCAAGAAAAAATTATAAAGGCCAAATTTCAAATTAAAAAGCAACTTAAACATTTAGAACAAAGTAAAGTTTCCAATGAAATTCAACCAAATTCTACTCAAATAAACAACGCGATAAATATTAAATTACCCGATATATCTCTTCCGAAATTTTCCGGAAAACCAGAAGAATGGGGTCTATTTAAATTACAATTTAACAACTTAATAACTTCAAATGAGCAACTATCAGATGCGCAAAAGTTGCATTATTTATCAGCGGCATTAATAAGTGATGCAAGAGCTTTGATTAGCACAGAAGACACTTTTTCATCTTTATTTCAAGCATTAAAAGACAGATATGAAAATGATAGAATAGTAACAGAAATACACATCAATTCACTCTTAAACGCAGATAAACTTACACAGCCTTCCGCTAAAGATCTTCGAAATCTAGTCGATAATGTAAAAAAAAGCATTCGCGCCTTGAAGATTTTGAATTATAATAGAAATAATCTTTCAGATGTTTTAATATTGAACATCATTCTCCAAAAGTTAGATAGAGATACCCGAAAAAATTATGAAATGACGATAAGTTCAAAAGAAGTTCCGAAGTTAGATGAATTACTTTTATTTTTAGAAAAACGATCTCAATATTTGGAAAATATTCATACAGTCACGTCTGTTAAACCTTTCAGTAAGGATCAGAAACGTTCATTTAATTCTAAGTCATTGACTTTGTTAGCAGAAAGTCCACACATTTGTTCAATGTGTAAAGGCAATCACATTTTAATGAGATGTTCCCAATTCTTAAATTTACCAGCAAAAAAAAGGTTTAATATTGTTAAAATGAAAAAATTATGCTTCAACTGTTTATCATCAGTTCATAACATTAGCCAGTGCAAAAGTTCAAGCACGTGCAGAAAATGCAACAAACGGCATCACACATTGATCCACCTGGAACGCGGTGAGGAAAATATTGATACTAATCAGACAATAGCAATTCAAGATGAAAATACTATTAGTAGTAATCTATCGCCAACCGCAAACGCATTTACTCCTCATAGTTACACAAATAATCAGATGTCTGTTACCGCATTGGGTGAAAATACACATTCATTTGATAACACGCATTCAACTATTAACAATACTGTAATGAGTATGATGTCTTCTTCTAGTAAACAAGTACTGCTTTCAACTGCGATAATATATGTACAAAATGCTAGACGAGAATTAGTTCCTCTTAGAGCATTGTTAGATTCAGGATCGCAAAATAACTTTATAACGAAGGAATGTTCTGAGTTATTGTTCTTGAAAGGAAGGAAAATAAACGCATCAGTTTCAGGGCTAAATGGTTCAGTTATGAATATAAAGGAAAGTATTATAACAACCATAGTAAATAAAAACAGGAGTTTTAATGAAACATTGCAATTTTTTGTTGTTCCTAAAATTACGCGCATAACACCAGCTACATATCTAAACATCATGCCTATTAAGCATTTACAAACCTTTCAGTTAGCTGATCCACAATTTGATAAACCAGGTCCAATACATGTTTTATTATCAAACGAAGTATTTTTTAAATTAATCGGACAAAATAAAATAAATATGCAAAATTTGGTTTTTCAAGAAACTGTTTTTGGCTATGTTGCCAGTGGTTCTACGTCTATGCCCCAACATAATTTTAATAATTATTGTGGTCTTGTTCGATCGGTGGATGATTTATCCAACGCTATGCAAACATTTTGGGAAATTGAAGCGATTCATGATAAAAACCCAATAAAAAGTAAAGAAGAGCAGTATTGTGAGGAACATTTCTTGCGTACACACACTAGAAGAGAAGATGGTAGGTATATTGTGGAAATGCCAATTAAAACTGGTGGGCTTGCATGTTTAGGAGATTCAAAGGAAAACGCACTTAAACGATTAAATCACTTACTTAAACGATTTGCGCACAATCCAGCCATGAAATTGTTATACGAAGAATTTATTAACGAATATAACGATTTGGGACACTTAGAAGAAATCTTGCTGAAAAAAAAACCCGAATTTTCCTATTATTTGCCGCATCATGGGGTATACAAACCCGAGAAACCAAGCACGAAATTAAGGGTTGTCTTCGATGCTAGTGCAGCTACTACCAGTGGTGTTTGTTTACATGATATTTTATTAAACGGAGGATTAGTCCAAGATGAGCTCTTCGATATTATTTGCCGATTTCGAACTCATAAATACGTCTTTACTGCTGACATCATAAAGATGTATCGTCAAATATTAATTTCGGAAAATCAGAGAGATTTGCTTCGAATTTTGTGGAAAACTGATGAAGAAGAACCAGTCAAAATATTTAAGTTAAAGACGATTACATACGGTACATCGAATGCACCTTATCTTGCCACGCGGACTTTGAATCAGCTTGCAATTGATGAAAAGGACAATTTTCCGCTAGCATCACGTGTAGTTCTTCAAGATTTCTACGTGGACGACATATTAACAGGAGCTGACACTTTAACTAAGGCTCAACAAGTGCAAGCACAATTAATCGCATTGCTTGAACGTGGTGGCATGAAGTTGCACCGATGGTGTGCTAATCACCCCGAACTCTTGAAAATCGCAACTAGCAATCAAGAGTATACATTCAATGATCGTAATGCGGACCAGAGCACTAAAACTCTAGGATTGTTATGGCATCCAGTTCGTGACTGCTTTTCGTTTAATTCATCAGTTAAGGAACCAGTTGTATACTCAAAAAGAACTGTTTTATCCGACATAGCGCGTATCTACGATCCATTGGGATTACTCGGTCCTGGAATAGCTAAGGCTAAGATTTTCATACAAAGACTGTGGCTGTTAAAGCTGGATTGGAACGATCCACTTCCAGATGACATTAAGGATGAATGGCGACGCTTTATCAGAACGCTTCAGAATATAAACAATTTAAAAATCAATCGATTTGTTTTAAACGAAGGGCATTCGGAAGTTGAACTGCACGGCTTCTCCGACGCCTCCGAGCTCGCATATGGAGCAGCCATTTATCTACGCTGTTTCACAAAATTTAATACATCTTTAAATTTACTGTGCAGCAAGTCTAGAGTTGCACCATTGAAACCTTTGACAATCCCACGATTGGAATTGACCGCAGCTGCCTTATTGTCTCAACTCGTATCTAAGATAGTGACTGTACTAAAGTTGAACATCAGTAAAATAATACTATGGTGTGATTCAACCATCGTCTTAGCGTGGATTCAGACTCCTCCTCATCTACTTAAAACCTTTGTGGCCAACAGAGTTTACAAAATCCAAGAATTGACCCAGACTCTTCAATGGAGACATGTACGCTCAGAGGACAATCCAGCAGACCTTGTATCTCGAGGACTATCCTTTGACAAATTAATTGATTGTGAACTTTGGTGGCATGGCCCTCTCTTCTTGAGAGAAAGAGACAGTGAATCCAAACACAGCATTGATTTAGAACAAGTGAAAAACAATATAGACTTTTCATCAGAATTAAAATTGAAAAATAGTACAGCATTATTAAGTTTAAATTCTAGTGAATTTGTAAATGAAATTTTAAGTATTAGCAATAATTACACTAAAATATTACGTGTTTTAAGTTATATTTTCAGGTTCTTAGATAACACAAGAAAATTAGATGAAAAAAGAAAGGGACACGTAAGTATGGAAGAATTATCACGAGCAGAAATATTTTTAATTCGGGAAATCCAAAAACTTGAATTTAAGGCAGAATATACTGCATTGTTAGAAGGTAAGCAAATTTCTAAAAAAAGTAAATTGCGATTGTTAAACCCCTTTTTAGATGCAGATAATGTGCTAAGAGTAGGAGGGCGTTTAGATAATGCAGACCTAAGGTTTGCTCAAAAACATCAATATATTCTGCCAGCTAAGGGTAAATTGTGTAGCCTAATTGCAATTTACTATCATAAAAAATATCTTCATATAGGTGCACAAGCATTGTTATGCTACTTGAGGCAAAAATACTGGCCTCTACGGGGAAGAAATTTAGCTAGAAAAATAACGCATGAGTGTGTAACTTGTAGTAAAAGCAACCCCATAACCATACAACAAATCATGGGTTCCCTACCCAGAGAGAGAGTACGTCCTAGCGCACCATTTAATTACGTAGGAACAGATTTTGGTGGCCCCTTTTTCATAAAATATAAGGGACAGAGAAAGGGAATTCTTAATAAGGTGTATTTGGCAATCTTTGTTTGCTTTGTAACTAAGGCAGTGCATCTCGAACTAGTGTCAGAATTGACTACAGATGCATTTATTGCTACCTTAAAAAGGTTCATTACTAGGCGCGGAAGGTGCGCAGTAATCTTTTCAGATAATGCAAAAAATTTTGTTGGTGCTAACGCCGAGTTACAGAGACTCCATAATTTACTAAGACATCCTGAGGAGAAGTTAGCGAATTATTTGTCAGAAGAGAATATTATTTGGAAATTTATTCCACCCAGAGCACCTAATTTTGGCGGGTTGTGGGAGGCAGGAATAAAATCGGTAAAATATCATCTAAAGCGAACGGTAGGTAATGCAAGTCTAACGTTCGAAGAGTTATTAACTGTAATTGCTCAAATAGAATCTATATTAAATTCACGGCCAATCACTCCATTGTCTTCAGACGTGAATGACTTGGAGGCCTTAACACCAGGCCATTTCTTAATTGGAAGGCCTATGACAGCCATCGTTGAACCAGAATTAATTAATGTTAACGAAAATAGACTATCTAGATGGCATAGAATTTCAAAATACATTCAATTGATATGGAATCGTTGGAATAAGGAATATTTAAATACGCTCCAACAACGCTCCAAGTGGCAGTTTGAAAAAAATAATGTTAGCATAGGAACCCTAGTGTTGATAAAGGAAGATGACCTCCCTACAAATAAATACTTACTAGGACGCATTATAAATATTTTCCCTGGTGCAGATGGTAAGATTAGGATCGTCGAAGTTAAAACCGCTAGGGGAATACTTAAAAGAAGTATTTCAAAAATTGCGTTATTGCCACAACAAGTCTCGGAAAATTAATTACGAAATGTAAAAAAAAAAAAAAAAAGGGTTTTGTTATGTCTTTTTATTTTTAGTTTTCCTATTATTGTATGTTCATAATTGTATTTTTCATTGTTAAAAGAAAATTGTTGTATTGTATCATATTACTTACGCATTTGTAATGTTAATATTTTGTACTGTATAATTTATTGAAGTTGACCCTTCAATGTCGGGGGGTATGTTAGAGTTATTTGTAATTTATCTTTGAAATGTGGCATCATACTAGTTCGCTATTCTATGTAACCATAGAAACGCAATTCGTCTGTTTTTTGGTTGTTGTTGTTTTGATTTGCTAAGAGTAAGCAACGCTTTCGCTATATCTTAAAATAAAGGATACAGTCTACTAAAGTATGTGAGTTTATTAATTAAGTTAATACGCATCGCCGCATCACACAGTTAGTTTGACCTAAAATCTTGAAATTTAATGCGAATCTTGGAGCAGATGCACAGCAAAAATTCCGAAATCCATTGATGTATAATTGTATGTCGATTTATTACGTGGTTTTTCACAATCAGAAATTCATATGCGACATCGTAAGGTTTTACTTTTTCTCTTTTCAAGTACTCGGGCCTAAAAGTGTCCTTGTGCAATCGTTTACATTTTATTTCTATAATCGGATAAAATTTACCAAATAACATCTTTCCCTTTCCATGCTGAACTGCCCCACCAGTGGCCGAGAGGTTCTGACCTCTCAACTGGTAGACGGTAAGTGCTGGGCTCGAACCAAATCGCAGCCGTCGGCCTAACCGTTCGGGGTTTTCGTGGTTGTCTTCGAAACTTGCGTAAATACGGGTTAGGTTCCCTCAGAAAGACCCCCCCACGAAGGGCACTCCTCCCCCTGGGCCAATATCCCTAAAGTAGATAATTGGCCGACACAAAATAAACCAAACCAAACCATGCTGAACTAGTTTAAAGAATTTTAATTTTAAAATATTTTATAAGTGAAGTTATGTAAAATACATTATTAATTTATCCAAATGTATTTTATTGTACGATTTATGACATATTTTATATTGAAATAGAAAATATGTGAAAATGGAACACAAAATTACTTTTAAAGGCATCTCTAAAATTTATTTAATTCCCAGTACTATAAAATTTTCGGAATAAAACAACACTAAAAATCTCATCATGAAAAGAAAAAGAAAATAAACTTTATGCTAAATAAAATTGTTTATTTAAACTAATTAGAAAAAATATTTTAAACTCATTTTTATGGAAAATTAAGGATTAAAATTATCAAGCCTAAAATTAATTTGCATCATAATCATAGTATGATTGTTATCAATCTTTGAATTCACATATAATACATATAAATAAATTTGACTGCATGGGCAGACATAAAGATATTGTACGGTTATGGTTTTAATCTAGTAAAGATTTGGATTAACAAATAATACGCACAAAAAAGTCTGCCTGCAAGGGTATATACACAATGATATTGAATGGTTTTGGTTTTAATCTAATAAAGTTTTGGATTAACAAATAATACATACAAATAATTGTGCCTGTATGGGCTTATACAATGATACTGAACAGTTTTGATTTTTATCTTGTAAAGATTTTTTTTAGCCATATTACTTCAATTTTCGTTAAAATTTCCTACATATGTTTTATAGAATGTACGTATCACACAGATGAGGATCGGTAAAAAAATGATTGAAACAGAAAAATAATTTACACCAACTACACCTGGCAAAATTATTTAAAGTACAAACTGAAAAGTTACAAGTGTTCGTAGTTTCAGTTCCAAACACAAAATTATTAGGATTTTCGAAATACCCTGGGTGTACTATAGTATACCCACTGGCATACCAAGAATATTTCCACATATTGATGTAACGAGGGGAGGACAGCTGATTATGAATAACTGCTTGTATCTTGAGGATAATTGTTTCTTTGGTACATTTGATATTGGACATTTTCAATTTGTATTTTGTCCGAAATCTTTCGAGTGAAATTTTTCCATTGTCTAAAGCCGTATGCATCAAGAGGTTGAATAACAGATGTAGTTTTAGGAGGAATATTTAAAAGTTGAAAAGTTTTATCTGGCGGCGTAACAGTATCAATAAAAGAATGATTTTTAAATGCTGACCAACTGTCAACAAGAAGCAACGAAGTATTCGGGGTAATCTTGAAATATACCTCGGATAGCCATATTTTTAATTCTTTTTTACTCATTTTGCCTGATTTAGTTGGAACAACAAAAATATTTTCTGCCTTAAATAATTTATTTTGTGTGATAGGCCCGAATTTTCCAGTTATTTCTGGAAAAACGATAAATAATGGTGATAGAAGTTTTCCACTTTTACTTATCGTTGGCATAATCGTATACGAATGTGTTACGGAACTCTTGGATTGAGTGACACTTTCAATCTGTTTTGTTCCAATGTAATCCAAAGTTCTTTGAGAATGTATCTCCTTGTTAAAACTGGATTGATCAGCATTGAACACCTGATCATCAAAAAGTTTACAGTCCCTTATAAAAATGTCTACGTCATTTAAAAAAGCACGGGCACATTTATCAACTGTGATATTCTCTTCTGTTTGATAATGCGAAAAGGTTTTTGTTATTTTTCTGCTGACAATGTTAAAATCCTTTTTGAAATTTGCTAACAACCTTTTAGAAGCATGAAACCGTATATTAAATTCAGTAGCTTTAATGCGAGCCCAGCGCTGCAGGTCGCAGTCGTGTACACAGTGGCGTAGCTAGCGGGGGGCGGAGGGGGCGGTCCGCCCCGGGTGTCACCCTTCAAGGGGTGACACCCAATCTTTATTTGAAAGTACATATATATATCATCTTATAAAATTTTGGGAAAGTATTCTGGAAAAAAATGAAATTTACAGCTTATCACACAAAAAAAGATTTTTTTTTTTTTTTTTTTTTTTTTTTTTTTTTTTACATATAGGCACCACATTGATTTATGAGAAGTATGGGATGAATTATGAATAGCCCCTGTAATTTCTTATATGGGAGGTCTGCAGATGAACTAAAAAAGGTTTCGTCATTTCCCATGTTATAGATGCCATACATTCATTCCTCCCCCCCTTTTTTTTTTCTTAGAGATGAAACTCGCATACAATATAATCCATATTAAAAGATAATAATCTATACTTTAGTCTGCGTCAGCACCCTTGACTTCCAAAAATCCATAAACTTTAGGTTGTAATCTATATTGCGTCTCAAAAGTATATTGACTGGTAACTTTTTGAAATAATTGTTCAAAAATGAACCAATAATCATGAAAAAAAAAGCAATGATAAGAATCGTAGCATAAGTTTATTCCGATAAAGAATACAGTACAGAAATTTTGTTAAAAAATCAAAATAGGCTTTCCTATAAATGTACGGACTTTTTCAGTTTTTACTTTCTTCTATCTTCAATAAAAGAAAGTATTGTAATCGAAATTTTTTTCGACTTCCGGTTTTCGATGGATTTAGACGTTTTAGGGGTCAGAGATTCCAAAAAACATGTTTTTACAAAATGTCTGTCTGTCCGTGTGTCTGCCTGTGTGTGTGTCTGTCTGTGTGTGTCTGCCTGTGTCTCTGTCTGTGTGTATGTAGCTATTCTACCATCAAAAAGTGTATGAAGTTATGCATAGAATTGAACCAAATTTTTTGTGAATGCCTTTAGCTATGGCAAGCAAATCCTCCTTCAGTTTTGAAATATTCCGCCGGAAGGGGGCGCTGCAATCGCGATTTTTGTGCCATTTTCAATATTGTACCGACCAAAAGTATATGAAGTTATGCATAGAATTAAACCAAATTTTTTGTATATGTGTATGACTATGGCTAGTTGGTCCTCCCTGAATTTGAAAAAAATCCGTCGGAAGGGGGCGCTGCAATCGCGATTTTTGTGCCATTTTCAGTATTGTACTGATCATAAGTACATGCAGTTATGCATCGAATTGAACGAATTTTTTTGTGTAAGTGTATCACTATGGCTAGTTGCATCGCCATGACTCTGAAAAAAATCCGCCGCAAGGGGGCGCTGTAATAGCGAATTTTATGCCATTTTCAATATTGTACAACATAAAAGTGTATGAAGTTAGTTCTAGAACTGAACTACGTTTTTTGTATATGATTATTTTTGGTATGGCAAGTAGGTCCTCCATGAATTTGAAAAAAAATCTGCCTATCATTCTATTGTCCATCGGCTCGTGCAGAGACGGAAATTCGTTTTTACTCCGATTAATTGACTGAAGCAGAAATTTAAGATGAAATTCAAAGTTGGTATGGTCATGCTTTAAAATGTATGTAATGCTTTAAAATCATTAAAGCATTAAAATGAGTAACTATTTTTTTTTAAATATTAATATATACGTATGAGATAGAAGAAAGTTTTGAGATTGGCACATCCAACTAGTTTATTTTTAAATTATAATTTTGTATCTATTTCTTTGAATTATCTATAAAATCACATCAGGCATGCAATTGAAATTTTATTTGTAATAATGTAGAATTGTGATTGAAAAATATGGCGGATTTGGGGGTGGGGGTGGGGGTGGGGGGTGACACCATTTTGCATCCGCCCCGGGTGTCACCCATCCTAGCTACGCCACTGCGTGTACATTTATTTTACGTTTTCTTGCTTCTTGAAATTGTTCAAATACATATTTTTTTATTTCCTTCCAATTTTTCTTACTACCTGTTACGTTTCGAATTTGCTTTTCCCATTTGTATAGTTCTCGTAAACTTTTTACATATTTAAACTTCGTTTGCACACTTTTGAAGTTACGATTTGATTTTCTCACGTTCTCATTACGCCAGAAATTTACGGCCTGTCTTTTATAATCTAACGATACTGGTTTTATATTTGTGCTCTTTAATTCATCACAAGATAATACGTCAGAGAGTTCAATTTCATCGGAAATTTTCAATACTTCGTTCGATGAGAGATATGCATTAACAATAGATTCGTGATTTACATTAACATGTCTTTCACATTCATATTCTTTTAAAATTTCGAGTATGCGATTTTTCAATTGTATTTCTTCTTTTGTTACATCTGTCTGCCTTAAATTTCTTTCCATATATTCTTTGAATAGCATCCAAACAACATTATATGTGTTCATTCTCAAAACAAACTAAAAAAAACTATCTTAAACAAAAACAGAAAACGATTCAATAAATTCCATATACTAAAACAAAATCTTAAAAGTTAACTGAAAGTGAAAGTAAATTTTTGTAACTTTTAAAATATAAAAGAAATAAATTAAATAATTGAAAAGAAATGTCAAGTTCCCCATAACTTAAAATATATATTTACAAAACATAATACAAAGAAATATTTTTTCAATTATAAAATTAAACAGATGTAGCAACTAGCAACATGTATAATACAAAATAATAATAAATTCTTCTATGGTTTAAATTTAAATTAATTAAATATTGCACAAGCTACAACATCGCTAAAAATCTGTACCATTTTCTGCAGCGTAGAAAACGGTCAATTCACCGTGCTATGGAGCATTCTCATTGGTCAGAAGAGAGATATTCTATAAAAGTAGTGGAGTGACGTTGCAGTAATTCTCATTCAGCATTCTCATTGGTCAGAAGAGAGATATTCTATAAAAGTAGTGGAGTGACGTTGGAGTAAATGCTGCAGATTTTTAACAGTGAAGTCAATTAAAATCAATTTTCAGATTCGTTAAAATCGTCTGCTTTTGGCGAGGAAATTCATTGCTCGCCAAATCCCGCGTCTCTTTCAGCTTTTCACGCCAATTATTCCAAACTATTTTATTTTTTTACATATCTAATAATGTAATTCCGCCGCTAATTTTCACTGATCCTTTATTACCTACATGAGTAGTTTAATTCGTATTTTTTTCAAAAAATTCTGAGTATGCCCCCAATGGAGACCTTCCTTGTAAGTGAAGAATCTGGTGTAAATCTTTTCAAAAAGGAAGTTACTGTTGCTCGTGTTCAAAGGGTTGTTATAAAATATCTTCCTCTTAGCCACGCCATATTAGTTGAAAAGAAAAAAATATGTTGACAAACTTTTGAAAATAATGTAATGGTGATCAGTGGCAAAATCAAACTGATGCTGTCTTAAAATGGTACAAATACATTATCCATGATTTACCAGCCTGTAATGTAGAAGATGGGGAAGTGTGTGACTGTCTAGATGAAGATATTGATTTTAAAATTTGAAGTGGCCTTATGGCAAACAAATATTTGTTAATAAATTTGTTAATAAATATTTGTTAATAATTTGTCAATAATTAAATGAAATTCAGTATTTGCTCAAATAAAATAATGCTTTTGTATTATTTGTTAGCATTTATTTCATTCAAAAAGCGTTATATCCAATTATCAAACAATCAAAATATGTTTCCACCACAGAATTCGGTCAAAACGGGATTTCTCCAATTTTTAAATAATTTTATAAATTAGTTTTATGTTTAATAACTTACATATGCTTGGAATTCTCTCTAATAAAAGTAATAAAAATACACAAATAAAATTTAGTATTAAATATAAGTTATTTTGTTTTTTATAAGTTTTTTGTGTTTTATGAAGATTTGTATCTAAAGGAGAAAGCATGGTTTACATGTTTGCTCCAGATTTTACTTTTTTACTTGCTAAACTTGTGGGCTTGGAATGTAACCGTACTTTTTAGCTCACAGGCTATCATAGCCTGAGAGCTTATGTGCCCGTCCGTTCTGTATGTATGTGCGTAACGCGATAACTCATGATAAAAATATCGGATCCACTTGAAATTTTGTATATAGGTATATCCTGATAAGGCGCTTCCCTGATTAGTTTTTGGAGTTCATTCGATATGTATAAGAGGGGGAACGGGGGGCTCATGCCCCCCGTTAGTTGATATAAATGGGATTTTCATGCAGAATTAAGTTTTCAAAATTTAGATTAGGATCATTCTGATGAGGCGATTCCGTGACTGTTATTAGGTGTTCATTGAATAAGTATAAATAGGGGGAACAGGGGTTCTAATTCCCCCCCCCCCCGTTAGTTGATATAAATGGGATTTTCATGCAGAATTAAGTTTTCGTTCAAAATTTAGATTAGGATCATTCTGATGAGGCGATTCCGTGACTGTTATTAGGTGTTCATTGAATAAGTATAAATAGGGGGAACAGGGGTTCTAATCCCCCCCCCCCCCCGTTAGTTGATATAAATGGGATTTTCATGCAGAATTAAGTTTTCGTTCAAAATTTAGATTAGGATCATTCTGATGAGGCGATTCCGTGGCTGTTATTAGGTGTTCATTGAATAAGTATAAATAGGGGGAACAGGGGTTCTAATGCCCCCCCCCCCCGTTAGTTGATATAAATGGGATTTTCATGCAGAATTAAGTTTTCGTTCAAAATTTAGATTAGGATCATTCTGATGAGGCGATTCAGTGACTGTTATTAGTTGTTCATTGAATAAGTATAAATAGGGGGAACAGGGGTTCTAATGCCCTCCCCCCCCCGTTAGTTGATATAAATGGGATTTTCATGCAGAATTAAGTTTTCGTTCAAAATTTAGATTAGGATCATTCTGATGAGGCGATTCCGTGACTGTTATTAGGTGTTCATTGAATAAGTATAAATAGGGGGAACAGGGGCTCTAATGCCCCCCCCCCCGTTAGTTGATATAAATGGGATTTTCATGCAGAATTAATTTTCGTTCAAAATTTAGATTAGGATCATTCTGATGAGGCGATTCCGTGACTGTTATTAGGTGTTCATTGAATAAGTATAAATAGGGGGAACAGGGGCTCTAATGCCCCCCCCCCCGTTAGTTGATATAAATGGGATTTTCATGCAGAATTAAGTTTTCAAAATTTAGATTAGGATCATTCTGATGAGGCGATTCCGTGACTGTTATTAGGTGTTCATTGAAGAAGTATAAATAGGGGGAACAGGGGTTCTAATGCCCCCCCCCGTTAGTTGATATAAATGGGATTTTCATGCAGAATTAATTTTCGTTCAAAATTTAGATTAGGATCATTCTGATGAGGCGATTCCGTGACTGTTATTAGGTGTTCAATGAATAAGTATAAATAAGGGGAACAGGGGTTCTAATCCCCCCCCCTTAATTTATATAAATGGGTTTTTCAAGCAGAATTGTCAGATTTCGTTCAAATCTCTGAATAGTTTTGGAAGTTTAATGGTTAAGTATAAAAGAGGGGGATAACTCCTTTTAAATTATATAAATGCTAAATGGGTTTTTATTAAGAATTATCTCATTTGCTCTGAATTTTGGATATAGATTTTTTATATGATAAAGCATGTCTTTGATAGTATAGGAGTTTCAGTGATTAAGTATAAAAAAAGAGGAAAGGGGAGAGCTGTTTCCCCTTCTTAATTTTTTTTCGAACGGAATTAACCCTTGAAAATATAAGGCTTTAATGTACAATTAGTATTTGTAGCCTGTGAGCTCAATGCCATCAGTTTAACTGGGCAGTATTCTTTATTTTTAAATTTCTCCTCGGAAAAATGAATTTTTTTCTTTTTATTTTCTGTATGCTCTTCTTGAAGAATGTTTTTTCATTTTTATTTCCCAAAATGCTTCTGAAATACATGTTTAATTTTAAATTTTAAGTGTAAAAATCTAAACGAAGCAAGCGTTTTGTAAATAATATTTTAACACTTTAAATAAAACTAACAATGCATTTGAAAATATTTTGTAGAATAAAAAAAAAAAAAAAAAATCTTGAAGAAGAATATAGAGAAAATAGAACAATCTTTTTTTAAAATTTTTTGAAGAGGAATTTGAAAAGTACAGATGTATTCTAAATCCATAGATTTAACATTAGAGAGGGGATTTCCAGCCTCTCCTAATTTGGAGTCCCCCCTCTCTAATGCTAAATCTATGGGCATTTGATTCTGCATTCTTATATTTAAAACATTCTCTTGGGAAATTAATATTTTTAATTCATACTTTCTGTTATTTTTCTTAAAGGATATGACTTTTTTTTTCTTAGTTCTCCAAATACAGTCGACTCTCGTTAATTCGAAATCGGATAATTCGAATCTTCGCTTAATTCGAACTAAATATGAAGTCCCGAAATTTTCAATGGCAGAATAACGTAAAAATTTTCATTAATTCGAACTTATTTTCTCTCGACTTCGGTTAATTCGAACTAACGAGAGTTCCGATTTTTCATTTTTCTCTTCTTTCTCAAGGATTTCAGATCATTTGAATATCTTTCTGTCTTTGATTTTTGGGGAAATTGTTCCGAACGAGCATACATATAAATCCAATGCATTTGATATCCACTTTTTTAGTGTCTCGTCTGTCCATCAGTGATGCTTTAAATTTTTCTTCCATCATGCTTGTTTCTAATCTTTTAATTAGTTTATGTATTTACACATTCTAATTTAATATTAAGTCATATTCTAATGATAACAGACAAAATAAATTAAAAAAAAAAAAAAAAACACCACAACATTAATTCCTTTGTAATAGTACCATATTAAGCATGTTTTCATTTCATACTTTCCATAATTCGAACTTCGGATAATTCGAACATTTCTTGTGGTCCCGACGAGTTCGAATCAACGAGAGCCGACTGTATATCTAAAATCTATGCTTAATTTAGTATTTAATGTGTTAAAAGCTGAAGAACTAAGGATAAAATTTTAATAATTTATGTAAAATTAAGCATAGATGTTAGAATTTTTTTGGGAACTAAAAAAAAATGAGAAGAAGAATACACAGAAAAAATGAATTAAAAAATAATAATTTCCTGAAAAGATATTATAAAACCCCAAAAGCATCAAACACACATAGATTTAAAGTTATGTAGGGAATTCAGAAGCTGGGTGACTAGCAGACTTAAGAGCCCACAGTACTGACTGAAAAAGACCCGAGGATAATGTTCAATGTATGATGTATAACATTCTTTTCAAATATCGAGCTCAAATTTTTACATTTTTACATGATTTCTTTTCTTTTTTTTAGGTGCGTTCGTAATTATGTAAATACGTAGCACCTATAGTTGTTGTTCAGTCCGTCCGTCTGTCTGTCCGTCCGCATATAAGAACGCAAAAACTACCCAACCGAATCTTTTGAAATTTAAAATGTATAATTATTACATAATTTTGTCGAGTCATTTCAAATTTTATGAAAATCGGATGGATAGATCAATTACAGGGATGATCAAAAGTATTCCGTTACATTACGGTCAATGAGAAAAAATGTTGCAAATGCATTTTAATCGTTTGAAATTTAAATTACATACTTATTACATAATTTTGTCAAATCATTTAAATTTTTTTGAAAATAGGATGCATAGATCAAATACAGGGACAATCAAAATTACTCCGTTACATTACAGTCAATGGGGAAAAAAAGTTTCAAATGAATTTTAATAATATTACACTCATTCGAACATAATAATATTGATATGCATCATAAAATGCATATTATAATATAGATTTTGTGCATAATTTGTTGTGCAAAGAACATTTGTTATTGATTTACAAGGCCACACAAAAGTATTCCATTACATAATGAGTATAGAGAGAACATTGTTTGGTGCGCATTTTAATTGTAATTAACCATTTACAAGGAGTTTTGCGGGATAGAATTTTAGAAAGTATCGAACGGAAGGTAGGTTGGTCGGATGTGCCAGGTGCTCCCTCCTTTTACATGTGGGGGGCGGTGACCGCTTGAGCAGCCGGCTGTTTTTGTGGGTATTTTTGTGTATTTTGCTATAAGGTGCTATTTTGCGGTTGGAATAGTTTGAAGTAAGGTGTTTTTTGTATTTTTCTGTAGTTTTATTTAGTGTTTTTCTTTACGGTTGTCTAAGTAGTAATTTGATTTTGTATTAACAGTGTTCTCTTGTTTGTTTACCTGTACTGTATGTCAGTAGTGCCACTGACAAGTTCTATGGCGAGTTCTGAATTTAATATTAGTGATGGTGGATTAACAGTTGATGCTTCGACCATTAATGTCGAGATGGCGGATTATGAGGAAAATACTTTAACATGTGATGGCGAAACAAAAACATTGCGAGGTTGGCTTCTTCAACAGAGGCGTTGCTTCTTATGGCAGCCGAGAATGGTGGGAAGTACTTTAATATCTTCCTGCAAAGCACAGACACAAAATCCATTCCCAATAAAGATCCTAGAGCTGTACAACTAGAAAAAAAAATCCCGAGTGCCAATAACATTGACAATATTAGATATACTAGAAATGGTCACTTACTTATCAGTACCAATGACGTTGGTTGTGCTACGGAAGTTTGTCAGGTGACTGAGTTTTTGGGGGTGGCGGTGAAACAGAGGGTTATTTGGGAAAATATAACGAATAGATTCTTGATTTTTAACATTCCCGTCGCCATCCCCCTGGAAGAGCTGGGACTAGAAATAATGGCTACAAATAAAATTCAGATATTTGAAATGCGTAGATTTATTTAAAAAAAATTCCTTGAGTACCGTGTCTCTGGTGTTGATCACCACTTTGGGTACTATCATTCCGTCAGAAATCAAGCTCTGGTTTACTTTGCAAAGAATCCGCCAGTTTGTGGATAAACCAAGACAATGTGCTCGTTGTTTTAAATTTAATCATACGTCCGGCAAATGCCCGTCCGAGCAACTTTGTGCAACATGTGGCCTTAAACATACTGGGGCCTGTCTTTCCGAAGTCAAATGTGTGAATTGTGGGGAGAGCCATAGGGCGGACTATTTGCAGTGCCCCACACGTGTGAAAAAAGCGAATTTTCTACGTTTTCAAAGGAAAAACTTCCTGTCATTTATAGACGCTCGTCGTAAATTCTCGCCAAAGCTGAATCCTGAATCATATGCGCAAAAGACCAGTGTGAAAAAACAGGATATTGATGAATTGCAGAAAATCATAGAAATTAGGACTAACAATATGTTAAAAATCCTAGTAGATCATGCTGAGAAGCAATCGGAGAAAGTGCTGGACACCCTTACTGCGCTCAGCAATTTAATAATGAACTGTATGGCAAATTTCAATGAGAAGTCCCCGGAACGAAAACAGGCTAATTTGAAAGGGAAAGGATAATAATTAAAAAAAAAGTTGTGTTTTTAATATTTTGTCTCTTTTTCAGGTACAAGATTCGTATTGGGCATGTGCTTCTGCTGGGGTCAGGGTCCCGGGTTTTGTGTTGGTGTTTTTGTTTTTATTTGTAATTATTAATTAATCTCCTATGGGTATTAAAGTTGTTAAATGGAATGCTCGTGGCGTCTCGAACAAGCTCCCTCTCCTTCAGCTGGAGCTGTTTGTGTCGGCGGATATCTTGGTCATCCAGGAGACTTTCCTTTCTCCGGAGTGGCCCTTTTCGGTGTCTTGCAAGGTGGTTTACCTTGAGGACAGGGTCGGTAGGTCTGGTGGTGGTCTGGCTGTGGCCATGAATGCTACCTGGTCATCCACTTGGTTGTGTTTTGATAATTTTGTTCTGGCCAATGAGTGTCTTGGAGTCCGCGTCTTTTTGGGGTCTTATACTCTTAACATTATAAATGTCTATTCCCCGTCTGGCTTAGTGGTGAATGACCTTTCGAAAGTCTGCAGAGATATGTCTAGTACCTCCCTCATCTTGGGTGATTTCAATCTTCACCATCCGCTGTGGGGTACTTCGGTGTCCTCGCAGGCTAGCGAGAGTTTTGTGGAGTGGCTTTCTGATAGCCCCTTCTGTATCTTGAACACTACTGTCCCGACCCATGTGGCTCCTAGTGGGAACAAGTCTCTAATTGATTTGTTGATTTGTTCCTCTGATCTCTTGGCTTGCTCTTCCATCAATGTAGAGGAGGATCTATTCGATAGCGACCATTTCCTCATTGCTATCTCTGTGGAGCTTCACCCTCCTTTGCAGTCTCGCCCGGTCCTTTTAACTGGTCCCGTATCTCTCAAGAGGTTGATTCCAAGCTCCTCCTTGTTTCTGACTTACACCTTACCTCTTTTCAGTCTTTGGTTTCGTGTTCCACGTCTCATAATAGTACTGCCCGAGCTATTTCCGCGAAATGCCTCCCGATGTGGTGGACGGCGCGTTGTAGTATTCTTAGTAAGCAGAAGAGATTTTATTTGAGAAGAGCGCGGCAGTTGCTTCTGAGGAGCATTGGCTTAAATATAAAAGATTTTCTGCAAAGTTGCACCAAGTGATCATAGAAGCCAAGTGTAGGTACTGGGATACCATTTGCTGCAATGCTAAAGACCCTCGTCTCCTTTATAGAATCTTTCGCAACCTAAGGTCTCGTTCTTGCTCTTCTCCTGATTCCCATCTCTATTTGCAGTTACCCGACGCCTTCTCTTCTGACGCAGGTGCCCAAGCGGAGGCTTTTGCAGATCACTTCAGCGAAGGCAGCAGTCACGAGCCTATTCCTTTCACATATGGTGATGACGGTAACGCTACCCTCAACGGTCTATTTACTATCTCGGAGCTAAAGGCGGCCATTAGGAGAACGAGAGTGTCTACCCCTGGGGAAGACATATATGTCTGGGTATGTATAATAGCATCTGGTATTCTGGCGACATCCCCCAAGCTGGACGTCGGCCACTATCCTACCGATTTTGAAGCCCGACAAGCCGAAACACGATATTTCATCCTACCGTCCGATCGCCCTTACTTCCGTAACGGGGAAGATATGTGAGCGGATGATTGCGAGTAGGATCATGCACCACCTCCTCTGTAATAATACCCTGGTCAACAGTCATCTCGGCTTCCTACCTTTTCGGGACTGTCATGCAGCGCTCACCATTCTCCATCACGAACTCCAAGAAGGCGAAGAAATATATTCTGGGTATCTCGTTGGATTTGCATTCTGCCTATGACTCTGTCTACATCGACGGCCTTATTTATAAATGTGCTCAGGTAGGCATTACGGGAAGGATGCTCCGATGGATACATCGCTTCCTCTCTTCCAGAGTTATTAAGGTGGCCTGGAGGGGTCTCGTGTCTTCTTCCCGGAATATTGGTAGGGGTGTCCCCCAGGGGGCTGTTTTGAGTCCCACACTGATAAAAATCTGCTGCATTTTGCTGCAACGCACTCCACCGCTTGTATATAATATCTCTATTCCAACCAATGAGAAAGCTCCATTTCACGGCCAAGTAACCGTTTTCTATACAAGAAGGGCAGTGCGTTGCAGCAAAATGCAGCAGATTTTTATCAGTGCATCCCTTTTACTATTTTTATGGCGGATTTTTATGAAGTCTTGGAGGGTCTGGGTATTAAATTTCTCATATATGCCGATGACATTTTTATATACTGTATGAATGAGTCGTTGGATACATGTAGAGTAGAGGTCTGCACGGGCCGGAATTTCAAGGCCCGGCCCGTTGTAAAACTCAAAAGTTCGGCCCGGGCCTGGCCCGTTTTGGCCCATTACAATTTCTACGATTTCTAAAAAATTCAGATTTTTATCATATAACTAAGATTCCTTTTAAAGAATACTGCATACTAGCACTGGGCCGATGTAAGAATTTCTTAAATCGATTTATCACCCATCCTACATCGCGATTTAGGGTTAAATCTCGATTTAGCGATTTTACCTTTAGACTATGAAAACCCGTTTTTTTTTTATTTATAGAGACAAAATACAGTATTTATTAACCCCCCTCCCCTTTATCCTTTCTTGTGCTATATAGTATACAGTTTTTCTACATTTTTTGAAAACAGTTATTTACATAATAAACACAAAAAAATTTAATCCTATCCTATTATAGACATAAGACTCAAATAGGTACATTGATAAACATCTTTTATAATAATTTCAATAAATCGATTTTTTTAATAGGAGGAGTATGTAATTTAATTTGAAGTGAAAACATTAGGACTGGGCGATGTAGAGATTTCTTAAATCGATTTATCATCCATCTAACAATGCGATTTAGCACTAATTTTACCCTCTATAATACGAAACCTATCATTTAATTTTTAGTAACAAAATACGGGCTTTATGCCCTCCCCCCCACTTGTATTAATTTAGCATTTAATTGTTCAAATAACTAAAAAATATATTTTTTACAAACACACACACACACACACACACACACACACACACACACAAAAAAAAACCTGAATGCCTTTTTTTAAAAATTAGTGATCTATTTTAATATTTTTTATAAACTCATCCTTAAAGAAATAAAATAAAAAAGGATTTTTTTCATTGTGTCTGACTTGTTTTGAATGCTACAATCTAAATTACTTGAGTAGGGAAGCCTGGGGGCAACTTCCCATAACACTCTCAAACAGCACTTCATTGCTAATAACATGCATGCACTTGTGTTTTACAGACACTGAGTTAAAAACTTATTGAAGTAAGACAGAAGCAGATTCATTGATAAATTTAGCTGTTCATTTACCATCAGAAGAATAGTAGTATAAAAAAGAGGGGGGGGGGGGAGAGATTTGAGAAAAGAGTGCATTTTTTTTTTAACTTTTAGATTAAAGAAACATGTTTAATATAAATGTTGACATTCATATAGTGAATGGAGAAAGATTGAAAGGCCACATTACCAATGTTGCTGATTTTTTTTAGATCGTTGGCCCCTGTAAGATTAGTAATAAAACATAATCTTAAATATATATATATATCTTTATAATAACAAAAAAAGTAGAAAACTGCAAATCTACAGAAAAATTCATTGAATGCTTCCTCATTCTGCTGTAAAAAAACAAATAACCTAAAACATTACAGAACCTTCTTAACATATTTTTAATTAATTAAATGGTTAATTAAAACTAAAGTATTCTAATGCTACACAAACATATGAAAAATAATTTTTCATCAAAATAATGCATAAAAATATAAACTAAGAATGGGTTAATTGTCTGAGCGAAGCGAAGTCTTTATACTCAGAGATACGTAACGATATTAAAATTCAAAAAAATTCTTTCGTCAAGCAAATCTCAAAAAGTACTTGTCGGATTTTGATTCTGTTTTTACCAATAGGTACCTATGAAGGTAATCTGGTGAATGCACCTACTTTTAAAAATTAATTCCAAATAGTTTAAAAGTTATATTAAAAAAACTGATAAAAAAGCACAATTTATGTGCATACGTCACAGAAATTTGGTGAGCGTGATTTTCACCGGCTGGACATTTTCGTAGATAACCGAATCAGTACATGGAGTAAATAGTAATCATTTTCGCACTCTGAAATATTGAATGCAATAAAACATTTTAAAATTTAATCATGCAGGAAAATAAAACTGTTATTTTTTTTATATTAAAAAATGTCATAAAAACTTTGATTTTGAGATTTTGTGATAATCTCTTAACAGCACTTTTTGATCGCTAAAAGAATGTTTTACATATTTCACGTGTGAAAATTAGAAACAATTATGTTTTTAAATAAAAAGTTTCTTTTATGACATCATTTTCCTTTTATATTTATCTTCATTGCATGTTTTCTTTTAACTTATATTTTGTTTGTGTATGGAAGTCAATTCTGGTCACTAAATTTTCGGCACGGATACCACAAGCGCATCAGATTTGGCGCAATTTTTTTCAAAGCCCATTTGGCGAAAACTCCCTTTTCAAATAACGCTTACATACACATTTTTAAATTATTTTCTATTTTCAAAAAGAACTTACAGTAAATAAAATAATAATAATAATTAATAACTATAAAAAGAAATATTTTGTATAATTAAAAGAAGGAAGTGAAAGTAAATAAACATTTTATGAGTAAATAAACAAATAATAAATAAATAAAGCCGGGTTACCATCTCAGGTAAAATAATGCCATTTTGAAGCCAATTATGTACCCTGGTGCATATGTGACATTTTTTCCCATTTTTCATCCGTTTCCTGTTGGCATACAACTTTGGAATATGGAGTATGTATGCATACCTGGGAGCAATACTGGAATTAGACATTGATTTTTTTTTTTTATTCGATCCAAAAAGGGGCAACGGGGCTATTTTTTAAAGTTTTATACAATTTATACTGCATGAAGGAGCCACTTACCTATTTCTATATACCAGAAGAAGTAAGTGGTATGTAAAAACAATTATAGTATACATAAATAAAATACTTGAGATAATATACTAGAGATATAAGCACCGGGTTTGGCGAGATTTTTTATGCCAATTAGGCGAAAACATCGTTTTGATTACCAGATGCATATAGCATGCTATAACAACACGTTATTTATTTATTTCAAAATGGAAAAAAAATTTCATAAATGAAACATTTCCTGTTATTAAAAAAGATATAACAATCAATAAATGATAATATTTTTAGAACAAACAATTTATTATAACATTTATATGATAACCAGCATATTAGGCAACTAAACGCCATTTTGGCACCAATTAGGTACCTCGGTGTATATAGGGCATATATGTGCCATATTTATTTGTAAAACTGAGCATGAAAGTTTACCAGGTGTGTTTTCATAGGCGCTTATATCTTTTTGCAACATAGCGCACCTTTCGAAGCCAAAACTGCACAAAAGAAAAATAATCAATATTTGCAGCATTTTTTTTTTATGTAATGCACATTTTGTAATAAGTAGGCTCGATAATCAGACCTCGTTTTTTTGCTTTCAAAGATGATATTTCATACGACGTCTTTTTTGGGATTTGTCGTTTTCCCATATTTGATAGTATGTGTCTACTCGTTTTGTATCTTTTTTTGTAACTTTCTTCTTTATTAACAGCGACATCTGGATTTCCTATTTAAATAAAAATTCTTCTAAATACAAAGAATTTTGTTAAAATAGATAAATAATAGGAAATGCGGACATCTATTGCTCAAAACACAAAATTTTTCCTATTGAGTTAATAAAAATCAGTAAAAACACAATTTTTATGATAATAAAAAGGTGACTTATGTAATAAGAGTCATATATTATGTACGTTATGGATTAAGTATGAATATTTCAATGACAAGTTATATTTCAAAAGTATTATGAAATTAGTTAAAAACCATTTATATTAAACTAAATGAATAAAAGATCTATATTTTTAATGAAATAAATGGGATTTGAAAAATTATTGGAAATTTATCACCATAGATGTATCAATATTACAATCAGTACCTTGTATGCAAACTGGAACAATTAGCAATACTTTTTGTACCCGAAAAATGGTCGTTGCTTTTTTTAAGGTTAAAAAGTAGATTACGAAATATTCCTATATAGAGATGCCAAACCCTCGCTTATTGCATAGCAGAATTTTCTTATAGGAAAAGTTATTTTTTAAATCCGCAGAATGTTCCAATTTAATAAAACATTTTCTGTATTAAAATACCGGTACCCAAAATGCCGGAGACTTGGCAGCTCTGCCTATAACATTTTAATTAATCACGGTACTTCTTTTAATCGGATTCAAATTTAGTGAAGACAACGTTTTTTGGCCGAGAGCAGCTTTTTTCCACATGTGTAACTACGATACAATTCCTTGATGTTGACTTATGAATGTTTTGACTTATGCTATTATTGCTTCCTCTCATTTATTTATTTGAATTTTAAATAAGAAGACTCAAAATCGTGTTTTTTAAATATACGAAAAAATGCATTTCGAGAGAGGGCGAAAAGGACAATATTTGGCGATTTATTACCTGCGTTTGGCTAAGTGTCTTACTACCTTGTATTTAATACTCTTCACAATACTTCGCTGTTATATGGACTTAGGAGTTTTTATAAAAAGTTTGACGTAATTCGGGCTTAAGAAAGTGTGTTTTTTATTGAATAATACAAATAAATGAAAAATGAATACTAAGAAATACTAATAAAAGAAAAATGAAGCATTATATTGATCTATGTATATTTAAAAATTCATCTGCTAGCACTAATTAGATAATTTATGTCTTATGTGTATGTAATAGGAGATGAATAGCTTTTTATTCTGTATTTCTATGCTATAAAGCATTAACGTTTGTGTGTTTTTCGTTAGCATTGGGAGTACCTAGCCGATTTAAAAAATAATATGGGCAAAAAATGTTGGTAACCATCTTTTCTGCAAAATATACTATATTTTGCGTAGGAACAATAATCACCATCAATGCACGAGCGAAAAAAGTTCTAAAATTAAGAATTCTTTGATGTTGATATGACTAAATATTTAAAATCTTTTTTTTTTTTTTTTTTTTTTTTTTTTTTTTTTTTTGTGGCAACTTTTAAGATATAATATTCTCGTTATGAACGATTTCTAAAACATTCGACAATTTAATTTCACATATTAAACATTTTTTTTCTAGAAAAAGTTTTAAGCCCAATTTATTGAGAATATTGCAATTTCTAGGATACTGTTGGGGTCAGAAACTATAACTTTGGCATCACAGTAACTTATAAGATGTAAGTGCTCGTTTAGGACAAATTTTTAAAAAAGGATTCCTTAACTCTTATCGACAACCTCATTGCATCCGTGGAAAACAGATATTCAACATTATAAACTATTCGGACGGATTTCACACCATATAAAATACACTCCATTTCTCTTCAAACATAATAGTTTAATAGTCATGATAGTTTCTCAAATCGGTGCAAAGCTTCTGTTTATGCTCATGACATCATTTCAAAGAGCTATATTTCCAATATAGGAAAATTTGGTGTTTTATTTTCTGTATTACTTTTAACATTTTGCATATTTCCAATTTTATATCCATGCATGGTTTGCTTTTCTTTTATAAAAAACGTATATGCAACAAGATTTTGTAGTTCTACGATTCGATATGCTTATTTTCATCATTATATTTTATCACAATGAATGACCAATTAAAGGTAACATCTCATTTTCTTTACTTATCGCAAGTTATTAAATGTGTGTTCTCAGCAATATCGCTCAGACTAATCCCTCTGAGGGAAATCCTAGTTTAGATTTTAACCTTAAGACTTTTTTTTATTTTTCTCAGACATAAATAGTGAATCATTTACAAATAAAACACAATAAAATGTTATAGATTTTAATTAATAAATAAATGTGTTTTTAATGCACTACACACATCACATACAGTTGGCATCTATACTGGTGAGTGTAATTCGCATCATTAAATAGTATATCTTGGGGGGGGGGGGGAAATAATCCAAGAGCTGAGCATGTGCAACCGAAATTGAATATTGAAGATACTGAAATGTCCTTGAAATCCATTTGCATCTAGTGTGAAAAAAGAAATAAATTATTTGAAATGCATGTGGGATCAAAGCTGATGTCCAGAATAAAGCTATATTTCTTGAAAAAAAAAAAAAAAAAAAAAAAAAAAAAAAAAAATCAAACTGAATATATTAAAAGCACATGGCAAAAAAAACCCCGCAATATTGAAAATACAAAAATGTCATCAAAATCTGCTTGCATCCAATAGAAAAAAGAATTAACCCGTTCTCTAATTAGATGTTATCAATGTAGATATGCATATTTTGATGAAAAAAAACTGTATTTCACTTGGCGATCAATAATTATTATTTTAAGTCGTCACTTAGCGAGTGATGACTAGAGTGGCGATAGATGACCAGCAAATTACTTGAAATGCATGTGGAATCAAAGCTGATAAATATATTTTGCCAAAATAAAACTGTATTTCTTAAAAAAATAATCTCCAACTGAACACGATAAAAGAACTCGGCAAAAAACTGAAATATTGAAAATACAGCTATGTCATTGAAATCTGTTTGCATCCAGTAGGAAAAAGAAATAACCACTTTTTTAATTAGATGCAATCAATGTAAAGATGCATGTTTCCATGAAAAAAAAACTGCATTTCACTTGGCGATTGAAAATAGATTTTTTAATCGCTACTTGGAGAGTGACGACTAAGGTAGCGATCGATGTCCAATAAATTTACTTGAAATGCATATGAAATCAAACCTGATGAATTAATATATTTTCCAAAATAAAACTTTTATTTCTTGGAAAAATAATTCCAACTGACCACACTAAAAGAATATGACAATATATTGAAAACCCAGCAGCAGAATTTTTTTCTGCAGTCTGCAACACAAGTAAAAACTTAAAAAACAGTCTGCAGACCAATCCCTCGCATTACATTATATGCACTCAAACCTCTAAGTATTTGTGATAGACAAAAGAAAAGTATATTTTTAAAAAGAAGTTGTCTTTGTTCTCAGAATTTTTAACACCCCATACATTGCCCAAAAGAGGGGGGGGGGATCCCCTTTGACGAAACCTGCTGTTTTTTTTCGCGATCTCTTGAAGAAATTTGCCGTTTTTCGCGATCTGCTGAAGAAATTTGCCGTTTTTTCTGGATCTCCTGAAGAAATTTGCCTTTTTTTCGCGACCTTTTGAAGAAATTTGTCGTTTTTTCGTGATTTTTTCTTTACGAAATTTGCAGTTTTTTGGATTTTTTAACGAAAATTACCGTTTTTTCGCGATCTTTTGAAGAAATTTGTCTTTTTATCGTGTTATTATGAAGAAAATTTCCGTTTTCTCGTAATTTTTTGAAGAAATTTGCCGGTTTTCGCGATTTTTTGAAGAAATTCGCCGTTATTCCGTGATCTTTTACGAAAATTGCCGTTTTTACGCGATCTTTTGAAGAAATTGGCCGTTTTTCGTGATTTTTTAAAGAAATTTGCCGTTTTTCGTGATTTTTTTTCGAAATTAGCCGTTTTTTGTAATTTATTCATAAAATTTGTCGTTTTTTTTCTTGATTTTTTTGACAAAAACTGCCGTTTTTTCGTGATCTTTTGAAGAAGTTTGCCTTTTTTTTGCGATGTTTTGAAGAAACTTGAAGCTTTTTTCGTGATCTTTTGAAGAAATTTGCCTTTTTTCGTAATTTTTTGACGAAATTTACAGTTTTTCGCGATCTTTGAACGAAATTCGCGTGTTTTTCGCGATCTATGACGAAATTGATTTTTTCTCGAAGACTATCGAAATTCGAGATGCATTTTATGTCCGAAATTTTGGATTTAGGACAGAATTTTTAATTTTTGCTAAATTTTTAAAAGTTAAAAAATAGTTTGTCGCAGCGTTGCGCCGATTCTGCTCCCGGGATTGAAAATACAGCTAAATTATTGAAATCTGTTTGCATCCAGTAGGGAAAAGAAATAACCACTTTTCTAATCAAATGTAATCAGTGTAGAGATGCGTATTTCCATGAAAAAATCTGCATTTCACTTGGCGATCGAAAAAAAAAAATTTTTTTATCGCCAGTTTTATATCTTTAATTACAGCATGGCAAGTGTCGGCCGCTAATTTTTATCTGTATTAAATCAGATACTGCTACATCGATTTAACACATAGGGGGCGCTATGAATAATAAGTGGGGGGCGGTTCAGCCCTCTAAAATATTTTGACCCCCCCCCCCTGAAAAAGATTCCAAGGTCACTCAATGAATTTCTGTTCCGAAAATCCAAATGAAATCCTGTTCATAAATCTAATTTAGTTTTGAGACCCTTTCACAGTTTTGCAGAATTACTAAATTGTATCTAAAATAAGCGTTTCAGCACTCCCTCATCCTATTTGTACATATGAAGCTAACATTATGTTTAATTTTTCACCAGTTATAGACTCAAAATTTTCATCATCATGTGCTTTTTTAGCATAAAATGAAGTTCTTACAACAGTTTAATGAGAAACATAGTATCTACATTGTGAATATGCACTAATTTTTCTTTCTGTGTCAGAGAAAGATAAAAAACAAATAAGCACCCCCTACATTTTCTTGAGCCCCCCCCCCCCCCCCCACTTATTATTCACTTCTAGCTACGGTCCTGTCCTGACCCTGCTAAATCGATTTAACACAAACTTGCTCAGTTTTCCCTAAATCGTATTTTTCTTACATCGCCTTTTTTCCTAAATCGGAAAGTATTGGGGCAAGGCTACAACGTTTCGCTACATCGCGATTTAAGAACTGGCTAAATCGCGACGTCCGATGTATCTATTGAAAACCAATAGTTAAATCGGATTTTCGATGTAAGCGTTAAATCAAGGCTACATCGTTTCGCTACATCGCGACGTCCGATGTATCTATTCAAGACCAATAGTTAAATCGGATTTCCGATGTAAGCGTTAAATCAAGGCTACATCGTTTCGCTACATCGCGACGTTCGATATATCTATTCAAGACCAATAGTTAAATCGGATTTCCGATGTAAGCATTAAAACGATTTAAGGCTCAGACCTGCAAATTTGAATTTTAACTTTAAAACTGCCCCCCCCTCCGCCAAGCATAAATAGTGAATTAATAAAAAAAAAAAACACAAATTGTTTTTTGGATTTTAATTAATAAACGAGTCGTTCGTAAGCCGTCGAATTCGAACGATATTGAAAATGTTTAAAAAGAAATGATTGACTGAATTTAGGAAAATAATCAGAAAAATCGATAATAAATCATTAGTATATTGTCTAGCCTAACTGTTACAACAAATACTTTATTTTTACTAAAGTTTAATTTCAACTTTTCAAATTATTGAGAAAAATTAAACTTTATTCCTATACGTCATCAGTAATATCAAATTATTGAGAAAAATTAAACTTTATTCCTATACGTCATCAATAATATCAAATTATTAAGTGGCTTTGATCTTTGGTAATTTTTGCATATAATTCTCTACATAATGAAAAATCAACGGAAATTGCGCTTCAGTGACACAATTATAATTTTTGTTTTCAACGAAATCTAAAAATATCTTTTACATCACCGCAAAATACACATGCATACTTTTCATATTCATATTCACTATTTAAAAAATATTAAAGTGCTATAGATAATTATTAACAAATATATTTACAAACTTCTGTTACTTTTGCCAATTACAACTTTGCATAATGCATATTTCAGTTTTACTATGACATCATTTTCAATCACTGAAGCCCTTTAGATGAACGTCTCAATTTATCAGCAGATAGAAAACAATACTGAAATATGGATAGAATACATTGATATGAAATGCTAAAAGAGAAATTTCAACCTATATTACGTGTTTTCTCGCTAAACTAAATTTTCCCATTATATACTATGTATATCAATCTACAGATCAAACACAGGACTTTCAAAAGAATTAGAATGCATGTTTGGGCTAGTAAAGATAACTGCTGAAATCAGGTTTTCAAATATTTTATCTGTTTTCTAAAATATTTAATTAGTTATCTTATTTAATTTATTTCCTAAATAACAAAGTTTTATTTAAGAATTCAAGAAATATTGGAAGATATTTCATAATCTATTAGCTGCACCCGTCGAAATTCGACGGAAAAGAATATACATTGGATGTGATGTATATCAGTCTTAATATACAATAATATACAGAGCGAAATAAACAATTGCCACTTCTTAAAAGAGGGATAACATAATCTTTCATGATGAAGATACACAAACTTCAGAAAATAATAAAAAATTAGGAAAACGCTCATAAAGTATTATGTTGGACTTGACTTCTGCTACAAATCTTTTTTTAATGTGGTTTCTAAACATTAAACATTATTTAAATGCCAAATTGTTTAGGAAGTTAATATAATACCTCAGAAGACGAATTCAAAAATATCTTCATAGTTTATTTTTTCTCCGTTTTAATATCTTTGGTAATTCTACAATAATTATAGTATCAATAAAATATTTTAATTATTATAGAAACAGGGAATTAAACTGCATAACCAATCCACTAAACATTTATAGCACTTGCAATAAATTTAATTTATTTATTGGTTTGTAGCCTCCATGAACTTGTCAAAATTAATTTTATTGTCATGACAACGAAAAGAAAAACGATATCTTTTTGTTATAAAAAAGAACAAAATTTTTGTGTTTGTTGTTGATAAGCAGAAAACATTTTATTTATTTTTATTTTAAATAATAACTTAATACAACAAAATGATTTTAATTAATTTTTGATATTATGTAAAATAGAAATATCGTAATAGTGTTATATCACAGGATATTTTTTTCTAATATATCATTTACACCTTCTGAAACACTCATCCTTTCCAGAAATAAAAGCGTGATTTATGCAGTTATTTAAAAATTCCTTAGTTTCATAAAATATGTATTGTAATTAAATGGAAATGGCGCAATTTATAGAAATATTTTCATTCGTGCACATCGCGGACCTTTAAATAAATAGAAGTTCAGTTTATTTAGATGCAGGAATAAAAGTCAGTGAATATGACATCATCACTGAAACAGCTATAACAATGTATATTATATTCATGGAACAAACTTATCTGTTTTCTCAATGACGACATTTTTTCCATCGACAAAATTTCGCTTTAGATATTATATTTTATAAAAGTTTATTTTCTGTTGTTTTATTTACATAATACTTAATAATATCACACAGTAAATAATCTGTGTATTGTACAGCAATTAATTATGTGCAATCATTTTATTAGGATTAAATTTTACGAAAACCATTATTTTTTTTCTTTGAAATGCAATTACACATTCACCGATGAGATCAAGATCCTGATTGGTGAAAAGGAATAAAAAAAAAAATTTTTTTTTTTATAGTGAGAAAAGCTTAACCTGTTGCCAGTGTTTTGAAGAAATGTCACGAAAAAGCTTTTAAAATTAAAAATAAAATATAAAAATGGAAATAAATTAAAAATTAACCAGAATGGGCACATCTACACATAAACAGCTTTCATAAAAAAAAATAATTATCAAAATCGGGCCAGTAGGAAGCTCAGGGCTGATGACTAAAAAAACAGCCAGGTGTTTTAAATATATAGATAAACGCAGTGTTGAATTCAGACACTTTTCTCCGGGAAGTATTTTTGTGGCTCCGAGGGGGGGGGGGGAGAGAAATTGCACATTTTCACCATTAAAAACACAGAATTTCGGGGGGAGGGACCCTCTTAATAAATGCTTTAGTAATACACTACACACATCACATGCAGTTGACATCTATGTTAACAGTAGCGTATCTAGACCTATCATTTCAGAGGGGGCTGAGATACAGCATACATTTCTGAGAGGGTAGCGCCGTGCAGAAGGGCGGGAGGGGGGGGACGAAGGGAGCGGTCGCCCCGGCGCGGGAATTTAGGAGGCGCCAAATTTATACTACCAACGTAATACAGTTGGCATCTATACTGGTGAGTGTATTTCGCATCATTAAACAGTATTATCTTGGGTAAAAAATAATCAAAGAGCTGAGCATGCAACAGAAGTCGAAAATAGAGGGTACTGAAATGCCCTTGAAATCCATTTGCATCCAGTGTGAAAAAAGGAATAAGTTATTTGAAATGCACGTAGAATCAAAGCTGATAAATATATTTTCCAGAATAAAGTTATATTTCTTGAAAAAATAATCAAACTGAATATACTAAAAGCACATGGCAAAAAATCTCCGCAAATTTGATAATACAAAAACGTCATCGAAATCTGCTTACATCCAATAGAAAAAAGAATTAACCAGTTCTCTAATTAGATGTAATTAATATAGATATACATATTTTAATGAAAAAAACTGTATTTCACTTGGCGATCAATAATTATTATTTTAAATCGTCATTTGGCGAGTGATGACTAGTGTGGCGATCGATGACCAATAAATTACTTGAAATGCATATGGAATCAAATCTGATGAATATATTTTGCAAAATAAAACTGTATTTCTTGAAAAAAACATGCAATTGAAATAGATAAAAGAATGCGGCAAAGAAAACGAAATATTGAAAATACAGCCATGTCATTGAAATCTGTTTGCATCCAGTAGGAAAAAGAAATAACCACTTTTCTAATTAGATGTAATTAATGTAGAGATGCATATTTCCATGAAAAAAATTGCATTTCACTTGGCGATTGAAAATAGATTTATTAAATCGCCACTTGGCGAGTGACGACTAGGATGGCGATCGATAGCCAACAAATTACTTGAAATGTGTGTAAAATCAATGCTGATGAATACTTTTTTGCAAAATGAAACTGCATTTCTCGAAAAAATACCAAACTGAACACAGTAAAAGAACTCTGCAAAAAACCAAAATATTGAAAATACAGCTGTCATTGAAATCTGTTTGCATCCAGTAGGAAAAAGAAGAAAACACCTTTCTAATTAGATGATCAATGTAGAGATCAGCGTGACCGTTTTTGGATTGTTGTAAGAAATCTGGACTGTTGTAGGACTTACAACAAGCTAAATCAAGCTAAAAACTCAGGCTGAAAGATAGTTGTCAGTCTATTGATTCCAAATTAACAGATTCTCGTATAGATGGCAGGACCATCGAATTTATTTTTAGCTTGTTGTCAGTCCAAATCTAGCCTGCTTTTAGCTTGAAAAAAAGGTCACACTGGTAGAGATGCATACTTCTATGAGAAAAACTGCATTTCACTGGGCAACCGAAAATATATTTTTTTAACCGCCACTTGGCGAATGACGACAAGGGTGGCAAACGAAATTTTTTAATTGCCACTTTTACATTTTTAATAATCACATGGCAAGTGACTGCTGCTAATTTTAAATCAAATCCTACTAAATCAATTTAACACCAGCTTGCAATGTTTTTCTTAAATAGTCTTTTTCTTAAATCGAAAACACTGAGGTTTGTGATGCGTGTTTAAATCGGATCCTCTAAATCGATTTAACACCAACTTGCTCTGTTTTCTCTAAATCATCTTTTTCTTACATCACCTTTTTCCTAAATTGGAAAGCATTGAGGTTTGCAAAGTTTGCTTAAATCGCTAAATCGATTTAACACTAGTTTGACATGCAAGCAGTATATACACCAAAGTAGATAACTCAATTTTCTGATGAATCAGCTCTGAATCATTATTTGAAAACTATATAAAACCAATGGCTAAATCACGATTTAAGACTGACTAAATCACGATGTAAGGCGATGGCTAAATCGCGATGTATGGCAATGGCTAAATCGCGATTTCCGATGTAGCGATTTAAGAAACTGACTAAATCGCGATTTCCGATGTAAGCTTTAAATCGATTTAAGAGATAAATCGATTTAAGGCCCAGGCCTACTGCATACATATCTATGGAATGATTTTACAGTATATTTTACAGCAAATACACATTAACAACATTAATGGGTACTTAGATTCTTAGGCTTTCAACATTCGAATAAAGATTCATTAAAAAATTAATATGGCTTAAAATAAAAGAAAAAAGAAAGAAAGCTAAAAACATCGTTAATTTTGAAGCTGTTTAATAAAAGAAGATTTATAACTATATTTCTGTATCATTTTATTATAGATTTCAAATCAAAATTCATTCTTAAATTCAAAGAAGCTCCTTTCTGATACATTTCTAAATTCATTTTTTTCCTCAGAAACGCATAAGATTAGCAGATATCTTTATTCAGAAACTATATAATCGAATGGCGTTATCCATTTTTTGATACAAGCAATTTAAGAATACTGCAAACAAATAAAATACTGTCATAAATAGAGTTTTGAATAGAATTTCCGGAAGCAATAGCAATGGAAGGGAGAAAAACCTGCAATCATTCGAGAAACTATTATATCTCAACAAGGTTAAACAAGTATTTTATTTACCAAAAATGAAAAACGCTATTCGATTCCAAGTCCCTTCAATAGTTAGGCTTATCACTTTTATACTTTTACAATTTAAAATTAATCAGAAAATGTGTCAAACTTTCGCATTATTCAGAAATTAATTTAAAAATCTTCAAGAAGCATATATCCGAAGACTAAGCTAACATAAGTTCTTTATCGCTGTTAATAATTTTACAAATCATGTTTTCTGCCAATAATTAAGTCTAGTACCGGTCCGGCCAGTCTATATGTAGAAAAATAATGCAAGCGTGATCTGGGACCGGCATGAGTGAGCTAAAAAAATATTAAAACGGGTTACACATAATGAAATTCTACGATGCCGATACACTGTGCATTTTTATATTGATGCTGTCAAACTACACTGATAAAAATCTGCTGCATTTTGCTGCAACGCATTCCACCGCTTGTATATAATATATCTATTCCAACCAATGAGAAAACTCCATTTCACGGCCAAGTAACCGTTTTCTATACAAGAAGGGGAGTGCGTTGCAGCAAAATGCAGCAGATTTTTATCAGTGCTGATAAAAATCTGCTGCATTTTGCTGCAACGCACTCCCCTTCTTGTATACACTGATAAAAATCTGCTGCATTTTGCTGAAACGCACTCCACCGCTTGTATATAATATCTCTTTCCAACCAATGAGAAAGCTCCATTTCACGTCCAAGTAACTGTTTTCTATACAAGAAGGGGAGTACGTTGCAGCAAAATGCAGCAGATTTTTATCAGTGTAGAAAACGGTTACTTGGCCGTGAAATGGAGCATTCTCATTGGTTGGAATAGAGATATTATATACAAGCGGTGGAGTGCGTTGCAGCAAAATGCAGCAGATTTTTATCAGTGTAGTATGGCCACATTTATACTTATTCTCGTTAAAACCAATTTCGTTGAAAATAGCTCATATTTTATCGTTTCTGCTTAAATCTTCAGAACGGGCCGGCAGGCCCGAAAATTTCTTTTTATCGGCCCGGCCCGTCTGGCCCGTTCATTTTTTTTGCCGGCACGGCCCGTTGAAAAAACTATTCTAAATCTGCCGGGGCGGGTACGGGCCACGGGCCAAGCCCGTGCAGACCTCTACTGTACAGTTCAACTTCAGGAGGCTCTCCGCCTTATTCTGTTGTGGTGCACCTACTGGAAGCTCTTCCAACCGGTCTGATAAATGCCACGCTATTGATCTTTCGAGACGTGCGGCAAATTGTGATTTTCACTTTAGCGTGAATGGGGAGCTCATTGAGTGGTGCTCTGAGTTAAATTTCTTGGTTACTACACTGATAAAAATCTGTTGCATTTTGCTGCAACGCACTCCACCGCTTGTATATAATATCTCTATTCCAACCAATGAGAAAGCTCCATTTCACGGCCAAGTAACCGTTTTCTATACAAGAAGGGGAGTGCGTTGCAGCAAAATCTAGCAGATTTTTATCAGTGTATACCTGGCTCATCGGGGAGGTTTCCGGAAGCACGTAGAGTATCTCCGTATGAAATGTTTTAAAAGAGTCAATATCTTGAAAGGGCTGACCCATAAAAGATATGGAGCTCACTCGACCCATCTTTTCACGCTTGCCTTCTCTATTATCCGTAGCATCATCGAGTATGGAGCTGCTTTTCTTACTACCGCTTGTCCTTCTTTGATGAAAAAGCTTGAAGTTATTTAGATGTGTGCGTTACGGGTCGTCCTGGGGCTCCCGAGATGGACGCCCAATATTCTACTTTTGAAGCATGCTGGGGCTAGTCGTCTGGCTGACAGGATCAAAGTCTTGGCCTTTGGCTTTTGGGTGAAGTATCTCGACCTGGGCAGCTGGTTCCCTGTCTTGGATTCTTGCAAGGATGGTCTGGTCTTGTCGGAAAACCTTTTCTCTTATGTTTCTGCGATCTTTGCTGATCTGGGATATGATCCAGATTTTCTCATTCGTTTCCAAGTCCCTCTCCCTCTTAACTCAAACGCCGTGCAATATTTCACCTCTGGTCTTCCTTTTCAGCGCACGGACCTGGATGCTACACTGATAAAAATCTGCTGCATTTTGTTGCAACGCACTCCACCGCTTGTATATAATATCTCTATTCCAACCAATGAGAAAGCTCCATTTCACGGCCAAGTAACCGTTTTCTATACAAGAAGGGGTGTGCGTTGCAGCAAAATCCAGCAGATTTTTATCAGTGTATTCTCACGATGTTCAGTCGCAGGGCGACCGACTCTATCGGTCTTGTAAGCACTGATAAAAATCTGCTAGATTTTGCTGCAACGCACTCCCCTTCTTGTATAAAAAACGGTTACTTGGCCGTGAAATGGAGCTTTCTCATTGGTTGGAATAGAGATATTATATACAAGCGGTGGAGTGCGTTGCAGCAAAATGCTGCAGATTTTTATCAGTGAGTACTACACTGTAAAAAATCTGCTGCATTTTGCTGCAACGCACTCCCATGCTTGTATAGAAAACGGTTACTTGGCCGTGAAATGGAGCTTTCTCATTGGTTGGAATAAAGTTATTATATACAAGCGGTGGAGTGCGTTGCAGCAAAATGCAGCAGATTTTTTACAGTGTATGTATCTCATGGGGACATCTCCATTGTTAATCTTTACCGCCGTTGGACTCTAAATAGAAGAGATGATGTGCTTGTTTCCCGGCTCCTCTGCAGGATGCTTATTACCCCGGAGATTTTGGCTCGTTTTAACGTGGTTGCTGACTTACAAGGAAGGTCTCCATACGGGCATACTCAGAAAAATCTGAAAAAATTACAGAATGTTCTTCTCATATAGTTATATATGTTTATAAAAGAAATTTCGGCGGAACCTCCTTATAACGTCCGTAAAAATTTAATAAAAATTTCGTTATTTGGCGATTTATCTCCGGTTGGCGAAAAAACGAAATTTTGAAAAATACGCTTTTACGCTTCGAATAGTTTTTAAAGAAAAATCTTTCTATGTTCAATTTATTTAAATAAGTTTAATTTAAGTAATTTTAGTTTTGCATTTTTACTTTACTTTAAGTGTAATTTTGTCATATACGTTAATATGTACTTATAACAAAATGAAATTAATGTATTTTATCATTTAAAACACAATTTAAACTGATTAAAATTGTTCCAAATTGAAAAATACACTGTTAAAAATCTGCTGCATTTTGTTGCAACGCACTCCCTTGCTCGTATAGAAAACGGTTACTTGGCCGTGAAATGGAGCTTTCTCATTGGGTGGAATAGAGATATTATATACAAGCAGTGGAGTGCGTTGCAGCAAAATGCAGCAGGTTTTTAAGAGTGTTGCACAAGCTACAACACCGCTAAAAATCTGTACCATTTTCTGTAGCTTCACTCCACCGCTTTTATAGAAAACGGTCAATTCACCGTGCTATGGAGCATTCTCATTGGTCAGAAGAGAGATATTCTATAAAAGTAGTGGAGTGACGTTGCAGTAAATACTGAAGATTTTTAACAGTGAAGTCAATTAAAATCAATTTTCAGATTCGTTAAAATCGTCTGCTTTTGGCGAGGAAATGCAATGTTCGCCAAATCCCGCGTCGCTTTCAGCTTTTCACGCCAATTATTCCAAACTATTTTATTTTTTTACATATCTAATAATGTAATTCCGCCGCTAATTTTCACTGATCCTTTATTACCTACATGAGTAGTTTAATTCGTATTTTTTTTCAAAAAATTCTGAGTATGCCCCCAATGGAGACCTTCCTTCTTAGATGCCGTGTCTGTGTCGTTTTGAATTCCCTTGAGCATATTTTGTTTTCTTGCGTTAAGTATCGGGCTCAGCGCAGAAGTTGCTGGGCGAATTGGGATGTGAACGATGAGTGCTTTCGCTCATTTGGCGGTTTTATTAAGAAGTTTTGTTTGTCGAGTACACTGATAAAAATCTGCTGCATTTTGCTGCAATGCACTCCCCTTCTTGTATAGAAAAAGGCTACTTGGCCGTGAAATGGAGCTTTCTCATTGGTTGGAATAGAGATATTATATACAAGCGGTCGAGTGCGTTGCAGCAAAATGCAGCAGATTTTTATCAGTGTATAGTGATGGATTCGTCTTTTTATGGATCATTCGGGACAACAGCCTAGCTACTCATAGGTCCCAAAGCCCCCCCCCCCCCCCACTACCTACAACTACAGTGATAAAAATCTGCTGCATTTTGTTGCAACGCACTCCATCGCTTGTATATAATATCTCTATTCCAACCAATGAGAAAGCTCCATTTCACGGCCAAGTAACCGTTTTCTATACAAGAAGGGGAGTGCGTTGCAGCAAAATGCAGCAGATTTTTATCAGTGTATTTACAATTTTATAAGATTGATATATGAGAGGGATATTTTTAAAACTTCATTATCGTACGAGCGCACCTCATTTGCTACGCTTCACGTGCAATTTGGCCGATCCAGTGGCGTGGTAAGTAGCGTCAGCTCCTCCCACACCGCTGGACCCTGGTTCGAATCCAGCTAGCGGCATGGGTGTCTGTGTTGTCCCTGTGATGTGTATTAAATGTATGTACTGTATTTCCTGTAATAATAAAGTGTTCTGTATTAGTTGCTGTGTATTATGGATCATTCGAGGCAACAGTCACTGTAGCTACAGACGTCAAAGCATTGTTCATTCAAACTCAAACGTGTAATTTCTAACTTGTTTTTTTAATATAGGACAGTTGAGGACGATTTACAACCGGGCTGTTTTTTATTTTTTCAATTTCAATTTCAGATTAAAAAAAAAATACTTTAACTTTTGAAACTGGTTAGAACTGGTTCTGAAATTGAAACTACCACAATTAAACATATATATAATCAAAATCGAAAAAGTAAAAACTAGCCCGGTTGTAGATCGTCCTCAGCCATCCTATGCAAAAAAAGAAAAAAATATATTAAAATTTGACCGAGATAATTGAAAAGAATGTCCACATAGACTTAACATTATCATCCGTGTCTTTTTCAGTCAGTAGTGGGGGCTCTTAAGAGGAGAAGTTTATCCCGATGCCCCCAATCTAGCCCCGAGTCCCTACAAAACTCTACCACGCCGTACAATAACTTTTAAAACTTGCTTATTATATTGCAAATGTCATGCTAATCCAAACAAAAGTAGATTTCTTAATTGCTAATTTATTGAACAGCTGCGAGACCTTCAAAGAGAGAAAGTTATATTTAGAGCAAATTACTGCAAAGTGCTTCACTCTGCTCGCTCGAGTTTTTAACGCCGAGTATCTTAAGAGAATATCCATCCATGTTCTTGACAAGATGTTCTTTTGACTTTTTGAATGCAGAAGTTGAGGGAGTTCTATTTTAGCAACGCGCTACTTTTAATCAAAAAGGCAAAGAATCGAAATCGAGAATGAATTGAACATGAGCCACAAAAGGAGGAAGTAGAGGGTTCAATAACCATGAAAATCAGGAAATTTGGGTTTAGAGCCAAACCCCTGTCACTCATAATGATGTTAAGTAACAACTAATAAATGCTAATTTTGTTTTTAGCAGTGCTTTGAACCGCGCTTTTTTTTGTCATTCAAAATTTAGGTTCAGTTAAAATGAAATATTTCTGTCCGGTTTTGGGGTTGCCTTCTTTTAAAATAACGGTTTTTGGTTCGTTTCCGGTTCACGCATGATTTCAATAAATTGCTATAAGATTTACCTCTAAACTAATACAAAATATCATCATGTCGAATGACCAAACTATTATTTTCTTTCATCTAAGGTCCATTTCATAATTTTACATAGGGTCAGGTGGAGGGAAGTGGGTCCATGTGGTAAAATGCGAGTGTATTGAAAACAACTATTTCATCTTTTTAAATTAAGGTATTTAGTTAATTCTTGTTTAGGGACATAAGTTGAGATTAGGACAAGCATTTTTACTTTAGTTTTAGAAATTGGAAACAAATTTAATGTTTACAAACTATCTTATTTGTGCTACTTGCATATGGTATGTCAGTTTAAGCTTCTATTAAACTTCTTTCTAAAATTTTTATTAACTGTCAAAAATTATTGATTTTAGTTTTGACTTGTAGAGGAACATCTAAGGAACAAATCTACATAGAAAGTTAAGAATGAAATTTATAATTCTATTTATTATGAGTTGTTTTCTGAGGTGGAATAATTTGGGGGTTTGGTTAGGCTTAGTTAGAGTTCTATGATAAAGATAATTTTTTATTTCTGTATTAATTTTAATAAATACCTAACGTTCTAAATTTTATAATACAATGACTACAAACATATAATGAAATAATTGTCGAACAAGAATGATAAAGTTTTAATCAATGAATCTATTTTAGAAAATTTGGCTGTTGTAAAAAGTGATCATAAGTAAAAATTTAGTCAAGAAATATAGAAAAAGATGAAGAAATCGAGCATAAGAGAAAAAAAATCTATCAAGAAAAGGATACATATAGGATACATAAAGGGTATTTACATATTTTTATTCAAATATACACTAATTTTGGTGCTACCTTAACTTTACCTCATGATGGGGGAAATTGAGGGTATCAAAACATGCTCTTTTAAATGTATCAATGTGAAAAAATAATTGAACAAAATTGAATGGTTATGCTTCATGTTTAATCTATATGAATCCAATGTATATAAAATGCATTAAAAGTTTTATTAAAATAAATTTAATAGTTTAGTTTTAAGGACTTCTCTAAAAAAAAGCTTCATTTTACCCCCACTTTCCCCACCTGACCTTTATTGGTGATGTTAAGCTTTGGTTGGGACTTTATTGGTGCTAAGCCCGTTCTTTGGTTGAAATTTTGGTTATTTCATTTATTTCTATAACTTAGTTGATAAACATTTTCAGTCGTCGCATTAGTTTCAATATAAAAAAAAAATTATTTAACTTTTGATAACGTCTTATATAATAAAAAGTTAAAGACCAGAAATAAAATGATATCACTTACCTATGTTTTAATTTATATTTTAAATAAAATAAATTTGAGGAATGAAAATTTTGAAAAGAAAAGGATTTTTTTCGTTTCAGTTCCGCGACAGAAAATCAAAACAAAAAACTTTTCAGTTCCAAGATCGAAAAAAAGCACGCATTGTATTATTTTTGCCAATTCAGATACACCAGCCAACAATGGTGCCTACTATAATAATTACATTAGCACTTTTTTTTTCTTTCTACATTGAAGTGACTGCATGTTATACTCTGTATTTTTAATTGAGACGAGTGCCTTAATTTATTTTCAATCTACATTTTCATATATTATGCATGATGAATAATCGTTTGAGAGAATTCCAAAGAATTTAAAAAGAAAGCTAGTTCTTTATTTCGAGGAGTGCGGTACTATTATACAAAAAATACGTCAGTGTTCCCACGAAATCAGTGGCGTAGCCAGGATGGGTGACACCCGGGGCGGATGTAAATGATGTCACCCCCTTCCGATCCGTCATATTTTTTAAATCACAATTCTACGTTATTATTCCGTATTTACCTTTTGTCCTCCTGCATAAAAAAAACTACAGGAGCGACTCACCACTCAACCCATAGTCCGCATAAGTCAATGTGGTATCTATAATAGGAGAAAATTCTTTCGTTTAAAATTTGCTTTTGATATCCATTCTTTGGATAGGTAGTTTTTTGTTCCCTGGTGCATGTCTTACTTAGATACACCATTCTGTATAAAATTTCACATTCTCAAAGAAAAGAAAACTAACACTATTGCGACGTGAGCTAAAAATTTAATTTTATTTCAGAATTCCTTTCCATAATCTTATAGGATTATGTATTTTTCTTGCGAATAAAGATTGGGTGTCACCCCTTAGAGGGTGACACGCGGAGCGGACCGCCCCCCGCTAGCTACGCCACTGCACGAAATGAAATTGTAATCATATTATGTGGATAAGCAATACATTTAAATACAGACAGCAAATTCTAATAATAATGGACATTTCGTACTAGGAAATTAGAATCTCATTCATATATGCATTATAGTTCATGTTCATACATTTCTGGAGCAAAGACTGTCTTCAATAAATTTTTATTTCCGCTTTGGCACGTCCGAGATACATTCAAAATAGTCTGCAATCACTAAAAGGTAAAAGAATGTAGGCAAAGGAATAAGAAAAGCAAAAGGTACACAAAAGTAAAAGAAACTTTTAAACGCTTTCATTAGTTATTTCATATAAAAATACGTTTTTCCAAAATAATTATCAAAATTAACAACTTATTTTTAAGCAATAAATTTAAATCACATATTTCCACATCCTATTAGAAGATTTTAATGAAGATGAAAATCTTTAAATAAGTTATCTCTACAAGCGCTTAAACTAATTTTGAATTTATTCGACCAGTGTATGATGCTTGTGTGATCGCACACATTATTTTTTCATGTAAATATATATGGTTTCGGAAGGGTGAACCGATATATATATAAATATGTATTGTTTGAAATAGTAAGTTTTATAGATGATCTTGTAAAAAAAAAACATGTTTTTCTTAAGATGCTACTTCAGTCAAGTGAAAAGACCCGTTCGCTAATGTTAATCCTAGAGAAGAAATCTATAAGGATATCTCGGTTGCATTTCAATATTTTAAAATGATTTTTCTTTGCACTGTGTAGTTGAAATCTATCTGTTTACACGCTAATTTCTATTTTTTTACTTTTTTTATTTCTTTTTCTTAATCAGGATGCTTTTTCTAAAACCTGTTCTGAAAATGAAAACGCCCTTGTTAAAACTATTTGTAAACAATCAAACAAGTAAAAAAAAAAAGGTCTTTGTACAAACAGATTTTAGGTATTGAATGAAAAAAAATCATTTAAGAATACTGAAATGCAATCGAAGTATCGTTAAAAATTTCTTCCGCAGGATTAGCATTAGCGAACGGGTGTTTTCGCTTGACTGAAAAATTACCTCTTAACTAGACATTGCGCCAAACAATTCTACTTCTTATCCCCTTAAGAATAAAAATGATTTTGCTCTGAAAATGATCCCCCAGACAGAATTAATAGTATGAGAGGGTTATCTTCCATCTCTGTTTTTTTGCTACTGCCATTGGTACGCTTAATTGTTTTCTTAGCACAGTTCTTTGTTTGATTTTTCTTGCTTCAAGTTTTATGTTTTCGTTATGGCAAAGTCAAATTTCTTTTCTCGCGTTCAGATCTTTTTTTATTTTATTTATTTTTGGTACATGTCGCTCGGATTGTAAGGCTTCCAATTATGCAAAAATTGCTAAACAAAACAAAAGAAGTAAATATGATGCAATTGGTTATTTTCACAGAAAAGTTAGTATTAATGTTGATTATTAATATTTAAGCTTTTATTATATTATTATTAAAGCTACAAAATCTGAAATAGTTACCATAAATGTGTTTATATTATTATTTTCCTTGATGTTAGTATTTTAATTAATTAAAATGATTCATTTGTAATGAACATAAAAAAGAAAATACACGAAATTCAACTGAATCATATAAATATAGTTTAATATATTTTTTATAGTTTATAATAGTATAGTATAGTTTATAATAGTAAATAATAGTTTAATATAATGAATTTTATAAATATACTAGCGGACCCGACAGACGTTGTCCTATCACCGACAGACGTTGTCCTTGGCACCGACTCCAGAAAATCAAATAAATGTACGCAAATATGGTAATACGCACGATATACACTACGCTCTTAATTTAATTTCTTATTACAATTATGTAAGGAAATTATTTTTCACTCTTCAGTATTTTTTGAAGTCGGCTCAATTTTTGATAGAAAAGTTTATTTTTCTCTTTTTAGTTAAAAGTTAACGATTTTCTTAAGTCGGTTAATCAAAATTATAATACAGAAAATATCATTGTAAAGCATACACGTTTGTCAGGAGTGGAGTTCGAACACGTGATCTCTTTCTTCAAGAAGCTGAGCTTAAATCTGGCGCCTTAGACCGCTCGGACATTCCGTCCGCACTCTACTCATCGAACAACACTTTTAATTACTATTTACACTACACTTTTAATTTATTCAACACTTTTAATTAGCAAAAAATCACTAACTAATAGTTTTTGCTTAATTACTAAAAAAGTACTGAATCAATTTCGACGAAATGTGAATCTAAACCTTTCTCGAATCTACTGGAACGCACACACAATATTTCATCAAAATCGGTCCAGTCGTTTAGGAGGAGTTCAATTACACACACACGCACAGAAGATTTTTATATATAAAGATGTAGTTTTTAATTTTTCTTTTAAATTAAAAACTAATATAATCAAGTTGGAAATTGCACGTGAAACGTGGCTGATGCTTTAATGGACTGTACATACTTTATTTTTAAGATATTGCGAAGCGTTGCTTACCCTTTTGACATAACAAAACAACAACTATGAAACACAGACAATTTGCGTTTCTATAGTTACATACATTAGCGAACAAGTATGATGCCAGATTCCAAACATAAATTACAAATAACTCTAAGATACCACCCGACATTGAAGGGTCAACTTCAATAAACTATACAATACAAAATATTAACATTACAAATGCTTAAGTAATATGATACAATACAACAATTTTCTTTTAAAAATGAAAAATACAATTACGAACATACAACAATAGGAAAACTAAAAAGAAAAATACATAATAAAGCTTTTTTTTTTTTAATATTTCGTAATTAATTCTCTGAGACTTGCTGTGGCAATAACGTAATTTTTGAAATACTTCTTTTAAGTATTCCCCTTACGGTTTTAACTTCTACAACCCTAATCTTTCCATCTGCACCTGGGAAAATATTTATAATGCGTCCTAGTAAGTATTTATTTGTAGGAAGGTCATCTTCCTTTATCAAAACTAGGGTTCCTATGTTTACGTTATTTTTTTCAAATTGCCATTTTGAGCGTTTCTGGAGCGTATTTAAATATCCTTTAATCCAACGATTCCATATCAATTGAACGTATTTTGAAATTCTATGCCATCTAGATAGTCTATTTTCGTTTACATTAATTAATTCTGGTTCAACGATGGCTGTCATAGGCCTTCCGATTAAGAAGTGGCCTGGTGTTAAGGCCTCCAAGTCATTCACGTCCGAAGACAATGGAGTGATTGGCCGTGAATTTAATATAGACTCTATTTGAGCAATTACAGTTAATAACTCTTCGAACATTAGCTTTGCATTACCGACCGTTCGCTTTAGATGATATTTTACCGATTTTATTCCTGCCTCCCACAACCCGCCAAAATTAGGTGCTCTGGGTGGAATAAATTTCCAAATAATATTCTCTTCTGACAAATAATTCGCTAACTTCTCCTCAGGATGTCTTAGTAAATTATAGAGTCTCTGTAACTCGGCGTTAGCACCAACAAAATTTTTTGCATTATTTGAAAAGATTACTGCGCACCTTCCGCGCCTAGCAATGAACCTTTTTAAGGTGGCAATAAATACATCTGTAGTCAATTCTGACACTAGTTCGAGATGCACGGCTTTAGTTACAAAGCAAACAAAGATTGCCAAATACACCTTATTAAGAATTCCCTTTCTCTGTCCTTATATTTTATGAAAAAGGGGCCACCAAAATCTGTTCCCACATAATTAAATGGTGAGCTAGGACGTACTCTCTCTGTGGGTAGGGCACCCATGATTTGTTGTATAGTTATGGGGTTGCTTTTACCACAAGTTACACACTCATGCGTTGTTTTTCTAGCTAAATTTCTTCCCCGTACGGCCAGAATTTTTGCCTCAAGTAGCATAACAATGCTTGTGCATCTATATGAAGATATTTTTTATGATAGTAAATTGCAATTAGGCTACACAGTTTACCCTTAGCTGGCAGAATATATTGATGTTTTTGAGAAAACTTTAGGTCTGCATTATCTAAACGCCCTCCTACTCTTAGCACATTATCTGCATCCATAAAGGGGTTTAACAATCGCAATTTACTTTTCTTAGAAATTTGCTTACCTTCTAACAATGCAGTATATTCTGCCTTAAATTTAACTTTTTGAATCTCCCGATTCTCGAATTAAAAAATTTTCTGATCTTGATAATTCTTCTATACTTACGTGTCCCTTTCTTTTTTCAGCTGATTTTCTTGTGTTATCTAAGAACCTGAAAATATAACTTAAAACACGTAATATTTTACTTAATTATTACTGGTACTTAAAATGTCATTTACAAATTCAATAGAATTTAAACAGATTAGTGCTGTACTATTTTTCAGTTTTAATTCTGATGAAAAGTCAATATTGTTTTTCACTTGTTCCAAATCAATGTTCTGATTGGATTCAATGTCTCTTTTTCTCAAGAAGAGAAGACTACCAAAGTTCACAATCAATTAATTTGTCGAAGGTTAATCCTCGAGACACAAGGTCTGCTGGGTTGTCCTCTGAGCGTATATGTTTCCATTGAAAAGTCTGGAAAAGTCTCTTGAATTTTGTAAACTCTGTTGGTCACAAAAGTTTTAAGTAGATGAGGAGGAGTCTGAATCCACGCTAAGACGATGGTTGAATCACACCATAATATTATTTTACTGATGTTCAACTTTAGTACATTCACTATCTTAGATACGAGTTGAGACAATAAGACAGCTGCGGACAGAACAGTTCTTTTTGAATATACAAGTGGTTCCTTAACTGATGAATTAAACGAAAAGGAGTCACGAACTGGATTCCATAACAATCCTAGAGTTTTAGTGCTTTGGTCCTCATCACGATCATTGAATATATACTCTTGATTGCTAGTTGCGATTTTTAAGAGTTCGGGGTGATTAGCACACCATCGGTGCAACTTCATGCCACCACGTTCAATCAATGCGATTAATTGTGTTTGCACTTGTTGAGCCTTTTTTAAAGTGTTAGTTCCTGTTAATACGTCATCCACATATAAGTCTTGGAGAACTACACGTGATGCTAGCCGAAAATTGTCCTTTTCATCAATTGCAAGCTGATTCAAAGTCCACGTGGCAAGATAAGGCGCGTTCGATGTACCGTAATTTATCGTCTTTAACTTAAATATTTTGACTGGTTCTTTTTCACCAGCTTTCCACAAAATGCGAAGCAAATCTCTCTGATTTTCCGAAATTAGTATTTGGCGATACATCTTTATGATGTCATCAGTAAAGGCGTACTTGTGAGTTCGAAATCGACAAATGATATCGAAGAGCTCATCTTGAATTAATCCTCCGTTTAATAAAATATCGTTTAAAGAAACACCACTGTCAGTAGCTGCACTAACATCGAAGACGACCCTTAATTTTGTGCTGGGTTTCTCGGGTTTGTATACCCCATGATGCGGCAAATAATATGAAAATTCGGTCTTATTTTCCAACAAGATTTCTTCTAATTGTCCCAAATTATTATATTCGTTAATAAATTCTTCGTATAACAATTTCATGGCTGGATTGTGCGTAAATCGCTTAGGTAAGTGATTTAATCGTTTAAGTGCGTTTTCCTTTGATTCTCCTAAACATGCAAGCCCACCAGTTTTAATTGGCATTTCCACAATATATCTACCATCTTCTCTTCTAGTATGTGTACGCAGGAAATGTTCCTCACAATACTGCTCTTCTTTACTTTTTATTGAGTTTGTCTCATGAACCGCTCCAATTTTCCAAAATTTTTGCATAGTGTTGGATAAATCATCCACAGATCGAACAAGACCACAATAATTATTAAAATTTTGTTGTGGCATAGATGTAGAATCACTGGCAACATAGCCAAAAACAGTTTCTTGAAAAACCAAATTTTGCATATTTATTTTATTTTGCCCAATTAATTAAAAAAATAATTCGTTTGATAATAAAACATGTATTAGACCTGATTTATCAAATTGTGGATCAGCTAACTGAAAAGTTTGTAAATGCGTAATAGGCATGATATTTAGATATGTAGGTGGTGTTATGCGCGTAATTTTAGGAACAACAAAAAATTGCAATTTTTCATTAAAACTCCTGTTTTTATTTGCTATGGTTATTATAATACTTTCCTTTATATTCATAACTGAACCATTTAGTCCTGAAACTGATGCGTTTATTTTCCTTACTTTCAAGAACAATAATTCGGAACATTCCTTCGTTATAAAGTTATTCTGCGATCCTGAATCTAACAATGCTCTAAGAGGAACAAATTCCCTTCTAGCATTTTGTGCATATATTATCGCAGTTGAGAGCAGTACTTGTTTACTAGAAGAAGACGTCATACTCATTACAGTATTGTTAATAGTTGAATGCATGTTATCAAATGAATGTGTATTTTCATCCAAAGTGGTAGCAGACATCTGATTATTTGTGTAACTATGAGGAGTAAATGCGTTTGCAGTTGGCGATAAATTACTACTAATAGTATTTTCATCTTGAATTTGCATTGTCTGATTAGTATCAATATTTCCCTCACCGGGTTCCAGGTGGATCAATGTGTGGTGACGTTTGTTGCATTTTCTGCACGTACTGGAACTTTTGCACTGGCAAATGTTATGAACTGTTGATAAATAGTTGAAGCATAATTTTTTCATTTTAACAATATTAAACCTTTTTTTTGCAGGTAAATTTAAGAAATGGGAATATCTCATTAAAATGTGATTGCCTTTGCACATTGAACAAATGTGTGCACCTTCTGCTAACAAAGTCAATGACTTAGAATTAAATGAACGTTTCTGATCCTTACTGAGAGGTTTAACAGACGTGACTTTATGGATATTTCCCAAAAATTGAGATCATTTTTCTAAAAATAAAAGTAATTCATCTAACTTCGGAACTTCTTTAGAACTTATCGTCATTTCATAATTTTTCGAGTATCTCTATCTAACTTTTGGAGAATGATGTTCAAGATAAAAGCATCTGAAAGATTGTTTCTGTTATAGTTCAAAATCTTCAAGGCGCGAATGCTTTTTTTTTTACATTATCGACTAGATTTCGAAGATCTTTAGCAGAAGGCTGTGTAAGTTTATCTGCGTTTAAGAGTCAATTGATGAGTATTTCTGTTACTACTCTATCATTTTCGTATCTGTCTTTTAATGCTTGAAATAAAGATGAAAAAGTGTCTTCTGTGCTAATCAAAGCTCTTGCATCACTTATTAATGCTGCTGATAAATAATGCAACTTTTGCGCATCTGATAGTTGCTCATTTGAAGTTATTAAGTTGTTGAATTGTAATTTAAATAGACCCCATTCATCAGGTTTTCCGGAGAATTTCGGAAGAGAAATTTCGGGTAATTTAATATTTATCGCGTTGTTTATTTGAGTAGAATTTGATTGAATTTCATTGGAAACTTTACCTTGTTCTAAATGTTTAAGTTGCATTTTAATTTGAAATTTGGCCTTTATAATTTTTTCCTGGTATTCTTCGCTAGCGTTAATGTCAATTTCATATTCTTTTCCTAAACTAATACCAGCTTCTGTTTCCTTATTTAGGTTCGATAGAAGTTGTTCTCTGTCATTTAATTGTTCTAAAATTTCTAAATAACTATCAATATCAATATTTTTATCATTTATTAATATTTCTAATTTACTAATTAATTTTGTAATAGAAGTGCGTAATGTTGCACGCTTTTTTTTTTAATTTTTCAAGATTTTCCACATTCAAAAACTTATGATAACAGCAAAGGGAATAATAAATTTTTCATACCTTGATTGCTGCGGGCAGACCATTGTCTTTCTTTAATAAAAGCATCAAAAAAGTTCATAGAATAATGTTAGAAACTTCATTGAAGAAAACAGTTTATTATTATCAACCTTTTCTTTTCAAAGTGAAGAAAAATAATATATACTTTCCGGCTGACGCGACCAGAAAAATATATCTAGCGGCTATGCGTATTAAACGTAATTAATAAACTCACATGCTTTAATGGACTGTACATACTTTATTTTTAAGATATTGCGAAGCGTTGCTTGCCCTTTTGGCATAACAAAACAACAACTAGGAAACACAGACAATTTGCGTTTCTATAGTTACATACATTAGCGAACAAGTATGATGCCAGATTCCAAAAATAAATTACAAATAACTCTAACAGTGGCAAATGAGGTCCGTTCGTGCTATAAACAGGTTTATGCAATAGCTGTTAAATTCTTATGCAAAAATACCCCTCCCCCGCCCATGAATTAATATATATAATATTATATCAATTACAGACATATATCAATTACAGAGCAATTCAGCTATATTAGTGTAAATTAGAGTTCGAGCAGACAAGCCGAATTCTTAAACATTTTCAACTATGTTGTAAAGTGTTAAAACACCTAAGAAGTTGAAATTTGATTTTTAGAAATTTATACTCAATAGACGGTAGCATATTTTAATTTTTATGTACTGCCGTATATTTTGTCTACTTTCTTTACATACGTATGCGCCACTATTTAGCTAAAATTTAATTAAGATTAAATTTCGCTTAATTTAGTGAAATCACTTCCAAAGATTATCTTCCACAGGCAGCCATGCATCTAATTCTTTGTGTAGCCCTGTATATCATTTTCTACATTTTATAAACATATCGAGGTTGAGTAAATGCAGCTCAGCTCAAAAATACATGACTTATTTAAAAACCACCTTTACGCTACTTCTTTTCATATCCTGTAACCTGTGCAGTTTCAGTTATGTTACCCTGTGTATGATCTATAGCATTTATACACACAACCGAATATGCAAAAGTTTAGTTAAACTTAAAAACTCATATCACAACTAAAAATGCACGCCTAGAAATCATCTCTAATATACAGTATTTCGGTTGCAGGTAATCGAAATCTTTTGTGTGCCCCTGTAAATACTATGAACTTTTTATGATACAGGATGTAACTCATAGTAAACCTCAGCAACGTATATCAGTTTCCTTATATGTGAAATAATTTAAGATGATTAAAATACGCCGAAAACAAAGTTTCAAGCCATTATGAAATAGAGTTCTTTTGAGTGGCCCTGAAACTAATAATAAACATTTTTTTTTGCACCGCATATTGTAACAGAGTGTATATTTTAGAACACTTCAGTTTTCAGTAAATGCATACCAATTTCATTTTGTATAAAAGGCTGTAACACCATTAAAATGCACTTAAACATTTTTTCCGCATTGTCCATAATGTAACGGAAAATTTTTGATCATCCCTGCACTGTAAAAATTTTTGGAAACGTTTAGTATTCTAACAGAAACACTTTGGATACCATCGGATATCCGAGAGGTATTTTCACTTTCTGAAACCGTCAGAATCCTTCCCATATTTTTGCGATTAGTTTTAGCAGTGCAATGAAACTAAAATATTTTTCTGCTCGAATCAGAAATCTTTCCGTTTGTTTCGTGCAGCAGAAACCTCGGAACTCTCAGGAACGTTTCGAAACATTTGCTTTAGTGTGTTATTAAACTATACATTCGATTTTCATAAAATCTGAAATGACACGACAAGATTTTGTAATAATTATATATTTAAAATTTGAAAGTATTCGGTTGGGTAGTTTTTGCTCTGTTATATGCAGATGGACAAATAGACAGACGGACGGATGGACGAACTGAACAACGACTATAGGTGCTACGTATTTATGTATTTACGAACTCATCTAAAAAGAAATTAGCAAGTTAATTAGAAAGGATTTCTTTAGTAATTAATGAATGAAATTTCTCCAGTTACGAGAATTAACTGATTGGAAAATCAGAATTCTTTTATTTATATTCATTAAGAATCAAAATTTCATTTAGATATCACACACATAGAGCCATACATTCAAAGAATATTTAAATCAATTCTGTATGAAGTTAAATCCTTTATTTATTTCTCATTATAGTTTCTTTGTAATCATGTATAGATAATTTATGAATAAGGCCGTAGGTAAAGGGGAGATTATCCGGATTTGTCCCCTACCCAAATTTCTGCCAAGATGTCTATAAATTGGCCATTAAACATTTAGAGAGTGAAATTTAAAAATTGAAATTCTATTCTAGGATCTATTTACTGTTTGATTAGTCAGCATTTAGCAAGTATGTATACAATTTCTGGAAAATATTTAAAAATAATTTTTTTGTGATGGGACTCTGTAAAAGTGGAATTTTAATGCTATCCAGTAGATTTCTAAAGATCTATCAAGTAGATTTCTAAAGATCTATCAAGTAGATTTCTAAAGAAATACTACCTATTACATTCTCAGAAATGTTAGAATTTCTGAAAATTTGTATACAAATCTACCCAATCATGACCCTTAAAACTCAAAGCTCCTATTAAAACTCATCTATCTATCTATCCATCTAAACTTTCTTTAAATAAAATCATTGAAACATACGATATTTACCAAAGAATATGAAATTACTATAAAAATCAACAGAGGTAAAATGCTAGATAAAATATATAGTTATTTTAATTGGATGTATATGTATACAGGGTGTTTCGCTACCAGACCGACAAACTTCTAGGGGTGATAGTAGACATAAAGACAAACATTATTAAATAGGAAACCATGGGGCGCAAACGTCTTCTATAGAAACTAGGGGCCATTAAAGTTTAAGGTCCAAAAATTCAAACGCTGATAAAAATTAGAAAAAAGGGTCGAATTGTTTGCGGTTTTCTCTAAAATCATTCTTTATATCACGATTTTTTATTTTTTATTTTTATTTTTAAAGGTTAAGTTCGAAAATTGTCGATAGAGAGCGCTTTAGATTTAAGAGTAACGAACAAATACTTTTTGCCGATCTTTTGTGCATGGGGTTGAAATTATTCTAAAATTTAGACTTTAACTTAAATTTTAAGCCCAAAATCGGAGACATGGGGATCGGTTAACTAGCGAAAATTTAACTGTGAACCGAGGGGGAGATTTTAAACGCTCATAAACATTGGACAAACTAATCGATTTTGTTGCGGTTTGCGTGTAGGTCATTCCCTTGGTAATTATTTTATTCAAAATGACGTACAGCTGTGGTGTCCTCATATTTTCATAGCGGGGGCTTCCGACATATCTCCGACATTTCAATGGCATTACTCCTGGGTGTTTTTACTACCAGACTACCGTACTTCTAGGAAGTGTTAGGGATGCAAAAGCGACTTGGTATCACATAGGAATGTAACGATGAAAATGTCTTTTTTGCGAGTTATGATTAAAGGAAGCAGAGAAAAAAACAACAGAAACAAGCAGAGAAACAGCAAAACTTTAATATGACATAAAACAGTTTATTTAAAGGTTTTACTAGAAGAGATGTTCGAAATTGTTTGAGTTTGTCTACTATCACCCCTAGAAGTTTGTTGGTCTGGTAGCGAAACACCCTGTATATAGAAATACATATATATTTAATTGTTCTTTATCACTTTTTATGGGCACGATATCTTCTATAATTCTGCACAATTTTTTTCCAAATTGATACATAAAATCAAGGGGCAGTAAATAACAGCCAAATTCGTTAATATGTAAAATTGGACCAAGGGGATAGAAATGGAAGAAGTTTTGTGAAAACAGTAAAAATTTCATAGCTTTTTAACTATAAAACACATCAAATGAGTTTAAAGCCATTATTAATTCTAGGAAAAGGGCCAAAAAGCTATGTATGGAGAGAAGCGGTACAGGTTTAAATATACAGTTTAATATAGCATTTTTTTCTGCTGCATTCTTGAATAAAAACAAGTTGGAAATTGCATGTGAAGCGTAGCAAATGAGGTGCGTTCGTACAATAACGAAAATTTAAAAATATCGCTCTCATATATCAATCTCATAAAATTGTAACTAGTTTAAAAATTACAATTAAAATGGGTACCAAACAATGTTCTCCCTATACCATTATGTAATGGAATATCTTTCTGTGGCCTTGTAAATCAATAACAAATGTTCTTTGTACCACAGATTATGCAAAATGTATATATAACATGTACTTTATAGATGCATATCAGTTTTATTATGTTTGAATGAGTGTAACACCATTAAAATGCATTTGCAAAATTTTTCCCCCATTGGCCGTAATTTAACGGAATACTTTTGATTGTCCCTGTAATTGATCTATGCATCCGATGTTCATAAAATTTGAAACAACTCGACAAAATTATGTAATTGTTATGTATTTTAAATTTCAAACGATTAAATTGCATTTGAAACTTTTTTCCCCATTGACCGTAATGTAACGGAATACTTTTGATTGTCCCTGTAATTGATCTATGCATCCGATTTTCATAAAATTTGAAATGGCTCGATAAAATTATGTAATAATTATATATTTTAAATTTCAAACGATTCGGTTGGGTAGTTTTTGCGTTGTTATATGCGGACGGGCAGACTGAACGACAACTATAGGTGCTACGTATTTACATAATTACCAACGCACAAAAAAAAAAAGTTTTATAAGGGTATTTGTAAAACTTTTTAATCTCAAATTCAGTAGCTGATTTATTTATTTGTTTTTAATTTTTAATTTGTTTTATTTTTACTATTTTATGTGATAAGACATTTCTTTTCTATTTTTTTCTTTTTAAATTTAAATAATCGTGTAAAAAATATACGAAAATTAAACTCAAATTTAATCATTCTTATACATTATTGCTGAATAAAACTGAGCATTGCTGAGTGATTGCAAAATAGAGATTTACAATTTATACTATTTATTATACCAATGTTCTGTATACAGGATAGATTCTTAAACGGAAACCGACAAAATTTTACAATATTTTTAAATTTTGCATTTACGATTTTTGTCTTGTTAATCTATAATTGCAATTTTTTGCAAACCTTTAATAATAGTAAGAAGTTGGAAATTGCACGTGAAGCGTAGCAAATGAGGTGCGTTCGTACGATAACGAAGTTTTAAAATATTCAGATCTTGCAGATATAGTAAAGCGTACTTTGGATACAGTACAGTGGTCGAAACCTTTGTGTTCCTGTAAATGTGCAGGAAGTAATTTTTATTATACTTCATTAATGTATCTTATTCAAAAAATGTGAAGTAGTTTAATATAATTAAAACACGCCCCAAACAATGTTTTCCCGTATAATATTATTTAGTGGAATACATTTGTGTGGCCCTATAATTTAATAATAAATATTCTTTGCATCACAGATTGTACAGAATGTATATTTTAGTACATACTTCAAAGATTCATGCCAATTCTATTATGTTCAAATGAGTGTAACACCATTAAAATGCATTTGAAACTTTTTTTCGCATTGATCGTAATGCAACGGAATACTTTTGATTGTGCCTGTAATTAATCTATGCATCCGATTTTCATAACCTTTGAAATGACCCGACAAAATTATATAATAATTATACGTTTTAAATTTCAAACGATTAAAATGCATTTAAAACTTTTTACCCATTGATCGTAATGTAACGGAATACTTTTGATTGTCCCTGTAATTGATCTATGCATTCGATTTTTCATAACATTTGAAATGACTCGACAAAATTATGTAATAAATATACGTTTTAAATTTCAAACGATTAAAATGCATTTGAAACTTTCCCCCCCATTGACCGTAATGTAACGGAATCCTTTTGATTGTCCCTGTAATTGATCTATCCATCCGATTTTCATAAAATTTGAAATGACTCGACAAAATTATGTAATAATTATGTATTTTAAATTTCAAACGATTCGGTTGGGTAAATTTTGCGTTGTTATATGCGGACAGACGGACAGACAGACAGACGGACGGACTGAGCGACAACAATAGGTACTACGTATTTACATAATTACGAACGCACCTAAAAATGATAACAATAATTATTTTTTTATTATTATTTATATCTAGAAAAACATAGGCAAAACTTTCAGTATTTTTTTTTTTGTTTAATGCCAATCAGTTGCCATTTCTTTTTGAAATTTTTCTATAAGTTTTTTTTTTATTGCATTATATTGAATGCATGAAATACTCATAAAGAAAAGGAAAATGATTTGATAAATAATTGCATTTCATACTATCATCATTTTCCCATTTCTTCGAAATGTTTACAAGCATACCACCCCTGTTTTGCAATAAGGGCGTAAAGGTTTTCTTTAATGAGAGATTTGAGTAGGGTTTAAGGCCCAGGTACTATCCATATATGTAAGAAATTAACGTCTTAAGAACCACTTGAGCCCTAATAACTAATCATATTTTTTTTCGGAAAAAAACTGAATGCGAAATATATTGTATACATAGTGTCTGTGTGTATATATGTCTAATATTTAAATCTTTTCTCCCAAGGGTGCCTACCAGTAGGCACTTACAATGTGAATTTTTTTTTGGTTCTTCTGAAAAATTATGCACTTGTGCCTTACGCCCTTACTGCAAAATAAGGGCGGTATGTGACCAGGGCCGTAACTAGAAGTGAGTAATAGGGGGGGGGGGGTCAAGAAAAGATAGAGGAGAACTCATTTTTTCTCTCTCTCTCTCTGACGCAGAAAGATAGTGTATGTTCACATTGTAGGTACTATGTTGCTTATTAAACTTGTAATAACTTCAATTTATGCCAAGAAAATTGTACGATGATGGAAAAGTCGAGTATATAACTAGTGCAATATTAAACATTATGTTATCTTCATATGTGCAGATAGGATGAGCTAATGTTGAAACATTTATTTTAATTACAATTTAGTATTTCTGCAAAACTGTGAAAGGGCTTCAAAGCTAAATTAGATTTTTGAACAGAATTTCATTTAGATTTTCAGAACAAAAATTCATTTAATGACGTTGGAATTCTTTCCAGGGGAGGCTCAAGTCCTCCTCTATAGCACCCCCTTAGCTACGGCCCTGTATGTAACATCTAAAAATCTCTGAAAAGTTACGCAATAAAAGGTGACTAAATTTCATATGTTGGTTAAAAGTAGTGTTACATAAATGTTTAATTTTTCTTCTGTCATCTTCAAAATCTTTTAGTGAATATTTAAACAGACTTCAAATCTTATTTATCTAACTAAACGGATATCAGTTTCTGGGCAAAACCCCCCAGTGCTTTATTTATCGTATAACTTCTTCCTCACCTACGCTTCAGATAACTTAGGGTATTTATTCCAGAAATACTTATTTTTCAGTAAAGGGGGAGGGTCGCAGCTACCCGCGAGAGGGCGTCACTCAAAGATGCGGAAGATGAGTTCGGAAGACAGAAACTTCGTCTGCTAAAGTAGAAGTCAGAATGGACGGAGAAATTTTGGATCGACCAGAGCTTGCCGCAGAAACCAGCTTTGACGTTTTGCTGTACATTTATGATTTATCGAAAGAATTAGCAAAGTCTTTCAAGAAAATTCTCAAAGGTAAGTGAATTTAGAGGCATGGCAGTCAGTTATTTTTCTCATCTTGTGTAACGCAAATTATTATCCTAAAATTGGATATATGTCACACACCTGAGGTAAGTGTCTTGGAAAATATTATTATGAGTTCTTTTTCAAAAAATGGGCATATTTTGTAAAAACCACGTGTCTTAATTGATGATTATCTATTTTAATCATTGAGTAGAAAGTTGTTGTTGTTGATGATGATGATGATGATAATAATAATAATAAGTAAGCATACTTATATACGTATATTAATTAAAGAAAAAACATTTGTTATGAAATCCTTTTTATATGAGAGACAATTCAAACAAATGTGAAATTTTAAAAAGTTTAAAGCTTAGAAGCAGAGTATTATTAAGAAAAATCAAATTAGGTTTTTAAATATTTTTAAAATTATAAATTTAAATGTTTCTAAAAGGCATTAAGATATACCTAATGCAAAACTTTTTATCTATTTATTTATTTTTATACGTATGCAAATGTATTCAATTTTTGTATCTGTTACAATCACAAAAATGAAGTGCAATACTTCAATTTTATCTGAATCTTTTCTTTAAAAAATATTTTTAAAAATTTCTGTTTATTGACGAACTTAACAGACCGATTGTTTCCAAAATTCTTAAGATTTTTATATTCATGCAAAACATTATATGTACATTTGGTGTTTAAGATGCAAATGTATTGATGATTGCTTTCATCTCTAAACTTCAATTTTAACATTCCTCAAAGGAACTATTGCTGAAAAGTTATTTGACGCAGAATATTTTAATGGTATTTTAGTTATATAAGGAAATAATAATGATAATAATGCGGAAATAAAAAACAACATTCAAACGGAAAGTATCGACTCCACGAAAAGCTTATATGATAGTGAAGAACAACGTTCAAACAAAAAATAGGTCTTCATATTCAAATGCAATCCTTGATGCTGTAAAGCTCATTTTTTATCGTCATTAATCCCACAGCTATATATATAATTAAAGATCAACCAAAATAGGTTTTCGAAACAGAAACGAATTTCTGTAACCTTACTACTTTTGGCCAAATACGGAAAGGTTTATTTTTTCAAGTAATTAATATATACATAAATATACATAATTATTCATAATTATAAATGAGGTTCAAGTTTGCTTTCTGATACTTTGACTAAAACTTTTTATTTTCATATAAAATAAAATTAATTAATATATCAACGAAACAAAATAATTTCCTAATTATGCGAATTTCATTTAATTAAAAAATATTTCAAGTCTGCATCCGTAGCTAGAAGTGAACAATAACGGGGGTGAAGAGAATGTAGGGGGGGGGGGGGCTCATATTTTTTTTTTCTTTTTCTCTCTGACACAGAAAGATAAATTAATGCATATCCGCTTTGTAAGTACTATGTTTCTTATTAAATTGTTGTAATAACTTATGCCAAGTAAAGTGTATGATGATGAAAATTTTGACTGCATAACTGGTGCAAAATTAAACATCATGTTAGTTTCATGTGTGCAAATAGGTAAAACTGTGAAAGGGTCTCAAATTAAATTAGATTTTTGAACAGAATTTCATTTGAATTTTCGGAACAGAAATTCATTTAGTGACTCAGGAATCTTTTCCAGGGGGGCTCAAAATATTTTAGGGGGGGGGGGTGCTGAACCGCCCATAGCCCCATCTCCTTAGTTACGACGCTGACCAGCATATATCGATTTATCTTTTATAATGATTTTTGTAAAGGATCATCTCTTATGATAGAAATTTAAGACTATCCAAAACACTTCTGCGATTTCAAACTAAAACTATTATATTACTGTTAATGCTGCAGTTCTTAAGGAACACGTGAGAAGCATCTTCAAAGTTTAGTCATATAGGCATTATTTGTTTTATAATTTGCATTCACGTCTTGAGTTAGTCTTAATTGTTAATTACAAACAGTGAAGCAGTGAAGTTCATAGAAATAAATTATGTTTCATTTGAGCCGAGACATGTCAAATCAATGAGTAATGTTGAAAATTTTTCAAGGAGGAAACGTGATTTTTGGAATACAAATAGCTTCGGTCTGGCCGAATTGTCGACAACATTTTCACCAAAACTCAGATTTTAGGTCGAAAAAAAAAACCAAAAGAGAATTTTTGGTCGATCTCTATTAATAATATGCTAGAATCTTTACTAATAATCGTAAATTTTGTTTAACAAATTTCGACCGTGTGATATGGTATAGCGACAATTTCGAAATAAATAGAAAATAATGTATAGCTTAGACTGATTAAGTTTAGGACAATAATCATAACTTTCCATTTCTTAAAAAAAAAAAAAAAAAAAAAAAAAAAAAAAAAAAATGTAAGCTTTAAATTTCCAATTTTATCCAAATAATTCAATCATTTTTTCCTGTCACTTGGTTAAAGTTTTTTTGAACGTATACTATGAAACAATGTGGTGTAAAAGAAAGAGGAAAATGAAATACCGGGTAAAAATTACAAGAAGCGGGAAAAAGCACGCATTTCTTTTTATCTTTACTTTTATCTTTAGCTGAAAAAATGACACTAACAAAGATTAATTGATTGCAGATTGTTGCTGATAAAATTTGCTTTTTTAATAAAGTATATGAAGACAAAGCATTCTTCCGTTCTTTAGTTAAAAATAAGTTGGTTCACAAAATAGAAAAATAAAATTACTTATTATACTCGGACCATAAATCGTATATATAGTTTTTATAGTGGAAATAGTAATGGAATAATATTTTTAATAATGGAAACATTTATTTAATTTTAGTAGAATTATTAAAATTATTAAATATATTTCCTTAATTTTATTCTAGAATTTATTTTATTTATATTCGTTTACCATAGCTGATGCATGTAAAAGTCTTATAAACAAAAAAATCCCTGTCGGCTTGGCCTGTAGGCGGAAGTAGATTTCGAAGAGTGCTCATTTTAACAGCAAAAAATAAAATTTCCTTACAGATAAACCTAGTTTAACAACTTTATTTGGCCTCTTTTGAAAAAATTTTTATTTCATTTTTCTCTAAGAACTTGTTTTATAAGAAACATCTTAAGCTAAATTCGGCTCAAATGCCCATTTTGACAACATATTTTGAAATATATTCTGACATTATTAAAAAATCGACTAATACGGTACATTATAGAGTTCGTAAATAACAAAAAAACTGTCAATTGAATGCGTTTGAAAGCAAAAATGGATTTAAAAATGAGTCAGAAAAAATGCAATTTGTTATCTGAATACAACCTATATTCTTAATCATGATCACTTCGGGAAATTTTGTGCGAAGTGCCCACTTTGACAACATTTTTTAAAAATATGTTCAGCCTTTATCAAAAAATTGATCAATACGGAACATTATACAGCTCCTAAATAAGAGAACCTGTCAATTGGATGCATTTGAAAGCAAAACTGAATTTAAAAATGAGTCAGAAAAAACGCAATTTGTTATTTGAATACTTCCTCAAATTTTCAGTCACGACTATTTCCGGAAATTTTGTTCAAAATATTCTGTTTGGAAGCCTTTTTTGAAATATATTCTGACTTTATCAAAAAACTGACCAATGCGTCACATTATATAGTTTCTAAATAAGAGGAACTGTAAACTGGATGTGTTTGATAACAAAAATGGATTTAAAAATGAGTCAGAGAAAACGCAATTTATTGTTTGAATACGTCCTCAAATTTTCAATCACTTCGGGAAATTCTGTCTAAAATACCTTTTTTGGCAAGCTCTTTTGAAATATATTCTGTCTTTATCAAAAAATTGACCAATGCATCACATTATATAGTTCCTAAATAAGATGATCTGCCATTTGGGTGCGCTTAAAATCAAAAATGAATTTAAAAATGAGTCAGAATATAAGCAGTTTAGATTTGAGGTTTTTTTTTCTCCAACTCCTATTTTTCTTTAATTTATTTTTGCTGTACGAATTGGTCCTATGAAAAACTTGTCAATACAAAAGTTGTAGATATTATTGAGAGGATATAAAATAAATTTAAATAGATTTGATAGTTTAAGAATTGACGAAGTTATGGATTTTTGTCTTTTTACCCCCCCCCCCCTTTTTGTTTTTGTTTTTATTTTTTTATCGGTAAGAACAGTCCTATCAAAAACTTGTAAATACAAAAATTTTAGATAATGTTGAAGGCATTTACACAACATTTAGTTGGATTTGATATCTTGAGAATTGACGAAGTTATGAATTTTGTCACCCAAAAACCCTGTTTTTTTCGCTCATTGAGCCCATTCCTAAATTTATCAAAAATCCGTCATACATAAAATTTTGGCCCATTTTTAAAAAGTAAGATAAACTTTAAACCGATTCTAGATCTATTTTAATTAAGAAGTTATGGCGTTTTTTCGGTTTTCACAAAAACCCTCCACCCCCTTGGACCGATTTGGCCCATTAACGAACCTAGCCGAGTTTTTATACCCCTTTATTTTATGTATCAGTTTGGAAGAGATTGAAGCAGAACTATAGAAGTTATCGTGTCCATAAGAAAGTGATATATATATATATATATATATATATATATATATATATATATATATATATATATATATATATATATATATATATACACTTTTTTTACTAATGGTAGTTTTGGAATCTGGAGGTCACGATCGGCGTAGATCTGCAAAAGTTTTTCAGAAATTCCAACATTGGAGCGACCGCAATAGGTAGTATTTCATACGAAATCTACCTAAAAGTAACATATGAGATTTTAACATCAAATAGCAATGTATGAATTAGTTAATATTTAATTAACCCAAGAATTTATACATTGTTTGAAAATAAAATCTTATTGCTATAATATCGACACTTTTGAATTATTTTAAGGAGGTTCGGGACACAAAAATCTTCAAATTTTCTAAAAAAAAAAAAAAAAAAATTGTGTATGGATTTAAAAAAAAAATTTTTTTTCTGTTTAAAATGATATTTAAATCATATTTCTATCTTAATTGGAACAGAAAATATGATTTTTTTTTCTTGGTTTGATTTGGTTTCAAAATCTAGCTTTCAATCAATGATTGTCATGGAAACGACTTCTTGTGAAAATGCCATTTTTTTTCACGATGAGTTTTTTCACCAATTCTCGTATTTAAATTTTCTAAGTTAAGAATTATTAAAGGTAAATGGTTCATACTTGAAACATTTTTTTTAACTGTTTTACTTTAATTTTGATTCGCAAATTTGAAAAAAAAATTGCTTTTGAAAATATGATTTTTTTAAGTTAAATATATATTTTTCAATTTTTATTTAAAATATTTTAAATTTTTATCGAAATAAATATTTTTTAAAATGCTGAATCAAAATTAAAGCTTATATATTTCTGTATATTTAAATTAGAAAAAGTTGAAATTCTGAAAATAACATTTGGAGTTATGACGATTTTAAATTATCTCACTTTTTAAATTAATTTTGAATTTTAAATTAAAACAAATTATGATAAGTTTTATCGTGTGACTTTGTTTACAAATATTATGATTAACCATTACAAAAAATTTAAAATTTTTAACCCAATAAATAAAGATTATTTTAAAATGTTTTCCGAACCCCTTAAATAACAAACATATACACTGTAAAAAAAAAAAAAAAAAAAAAAAACTGTAAACATACATATTGTGAAAAAAAATCTGTAATTCTACAGATGTACAATTGCAAAAATCTGTATACTTTCTAAAACTTTATCTATACACTGTACAAAAATAAATATACATTTACAAAACTCTTTACAAAAGAATCTACTAAAATCATAGTAATCTTACTATAATTTTTACCTGTAATCTGGATTATAGTTACATAAAAAGTTCTAGGCATCCTAGTTTTCTAGAAAATTCTTAGTAACCTTACAGAGTTTTTGATTTATAGTGCAAACGTGCATATGTTACATGAATTTTAATTTTACCGTTATGTAAAATTTTCTAAGAATCATTTTTCTAGAAAAATTTTAATAATTTTACAGATTTTCGTTTATTTATTTATATTTTACATTGTTGCTCTGCTGTCATTTCGTACAACGGAAGATGCAATGAATTTTTCAATATTTATTAAGAGAGAAAGCTTTTTTTAATTTACTATAAAACTGAAGACAAATAAACTTCTTAAAACACCATAAAATAAATAAAAATGGTGTTTCAAGAAGTTTATTTGTCTTCAATTGTATAACACCAGATTCCAACTTTTTCCTGGTTTACTATAAAATGTTTTGTTACCCGTTTTACATTCACAAAGTCATACAATTTTTTTTACTATTATAATTATTTTATCGTCATTCGACTTAGAGCGTCTTCCTGCTGTAATTTTTAATTTTAAGTTTATTAATTGTAACAGACTGAAGTTAATGTATTTTTGAGTTACAATTTAGGTGATATTTTTTAAGCAAAACTTCGATGTAAAACATTTTTTAAACTTTATAGTATTCAATAGAGACGAGTGTAAAAATAAGGGAAAATAATTACTATTTGAAGGGAACTTTAATAATTCCACTATCTCGTTTACCTTGTTTAACCCCTTGGGGACAAGCGACCGGTATACGTGCCGCATAAGATGCTCAGAAATTTCGATTATACTCAGCAATAAAATTTTATAGTACATATTATCTTATCTAATACGTTCATTTTCCCATTCAGTTAGGCAAAAATTTCGGTTTTTAAAAACCGGTGATTAAAGATTAAAAATTCCATAAAAGACGCTCGTCCCTAAGGGTACGAATTATGATTCTTTCATAACATGGAATAACCATTGCATTGTACTATAAATATTTTTAGTTGCATGCAACTATGAATTTGTGACTTAGAAAGACTATTTTACAATATCAAAAGCAAGTAACGACAAATTTTATTCCAAAAAAAGGGTGCATTCCAAAAAAATATTTTTCCACCCTCAACAGCCTGTAATTTTTTGAGACATTTTTAGATTCATTTAAAAAAGTAAAAACATGAAAATTACTGAGTTAATTTTGGAAGAGATGTATAAGTGGTAGTGTGATTTCAGAATTGGATTTATAAACAATTATTTTCTCAGTTTAACAATTTTTTTCGTTTTCAGATCTCCCGCTTCGAAAAATCTTTGGCAGTGTTTTTTGCAATATTTCTTGCATTTATTTAAAAAATTGACAAATCACGCACATTATGTAGTTTCTAAATAAAGGAATTTGCCAGTTTGATGTGTTTGAGAGCAAAAGTGAATTTAAAAATAAATAAGAAAATAGCAGTTTGGATTGGAATATACCCTTAAGCGATATATCGGACTCGTTTCAATCGGCTACTGTATTTCTTCATATTTCTTAAATTGTTTTGAAATATTATGTTACGTCACAAGAAATAATAATAAAAATAAATAACTCTTTACTAACTCTGTCAAAAAAACTCTACATATAAATGTGATTAGTACCATTAGATTAGGGGAATTAGGGAATGATGGGACATCTGGCAATAATTTTGTAGATAATTTTTATTTTTAATTTATGATTCTTTCATAACATGGAATAACCATTGCATTGTACTATAAATATTTTTAGTTGCATGCAACTATGAATTTGTGACTTAGAAAGACTATTTTACAATATCAAAAGCAAGTAACGACAAATTTTATAATTTAAGCTTTCATCTCATTATTTGTTGCTAACTTAATTGTTTTTTATATTTTGTAAGCTCAACAACATGACTTTTATAAATGAACAGTTAAGTTAAATTTAAAATCTGCATGCTTGTTGTATAAGCCTATCGTTTTAAAGTTGCTCTAAGGAGGGATGTGACACTATAGACTCAGGTGAGGGATGGGGCATGTCCCATTCTTCTCAAATAATATCTCTATCCAAATAATTATGTTTAATTACATGCAATGTTTTGTATTTTGTATTTATAAGAGTACTTTCTTTTGGAATTGAGCTGTACATATAAACACATAAAACTATTGAACATTAGTATTAAGGATTTATGTTTATTATTATTATGTTTATTATTATTATATTTATATTTATAACTATTATATTTATTAGGATGAACGAAGCGAATCCTCTACTAGGCCACTCAAATTACATTTTGTCGTACACTTTACAAAAAAAAACTATTCAATATTTTAACTTCAAATTAAACACAAACATAAATTATGATCTGTAGATTTGCAGAATATAATTTTTTTTACAGTAAAACGTTAAAAAAATTATTATTTTAATTAATTTATTTTACATGCATTTCCAATACGGACGCATTTTTGCAAATAAATAAAAAATGAAACGCGTATATTTTCAGAAAAAAATATAAATCATGGAGTAAGTTATAATAGATAGAATCATGATTAATTTAATAAATAAAATATGTTTTCATTATTCAGCAAAATCGTTTGCACAGATGACACTTAAACATTTAAAAAAATTGTATTGTGGAATTTTTTTTGTTTTTGTAAAGTGGCAACAAAAGAATTGTAAACAAATAAAATTAATTGTTAAATTTGTTATATAAATGAAAAATTAAAAGAATTGAATCGTGAAGTTGTTGCCTCGATTCAAACTCTTTATAAATGTACTAAAGCAAAGTTGGCCAAATCAGAAACGACAAATTGACTTTAACCATTTCTTACTTTATCATTTGGATCTAAAGTAATGTTACGTTCTTATTTGTGGACCGAAAAAGATTTAGTGAACGGGACTTTAGACTTTGTTGCACGTAATAAAGAAAATCACAAGCCACCAGACCAGATATCGTGAATAATCATGGATAAATTTGAATACTACAATAATTTAACTTATAAGAATTGCTGCGTACCAATTCCCCCAATAATTAAATTTTAGAAAAATGGAACCATAAATTGCACAAGGAAAGAATTTCTTCTGCAGTTAGCTTTCGCTGTTACAATTTATAAATCCCAAGGTTTAACATTAGATGAAGCAGTTATAGATACTGAGGATATATAGACACCAGTTGGCTTAAAAACGTACGTAACGTTGTCGAGAGTGAAAATCCTTCAAAATTAAGCATTCAATAGGAAATTTTCCTTACGAAACATTCTACAATATCAAAAATTCTGATACGCTAACATGTATAACAAGTTGGAAATTGCACGCGAACGTAGCAAATGAGGTGTGTTCGTATGATAACGAAGTTTTAAAAATATTCAGATCTTGCTGATATAGTAGAGTGTACTTCGGATAGAGTATAGTAGTCGAAATCTTTGTGTTTCTGTAAATATGCAGAAAGTAATTTTTATTACACCTCAGCAATGTATATCTTATTCATAAAATGTGAAATTGTTGAATATAATTAAAACACGCCCCAAATAATGTTTCCCCGTGTAGCATTATGTAGTGGAATACTTTTGTGTGACCCTGTAATTTAATAATAAAAATTCTTTGCATCACAGATTGTACAGAATGCATATTTTAGTATATATTTCATAGATTCATGCCAATTCTATTATGTTCGAATGAGTGTAACATCATAAAAATGCATTTGAAACTTTTTTCCCATTGACCGTAATGTAATGGAATACCTTTGATTGTCCCTGTAAATGATCTATGCATCCGACTTTCATAACATTTGAAATGACTCGATAAAATTACATAATAATTATATGTTTTAAATTTCAAACGATTAAAATGTATTTGAAATTTTTTCCCCATTGACCGTAATGTAACGGAATCCTTTTTATTGTCCCTGTAATTGATCTATGCATCCGATTTTTATAACATTTGAAATGACTCGACAAAATTACGCAATAATTATATGTTTTAAATTTCAAACGATTAAAATGCATTTGAAACTTTTTTCCCCATTGACCGTAATGTAACGGAATCCTTTTGATTGTCCCTGTAATTGATCTATCCATCCGATTTTCATAAAATTTGAAATGACTCGACAAAATTATGGTATAATTATGTATTTTAAATTTCAAACGATTCGGTTGTGTAGTTTTTGCATTGTTATATGCGGACGGACAGATAGGCGGACAGACAGACGGACAGACAGATGGACGGACTGAGCGACAACAATAGGTGCTACGTATTTACATAATTATGAACGCACCTAAAAACAAAGAAATTAGAAAAAAAAGTTTTACAGTTAAAAATTCATAGCATCAACGAGAGCAGATTTCAAATGTTTTTCCAGAAAACAGGATTTTGACGAAGTAACTTTCTTCAAGCTCTCTTCAAATATAGTATTCTAAAATAGCTATCAAAGATTTATTTGATGTTAATTACAAAGATTGGAAACATGCATATTTCAAACAACTTTAAAAAACACCAGTGGTTACTGGAAATTGTAAAAACATCTTTAAAAGAGCTTTTAGTTGAAAATTTAAAAATATTTTGTAAAAGTTTGCTTCGAAAATATTTTATTATGCGAGTCTTACATCATAAATAAAAAATTAAAATGCGCCAAAACATAAAATAACGTTTTTGTTTAATAAAGATGCAAAAATAATATAAAAAATATTTTTACTTTCAAATATCTGTTTTATAAAATAATGCTTCGCGAATCCAAACAAAGCATGGCTTTTGCTAGTATTTATTTATATTATTATTTTTTTCTAAAATTTTCCAAAACAAAGAAAAACCATATAACATTCATGAAAATATTTATTCCAAAATACACTGTCACGTATGTCTATATTGTTTACTTTTTAAATTATTTTTGAACTAGTGTAGATATCCGTCCTAGGACCGTGGGTAAAAATTGTGTTTTTCATTAAATTTGAAATAAATGGTAAAATAATTGACAATATGGAAGCGTTTAGATGAGCAAACTTCGGTTCAAAGTTTATGTTCTAATAAACACACTAATAGCATTTTCAACACTTCTGTGTAAGACAGGCTTTCCGGCTAATATACCATGACAAAAATAAGATTTCTTAATAAAACAATATTTTAACAGATATGCAATAAATTTGCGTAATTAAAAAAGTTTACTGAAACTATTGAAATAATGCTAATAATTAATAACCATTACTATTTCTTTATAGAACTTTAAAATTGCAATTCTTTCGTTTACACCCTGCACTTTCGAAAAAAAAAAAAGAAAGGTTGTGATTTTTCGCTTTTGTTTTCAAATTTCTGTTTCTGTTGTCAAACTTTGGATGCACACTGACGTCATCGATGGAAGCGTCAATTCCTGTGACAGTTTTAGAAGGGGAAAAATGGTTTGGCGCGATATGCGTTACACCGCGTTTTATTATCTAGAAATAGAGTAGACCTTTCATTGTTTTGAAAAGCTAAAATTTTTGGTAGCTATTCAGTATTTGAACGCTGAAAAAAAAATCATAAAATTCGATTTAAATAAGAAAAATCTAATTTAAATGTAAAAAAAAAAAGAAAAAAAAAAGATTTATTATTATTACTATTTTAAAACAGAATTTTTTATACACATTTTTTGGCTATATCAAAATCTTAATTTGTATGTTCACGAGAACGTTCTTTTAAGAAGTTTTTAAGATATTCAAGTAAAATTTTGTAACAAGGTTCAGCTAATCTATTTGTATGCTATGAAGCAAAATATAAATTGTAAGTTTGCATATATTAATTTAAGAGCTATTTTTATCGAAAAATACACTTAAAAATCATGTTTTGTATACAGAATTCGGTATATATTAGTAAATTTAAGAGGAATACAAACAATTATGTATTTATATATAAAAAAAACTATTAGTAAAAGAATCGAAAAGTCTTGAAATGTTTGGTCTAATCTGTTATTCAATTAGATGTAAAATTAACGTTCCTTGACTGGTTAAACATATTGGTCTATGTAAAAATAATGCTCCTTCAATCGTTAAATATATTGGACTACGTCAGTGGCGTAGCAAGCGGGGGCAGAGGGAGTGGTCCACCCCGGATGTCACCCCAATCTTTATTTTCAAATAAAAAATATAATCTTAAAAGATTTTGGAAAGGAATTCTGAAATAAAATGAAATTTTTAGTGCACGACTCAATATAATTAGTTTCTGTTTCTTTGAGAATGTGAAATTTTATACAGAATGGTTTATCCCAATAAGACATGCACCAGGGATCAAAAACCTACCTTATCCAATGAGTGGGTAGCAAAAGCAAATTTTAAAAGAAAGAATTTTCTTCTACATATAGACATCACATTGGCATATGCGGATTATGGGTTGAGTGGTGAGTCGCTCCTGTGGTTTTTTTTTATGCAGGAGGACAAAATTAAATAAGGATTTTTTAAGAATTTGCTATAAAAATGTAGAATTGTGATTTAAAAAACATGGTGGATCGAAACCGGACGCCACTGGACTACCTACAAATAATAAACCTCGAATGATATATATTAGAAATGTTTTCTATCAGCTCTTAATTAAGGTCGCTATAATGAACGATCTTTAGATTGAGTATGGACTCTATAAGTAATGTGGATTTATTGTCCGTTCGGAGAATTCTCTAATTCATCCTTACGTTAAAATTCTCAGTTAATTATAATATCGCCCTCCTTTGAAGTTCTTGAAGAGTGAAGAGGAAAACGGTCTAAGAAAAGCCCTTGTATAAATGTTTTTAAAAATGTTTTAAAGGTGCAACTTTAACGAATTTGAAAAAAACTTAACCTATAAATTGCATATCCCTAATTCTTTACACGAAAAATTCTTTACACTATTGTGCTGCTACCTAGTGAGATTACGCATAAGTTAACTCAGAATAAAATTTAGCCGTTAGCTAAGTGAAATGAAAAAAATTCTTTTTACTCAGATTACTCAATTTGCATTATATTGCAATGAAAAAGTCATTATTATGGTTACATTAAGAATAAAATTTAATTTTATAATCCTTTTCATAATCTTTCACTTTGACACTTTCCAGCAAAGTTGAAAAGTATTTATGACTTCGGTTTGTCTGTCCGCCTATCCGCGCTCTAACTGCCGTAAATATATTCCGATTGCCCTGAAATTTTTGAAAGTTATTGATGGTTATTCTAGCGAACCCTATTTTGAACCCTATTTCGATTGAAATTTTTAGCATGTTTAGTTTACTTACAGGGACAGTCAAAAGTTTTCCGTTACATTACGGCCATTGGGAAAAAATCGTTTCAAATGAATTTTAAAATTCTTATACACTTTCAAACGTAAGAAAAATCGATATGCATTTACGAAGTGCACTAAAATATGTATTCTATAGAATATGCAGAGCAAAGAATAATTATTATTCATTCACAGGGACAATCAAAAGTTTTCTGTTGCATTACGACCAAGTTTCAAATTAATTTTAAAATTGTTACATCCTTTCAAACATAATAAAAATTTATATGCATTTACACATTAAAATATGCATTCTGTCAACTATGCGGTGCAAAGAATAGTTATAATTCATTTACTGAGTTAAAAAAAATCTTACATTATAATGTATAGAAGGGAGCTGTTTGCTGCGTACCTTAATTATATAAACTATACTATGTATAACGAAATTGATATTGTCGCGGAGATTTAAGGGTGCTGGTCATTCAGCTTCTGAATTCCCCTTCGTAACTTTAAATCCAAGGGCGTTTGATCCATTTCTATATTCAAAATATCTCCTCAGGAATTAACATTTTAAACTTCTTCTTGTAGTGTTCTCTTCTTAAAGGATGTCACTTTTTTTTTCTTAGTTCGCAAAGTACTTTAAGAATCTTTGCTCAATCTAATATTTTATGTTTTAAAAACTGACAAATTAGGAGACAAATTTTAACCCTCCATAAAAAATTATTCTGGAAATGTGATTTCAGTAGTTTTAAGAATATTTAAGTTTTAATTAAATTGTGGCTAAATACTGTCATGTAATAAAGATACTAGGTAAACCACAGGGTTAAACAAAAGTATTCAAGTAAGTTTACATCTTTTAGTATAAATTTCAGAAAGAGCAATTTCAATCTATTATGCTTTTTCTTACTAAACAAAAATTTCCTATTATAAAGTGTATATATATCAAATACAAAGGTATTCAAAATTTTTAGAATACTTATTTGGATATGGACAGTAACACCTTATTTCCCTAAATATCAAATTTTTTTAAAGATTTCAGGAAATGTTGAAAAATGTTTCATAATCTATGCTTAACACATAATTTTTCTTACTTGTTTTTTTTCTTCTGTAAGATTTTAATAAATCTAATTTAATTTACTTTTTCTTTTTCTAAAACCCTCTCATTCATCTTAGTGTTGCCTGATTGGAGATTTAAAAAAAAATCAATCTACTATTCTTTCCGATTTGTAGTATTCAATTTATTTAATCCCGGAAGATCTGTCGTCAAATAAAACGAAAATTACTGTTCTTAAATAGTAATAGATATTTTGAATTAGAAAATTTCATAACATGGTAACTACAGATCGACCGAAAAAGAAGCCGAATTTCGATAATCTTCTATTTTTGTCAGAAAAAAAGCTGTCCGTTTGTTCGTCTATCTGCCTGCCGATCTGTCTCTTTCATAGCTCTAACTCGCATAAATATATTAGGATTGCCATAAAATGGATACACGTATCTAGATTTACCCTGGCATGTTCGGTACTGAAAATTAAGTATGTTGCATCGAAACTTCATTTACTGGGGTATTCAAAAGTATTTCATTACATTACGGTTTATGGGGGTGGGGAAAAGTCACTTGAATTGTATTTCAATAGTGTATTTTAACAGTAATTTTAAACATAATAGAATTTACACATATTATTGAGATGTACAAAAAAAAAAGAAAGAAAAAAAGGATTGCTATAGAATATGTCATTTGTAACATTTGCAGTATGTATACAGGATACTACTGCTTTCTGTTATATTATAGTACATGAAGACAAATTGTTGGCGGAATATTTAATGATGTCACTCTGTTACAACATAATGAAATTGATTCGAATTGCTGAGGTGCACAAAATATACTTTCTGTAGAATATGTGCTATTCTCGCTGTATTATTGCTATAAAGCGTTTTGTTTTATAAAAGCATTATTTATAGATGATGATTCTAATTCTGTTTTGTCAGGTTTCAGAATGTATGGAAAATCATTTTTTTACACTAAATTGTTATCTATCTTTTATACTGCCCTCTAACAACAATAAAAAAGCGTTTTCTTTTAAAGTATCAACTTGGTATTCAAACAAAGTTTTGAAATTTATAAAAGTCGGTACTTTCATATGATTTAATAGCCCGAGAATTTCCAAAGAGCATTATTTTTTTAATCTGATCATTTCATTTGTTTAAATTGTGCGTGGTTCGATTACACGTCTGTTAAATTTGTGTTTCATTTTTGTTATTTTATTTTATTAATGAATTTTTAACTTCGTTATGTAATATCAGCTCGAAACAACCGAACTATTTATATTAACTTAACTGCAAACGTATTTATCTTTCCTAATCGCCTGCAAACGATAAAGACAAAGAAATAAAAATTCATGCTTGAGAATTATTTAAAAGCAGCAGATTAAATTTTGAAGTTATTTTGAAATTAAAATATTTTGTGTTCGTAAAGTAAACATAAGATTTAAAGCCAAATATATTAAATCCTTTCAAATTTCAAAATATTACTGTATTCAGTTGTTCTTTAATAACAATATTTAATTACTATTGTACATCAATTATGTTTTTAATTGTAAATCTTAATCTTAATTTAAACAAAATAAGTAAATGAATCATTTTTATTATACTCACAAACGTTATTGAAACACTAATCAAAGCTTAAAAATAAAATTTGAAAAATTAATCTGTAATGTGGTGCTTGGTTTTTGAACGGTAAGTATATATTTATGTAATATATATATATATAGTGCGACATGTGACAAGAAGGGGGAGGGGATATGATAAAGTGTTAAACTTTGTGATAGAGTGGGAGGGGGGTCCTGAATATTAAAAGAAAATGTGTCATCATTTATGGACAACTCTAAAAACAAAATTAAATCATCTGCACTTGCCAACATCCAAATGACGTCTGCCTTATGGACAGATACATTTTTAACACTTTCCAACAGAGTTGAAACTGGTTTCTGGCCGTCTGCCCGCGCTCTAACTCTCGTAAATATACTCGTATTGTCATGACGTTTTTGGAAGTTATTAGCATTTACTCTTGCACGAACCCTATTGCAAATGAAGTTTATACCATGATTAGTTTATTTACAGGGACAGTCAACGTTTTTCTTTGCATTACGGCTTATGGGAAAAAATCTTTTCAAATGAATTTTAAAGGTCAAAAATATTCAAAATTATATATATTAATGAAATGCTCTAAAATCTGCATTCTGTAAAATATGTAATGAAAAGAATAGTTATTACTCATTTACAGGGCCACACAAAAGAATTACAGTACATAATAATATAGGGGAGAATTGTGTGCGACATACTTTGATTATGTTAAATAATATCATGCATAATAAAATTGATATGTCGCTGAGACTTAATATAAGTTATTTCATGCATAACACGATATGCATAGTATTTACAGGGACACACAAAAGATTTCAAATAGTATATTCTATCCGAAGTACTGTATATTATCGATGATGGCCGTTAGATGAGTGAAAATGACCCTTAATTGGGATATGCGCTTTTAAGTTTCACTAAATGCATGCATATTATACCATGTGTATAAATGCTATAGTTACACAATTTAGATATACAAGGCTACACAAACGAGCTCAAAAAGGTTACTGCATATGAGCATAATTTACATAAACATATTTTTTAAATACGTTATGCACTTTTACGTTGAACTGCATTTAGTTTACAAAGAATTGTCTGTAGAATATAGATAAAGTAATATACAGAGCCACGTAGGAATTGGATACGTGGTCGGCTACAGATGATAATTTCTGGAAATGTGATTTCAATAGTTTTAAGAATAATTTAGTTTGAACTAAATTTTAGTCAGCAGATTCGATTTTAGTGACTGATAGGTAGATTTCTCATTGTGATTTCCTGCACTTAAAATGGTGAAAACCTGGAAGAGTGGGAACAAGAAAACACAGGCAACCACTAAAATAGGGTTTGCAAGCGTTTTCCACCATGACATGATTTAGCAGACAAGATGTATTTTAATATGCGAATCGAGTTTTAACCATTCTTTAAATTTCAGACGTCAATTTCATGAAGTGATGGCTTGTGTAGCCGCCTCCCGATCTAAATAGAATTTGGACTGATTTTCTTGTCAAAGCACAGAAAAATATTTTCTAAATATAACTTATGAGACTTAACTACCGTGTAAAACAAATTTTTGAAAAGCAATGCAGAACCACTCATCAATATAATTTTAGTACTTATTTTATTTTAAGCATTTTTTCGGCTTGTATTGAATACGAATCTCTATAACGGGGGGGGGGGGATATATACATAAAGCGCATTACAATCTTTTCGAGACACTTCCTATAGAAGTATAAGTCATTATCACTTGAATTTGTGATTTCCAAGAACCACATTCAGCTTTGCAGGCACATATAAAATTTTGGTTTAAAAACATATAAAGCAACCTACGATTAGTTGAAATATGATAATGAACTCTTGTTCATCGAATCGGTTGTGGTGAGGAAGTGTAGATTAAAGTTAAAATTTCTCCCAAATCTTAAATCAAATAAGAGAAATACAAACATTCTTGTGCTACAATAAATGTATATATATATCTAAATTCAAATAAAAAATGTTAAACTATTCATAAAAAGAAAGAAAGAAAGAGAGATAGAGAGAAAGAAAGAGAGAGAGAAAGAAAGTAAGAGAAAGAGAAAGAAAGTAAGAGAGAGAGAGGGATGAGAAACAGCTGGCAGCTGCAGTTTTCTGTTACTCTTCACCTACTTTTCCGTTTCTCATTTCTTTTTTTATTTGGTTCTAAAAAGGTGGCTCTTTTATGAAGCTTTGAAAAAGCTTCAAGTTTATTGTGTAGCTGCAAGTTATATTTATTTTGACTGCGTGTTTTGCTTTATATTTGGCATTACACACATTGCATATTTAAATAAATATATATATATATTAAAAAAGAAACAAAACAACAAAATTGGTTTATTATTGACCATTCAGAAGCCGCCCCCCCCCCCCCCCCAATGAAAATTCTGACTGCAACATTGCTAGGAATAAAATGGATTTTGAAAAGTCGATCCCGACTCTAATAGAAAAGGATGAAATTTTTTTAATCTCACGGCGAGATAGCATTACAGCTGGATTCGCACATTTCTCTACATATCCATCCATTTTATCAATGCACTGATGCATCCATTTCTGCCATACACGAACATCAGGTCCGATTAACCTCTGAAGATAATGGGGAGCACACTGTCATTTCGGGGTTGCCTTTAATTCGAGAAATGTTTTTTTCAAGTTCGACATACCTTGAAACTCACCGGTGCTACATAGCGTGGTCCAGTTCTGTTCACATATATTTCATTATAGAACTGTTTTATGCTCCCCTATATATATATGAGCAATAACCGAAAACAATCAAGAAAAATACGGAAAAAAATGATTTTGTATATTAGCGTAAAAATTTAACTTTGAATTTAGCATGTATATAAAATATTAATATTTTGAAAAAAATATTTCTATTTTGGCAATAATTTAAATTATTATTATTGTACATTGTGCGTACAAACCAAATTAAAAAACGTATTAATATTCAGTTATGCAAACTAAACATAATCTAGTAATTTAACATTACAATTAATTCAATAAAACATTTTGAGGGGCCCTTTTTTTCTCAATTTCAGGCCCTTTCAAATTTTCTAAGGGAAACACGTGCTTTTCGTGCTTATTTGGTAGTCTGGGCCTGCAAACATCTAATAGAATGATTACATTACATAACAATCTCTCCATCCGAACTGAAACAGGGTCGTCGAAATGAATTTTTCAATGCCGGAAAAAAAGAACATACCAATAACCAAATGAATATGATGCCAGATTGCGCATATAAGGTGGATACAGAAATCCAACTTTTACTCCCATTGTGAATACACAATCGACAAAAGCAGCCTGCTCAACAGCTATGTTTTACTGGGCACCTTTATAATTTTGATTTCGTGAAAAAATATGGAAGAAAAAATTCATTTTCACAAAATTCAATACAGTGTGCTATAACTCTATAGCTTTATTTAAGAGGCTACTTGAGTCAAACGGAAAGACCCGTTTGCTAATGCTAATTCTATGATCCTATTAATAAAGATATCTCGATTTCATTTGAATATTTTTAAATGATATCTTTTTAATTGGATAGATGCGATTGATCTGTACAAAGGTTGTTTTTACTTTTTCTATTTTATTTACAGGCATTTTAAATGAAGATATTTTCATTTTCGAAGTCGGTTTAAAAAAAAAAAAAAGCATTCTCATTAAAAAGAAAAAAAATCAATAATTAAAATTGTAAAAGTAAAAAAGATCTTTATACAGATCAACCACGGCTATTTAATAAAAAAAAAAAAATCATTTAAAAATATTGAAATGCGAACGAGGTATCTTTATAAATTTCTTCCATCGGATTAACATTACTGAATAGATCTTTCCGGTGACTGAAGTAGAAATCAAAGACACTGTCTTTTTTTTCCCTGTAAGGATAAACAATTTCGGGCTTATTCGTGTGCTGCTTGTATATGTTGCAAATTTTATTGATAAGAGTTAAGAATGGGCATGCTCTACACTTCTAACTTTAGAGACCGAGGTCATTGATGTTAAACATTATTTTTAGACCATAAATATGGACCAGTGAAACCCGTGCGAGGATGTCTCATAACAGTGTCATATTTTTCAGCAGTATCTAATATTTTTAAAATGTAGGTTTAGACGTTAACTCTTTATCTACCGACGGTACTTAAAAGTACCATTCAAATTACTTCGTATAAAATTCTTTCAATACGTCAATTAGTTGTAATACTGTTCAGAATGAGTTACAGATACATTACTTTACTTTATTTTATTCCAAAAGCATTATTAATTACACACACACACAAAATATTTTTACCGGGATGATTTATTTTGCCTTTGTATCTTTTCAGCTTTCTTGGTGCTGAGGGAGGGGGATGGGGATTTTTCTATTCGGAAATATTTCTAAATTTATATTGTAAGAACATCATATTTGTACATTTTATAATTCTACAAAATACTAAGAAAGCAATTTAAAATAAAGGATTTGAGTGGAGTTTTAAATATTGCACAAAATCCCTGTAAATTCGAATTTAATTAATGCTTCTAAATCCTTCAATCCTTCTAAAACCCTTCAAAAATTTATTAAATGATAATGGAAATCTTTTAATTTTGTTAAAACAATTTACGTAAAATTCTTTAGAATGTAAAATTTTCATGAAATCATAATGTGGTAGATAAAGGGTTAAAAAAAATTTATGGGTAAAAATAACTGCAAACAACATTAGTCAAGTCAATATGTCATATTATATAACAAAGCATACATACAGTTGGCAAAAAAAGTATTTGTACACTTCATTTTTTTAAATTATAATGAAATTAAATAAAAGATTTAAGCAAAAAATACTGTAATACATTAATGTAATGCATTTTAATAATATAAAAGCAAAAACAAAATAAAACGAATTGATTTTTTACATTAAAATAAACAAATATACAAAAATATAATGCAAAAAAAGTATTTGTACACTACACTAATGTACTATAATTAATAAAAATTTAGTTAAATGATACAAAATAATATTTTGTGTGAATTCCTTTAGCGTTTATGACTACTTCTAGATGGTGTGACATAGATTCCACCAACTTTTTTGTAGTGGTCTGGTTTATTTTATTCCATGATTCAATAACAGCTTCTTTAAAACTGTTTTTCACTGGTACATATTTTTTTCGGATTTTTGCATCCAATTGCATCCTCAAATTTTCTATTGGACTCAAGTTTAGAGATTGCAGAGGAGTTACCAGTCGCCTTCGAGCATTGTAGAGTAACCATGTGCTGGTGATCACAGCAGTATGCTTAGGTTGTTATCCTGCATAAAGTGAAAAGCTTCCTCTACACGTAATTTCTTAGCACTGTTTAATAAATTATACCGCGACACATCAATGTATGTTAAAGCTGTCATTCCAAAGTCATTTAATTCCAAATGTCCTGCTCCATTAGAAGTTATACACCCCAAAACCATAATATTCCTCCCACCATGCTTGACAGTTTGGAGTATATGTTTTGGATCTAGAACAATTTTATTTTTACGTCAAACATTTCGAATGCTTGGTGGTAAGAAAATTCCGAATTTTCTCTCATCAGAAAAAAATACTGTTTTCCAAAAATCCAATGATTTGCTTCTGTATGTGAAAGCGAATTCTATGCATTTTCGACTATTTGTTTCACTGATGAATGGATTTTGCCTTGAGGTTCCTCCTTTTAAATCTGCATTGAGAAGAATATTTCTTATTGTTTGAGGTAATACTCTGATGTAAGAAGATGTCGCAAGGTCTCCAGCAAATTTTTGAACTGAACCCATAGGATTTTTTAAAGCTGTTTTAACAACACTCCTTTTTTCCCTCATTGTTAATTTGCTGAGAAGTCCTGGTTTTCATTGAATTTCGATGCCTCCAATTTCTTCATACTTTCTGATCATGTATCCAATAGTTGTAAATGGTAATTTAATAGCTTTTTTGATTTCTTGGTCTGATTTTTATTTTTATTAAGCTCAAAGATATGATTTCTTATGTTCAAAGGTACCTCTCTAGTTTTAAGTACAATTCTCAAATACTTCAAGAGCAAATTAAATTAAATGCCAGACAAACATAGTATGAAGTTAATAATTATTAAAAATACCAAATTATGTTACAACTTTAAACCACAAACATTATAAACACAGTGCGAATCTTGCTGTGGAAATGTACAAATACTTTTTTTGCAAGAAAATTTTAAACTTTTCCAGTTATAAAATTTATTTTACACCTTGATAGAAAATTTCTGTCGTGAATTTAAAAAGCACAGTAAAAACACTCTATTAAAACCATTCGTGTATAAATATCTGTTTTTATTTAGTAAAAAATTGAAAATATTAGAGTGTACAAATAATTATTTTGCCAACTGTATAGACTACACGTGAAATACCAATGCGTTTATCCACAGATAATATCATTTCTTTCTAAAAATTTCAATTTCATGTCTACTTTTTAATCATAAGAGGTCACTCGTTTCGTTGAAAAAGACCTGTGTGGTAATGTTAAGTCTATGGGGAGATTACTTTCAAATATCTCGCTCAAATTTTAATATGGCACTCACGGAAATGTTACACTTTACCTTTTTAGTGCATTTTTTTTTCATAGTTATTATTGAGCCTGACATAATGCAGTATTTTATTTTTGTGGTAACAATGATTTGAGAAAAACCTTTTAATTCATTTTTGAAAACAATATTGATTTAACCTTTAACTGACGTGACCGAAGTTGTCACATAACTACAGTGAAGTGGTCTGTAAGACTAATCAATCGAAAGATGAATAAAAGGTGCGATTAACTCATAGGATGCTACTTTTGTACTAAAATTTTTCTACAGGACTCATATAATTAATATTCACCTATTCAAAAATATCTGATGATAATATTAAAGTTACAAACGAAATACAGTTGCGGTAGAGTTTGTAGTTAAACTGAAAATTACATCGGCGCACTCACAGGAGGAGCTAAAGAGGCTGAAGACCCTTACAAACTAGACTATTTATATTTCCAAAAAATATGAAAGAATACAATAATTTTAATAGGTCCTTAAAAAATTTGAATTTTTGAAACGATACTAATTTTGTCACCCTATTATTTTTCTCTTTTATAAATTTATTATGAAATTGAAAATATTATGTTTAGAATTTGCTTAAATAAAAATTTAAAAATACGTGTACCTTTTGCTGTTATTAACCTTCATAATATTTTTATTATTTAATAATAAAAATTCAAATTGTTTAATTTCAGACACTCCTTAAAATTATCCGAATACAAATCCACACCAAAAAATCGTAAAAACTAAAATACATTTTCGTACATTATTTCGTTATTTAACATGTTAAAATAATTCAGAATTAGCCGCACCAAGCTTTCAAGAACTTACTTTGGTTTCTAGTTATGACTCTGCTCAAGACAGCAGAAAAATGAAAACCAGGACCTGATCCAGCACATCCCATCAAATGAAATAAAAGAAAAACTGAGATCGGTCGAGGACTGGTCCAAATTTGGGCACATATAGGCCTTTAATCCTTTCCGGCGCACTACTCTTTAAAGTTGGAATTTAAAGAAAAAAAAAATTAGGTAATCTATTTAGGCCTAGAGAAGTACACATGTATAATTTTGTAAAGATTGCACAAACCATTTTAATTATACAGCTGTTGCCGAAGTGATAACATCCTGTAAGTACAGCATTGATAAGCGCAGTGAGAAGAGCATTGCTGAGAAGCGCGTATTAGAGTAAAATATTTTACCTATTATTTAAAAACAGTATAGTTTGATCTCTATGGTGCTGACATCTAGAACTCATAAGGAAGATTTAAAGTAGCCATTAGAGTAGTTTTTGAAATATTCACGGAGTTTTTGTATCTCTAAACAGGGGGAACTTTAGGTGTTGCCGACCCGGCAACACTGCGCCGGAAAGGGTTAAAATATTCTAGCCCCCTCCGAAGCGTAATCCTGGATGCGCCACTGGAAAGTAAAACTTATTAAACAAATTAACTTATAAAAAAAATCAGCGGTTTGTGAGACTGATAATATTAGTTAAAGGTTAATTTTAAATTAATTGCATTTTTAAAAAATATCAAAAAGATGCTCTAATGAAATATGACTGTACTATACCAGCAGCTGATGCAAAAACCTTTTGATTCATTCAAGGCCCTCGCGAAGACTTTTTATTGATGGGGGAGAGAACCTTAAATTGCCAAGTCAAAATTCAACATTTGCCAACTCAAGGAAAAGCAAACATAAATAGTTTTTGGTGTTTGCCAACTAGTTTTATAATTTTACCAAGTTACTACAATTAGAAAATGTAATATAGTTTTTAATGCCAAAATAAGTATTTTAATGTAAAAAGCTTAATAATATTTCTAATTATATTGCTAACTTTCGTCAAATCGATCAGAAACAGAAAGTGTATTATAGTTTTTTATTAACGTTTTGAACTAATTTGCCAGTTCAGTTTGTAAATTTGCCAGCTGTAAAAGCATGTGAAAATGTTTTTTTTGGGGGGGGGGTCCCCCTGTCCCCCCCTTGGCGAGGCCCCTGGATTCATTCATCGCTGTCCATTTTGTAAGTGCATTGTAAAAGGAATAGTGACAACAGAAATAATGTAAGTGATAGAGAGCTAAATTTATAATTTACATCTAATGTAAATTATTTTTTTTTTCAGTTACGGAGTAATATACAGCATATATAAACGTAGTTTATTTAACTTGACTAAACTATCTTAAAATAGTTAAAGAAGATCAAAGACCTACGGAATGTTTCTTTGTTCTACTTGGATTACCATTTGTTAGGTTAATTTAAGTGGGTCACACGTGCGGGAACTCCCCAGTTGAAATGATTTAAAAAACACAAGAAGGAGAAAAACAACTACAACTTTTGTTCCAGTGTGCTAATATTTTTCAGACAGAAATCGACTTTTTAGCCACCGACATGCTTATTTCTTTTGGATAGCAACTAAAGTGTCGTATCTAAAAAATAATGTTCCGTTATTTAAACTAGTCGTAAGAGAAAGAAGATGTACCATCGTACGATTCAATACGGACAATCTCTACTGCAATTTTTTTTTATTTCAAAGTATCAGACATTTTGAATTTTGTATCGTCATATAGGAGAAAAAAAATTCTTTTAAATGCAATTTGTTTGAAAGCTGCATCCAGGGATGTAGTCGTAAAATTAACAGAGGATATACAGTTGGCAAAAAAAGTATTTGTACACTCTAAAATTTTTAATTTTTTACTAAATAAAATCAGATATTTTGTCAAAAATAGTTTTAATACAGTCTGTTTACCGTGCGTTTTAAATTACACAACAGAAAATTTCGATAAAGATGTAAAATAATTTTCTAATGGGAAAAGTTTAAAAATTTCTTGCAAAAAAAGTATTTGTACATTTCTCCATCCTGATATGTACTGTGTTTTATAGTGTTTATGGTTCAAAGGACTACTTTTACAGAAGCTGTTAATAATTTTTAAGTTCATATTATATTTGTCTGACATTTAATTTAATTTGCTCTTGAAGTAATTGAATATAGAACCTAATACTAGAGAGGCACCTCTAGATATATGAAATCCTATGATTGAGCATAATAAAAATTTAAATACGCAACAAGAATTTGTAAAAGCTATTAAATTACCATTTACAACTATTGGATGTATAGTGAGAAACTATGAATAAATTAAAAGAATCGAAATTCAATGAAAACCAGGACTTCTTAGCAAACTAACAATGAGGGAAAAAGAGAGTGTTGTTAAAAAAGCTTTAAAAATTCCTGTGCGTTCGGTTCAAAAATTTGCTGGAGACCTTGCGACATCTTCTCGCATCAGAGTAATACCTCAAACAATAAAAAATATTCTTCTCAATGCAGATTTAAAAGGAAGAACCTCAAGGGAAAATCCATTCATCAACGAAACAAATAGGCGAAAACGCATAGTATTCGCTTTCGCATACAGAAGTAAATCATTGGATTTTTGGAAAACAGTAATTTTTTCTGATGAGGAAAAATTCGGAATTTTCTTACCATCAAGCATTCGAAAAAATTGGCGTAAAAATAAAACTGTTCTAGATCCAAAACGTATACCTCAAACTATCAAGCATGTTGGGGGGAATATTATACTTTTGGGGTGTATAGCTTCTAATGGAGCAGGACATTTAAAATTTTTTGACAATGGAAGGACAGGTTTAACATACAGTGATGTGTCGCGCCATAATTTATTAAACTGTGCCAAGAAATTATGCATAGAAAAAGCTTTTCACTTTCTGCAGGATAATGACCAAAGCATACTGCTGTGATCACCAGCACATGCTTACGACAATACTCGAAGACGACTGGTAATTCCTCTAAATCTCTAGACTTGAATCCAGTAGAAAATTTGCAGATGCTATTGGATGCAAAAATCCGAAAAAAAAATATGTATTAGTAAAAAACAGTTTTAAAGAAGCTCTTATTGTGTCATGGAATAACATTAACCAGACCACTACAAAAAAGTTGGTGGAATCTATGTCATACCATCTAGAAGTAGTCATAAACGCTAAATGAATTCGCACAAAATATTAATTTGTATCATTTTACTAAATTTTCCTTAATTATATTACATTAAGATAGTGTACAAATACTTTTTTTGCATTATAATTTTGTATATTTGTTTATTATAATGTAAAAAATCGATTCGTTTAATTTTGTTTCTGCTTCTATAATATTATAATGCATTAAATTAATGTATTACAGTATTTTTTGCTTAAATCTTTTGTTTAATTTCATTATAATTTAAAAAAATGAAGTGTACAAATACTTTTTTTGCCAACTGTACGCTCTAAGCAGAGGGTATATGCTCAAGGCAGATGGTATATCCTAGAGTGTGTAAACTATAGCTTTCTTGAAAACTAGAGGGTATACGGTGTTCTTTTAAGAAATCTAGAAGGTATACGGCATATTTCTATAAAACACAATTGTAGAAATTATTAAAATTAAATTTTAATCGTTTTTGTAATCGCATATTAAGATACCGTTATCAATTAAGGCTCGTATGCTTGGTATTCCAAAATGAAAAAGCAGCAAAATTTATTCCACTTGGACTCAATCATGGAATCTTTCCCCGTGAAATATAAACACGACATCATTTTCACCATCTCAAAATTTAAATATCCATATTCACCTTTTTATAATAAAAAATTGGTATTTTAATTTGATCATTTTGAAATTCTTTTAATTCAAAATTTGAAGTCTTGATTGTTATTAGCTAAACTATTCATATTCTTTTAAGTGTAAATGAAATTTTTTGAAACAATATGCATGCAATAAATACGATAGACAATATTCCTATGACGTCTTATTAGGAAAAATGGCGATTTTTAAAGTCTCGTACTCGAATATATTGCCAAGATCTTCTTTATTTGTTTGTCTAAACTCGGCGAAATGAATTCATCCAATCCAGAATCATAAAGTTCTGTAAATCGCTATTTTTTGGACAAAGATTTTCGATCATACCATGCAAATCGTATGTCACTGCTATTCTATAAAGACACTCTAACATGTTTTTAAAACATTGCTTTTTATCAGAATGTGAATTCGATTGCTTTGACTACATTATTTTCAAAAGTGAAATATTTTCACCTGTAAATATTTCTAATCAGATGGGGGTGAAAATGCTGCATTTCTACAAAACATATTTCAGTTTTAAGGTTTAAAATGCTCACTTTTTCTTAATAAAATCACGTCATTTGTATCCATTAAAGCATTACTGTTTTACTATCCATTCTTAAACAACATCTGTAGAAAAATATTCATCTGATATTATTATAGAGGAATAATACATAAACCCAGCAAAAAAGCCATGTTGTCATTCCAGAAGCAAATTGAGTATCTTGATTCACATGCCTTTATTTGTTTGTTTATAATAGCTTAAAGTTTTATTTTTAATAATTCATATCTTATATCTTCGAAATTCGGAAAATAAATTTATATATGGGTTAATAAATTTGCATTTTTTCAGCTATTTGATACGAATTAAGTAAAAGCGGAAAAAAAGTCACAGAATCATTCTTTAAAATATTTTTGTAAAGAAAAAGTGTTGTATTATCGTGTATATTGTAAGTTTGTAAAAAACTAAAAATCATTTAAATGATAAATGAAAACGACAGAAAACCAAAATTCACCTGGTTTTAAATAGACGATTTCCTTTTACTTTTAACAGAAATGGAGAACTACTGTTGCTACAATTACAAAAAAAGTATTAAAAACTACAAAAAAAATTAATATTTCAAAAATAAATTAAGATACAGTTTTTGAACAAATTGCATTTAAAAGTATATTTTTCCTCCTATACGTCGGTTACAAACTGAAAATGTGTGACGTTTAGAAGTTTAAAAATTTGCCGTAGCAAATACTGAAAACGGAAATTTCATTTCAAATATCAAAGTGTTGCCATTCATAAAATGACGTACGTGTTACGCACAGATACGTTTGGTCTTTATAATATAGATATTTAATTCTTTAGTAATCTGTATTGATGTTACAAACAAATGAAGGCATATACATTATGGTTACATCAAATTGCCTTTTTTTTGGGGGGGGAGGGGGTCGATTTTCAATGAATGACGACATTTTGTGGATTTGTGTATAACTCTGCGATAGTGACACAATATACATACTTTTCTGTAGATGTGGTGGTTGCCTTGGGGACTAAAGACCAGTATAGGTATCATTTATGGTGCTCAGAATTCTTTATTATTATAACCAGTTATTTTTTTTTTTATTGTAAAGCTTACCTTATTTAATTAGACTATTTTCTCGATTCAATTACAGAAAATTTTCTGTTTTGAAAAACTGGTTGTAAAAGTTTAAAAATTAAGCAAAAGGGGTTCTTGTCGTGAAAGACTCAAAGAGTCAAAGACTGGATCGAAAAACTGAATTTCTCCAGCGGATGCTAATGGACGTCATTTTATATAAAACAAAAGTGGAGTTATAAAAAGTGCTTTACTTTTAAGGGAAGACAAGACTAGGTGAAATCCTATGAGAAATATGCGAACCGTTTTCTGTGAAACTACCCGAATGATTCTGATGAAATTTGGAATCTCTATTCATTGGATTATGCTCAAAACTTATGGCAGAAAGTTTTTACGGAGATGGCAATTTGTCAGAATTTTTCTGTTTTCAGAAATGTTTTTGTTTGAAGCTAATAATAATATATATTTTTTAACTGTCTGACACTTATGATCTTATATTTATAACCTACCGCCCTATTTTTTTAATAATCGAAATCGCTCGAGTACTTCAGGATTTAATAGGGTTTTTAGCTGAAAAGTACAACTTTTCGGAGAGCTAAAACTCTTAGACACTTCTAACTTGAGTGCACTTTTAGCAAAGTTTTATCAAACACACGAATTAATGTACATACAAATACTTGGATAATATTAGTTACAGATAATAAATGAGTATAAAATGTTAGAGAGTAAAATTAATGTTTGTTAGAGTGGCCTCCGAGTCGTGTTTTAAGGCAACCAGACACGTTTAAAACGTAATTTTCTATCAAAATACCAATTTTTCACTTACGCAGTAATATTAAAATAGACTCTGTTAGCGTAGAATTCTGCTTAAATTCTGTCTGTATCTTAACTATAACCAAAGTTACAGCCATTATAGCTTTTGAATTCTGTTTAAAGTGATTTTTAGTTTTTCTCAAAATGAAGTTTTTCAGATTTTTAAAAATATGCTTGAAATTCCACGAAATTTTCTGTTCTTCTTTTACAAATGTCTTTTGATGGAATAGACTATATTCGTGATAATACTATATTAAATAGTTTTATATTTACAGCGGTTTAAATGACAAAATTGAGACAAACTTTGCGAATTTTTCATTACATTAGTATTTTAACTGTCATATTTTTTAGAAACCGTAGAAATTGTAATGGGCCAAAACGGGCCGGGCCTGTTTCCACTGATTTTGTACGGGCCGGGTCGAAAAAAATTTCCTACGGGCTCCGGCCCGTGCAGACCTCGAGTCTAAGTCCTAGAGAAAGTTATTCTGCTTATTATGCAATTTGCAAAATATCAATATATTGTTTTATTTTTAAGTTACCACGCTTTGTAGAAATGTCAATTTTTGACATAATTTTAACTATTTTTCTCTTTAAAAAATTATTTTTCGATAATTGATAATATCGTTATTGTTTTTCATTGTTTTAAGGTAAATTTCATTATAAAAAATGGATACTGAGTGAAAATTTCTAAATTCTTAAAAAATCACTTCCGGAGGTATGAGGATAAATTAAGTCTTAAAATGGAAATATAATGCTAGAAAAAAGTTTTTAAAAGTTAAAATTTGTACTTATTCGTCTACTATAAAATCTCCTCGAGATTTCTCAGTAATGACTAGAACTGTTAGAATTGGGTTAAAAAAATGCTCAATGCATGAATTATGAAAAAATTAAAATCCAAGCTCAAACTACAAAAGCATTACATTGATGCTAGATTAAAACCCGCATCTTCCAAAGTCTTAAAATTCATTTTATGGCTGAAATTAGTTTTCACTAATGAAAAAATATCCACCTTTGATGGTACAGATAATTTATGATGTTATTGGCATGATTTACCAAGCATGTTAAGTTGGTGATTCAGCCATGATTAGAAGAGGCTTTACTGCAAAAAAAAAAGCAAGTTTGTCTTTCACCAAGACAATGATGAACTTATTTGACTATTGAGATATTCTTGGTAATAAACTTGTTCTACTTGAAGATGAACTTATGCATCAGAATTTGGCATTACTTCAAATTAAACGCTTCTGTTCGCAAGTCTGTGTCAACTTCAGATTGATTATCTGAAAACAACATTATTTTAAACATTCCGGCTAAACATCCTGATATAAGTCACATATAAAACATATGGGGAATCTTCGTTCATCAAGTTTATGCGAACAGAAATAGTCCAAGAGCCGACAACACAAAATCCTTAGGTATCGAGCACAAGAAAAAACCCTTTATTTTTTGGAAAAGTATGAATAGGAGAATCTAATGATCCATGCCTGCCGGAAGTGAATTAGTACATAAGCCAAAAATTAACACCATTAGTAGTTGCCTCGTAGGTTTATCATTGTGTTCGCCATACAGTCATTTCATACCTTTGATTGTACGGCAAACACAATGTTTAACCTATGAGTAAACTACTGCTGGTACACATTTTTGGTTTATACGCCACTTCACTTCCGGCAGACATAGATCATTAGATTCCCCTATTCATACTTTTTCATAAAATAAAAGGTTTTTTTTTTTGGGGGGGGGGGGCTGTCGGCTCTTGAACAAAAAGCATGCTTTTTTGTTTAGCAAGTACTTGCTATTTGGGAACTAGTTCCCTTCGGTAGTTGAACTGAGAGCAGCCATTTTGGAAATATGGAAACAAATGCCCATTTTCACATGTAATAGTCCAAGAGCCGACCGCACAAAACCCTAAGTCATCGAACACAAGAAAAATTCCTTTATATTATGGAAGAGTAGTAATGGGGGATTCTAATGATCCATGTCTGTTGGAAGGGAGGGGGTACATAAGCCAAAAATTGATACCACTCGGGGTTCACTCGTACGTTTAACATTGTGTTTGCCGTACAATTAAAAGTACGAAAATATGGAAAATTAGGTGCAGGAAAACATAATACTATGTCTACGAGTCAACCATTAGTGGTATCAATTTTTGGCTTATGCACCACTTCACTTCCGGCAGACATAGATCATTAGATTCCCCTATTACTACTCTTCCATAATATAAAAGAATTTTTCTTGTGCTCGATGACTTAGGGTTTTGTGCGGTCGGCTCTTGGACTATAAAGACCTGGCCAAATCCTTCTGAAAGTATCTTTTGGAAGCCATAAGTGTTCAGGGGGAATTAAGTGATAAAATTTAATGTACAGATCATTTTCTTCTGTAATTTAAATTTGAAGTATACTGATTTTAAACATTTTTCTATCAAAATTGCATTATATAGAAATAAATTTCTGTGTTTTTTTTAATCATATTATTGTAATTTTAAAACAAAAATTGTATAACTTTATGTATATAATTGTGAAATGATATTGAATTTCCAATAAAGTAAGAGCTTTACGGTTTTTGCTAGTAATCCTAAATTTTCTCCAGCTCTGTATGTCTGTACTATCTATATTTATACACAGAGGTGGGGAATTTTTCAAAAATCTTACCAGCCAAGGTTTTATATCACCAGCTCGCAAGATGCAACTCACAAGCAGTTGAAAATAGTTATGACAAAATTGTACGCGATTACAGAAGAAATTGTTATTACTACAATGCATTTTCATAATTCTTTTTTTCTACAGTATTAAGAAATATACTTATTGAAAAATATACAGAGATAAACTTAATTTAAAAAAGAACTTAGTACCATATTTACACTGTAATAATTTGGAAAGTTAAAATATCTAGGTTAAAAAAGTGTTTCTGATACTGTCTCTATTGCCTAAAGTTTTTCAAAAACTAAAAATTCACTCGCCTTGCCAAAAAATCCACTCGCCACTGGCGATCAAAATGGTGTAATTTTCCACCCCTGTTTATACATATATATTTTTTAACACTTTCCAACAAATTTGAAAAATGTTTATGCATTCGGTTTGTCTGTCCATCTGTCCACGCTCTAACTTCCGTAAATATACTCAGATTTTCATGCAATTACTAAACCTTATTTAGAGTCTCATAGGCATGTTTCTTATTGTATATGAAGTATGTGGGATTAATAGTTCATTTACAGGGGCATCCAAAAGAATTCCATTAAATAATGGTCTATGGAGGAAAATTATTTGCAGAGAATTTTAATGACATTACGCTTTGAAATTGATATAAATCACTGATATAATTCACTACGATTACGTTAGAACATGATATGAACAGGATTTTAAATGCATTTACAGGGACATGAAAAAGAAATAGGCTATAATGCTGTCTTTGAGTAATAAATGCTGTAAATGATTTTTCAATTTTGGCGTCCGCTTTTAAATGTAAATGCTTTAGGTGCATTTGCAATTATATAAATATGTAGCACGCATAGTTGTCATCTGATCCGTCCGTCCATCTTTCCATCTGTTATTCTGAATGTGTTGGAAAGTGTTTCATAATATATACTTGACGCATGATTCCCCCCCCCCCCCCCCCCCTCATCGCGGATGACACTAAATTCTGAAGGCTTCCTTTTTCTAGCAATTCATTTGCATCCGACGCTTGTCTGATTTTATTAATTTTCTTTTATGATATAGGAAAATAAAATGTTCCTACCAGTTTTAGAAACTTTAAGATATTTAACCCTTTCGCATTTTGAATTTATTTTTAATACGATTCTAGACGTGAAGTAAAAGTAAATATTTATGTTTTTTCTTAAGTTATCTTAACCAAATAGTTTTGCTATTTTTAGTTACCCTTTAAATCATTTCTCGTCATTTCACTTTTGCTTACATCTTTCGTCTCATAAAAACCAGCCAAGATTTATTTAAATTTTTGAGACGGTAAATATGATATCTTTTATCGATCGGAACTTAGATTATAATGAAAAGTTTGGTCGTAACGTATTATTATGGATTGAAAAATGAGGTGATCGTCTTTTCTCTAACGCAAGATATATTTTACGTTTCTACCATTATTCCAAAGCCCCAAGTGAAATTTAGGAGCATCGAAACGTTTTCAAATGAGATTTCTATGAAACTGTTGGGTATAGAAACGTGAAAACTGGCATAGTGGTTATTTTTAAGATGCTGCTAAGTTTTAAGATGTTTTTTATTTAGAACCAATGTTTGTTAAGAACTATTTTTAAACTATTCGAAATTTAAAAAATCTGAAATAACAGAAAACGTTCTAAAAATGTTCTAAATTCAGGTTTATTTGGAACTAATAGAGCTAGAAACTTGAAGTTTGACGATTATTACTTTTAAGGCGTAAATGTTCTCACAGAATAGTTTCTAAAAGAAGGAAAAAATAGAAATTTAAATGCTGCAGTATAAAAAGACGTTCCAAACTTACGAAATTTGTGACACTGTTACTGTTAAAAACTTGAAATTTGTCATGTTGTTTACTTGTTAATGCTCGTTAAGAAAGAATTCTGAAAAAAATATCGAAAAAAAGGAGGAAATGAGCAGAAAACGTTTAAAATTATGGTGTATTTAGAATAGTAAGCATTGGAAACTTGGAATTTTACATAATTGTTACTTGTAAGACGTAAATGGTCTCACGAAAAAAATTCTAAAAAAATTCGAAATTTAAAAGAATGAAATAAACGGAAAACATTCTACAATCACTTTGCAGCTATTAAATGGATTTCAAAAGTTTTATCCGGATAGTAATGCTGATATTCTCTGCTTAAGGGGGCTCAGGGGTTGAAAACTTTTCAAAATATCAATTTTTTATGATCTTGTTTGATTATTCAATTAATTCTGAACTCAATGCAAAAAACCGCATAAAAATATTTGCATTTTAACGGAGTTATAAGCATTCATGTATCAACATTTTCAATGCCGCACCCATACAATTTCAACTTTAAGTCGCGTTTTCTCAAAACTTGATTTTTGACGACTAACACCAAGATTTAAAAAAAAAAAAAAAAAAAAAAAAAACTATTCGATGGAATATTTTGAACATTTTTAATGAAAAAAAAGTTGTATTTTTTAGGAATTTTTAAAATTTTCAAATTTGAGAGTTTTTTTTTAATAATGTTGTTTTTGAGTGATAGTTATATCCTTAATTCATTATATAGAATAAAGTTTCCGGATCATTTTAAACAAAATTTAGGTTCTTATGTCAATTCAATGTTAAGATATCTTGGTGTTGGTGATATAATAAATATTTTTTTTTCGAAAATTGTGTTACATAAATTTTACTATATTTCTTATTATATTACATTGAAGTACTTCATTTTATAATTTTATAAGACTAAAAACATATCTTTAAAATATCAGAAAGTTTAAATTAATTATATTGAATACTTCTGTTTTTATATGGACTCGATTAGGATAAAATTAAGTGTTGCCATTTGCAGAAGGACGTATGCGTTACACACAGATATATTTGTTCCTTATAGTATAGATAGCGACGATATAAATACTCAAGAAATTGAATGAATTAAAAAAGGAAGAAACACTATCACCTCTTTATTTATTTATTTATTTTTTAATAATAAATCTTTTAAAAAGAAAATTACTGTATAAAACATTATAACCTCTTTATTTTTTTAAAATAATAAATCCTTTTGGAAAAAAATGACTACTATAACTACTCAAGAAATCGAATGAATTAAAAAAGGAAGAAACACTATCACCTCTTTATTTATTTATTTATTTTTTAATAATAAATCCTTTAGAAAGAAAATTACTGTATAAAACATTATAATCTCTTTATTTTTTTTAATAATAAATCCTTTAGGAAAAAAATCACTACATAAATGATGATCTCTTCGAGGTGTTTCACCTTTATTTAACTTTAATTATAAAATAAACATATACTGTTAACAAAAAGTGAGGAATACATATATATATACACACATATTGATATAGAATTTATTTATAAGTCTCAAATTTTAGTCTTTAAAGAAATCATTTTCCAAATGGTTGTTGTAATTTGCTAAATTATTATTTTTTCCTCGAAAGAGGTGGTAAGTCGGCAAGTTGTTTGGAATGAGGCTTTTCTCGTTAAATCAGAAAGGTCTCATGTACACTTAATCAAGTTCCAGAATGAAGTTTACTCACATTGAGACTTATTTAGTAACACTTAAATTATTTGCAACAGTACAATTTCTCCCTTATGTTAGAATAGATTAAAAAGAAATATAACTTGACATATGTCAACAACAATGTGTTAAAAGTCGTGGGGATTTCAAACATAAAAAGCTGAAGGTCTAACTTTGTTCATTTTGATATTCAATATGCTTAATATTAGGTAACCTTTTTCACATGAATGTTAGTATAACTTAGTACTTAAATTTAGAAAGAGAATAACTTCATTTTCTCTGACAATCATATGTGATATCGCCTTAGTTTATTATATTTACTTTTATTAATTCTTTAACTCTGAAACTTTATTATTACGCTTTCTTTCTTTATAACGCTTTCCAACATATTTAAAAAGTGTTTAAGACATTGTCAATCTGCCTATGTTGTATCTCGCATAAATATAGTCGGATTGACCTGTAATTAATATACATCATTGAGGTTTTCCATGGCATGTTCATTATTGAAAATAAAATGTGTAACGGTCATAGTTCATTTACAGGGGCTCTCAAAAGCATTCCGTTACATCATGGTCTATGAGAAAAAAATCACTTGCAGTATATTTTAATAGTTACAGAATTTTAAATGCAACGAAATTTATATATATTATTGGGATGCACTAGAAGATGGATACATATAGTATGTTATCTACAGCACACACAATACGCGTACAGGGAAACTCAAAAGTATGAAATCAAAAGTATGCCTGAAAGTAAGGTGCATTTAAATTATGAGTAATATACGGGTATTACTAAAATATAATAATTCTATTAAGTAGAATTATATATATATGTATATATATATATATATGACGATTTAAAAGTTAGGAGCCAGAGACATCAACGCCGGGTTTCCCTTTCACCGCACAGAAGTCATGGCCACTGAGGAAAATAAATAAATAGATGTAGAGGATCCAATAAATTACTCATTGACTGCTGTAAGTTCATTTATTTAATCCATAGTCATGAGAAAGGGAAAAGCTCCTTTTGCAAACTGTCTTTTACCGAAACATTCCATCATTATTTCAGCGAGCCGTACTCATCGAAGAAGAAACCTAAGAATCCTCCTTCTCAACTCGAGGCTTCCCCTCATAAATCTAAAAAGAAAATTCTAGAACATTCTGTAACCTCAAACCATCATTCTTTTATGTAAACAGAAATCTTGTCCAGCTACGAGACTATTTTCCACAGACGATAAATTTATTTTTTAAAAAATATTATTTAACCAATTTATAATCGACTCAGGATTTTAAATATCTTAGGCAGACGATTTTTATAGACTATTAATTTTAAGAGAAAAAGAAAAGAAATGAATTTATTGCTATGCACACTATCAAAGGTTGACTGAGGAAAAATAAATAAATAGATAAAATAAAATAATGATATTTTTTGAAAGGTATGGTTTTGGAATAAATTTAGTAAGATTTTCTTAAAAAGGGTTGATAAAAACATAGAAGAAATTAGTTTTATTTGGAATATTAAGAAATAAAAATTTAATTAAGAATATTTTTAATTTAGAGCCATCAAATTAGTTTTATTTGGAATATTAAGAAATAAAAATTTAATTAAGAATATTTTTAATTTAGAGCCATCTTTTTAAATTTACGCATACTGGAATAATGTTTTTTAAGGCAAATTAAGAATTTATATCGTTTGCATAAAGATTAACAGATTAGATCTAGAAACAAGATTTTAATTTAATAATTTGAAGTAAGTACGGAACATTATTATAAGAAAATTAAGATAGTATAAAGGTTAGTTTTGGCAAAAAAATTTTAAAATTTGTAATATATATATATATATATATATATATATATGGAGATTCTTCTTATAAAAGTTCTTTCGAACACATAAGCAAATAAAGTCGGAGGTAAATTAAATTCTGACACCGTTTTTAAACTTTTAAATGACTTATATTAAACGTTAATATTTACAAAAAAGATATTTACATATTAATATTTACAATTCGAACATTCAAAAGGAAACTTTAATTAAAACATCTTAATCGCGTCATCTTAATCAACATTCTTCTAAAGTCAACCCCAACTCTCCCAACATTCCATCCAACGATCTCTTCCGTTCATTTCTTTTTTCTTCGGCTTTTCGTCTGAATGGAGTTTTTTCAGAAAATCGTCTGCTTTCTAAAGACCTTTTCTATCAGAGTTGCGATATGAAGAACCTTACAAGACATGATACTTGGCTGTTGGAGAAAGAATCGCTCCCACACACACACACACACACACACACACACACATATATATATATATATATATATATATATATACGTATTAAATTTTGTCCGTACGATAAAAGATGCACTTATGCACAATCGTCTTCAAACTCGTCAAATACATTGAGTTGATTAATATCTCGGCGGGGATTGCAAATAGGTGAAATCGGCTCAAGAGGGGTGGAAATGGGGAGAGTTCAAAAATTTGAATTTCGCCTTAAAATGGCTCTAACAAAACTAGTTCTTACAGAACAATGACAAGAAAAAAAAAAATAAACATTTCTCCTTACAGTATTTGCCAACAATTAGAAAAAAAATCACGTTAAAATACTTACTACAACAATTACTTTATTATTGCAAGATTATCACGTAAAAAATGAAAAAAAAAAGTTTAACGAATTGAAGAAAAATTGAATATTACGTCATTAACTTTTTTTATAGTAAGTTTCCACATGAAAACGAAAAATGAAATAAATAGTTTGATGGATTTTTTTTTTTCTTTTAAATCAAATATTACGTCTTATCGGAAATATAATGGAAGAAAAGTAGGTGAATATATAACGTCACACGAGTTTGTAAAAAACATACTGAAATATGATAAAATCCATACTATAAAAATGATGACATATTTTAACTTTTTGAAATTCTCTGATTTTGTTTACATCATTTTAAAATCTATTCCATGTATATAGGCATATGTATATGCATATGTATTATAATTTTCACAAAATGGTTAAGCCCTTAGAGCTCATTATTAGTGATGAAATTGGGTTTATTTCTAATCTTCATTTAATATTTGTTGGTGAAATTTATACCTAACTTCGAAATCTACCTACGCCTGTATTCTGAGTCGGCAGGAATTTTCATATTTCAAAGTTTAAATTATTAAGTTTTAACCAAATATTTTTCACTCCTTAGTTTTTAGTGCCTAAGATAATCCTCCCAAATTTCGGTGCTGTAGCTGTCTCCAAAGCCGACCTGCTATAATGCATCCTTTGAACTGTAGAAATCTCCCTCCCTTCAAAAGATCTTAATTTAACCCTGTAAACAGTGTTTTTTTTTTCATTTTATAAACTCCATTATTAATGCAAGCCATTTGGTTGTGAATAATGATTGATAACACGGGGAATATTCACGTGCATGAGCCCCGGCCAACAACCCTCTTCATAAATATTTGCGGCCGAGCCTGTCATCGGAAAGCGTCTAAAATCTCGGTTCTCACTTTTTGTTCTTTAAAGCAGGGAGCAGGGTATTTCTAGAACAGAAATAGCTGTTCCTAATATTTTCAAAAAGTTACTGTTGGAGTTTTGCCAGCTTACCCCGAAATATCGCATGGGGAAAAAGGGGAATTTTTAACAAAAAGAAAACTGTAGCTTATAGAAGCTGTTTTATAATATTTTAGTAGGATAGGTTTGGTTTTTTTTATTATAGACGACTGAAAGATGCCCCCCCCCCCCCCCGGAGCAATCTCAATATCAACATTTACCTTTTACTAAATCATAATAATATAATTTGATTCAATGGAGGAGATATTTTCCTGAAAAACATAATGCTATAATGTAAATAATAACATTTAATATTTAAAAAAATTATTTTATCATATTGAGGTCATTGGGTGTTTGAAACTCATCAGTTTCAACGAGGTGAAACCCGTCGAAATTCGACGAAAGAAAATCTTTAAGAAAAAGCTGTTCCATTGATTTATAAAAAATCTAACAAAATTAATTAAAGTAAAAAATGCATCTTACATTGGTCAGTCTAACTCTCAAACATATATTATTTTATGCTAAAATTAACAAAATACTATAAAACCCAATTATCGAAATTATTAAACGAAATAAAACATTTTATAACAGATGAGGATTTTTTAAAAATAGTATACGCATTTTAATTAAAAATTTTTTTTTTCAAATTTAAGAGAAAATGGAATGTTTCTGTTGCCACAATTACAAAATTGGTAATAAAAATTATAAAAAAAAATTAATATACCAAAACTTAATTGAGATACAGCTTTGAAACAAATTGCATTTAAAAGTACATTCTTTTCTCTATACGACGGTATAAAAATTTGAAATGTACGATGCTTAGAAGTGTAAAATTTGCAGTAGCGAATATTGCAAAATCAAAATTTCATGAAAAGTATTGCGCTTTTTAATTTAATTTTTTTTTAATTTTAAAAGAAAATGAACTGATTCTGTTGCTACATTTACAAAATTGGTACAAAAAACTAAAAAAAAAAATTAATATCTCAAAAATTTTTTCAGATACAGCTTTCAAACAAATTGATTTAAAAGTACATTTTTTTTCTCTGTACGACGGTATAAAAATTTAAAACGTGCGATGTTTAAAAGAGTAAAATTTGCAGTAGCGAAAATTGCAAACCCGAAATTATAGAGGAAAGTGTTGCCATTCGCAAAATGACGTATGCGTTACGCACAGATACGTTTAGCCATTATAATATAGATAAATGAATTCACAAATGAAAATAAAAAAGGCTATAATAATATTTATTATTACAACAATGAATCTATTTAAAAATTTCAAAACGTGTCAATTGTTCGTTCAAATTGTTCGTTAAAAGACATTATAAATATTCAAATAACAATTTTTTATAAGTTTTGACATCGACGATATTAATATTCGAATGTTCTTAGGATAATAGCTCAGCCGAATATTTTCTTATTATTCATTCTTATAGCTATAAGTTTAATGTTATATTGATTTTGATATTGGTTATGCTAAGGTCTATACCAGGCCTGTCCAACCTTTCAGTAACCAGGGGCGCATCTTGGCTCTTGGCACTCAATGAAGGGCGCCATTTATTTATGTGATTGAAAATAATGTGGCAGTATTAACGCATATTATTAGTATATACCACGTCTTAACAGAGCGCAAATAAAACGTGCAGCGGTAAAAAAAAAAAAAAAAAAAAAAAAAAAAAGAACCCTACAGTTCTGGAGTTACACGATTAAGTTTTAAAAGATGCTTTTTTTTTTTTTTTTTTTTTTTTTTTTTTTGTTGAGAAGTTTATATTTTATCAAAAATGATTGTAGAATAAGGTGCCAGAAACTATAATCGCGTCTATAATAACAGGAATAACAAATAAATAAACATGAAAAACAGTGATAATGATAGGTTTCTTTCAGGATGTGAAAATATGGTTTAATTTATTTTGAAGGCGTGGATTTAGTTTTATGAAAAGTACAAAAACAGACAAGCCTGATAGTGACCAAACTATGTATGTGGTTTCAGTGAGATAGTCTGGTAGTGCTTCCATAGACGGAAATCATTCTTCATTGTTTATTATTTGTTTAAGCAAAATTATAGAAAAAAAATAAAGAAAAAAAAACCTTCGCTAAAATTTCAAAAGTCAAGAAAAAAAAAAAAAAATGAAGCTTTTTCATCCTTCATAAAAAACAGCTAATGGGCCAGTGTGACAACAGTAAAAAGAAAAAAACTGAGCTTTCATGCTTATGTATTTTCAAACGGGAAGGCCGCAGGTGAAAACGTTTATTTTTATCTTACTAAGTTTTAAAAAAAATCTGTTTCGAACTGTTAAGAAATTTAACTATTATAATTACGCTATATAAACAATAACTAAAAATTTAAAAAATATGCATGATTAAATTTTTAAAGTATGTTTCTGGTTTTTAACATAGGACGAGATTTCCTAACATGCCAAATTTTGGGCAACAACATGTCAAATTTTGGTTTTAAAAATATCTCTGATAAAATATTAAAGATTTTAAAGAAAGCATTCTTTATAATTTGAATTTTACTTCTAAAATGTTTAATAGCAAGAAATTTTCAAAAGGGCGCCAAGAAAGTCTGCAAAGGGCGCCATGGCGCCCGCGGGCGCCGCGTTGGACAGCCCTGGTCTATACTAATGAAAACAAACCGAAAGCATATATAGTGAAATTTGTACTTGAATGTGATAAAGTTTTCATTGTAATGTTTCAATACTGTCAGTAGTAGTTATTGCGGTTGTAGTTCTATTTTGAAATTATTTTCTTAGTTACAGTTATAAAATTTATCCAATTAAATATAAGTATGTAGAATTCAGGTCAAGGATCAAGGTTTTACGAAAATATTAATAAACTTAAAGGAATCGGCCTAAACTTCACGCTCATTTTTACAATTTTAATTTTTTGGTGGCAATGAAAAGAAATTTCGCCCTTTAAACTTTTTTGTATTATATTTATTGACTTTCACTTATAAATTTAAATTTTTGCGTAAAATAAATAAATAAATAAAAAATACTCTTTGTATGCATTTGTGTTGCACTTGTTGTGAAATATCTACAAGTGCACGCCACAAATTTCCATGAAATTGTGTTTTTTCTCCGGTCTCAAGGATCTGAAACAAATCTGGTTGGCAAATTATAAAAGGAAATTACATTCTCTGGAACTTAATAACATCTAGTTTACAAATTTAATTTTTGACATAATGGAGGTCATTGGACGAATAGCATGTTTTTTTAATTAATTATTATTATTATTATTATTTAAAGTTTATTGAGCTTTTGGTAGCTTCTATAAATAATTAATCAGTGAAAATTATTCTTTTTGGTGAAATATGTTTCAGCAAAAATGATTAAGTTTCTTTTAAATGAAAATTAAAAATTCGGTCAAATAGGTCTCGAGAAAAATGGTCGACCAGACATTGAAAAAGATATTTTTGAGAAAAATATCGTTTAAAGTTTTACAATAACATTACTTTCAACGAGAGGCGTTACATTCAACGAGCAAAAAAAAAAAAAAAAAAAAAAGATTGTAAGGGATCTGAATATTAAGATATGGCTTTGAGCCAGTAATCTTCTCATTGAAGGAATGCACAAAAGGACAAACACAATCGAAAATTTTGTCCTAAAAAAGTAAAATTTCCCTGCTATTAAACTTTGAAAATATTCGCAAAAATTCAAGAGCATACTGCTTCATTATAAGTTCTATCATAGCTACTTAAAAAGTTATTGCCAATTTCTTAACGTCTATACCATGGCGCTAAGAATCTGTTCCAGTTCTTTAACGAGGACAGAAATTATTGTCTATTGTTAAATATAAACAACTACTTCTTAAATATATTAAAGTACAGTTTTTCCCATAAAGAAAAATATTATATTAAATCTGCTTTATTGGCAGTATACATGAAAAAAAAAAAAAAAAAAAAAAAAAAAAATCGTGACATAAAACAAACAACAAGTTGCATGATTTAGAACCAACAGTCAGTGAGATAACATTGCGTGCTTACGCTCTACTTATTCCACAAATGCCAGCCATTGTAAATCCCTTTTAATCTATTTTAGGTGTTTTATCTTACAAAATGCGATCAAAAATTGGCTTTAAATTTTGTTAGGATTGGTAATGAACAATAATTTACATTTAAAAACAAGTTGGAAATTTGCACGTCAAGCGTAGCAAATGAAGTGCGTTCGTACTGTAAGGAAGATTTAAAAATATTCAGATTTTGGTGTAATAGTGTACAGTAAGGTACAATAGAATATCCAAAATCTTTTGTGTATACCTGTAAATACTACCTGCTTTCTATTATACTGGAAGTAACTGGTAGTAAACTTCAGCAACGTTCATCAATTTAATAGAATGTAAAATAGTTTAATATTATCAAAACGCGCCCCAAACAATGTTTCGCCATGTACTATTATGTAGTGGAATACTTTTGTGTAGCCCTATAAATGAACAACAAATATTCTTTTTACCACAGATTGTACCGAATGTATATTTCAGTATGTACTTCATAGATGCATATCAATTTTATTATGTTCGAAATAAAATTTAAATGTAACACCATTAACCCCTTAATGGTCGCATTAAAGTACGGTTTAAAAATTCAAATTCATTATTGCCACCACTTTTTCGAAAAAAAAAATACTTTTCTCATTTAATGACAAGTAAAATGATACCATAATAAAACCAATTACACTATTTAATAAAACTGGTGGGAATCAAACAATTCTGAATAAAAGCCGTGAAGTTTGCAGCCCGTGAATGTCTCGGGAACGACGATTAAGTGGTTAAAATGCACTTGAAATTATTTTTTCGCATTGACCATAATGACGGTATACTTTAGATTGTCCCTGTGATTAAACTGTGCATCCAAATATCCTACAATTTGAAATGACTCGACAAAATATATAACAATTCTATATTTTAAGTTTCAAAGGATTTGGTTGGGTAATTTTTGCTGTATTATATGCGGACACGGACAAACTGACGGACTGAAAGACGACTATAGGTGCTACGTATTTACATAATTACGAACGCACCTAATAACAGATTGTAATTAATTCTGTTCATGATGTAACATTTATTGAGTTATATTATAACAAATATACTTTAATGGCATGCGAAGTCTCAATGATGGTATTAAAATTCAATAACAATGCAGTGAACTATAAGCCATTGAAATTGGATATTTTATCATTGATCGACATAGGAAACAAATGCTATGTAACGAACTAGAAAGTTTCAAAAATAACGAAAAATGAGATATAACGATGTTACAATCCAACGCACGTGCAAGAATCTGAATTCTCGATTGTTCTACAGTGATAGATGAAAATAAAAAATTTTAAAAATGACACACATTTATGAAAATTTGTACAATAATGAATACATAAAAAGGAAATTTATGGATAAATTAACATTTAGTCACAAAACTTCAGGATATACAATGTTTTCTCTATAAACCCTATTATTATTTAAAAAACTAACCTTGCTTATCAATATCTTCGACATACATTTTTAATTACCCTTCCTCTTTACATCTTGAAATACTTACATTTAATTGTTGTCCATTAGATAAAAGTAGGTTCTTTAAAATTCAGTCCAAGTTTTTATATTTTCTTCACAAGTTAGCTTCATTTGATCATTACAAAATATACAAATGAATATATGACGTATTTTCGACAACAACTGCAATTATAATAACTTTTCTAAACATCGAACCCATTCATTATGTTCAGCAAGAAAAAAACGTGCACTTTCAGTTATTTGAAATGTATTATACCGATCTCCATTACGGGGCTACTTCAGTCAAATGAAAAGAACAGATCCCTAATGCTAATCCCACTAAAGAAATTTATAAAGATACCTCGATTGCATTTCAATATTTTTAACTATATATATATTTCTTTTCCTTTGGATAGTTGAGATTGATCTGAATGCAGCCCGCTTTTAATTTTTTGATTTTGGTTGCAGATATTTTTATAAGAGTGCTTTCGCTTTCCAAACCGGTTCCGAAAATGAAAGCATCCTCATAAAAAAATACCTGTAAATAAAAAAAAAAAAAATAAATAACGACCTGCATCAAATCGGTCCAATGCAAAAAAAAAAAAAAAAAAAAAAAAAAAATCAATTAAAATGCAGCCGAGACCTTTATGAATTTCTTTCATAGGATTAGTATCAGCTAACGGCTCTTTTAAGTGAAGTAGGCTCTTAAGAGCCCACAATAGTCACAGAAAAATTACTCAAAAAGACCCGGATGACCATGTAAAGTCTATGGGAGCGTTCTTTTCTAATATCTCGCTCAAATTTTAATATTTTTGTATGATTTTTTTTGCACAAGATAGCTGAGGGCAATCCACAACCGGGCTAGTTTTTACTTTTTCAATTTTTGTTTCAGACTTTCTTTAAAAAATTACTTTAACTTTCGAAACCGGTTTAAACCGGTTCTGAAACTGAAACTATCGTAATATAAAAAATATATAACCAAAATCGAAAAAGTAAAAAATAGCCCGGTTGTGGATTGCCCTCAGCTATCTTGTGCAAAAAAATCATGCAAAAATATTAAAATTTGAGCGAGATATTAGAAAAGAACGCTCCCATAGACTTTACATGGTCATCCGGGTCTTTTTGAGTAATTTTTCTGTGACTATTGTGGGCTCTTAAATGTTCGTAAACTTTCAAAGCTTGTAACAACAGGAACATAAATTGAAAGTAATGGAAAGCAGAAACGTTCAATATCTTTTAGATTATTAACACAATATAATCTTTGATTTTATTGCTGTCATTTCTTCCAAGTATTTTTTTTATACATATAATGATACGGTATGTCAACATAAAAATATTGTTTTGCTTCATTACTACTTTCTTCTTTCTAAAGATGATACTATTGTAATCGACAGTTTTTTTTTTACTTCGAGTTTTCGAAAGATTTACATATATTAAAAGTCAGAGATCTAAAACACATGCTTATACAAAATGTCTGTATGTCCGTCCGTATTTGTATTATCGAAAAGTGTATGAAGTTGTACATAGAACTGAACCAAACTTTTAAGTATGTTTTTGGCTATGGAGAGCAGGTCCTCCGTCAATTTAGAAATATTCCGCTTGAAAGGGGCTCTGTAAGAGAGATTTTTGCGCAGTTTTCAATATTGTACTATCGAAAAGTGCATGAAATTAGGTACAGAATTGCACCAATTTTTTTTTCTGGAGTTTTTACTAATGTCAGCAGCTTTTCCTTGAATTTGGAAATATTACGTCAGAAGGGAGCGATGCATTAATGATTTTTATGCCATTTTCTTGATTGTACTTTCGAAAAGTGCATGAAGTTATGCATACACTGTAAAAAAAAAATTGGGAAAACTACAAAATTTTTTCTAGTACAATTGTATTCCAAGAACTTTTTATGTAACGGTAACAATAAAAATTCATGTAACAAATACAGATTTGCACTTTGAATCAAACAAATTTTAAGGTTACTAAGAATTTTTTTGGGAAATCGTATTCCAAGAACTTTTTAAGTGACGATAACGAGCATTATAGATAAAATTTTAGTAAAGTTACCAAAATTTTAGTAAATTCTTTTGTAAAGTTACAGATGGTTTTAGTTTTGCTTACAAGGTTTGTAGATTGACATCATTTTCTTGTACAGTGTACACATAAAATTTTAGTAAGCATAAGAGATTTCGGTTAATTTAGATTACTAAGGTTACAGATTTTTTTTACAGTGTAGACTTGAATAAAATTTCATGTGAATGATTTTCTCAGGGGTCGCAGCGTCCCTAAAATTTTCGCCCTTTTTCTACCAGTATTTTAAATCAAAAAGATTCGTGTCAGATTACTTGAACATTTACAATGAAATTCTACAAAAAATATTGTCGCTTTAAAATTGTGGTAGGAAAGTGTGAAAATTTTAGGGACGTTGCGACCCCTGTTTTCTCTATGGTCAGCAAGTTTTATGTGAATTTGATAAAAATCCGTCGGAAAAAGTCGCTATATATAAAAAATTCTCGATTTTTCATAGTTTTCTTGTATATTGGCTGTTGACGATAATGACGAGCAATACGCATCTAGCGACTCCGTCAGTTCTCAAGCAGCTGATGCGCAATAGAATAACGAAAAATATTTATTTTATTAAATAATAGCAGCCTTCACCAGTTACGCTGGTCAATTTCTCTAAAGTAGTTTTAAATCAAACGAAATGCATCTAGAAAAGATTTTAAAGAAATCTTAATATCTAATCAAATATCCATAATTGTTGTCTTATTCGTGTGATCTTACATTATCCTTTTCAAAGATGATGTTGACGCCATAATAGACAAATAGTTCTAAAATCACTATGTTTGACTATTTTTAGTAAGTATATTATCTTGGATTTCCCTGTTCTATCTGAAACAGTTGAATAAATATGAAGAAGTATCCTAAAAGTACGATCACCACATTAAAACCTCTTAAGGTGAGAATATCTAAATTAGGTAAAATACATGTTTAAATTTGTTTACTCTATTAGCTATATTGAAATTATCGCCGATAGAATAAACTCAAGATCCGTATTTCCCAAAAGGAAGAAAAAAAAGATGAGGGGCTGTATCCATATATCCATTGAATAGTGTCAATACAAAATACACAATACTGCACCTTCTACTATATTTAGATACAACCCTTCATCTTTTACATCATTTTGGGATCAACGCACTTTGAGCTTATTCTATCAACAATAAATTTTAAAATTGTCAAGCTATGTTTTTGAGACTTTCACAAAAGTTGCTCTATACATTTACTAACACATTATGCAAATTATTTTTTGATTGCTTTCACACATGTGCAGTGAAAAATTATTTTGTAATCCTGCCCGTTATTCATACAAGATTTATTGTTTTTTAACTCTGATTGCAGACTGTTATGTGCAATGTTGTTTGTCATTTTGTCAGACAAAACATTTTTTAATATTAAGAACTCTGCAAATTATAAGCAAAAAACTTGGGAAAATCTGGAACTGGTTTTATAAAATCTTAATTTCTCGACGAGTATACATGATATCCTCATAAAAATTGATACTATACACATAATCTACAGTCTGAACATTTTTGCTACATTAGTTTTGATTTTGACAGGGTTATCCAAAAGATATTCGTTCTTTTTCTTTTCTTTTTTTTTTTTTTTTTTTTGTTTGGTCTCTTATGGGAGTTTCGGGAAAAAATCTTCACAGAAATGTATGACCTGTACTATTCTGTTTATATATCTGGAGTTTCAGGATAATTAATCATGTATTTTTATAGATATTTAGTAAAATGTAAAAAATCACAAGTAGCCGGTCACCTTTGGCGATGTAGTGTGTGGTGACGAAATTATCACCGCAGATCAAATGCTCGGCGAACCGCATTAAAGAGTCGAGTTCGAAATTCCAACCAAATAGCAAAATAGGAAAAAATCGGGATGCTGTTTCACATGGCCGTAGCTAAGGGGCGATATGGGCGGCTCAGCCCCTCCTAAAATATTTTGACTTCCCCTCCCCTTGGAAAAGATTCCAAGGTCACTAAATGAATATCTGTTCCGAAAATTCAAATTGAATTCTGTTCAAAAATCTAATTTAGTTTTGAAAGCCCTTTCACAGTTTTGCAGAAATACCAAATTATAACTAAAATAAATGTTTCAACACTCATACATCCTATTTGCACATATGAAGTTAACATGATGTTTAATTTTGCACTAGTTATATATGCAGAATTTTCATCATCCTATACTTTTCTTAGCATAAAATAAAGTTATTACAACAGTTTAATAAGAAACATAGTATCTACAATGTGAATATGCACTAATTTATCTTTCTGCATGAGAGAGAGAGAGAGAAAACAAAATTATGAGCACCTCTTTCTGCATTCTCTTGAGCCCTCCCCCCCCCTTTATTATTTACTTCTAGCTACCACCTTGCTATTGCATCAGATATTTGGGCACGGGAGTGTCCTTTAAGAACTGGTTACAGAAAAAGCGTCTCTGTAGACCGCTGATTTTATTTCTATAATTGATTCGTGTTCCTTTATCTATTGATAGGGTCCGCGAAGATCTATAGTCTAATTCTTTTATTTTGATGTTAACATCGCGTATATATGTATCCACTAAAAACAACTTTTGAAGTAAAAAAAAAAAGAGCCAAGCTAAAAAAAAAAAAAGAAAAAGGAAAAGGTTAAAGTTGTAGCTAAGAAATGATGTAATATCAAATTTCCAAGCTTATATTATGGTTCTTATTTAACATTTTCCATTAAAATAAATTACCTTTTGTAAGTCAAGTGCCTTCGTATATTTTCATAGAAATCCTTTTTTCTCATACTAAATACTTCATAACGTGTTTCTGAAAATTCAAATGTTTTAAAATTATGCATGAGGGGCTTGGCGGCCACCTTTCCATATTTTACATAAATTTCTGTCTATTCATATCCAAAGTCAAAATCCAAAATTCAAAATTGTTATTTAAGCAGATATTTTAAGCTTTTTCTTTACGGAATTTTATTCACAGAACTTTATCTCATAAAACGATAGTGATCTATCTAAAGGATTCCCTTTATAATTTATTTCATAGAATAATTAGTCATTTGAAAACGATGGAAATCAATTTCTTTTCTCAAACTATCAGTCTTTTACAATATGTCTGTCTGCATTTGAAATTAAAAGTTTGGCATTTTACTAAAGAAAACAAACAATCAACTTCCTTTCTAAATATATATATTTTTTAATTTATTTGTACGTAGTTAATATCAGAAGTTCTAAATTGTTGTTATTACAAATCTATCGCGCTTTCCTTTACGAACTTGGGTGCTCAGACATTTGTGTAAAACATGGAAAGATGGCCGACAAGCCCCTCATGAATAATTTTAAAACATTTGGATTTTCAGAAACACGTTATGATGTATTTAGTATGAGAAAAAAGGATTTCTATCAACATATACGAAGGCACTCGACTTACAAAAGGCAATTTATTTTAATGGAAAATGTTAAATAAGAACCATAATATAAGCTTAGAAATTTGATATCACATCATTTTTTAGCTACAACTTTAACCTTTTTCTTTTTTTTTTATCTTGGCTCTTTTACTTTTGAAAAGTTGTTTTTTAGTGGATATCATTTCTTTTTTAAAAACAGATTATGTATAACTTAAATAATTTTACTCATTCTAATTAAAGTGAGTTTTCGTATAGCCTTTTGTAAACAGTGAGCAAACACAATATTTATTATTTTTCTTTGATTTTTTGTTGGCCCCCTAATTGTCCTCCTTATCAAATGCACATTAATAAATATGATCTGTATAGTCTTTATAATTCTGGATTTCCATTTCTTTTTTTTTCCGTACGAATTAATGATTTTTGATGACCAGATTGTACATCTTTAACATTCTGAAATATCGCAGTCAGAATTTAATGTTTAAAATAAATTTAAATAAAATATACAGATACGATCTAGATTAAATTAAATTTATAATAAAGAAAACCGAAAAATATAAGATTTAATAGCTCCTCATATATACATTACATAATCCTCACGATTCTCGGATGAAAACAAACAACTACATCCTTTTGTCAAACTTCGCGAAAAAGAAACTTCATATGAAAATTTACTTATTTTACGAACATAATAGTAACATTTAGACTTGAAGTTATTGTTAAAATATATGTATACATATAAGCTGTTGTAAATAGCAAAAGTGACATACTTCGATAGTTTCAGGGAGAAATAATACTGTTGGATTTAATTTTTTTTGTAAAATAATAGAAAAACACCTTTACTGTTTCTAGGCAATTTTTGTATTTGATAAACTTTAGTGACATTTGCTACTATCCAGCAGTTTTCTTTGAGAATTACTGATAGATAATGACATAATTCTATGTGTGTACATGAAATATTGCAGAATGAATTCTATAATTTTCATTAATGAACTTTAATATCGTATTAGGCATATTTATAACATTAAAATTCTTTTTATTTCTTGTTTCGTCCCTAGTCATTAACTCACATACAACAATTTGAGCAGACACCTCTATTTCAGTTTTTATTGAACAAAAACCGCCACAATTCTCGCATAGGTTTGATTATCTGATACTTCCTACCAACTAAAATCTGTTATCAATTTCTTAATGTCAACTGATTTACAATTCTGATTACTGTATAAAAAAAATAACTAGTTGGATGTGCAAATCCCAAAACTTTCTTCTATCGCATGCGTACATTTTTATATTTAAAAAAAACAATTACTCATGTTAATGCCTTAATAATTTTAATTCAATACTATACCAACTTTGATTTTCATCTTAAATTCCTGCTTCAGTCTATTAATCAAAATAAAAACGAGTTTCCGTCTCTGCACGAGCCGATGGACAATAGAATGACAGCCAGATTAATTTTCAAATTCAGGGAGTACCTACCTGCCATACCAAAAATAATCATACACAAAAAATTTGGTTCAATTCTATGCATGACGTCTTCATACACTTTTAGGTGGTACAATATACAAAATGGCACAAAAATTGCTATTGCAGTATCCCCTTCTGGAGAATTTTTTTCAAATTCAGGGAGAACCAACTAGCCTTAGCCATACACGTACACAAAAAATTTGGTTCAATTCGATGCATAACTTCATACACTTTTCGTCGATTCAATATTGAAAATAGCACAAAAATTGCGATTGCAACGCCCCCTTCCGGCATAATTTTTTCAAATGCAGGGAGGACCAACTAGCCATAGCCATACTTACACACTTTTGCTCAGTAAAATATTGAAAATGGCACAAAAATCCCAACTGCAGAGCCCCCCTCTCGGCGAAATAGTTCAAAATTGAAGGAGGACCTGCTTGCCACAGCCAAAAACATTCACAAAAAATTTGGGTCAATACTATGCATATCTTCATACACTTTCTGATGGTAGAATGGCGACATACAGACACGCGGACATACAGACATACAGACGCACAGATACATGGACAGACAGACATTTTGTAAAAACATGTTTTATGGGATCTCGGGCCCCTAAAACGTATAAATCCGTCGAAAACCGGAAGTCGAAAAAAATTTCGATTACAATACTTTCTTCTATTGAAGATAGAAGAAAGTAATAAAACAAACTTGCCACATTGCATGGATGTGTATCCGCAAGTTGCGTTTTGGCATTTTTTAGTAATAAAGTTTATATTTGTCGTTAAATTTTTCAATATTTTATTTTTGTTAAGTAGGGGGCTCTGCCGCGGCCAACTTCATTAGAGGCCTAGGAAGCTCTTGGGTATTTGGACGGAATTATCATTATGACCCAATCGGCAGAGACAGCTCTTGTTTGTCTCTTGCTAAAGCAACTTTCTCGCGGGATTGGGTCGGCTGAGATTACAGGATCTGATGTCATGAACTCCGTCCTAAGCTCCGCCTTAACAAGCAAAAGCTCCTGTGGCCTCTAATGAAGTTGGCCGTGGCTCATGGCTTTGCCCCCTACTAGCTACGCTCGTCAACCCCCGTTCAAGCACTACAGACTCTAAACACACCCTAATTTGATCGGTTTTTTAAAGATTACGAAACATTGAACTATATATAAACATATAGATATTTTTTTAAGTGGCGATCTCTCTGTAAACGAGTTTTCATTCATTTTCCTTTGATTGGAGAATTTTGAGGTAGATTAAGCTGCTGTTAAGTAACTCCTGGGCTTTTAGATGCTTAATTAAACAATATCAGTTGAGAAATTTCTTTGCAGTTATTCACTGGAAAATCTTTGCCGTCTGGTATTTTTTAATCCGCAGTATAAGAAAAATGTTTAAGTAAGGTATTTTAAATGTAATATTTAAATCTCATGTAATTGTCACTAAATTTTTCTTTCTCTTTTTAATATTCACGTAAAAATATTTTTGTTTAAAAGGAAATATTATTTGTGCCATCTTAGAATTTACAACAATCGTTAACAAGTCGGAAATTTAGAATCTTTTCAGGAAGTTCTCAGCTCGTTTCGCGTTTTGATTATCATTGTTTTTTTTATATTATATATATATATTTAGACAGTTCTTTAAGATGCATTGATAGTTTAAAAATAACCATCATACCGAATTAGAAGTTTTTATCTCCAACCTGTCACAATAATAGCAGTTTAGAACTTTTTTATTACAGGGATTTCTAAATAAATTTCAAAATTTTTAAACTCTTCAGTGTCAACATTTATGCTTTAAAATTCACAAGCATTTTAACGGTAACATTTTAAACGTATTTGGTAATGTTTTCAATCATTTCTTACATTTAAATTTCGATTTCTTTTAGAAAGAGTTTTTAGCGACCATTTACATTTTAAAACTACCAATTATGCCAAATTTCAGTATTATTTCCCTAAATGTACCACACTAATTGAAATTTTAGATCGGTTTTTACTCATGCATATGCTCCGGGATAGTAGTACCAGCATAAAACAAAGCCTATGCTGGAGCAGAGTCGGCAGATTAATTTTCCCATCTTTAATTTTTAAATTGGTCCTGTAGTTCCAGAGATTATTCTTTTAGGTAGATTTCGTAAGAAATACTACCTATTGCAATCGCACCAGTTTATATATCTATCTATCTATATATCTCACTTTTTTATGGACACGATAACTTCTATAATTTTTCACCAATCTCCACCAAACTTGTACATAAAATCAAAGGGGATAAAATCTTGGCTAAGTTCGTTAATGGGCAAAATCGGACCAAGGGGGTCGGAATAGGGGGCGTTTTTGTGAAAACCGAAAAAACGCCATAACTTCTTAATTAAAGTAGATATCGAATCGATTTAAAGTTTATATTACTTCTTAAAAATGGGCCAAAAGTATTTGCATGACAGATTTTTGATAAATTTAGAAGTGGGCTCAAGGGGCGAAAAAAACAGGGATTTTGAGAGAAAAAAATTCATAACTTCGTCAATTTTTAAGATATCAAGTCCAACTAAATTTTTTGTAAATGCTCTTAAAATTATCTAAAACTTTTGTATTTACAAGTTTTTGATAGGACCAACTTTTACCGACGAAAAAAATTAAAAACGAAAAGAAAAAGGGCGTTGAAAAAAGAGAAAAATCCATAACTCCGTCAATTTTTAAGATATCAAATCTGATTAAATCTATTTTACATCTTCTCAAAAATATCTACAACTTTTATATTGACAAGTTTTTCATAGGATCAATTCGTATAGCAAAAAGAAATTAAACAAAAATAGGAGTTGGAGAAAAAACCTCAAACCCAAACTGCTTATATTCTGACTCATTTTTAAATTCATTTTTGATTCTAAACGCATCTAAATGGTAGATCCTCTTATTTAGAAACTGTATAAAGTGACGCATTGGTCAGTTTTCTGATAAAGACAGAATATATTTCAAAAAAGGCTACCAAAAAGGGTATCTTGAACAGAATTTCCGAAAGTCATCGGGACTGAAAATTGAAGGAAGTATTCAAATAAGAAATTGCGTTTTTTTCTGACTCGTTTTTAAATCCATTTCTGCTCTCAAATGCATCCAATTTACAGATCCTCTTATTTAGGAACTATATAATGGGATGCATTGATCGGTTTTTTGATAAAGAAAAAATATATTTTGAAAAAGGCTACCAAAAGGGGTATTTTGAACAGAATTTCCCGAAGTCTTTGTGATTTGAAAATTTAAGGAAGTTTTCACATAGCAAATTGCGTTTTTCATGACTCGTTTTAAAATCCATTTTCGCTCTCAAATGCATCCAATTTACAGATCCTCTTATTTAGGAACTATATACTGTGACGCATTGGCCATTTTTTTGATAAAGATAGAATATATTTTTTAAAATGCTGTCAAAGTGAGTATTTCGCACAAAATTTTCCGAAGCAATCATGATCAAAGAATTAAGGATGTATTCAATCAACAAATTGCTTATTTTATGACTCATTTTTAAATTCAATTTTTTTCTCAAATGCATTCAACTGACAGTTTTTTGTTATTTAGGAGCTGTATAATGTACTGTTTTGGTCGATTTTTTTAATAAATTCAGAATCTATTTCAAAATATGTTGTCAAAACGGGCATTTGAGCTGAATTTTTCTTAAGATGATTCTGATAAAACCAGTTTTTGCAGAAAAATGAAATTAAAAATTTTTCATAAACGGCCAAATGAAGTTATTAAACTGGGTTTATCTCTAATCATTTTTTTTTTTTTTTTTTTGTTGTTGAAATGAGCACTCTTCGAAATCTACCTCCGCCTATAGGCCCAGCCGACAGGGATTTTTTAATTAAGCATTTTATGGTAAAATCGTATTTCATCATACATTGACGTCAAAGTTATTTGTGTTGATTCTCTGCTCACGCACAAAATGAACATTGTTTACCATGGTCCTCTTTTTATATAAAAAAACCACACTCAACTCAATTTTTTTTCAAAAGTTTCGTTTACATTAGGAATGAAACTTTAAATGCCAATAACTTTAAATGACTACATTTTAGAAGATATCTCTTCTCTCAAAAATTAATATTATTTTGAAGAAGATCTTTCTAAAAATTAGCTTTTACGTTGTTTTATTCGAAAAAATAAGCTCGAGTAAAAATATCCTATTGGTATATAAAACTTGAAATGGTTGTATCTAAATTGATTTGCGTTACTGTAATGTAGATAGTACACAATCATTGGTGGTTTAATGTAGTTTGGCAATGAAATAAGTTTTTTGCTTATTAAAGAGGGAAATTTTATTTTTTTAAACGGAGTTTTATAAAAGCACGTAGAGTGAATAATTACATGTCCGAAAATGCATTCTATACTTTTTTCATTCCTTTATTTAAGGCTGTACCTGTTGAACTATGAGTTCTCGTGCAACCTGCCGTTCAATATTTATTATGATTTTATTATTTGGCAACTTCTACAAATTCTCTTTTTAAGTAGGTTATATTTTAATGTCTATCATGTAGGTTGTTTATTTAGATCGTACCTTTATTAAATATATTTTTCCTATTCAAACTGCGTTTATTACTCTGCTACCTTGCTACACATTTAAGTAGTATGCTCTACAATTCAATTATGAACAGGTTATTTTGCCCAGAAGGCTATTTTCTTTTGAATTAGGAAAATTTATTTAACAGTTCAATTTCATTTTTTGTGAAGAAGTGCGATTTAACATATGAAATATGGCTGAACAGCAAGCTAACTTTACAATGTTAAATAACAGTAATTATGATGTTTGGAAATTCAAGATGGAAATGTTTTTAACCGATAAAGGATTATGGGATGTTATTACATCCGAACAACCTACTGAAGCGGGAGCTGATCGAGATGCTTGGATTAAAGCAAACAAGTCTGCTAAAGCAAAAATTGCTTTAAGTGTCGAAGATAATCAGCTAATACATATCAAACATGAGGAAACAGCAAAAGGTATGTGGGATTCTTTACGTAAAGTTTATGAACAAAAGCATTTAAATACGAAACTTTTCTTGCAAAGAAAGTTATACAGTATGAAATATGATGAAACCTTAAACATGAAAGATTATATTCAAAGTATATTAGAAGTAGTTGATCAACTAAGGGGTCTAGGTAAAGTCATCCCAGACGATGATATCATTGCAATTTTACTATGCGGTGTTCCAGAGAGTTATGATTCTTTAATTACAAGTTTAGAAGCTCGTTCTTCTGAGGAATTATCATTAGAATACGTAAAAAGTAAACTTATTGCAACGTATGAGCGTCGTTTAGAAACGTTTAAATTGAATGAAGAAACAGCGATGAAAATAGTTAAAGATCCAAAGAAAAAGGGAAATTTTAGGGTTAACTCTGAAAACAAGTCAAAACAGCTTTGCCATTACTGTAAACGGCCAGGACATATTAAGAAATTTTGTTATTTATGGAAAGCTGAGCAGCATAAAACAAGAAGTCACAAAGTTAAAATGATTACAGATAGCGAGGAAATTAAAACGGAAAATGAAATTTTTCACTGTCTTAAAGCTTCGAATAAATTCTCTTATGTTAATTGGTATATTGATTCTGCTGCGACAACTCACATGACAAATGATAAAAATATTTATTGCACTGAAATAAAGCCAAAAAGAGGCCAAGTACAAGTTGCTAGTGGTCAATTACTCGATATTAAAGGTATTGGTGATTGTTTAATGAAATACAGAGGACCAGGCAATGAAGTTAGAAATATAAAATTTTGTGATGTCCTATATGTTCCAGATCTTGATAGCAGTTTATTATCAGTGAAGCGACTTGATGAAAACGACTGTTTTGTGCACTTTGGCAACAGGAAATGTACAATAATGAAAAACGACCAAGTCATAATTGAAGGAAAATTAGAAAATGGTCTGTACAAGTTAAACTGCAATGAAATTGCTAATAAAGTTTTTGAAGAATCGCATATCAATTGCATTCATATGTGGCATAGAATATTTGGACATCGTGATCTTCCAGCAATTAAGGAATTACAAGATAATCATTTAGTCCATGGTTTAAAAATGAAGGACTGTAAGCAGAAAATGAAATGTTTATGTTGTACAAAGGTTAAGATAGTTCAGAATGCTTATCCTAAGAGAAGTGAACATCGTGCATCAAAAGTTGCAGATTTATTCCATGCTGATATTTGTGGACCTTTTCCAAATGAGACTCCCACAGGAAAGCGATATTTCTTAACACTTATAGATGACAAGTCAAGATATCTAACTGTTTATTTACTGAAACATAAAAGTGAAGCAGCGACAAAAATTGAAGAATTTTTCCGTTATGTGAAAACTAAATTTGAACGTACGCCAAAGTTTTTAAGATGTGACAGAGGAGGGGAATTTGTGAATGAAAGACTCCGAAATTTCATGATTAAGGAAGGAATTAAATACCAGTTATCAGTACCACATTCTCCTCAACAGAACGGAGTTGCAGAAAGAAGGAATCGTTATTTGACGGAAATGGCAAAATGCATGCTGGAAGATTCAAAGTTAGATAAAAAGTTTTGGGGAGCAGCTATAATGACATCGACCTACCTGCAAAATCGTTTACCCACAAATGCTTGCGAGAAAACACCTTTTGAAATATGGCATGGATATAAACCAACAGTAAAGCACTTGAAGATTTTTGGTTGCAAAGTTGTTTATTATATTGCACCTGTATTAAGAAGAAAATTAGACAACAGAGGTAAAGAAGGAATTTTTCTTGGTTATGCAGAAGAATCTAAAGGTTATATTATTCTTGATAAAGAAACAAACAAAGTAATTATTTCAAGAAATGTAATTTGTCTCAATGATGGAGAAAATGAAATATTAACCAGTTCTCATGAAACAGACGACTGTAATAAACACAAGAAAATTATCTTAAACTTAAATGATGAGCACGAAGCAAAACCTTAGAGGAAGGGGAAGATTTAGAAGCGAACGAAAATGTAAAAGTAAGACGTTCAGAACGTTCCAACAAAGGTGTACCTCCTGTAAGATATATTACAGCATATAAAACATCTGTTAAAAGTGTTGATGAACCTATGTCATGGGCTGAAATGAAAAAGTTATCTGAAGATGAACAAAATAAATGGATTAAAGCTGCAGACGACGAAATTAAATCAATCGAAGAAAGAAATGTTTGGGAACTTACAGATTTACCTCAAAACCGAAATGCAATTGGTACTAAATGGGTTTTTAAACTTAAACAAGATCAAACCGGAAATGTTTCATGTTATAAGGCTCGACTTGTAGCTAAGGGATTTACTCAAAAGCCAGGAGAAGATTTTAAAGAAACACATGCTCCTGTTGCAAACAATGTAACATTTCGAGTCCTCTTAACAGTTGCAAGTGCCAAGAATATGAAAATAAAACATTTAGATGTAAAAACAGCCTTTTTAAATGCTGATATAGATGAAGAATTATATATACGACAACCAAAAGGATACATTATTAAAGGTCAAGAAGATAAAGTTTACAGATTAAAGAAAGGTTTATACGGCTTAAAACAATCGGCAAAAGCTTGGAATGATAAGGTAAATTCAATTTTAACTTTAAATGGTTATGTACGCAGTAAAGTGGATCAGTGTCTCTACATCAGAAAAGAAAAAAATGGTTGGAGTTATATTCTTTTATATGTTGATGACATACTTATTTGTACATTAGATGAAGAAACTGAAATTAATATAATGCAAATATTTCAAGAATCATTTGATATATCTGATTTAGGACAAGTGTCATATTATTTAGGAGTTCAAGTTGAACGAGTAGAAGATGGATGTTTTGTAATAAACCAGAAAATAAAAATTGATCAACTTATTAAAAAATATGGATTAAATGAAGCTAAAACTGCAAATATCCCTATGAATCCAGAATTTTTGAAAAATGAAGATTCATCAAAAGAATTAGAAACAAATAACAAGTATAGAGAAGCAGTCGGATCTCTTTTATATATTTCTAATACCTCAAGACCAGATATTTCAATAGCAGTTGGAATCTTATCAAGACGAGTTAGTAAACCAACTGAAAATGACTGGAATGCAGTTAAACAAGTTATGAGATATCTTAAAGGAACATCTGAGTATAAACTTAAATTTGGGAAAGATCTATCATCGGTTGAAGTTTTTGTTGATGCTGATTGGGGTGGAAATATTTCAGATCGGAAGTCTACAACCGGATTCATAATTATGCTAGGAAATTCACCTGTAATATGGTCTAGTAGGAAACAACACTCAGTTTCACTGTCCTCTACTGAAGCTGAATTTATTGCTGTGTCTGAAGCATGTAAAGAGGGTGTGTGGTTAGTACAATTATTGTGTGAAATTGAGGATACTCAGAAAAGGCAATTTACGATTCATGAAGACAACCAAGGATGTATAGCCCTGATTAAAAACGAACGAATTGGTCAAAGATCCAAACACATCGATGTTCGTTACTGTTTTATACGTGAGCTCTATAAAGAGGGTGTGTTTGATATAAAGTACTGTGAATCTCATAACATGACTGCAGATATGTTTACAAAGCCATTGAGCAAAATTAAATTTAATAAAATGTGTGATAAAATTATTTTTAATGCGGCAGCTTGAGGGGGGGTGTTGAACTATGAGTTCTCGTGCAACCTGCCGTTCAATATTTATTATGATTTTATTATTTGGCAGCTTCTACAAATTCTCTTTTTAAGTAGTTTATATTTTAATGTCTATCATGTAGGTTGTTTATTTAGATCGTACCTTTATTAAATATATTTTTCCTATTCAAACTGCGTTTATTACTCTGCTACCTTGCTACACATTTAAGTAGTATGCTCTACAATTCAATTATGAACAGTACCTTGATTGAAATAAAATTGACGAAGAAAAGAAAATGATCATTTTCAGTATCTCGACATTTTTAAAAAAAATCTGTATTTCTTTTAATAATAATTTTATAAAGATGAGTTTGATCTCAAATTGAAGCTTTTCATCATTAAATTCTTCTAGTTTTTGTTTTATTTCTCTGCGATACTTCATTTCTTAAATATCCGAAATTTTAAAATGCCATGTTTGGTCGATTTAACATGGGAAAGTTGTCTCGAGTATATTAAGCAGTTAAGCGGTATTCATGTTTTTGGCGTTTGTTCGTTTGGCGGGCATCTTATTTTTTTCTAGCTTGGCTTGGCAGAACGACCGTCCTGCTTGATTCATATTCCCAGACTTAGTGGAGAATTATTAAATATTATAAGTTGAATAATGAACTCTTCTATTTTGACTGCCTTCTTACTCAATTCAAATAAATTATATATTAACATATTAAAATTTAATATGAATGATAATTTAGAATATATATATATATATATATATATATATATATATGGATGATTAAATTTTGAATTAAATCCAAGATCTCTTTCACGCAAAACTACGATTCAAATTGCAAACCACAATGCCATAAAGGAGAAAACATAAACGAACCAATTGGGGAAAATTTTTTTTTATCGAAATATTCTCAAAATCGAATTTTTTTGCATCTTTTTTAAGTATAAATAAAAATAATTTCTTGTTTGATGATAACTGAGGTGAACATAAATCTATCTTCTATAATAATAAAGAGAGAAGGATGTTTGTCTGTCAGCGCTGTTCTGAAGAGACTGCTGCATGTAGAGTTACAAAATTTGGAGGGAAGGTACTTTTTTACATGTAGTTTTGCACCTCGAAGCCCGATTTTCGATTTTTTGTTTAGATTTTTTTAAATAATTTTTAGGCGATTTTTAGCGTTATTTTTGCGGTTTTATCCCATTAGTGAAAGGAATACAGTTTCATTGTTTTAACCCAAAATAGCAATTTTTTTTTCTCTTTTCAACAAAGTTTATTCGGAATTTGTACAGCGATTTTTGAATTTTTAACGAATTTTTAATGCGATTTTTAGTGTTTTTTCTCATTTTGCGGCTATTTTTTGAGATTGATAAAAAAAAGTCGTTTTAAACTTTTAGCCTAATGCCCTAAATTTTTTGTTTGTTACGATTTTTAGATTTAACGATTTTTAATGCGATTTTCAATGCGATTTTTAACGTTTTTTAAAGATTTTTGCGTTTAGATCTATATTTTTCATAGTTGTTCTATCAAAAACTTGAGCTGTTGAGAATGCAATAAGTAGTATCTTTTTGTAAAATCTAGCTAGAATGTCAAAAATTTAGGTACCACTATTTTCGAATAGCAATTTCATAAAGTATCTTAAATTCTTGCTTAAGACCGCTACCCCCTCGAGTTATATATCACCTGATAGGTTATTTAACAGAGTATGGTTTTGATAAAGTTTTTGAAGAATAGAGTGCTCTACCTGGTGGTGGAAAATGGAACTAATAGAACGCTATATTTTTAAATCTATAATAATAAAGATACAAGTTTGTGTGTGTCAGCGCTGTTCTGAAGAGTCTGCTGTACGTAGAGTTACAAAATGGGGAGGGAAAGTACTTTTATACACGTAGTTTTGCACCTCGAAGCCCGATTTTCAATTTTTTGATTAGATTTTTTTGATAATTTTTTAGGCGATTTTTAGCGTTCTTTTTGCAGTTTTATCCCATTAGTGAAAGAAATACGGTTTCATTCTTTTAACCCAATATAGCAATTTTTTTTTCTCTTTTCAGCAAAGTTTATTCGGAATTTGTACAGCGATTTTTGAATTTTTAACGAATTTTTAATGCGATTTTTAGTGTCTTTTCTCATTTTGCGGTTTTTTTTTTAGATTGATAAAAATAAAACCGTTTCAAACATTTAGCCCTAAATTTTGTGTTTGTTACGAATTTTAGATTTTAACGATTTTTAATGCGATTTTCAATGTGATTTTTAACGTTTTTTCAAGATTTTTTGCATTTAGCATCTATATTTTTCATAGTTGTTCTATCAAAATCTTGAGCTGTTGAGAATGCAATAAGTAGTATTTTTTTTGCGAAATTTACCTAAAATGTCAAAAAATTAGTTACCACTATTTTCGAATAGCGATTTCATAAAATATCTTAAATTCTTGCTTAAGATCGCTACCCCCTCGAGTAATATATCACCTGATAGGCTGTTTAACAGAGTATCGTTTTGATAAAGTTTTTGAAGAATAGAGTGCGCTAGCTGGTGGTGAAAAATGGAACTAACAGAATGCGATTTTGTTAAAATTTGGAAATATAACAATGTGATTTATTTTAAATTTTAAAATGGTTTATAATACATGATAAAAAATGTAAACAAAGAATGGTGTAACACATTTCAGGGTGCGTGACAGGAGGGGCGCGAACAAAATTAGGAAATGTAATAAGCAGATCTGTTTTACACTTTAAGGTAGTTTTACACTTTAATTTAGAAAAACATTAATACAAATACATATAAAAATAAGAAGTAAAAACCACTTGATGACGTAACAAACATATGTAACATGTTTAATGTCAAGTGAATATGGAAATTACGATCCGCCATTATTGTAGTTTAATCTTATGGTTTGACCCAGATAGTTTCTTGGTCAACCGGATAATCAAATAGTTCAGATTTCCGATTAGAATGTTTTATCCGTTTCATGAAATTCTGATTACTGCGATTTAAAAAATAACTAGCGATATTTAGTGCATTTTTCAGTGCGTTTTTAATGAACTTTTTAATGCGATTTAGTACAACTTTTTTTATCCCCATCACAGTGGTGTTTTAACAATTAAAAAATTATTTTGGTTTCAAACTTTTAGCCTAATATAGTAAATTTCACCATTTACCTTTTTTTAATTTTGTCGATTTTTAGTGTGATTTTTGATATATTTTGTGTTCTGCGTCGATTTTTTTGTAATTCATGTAAAAAAGAATGGTTGCTACGTTTTACACGACTAGAATATTATTTTATTCACGGGATGTATTTACATTTAGCGATTTTTAATGAATTTTGCAATGGTTTTGCATTGGTTTTTTTTAATCTCGCGGCTATTTTTTGAAATTTCGAAAAGGAAATTAATTTCAAACATTTACACTTCATTTACGAATTTTGAAATTTAGTGATTTTTTAATGCAATTTTTAGCAATGTTTTCATTATTTCTCACGCTTTGCGCCGATTTTTTCATTGGTATTTAAGAAATAATTCAGATTACACTATTTTACTCTATTAATGTAAATGTTGTCCCCCGCTATTTTTAAATTTGAAACGATTTGTAATGAATTTTTGAATATAATTTTTAGATGTTTTAGAGTCCACGGCGATTTTTTCACAATTGGAAGAGAAATTTCTAAATAATTTGTAGCTTAATGTAGTAAATTTTGACATCAATGATTCAGATTTTTTGTGTATTTTCATAAAATGTTTAGCAAGTTTTGTGTCGATATTTTTTAACTAATGAAAGAGTTCGGATTTCAATGTTTTGTCCCATTATTGTAAATTATGTCCGCAGGAATTTAATATAAATGTTTATCTTACTATGGCAAATTTTCTCCGGATTTTTGAATTTTACTGATTTTTAATCTGTTTTATAGTGATTTTTCAAGTTCTGTGACAGTTATTGACATCGGTAAAAGAATTTCGGTTTCTAACTTTTAGCATAAATAGTACAGTTTGTTCTCACGCTTTTATGAATTTTGTCATTTTCTAATGCGATATTCACTGTAATTTTTAGTTAGTTTGGGGGGATTTTAGGTGTTCCGTGTTGACTTTTCCTTATTCATGAACGATTTCCGATTACAATATTTTCGACTGATTATTAAATTTTTACAGCCATGACTTTTAAATATTCAGCGATTTTTAATATAGTTTTCGATACGATTTTTAGCCATTTTTTAAAGTTCCTTGGCGATTTTCTGCCATTCAGAAACCAATTTTGATATCAAACATTTTGTTTAATGTAGTTATGTTTCGAATGCAATGTTTTATCTCTTAATATGATTTTGGCGTTCCATGCCTACATTTTGTAATTTATTAATAATTTCGATCATACCCCCCCCCCCCCCCGCCCTGCCTTAATATTATTTTTTTAAGCATTGACTTCCAAATATTTAACTATTTTTTATGCAATTTTCAATGTAATTTTTAGCCATTCTTCAAATTCCGTGGCGATTTTTTTACATCCGGAAATCGATTTCGATTTCAAACTTTTTGTTTAATATTGTTAATTTCTTGATTACAATATTTTATATTATACAGTGAATTTTTACCCTAAGGATTTTTTAATGTTTTACGATTTTCATTACAATTTTCAATGCAATTTTTGGGCTTTCTCAGTCTTCTTCTTCTTTTTTTTCTTTTTTAAGATTTTTCAAAGGAATTCGATTTTAAATTTCTAGACTAATAGGAGTTTGGTTTCAAACTTTTATCCTGTACGGCAATTGTTTTGCTCTCTTATTTTGATCTAGAACATTTTTTAATGCAGTATGCTTTTTTTTTTTTAGTTTACGGCGGTTTTTTTCAGATACGGAAAAGGAATTCGTTTTTAATTTCTTCGCTAATTTGATAAATTTTCTCCTGTGCAATTAAAGATTTTTATTGCGATTTTTTAGCAGTTTTTTTTTTGTATTTCAATGCTTTTTACATTATCAAATTAATTAGATTCAGAACATTTATCCAAGTAGAGTAAATTTTGAATTCCGTGATTTTTGAAAATTTTGCCATTTTTAAAGCGATGTTTACGTTTCTTCGCGACCCGCTTCGATTTTTTAGAGGTTCAATTTTTGGCCGAATTTATTAAATTCTGATCTCTTTTCTTCAAAGTTTATTGTAGTTAGTAAAGTGTATGTTAGTAAAGTTTTGAAACACAATTTTTGAATTTTGTTTTATATTTTTATGAGATTTTTAATGTTTTTTGCGATTTGTAAGATTTTTCCACATTAGTAAAAATAATCCAACTTCAATTTTCTAACCCATCTCTTTTCAACGAAGTTTAGACCAAATTCGTGCAGCATTTTTTAAATTTTTCGAGGTTTTTATTATGATTTTTAAAGTACTTTCGCAATTCTTGCTATTTTTTATGAAAACGGGCAACGCCGGGCAGAACAGCTAGTGATAAATATTGAGATAGGAACATTTAAAGACTTCAAGCTGAGTAAACCAATTCATCATTACATTAATTTGAATTAAAAGCAAATAATATCATAGATAAAAATACAATACAAAAGGCGGTTCGTGTCGCCATTTCCAGAAATGTCTTATATTTTCTTAAAACTTGTTAACTACAGGAAATTAAAAACTAAAAAGTAATATTTCATGAATTTATAGTCGGAGACAATTAACACTGAACGCGAAACATCAAAGGATTTTCTTAGAAAAAAGTTTATTCTGAGCCAATGTTTACAGAGATCACATATGATGAAAAAATCTAATTTTACCACTGTGTCATATTACATATACTAAGATATGTCAAATAATTATCATGCTTCAGTTCGGCGTTGTCGTAAGATTTTTCCAAACGAAAGGTCAGAAATAAACTTTTCCTAAGAAAATCCTTAGTAACGCTTCAAGTTCAACATTAATTATTCAGAACAAGAGGAAATTGAAAATTACTTCATTTCATTTCCGGTGGATAGCTAATGTTAAAATAAATGTAAGAAAATATCTAAAATCAGCATTTTTACTGTCATCAGATGGATTTTTTATATTGTTTGTTACTTACCCATCATACGTAGTATAGGGTAAGTCTTGCAATCGTTTTGAAAATCGAAAAAATTTTTATGACGGATTTACACGTTTTAGATAGTGGAGATTCCGAAAAACATATTTTTAGAAAATTTTTTTTGCCGTCCGTCTGCCTGTCTGTCTGTAAATGCTCTATCTCCCGAACAAATTGAGATAGAGACTTGAAATTTTGTATGTAGTTAGTATGTAAGAATGGGACGAAGCCTATTTAATATCAGCAACCTCGATTATCCGGAACTATTTTTTTCGGACTCTTGAAAAATTCGTTCTTATGAAAGGTACATAAAAATTTTCGAATGTTTTTGTTCTAAAGAATGGACGTAAAAGGCAATAAAATAACACACATTTTGCATATAGAACGAAGTCGATCGGATTATTAGTTGCCGAGATATTTGTAATCCTGTTTTCCACATTCTTCGATTTTTCATGACCCTGTGTTTCATTCAAATTTCAATTCAGAGGTATATTTTAATTGAAAATGAGACACTTAATCCGATGCATTAAATTTTTGCTTAATAGGATTTTTATTTTTGGAGTTATAAGGATGTTTCTTTTACGCAGTTCGGTATTACTTGAGTAGTTTGGCGTTTTATATAATTTGTCGAAATTAGTACATCAGCAATTCATTAATAGAGCATTACTATGCATATTAACGATATTTAAATTTTGTTTTGGAATTGCAATGCATTGTATAAATAGTTTTCACATGTTTTATTTTCATATGCCTATCCATGATGGGTAAGTATTACGGTGGCTCACAACGACTAGTTAATTTGAAAAAAGTAGCCACGCTTCGTTCGTATGTTATACATGGACTACTAACGTATTCGGTACAGTTTAAAAATTTTTCTAACAGTTTTGTTTTAATTTGACAAATGTCAAATAAAAATGTTTGCAAATAAAATCATACAGTATGACGGGACGCAATTTTCACCGTTTAAACATAAAAATATATAATATGAACTTTTAAACGTTCACCGTTTTACTTAAAAGTCGATTAAAATAATCAAAGAGATGTTAGTAGTTAAACATATACATTTTATTTATAATATTTTAGTACTTTCAAGCCTTATCTAGGTTCTTCATTAGAGAATATTTTTATAAATGATTGTTGTTTTTTTTATGCATAAATATGTGATTTCGTTTCAGAGCCGTCCGTAATAGATGATGGTTTAAAGCGAGGCCCGGTGCAAAAATTTTTCGAGATCCTCTCCTTTCAGACTATTAACATAATCTTTTCTATACTATCAATAAAAAAGAATGGTTTTCACCTATATGCTGTGACTCGGGGGTCAGGGTTTGATTCCCTTGCTATTATAAAGCAGTAGCGTTTCTTTATGTGTTTGTAGGGGTAATTTATGGAGCTATTGAACCAATTAAAAAATAATAATGGCGGTAAATTGAAGGTGAAAGTCTCTCTTTTAACATAGGCTATATTTTATGCCAAGACAACTATCTTTTCTTAATTAAAACCATACATTTATATTAAAGATTTTCTATAATACCTTCTTTTTATTAAAGAAAAAATATTTTGTGTCCAGGTGCGAGGCCCGAGGCCCTGTGCGGACGCACCTGTCGCACACCTCTACGGACGGCTCTGTTTCTTTTTGAAAATGAGCGAGCCAATACTTATTACAATTAAAAGTAGAAGCAGTTTCTTGGATTAAACTTAATCAGAGAAAATACATATAATTATTAATTGCAGTTCCATTTACTTTATTATCGTGATGAATGAGCACAGAGTGAGCACAGTTTAACTATATATCTGCTGAAAGAGTTGTTAGTGCTCCTGTAAGTCTAATTGTTGTTGTTACTCTTTTCCAAACAAAATTATTTTGAGAACGTTTATAAAACCAGATTTCATTTCAGCCATTAAACAATTAAAAAATAAATGAGAAATTTAATTAATTGAAATTGCGTGAGCTGAGATTTTTGGATGAAATTATGCCTTATGAAGCCATATAACTTGGCGTCACTGATTAATACTTTATCCATCCAGTATTTGCTATATTTTACTACCCTTATCGCTTTCTTTTTCGTTGGTTTTCTATTGTAACCTTTTATCGTTTCTATAACGATGGAATTTCTTAACAAGTGAGTTCAACATTACATTTAGATGTGTGTACATTACATTTACATGTGGATAATATTTTATCAATAAAAACAAGAGACTTTGACAAAAATATGTGACTTTATGCTGACTTGCATTTTTTAAATTAAATAACTCTTGATTTTTTTTATTGTTTTCAGTGAACTGCCTCATCCTCGCCAAAAACCCAAATAATGAGCAATCCATTGATCTCTCTCGGGCCAATTTTATTTCTCACTTGACTGAAGCCAACCATAAAATTTTCCGTCAGATTCAGACATGACAGGTCCCAATCAACGCTGGCACTGCTAAAATTCTCAAGAATTACAAAAACAATAATAAAATTTTATTTATTTTTATTTTTTTTTGTTTTTTTAGTTTACGTTGAAGATTTTTACTATACGTGAGTCGTGATAGCCTTTTAAAATCGCTTCATTGATTAGCGTGACTGTGTCATTGTCTTACTCTGCAGTAATTTTCTTTTTTAAACTTTGGCTCAGGTTTGTCTAAAGTTAACTTGGTTTTCTTCCAGTCCTTTCACTAGCTAAAAACGAGTAGTACGGTGCCAGTGTAGTTGAATTCCGGAACATTAGAAAATGACGATTAACTCTTTTGCTATGGTGAATCAATAATTTTTATGCCTCTTTAAGCGAAAAGGAAAAAAATAAATTCCACAAAGAGCTGTGTAACTCAATTAATAATTTCTTTTTTAAATGCTGGTAAAGCAACAAAATTCTCTACAAAAATTTTAAAAAGGGGTAGGGGGTTAATTCATAAAATATGTGTCGTTGAGTCATTGAATTATTTAATAGTTTAATCGGGCTTTTAAATTGAAAAATAATTTGAGAAAACGAAAAAAAAAAATAATAATAAAAAATAAATGTTTTTTTTCAAACTACACTTTTGTTAGTGTACTTAAGAGTAGAAATACGCTAAATTTAATACGCATGTTTTATAAATGTAAATGCGTGTTCTTTATATGGGATCACATTCACATGTAAAATCATGTATAATATATTCAAAATTAAGGGATTCTATCAACAAAATTTAATGCTGTGTCAGTGACTTTGTAAAACATGGCATCATAAAAAAGTATTTTAATATTACTATAAATAATGTTGCATTATTGTAACACTTAAACATTTGTTCCTATATCATGTGGTATTAAATTAAAAAAAAATAATAATAAATAAAAATAAAAAAACATGCCTGGAAATTATTTAGACGATCAAAGATTTCTATTTTAATTTCTAAACATATAAGCAAAATTTAATTAAAATTATACTACCAGTTTATTATTAAATTCTAAAAATGTTTCAATATTGTTTTGTTGTCGAAAACACAAAACTGTATGCAATTTCTGAAACTGTAGTACATCAGGATGTAGGGGGAACTGGGGTACATTGATACAGCTTTTTTCTAAAAATCTTTTTGGTGTCTAGAAAGCAGAATTTTCAAGTTATTTTTCTATGTGATGTCAGCAAAACCTGTGTAGTGTGTTATAAAAATGTAAAATCGTTGTTTTATATATTATTTTTGCATGTAATTTTTAAAAAATCAAAAAAAAGTAATTTGTATCAATGTGCCCCATCCCCGGGGCAGATTGATACACTTTGATACGTCTGGGAAAAATGGAGACAACACCAATGCATATTTTTCATAAAAAAATAGTTAGCAAACCATTTTATATTATTTATAAAAATTCAAATCACCCACACTTTATTTGTAAGCAATATTAAAGCAATCAAAATGAAATGTATAATGACCTGATGTTCTAGCTGTTCCTTGTCTGATTGTTAGCTGTGGTAACTTTGTCATATCTGGTAGTTCAACCCCAGCATTATCTTCTTTCTTAGGAAAGGTGAAAAGTTACCAAGTTTTCTGTTAATAAATCGGTTTATAAACAGAAAATAAAGAATAATTATACTAAAAATTCTGTTTTTAATATAATTATCCTGTGCTTTCTGCAGCTTGTTTCTCTTACTTAACATTTCTCATGTCGAAAATACTTTTTTCTCTGTAAAATCTATTTAAATTTGAGAATTTCCAGGCTGCCATAGTTTTCCTTTGTTAGTTCTACTAGAACTAGATGTTGGGTACGTTCGTACGTCTTCTCTTTGCAAAAATACTATAAAATGTTCTAATATAAAGAAATTAAAGCTATTTCACTTCAATTAAAACTAATATTAGAAATTTTTAGCGAAAAATGGTTGGATTAAGGAGTGCATTGTAAAAAAATAATAAAAGGTAATGAAAAAATGAACTAGAAAAGCTTTTAGGTTGCATCAATCTGCCCCGACAAAGACTGTATCAATGTGCCCCATACAGCCATTTTGTATAAAATGAGCCTCAAATCCAACACTTCATAATTTATCTAACAAAAAAGAATGAGAAACTGATAAAGAGTAGTTTTACTTGCCAGGGAGAAAATTCTTTTCGTTAGAAAACACTAGAACAGTTGTATAATACCATTTCAATTGTAGAACTGAAATTTATTTTTGATGTAAAAAAAAAAAAAAAAAAAAAAAATCACTCATTTCGTTTTATCAAACAATTGAATTATTTCAAGACTTTCTATATGTAGTTAAGTGCACTAGCATCACCTTTTGGAGCTGTTGTGAAACTTCCTGTATTGACCCTGTGAGCTGTAGAGGGGCTGTATCAATGTGCCCCATGTATCAATGTACCCCAGTTCCGCCTACGCAAAAAATTGCTTACAAAATTTTATCTTTCCATCAGGAAGCTAGTTAAGTTAAACAAGGACGAAAAAAATCTTGCGTCAAATAAAGATTATGAAGAACTTTCCAACACATTCAGAATAAGGTAACAAAACTGCACCGTTTAAAGGATTGAAATCTTACATCTCATTTCACCATATGGAAATGTATAACCCATTTCAAAAACTAATTTCATATGTTCTCATCTACAATCGGAATTTTCGGAAGTTTTTAGCAGTCCCGTATATGATATTGAGATTTGTATCTATTAACAACATGCATTCCAAAATTTAGTTCATTTAAAACATATTCATATTTCAGTGGAAAATTGTCCTGCAGCAATTCCTTCTAATAAAGCGAATGATATGGGAATACTTTTGTGCAGCCCTGTATGTGAAATATAGAATTTATATATAAAGAGTAATATGCAAAAAACTAATTAAATTTAAAAGTGCGTATCGAATTTTAAAACGTATTCTCCATCAATTATTACGTAAAGACAGACTGTAACCGATTTCTTTTGTGTGACTCTGTAAATTAATTTAAAAAATGCTATGATAGCTCTGTTTTAATGTGATCATAGGGAAATTAAGTGATTTATATCAGTTAAAATACATTTGTAATAGCGTAATGTCATTATAACTCTCTCCAAACAATTTTTTCCTAATATATCATAATGTAATCGAAATCTTTTCAGTGTTCCTCTAAATGAACTATTTATCGTGCATACTTCATATGCAATACCAAACGTGCTTTGCTGAACCTAAATAAGCTTTATCAATTGCATGAAAATCCGAGTATATTTATGGGAGTTAGAGCGTAGACAGACGAACAATCAAACCGAATGCATAAGCAAGTGTAAAAACAACGATTTTTTTTTGTATCATTATAGTTTAACTATCTGTTGAGATTATCATTAATTCAAACTTCACAACACCATGTAACACTTGGTCCTTGCTCTCCAGTTTATTTTTCCCTTTTCAAAATATTTTAAAAACAAATTGGGGAACTGTAAATATCAGATCTATTGCAGAATGAATTGTCAATGGTGAATCACTCCATGGGACTTCTTGAAAATAACTTTTGTTTTCACTATTCAATACAACAAATAAAAACCCCTTTTTGGATCATCGAGAAGTATGTCTTGAATTAGGCTAACTCATTGGAAAAGTTCCATTCTTCACTAGAAGAGAATAAAGATCCATTTTCCTTTTTTTTCTCTCTCAGTCTGAATTGAAGTAGGTTAGTAAAACTAGATTAAGTCACTATCATGAATGACTTTCCAGTTTTCAAAAACGCGAGAGCAGTTCAACCTGCACAACTGTGAGGCAAGGAATACGGGAGCAAGGATCGGAGGACAGAAATAGAATCCTTGGTGAGCGACCCCAACTGCGTTCCAGACAATCCGATGCTTTTCAGACAGTTGTAAACAAAACGGCACCAGTTTTGTACTTCCATGTACCATACTATAAGGAAAACATCTGTCATTCCGATCACTTAGATGAAGATATATTAAGAAATAATGATAATAGTAATTGTTTCAGTTTGTTTCTCTTTTGCTACCATGGAATTTATAAATGAAAAATTGCAAATGCAATGAGCTTTCTGTTTGCAGTTTTATGAAAAATCAAGAATCCAGTTTGAATCCAAGCTGCAAACGGAGAAATATTATTAATTAAACTTCCACAACACAAAACAATTAAATAAAAATTAAAAGGTGAGGATATATCATTCGTTTGATTACAATTGAAGTTATGTTGAATACGAAAAGTATCACGGAATACATGATAGTATATACCAAGAAGTTCCACTGACCAAGTATACTAACTTACATATAAAAAAATAATCTATGACATTACTCATCAACTACATACAGTAAAAAAATAAAATAAACCAATTTAAAAAATCCTTTTTCGTGCACTTTTATTAAGATCTCACTAAAGACCCGTTTTATATAAGGTACCCTGGGGTAATAACGCCAGGCGGGGTAATAACGCCAAGTGCTTATATTTTGCATAATTATGAAATAATCAGGTAAATGACACCCATGTGCTCTGCGCAGAAGGGTTTTGAGTCATATAAATCGCAAAAAACAGCTTCAAGTTAATTTGTTTCATTTTTAGGTCTTATTGTTTTTACAAACAACTAAAATTAACGCTTGATCTAAAATTTGCGAGATACGTGTTGTGATGTGAAGACTATCTTTTTATCCGGAAATACTTTGTTAATTACATAAATTTGTAGTGCATTTCATGTACTTTTAAAATGTTGTTGAAGATTTTGGATATCTTCTCGAGATAATTTGTAATTTAAAATGCACTGCGCAATAACTATACTGGGGCAATAACGCCAATCCTTTACATTAATACCCCGGTTGATTCCCTACAGTGGCCGAGCTGCATCCTAAATACTGATTCAAATAAACACAGTGTGCAATGTTTTTCATATTTCTATTTAAGCGGCCCTTTTTAAGCAAAAAGAAGCTCACGGTCTGATATTCTTTTGCCTCATCCCCCCATCCCAAACCACACCTTTATGTTTCTTACACTTTCACAAAAAATTGAACATTTTCAATAGCTTAGAATGCAATTTGTCAATTTCTAAGTTTGTAGAGTTTGTATTTTTAGAATTGGGCTATCTACATGCAATTATTCCATCTTATTTCATAGTTTTGTTTGCATGGCGTTATTACCCATATAGGTGGGTAATAACGCCAAATAGCATTGGTCAAGAAAAAACGCCATTACATTTTATGAATACATATCTGTTAAATTATTTTATTTTATATAGATAGTCAATGAGTTGCTGTATCAGATCCTATATTTGTTTGAAAGATACAATCTAAAACTAAGCCGTGAAAATTGGTAGAACCTTAACGTGGCGTTATTACCCCAGGGTACCTTATTTAAGAGGGAAGGAGGAACAAGATAGCATGTTCAAGCTATTTAAAAATACTTTTCAAAGTAGAAAAATATTTACAAAGGAAAAAAATGAAACTTTTATTCTGAGTCACTCATTTGGAATTTAAATAATGTAGGAAATTTTTTTTATATTTTTTAATCCTATCATTTTTCCTTTATCGTTATTTTTTACTCCATTTTTGTGTACAAAGAAACATTTTCTTTGAAATTTACGAAATGTTAGCACGTTTTCCCCAGAACAGATTTTGTTATATGCGACACAAAACTGCGCTATTTGCTAGTGCTTGTAGTGGAAGTGCTAATTGTAATTTTTTTAAATGTAATTTGGTAAAGAATATCACGATTGATCAGTATCGATTTTAAATTTATACAATGTATTCACCGAAGAGCTATTAGATTATGACCATCTGTTTAATACGACGTACGACCACCTTTCGCCCTGAAAACGGCCAACCCTCGACCTGGTATCAGCTCCACAAAATTCTTATAGGTAGTCTGCGATATCTGGTTCCAAGTGCTTACCAAGTGTTCTTGCGATTCTCACACATTGCGAGGTGTTATTGTGGCAGCACGAAGTGCGATTTCCAGGGGGAAACCACAAATTTTCTATTGGATTCGTGTCAAGTGAATTTGGAGGCCAGGACATGACTTAAAACTCTCTAGAATGTTTCTCGAACCACTCCCTGACTATTCAACCAGTTTAACATGGTTCATTATCCTGTTGGTAAATGCAATAACCCACTGGAAACATTGTTGTTATGAATGGTTGCACAAGGTCCGCAATGACGTTCAGGTAGTTCACAGACGTCAGGTGTTGTTCTAGTAAATTATAGGACCTCTAATGTGCTCCATGAGAACATTACTCACACGATAATATAGCTACCACAGGCCTGTCTCTGATCAACTGTGCATCTGGGAACCAAGGTTTCCGTTGGAAATCGGTGTATTCACACACGCCTGTTGGTATCATGGACCAAAAAACGTGATTCATTTGGCCATGCAACTTTCCTCCATTCTTTCATGATCCAATTCCGATGTTCATATCTCCGCTGCAGGCGCTACTAATGATGACGTGCTGTCAACGTTGGAACGTTCTTTGGCTGCCAACTTCGTAGGCCCTTACGTAACAGTGCACACGGCACTATGTGTTGAGTAACACTGCTTGGGTCGCCCCTGTTGTAGCTGTTGCTGATCTTCGGTCACTACGGCCACTACGTAGCAATCTCTGCTTTCGTCTGGAATCAATACTCCGCGGGCGGTACATCGCTGGCCGGAGACTTGTCGTGTCACCATCCATACACCACTTTCGATACGTTCTTAGAACGGCTACACGTGAAAGCCTATCAAATGCACCGTTTACGATATCGACGTTTCTACTCGCGATCCATAACGATTTGACCTCTATCAATGCCTGATAAATCTGCTGTTTTCTCATTATGCCACTAGTCATGCTATGTTTTGAAATACAATGCATGGGCAGTTTCTATACTCCAATGTCAGCCGCACATGCGCCGTGGCTTTGTTACAGGGCGAGCTCTGTATTATAGATGGACGGTGTTCATAATATAATGGCTCTTTGGTGTATAAAAACGAGAGGCATCGTTGAAAGTCATCTGAATTTAAAAAGGCAGCTGCATTCAAAATGATGTCATTTTTTAAAATTGTTTGGAATTTTCTTACAATTTATCATACAACAGAATGCTTGATATCCATTTCTATATTTTTTAGACCAGAAATTTCTTTTTCAAGATTTTTAAACACAGTTGAAAATGTTTGTGAATTTAGTTTGTTTTGCCATCTATCTCTAATTCACGTAAATACGCTCGAATTGCGATGCAATGGATAAATATAATTGAGATTTACAATAGCATATCGATTACTGAAAATGAAGTCTGAAACATTTATAGTTCGTGTACAGGGACACACAAAAAAAGTCTGTTGCAAAAACTATTTTTCCCCATACACCATAATGCAACAGAATTCTGGTCTATGGGGAAAAATAGTTTTTTAATCATTTTAATGCATTTTAATGGTATTACACTTTTTAAAACATATTGAAGTTGATATATACCACTAAGGTGCACAAGAAGACGCTTAGTGTAAAATGTAGTGTGCATAGGCACTTATAATTAATTTACGGAAACACATAAAAGAATCCGGTGTCAGTACTGTATACTGTGTATTCAATTGTAGTATGTGGTTTGAAGTTTAAGAAACTTTTTGCATATTATTTGTTGTGTATAAATTCAGATTGTATCATATGATTTCTCACATTCGTTTTTGTATTTGCATAATAATATGCAAGATAGTCCAAAATTTCTACAGCCAAACACATTTTTACAGATTTTGTACATGCATTTCATTAACTCTTTGCAAGAAACGGCGATTTCTCTCCACTCTGGCCATTTATTTTTCATGATAAATTGTATAATCACTATCCCCATTTGTTTGGATGAAGTGTGCATACTTCAGACTCCTCTGTTTATCGCAAAATTTGTTCAGCTTGGAAAGTATTACGCAAACTGTGTTGTTCTTGTGCCCTTGGTTGAAAAAACATGTTCAAGACCACGATTTTTGTCACAAGCATTTCTTGTTTTGTATCATTGACATTTAAGTTGTTGAACAAGTAAACAGTCCTACTGCAAATTTTTCTAAAATATTTAAATTATTGCCAGCGAAAGTTTGCAATTTTGACATGAACAGTAGTAGCTTCTTTAAAAAGAATTCATGTTTTCCAAGCTCACTTTTTTGGCTTTCATGTGAAACCATCGCAACCTCTGAAATTATGAAATCTTAGTAAAGCAATAGACTTTTTCTCCAATTATTTCAGTTATAGCATGAACAGGAATAAATCTTCATTTCTTTCCTGTTGCACACGTAACCCAAACAGTTTCTAAGTATTTATGCATCAGAGTGAAGAAATATGCAATTCTCAAAAACTAATACATTGTTATCTACAAAGCATATAATAATATTTTTCTATTAGTTTATTACCAAGCTTTTGATATGTAGTTATCCTTCAATCAGCTTCTTCATGACTAAGAAAACACATTCCAATTAAGAAACTTAAGGCAATGAAATTTCTTGCAATTTCCTCACTTGAAGTTGTTATAATTTGTGTATTTCTTATGTTACTGTCTGCTAGCGTTTTAAAAAGACTCTGTGCTCTTCTTTTTTGCTTGAATTGCATGAGAGATCTTCCCGATTTTTAGATAATTTGACATGCAATAGTACTTGTCGCCTGGTTTCTGCATCACTCTTCTGTCTGGGTTTAATGCTTTATGTAATATAGCTATCTCAATCAAATGAATTCTTTGTCAACCAAAACTCTAGTGTCATTTTATATGTGAGAATAAAATGTATTGATGTCGCAACACTAAATGTCTTTAAAGACTGATAAGATTTTAAAATGTTAAAAACTACCACTCATGAATTAAAGTACACATGCTTGTAGAAAACCTTTGTCATTTTCTTCTACAGTTTTCTTTAAAACATATGCCAGATCACTTTAATATCTCTGTCGAAATTCACATGTCGTTTTCTCAAAATGCTTTCATATGCGTTGTAAAAATATACAATTGATATTGGTCAATAGGAATATTCTTATCTCAATTTTTATGTAATTTTTATTTTAGTTAATAGCACCTCCATTATTGCTACAAATCCAAATTATTAACATTCTGAAGTTGGCTATGACCAATAAGAAAAAAAAAATTCTGTCTTCAGATAAAATTTTGCAGAAATTTCATTTTTATCTCAATATAAGTGTTTCATGCAATTCCTAAGATAAATTTCTTCTCAACTTTAATAATGAGATGAATAATGCATTTATACAATTTAACAAAATACAAGCGTCAACTACAACTCATTTACTTAACTTTAATTTGGGTTATTGTACGGTTATCTTAACGTAATCTGTTTCAGTTATTTTGATTCGAAATTAGACGCTTGGTGCAATTCAGAAAACTTGGTGTTTTTTGATGTAGGAGTTCGCAGTTACAATTCACCTTGAAAGTGATTTTGAAATCATTTGATGAAAAAGTACGCACTTAACTGAAAAAACATCTTTGTTTTCTTGCCAATCTTCTGAAAGTAGATTTGAATTTATTTGCTTTTCTGTGACGTAAGTTTTGCAAATCCGTAATGATGATTCATTAGAATCATCTGTGAATAAACATGTTCAACAGATGCATTTGTAGAGCAGTAATAGTTTTATTATCCTCTTAATACCATAATTAGTTTTTTTTTTCAATATCGTTCAAAAATTCATTGTCTTTTACTCGGAGAAAGTTTTTCAAGCCACCCAAACAGACAAATTATTTAATCTCTAAAGGTGTGATGAGATATATGTATTATATATCCCGCTTAATTTAAATCAAGAATTACACCAGCAAATTTTAACTAAATTTTACTTTCATAACTTTAGTAGAAAAAAGTACTAAAATCACTTTTTCTTGTTTTGGAATAAAATTTTCAGAAAATTTCGGTCTCAATTCAACATTACAGAGACGCAATTACTTGCCTCCAAAATGTAAACAGACTTCATATATGAGTAAGTATGCGAAAACAAACTTGCACGATGTTGCCCTCTTTTTTTATGCGTTATAAAGTAGATGCTGATCAACAGGGATATTTTTATCTCAATTTTCAATGTAATACTTATTTTAGTCGGTAAGATCTCCACTATTATTCCAAATCCAAATTATTATCATTCTAAATCCGACACTAAGAAACGAACACTAAGAAAGAAAGTTCTGCTCCCATCCCCAGATAAAATATTGTTATCTGTTTTGCAGCGCGTTTTCAAAATTTTTCGTTAAATTTAATGAAAGAAATAATTTGGATATCCTTTAAAATCTGTTTTACCGAATTAAAGAGGACAATTTTTGATAAAAAACAAAGTTATGATCGTAGAGGATAAGTACGGGGATAGATGTTGAGTTTCGAAATTAGACTGGCTTAAAAAATAGACAGACACTTGACTCTTAAATCTGAAATCCATTTTCAAATCCATTTCAGTTAACGCTCATGAATGTGACTTTTTTAAATCTTCACATGTCAGGTTGCACTTTGCTTTCAGGCATAAATGAAAGTCAATGGCGGTATTTGAAGGTTCCTATGTTCCGGCTCATATCTATACATATAATAAAACAGTAGGACCCGGTGTGTCTGTACATTGAAGATAATTGACAAAAATGGAGTCAGGGCGATAAAAGAAAACCAATGAAACACAAAAAAAAATTTTTTGAATTTTTTGTCTGTCTGTCTGTCTGTCTGTCTGTCTGTTTGTTCGAGGTTATCTTCGTAACTACTGAATGGATTTTTATGCGGTTTTCACTAATGAAGAATGCACACTCCCGGGCAGTGTATAGGCTTTGTTTCATCAAAATCGGACAACAGACAAAAAAGTAACAAAAAGAAACAAAAGAAACTATTAGGTGCGCTGCTCACGTTTTTTAGTACATATAAAATCCAATAGATGTCACTGTGCGATTTTAAAACGCGCTATCGTTATGTTTTCGCCAGTCTACTTAAGTATGAGAAAGTTTCAAGCTGGCTGTCGTTCCATGTGGTTTAGTCGGTAGAACGTCAGTGCGCCATACTGATGGCCCGGGTTCGATTCCCAGCATGGAATTTTTTTTCACTATGTTGGCATTAACGCCTATAAGCAATTAAAAGAATTTGAAATATTGTATTCAAGGCGAATTTTCTCTCTGGGAAAATTTCCTTGCATTAATATGTCAGTGTAATTTTTTTTTCGATTTAATTTTTTTTTTCGAAACTTTGTTTTTCTTAAAAAATTACAGTAAATATTTGATATTTCCCAACGTTTTTTGAATGATCGACTTGCTTTTTTTTTTTTTTTAAATGTATGTCTGAACCTTATCTAACTACTTCTTCAAGATTTCTTTAGATAAACCGACCAGCGTAGCGGGCGAAGGCCGCTAGTTAGTGTATAAATAAATTACACTATGATGATAAGCAAAATAAATTTACAGAATAAGCACAGCGAATAAAAGTTAATGTGTTGCAAACATCCCAAATACCAACAATATTATCAAAAGAATACAGCGAGTTAAAATTAATGTAAATGCTTCATCTAATGCTCAAGATCTATAAAACAAACAAAATGAGTAGATGATAAAGCTTGATGAAGCGCTGCTGACCTTCATGGATTGCGGAGAGTAAAGTTAATGTGATGCTTATAATGTGTTTGCTTTTAAGCAAAGTGCTCACTGTGAAAATTGTTTTCAACAAGCTTTATTTGATTTATACTACTGCAAACCATAATCTATGAGCCTGTAAATATTACCAATATCACCTATTTATGTATCTCAGTTTAGTATGTTACATGACATTTGAAGTCTCATAACTCTTACACGCAATGGACGTCAGCCAAAACAGATTTCAGTTTTGGAATCGACTATCTGCTTTTTCTTATATAACTCAAGTCTCTCCAAAAAACACTTTCTCTATTGTTTCTCTTTTTTTTTCTACAAGGAGAATCCTCTCCATATAATGCAAAATTGAATTGTTGTGAAAAAATTGAATTTTTAAACTGACTATAGAAAAATAGTAATTATTCATCATGAAATTAATGTCTTTAAAAAATTCTTTGCATGGATATTATTTCTTTTCCTTGGCTGATCGAGATATTAGATCATGTTTCGAAGGCGTTTGGCAAGTTCAGTGAGAGACTAGTTTCAAATCTTTTTTTGCAATTTCACTATTGATTTACTATTAATTTTATGTGCAGATATTCCCCCAGAAGCATTCATATTACATACACAGAGGGTTAGTAGGCGGCTACACAAATATTTTAAATAATAAAAGGTTTAAAATGAGAATGAGGTGATATGAATCGTAAAATGCCGCAGACAAAAGCAGAATTTATTCACTTTGACTGATTAAATTAGCGTCGGTGTAAAATATATTACTGTTATACATTGACATAACAGCTTATCCATAATATAAAAAACTCAATTATTACTTATATTAAAGTAAATTAAAACTGAAATTGGTTAAGTTTTTAATAAAAAAAATCCTCCCAGACATCCAACGGTCTCGATTATCTTTAGTGATTTGTTTAGACAGTTAATTAAATAAGACGTGGTCGTTGGCTCTATAAAAGTAAATAAACATGAAACGAATTACTCAAATAATTATTATTGATAAATATGCGTTGAGTATATATTCGGTGAAATTCTCCCTCTGAACTGTTAGTTAGCTAATTGGCTGTTTAAATTACATCAAATCTAAATCTGCTCTAGGCAAGATCTAACTAATTCAGTAAACTTGATGCATAAAGTAAAAGTCAAAACTGAATTAAAGTTAATATATGATAAAATTACTTAGAATTTATACATAATTTACAAACAAAGTAAAGTAAAGTCGAGAATCATTAGATCCTGTTAATTTTAACAACATTAAATTCCCATTTCAAATTTTCAGCAGGCGCTGCATTTTTAATTTTTTGCCAATCATTAATATACTAGCAATTGCTTGTTGCGATACATTTAAAATGATTTTAAAGACAAATATAAGATTTAAAATTGTATTAATAAATTACATTAAAACTATAGACACGTAAATGAAATTCCATTCTATACTCTAGACGCCATAGCAGTACGCATTCCGTAATAAACGAATTAAATAAAAAAAATTAGGAGGGAGCATCACTGGTGTCTACTTGTCAGAGATGCAAGAACTTTAGAATGCTGAAGGCACTCACAAGAAATATTATTAACATACTGACCGGACTTATAACACTTTTATGAGAATAACTTTATGACTATCACCGTAAAAACTGTTCGCAAAATCACTCTGTTAATACAAGAGATAAAAATCTCTGAGTCACAATTTGGAATACTAAGTTGAAGAGAATCAATATCAAAGATATAATGCAAAGAAACATATCAACTAAGGCTCAAAACATAAGAAAAGTACGATACGTCAAACATGGAAAAACGGATATGAATCGATAGACAAATGTAGAGTACAAGACTGTAAAAATAACAACAAGTGCTAGTAATGAGTGATAAGTCACCTCTCAAAAAACTAAAACATGAATTTATATTTTTAGTCCAAATACATTGTTGCGCCTGCAAATGCACTACCAACTTCACCCAGAGGTCCAGATTAGATCTCCCATTATCTACATGCTGTCCAATCTGGGAAACATCATATAGTTATTGACAATAGGTTGAGGACGCTCTTCTCCTTCGCTAATCCCCTTTGTCTCTGGATTCTTGCGACCTTTATCCTGCTATAAATTCAAACGGCTATAAAACATTCCAATGAATTCTTCTTGTAAGATTAGTCACAAACCATAATCAAATAGAACCTTTAAGCGAGTAGCACATTTTAAGGTGACACATAAGACCTGTCACTTGAATTAGAAGAAAAAATTGGTTTAAAACAGGGTTGAAGCAACTTTCTTCTTTGTTTCAACCGGTTTTTTTTTCGCTTCATGTCGCGCTTCATGTTTCCATGTTGTCTCGCTGTGGGATGCAAACTTAAGATGGATTCTTAAGGTGCAAACACACTCACATGCAAATTGTCGGCAACCGTCGGCTTGTTTGTTATGGTGACACTGCGTTTTTGATCTTTAATGACTCTTATGGAAAAGGGACTGGTGACTTGCAAAACAGAAATCTTTATCTCCTGATCCATTATTTATTTCCCCACTATCTATCGTGACTAATGTGACTAAACTACAGAGAGGAGAAATACAAAATAATTACTCGAATTCAGGTGACAGAACCAAAACAAGCAAGTGTCCGGAGCCTAAGACCTCAGTCTATGCCACAAACGTTGGGGAGCCGTGGTTGCAATTAATATTTGGATTATTTTTTATTGCGTCATAATGGGAAGCACAAAAGGGAAAAACTCGAATACGCAGTAAATATACATAAAATTAAAAAAAAAAAATTATGCATTATAGAACTCATAACGTAGATCATTTTTCATTGTAATATTAATTATCCTTCAGGGTGTCCAAAAAGTCCCTGAAACATTTTAAAATGAAATACAAAATCAAATAATTGTCATACAAGAATGCGATTTGGACTAAATTGCTTCTGACAATAAAAAGTTTTCTTCAAGTGAATGAAAATAATTAGTTCTAATTTTCAATCACAGATGAAGCCACTTTCCCCCAAAAAACGTAAAAGGTGTTTTTTAAGTTTTAAGGCCGTGCAATTTTGAGGCAGCTAAATAGTTGCTAAGCAGGAAGCTATGCTGTGACTTTTTTGTCAGTAGATATGATATACGGCCGCAAATAATTGCAAATGAAAGTGATTTTAATCACGTAGTTTGCAAAAAATAGTATAACAAATCACACAGAATTTAGAAAACAAAGTAGGCAATTTTACAAAATGGTAATCTTGAAAGCAAATGTGAGTAAAGAAATGATTCATTCCTTCACCAACTTGACTCGAAATTCTTGCCTTCCTTCCAAATGCTCATTTTAAAAACAACACGCATGATTTATACCAAAGAAAAAATGTATCCAAGTTTCTTGGTTTTCTTTTGTTTTGCACTTTTGCAACATTTTTCTGAGTTTTTTGGTATTCTGTGGTGTCTTGCTTAAGTTCCAAAAAAGTAGTGCATAATTTTTCAAAACTTCAGTTTCTTTCTACAGATTCTATTAAAGCTATAATTTTTATAGAGAAACTAAACAATAAAAAATTAAAATAATTTTTTTAAAATTCTTCTTCGTGGGGTTTTCGATTCCTTTTCCGCAATTGCACTGCAGCTTTATGAAGCAAGCTTGCATTAAAAAAAAAGTCCACAAATTTTAACTACTTTTCCATTGTTGTTGATTACACCAAGTAGAGACCAAAAAAAAAAAAATAAATAAATAAAGCTTGTATTTATGTAAGGCTGTCCAATAGCTAAAAGTTTATTTGATTTACAATACTTAAAATGAAACAGATCGAATTATTTTTAATAATAAGGATAAAAAAATACAGAACATATTGAAATGCATAATGTTGTATTATCTTTTTTCTAAATAAATAACAATAAAAGCAAATTTCCATTTTGCTAATTGTTTTAAAAACTAAACAAGTCGACCATACTATTCCAATACATTATGCCAATTAGACAACTTCACGATGTTAATCTTTTTTTTTTTCACTAATTTAAGTTTTGAATTTGTTGTTCTGTTTGTACTTCTTTGTACCAGAAAAAATAAATTGCTATTACTAAAATACTTTTGTTTAGGTTAAAATGATTAATAAACTAAATGCTCTAGCTCTGATACTTTTTCCCCCTCAAAGCTCAAAGTTTTCATAATAATTAAGGATTCAAGTTTCGAGTTCGCTGCTGTCATTGCACTTTAGTAATAATATGAAAAATATTTTTCCATTAAAGTAATTTTATCTGAGATGAAATGAATAAAATAAACTTTGTGATTTTAATTCCAAAAAGTTCATTTTTTGTTTTAATGATCAAAATTTCAAGTAATTGCTCTTATACTCTAGTGCAATAGTTCTCTAAGAATTTTATCCTCATTAAAATAGTTTTGCTTAATTCTACGTATTACAATGTTCTTTTCCAAAAAAATCTCAATTTATTTTCGGTAATTTCAAGTTTAAAGTTCAAGTTAGATCTTATTGCGCTCCAGTTAGGCCCTGGTTACCGAATTAGGCAAAAGAAGCACGTGCTTCCCTTAGAAAATTTTGACGAGGCCCGAATTTGAGCAAACAGAGCCCACCAAAGATTATATTGAATTAATTCTATTCCAAAATTCTAATTCTTATTCAAATTATTAACTAATATATATTTTAAAATGGCTCATAAAAATTCTTTTCATAGAAAATTAATAATTTTCATTTTCATACCATAGATCGCTTTCAATCACATGATCACAATTCTTTAATTTCTCTGACCAACCAAAATTCATCAATTTATCAGGCAGTATTATCGTCCAACCAATCACAATCAAGAAAATCAAATATTATAATGCTTGTAGTAATTTGAATAATGCAATGGTGAATTTTCTGTTGCATCAAATTTAGGAAAACTCTTCTCGAGTGAAACAGGATCCTGAATTGACATAGAGCTTCAGAAGTTAATAGGGTTCTGCCTCCAGTGCTGCAACCACCAAATAATTTAATTTATTACTTTATCCTTTTCAGACCTGAGGTACACAAATGTGTACCTCCATTCTTTACCTCATAAAAACTAAACTGTTCGAATTTTTTTTGCAGTTTTACTTTACTTCTATACAGCTGAATGTTTTTGCTTTAAAATAAAACCAATAAATGTCAGCACTGATGAATATTACCTCCTAAAATAAATATTATTTTAATACGAGATTTGAAAATACCTTCAAGACATTGAGACCAAGAAAGTAAGAAATATTCATGATTATTTAATGTAAATGCTTTATAATAAAAAAAATTAGGATTTGCTGATCATTTACTTATTTAAAGACTTTAATTTTGTTATTGCGTAAATTTATATTATACTGATAGTTAACTAATGTTTTAAAGGGATTAGTACTTTTATATACATATTTGTAAACCTAAATTATCAGTCCCCTAAAGTATTGATTTCATATAAATGACTCTTTCTGTCATCTATGGCGTCATTCCGATTATGCAAAAGCAATAAATGTATATTGGTAGGGTTAATTTATGCTCAGGTCTGAAGAGGTTATTCTATCTTCAATAGAAAAAAGTATTGTAATCGAAATTATTTTCGACTTCCGGGTTTCGACGGATTTACGCGTTTTAAGGGTCAGAGATTCCAAAAAACGTGTTTTTACAAAATGTCTGTCGAAAAAATTTTACCATCGATAAGTATATCAAGATATGCATAGAATTGAACCAAACTCTTTGTACAAGAATTTTGGCTGTGGAAAGCAAGTCCTCCTTCAATTTTGAATTTTGAAATATTCCGCCGAAAGGAGGTGCTTATGCCTTATTTTTATGCCTTTTTCAATATTGTACCACCGAAAAGTGCATGAAGTTATGCATAGAACTGAACCAAATTTTTTGTGTAAGTGCTTGGATATGGCTAGTTGGTCCTCCCTGAATTTGAAAAGAAATCCATCGGAAGGGGGCGCTGTAATAACAATTTTTGTACAATTTTCAAATATTCCACCGAAAGGCGATGCTTATGCCTTATTTTTATGCCTTTTTCAATATTGTACCACCGAAAATTGCATGAAGTTATGCATAGAACTGAACCAAATTTTCTGTGTAAGTGCTTGGATATGGCTAGTTGGTCCTCCCTGAATTTGAAAAGAAATCTATCGGAAGGGGGCGCTGTAATAACAATTTTTGTACAATTTTCAATATTGTGCCACCGAAAAGAATTGGAGTTATGCATAGAATTGAAACAATTTTTTTGTATAAGTGTTTGGTTGTGGTCGGCAGACCTTCCCTGAATTTGAAAAAAAAAAAAAAAAAAAAAAAAAAAAAAATCCGCCGGAAGGGGGAACTATAATCGCGATGTCTGTGACATTTTCATTATTAAAAAATCAAAAAGTGTATGAAATTATGCACAGAACTGAACTAAATTTTTTGTGTGTGATTATTTTTGTGTATGACAAGTTTTTTCCTCTCTGAATAAAACAATATCTGTCTATTGTCCATCGACTCGTGCAGAGACGGGAACTCGCGCCCTGCTTAGCCGGCTACTTGCAAACAGCTGATGATAATAGAATAAGGAAAAACTATTGATTTTAATAAATATCATGATTCCCTTTAAATCGTTTTACTGCGATTAATTGACTTAAGCAGAAATTTAAGATAAAAATCAAAGTTAGTATAGTATTGAATAAATAATATTAAAGTATTAACATACGTAACTAATTTTCGAAGTATTAAAATGTACGTATAAGAAAGTTTTGGGATTCGCACAGCCAACTAGTTTTTCATTATTATTGTAACACTATATGTCTGAAATTAAAGATTAGAAGAACTCGGACAAGTGCATAGTTCACATAGAAAATCTTAGCAAAGTGGTATACAAAAATGTCTTATGCGTTTCAATTTTATTAAAGAACGAGTTTTGATAACAGCTCCATCTACATGTTCTCTATTTCTGTACTTTACTCTGCTAAGACTTTTCATATGAATTATGATCTTATAACGCTTCAACTTAATCTAAATGGAATATGATATGCTCCTCTGTGAATTTTAAATTATGTTTATGTTTACATATATTTTCAGATTTAGGAAAAACAAGATAACCTTTTAAATTTTTTTTCAAATGAGGTGGTGTATTTACATAAAATAAACCAGGATTCTTAATAAGAGTGTCTTAGTACCATGTGCATTTTCTGAATAAAAGCGGCCTCTGCAGCTTTCAACCTGCCAATTTAAACAAAAATATTCCAAATAACACAGAATACTAAGAAAATATATCCATTGGTTGCTTTAGCATATACAATATTACCGGAAGAATTTCACTTCTTCTGTGGAAACTCGTATTTTTAGTGTCTGTAAAAATTTGACAGAGACTCGTTTAAAAAACATACGTGCCCAATAGACTAGAAAGTATTTGTTATGCAAACCCTAATTTATTAGAGATATTAAATACAAACCAATGCTTTTGAATTTCTGTTTCTTTACGACTTTTTCAGTGGTAAATAAGGAATGTTGAAAAGTCAGGATGTGCCATGTTATTTGAAGGGGAAATAACATGGGATTTTTTCATTTTTATTTTGACTCTATTTTGACTTGTACTTGCTTTTACATGCTGTAAATTACCAACCCCACTTTTTTGGAACAAAAAGAACACATAAATAAAAGAAGGAAGAAAAGGTGTATTTTAAGCAAAGGTTATGAAACATTTTTTAATGTTTCCAGGCTGCTGTAACGAAACTTCACCATTTTAAAAGATAAAAGACGATATCCATCTCCAACAAACTAGAAAGAATTAGTTATTTATCCCCAAATTATTAGAGATGTCAATTACAAACCAATAGTTTTGTATTTATGTTTGTTTACTACTTTTTGAGTGGTATTTCAAAATAGGAATGTTGAAAAGTCAGAATGCGCCTCGTTGTTTTTAGAGAAAACATTATAGCAGATCCCTCCCCCCCCCCCCCCATTGCATTTTCACCGCATTTGGTTCCTTTTACATGTTGTGAATGACCAACGTCATTTTTTTGGTACAAAAAGCAACATATAAAAAAAAGAAGGAAGAAAAACAAGAAGTTAAATCTTATGTTTTAAGCAAATATTCTAAAACATTTTTTAACTCTTGTAGACTACAGTAACGGAATCTTATTATTTAAAAAGTAAAAAATGACATTTAAGTAAACATTTTAGAAAATACACAACACAATTGAAAATCAGATTATAGCAATTAATTTCTAGAATTTTATTTCCTCCATGATAAAAGTCAGGGTATGATTTAACCATAAACAGTTTCGTTTAATTTGGTCACGTGAAAAGACAGTTTGTGAACTTGCACGGGAAATGAATAAGCTTGTTCACAGATGCAGTGATTTCTCAAAAATGAATGGCTTACATATAAGGCTGACTGTTTTTAAATTTTTATACTACATACATGCGAAATTAATTCATGTTCTCGCATAATATACATTATTAGTAAAAAATATTTAAAAATATACATGCATTGTGATATTAAAATTTGTAGTTTATAAAAATAATGATTAACGAGACCATTTTAACATTTATAATTTTTCGACGAATTAATGATTTTAAAACTCTATCTATACATTGATTTATGTGTTTGATAATATTGTGCACCAACTCCACACAAATTATAAAATAAAAGTTAATTTTGCAATTGAAAACTTTAAAACGTAAATTTTTCTTTATGTTCATATCTTCACAACTTGCTTGCTCAATAAATGGTAAGACTTTTTCCCTAATTCAGATAGAGATTTCAAGAAGGTTTTTTTTTTTTTTTTTTTTTTTTTTTTTTTTTTTTTTTTTTTTTTTTTTAATGGTGTGTTTAATACTTCTCTGCATAGATTTAACATTAAAATTTGTAGGGATTTTGTTTTATATTTAAATTATGAGTTATTGAATTTTCTTGATTTTTTCACTCTATACAATAGAAAAACTTCAAATTGAATGTAATATTCCATGCATCTAAAAATCTATGCACAGTTTTAAGTAATGTATTTTAAGGAATGGGGGGGGGGGGGATTAAAGCAGAAATATCCATATTAAAAAAAAGTAGTGGGGATTTTGAAAAAGTTAATTTAAAAAAAAGAATAGATTTTAGTTAATTACGCTGTTGCATAAGATGGTTTTTTTTTATTACTTTTTTTTTTTTTTTTTTTTTTTTTAGAATTAAGAGCCATTTTGAAATTTAGACAAAAAAGTGATATTTTGATAGTTGTATTTTTTAAATGGCTTGATATCTTTTATTGTTGTCGTCGAAATAAATCATATTTAATAAATAATCTACAATCCCTGCAAAAATTTCCTGTTCCCTATAGAAAATGTCAAAACTCAGGGATGTGAATGCCATTATTCATGAAAAATGAAATGCCAGTATGTTTGGAGTAGAGGTCTGCACGGGCCGGAATTTTCAGGCCCTGCCCGGGCCCGGCCCGGCCCGTTTACATTTTTATATTTTAGGCCCAGCCCGTCCCGTACAAAAATCAGCGAAAACAGGCCCGGCCCGTTTTGGCCCGTTACAATTTCTACGATTTCTAAAAAATTCAGATTTTTATCATATAACTAAAATTCCTTTAAAGAATACTGCATACATATCTATGGAATGATTTTACAGTATATTTTGCAGCAAATACACATTAACAACATTAATGATTACTTAGATTCTTAGGCTTTCAACATTCGAATAAAGATTCATTAAAAAATTAATATGGCTTAGAATAGAAGAAAAAAGAAAGAAAGCTAAAAACATGGTTAATTTTGAAGCTGTTTAATAAAAGAAGATTTATAAATATATTTTTATATCATTTTATTATAGATTTCAAATCTAAATTCATTCTTAAATTCAAAGAAGCTCCTTTCTGATACATTTCTAAATTCATTTCTTTTTCTCAGAAACGCATAAGATTAGCAGATATCTTTATTCAGAAACTATATAATCGAATGGCGTTATCAATTTTTTGATACAAGCAATTTAAGAATACTGCAAACAAATAAAATACTGTGATAATTAGCGTTTTGAATAGAATTTCCGGAAGCAATAGCAAGGGAAGGGAGAAGAAACTATTATAACTCAACAAGGTTATACAAGTATTTTATTTACCAAAAATGAAAAAAGCTATTTGATTCCAAAATCCCTTCAATAGTTAGGCTTATCACTTTTATACTTTTACAATTTAAAATTAATCAGGAAATGTGTCAGACTTTTACATTATTGAGAAATTAATTTATAAATCATCAAGAAGTATATATCCGAAGACTAAGCTAACATAAGTTCTTTATCGCTGTTAATAATTTTACAAATAATGTTTTCTGCCAATAATTAAGTCTAGTACCGGTCCGGCCAGTCTATATGTAGAAAAATAGTGCAAGCGTGATCTCGGATCGGCATGAATCAGCTAAAAAAATATTAAAACGGGTTACATATAATGTAATTCTCCGATGCCGATACACTGTGCAATTTTTATATTGATGCTGTCAAACTAGTGACTGGCCACATTTATACTTATTCTCGTTAAAACCATTTTCGTTGAAAATAGCTCATATTTTATCGTTTCTGCTTAAATCTTCAGAACGGGCCGGCAGGCCCGAAAATTTTTTTTATCAGCCCGGCCCGGCCCGTCTGGCCCGTTCAATTTTTTTGCCGGCCCGGCCCGTTTATGTTGTTTGTCGGCCCGGCCCGTTGAAAAAACTATTATAAATCTGCCGGCCCGGCCCGTGAGAAAATTCGAAACGATTCCGCCGGGCCGGGTACGGGCCACGGGCCAGGCCCGGGCCCGTGGAGACCTCTAGTTTGGAGGGCTATATCTCTGGCAAGCAGCAACATACCAAAATTCTTTTGGCATAAACTATTAGTATAACACTACCTGCTTATTAAAATTTATTTGTTTCCTTGGAGCATTGTTCCTTTACTTTCTTATGTTGCCGCAAAGTATAATCAAGGTGACGTTTTTGTCTATTTTCTGCACTTAATACCTTATTTAAGCAATAGTACCCCAAAAATTTTCTTATAGAATATAAAAGTGTAATATTAGGAGAAGCTAAATAAGTATAGTACTCTACCGAAATATTGTAACTATTAGCAGATATAATCTGTTAAACATACAAAATTTTCAAAATCTGCAACATTTAATACAGTATTATCTAAAAAAGACATCATAGTTGAATAAAACAAATTATATGATGTAGTTGTTATACATATGTACAAAAACGTGGAAAAGAAAAAAAAGTGAAGTCTCGTGATATTTTTAGGTTAAAAATATAACAAAAGTTACAAAAAAAGCAATGTCAATGATCACATTTACCCCCCATGAGAAAATGAAACATCCCATTTTTCTTTCGGAAGGAGCAAGAAAAAAGGATTAGTGCATTTTTTAATGGGGAAAAACATAGAAAGAGGAAAGAGAAATAGGATTTTTTATTTTCTGATATGGAAGAAGTGTGATAATTGACATTGTTTGTTTGAAAATTTGTCATTTTTTCCCCTAAAAATTTCAAAAGACATCACTCTTTTTTTCCATATTTTTGTAAATATGTTAAAATACTGCATGATATATTTTGTTTTATTCAATTGTGACGCTTTTTTGAGATAACGCTACTTTAAATTTTGCAATTTTTGAATATTTAACAGATTATATCTGTTATCAACAACAATATCCTAGTAGAGTACTATTATATTTTAATTTGTGCTAGCGTTACACTTTCATATTCCATAAGAAAAAGTTCGAGGTATTATTGCTTAAATAAGATATTAAGAGCGGAAAATGGACAAAAACGTTATTTTGATTGTATTTCGTGTCAACATAACAATGTAAAATAACAATGCTCCATGGAAATAAATAAATTTTAATAAGCAGGTATTGTTATACTAAGAGTTTATGCCAAAATAATTTTGATACGTTGCTTGTCAGAGGTATAGCACTCCAAAAATACTAGCATTTCACTTTTCATGAAAAACGGCATTTACAACCTTGAACTTTGGCATTTTCTATAGGAAAGAGGAGCAGAGTTTAAAAACTAAGGATTTTCAGGTACTAAACCTGAAAATACTAAAACTTAGCCTTCAGATTCAAACTAAACCTTTTTCAGGGCTTAAAAACCGCACATTATTCATTAAATATAATTACTTCAACATTAAAAAAAAAAAAAAAAAAAAAAAAAAAAAAATCAAGCTAGTTAAAAAATACAACAATCGCACTTTGTGTGATTTTCAAAATAATAGCCCTTAAATATAATGCCTCCACATGTTTTACAGTATTATTTAAAATTGTAAACATAATTTAAAATGTATTCTATCCCCTTGGGAACGCTTCACGAAAACTTCCAATCGTGAAATCTCATGTTAAGAGAAGGAAATTAAAAGTGCGATTGCTCATTACCTAATATGATTATTAAAATACAGTTTTCATTATTAGAAAGTAAATGTCAGTTGCCAACTATTTGCTTTTTAATAAAAGTTTTCCTTAAATATAAGAAATTTTAAGAAGGGGATAGAATTTGATCAAATGGAAATTTTAACGTTTGTGAAGGTTTTAAATACTTAAAACTTAAGCAGACAATTTTTAAAAACTTGCATCATCGATGTCTGACGGCTTTTTTCTGTTGAAAAAAAAACCTTGTTTTAGTAACTAAATTTGGTAATGAGTTAACATAGTTTTAAATTTCCCATTGCTTAAGAATGGGTTTCGCCAAAATATTTAACATTAGGAAAAATAGCACATGAAACCTCAAAATATCATATTTTGTCAACTTGATTTACGGTATCAGCTAAATCGTACAACTTGATGATAATTCCTTTAACCTCCTCAGTCCTGAGACAAATTTGAAGTGGTCCTACAAAAACTATTTTAAAATTACTATAAAACATCTTCAAACATGCATTAATTTGTATATCGGTACTTCTGACATGTAGACATCTATTACAAAAGTCTAGATGTAATTTTAACAAATCTCTAAGATATAAAATTAAATTAAAGGGGGATTTTTAGTGTTGCCTCCAGGCGACATCAGGACTGAGGAGGTTTAAACAGTTGTGTTTATTAAAAATTAAACATAATTAATTTTTTATCAGTGAAAAGAATCCATATAATTATAGTTATAATTACGCATGAAATTACAGTCGATATAATTACAGTTCATTGTCGAGACGGTTCTTAAAGTGGTGTTATCCTTTAACATCTGTAACAACATGAATCGGTTTTGCTCATTCAATACGAATTACCTCTCGCATTTATGTATTTAATCATATAGATTATTTTTAAAAATAAAAATATTTAAATTTCTTATGTAGTTTAGCATTTTTTTTTAAATGCTTCAAATGAAATTTATTTTCCTTTTGTAGGAAAACCCTTACCAGGAATCTGGCATACAGGTCTGGTTGCCTACGGAAGAGAATACTATTTTGGATCTTCAGGTATTGAGAGTTGCCGTCCAGTAAGTTTCATCTGCATTAATTTTTTACTATTCAACGCATTCACAATAGCGCGAATTTAAATATAGTGTATCCTTCATTTAATTACAAAGCAATTTTAAGCTAAAATTGTTTGTGTTGATTTTATCTTGGTCAATCCCTTAGCAAAAAAAAGGCATAGAATTACCATAAAAAAAACACCATAAGTGCAATCATATGGATTTTTGCCTATGGTAAAAGTGATTCTATGGTAAACCATATAATCGTTAAGTGTATGGTAATTCTTATGAAAAACCATATAAACGTTAAGTGTATGGTAATTCTTTATGGTACTATATATTCAAAAATAATAACGATATCAACTTTGGTGGCGCCATCTTTTAGGAATACGGGGAACTAAGCTTACTAATGCACTTCGACCTTGGGAAGCAGTGGGATTTGATCCACGGACGGTGGGGATGGGAGGCGAGCGTCCTAACCATTCGGCCATGCGGGGTGATGAGCTGTGCTTATAAAACGTTATATGAATAAAGCGTTTTGGTAAATCATCATTATTTGACGTTCTAAATTAATGGTTGGCAAAAGAAGGTAGTTTTAAAGGGTTTTTTTAATAAATTGTTTTATAGACATGTTTTATAAGTTAATTTATTATTTTAATGAATGGAGTAAATATCTTAGCAAATATTATTTAGTTATAAAATCCAATTAATTAAAGGAAAAAACTATTTTCTGTTTATTAAAATTAATTTAAAAAAATAGAAAGTCGATAAGAAATAATATTTAATAAGAATAAGAAATCATTTGATAACTTAGTATATAATATATTTTTAATGATTATATTAATGTATTATATTAATTCCTTACTTACGAGCATTTTTTAATTTTAAAGTAAAAAAAATATTACTATTTTTTAGATAATTTTTACGGAAATTTTGAATCTTTCTTTTAAATTTTAATACCAAAAAGATTAATAGATATATTCAATATTTTTATACATTGTAAAATTATTTTTAATCTTTTCAATAATTATTAACGTTTAAATAAAATAAAATAAAAACTTTGTTGTTGCATATAAAATGAATATAAATGAATATAAAACCAAAACTAAAAAATACTACTATTGTCTGACTATTGTCACTTCGAATTATAATAGAAAACATGATTTAAACATCATTATAAACATAAGAAAAAATAAGGAAATTTTTAATGCAGTTTTTTTTTAAAAGAATGTGTTTGTATTTACAGAAGTCTTTAATCGCTGTTAGAATTTTATAGGAAATATGTCATCAAATATATATTTTTGTTAAATCATTTTATTTCTCCCATAGGATTTTTTATTTATAACGCATAGACTCTGCTCACATATATGAAATACATAAGAACAAAATAATAACACTATTATTTCATATATTATCATAATTTGAGGTCGATAAAAATATTGGTAGATTTTTTTTATATTTTTATAGATCGTAAAATAATTTTTAATCTTTTTAATAATTTTTAACTTTTAAATTAAATAAAAATCCTTGTTGTTCAAAAAAAAAAAAAATGACTTTAAAATTATTAAATAACGTGAATTAATTATGAACCTTTTTTTTTTCTTTTTCTTTTCTTTCTTTCTTTTTTTTTTTTTTTTTTTTTTTTGTACTATTAAGTTTATTAATATTTAATTAACGTATTATAATATATTAATATATATGTATTAATATTTTGTTGTTAATATTTTTAAAAGATATTTCAAAAATTCTTTTGGTGATTCAAATATTTGTAGGTCCTTTTTAAAATAAATTCAAAAAGATTTTCTTTAAATAATTATAGGCTATTTTTGACAATTTGTTTATTTTGAGGGGGTCCGGGACACATTAAAAAATCTTTTATTGAATTAAAATTTCGCAATTTTTTGTGACATTAAACATACCATTTTAAAACAAAATCACATGATAAAACTTTATATTTTTTTTTATTTAAAATTTATTTAAAAAAAAGTGGAGGGAAATTAAAACTTATTGTAACTCAATGTAATAATTGTAGAATTTTAGTTTTTTAGCAATTAAATAAACAGAAACACCTACATTTTAATTTTGATTCAGCCTTTTTAAAAATATTAATAAAAAATTTATTTAAAGTAAAAGTTTGAAAAAAAATAATGCTTCCAAAAATAAATTTTTTTTTCAAATTTGCTGAATCAAAATTAAAGCGAAGCAATTAAAAAAAAAGGGCATGTTCTAATTTTAAAGCATTTATGTTTAACGGTTCTTGAGTTATAACAATTTAAATGTGAGAAATTGTGAAAACCCATCATGAAGAAAAACGCATACAAGAAGTCTTATCCATGACAATCAATGCTTAAAAGCTAGATACTGAAAACGAAAAAAAAAAAAAAAAAAAACAAAAAAAAACAAAAACAAAAAAAAAACACATAATATTTCCTTTTCTAAATATGATTTTTAAAAAATGTCATTATAAGCATAAAAAATCGGATAAATATTTAATGCAGTATTTTTTATGTGTGTCCCTGACTCCTTTAATCGCTGTTGGAATTTTATAGGAAATATGTCAATTATATATTTTTATTGAATAATTTATTTTTCTCAAGATTTTTTTATTTTTAACGCATTTACACACTCATATATATGAATTATATAAGAATAAAATAATATGTTATTTTATGTTATATTAATTTGAGATCAAGGGATTTTCATTAGACTGGTTATAAGTTAACATAAGTTGTTCCTAAATAAATTTTGGTTTAAACTATCTAACCAGTGGCGTTGCTATGATTCTATTTTTTAGAAGTGCATAAGACATACATAAAGATAGTAGAAAGTTTTGAGATGGCCATAACCGAGTAATTTTATGTTATAGTTACACAAAATCTAATATATTATAAACTTTCAAAAGGCATTAAGATTTTACCCAACACCATGCTTTAAAATACTATACAATTTATGGTGCAAACAATTATGTATTATTTTACTATACATCACGCTATGGAACACCATTGAATTTATGGTAAATTTCATTTCCCTATAGTTTTACCATACACCTGGTTATGGAATACCATATCATGTATGGTGTATATCATTATCCTATAACTTTACCATACACATTTCTCTGGATACCATAAAATGTATGGTATATATCATTCTCCTATAACTTTACCATAGACATTGCTCTGCAATACCATAGAGCGATGAATGTTTACCATATGAATACAATATGTTTACATATAATGACATAATTTTTTTATGATTTTCCATATAAAACCATGTGTTTCCATAAAAAATCCTATGCCATTTTTTGCTATGATTTCATATGAAGTATTACTTCACATTTGGGTGTTAATATTTTGTCTATTTGTTACGGATTATTATACAATACTAGCGGACCCGACAGACGTAGTCCTGGCACCGACTCCAAAACATCAAATAAATGTACATAAATATAACAATACGCATGATAAATACTACGCTCTTAATTTAATTTCTTATTACAATTATGTCAGGAAATTATTTTTCACTTTGCAGTAGTTTTTGAAGTCGGTTCAATTTTTGATAGAAAAGTTTATTTCTTTTTTTTTAGTTAAAATTATAATACAGGAAAAATTACTGTAAATCATACATTTATGTCAAGAGTGGGGTTCGAACACACTACCTCTTTCTTCGAGAACCAGAGATTAAATCTGGCGCCTTAGACCACTCAGCCATTCTGGCCGCATTCTATACAGCGAATTTATTCAGCACTTTTAATAAGCGAAAATCACTAACTTTACATAGTTTTTGCCAGTAATGAATCAATTTCGATGAAATGTGAATCTAAACCATTCTAGAATTTACTGGAACATACACAAAAAATTTCCTTAAAATCGGTCCAGTAATATAGGAGGAGTTCAATGTTATACAAGCGCACAGAAGAGATACGGTTCAATTAAATATATAAAGATTTGCATTGGATACTTAATTTTAATTTTGAAATTGGTTTGGCTGGCGCCGACTCCAAAAAATCAAATAAATGTACATAAATATAATAACACGCACGATAAATACTACGCTCTTCATTGAATTTCATTTTACAATTATGTAAGGAAATTATTTTTCACTTTGCAGTAGTTTTTGAAATTGGTTCAATTTTTGATAGAAAAGTTGATTTTTCTCTATTTAATTAAAAGATAACGGATTTCTGATGTCGGTTAATTAAAATTATAATGCAGAAAAAAATATTGTAAATCATACACGTATCTCAGGAGTGGGGTTCGAACACACGATCTCTTTCTTCGAGAACCAGAGCTTAAACCTGCACCTTAAATCGCTCGGCCATTCTGTCCGCACTCTATTCAGAAAACTTATTCAACACTTTTAATTCGAGAAAAATCACTAACTAATAGTTTTTGCCTAATTACTAAAAAAGTACTGAATCAATTTCGATGAAATGTGAATCTAAACCACTCTTGAATCCACTGAAACACACACAAAAAAATTCATTAAAATCGGTCCAGTCGTTTAGGAGGAGTTCAGTCACTACACACGCACGGAAGAATTATATATCTAAAGATATTTGCATTGGATACTTAATTTTAATTTTGAAATTGGTTTGGCTGACACCGACTCCAAAAAATTAAACAAATGTACATAAATATGATAATACGCATGATAAATACTACGCTCTTAATTTAATTTTTTATTACCATTATATAAGGAAATTATTTTTCCCTTTGCAGTAGTTTTTGAAGTCGGTTTAATTTTTGATAGAAAACACGAGTTTATTCTCTACCATTAACCCAAGTACTCATAAAGTTTTTCCTATGTATTTCATAAAGTATTTTGTAACAATGCTTAAATATTAATAAATAAAATAAAATTAACTTAAATAACTTTCCAATTTCATAAAGTATTTTGATAGCAATGCTTAAATATTAATAAATAAAATAAAATTAACTTAAATAACTTTCCAATTTCATAAAGTATTTTGATAACAATGCTTAAATATTAATAAATAAAATAAAATAAAATTAAATAACTTTCCAATTTCATGCATTTATTGGCATTAAGAGTTCACACCTACTGAGTGAAAAAGACCCGGATGATAATGTTAAGTCTATGGAGACGTTCTTTTCAAATATCTCGCTCAAATTTTAATATTTTAACATGATTTTTTTGCATATGATAGTTGAAGACTATCTACATCCGACCTAGTTTTTACTTTTTCAATTTTATTTTTTTTTAATTACTTTAACTTTCAAAACCGGTTAGATCCGGTTCTGAAATTGAAGCTATCATAATATTAAAAATATATAATCAAAATCGAAAAAGTAAAAACTAGCCCGGTTGTAGATCATCCTCAGCTATCCTATGAGAAAAAATCAAACAAAAATATTAAAATTTTAGCGAGATATTTGAAAAGAACGTCCACATAGGCTTAACATTATCATCCGGGTCTTTTTTTACTCAGTAGTATGGGCTCTTAATTTCTATAGCACGATCGAAAAAATAAAATATTTTTAAATGCATTTATTTAATTTAGTTTTTTATAGTAATGTGTAAACGAATCTAACTTATTAAGAGAAATCCAATTTGTTATCATACCATCAAAAGTGTCTGATATTAATTGATAAAAATCTATTACATAAAACAGTTTTCTCAGCATCATACTAAGATAAAAATATTGTTTATATCGAATTCATTGATATTCATAGGAAAATATAGATATGAGTTTCATGAAGCTTGAAAAAATGAAAGTTCATCAGTAATAATATTTCTAACAACAATGCCGATAAAATATGCATTTTTACTTACAAACAATTACAAAAGAATTTTTTAAATTGCATTTTTCTCACATGTTATTACCGTGTTTATTTTCCTGTTTTATAACACGTTTTCTTACTACATCTAGATCTAACTTCGTAATATTTTGCTTATGTTACAAATTTAAATTTGAGGGATAGAATTTTACAAAAAATAGTGAATTTGAAGAAGATTAGTTTTTAAAAAACAAAATGCTCTAAAATAAAATATATTTCAGACTTCGTTTATGACCACTTTTTCAACAATTTGTGACAGTTTAATAAGCAATATTCACAAATGCAATTTGCAAACAAAAAATGTCCAGTAATTCTCAAAGAATCTTATTCGAAAGTATAAAGAGAAACTAGTCGAATTTGCAATTCAAAAACTTTCTTCTATATCATACATGTTAAAACTAAAAACGCATTTTTTAAAAAATATGTATTTTAGGAAGAAATGAGAATGAAATATCATGCATACAGCATAGATTATGAAACACTTTCCAACACATTCAGAATACAATAACAAAACTTTGCAGTTTATTCAGATAAAAGGGATCTAAATAAACAATTTAGAAAATGCATAATCATTTAAAAAGCCAATTTCTGTAATTATTGTCAATAGCACGATTTTATAAAACCAAAAATGTTCTGCGCACATAAATATTGAGTCGAAAACACTTTGCAAATTAATTTAATTTTAATAAAATTACGTGTCATACAGGAAGGATTCTGGGTTAAAAACCAAAATAATAATAATAATAATAATAATAATAATAATAATAATAATAATAAAATTTGAAATTTGAAGCAAATTTTCTAAAAGGTTACAATAGAGCGGGAGAATCCCTTCCGGTATTAACAATGAAGTTTTTCTGCGGCCCTTTGATGAAATTAGTGTTTTATCTGCAATCATTTGACAAAAATCACGTTCCATTCGATATTTTATGGAATAAATCGCACTTTTTTGCGATCGTTTGACGAAAATTGCGCTTTTTGCTGTTCTTTCGTAAAATTCGCATTTTTTCTTAAACCTTTATCGAAATTCACGTTTTTTTCCTGTTATCCGTTGACAAAATTTGTATTTCTTCTGCGAGGTTTTGACGAAATTTGTGTTTATTCCATGACCTTTTGACAGCATTTGCACTTATTCCGCAATGTTCTGACGAAATTTGTATTTTTTTTCTTTTTTTTGGAACCTTTTGATAACAATCGTGTTTTTTTTTTTTTTTTTTTTTTTTTTTTTTTTTTTTTTTTTATTTACGAAATTTGAGCTTTTTTCAGCGAACGATTGACAAAATTTATTTTTTACGACGACCATTTGTCAAAATGCGCGAATTTTTGTGGTGAATTTTTTTAATTTATGGAACTGAATGCTTTAAATTTCTGAAAAATTCAGCGAGCAGTAAACAAATTGTACAAAAAATTGGAAATATATTCAATTTTTTGCCATAAAAAATTACTAAAACAAAAAGTATGTTTTTATTTTTTATTTTTTTTTTTTCGGCAAAGTTCCGAATTTTATGGAAAACTTCCCGCGCACGAAGTGCGTTCGTGCATCTATATTATACAACTCTGGTTAATAATTAGAAAAATATCCAATTTTTTCTGTTCACCTCTGTATATTATTTATATATTTGTATTTATACTACATACTATGCTAAAAGATAGCTCAATGAAATGCATAGCAAATTTGAAAACTCTTTTTTCAGAAATTTGAATAAACCTCGGAATAAACGGAAACGTCAACATAAATTTTCTGTAGTTTGTATGTAATCTATACTTCTTGTCCCACAAGTTTAGACAATCAATGAAATTTGCATTAACATAAAAAGTAATAAGATTCAATTAAAATTTGTGAGATAGATAATAAATAAAATTAGTTTTGTTGATACACATAGAAATTATGATTGAAGATTTGAAATTATAATATAGACATTAAATTACATAACAATATGCTATTCCAAAAGTATAGATACTATACAGCATTACATGTTTTCTTTTGCATTTTTATTCACAAAATAAAATATTTTTATTCTCATGTGATCCGTAAATGCAGAATAATTTTTCCCTTTAAGGGTGTATTTCGATTCAAACTGCTTATTTTCCGATTTATTTTTGAATTCATTTTTGCTCTCATAAGTATCAAACTGGCAAATTGCCTTATTTAGAAAATACACAAGGTGCCGTAACTGTCAATTCTTTGATAAATGCAGAAAATATTGCAAAAAAAAAAAAAGCAATCAGAAACAGCATTTTGAACAGATTTTTCTGAAGCGGGAGATTTGGGAACGAAAAAAGGGTCATACTGAGAAGACAACTGTTCATTAATCAAATTCTAATGAATGGAGCATGAAATGACATCACACGGTACCTTGTAGGTCTCTTCAAAAATCCCCTCAGCAAATTTCATGTTTGTACTTTTAAAAATGTGTCTGAAATTGTAGCGGAAAATTTCGAGCTGTTGAAGGTGAAAAAGCGTTTTTTCGAATACACCCTTAATTGAAACATCATCTGCTGTATTTTAAGAATAATAATTTATTGAAATTTTATAGCATCAAATGAGTTCAATACATTGTTTTATTTGTAATTTAGAAAAGACATTTCCTGCGTATTCTGATAAAAATGCCACGTTCTGAAGAAGTTTCTAAAGATAAAATTTTTGAGATTTTACATTTAAAAGTGCAAGGTCAAAATCTTCTACAAATATGGAGAAGAATAAAGAGATCCTTGAGCAATATTTGTAGAATTTTGAGATCAGGTGGAACATGGAATACTAGAAAGCTAGTCTGAAGACCTAAAAAATGTCATGTAATGATAGAATGTTATTAAATATGTCTTCAGTTGATAATTTATCTGTGCGTGAAATTTCACCAATTTCCAGAATTTCAAAAAGCACTGTACACAGAAGAATTAAAGCTTCAACGAATATTGTTTACAGGAGCATGAACGCAAAATCTTGCTTAAAGCAGAGACATAAAAATGTACGTTAAAGTAGGCAATAAAGCTTGTGTCATACGATGAAAAATGGAATTCTGTCATATTTAGTGATGAAAAGAAATGGAATTTAGACGGACCTGATGGTTATCAATTTTACTGGCATGATCTAAGAAAAAATCCAAGATCTGTTTCCACAGACAACAACGCGGAGGATCCATAATAACCTGGCGATGATTTTCTTTCAACGATCAAACAATTCTAGGATTTGCGGACAGAAAAATGAAATCAGAGGATTATCAGGATATTTTACGGATCAATTTACTGCCAATTATGGATTTGCTAGCAGAACCGGACTGGCATCCTGACCTGACCGGGGCATGCATCCATATACCTATATTACATCAATGAAAACATGGTTTAGGCAAAACAATATCACACTATCAGACTGGCCAGCTATGTCCAGATTTCAGTTCCATGGAGAACACATCGGGGATCTTACATTGTAAAATATATGAAAATGGAAAGCAATATAACTGTGTAAATAACTTTAAAACTGTAATTGACAAAGCGTGGTATGAAATATCTCTTTCTGAAATGCAATGCTTACTTAATTCTACGGCACAACGTATATTTAATGTTATAAAATGTCGTGGCAATACAATTCAATATTAAAAGTAAGCTTTTAGTTACTTTTATAAATGTAAAACCAAAAAAAAAAAAAAAATTACAGTGTCTATATTTTTGGAACAACAAATTGTTATAAAATTTAACGTATGTTTTATAATTTCAAACCTTTGATCATAATTGATATGTGTATATCAAAAAGCTGCTTTTATTTATTTACTATTTCACGAAATTTAATTGCACCTGATTATTTTTTATGTTAATGCAAATTTTATTGACTGCCTAAACTTTTGAGATAGGGTGTAGAATTTATATAGACCAAGTAATATGCAAAAAATATTTAAATTTTAAAACGCATTAGACAATTGAAAACTTACTTCAAGAAATTATTCCTCATAGATAGTATTGTAGCCAAATTGCTTTGTGTATCCCTGTAAATGAACAATAAATTATATGCTCACCAGATTCTATCAAAAGCGGTTTCAAGTACATCTCGGTGATATACATACATTTCAGTAAGTTTAAAATATTATAATATCATTAAAATATACCGTAAACTATTTTTTCATCATAGGCCATATCGTAACAAAATTCTTCTGAATGTACCTATATAAAAGAACCGTAAATGCTTCAAACTGTAAATGTTACACACTTCATTTTTAATACCAAATCTGCCCCAACGACATACATTAATTTCATGGCAATTTGACTATATTTACGCGAGTAAGAACTCAGACAGACAGAAAAACCGAATTCATAAATATTCTTCAATTATGTTAGAAATCATTAAAAATTAGTAGTTAACAGATCTGATATTTATTTATTTTTTTATTACACTTCAAGTTTTCTGTCGATAAATGTTTCAAAATAAAAAGGGGAGGGGGAAAATCGTAATAAAGCCTAATCAACGGGTGATATAATAAAAAACGGGAGAAATTTTGCTTATTACAACTATGTAAATTAAACTTAAATTGTAAAATTGGGTGATTCAATATTATTTCTTTTTCAACACCTACCTAAGCCGTTGTCAAGGAGAAAAAACAATTTCGTTTTTCTCCTTAACAATGGCTTACGTTTGACCAAAAGTTCTTGGAGTACTTTTTATATATTCTTTCAACATCTCATGCTTCTATTTTTTTTAAACCACTTGTATATTTCATCACGCCTATTTTTAGTAATATATTTTAGTTAATAATTCTTTGGAAGTTTTCATATATTTTTGTATAAAATATTACAATTTATCTAAATATGTCCTCTCTTTTCAGGGTGAAACAATTTTAGGAGAACCTGATCAAATTCTTAAATTAGGCAGAACAGAATTACCGTACAGTGTTTTCTTAGAATATATCTTCGCCCTCGGTGAAAGTACTTATAAGTAAGAAATCTCTGGCTATTTTTTGCAAAATATTTTCAATAAATATGCATAATAGCTCGAGAGGCGGCAGCACAGAATATCACCTCATTGAGTTCACAGATGAAAATATAGGATTAGTTAAATCTCAATTTGCATATTAAAACCCAATAGGTCTGCAAATGCATATATTGGGGGAAAGACCTAAAATCACGATTTTAGCAGCTGAGTCATAGCTTTACCATTATATTTTCCTGCTCCCAGTCCGCCATGTCTTCATACTTTTGGATGCAGGAGAACAGTGATAAACCTATGAGTCAAACACTAAAATTGGATTTTTAGGTGTTTTCCACCAAGATATGACATGGCAGAGCGACCGCGTTTTAATATGTGAATCGATATTTAACTAATCCTACATTTTATTCCGTGAACTCGATGAGGTGATTGTCTGCGCTGTCACGTCCTGATATGTAAGTTATTACATTTAGCTTGAAATTTCTCTACTATAAAATAGTCCTAAAAGTATTTTATTTGAAACTTGAAGTATTAATATCTGTATTTTGTAGAATTTACACTGTAAAACAAGAAAGAAAAAAAATCATCCCTCAATCATAGATAATGAAATACGTTCCAATATATTCAGAATAATGTAGCAAAACTGCATTGTTTAACAAGTTTAAATATTATGTCGAATTCAACCATGTGGAAACGTATAACACATTTTAAAACCCAATTTCAGATGTTCCAACCTACAATCGGAAATTAATCCGAATTTTTTGAGCAGTTTTATACATCATATATAAATTTATGTCGATTAACTACATGCATGCCACAGTTTAGCTCAGTTAAGAAATACATGTACCTCAGTCGGAAATTCCCTTTCAAGAATTTCTGCTAATGAGGATAATAGTACAGGAATTCGTTTGTGCAGCCCTGTGTATGTGGTATAAAATCTATATACAATGAGTAAATGCAAAAAATTAGTTAAATTTAAAAGGGTACACCGAAATTGAAAATGAACTTCCAGTAATTATTTCTCAGACCGTACTGTAACCAATCTCTTTTGTGTGTCTCTGTAAATGAATATCAAATGCTATTAATGTCCTGATCTGTCATAATCATCATGTGAAATTTCATGATTTATACTTTTTAAATGACGTAATTTCATAAAAATATTCTGGAAATTATTTTTTTCCTACCATAATGAACTTTTTTTTGAATGCCCCTGTTAATGAACATTCTTCATATACAATACCAAACATGTCTTAATTACCCCAAGTGAGGTTCTGGATGAAAATCCGAATATATTTTTGGGACTATGGACAGACGGACAAGAACGAAATTGGGGGGGGGGGGGGGCAAAAGGCGCATGTGTTCCGTGTGACAGAATGAAGATGCGCCAAATGAAGATGCTGTGTGTTTCTCACATCTGTTTTTACCATGATAGTATTAAAACAAATCGAATTGTCTGGTATATGGCAATGCATAGAAGAAGCTATGAATGATATGGATATTATTTAAAGCGGATTTTTTTTCGATTCCATTTACAAGATTTTGATGAATCAATGTTTAACAAAGCAGATTACGAGTTCAGTATTATATATTTTAAATTAAAAATTAGTTGGCTATTAAAAAATTAGTAAAATTCTCTTTGTAAATAAACTTTGTGGAGGAAGGGGGGAAGCCAAAATCCTTGTTTGCTCCGGGCACAAAAAAGGCTAGTTTCCGCTCGGATAGACAGTCATATAGACGGACGGTCAAACGGACAGACTAACCGGATGCATAAATTCTTTTTTCAACTTTTCTGAAAAATGCTTAAAAAAATTTCTTATAATTTCTAAAATATTAAATTACATAAACTTTTCTACCAAAAATTGAACCGACTTCAAAAGCTACTGCAAAGTGAAAAATAATTTTTTACAGAATAGTATTAAATTAAATTAAGAGCGTATAGTATTTATCATGCGTATTATTATATTTATGTAGATTAATTTGATTTTTTGAAGTCGGTGCCAGCCAAGACAAGTTACATGTAATTTTCCAATACACACGCATCCAAGTATCTACGAGTTTTTTTACGATTTAATATTTAGTTAAAAAATTAACTTTATTCTTTTACGATTTGCATTGGATAATTAATTTTAATTTTGAACTTGGCTTGGCTGGCACCGACTTCAAAAAATCAAATTAATTTGCATAAATATTATAATACGCATGATAAATACTACGCTCTTAATTTAATTTCTTAATACTATTCTGTAAAAAATTATTTTTCACTTTGCAGTAGCTTTTGAAGTCGGTTCAATTTTTGGTAGAAAAGTTTATTTTTCTCTTTTTAGTTAAAAGTTAACGATTTTTCGAAGTCAGTTAATAAAAATTATAATACGGGAAAAATCACTGTAAACCATACACGTATGTCAGGAGTGGGGTTCGAACCCACGATCTCTTTCAAGAACCAGAAATCAAATCTGTTGTCTTACACCGCTCAGCCATCTGACTGCACTCCCTTCGGCGAGCTTAGTCATCGTCCATGTTATTTTTAGTATGTGAGAAATCACTAATTTTATTAGTTTTTACTTAATTACTAAAAAAGTACTGAATCAATTTCAATGAAATGGAAAAAGTACCAATGGAAGAGTAGCCTCTTTAACACAAAAAACAAATTAATCGGTTGGATAGTTTCGGAGTAATCGGTGAACATACATAGAAAAAAAAAATACATTCGCGCCGAATTGATAACATCCTCTCCTTTTTTGAAGTCACTTAAAAAAATATATAACACGGAAAATTTTTTGCATACTATACACATATGTCAGGAGAGAGGTTCGAACCGACACTCTTTCAAAACCAGAGAATAAATCTGGTGCCTTAGACCGCTCGGCTGTCCGGACTTCATTCTCTTCAGAGAACTTATTCAATGTGATGTTACTTTTCGCAAGTCTATTTATTCTCTTTTTGAGTACTCTTTCACTGATAAAGTATTGAGTTAATAAAAAATCTCTGATACTCTGTGGTAACGGTTAAATACAAAATATTCTTAATAGCATAATTAGTATTTAACTTGCTAAATATATATTTAAAAATTATAATACGGAAAAGGCTATTTTATTGTACGTCAGGAGTGGGGTTTGAACCCACTCCTGTGGGGTTTGACAGATACAGTGGTACAGTGGGGTTTGTGGGGTACAGTGGGGTTGATACAGTGGGGTTTGAACCCACTCTGTATTTCGAAAACCAGATCTTAAATCAAGCGCCTTAGACCGCTCGGCCATCCTGGCATCGGTAAATTTGTTCGACATCCATATTACTACTGATTTGCGAGAAATCACTAATTTTATTAGTTTTTGCCTAATTACTAAAAAAGTACTGAACCAATTTCTATGAAACGGAAGTGGTACCAATTCGAGAGTAAGCTCTCTCATTTAACACCAAAATCAAGTTAATTGTTTGGGTAGTTTCGGAGTAATCGGTGAACATACATAAAAAAAAATACATACGCGTTGAATTGATAACCTCCTCTCCTTTTTGGATGTCGGTTAAAAATACAATATTACTACAAAGTAAAATATACAATAAACTATTCTGAATCACCCAGAATTTCAAGGCGTGTTCTTTATCTCTAGAAATTTCAGAAACTAATACATTTTCGAAATTTAAAGAAGAATTTATCAAATCAAAGTTTCTTTTGTTGTCATTGATTTTCGGAAAAGTTTCGGGTTAGTTTTTATAGTATAATAATAGTTTTTTAAACCTAGAATATAAGCATTTTTAAGATGTTATTGAGCCTCAAGTAAACATTTTCATGTACAATAAACATGTTTTACAGACAAATATAATAATTTAACAACATTAATTTTAACCTTTAAATTAATATCATTTTATTACTTTTTCAGATATAAATTCAGTCATGCAGCTTAAAATATTTGTTTAGGAATTGACAGCTTCCGAAAATCTATATTTTTGGATGACAAAATTGTTTATTGTTAATATACAATAAGGTATTTGTACCCTATATGGACAGGGCTCTCAATATGGACACCCCTAATATTTTTAAAGGTAATAATTTTAATCGAGAGATGGCTCAACATTTTCGCGAAGAAAAGCAGTTGAAAAGATAATTAAGGCTGGAAAGTGTAAAAAAGCCCACTGTTCGCCATTAAGAGAAAACTTGTTGTTTCGAGATGCGCTGATCTTAATTACTTGTAAGCTTAAATTCTTATTAGATATGGTAAAATTAAATTAAATGTTGAAAAGTGGAGTATTTTAGAAAGCTAATAAAACACATTTTCGATTGCTATTGCATATTTTGCTTTAAAATATTTTCCTTATTTATTTTTTCTAGAGATGGGACGAATAGTGATTTGGCCGAATAGCCGAATACCGAATATTCGGCCAAATTTTAGGCCGAATACCGAATATTCGGCCGGCCGAATAGTAAAATTTTTTTCCAATAAAGAAAACAAATTTTGATTATATATAACTTAAAAAATAGGAGCTCATTAATAATTATTACTCTTAAATGTATTTTTAAATTTGAAAAACTTATTTTAACACAAAAAAATTATGAAATTGCATTATATCTTTTATTCTAATATACATTGATTTTCAGAGACAAATTGATTTTCAGTAAGTCAAGATGGGAAAATATATATTCCACTTATTCAACAAGCATTAAAAGGATAAACAGAAATTGATAACAACATGAAGGAAGGAAGATTAAATTAAAAATATATACATAATGTTACATATTTAAGTCAGTAATTATGCAAATAATTATTTAAATGTAAGAACTATAGAATGAAAAAATTATTTTGTTGAGTATTTAGAATTTATATTAAAATATTTATAAAACCATCTTCATAAAGCAAGTTGCGTCATCTAATGTGTATAGAGTTTGACACCAGTTCTGCTTTCAGATGTACCGTTGTACTTGGAATGGTGATATATTATATTTAATTTTGAAAATGAATCTTCGTTAACACACCTAGTGAATAAATTTTTTTCATTTATTACTTTATAGAAAATAAGTTATGAATTTCATAATAGCCTTTTTTGTATGTGCATGAAATTTGCAGACATTAATAAATTTTCGAGCGTTTTAGAATAAGGCAGTGTTTTTAAATCTTGAATTGTAATATATCATTCTCTAATGATGACATTTCCCATACAATTAAATCTCCATCTTGGGCAGCATTTTCTAGAATATCACTAACTTTTATAGAAAATACAGAAAGGATGTATATTTTTTAATATCTGAATAATTCTATATTTTGTAAGTAAGAGTGAGAATGACTTCATAAATGAAGTAGCCAATTTGAATTAGAGAAAAAAAAATGCAAGAATGAAATTCTTTAAATCCAAAATTTATTTGGCAAGATATCTTTCACTATTCGGTGAGATTTTAGCAGTATTCGGCAAGATATCTCTAAATATTCGGCTACAGGTATTCGGCCGAAGTATTCGGTCAACAAGCCTTCAATATTCGGCCAACCGAATATTCGGCAAAAGGGCCGAATAGGCCGAATACCGAATAGTGGCCGAATATTCGTCCCATCCCTAATTTTTTCAAGATTTAGTAAAACTACACACGGTTTCCAATATGGACAGCTTATGTCCCCATCGACTACAACTGTAAGAAAGAAGAAAATTCAACGTTGTTAAGCAATAAATTGAAAAGGCATCAAAGTTGTAAAATCTTTGTTCAACAAGATGCCATTTGAACAATTCCCCCAAAACCTTCCTCCAAAAAACCCTTGCAGAAAAATAAAAAGAAGTCCCCCCCCCCCCGCCAATAGGATATCTGTTGGTGAAATCGTAGGTACTAATGGTATGACTTCCTCAACAAAAGAGAGCTGGTACTGCTTCTTTTGCAGTATTGATGCTTTTTCAAACATGCGGCCATGCATCACATGTGGCAGTTATGTTCACGAGGATTTTGTGGGACTTACTGCCCATGGTGAAAAAGTTTCTATTTTTCCATGCTGTGAGGACTGAGTAATAACGGATGTAAATTCGCAGACAGATGCTATAAAGCTAAGCAAAACCAACAATATTATTTCATAATATTTACTAGTAACTAAGGGGCTTTGCATGGGTCTTCGAAGGGTTAAAAACCGAGAATGACCCCCCAAATTTTCTAAAATGCATGTTCTGAAGATATTTACTGTCCCCCCTCCTTCTCCGAATACTTTAAGATACTTTTTTTTTATTCCTTCTCCTCTAAAATCCCTTAGAAAAGTGGCTCTTCCATACACACTGCGTAGAAAGTCAATAAGAAAACATCTGTCCATAATAGGGACAGGTAGTTCCTTATATGAACACTTGTAAACATTTTTTTTGTTTTTATCATTTAAATTAAACCAGAATAATTACAAGGTCGCTAATTTTAATAATGATAGTCAATAGTCCAAGGATAGTGGACACATATTTTTGGAGTCCTATGACTTGTACATGGGGGAGAAAAAATATATTTTCCTTAGGGTGTCCATATTGGGTACAGGTACCTTATGATTAATATTTAGATTAATAATAATTAATATTTATATTTGACATGATTAATACTTAATATATTTAATGTATTATAGATGTTTAATATTTTATGTGTGTTTAATATTATGTGAATATAATATATTATAGATTATGATTAATGCATAGTAACATATAAAAACGAAGGATTGGCCGAAATAGGTTTGATCAAAATCGAAACTGAATTTGGTAATCTTCCTATTTTCAATCTAAAACGAAAATAATTTTTTTTAATAATTAAGGCATACATAAATATACATAATTATTAATTTATTACACGCGTAATTATACCTCTTTGCATCTCTACCAAAACTTTCATTTTCATATAAAATTAAATATAATTAATTCATCAATGACACAAAATGATTTTCTTCGAATTTCATCTAATTGAAAATTTCTTAGGTATACATGCATCTCGATTATTTTTTATAAAGATTTTTGCAAATGATCATCTCTTATGAAAAAGCTTTCTCAAACAGTATTCGAAATACAACTTCGGTTTAAACTAAAAATTATATATTACTATTGAGTCTGTAGTTTTTAATGAACATGTGAAAAGCATTTTCAAACTTTAGTCATATATGCATAGCTTGCTTCATTATTTGCAATCATGTCTTGAGTCATTCGTGACTAAAGAATGCTATTTGGGAGGTAGAACTCAAACTTCTACAAAGCTAAATTTTGTGATAAAATCTTTTTATATATTATACATTACTTTAGTATTAACACAAATAAAAATATGGTGATGTACTGATTTAATAAAATTCAAAATTAGACTCTTATTTAGTTCTTTTGAATAAGTAGCAATACAGTTTCATTACATAACTTTGATTTATACACAGGGTGGCCCAAAAGTTGATAAACAGTCAGTTATACAGCAATACTTTTAATACAGTTTTAATACAGATTTTATTCTATATATAGTAACGTATTTAATTCAGAAGGTGTTGAAAATGTTCACCTTCGGCACTGATGCATTCCAGCGATTGGTCCCTAGCACTCTCCCTATATACAGTGCGATACAAGTCGTACAGTGACGAATTTCCTGGAATAAACTTTATTCTTTGCTACTCCTCAGAAGAAGAAAGGGCACAATCAGTTATGTATATATAACTGTATGCCTACTTTTGGGCTACCCTGTACAATAATGACAAAAATTGTAAGAGAAATTTGGATGTTTTTATTTATTTCATAGATTTTATTTTAGATATTTTATTTTTTACACTCAAAAACGCGAATCTGTCTGATGCATTTATAAAATCCTTTTCATTTCTGCATACATGAAAATTTTAGACGTTTACATTTGGGTGCCAAAAACTTTCCATTTCCCAATAAGTGGTATATATCTTTACTCGAGTTGGTAGTTGCTTGGTTGTTAGGTGCTAAATGTAACTCCAAAATGATAAATTTAAGAATGCATTGTTTTCATATAAAAAAAAAAAAAAAGTAAAAGTTTGTTCTGGATTAATTGGAAATCTGGATAGAATGTCTGAAATTTTAATCATCATTTTTCTGTGATTTCTTTCGATAGATTATTTATTTTCATCCGGAAAAGAAAATTGATGATTTCATAAAGATTGACGGGTGATTCAAAAATGTTAACCATGTCTTGAAAAAAATCTTCTCTGTAAATAGTTCTTTTATTTTATTTATTTTATTTTTATTTATTTATTTATTCATTTACTTTGAAAGATTAATAAAATATTATTTTATTGCAGGCCCGGTTCTTATAATTTGCTTGAACATAACGGAAACGTTTTCAGTCAAGAAGTCTGTCAATTCCTTACAGGTGGACCCATTCCATCTGAAATTAGAGATCTTCCGCAAGAAATTTCTTCCAATAAGTAAGTTATGTTTAATTATATATATATATATATATATATATATATATATATCGGAAAACTTTGTAAAATGTCTGTATGGTATTTTTCAAAATTTTACAATAAAATGAAAGGTGTTATAGAGCAGTCATAGCAAATAAGCTTTTCTATGAATCCCACAAGGTTATAATTTACATTTTCTACCAATAATACAGTTAATAAATTCTATTTTTTTCCCTTAAATCAATAAAATGGCGTATGCATGTGCGGTTTAGACAAAACTGCGTCTTAATTTCGAAAGCTTTGTTTAACGCTTTAAGCTATAGTGTATGAATCTCTTCCAACATTATTTTAATTCCCAAATACATGAATAGCACCGAAATTTACGATCAAATTTATTTGAAAATAAGTAAATTCATTTTTCTGTGTACATAATAAACCGAAAATTTTGTTTCAAAACTTGGTGCTATTGTGACATTTGGGGATTAAGATTAAGTAAGACAAAATGTACCTATTAGGATTAAAGGGTTTTAATAAAAAATTAGTTTAAAATATTTTCCTTAAATGGCACTCAAACTTCAAAGCTGTAACCAAAGCATAAAAGACAGTCACGGGACGTTTATTTTGTGCAAGCTACTACAATTACAATATTTCGATGCATGCCCTTTTTATAGCTTCAACCAGGGCTTCAAAGGGCACTCGATTTCATTCTACAGTTTGAAAATATGGTCTAGTGTTGTCCTTCACAGTCGTACAATGAAATAAAGAGAGAGAGAAAGAGAGTAAAGGATCAAATCCGTGCATTTTAATCGCCAAACTGACGGAACTGAAAAACACAAAAATAGTCACACGATTGGATCTTTTTTTAATTTACAGTCATTTGCTATGTTTCACGTGCAATTTCCAATTTGTACAATATGCTCTTCCGTTTTATACAGTGGTGGTCAAAATTATAAGAACAATTGAAAATTGCACAGAAAAAAGTTATTTCTGAGTTAAATAAAGTGAAATTTATACACAAAATTATTTTTTATGCTAGAAATCATTCTAGAATGCAAAACATTGGAAAATGCAAAATATGAAGGTTTTGTCACAATTATCAAAATATGTCATTGTAAAAATTGGACAAAATTATAAGGACAATGAATGTTTTTGCCTGAAATACACTGATAATTAATAATTTCCCCGCTTCTTCTCCATCACTTTTATCAGTCTTGACGCCATGGCGTTTGACAATTCTTTAATGACGTTCTTAGAAAATTTTGAGTGATCTTTTTCGATGGAAGACATGAGTTCTTGGTTGTTTTGAAATTATATACCATTCTTGCAAACTTTATGTGCTAGAATACCCAACAGATTTTCCATTGGATTCATATCAGGACTTTTGACTGGCCAATCAAGTAGTTTCACGAAATTAGCATCAAACCACGAGGTTTTAAGTTTGGGAAACATGAACCGAGGCATTGTCCTGCTGGAAAAAATGGCTTCCAATCGCTATAAGCAGTGTTTCTGGTAAAAGATAATCGTTCAATATATCAATGTAACTCTCGGAATTCCTCGTACCCTGCACAAAAACTATTGGTGTAGTTCTGCCACTTGTGAAATCTCCCCAGATCGTTACTGAATCACTACCAAATACATGCTTTGAGAAAATTGTTTTTTTCTCTACAGAGATCATACTAGAAGTTGCAAAAACAATCTAGTCTATCCAAATTAATCTTTTTCTCATCGGAAAAGACATAATCCTACTTTTTACCCCCAGTATTGCAGTTTTTGGCAAACTTCACCTTCAGTCACTCATGAACTTTTGTAAGAGGCGGTCTTGACACATGTTTACTATTTTCCCTTGAACCTTTTTCTTTCTTTTTGTAAAACACAACGAACAGTTCGAGCACTTTCATTCTAAATTCAATTCACGTTTATTTTCAATTTTTTGGAGAAAGCTCTCCATATTATCATTCTTTTCCCCCCATACAGAAACAGAAGATAGTCAGCTTGTATGTCTTTGCCGTCCATATTTGCCAATATTTTAAAGATAATCGTAAATAACCGTTCTTGATCTATTAAACTTTGTATCAATTTAGCGCACAGAAAGTCCTGAATTTTGAAATACATCCATTTTTCCTTTCTGAAACTCCTAAAGCTTTGCACCTTGCGGCTGCGGCATGATTAAAAGACAGAATAATACGATCCCAAACTCTTACTACGCATTTATATCGTCTGGAGGTTCCGTGTGCAGAGCAAAAAACATGCAAATTTTACTTCTTAGAACACACAAATACAATTGTTCTTATAATTTTATCCAAATCAGATGGCTGTATAAATTTATAATACATTTTATGAAGATGAATTTACCGCATATTTCCATAAAAACATACAAAAATAATCTTCATTTTTCATTGGTTTCCGGCCATTAAATTTGCATAAGTCTCCCGCCAAGTATAACCAAGATTTTGCAATTTTTGCCTTGTCCTTATAATTGTGACCACCACTGTAGTGTGGTATGTATGCGACAGTCTGGTTAGCGGGAGACGGTGTGTTTACCTAAGGGGATAGGGGTTCTGCAGATGAAAAAAAACTTCAAAATTACATCATTAGCACGACTTTTGTTTATAAAATTTGTTTCTACTACCTATTTGTGATATTGATCCATTATTGCCAGATATTGTCAACGTTGCTAAGACCCTGTCAGATCCGGATTTATAGGTTTAAAAAAAATATCATCTTCACGTTATTTTAGGAAGCTTGAAACTTGTAACACATTATTTTTTGGCTATCAGAAAACTTATAATTAATTTGCCAGACACAAATTCGGTTGCAAAATTAACACCAGAAATGTTTAACCAGACATTTTAAAATCTGGTAACGAAATTGCCGGTTTGAAGAGTGATAAAGAATAATATGTTATTCCCTTCACGTCATTTTATCAAGCTTGAAAATTGTAACAGGTTGTCTGATAGCCAAAGAATAATATGTTACAATTTTCAAGCTTACTAAAATAACGTAAAGTTAACCCTTTTTTTTAATTTATAAATTGGGATTTGGCAGGACCTTAGCATCTTTGGCAACGTTTGACAATAATATCACAAATAGGTAGTAGAAACAGATTTTATATACTTAAAAAAGTCATGCTAAAAAGACGCAATTTTGAAGTATTTTCATCTGCATAACCCCTACTCCTAGAGGTAAACTCAACGCCTCCCAACAACTGGATTGTCCGTATAAGTACTGGACCATAAAACGGAAGATCATATAGAACAGGGATGGCGAACCTTTTCACATCCGCGTGCCAATTTTTTTTTCAAAAATGTACTTAACGTGATCTTGACATGCCAACAAACAAAAAAAGTTAATTAATCAAAATGTCTTGATTTTTTAACAATAAATATGTGCAATATTTGGTGTTACATTTTATAAGGTAAATTAAAAGTAATATTTCTGTTGTTCCGTGTCAAATAATAAATAATCAATCAAATTAAAATTTTTCACCGTCATTTTTGCTTATAATGATTATAATGGTTGTTTCCCTTTTTTTAGACAACCTCATAAACTGAAACTTTTTTGAGCCAATATTGAGCTAGGCTGCTGTTCTACAGTAGTTTCTCTTTAATCTGTGTGACAACGGCCATTAATTGAACTAATCGAATTCAGACAAACCTAGTCAAAATTTATACATTTCGTTCAATTTCAATATATATTTTATTCGAGATATTTCAATATCTTATGATGTGAGAAATTAAATCTATGCCGTGCCGAAAATAATTGACCGCATGCCACTTACGGCACGCGTGCCATAGGTTCGCCAACCCTGAATAGAACAATGAGCCTTGCTAAAATCACTTTTTTGCTTAGTGACGTTGCTAGTTCTAAGATTTGTAGTAGACAATCTTAAACATCAGGAATCACTTATGACCCGGGAATCATAATTTGATTGCTTAAAACACAGTGAAAGTCTCTTATGATTGTTTCCCTTTGAAATACGCTTATCTATGTTTGACTCTTAATAGTTTGATGTATATATGAGATTTTTATCCTTTATAATAATAAAAATAAATTCCTTTTTTGTTCATATAATCATAAATTATGTAACATGTTTTGATATAGCTTTTCATAAAATTGTGTTTTAGCTTTTATTACTTTAGACTTTAGCGTGGTAAATTTGTGAAAATATCCACTGTATTTTCTAATTAAATTAATTTATCTCCGAGGTATACCTTAATCAGTTAATATTTAATGAAAAATAAATATATGGTATAAACATTTATTAGCTGTTGCGAACAACATACAATCAACTCATTTTTTCAAACAGATGATAAAACATATTTATTACTGATAAATTATAATCTATCAGACTTAAGATCGAAGATAACAAAAATAAACAAAAGGAAATTCTTTTAGAGAAATAGAGAATGATTAGAATCAGTTTAACCTAATTTTAAAAAGTTATCGTTCAACATTGGAAAATAATAAATTAAAACAAACTATAGGGGTAAAAAGATACATATACATAATTAATCATTTCACTATCATTCTCTAAATAAAACAAATATAAAAGACCAACAAGCAATATCGACGGAAAATGTTTTAAAATGTTAAATAAATTATTTCCCCTTTTATACTCACTGAAAAATACTTCTAAAATCAAAGACACATAAAGACGTTAATTTTAAAATTCACCTTATCCAAAATTTTAAAAAATCAAGTTTTCGCTATCAGTCTATTCTATTGATGAAGCTGCATCGAAAAAAAATTGCAATCTGCAAAAAAATAGATTTATTGTGTATTTTTGGCATTGTAAAATCTTGGTTTTCAATGAAAACCAAAAGACGCAATCGGAGGTTTTTCGCAATTTCCAAATGTTTGATTTTCTGGATAAGGCAAATTTTAAAACTCACGTCCCCATGTGTATAATAGTTATAACCAGGGTCCGACAAAACCCGGGTGACTAAGAAATTTCTCTTGGCAATTAAACTTTTTTACCTATTTATTAATTTTATTTATTATTTTTTTAAAGCAAAAACTGTCGCATGTGCAATAATATTTATTTTTTAATAGTGTAATTATTCGCCTGTGTCAGTAGCTTGTTGTGAAATAGGTTTCAGCAAAATGACATTATCAATAGTAAACTCTGTTCAAACTTAAAACGGGATAGTACAAAAAATTTATTGTTTATAAATTTAAATGGACAATTGGTGTAAAGGATTCAAGCCTGAAAAATCGATTGACAAATTGTATTTCAAATAAAAATCTCAAACGGTTTCTTATTTTATGTATGTAATTTCTTGTTGAGATTTAAAGGTAAGGCTATAAATTTGTCTGCTATTTTAATGTTTATTTTTATAATTTATTTCTGTTTAATTTTTACAATGTAAAAGTGGTATTATCTTAAAACTTTTCCTCAGTTTGATTTTTTATTTGAATAGTTAACATGTTCACTTACATATGACACATATCGCTCAAAAAATAGCCGAATGCAATTATGAGTAGCCAATGTTCCATTTTGCAGTAAATGCATTAAAGGCAGAGAAATGATTTTTCAAGCAGATTAATAAAAATTTTTCCTCGCGCCTAAGAATTTTAAACTTTTGTCAATCCCTCGTTATGTTACAAAAGAAAATAATGTTTTATTGAAAATTATTATATTTGTTTCAAATATACCGAAAAAAATTCATTCGTTATAATTCAGTAAATCAAAAATGCATTTTTTAATATTTTTTACCACAGTCATATCCCTAGTTTAGTTTTGTGCTAATATTTAAGTTTGTTTCGATAATTTAAATAAAATGTAGTTAACATTTCAGTTATCCACATTCTTTTTATCCGGATCATCAACTATCAAGAAATAAAAATCTACATTAAAAAAATATATACTATTGAAATTCAAACAGTCCAAAATACATCATTCGGGATAGTAGAAGTTTGACTGTAGTTTTTAAAATACTGATAAAAGTAGCTGAATGGGGTGTTTAGAAGAATGGCCTTTGTTACAACTTTAAAATTTTGTAAATGAGGGGTGAAATTATTGCCACTGATTGGCAATGTCCTGAGTACAAGTAATATTATATTTTATTTATTGTTTAAATTTTTTATTTAAAATAAATAAACTGTTATATTATGAAATTTCAATTTTTTACGGTGTGTAATCATCAATCACTTCATATAATCTCTCTCCCCCCCACCAAAAAAAAAAAAAAAAAAAAAAAAAAAAACCTTTTCAAAATTTGTAAGGCAAACCCTTATTTCAGACATCCTTTCACTTCTTTTCCTTTCAAATTTAAACTTAAAAAATGGGGTTGTGTTTATTGGAAAATGTTGATGATACTAATGGTCTTCCTTTTGAACATCGGTATTTACAAGCAAAAAGAACAACAACAAAAAAAAAAAAAAATCTTAGTGCAGTTACAAATATAATAGAAATTTTCCCGAAGTTTAAGTTAAAAGTATTGTTATTAAAGGGAAAAAAAAATCAATATTGTGGGAAGAAATGAGGTTGAATGTTCACCATCAGGGATGTAGTGGAGGATATACGGGGGTATACACCGTATACCTTTTGGATTTTTAAAGGAACACCGTATACCCTCTGTTTCTCAAGAAAGCCATAGTATATACAATCTAGGGCATACTCTTTACCTTGAGCGTATACCCTCTGCTTAGAGCGTATATCCTCTGTTATTTTTACGACTACATACCTGTTCATCATTCTTTTGGCTTTTTATGATAACCGGAAGGTATCCTCGACAAACGTAGTCTATCTATAAAGTAGACAAACGTAGGCAAAACTTATTCTAACGGTGCCATTTTCGCATGTTTATTGTTGTCGATGCAAATGTTACTTTTTATTTCTACTGCAAATAAATTTTTATTATTATGTCGCGTGCTCATGCCACTCATAAACCGTCATGTTCAATAAACTGAAATTAATGTTTCTTGCGATATTTTAATTGTATTATTCTCATACATCGAGTTTTGATAATAATAATGTATCTTAAACAAAGTTTTGGCCAATGAGTTTGAAAGTCACATAAAGTAATATTATAAATAAAGATACGAAAATTTTAAACAAAGTTAAAAATAAGTCAGATATTAGATATAATGATACAAAAGATTAAATCATTAAGAGATCATTTATAAAATTTATAAATATAAAATTTTTATATTTTTGTCCTTTAACGAAACTAGGTGAAAAATAAATGAGATTGTTAAATTTACATAGAGTCCAGCATTTGAAGAATAATCAGCAATTTTTTTTCAATTTAAAACAGTTAAATAATTATAAAAAAGTTTTTCAAAAATCTAAATTTTCTATTAATACTAGGTTTTTTGTATTGGCCAAAACAAAGTTTTGGCCAATGAGTTTGAAAGTCACATAAAGTAATATTATAAATAAAGATACGAAAATTTTAAACAAAGTTAAAAATAAGTCAGATATTAGATATAATGATACAAAAGATTAAATCATTAAGAGATCATTTATAAAATTTATAAATATAAAATTTTTATATTTTTGTCCTTTAACGAAACTAGGTGAAAAATAAATGAGATTGTTAAATTTACATAGAGTCCAGCATTTGAAGAATAATCAGCAATTATTTTTCAATTTAAAACAGTTAAATAATTATAAAAAAGTTTTTCAAAAATCTAAATTTTCTATTAATACTAGGTTTTTTCAATAGAGAGAATCATATGTAAGTCATCTTTTTTGCAGTATTTACTTATATTACTCAAATCAGAAATTTACCTCTTTCTTGATAAAACAGGCGAGGATAAGAAAAAAGAATTCAGGTCATCACTGGAGAAAAAATTTCGCGATTAAAGACTGGCATTTGCGAGATAGGTAAACAAAAATGTTCTACAAAAACTCAATTACAAAGTCACGCGATCGCCTTCATAGTTTATCAGATTATGGTATCACAAAATCACGATATCTTTTAACGTAAACAAATATTAGAGGAGAGATTTGAGAAATGTATCGCACTTTATTGGCTTTTAGCTCTGAATCTGGGACTTGTCCCTGATAAAAAAAAGATTTTTAATAAGAGCGAGAGAGTAATTTAAACTTTTATAAACCAAAACTCATATTAAGATACAATCTTACTTGAGAAATTCCATTTTAAGAATAAAACAAGTGATCAATATTATACATTTTTTTTTTTACTCAACTTATAATGAGCAGATTTTGAAATGAAAAAAAGAAAATATGTTACCACTTTTTTAAACTCTTTATCTACCGAATTATTTATCAAGAAATCGATCCACCTCAATAATTATCTTCTTTAATATATGCTGGAATTTTTAGATAATACTAATGTAGAATTTAGATATGTTTTTGCATTAAAACTGATTAAATATATAGGTAGTTATAATTTTTTTATGAAATATTTACAAAAATAATCAGATTAATGAACCAAATTTACTGTTTTGAAAATATCACGATTCTTAAAAAAGCAATGAGTTTAAATGCATCATGATCCTCTCTATAAATGAAAATGCTTTTTGAATATATTTCATATAATTTTATTTAAAGAAAGAAAAGAAATATTTATAGAATAATAAAACTACAACTTTTTGAAAATATTTAGCATTGACTGTTTCCCTATTCTATCTAAATTTGGTCGAGAAGAGTGGTTTGTGTGAAAAGAATAAAAAACTTTTATTAATAGACAGAATAAATAAGTTTTATATAAAGTTTTTTTCAATGGTACTTTAACGTACCGTTAATGCATAAAGGGTTAAGTGGGGATACCATATTTTTAACTAGCTAACTTTCTTGGTGTAACTTTGCCTGGCCAGGGATTGATAACCTTAAATGTTCCTAAAATAACTGTTGACTTTTGATATGTTTTTTCAGGAAGGATTTCTGCAACTCCTAGAGAGCGGGGGAATTAAAGGGGCCCTGTGGAATTCTAAGGTGATGGCACTTTTAAACAAGTTGACGTGCCTGACGGCGAAAATAATCTGAAATGTTCCTAAAATCAGTGTTGAATTTAAATATATTTCTTTTTTCTGCAGATGGGGGGGGGGGGGGGAGGATTTCTGCAGTTGCGAGTGTAAGGGGCCTATGGAGTTCCGGGAGAGGTGGGAGGCGGAGTGTAATAATTAAGATTTTATTTGAATATAATTTATATCACATTTAAACAAAATACAAATACATATTTTATACAGATATACAAAACTTAATTATACTTTCCTTACGTACTTAGACAAGCACACTTAATTTACTAATACTAAATTATTATAAATAGAGTTGAGCAAAAAAATAAAAAGTAGAAGGGAAGAGGACATTCTATGCATTGTAATCACCGAATTGTGGTAGAAAAAAAAAATAACCATTCTATTGTTTGTTTGTTTGTTTTTCCTCAAAAAAGTACATAGTTTTCAACTGATCTATGAAAAAAATATGAATTGTATAGTTGAATTTTTCAACAGAAATGGACTTTTGATTGCTGAGATATGTTAATCAATCCAGAATTATACCTCATCCTGCCTTTTAGTTTTTGAGTTATTCTTTAAAAACTACTCATATCGCAATCTTTTTTGAAACGATTACAAGTGAATTCAAGATTACAGTTACCAAAAATATCCGTAATAATTTGAACTACTTGATACTTGAATGAACTACTTGATCAAATGAATGACTTCCTGTTTGGTATATTAAGGTAAAGTTTTCCGAAAAATTCAAATGTGATGTTAGAATTGGTGTCTCTATTGAAATTTCATTGTTTGGAACAATTTGAGTATGAAAGCAGTGTCCCAAACTATTTTTAAACCTAAATTAAAAAGTAATTCCCTTTCTAATGGCTTTTTTATGTGAAATGTTTGGGATTTAAATGTATGTGTATGTATGTGTGTGTAGGGGGAGGGGGGTCATTTTCCTTTGTTTCCTTTTTTATTTATCTGGATTTACTTTATTTATGCAGTCATATATTCTTAGTTTTACTTACTCACAAAATAACTGACGAGCCATTTAATGTAACAAAATTCAAACACAAAAAATTATACCATCAGAAAATATCGCTCATCCGCAAGAAAATCTTGCAAAAATTCGTTTTGCGTTTTATTATAGATCTTTCATAGATGTATCTTGCTACACAAAATGTTTCATAAATGTAGCTATGAGGAAAATCATTTTAGTAAGCTATATGTCCATTTCTGACAACAAAAGATAGGAGGATTGTGTCTGTGTGGCGAAGTAAAATTACCCAACTCTCCGAACCTCATTCTACGTCTTTATTCTTAAAAGTTTTGTGATTTTATGCACATTTTCATTCGTGCATACAGAACTATCTAGAGAACCTTCCCTGGTGTAAGTTGTGGATTTGGACGAGTGGGGTATCAAAAGAAAGATCTCGTCGTGTGCAATGGAACTACCCGTCCGAAAATAGTTGGATTCGGACGGGTAGTTCCATTGGACGTTTTATCGTACATGACGAGATCTTTCTTTTGATACCAGAGTCGTCCAAATCCACAACTTACACCAGGGAAGGTTCCCTAATAAGTGCTATAATGTCATGTTATAGTAAAATCATACAAACTTTCTTTTGCCTTTCCTGCGAAACTTATCTTTGTCGAGATGTGTCACTTTTCTTGCAGGTGAGCGATATTTTCTATATACAAGAAATTTTCTATAATATGTACACTATATAGACAAATGTGACCAGCCACTTACGATTTTAGACATTTTGTTGAATATTTAGAAAACTATATGAGTAATTATACTAATAGAATATTTCCAACTGAGCGAAAAATTGCCCAGGCCGGGAATCGAACCCGGATACTTGGCTTACAAGGCCAATGTTTTACCTGTTAAGCTAACCGGGCGATATCCGGTTGGGATTTTTTCTAGCTCAAATAACCTTATTGGTCATGACATCTGGTCTGTCATTTAGACAGCTCGGCAGAATAAACCGCAGGTAATGGAACTCCATAATAACGATGGGTACGTAGATATACTATTATTTTAACACAATCAAACCGATTGGTAAAGTTATCATACGAATAGAATACACTGCTCAAAACAATTAAAGGATATTTGAAGTTTTATATAAAATAAAGATATAAACGAATTTTTTTTTTTTTTTTTTTTTTTTTTTTTTTTTTTTTTTGCCGAAAACAGAAGAAGAGAATCACAAGAGAAGAGAATCAAAGTTTCCCAGATGCAAAATCCCCCTAAAACTGCAATATCCTTTAATTGTTTTGAGCAGTGTATTTCCAACTGAGCGGCCTCGGCAATTTTTCTCTCAGTTGGAAATATTCTATTCGTATGATAACTTTACCAATCAGTTTCATTGTGTTAAAATAATAGTATATGAGTAATTGTTTTGAAACTGAAGTGTGGTAACACAATATTACATGTTATACATTGCCGTGAATTTTTTTCCCCGAAACCCACAAGGGACCGTCAAAAATTGAAAAAGAACGAATATCTTTTCTATAACCCTGTCAAAACTAATGTAGAAAAAGCGTTCAAACTGTAGATTATGATTAAGTAGCTTATTGTAACGAACTGTGTTCATTGTTATGCGGATAGCATGTATACTCGTAGAGAAATTAGGGTTTTTATTTTTAAAAAAAGTCACAATTTTTTAAAAGTTTTCTGCTTATAAGGAGCTTACATGGAGTTCTTAATATAAAATAATGTTCTTTTCCGAAAATATAACAAACAACATTGTACACAGCATTCTGTAATCAGAATTAAAAAATAGCAAAAATTGTATGAAAAATGAGCAAGTTTACTAAATAATATTTAGTGCGCATGCGTGAAGTCTATCGAAATTTCATTTGCATATTGTGTTAGCTAAATGAAAAGAGCAACTTTTGTGAAAGTCTCAAAACCATAGCTTGAAAATTCCGAAAGTGATCGTCTATAGAATAAGCTCAAAATCCGTTATTCCCAAAATGAAGCAAAAATATGAAGGGCTGTATCCATTTATCCCTTGATTATAGTGTCAATGTAGAATGCACGTTATGGCATGTACTACTATATTTGGATTCAACCCTATATTTGAATACAATTCTTTGCAACTCTAATGAATAATATTGACTCATTTCTATAGTTCTGGCTAAAAAAAATTCAAGGACTGTACAATTTAAGTAAGTACAAATCGTGACAACTTTCTCCCACACCTCCTTTTCCTCCTTTTTTGCAGCGTTCCAAAGTCTTTTCAATGTTTTGGGGTGGCATCTTTCTATCCTAATGATCGATTACACAAACACCTAGCTGGTGCTAAATGGGAATTTGTAATATAACTTAGATGTAAAATAAATGGCTTTATTTACGTGACTATAAAAAAAAAGAATGAAATAATGAAATGGATTATGAATGCAACAAAAACTTCTGAAGAAATTCATTGGTTGCTTCTGGATTTTTTACAAAGTTAAATTACAGATCAAAAAGTATGAAATAAATATAAATTCACGCTGATTTCAGCAAAACTTTTTAAAATAATTTTTGAAAAATAAATTTAAGTTATTAAAAAAAAGCGAACAAGGTCGAGCTGCATATCAACAAAATCTCCAATCCCACTTCTAAATCAATGCTGCATATTTAGCGACAAAAAAAAAAAAAAAAAAAAAAAAAATGAAAATAGGAATAAACTGTACTCCATTTGAAGAAATATCTGAAAAATTAACTTGATGCTTCATTTTGCATTTGGATTGTTAAAACGAGCGTTAGCAATACGTCGTTCATGAACATTAAAAAAAAATTGACAAGCTTCCCAAGAGGCGTAGGAGAAAAGTGACACTATGTACGGGAAAAAATTGTGCTGTTGGGAAATTTTGAGCCAGGACTATAGCCAAAACTAAAAGATTATTCAAATTGTCTCAAAAAGTTCGATATTTTCGGGTAGAAATTTACTGTGAAAATCATTCCTATAAAATGCGATCGACCTTCTATGTATGCATATAATCATGCAATCTCCTTTATGCTTTCACCAAGCATGCAATATGGATTAGACAATGTATGCTGTTGCAATACACGTCACCTGTTAAGGATGGTTGTTTTAAGAATGACAAAAGAAATTTCTTGGTAAACTTTCCAAAATAAACGAGTATCTAACATCTACAAGTAGGTTTCTTTCCTCTGAGGATCGCACTTTTCTTTTTTCTCTCTCTCACTTTCTGGTGTTGATACAAAAAAAAAAAAAAAAAAAAAAAAAAAAAAAGAGAGAGAGAGAGAGAGAGAGAGAGAGACAGGGGAAGAAAATGAGTGGGTGAATACAAGTACAAAGAGAGGCAGTAGATGAGTTAAAATTCTTGCCAAGAATGTGTGCGTCATACAATAAAGTACAGACTTCGAAAGTCAGGTTTTAATATGTAGGTTTCAGAAATTTGACAATTAAAAAAATATATGCGTACTATTTGAGATATTTTAGAAGTCTAGACTCTTTAAACTTATCATAATACTTTCTGATGTCTGTTCATGACATCTACTACGGTGGGAATGACATAATTAACACTTGTAATATTATGTAACTTTATAAATAAAGAGCCTGTTTAAATTACAGAATGCGAAAAACTACTTAAAAGATAAAAAAGGTGTTGCTTAAACTGTTCATAAAAATCAATTTTATCTTCCACATTAAATAATATTGATAAAAAATGATTAAAAAAAAGTAAACGTAAAATGAGGCAAAATTTTATAATTTAAATAAAATTCCATTTTTGCAGCTAATCATTATTTTAAAACTGAAAAAATTACTATGCGATTCGTAAATAACCCTTTTCTTACAAAATACTTATATGTATATACACAAGTTCAATTTTGAGCGTGTATATATTTTAGAAATGACATGAAATTACATGAACAAATTATTTCTTTCCCCACCTATTCATCTAATTATAGAAAGAAAGGGGAAGCATTATACGAGAGAAGGTTATATTTACAGTCTACAATAAATAAATAAAAATAAGTGGTCAATTTTTAAATTTTGCCGTACGTAATATTGTAAATCGACTAAAATTTTTGTCGATTTTTATTGACATGCATCCGTAATTTACACGGAGGGGTGAAAACATTTCTACATTGAAATCAGAAAAAAAAAAAAAAAATTACATTTTATTATTAGTTTTTCCACATAAATTTTGTATAGTAATTATAAAACTCAATCACGATTAACAAGCTTTATATCATTTCACACAATGTTTTAGAGTTAAAATTATCCAAAATATTGAATCCTATTTTCTTTTAATTCACTAGGGGGGCTCCGCCCCCCTGCTCGCTATGCTCGCCAACCCCCCGCGTAATCGCTTCGCGATTCCGAATTATTGGCTACCCCTGCTTGCTGCGCTCGCCAATACCCCATGGTATGAATAAGCAGTTGCAGACCTTTCAAATGATGTGTCACACGACTGGTGTTGTAAAGAAATTAAAAATGTGCCCCCCTGGGGGGCAGAGTGGGGGTGACACACAAGACATCCATAAAATGAATAAACAGTAGCAGACCTTTCAAATGATGTGTCACACAATTGGTGTTGTAAAGAAATTACAAAATGAGACCCCTCTGAGGGCAGAGGGGGGGGGGTTACACACAAGATATCCATAATATGAATAAGCAGTTGCAGACCTCTCAAATGATGTGTCACACAATTGGTGTTGTAAAGAAATTAAACATGTGCCCCCCTGGGGGCAGAGTGGAGGATGACACACAACACATCCATAATATGAATAAGCAGTTGCAGATCTTTCAAATGATGTGTCACACAACTGGTGTTGTAAAGAAATTAAAAATGTGCCCCCCCCCCCTGGGGAGAGCAGAGTGTAGGGGTGACACACAAGACACCCATAATATGAATAAGCAGTTGCAGACCTTTCAAATCTTGTGTAACAAGACTGGTGTTGTAAAGAAATTAAAAATGTGTCCCCCCTGGGGAGCAGAATGGGGGATAACACACAAGACATCCATTATATGAATAAGCAGTTACAAACCTCTCAAATGATGTATCAAACGACTGGTGTTGAAAAGAAATTAAAAATTTGGCGAAATATTACAGTTATCGCCAAGTTGGCGTCACTTTTGACAACTAATTTTGGTCGCCAAATTTGGCGATATATCGCCAAGTTGGCGACAAATTTGGCGATTGTTGGCGATGGTAACTTTTCCTCTCTTTATGGCCACCCATACAGCGATGCATAGACGGAGTCCTTTCCTGATTGGTCTATTCGAGTCATGGAAGGAGTGGACAAACCGGATTCGTTAGTTCCGGAAATCTTCCACATCAGCATCATTCCAGGAGTCATTCCTTTTAAGGCTAGTTTTTTTTACTATAGAAGGATTATTTATGCAGTAATTTATACAGTACTGTTTTTTTTAAGTATGTTAAATTATTCCAAAGATAATTTTTTAATTATCGTAACTTTACTATTTTTAATTTAAATATGTATTTTTAAATTAACATTCGAAAGTGCTATAAAATTACAATCTGTACATATTTTGATGTAAATACTCCCCAATTCCCGTTATCGCTCCTGTTTTTCAATAAAGACGTGCGTCATATATTTTTCCAAAGAACTTACGCGCATATTTCAAAACAAGGGAGCTATCATTCATTCGGATGCATCGAGTTTCTTTGTGTCTCCCGATAAACTCTATTTTAGCAGCTTTTTTTAGGTAACTTAATGCATAGCATTAATTTATCATTAGTTGCATTAAGAAAATTTTCATACACTATATGACCAAAGATGACCGGCCACTTGCGATTTTAGACATTTTGTTAAATATCTAGAAAAATATGAGGAATTGTCCTGAAACTCTAAGCATGTAAATATAATAGTACAGGTCATATGTTTCCGTGAAGATTTTTTCCCGAAACTCTATAGGAAACCGTCAACAAATTGAAAAACAACGATTAACTTTTGGATAATCCTGTCAAAACTAATGCAGCGAAAGCGCTATAACTGTAGATTATGATGAAGTGGCTTATTGTAATATAGTGTATTTCATTTTTATTTGGATAGCATGTAAACTCGTAGAGAAATTAAGGTTTTTATTAAAAAAAAAAGTCCCAAAATATTCCAAGTTTTTTTGCTTATAATTTGAAGAGTTCTTAATATAAAATAATGTTATTTTTGAAAATATGTAAACAACATTGTACACAATACTCTGTCATCAGAATTAAAAAATAACGAAAATTCTATGAAAAATGAGCAGGTTTACTAAATAATTTTTCATTGCGCATGCGTCAACGATATCAAAATTTCATTTGCATATTGTGTTAGGTAAATGCATAGAGCAACTTCTGTAAAAGTTTCAAAAACATAACTTGGAAATTTTGAAAGTGATCGTCTATAGAGTCAGCTCAAAATCCGTTATTCCCAAAATAGAAAAAAAGATGAAGAATTGTATCCATATTCCATTGATTAATGACAATATAGAATACACAATATGGCACACTATATTTGAATAAAACCCTTGATTTTTTTTTCTTTTTTTTTCTTCATTTTGGGAAAAACGGATTTTGACTTGATTCTACAGACGATTACTTTCTGAATTTTCAAGCTATGTTTGAGACAATCACAGAAGTTGTTCTAAACTATTAGCTAACACAATATGCAAATGAAATTTCGATATCTTTGACGCATGTGAAAAAATATTTACTAAACCAGCTCTTTTTTCATACAATTTTTGTTATTTTTTAATTCTGATGACAGAGTATTGTGTACAATGTAGTGATGGGCGATTTCGATTTTTTAAATCGATTTAATCGATACTACGGCCAACTCGATTTAATCGATTCTTTAAAATTTTTAATCGATTTCTCTGAAGGTAATCTAATTTTCACTTTTCTTCAGAAGTCGAAGATAAAATAGACGGATGTGCCAATTCTAAAATTTCAGTGTATTAGTTTCTAAGATAGAAGAATTAAAGAAACCTCAGAACCCCCCCCCCCCCACCCTGCAAAATAGCGTTTTTTTTTTAGTGATGTACACCAAAATTGATCAGGATCAATTTTTATTAAGTACCAGCTGAATATGAATTTTGATGAAAATCCATGAAAGCGCGATATACAGCTATTGCGAAATCATAAAAAATGCAGCATATCAGCGCCACCTGTTGGGCAATTTACACCAAGAACTAAATAACACTAATCAATGTCAGAGATTTACTGAATCTGAATTTTGATGAAAATTCGTTCTTGAGATAGCACTATTCCGTTAATCATGAATAATGCAGTATAGCAGCGCCATCTCTTAAGGGTGTTCTTAACTGATCCGCTCAACAAGCGAAAAACGTTTTGACACATTTACAAATTCATTTTTTAACAGAAAGTTATAAAATTTTAATGCCTGACTATGAAAGCGATTTCGAATTTAACTTTTTCCCCCATTTTATGATAATTAAATTACTTATCGAGTTATAAGCTATTTCGATAACGCAATCACCCGTTTTTCTCCTCCTTTTCGACCGGTTTTTCTGCTTTCGTCGGGAAATATGCTCAAAAGTGTCAACTTTGAAGGCTTGTTATGAAAAATCTATTGCGTTTTTTAAAAAACAAAAGAATGAGTGCAATTAGACAGTTTCTGAACAACAACACCTGCTATTTTCATGCATTTCCGAACAAAAATAAATTAATGCATGTGTCACAAAGTTGCCCTTTTTGATTTAAGAACACCCTTAAGCGATTTCAACCAAATTGTAATTAGCATCAAATAATATCAAGGACTAATTGAATCTAAATTTTTATGAAAGTCCGTGCATTAGTTCTTGAGATCAAGCTAAAATGGAAACAGGGGCGTGCGAAAAGAGAACTGCGCCCGGTTCAAAGTTCCAATTTAGCTCCCCCCACCCTATTAGCTTTTTCTTGTGATAGGCTAGAAGTGATGTTAGTAGTAAAAATTTGGCGCCCCCTAAATTTCCGTGCTCAGAACGACCGCTTCCTTTCGTCCCCCCCCCCCCTCTTTCACATGGCGCTGAGTGGGAATTGTGAAAAATTCAGTATAGCAGCGCCATCTGAGAAGCTATATACATCAAAGTGCAAAAAACATCAATTCATGTCAAGGACTAACTGGATCTAAAATGTGATGAAAATCCGTTCATTCGTTATTCAGATATAGCTGTTGCAAAAATCGCAAAATACATTTTTTAGCATTAGCATAGCAGCGCCACCTGTTAGGCTATATGCACCAAAAATTAATTAGATTCAGTTTATATCAAGGTCAAACTACATCTAAAGTTTTGTGGAATTCCGTGCATTTGTTCTTCAGATAGAACTGTCAGAAATTTTTGTCGTATACAGACTCACAGAGTGACACACACACACACAGGCAAATATTTCTTAAAAACCATGAAATCGTGTTAAAGACCTTCTAAAATATATAAATCCATCAAAAACGGGAAGTCAAAATTTCTCACGAATCTAATACTCTCTTCTTGTAAAGTTACAAAAGAAAGTAAAAATGTAAAATCGATTCTGCCCGTAAGATCGATCTTTAGATTCGATTTCGATCTTTAGATTCGATGTCGATCTTAGATTCGATGTCGATCTTTAGATTCGATGTCGATCTTTAGATTCGATGTCGATCTTAGATTCGATGTCGATCTTTAGATTCGATGTCGATCTTTAGATTCGATTTCGATTTTTTTTCCTTTTTGTTTCTAGGCTAAATCAGTGTTGAATGCAGTTATTTTTCTGCGACTCCGGAGAAAGGCATCATGTTTTACAGCTCTGTAAGGGAGGGGGAATCGTAATTTGTGCATTAAAAAACATAAAATCTCATAACTTCTGGGGGGGGGGGTAATCCCCTGCGGCCACCCCATTAATTCGACACTAGGTTAAATCGTTATATTTTTATTTAGAAGTCCAGTTATTTGAAGTATTAGTTTATTATGTTTTATTTTTCACGCTCGTCTCTTCTAATCCCCCCTTCCACGTCAGTTTTAACCTACAGGGCCGTTCGAAATATACATACAGTTTTAAAAATGTCCAATTCTCGGTCTATTTTATTTTAGATCCACATTTTAAATCCTTAACAAAAGATAAATAAAGGGTCGCCCTTCCGCCCGTTTGGGGTTTATCTGCGCCCTGCCGGGGGTATATTTTTTTTTGTTTCTTCAAAAGAAACAAAAAAAAATTGAGGGGGGGGGCTTGCACCCTCCCCCAATATACACCTTAAAATTTCGCTCATTTAATTTTCTACCTTTTTTAACTTAAAAGTTTAAGCTACATGGCACCCCCAGAGCTGTGGATTCTTCCCCCCCCCCCCCCCTGTCGATCACTCACCTAATTTTGCTTATTTCTTCACTTCATTTCAATTTTTAAAAGGCTATAACTTTGCTTCTATAGGAGTTACAGTGATGAGAAAAATTCTAGTATAGCTAACCATTTCTCGCCGTTCTTTTTGCTTTTCCAGTTTTCCGGTTTTCCCAATAGGACCTTTTTTGTGGGGGGGGGGGGGGGGGGGGGGGCAGATGGGCTTTTTCTTGATACAATATGTCTATTGAAAGCTTATGCTTCATACATTACAAATCTAGCAAAAAAAATTTTCTCCCATCATTTCAGGTCACATTACGGACTCATAATGTGTTAAAATTTTAATTTTTCGAACTTCTTCAAAAAAAAAAAAAAAAAAAAAAAAAAAAAAATGATACATATCAGCGAAACTGGGGTCCGAACCCGCAATCGTTTGATTGCACACGTAATCCCTAAGCTTTTTGGCCACCGAGTACTCAGCAACGCTATTGTTTCTTTAGATTGTCATCTTTATATCCGTAATATCTTTTGAATGGAATGTCCGATTTGAAAAATTCAAAAAGTAATCTACAGATATTGTAACAGGCATTAATACAAAATGATTTATTTGGATAAGGATTAAGTTATCGATAGTATGGTCTAATTTTGGTTGGTGTATTTATCGCGTTTTAAAATGTAAGAAAGTAGTTATTGTGAGTTAACTACAATAGCTGGACATATGGTATCGCGCGGTTTTTTTTTTTTTTTTTTTTTTTTTTTTAATAGACATGAATATGTTCTTTAATATTATAGAACCTTTTTTTATTCATTTAAAAGTATTTCCTGGCGATTCAAAAATACACACGTAATTGTTCAAGGTTTCACTTCTATCGGCACTCTCAGAGTGCCACTATTTTTTTTTATTATTTTTTTTTTTCATGTTCGCCCGTCCTACCGCCCCCCCCCTTCCTCACCAATCTTTACAGGTTCGTTCAAATTATGACTGAGATTTAAAAAAAGTCTAATCCTCGTTCTATTTTGTTATAAATCCATATTTTGAAATCTCAACAAAAGATACATTTGGGCCGGGGTCGCCCTTCTGTCCGTTTGGGATTCACATTGCCCCCCTGGGTGGGGGGCATATTTTTTGTTTCTTCCACACCATCTCATGTAACATATCGTTATAAAGCTTTTATCTCCTCATTTTTTTTTCTGTTACTACCCCTCTCCCCACTTAGCCACATGCTCTTGGCACTTTTTATAGTTTCAAAGAGTGTATGTTCCCCGCGGGCCACCCCATGAATTCAACACTAAGTTAAACACTATATTTTTGTTTAGAAGCTCAGTTATTTGGATTATTAGTTAATTATGTTTTTTTTTTTCAAGTTCGTCCGTTCTAATCCCTCGTCCCCCCCCCCCCTTAAACGCCAATCTTTACTATATGGGCCGTTCAAAGTATGCATGCAATTTTTAAAATGTCCAATTCTCGTTCTATTTTATTGTAAATCCTCATTTTGAAACTTCGACAAAAGATACATTTGGGCTATGGTCGCCTTTCCGTCAAGAGTGGAGGTTACCTGCCCCCTTGGGAATGGGACATATTTTATGTTCTTCCAAACTATCTCGTGCAACATTTTGTTGGCATTAGAAAAATATAGTTTTTTTTTTTGTCTATACTCCTTGTTCCTCATCCTAGTTACACGCTCTTGGCACTCTTTATACTAGGTTTAATACCAAGTTACTCAGTGTTGTTATTAGTTGAGTTATGTCTCTCAAATTTGTCAAAGTTTTTGTGTAAGTGAAAACCATAAGTGACAATCAATTTAAAATTCTTATTATCCGACTCTAAAATCTGCAATAGCTTAATTCTATGCCTCCCTAAATGGGGATGGGGGGGGGGGAGGCGGTAATTGCGGTTCTGCTGATTGTCTAAGTTTTGGAATTAGTAATTTGGAGCTTCTCTGTGTGAACCTAAATATCGAAATATCGATTCTAGTATCGATTCTAGAACTGAGAAATCGATTCTTATTATGATCGATGTTGTTTTATACGATATCGATTTTAATCGATTCTCAAAATTTCCAGAATCGCCCATCACTAGTACAATGCTGTTTGTCATATTTCCAGAAAAGAACATTATTTTATATTAAGAACTCTGCAAATTATAAGCAAAAAACTTGGAAAAATTTGGGAGTATTTTTATAAAACTTTAATTTGTCTACGAGTATACATGCTATTCACATAAAAATAAACACTATATATTACAATAAGCCACTTAATCATAATCTACAGTTTGAGCGTTTTTGCTACATTAGTTTTGACAGGGTTATTCAAAAGATATTCTTTCTTTTTCAATTAGTTGACTATCCCTATAGAGTTTCGGGAAAAAAATCTTCACAGAAATGTGTGACCTGTACTACTATGTTTACTCACTTAGAGTTTCAGGATAATACCTCATGTATTTTTCTAGATATTTAATAAAATATCTAAAATGGCAAGTGGCCGGTCATTTTTGGCCATATAAAGTGTAAATTAGCATTTTGGCTATGAATATGAAATATTTGTTTATAGATTATCATCGTTCTTCGATTATATCGAACTTTTGAATAAATTGTTATAATTGTGGTTTCGTTACTAAACTTGTAAAACGTAGGTTCAATTTTAATATAATATTAAGCATAATATAAATAAATCTATTTAAATGGAAAGTGGTATTTTTTTATTGTATTATTTAGAATTGAAGTTATAGACATATCTGTACTTAATATTTTTACTTTTGACACTGTATGTATTTTTTAAATTAATTCCAAATCAGTTTTAAATAAAAAGTAATAATTTGTTTTTAAGTTTGAAAACGATTTTCACCATTCCTGAAAACTGTGAAATCTTTTTTGATGACTTGTTTCATATTTATTAACTAACTCCTACTAAACATATACAGTTGTCTATTTATAAATTGCATCGATTATTAGCAAAGTTTGTTGTCATAGTTACTGTTATATTACCGACAAAATAAAGTGACTCTGTTGACATTTTTAGAAAATTTTCATAAAGTTCAATGTGTTCTTAAATCAAAAAGGGCAACTTTGTAACACATGCATTAATTTATTTTTCTTCGGAAATGCATGAAACTAGCAGGTGGTTCAATTCAGAAACTGTCTAATTGCACTCATTCTTTTGTTTTTTAAAAAACACAATAGATTTTTCATAACAAGCCTTCAAAGTTGAAACTTTTGAGCATATTTCCCTATGAAAGCAGAAAAACCGGTCGAAAAGGAGGAGAAAAACGGGTGATTGCGTCATCGAAATAGCTTATTATTCGATAAGTAATTTAATTATCATAAAATGGAAAAATAAGTTCAATTCGAAATCGCTTTCATAGTCAGACATTAAAATTTTATAACTTTCTGTTAAAAAATGAATTTGTAAATGTGTCAAAACGTTTTTCGCTTGTTGAACGGATCAGTTAAAAACACCCTTAAAGAATTTTTATTTTCAATGTCTGTTGATTTATTTTTGTGTCTATATATTAATTCTTTTAAGTTGCCACATCTACGATTTAACAAAATATATATATGTATATTTTTTATATAGAATAATAGTAATTTCTAATTCCCTGCACTCATAACACACAATATAGTTTGTTGACGAAATAAATGTATTTATAATTGATTTTTTCAATAAACTTACAATTTTTCTTTTCTCAGTACTCTTTTTATAATTATTTTTCTATTTATTAATTATGGCGATTTTGAACAGAAATTAGGTAAAATGTTATGTCTCCACTAGTAGTTACACTCTGGATTCTATTTAATATACTAGCGGCCTTCGCCCGCTACGCTGGTCGGTTTATCTAAAGAAATCTTGAAGAAGTAGTTAGATAAGGTTCAGACATACATTAAAAAAAAAAAAAAAAAGCAAGTCGATCATTCAAAAAACGTTGGGAAATATCAAATATTTACTGTAATTTTTTAAGAAAAACAAAGTTTCGAAAAAAAAAATTAAATCGAAAAAAAAATTACACTGACATATTAATGCAAGGAAATTTTCCCAGAGAGAAAATTCGCCTTGAATACAATATTTCAAATTCTTTTAATTGCTTATAGGCGTTAATGCCAACATAGTGAAAAAAAATTCCATGCTGGGAATCGAACCCGGGCCATCAGTATGGCGCACTGACGTTCTACCGACTAAACCACATGGAACGACAGCCAGCTTGAAACTTTCTCATACTTAAGTAGACTGGCGAAAACATAACGATAGCGCGTTTTAAAATCGCACAGTGACATCTATTGGATTTTATATGTACTAAAAAACGTTATGTACTAAAAAACGTGAGCAGCGCACCTAATAGTTTCTTTTGTTTCTTTTTGTTACTTTTTTGTCTGTTGTCCGATTTTGATGAAACAAAGCCTATACACTGCCCGGGAGTGTGCATTCTTCATTAGTGAAAACCGCATAAAAATCCATTCAGTAGTTACGAAGATAACCTCGAACAAACAGACAGACAGACAGACAGACAGACAGACAGACAGACAGACAAAAAATTCAAAAAAATTTTTTTTGTGTTTCATTGGTTTTCTTTTATCGCCCTGACTCCATTTTTGTCAATTATCTTCAATGTACAGACACACCGGGTCCTACTGTTTTATTATATGTATAGATTTCAATTTACTCTTAGTAGAATGTTGGTCAAAAAGTTTCTTGAGTAGCGAACAAGAGGTTTAAAAATACCCTCTGAAAGTCTTGGAAAAGGGCAAAATTGTAATGTTTTCTCGGCATTTTGTTTTAAATGCTAAAAGAAAAAAAAAAAAAAAAAGAACATTCTTTCAAAATTATGAAAACAAAAATTAAAAGCTAATATAAATGTTATTCTTGAAAGCATTAATTATTGTTCAATGTATTAAAATCCATTAAATGAATACAATTATATTACTTTAAATATTGCTTGTATTGCAGTGAAACCTGGAGCTTAGTGAACGTGTTAACACGGGCTTGTCAGTGAAAGAGCTAGGGGTTACAATCCGATACTTGTCTTAATAAAAAAATGTAGGAAAAACTTTTTTTTTTTTTAAACTTTAATAAACGTTTAACATTTGGGACTTTTTTTATTTATCCCTCAACAAAACCAAAAAGCATCAATATATGAAAAATGTATTTACGAAAACTTTTTAAATCTATTAAAAACGATATTTTCGTCTTAGAAGTATGTTTGGAGTTAAAAAAATCGCCAAAGACTTTATCGATTTGCAGCTTTTTATTAATATTATTATTCCTATTCGTTCCGAGTTTAAGTACGTAGTTAGATGTCATACCTGTTAAATCTGTACTTTATTTTATTTATTTATTTATTCACTGATAACATGTATGATTCTTATTTGTGAATATTAGTAGAAAGGAAATGCTAAACTATCTGCATTACAAAAACTAAAATATCTTTTTAAAACGTCATTAAAAAATTTTCTTTCTACTATCAACTTATTTATTTTATTTGTGTTGTTTTTGGTACAAAATGTTTAACTTTTTCGAAATTAGACTGCACAGATAGTTTTTTTTAATCATGCTTCAGAATTACTTTAAAAACATTTTAAAAAATCAATAAATCGCAATAAAGTTTTTAAACAGACTTATAAGGAACTTTTTTCCCAATCCAATTGATAAAAATTAAAATTGTGCAACATTTAGACGTCATTAAATAAATTTCAATAAAAGCAAAATTTGTCGGCCAAGTGCTGCTACCCAATAGAACGTCAGCGTTTCTCACGGACATGTTTTTGCATTTGCAATAGAGATTTTAAAACATCCCTGAAATTTATGATTTTAAAACATCCTGATTTTAAAACATCCCTGAATATTTCTTTACTTAAAACAGAGAAAACTCGTGAAAGTGAATTTTTCTAGGCAAGTTATATGTTAATAGACTTTATTGCTAATTTGAAGACATAAATAAACCAAATTCCAAAACGTATCTACAGATAGATTTTTCGTAGGATTATATCGATAAAAGCGATTGTTAAGTGAAAAGTCCTTTTTGAATAAAAAGTAAATGATGTAAAACATCTTTTTTTTTTTTTTTTTTTTTTTTTAAAGGTTCAGCTCCACTTGAAAGCTTTAATAATATATGTATATATACATATATAATTAATTAATTAATTGATGAAATTAAGTATAAACAAGGAAAAAAATATTTAGTACAATGAATAACGATGAATTAAAATTACTTAAAATTTACTTTTTACGAATTAAAAATGTGTGTAACATTTGATGTTATACTTTTTAAAGCAGTTTAATAAAAATGCTATTTCTGTTGTTGCATGCCAAAAATCGATGTCCTTTTTGTACTTAGTGATTTTTAAGAGAATGCAAGATATATTGGAGGAATCTGACACGAGACTTATTCTACCTGAGTCTTTAATATTACATATTTAAAAAAATAATAAATCGCAGAAGAAATTTTGTAAGTGACTTTTTAAAACAATTCTTCCTGTCAGGAATTCATTTCCAAGCTGTCACAACTTTACTATTTGCATTTTTGTTTATAGTACCTTATAATCTTACATTTAAAAATTATAATTCCTTTTTCTGTTTTTAAAGTGCCTTTTCAACAACCTACGAATCCTCTTTTAATCTGAAACTATTTTAACCAATACTTATGTAGGCTTAAAAAAAAAAAAAGTTGACTGTAGATTCTGCGTTGCAGAATTCAGTTTCGCCTCCGATTAGGGAAAAAAAAATCGATAGAGGTCTTTTAGAAGGGCGTCCACGTTTAGAATGCAATGAACTACTTCATTTTTCTTGTGTTTATCAATATAATAGCAAACAGAACGGCGTGAAATACCCAACTGATTAGCAATTTCTCTCTGAGACATTGGAATTGCGGAATAATAAAGAGATACAATTTGACGTGCTACTTCTTCATTGACTAGATTCATCAAAAGCGGATTTTTTCTTTAGTTTAAACGCTTTTTTATAGACTCTGAGCAAAAGGAAATGCATTTTAACAATAAAACGAGTGGAATCCCGTCGAATTCGACGAATGAAATGTTTAAAAGACCCGATCGATTTGGGTTTTTTTTAAAAAGCAAAAGTAATTACATTATTGAATAAATATACAATAAATATATTTTCAAACTTAATGTCAAGTTTTCCAGTTACAATTTTGCATGCAAATATTCGCACATCTTCAGTTAAAATTGTAATCTGTGTGCTGGCGAAATCCAGAAATTTTATTTTATATGCACTCACAGAAAAATAGTTTTATTAAAAAAAAACTAATTTCATTTTTACTATGACATTATTTTCACTAACTGAAGTCATCCGAAAGTAAAATCTCAATTTCAGTGTCCATAATGAAAAGAAATATTGAAATGTAATATCGTTATGAGTAAAAGTGCGATGTTTTAAATAGTGACGTCATTTTCTCTTCAAATGTTTTTTAAAAGTTACTGTTATTAGTAATATGAAACGTAATAATATTGTAAATCCCATTTATCTGGTTGCTGAATGACATCATTTTCCTCATTTGAAAATTTTCTTATTTTGCTTTAGACATTAATTTTTATCATAAATTATTTTCTGTTATTTTATTTACATTATTAATATTATTTCTTAGTAAATATATTTTTTTTTAACCTCAATTAGTGCATAATTATACGCAATCGTTTTATTGTGGTTAAATTTTACTAAAACAATTAACTTTTTTCTTTTAAATGCGAGGACATGTTCACTGATGAGATGAAGCTTCTGATAATGGGAAATAAATTTCTATTATCGAGAGAAAAGCTAGACTGAGTTGCCACCATTTGAAGAAATATCGTAAAAAGGCATTTAAAATTAAAAATAAAAAATAAAAATGAAAATAAATTAAAAAATAGCTAAAATGGGCACAACTACAAATAAATAGCTTTCATTAAAAAAAATAATCATCAAAATCGGTTGAGTAGAAAATTCAGGGATGATGACACGACATTTTTAGCTTGTCTGAAAGAAGTAGCATCGGAGGCTAAAAGATTCGCGTTTCTAGGATTTCTTGTAGCATCTAGGATATCTCCTCAAAAAATTTTTTCCTGCGCTAAATATTTGAATGGATGCAAAAGATAAGTCAGAAAAATTTGAACAGTTTTTTATATATATATATATATATATATATATATACATACACGTTTTAATTTGATTTAGTGTGATTTCTCACGTTTACGCCGTTTAAGCTATTGACCTTCATTTTTTACGTGCACTTTTTTATATGCTGACTAAACCTTTTTAAAAAATTAATTTTAATATTTTTCATTTCTTAAATAATTTCAAAAATAAGAAAAATTGGGCTAAAAATTCATTTCAAACTTTAAATATACGATATTTTGAGAAATGTTGATCGATTTTATTAATTTCAGTTTTGCCATATAATTATATATTTTAAGATTTTGTGTGAATTTAAAAAAAATTATTTATTGTTGCTTCAGGTAATTATCAAGAACAGATAATTATGATTTTTAACTAGTCCAATTTATTAAAAAACCTATAAAATCTCTTTTTTTTAAATATATAATATCATGTTTATATACTAACTTCTCTTAAATATAAATGCTCTTCAATTTATTTATTATATCGATTATTAGCAAAGCTTGTCGTCATAGTTACAATAATATTGCAAACAAAATAAAGTGACTCGGTTGACATTTTTACAATTTTTCATGCGGGTTCAGTTAAAGATTTTTTTTTTTTTTTATCTTGTATGTCTGGAAAATTAATCGATTGTTGTTTCTACGTTTTTGTGCTTCTTTATTTAATTCAACATGGCTTTTGTACATAAAGATGGGATTGTAAAATCGAATTTTAGCCCAATTCTAAATACGCTGGAATTACAAAAAATATGTATAGAGGTGTGTCTTCGATGACACTACAACCATTTTAACATTTTAAAACTTAATTATAAATAAATGCATTAATTTTCAGGCATTTTTCCGTTAACCTGCTACAGATGATAAATCGTCAAATATTCGCTGTAACTCGTTGTATTAGAATTGAAAAACGATAGATTTAATTTATGCGAAGTAAACACTCGCCAAAATAAGACAAATCGTTGTGAAACTGAAACAATGAAATATTTTTAAAACTAAAAAGCAGAAAATAATTTGTAAGTAAAAAATGAAGAATTTAGTATGTATTTAAAAAAATAGGGCGCTCTGCCCCCTACTAGCTGCTCTCGTTAACCCTCTTCTGGACACCATAAACTCTGAAAACACACTAATTTGATTGGCTTTTAAAATATTTCGAAACATTATTTATTTATTTATTTATTTTTATTTTTTTAGTTGATTTTTTTATTTTTATTTTTTTTTTTTTTTTTGGTAAACGGATTTTTCTTTATTTTTCTTTCAATGGTGAATTTTAAGCTCGAATCAGCTGTTGTTAAACACCTACTGACCAATTACATGTTTGATTAAGGGTGTTCTCAACTGTTCCGCTCAACAAGCTCAAAATGCTTTGACACATTTACAAATTCATTTTTTAAATGGAAGCTATAAAGTTGGAATGCCTGACTATGGAAGAGATTTCGAATCGAACTTAATTTTCCATTTTATGATAATTAAATTACCTACCGAGTTCTAAGCTATTTCGATTACTTGGTCACCCGTTTTTCTCCTGCTTTTCGACCGGTTTTTCTGCTTTCGTCGAGAAATGTGCTCAAAAACGTCAACTTTGAAGGCCTGTTATGAAAAATCTATTGTGTTAAAAAAAAAAAAAATTGAGTGCAATTAGACAGTTTCTGAAAAAAAAAAAACCTGCTAGTTTCATGCATTTCAGAAAAAAATAAATTAATGCATGTGTTACAAAGTGGCCCTTTTTGATTTAAGAACACCCTTAAGCAAGATCAGTTAAAAAGTAAAATACATAGAATCTCTGCCTCCTGTATTTTTTTAAATGCGGTATAAGAAAAATTTTTAAATAAGGAATTATAAATTTATCGCTTAAATCTGATGCAATTTTCACAAAATTTTTCTTTCTCTTTTTAAAATTAACGTCAAAGTATTTTTGTTCTTTTAAAAGAAATATTATTTGTGCCGTCTTAAAATTCACAACAATAGTTCAAATGATTATATCAATATATGAAGAAAATGTCTCGTCTGAATATATTTTTTAATTTTAACTGTTTTTAAAAATTACTTGGTCATTTTAAATATGACATAATTTCTTTTACTTGCTGCTTTTACTACATATTAATGAATTTATTATTTAAAAGTTTTCATTCTCTTTTTGATATTCTTGTAAAGATACTGTTATTGCTAGAAAGGAAATAATTTTATTTCCACCGCCTTAGAATTGGAAACAATAGTTAAAAAGAAACTTAGGGATTTTAAATGTCTCACGTAAATATATTTAAAATTTTTCACTGTTTGAAATATCTCTCAAAAGAGTATTAAATAATTACAAGTTAATAGCGGAAAAATACCGCAAATTCCGTCAAAAAACTATATTTACGTGTGAATTTAACATTTAAATTCATTAATTTAATTTACATGTATTTGGCTGTTTAAAATATGACGCAATTTTTAGACTTAATAATGAATGCATTATTTTAATGTTTTCTTTTTCTTTTTCTTTTTTTTTTTTTTTTTTAATATTTACATGTAAATATAATTTTATGACATAATTTTCAATATTTTCCCGCTACTAACTTGTAATTACTTATTCCTCATCTGAAAGTATTTTTTTTCTTCTGTTTATGATAATCGCATGTAAATATATATATATATTTTTATTTGAAGAAAATATTATTCTTTGATTATTTGGCAACAATTTAAAATAATAATCTTTTCTAAAATGTGTAAAAAATATCTCGCAAAATGCTGAAAATTTGAATTTAAAATGGAAATAAATCCTCAAAAAATGAGTAAAAAAAAAAAAAAAAAAAAAAAAAAAAAATCAGCCTGCGCACCGGGAATTTATAATGCATAAAATGACATTAAAATGTTTGAATTCCTATGTATAGTTTTTGCGTTCTATAAAACATTTTTAATGAAACATTTTTGACTATCTTTCGCATTAAATATCTTTTAAAATAGTTATTCGATTTAAAAACTTTCCTCATCAGCGTATTTATCAAATATTTCTCTGTAATACCGCTAATTTCCTTATTTTTATGTGCAATAGTTTTCTTAATATGAGCAAAGAAATACCGTAGGTCACAAAAAATTCATTGTCAGCGATGGTGGCAGCGCTAATTACATTTTTTAGAATAGAGAAAGATACCCTTTTGTCAGTTAAAGCTGTGTATATATAACATATCATTTAGGGGAGAGGGAGGGGGATAGGTCTAGCACTTGTTATCTTAAGATAACCTTTAGATGAAGGAGGGGGGTTCTTTTGATAACGATATCCTTTTTAGGTGCGTTCGTAATTATATAATACGTAGCACCTATAGTGGTCGTTCAGTCCGTCCGTCTGTCCGTCCGTCTGTCCGTCCGCATATAACAACGCAAAAACTACCCAACCGAATCGTTTGAAATTTAAAATACATAATTATTACATAATTTTGTCGAGTCATTTCAAATTTTATGAAACTCGGATGCATAGATCATTTACAGGGGCAATCAAAAGTATTCCATTACATTACGGTCAATGGGGAAAAAAGTTTCAAATGCATTTTAATCGTTTGAAATTTAAAATACGCAATTATTACATAATTCTGTCGAGTTATTTCAAATATTTTGATAATCGTGTGCATAGATCAATTACAGGGGCAATCAAAAGTATTCAATTACATTATGGTCAATGGGGAAAAAGTTTCAAATAAATTCTATACGTTTGAAATTTAAAATACATAATTATTACATAATTTTGTCGAGTTATTTCAAATTTTATGAAAATCGGATGCATAGATCAATTACAGGGACAATCAAAAGTATTCCGTTACATTACGGTCAATGGGAAAAAATGTTTCAAATACATTTTAATCGTGTTACATTCATGCGGACTTAATAAAATTTATATGCAATTATAAAGTACATATTATAATATACATCATACATAATTTGTGGTGCAAAGAACATTTGTTATTGATTTACAAGGCCACACAAAAGTATTCCATTACATAATGGTATAGGGAGAACATTGTTTGATGAGCGTTTTAATTGTAATTCACTATTTACAATTTTATGAGATTGATATATGAAAGTAATATTTTTAAAACTTCGCTATCGTACGAACGCACCTAATTTGCTACGCTTCGCATGCAATTTCCAACTTGTTTTATTTAGGAGTTATGCAAGTATAATGCTATCAACTTTTTGGTAATTTTGAACCCCTACCCCACTTCCGATATCATACATTATCATCCCTCAAATCCCCCCCCCCCCCCCGGTAATGATATCATTATCAAAGTGTAAAAAAAATTTGATTTTTTTAATTTATTTCTTTTGCTTAAAGTGATATATATATAAAAAACTTCTTATATTTATATTTTGCATATTTTATCGATTCAAATAAAGAGAAGTAAAAAAAAATATCACCTTACATCAAATAACACTTAAAAGAAATACTCACTGTGGTTAAAAGTATTTTATAATAATTTTTTGTTACATAATGCATTCAACAGTAAAAATATCTTGTTGCACTTGCTTCGAATGTAGAAGGAGTTGGGGGCAGATAGAAATTCTTGTACCAGCAAAACAAAAGGACAACATTTTTTCTCTTTTATATACTACTAACTACAATCTTCATTTCAAATATACGCCACATATGGTTTCTCTAACTGTGATTATACATGTATACACATATGAAGAAGAATAGGAATGTCATACGACGATGGGTTATTCTACATTTTAGAATAACATAATTTATAATAATTTAGGGAATTTGAAAATAACTTTGTATATTCATAAAAATAGATAATAGAAAAAAAAGGGGGATAGCATACCAAAGATCACATTACAAATGAAAAGAGAAAATTTTGATTGAATCAGAAATAATATCGATATCAAACGACAACCCCCTGCCCCTAGAGATATTTTACAATATCATGTAATTGACCCCCCCCCCCCCACACACACACACACACACCTAAAATGATAACGTTATAGTTGCACAGCCCCTTAGCTGTAAAATTTATATTGTATTTCAGTAGAGAAAATCTCAACTTCTCATCCATACCAGAAAAATTTGTAAACTTTATACAAAAAGTCGGACAAAGTGGAAATATCACGTCTCGATAATTCTCTCTTGCCCACCCACCATCCAGCGATAAGACATTTTGTACCACAGATTTTACATGGCGGTCAGTGGGATCCGTTCATTGAATACAACAAACTCATTGAGTTTTTATGATTCGTATTAAATAGTATAACTAAGAAATAAATTATTAAATAGTATTAAATAATGTAACTGATTATTTTTTTTTAAAAATATTACAAAAATTAAATAGTTGTTTTTGTTATTTTAAATTGTATTATAGACTGAAACCTCATTAACAAAGTTGTATATAAATTTCTTAATAAAGAAAATGTTGCAAATAAGTTCGTTATTACGAAGTCCAAGTATGAATAGTTTTAATTTTTCCCCCATCTTTCTTACATGTGTTTACCACTGTATAAGCCCCCCCCCCCAAAAAAAAGTACATTTTTAAAGATTTGACGAGTAAAATTTACACTGTTTATCCATTAAATTAAATAAACTCTAAAATCCCAGTATTTAGAAATTTATTTGGGTAATGCAAGCAGAAATTAAAATATGTTTAAGAAACAATTTTGACAGGATTTTCGTAAAATCTAACTGGAATAAAATTATAATACAAATAAGCGAAATAAAAAATAATTTAATTTAAGAATAAAGCAAGAATTTATTGACAGCGATACTTTCATCTTATTTTCCCGAGGCACCTTCAGTTAATGGAAATATTTTCTGTCATCAGAAATAAATTTCACTAACTGTAGATACCTCGGGAAAATGAGGAGAAAATATTTTTAAACTTTTTTGTATAAATGTTTTTAAAAGTACATATTTTAATAATTATTGACACGTGGTGATAGCCGTCGAAATTCGACGAAAGAAAATCTATAAGGAATATCTGTTTCATTGATTTATAATAAATCTAAAAAATTAGTTACAGTAAAAAATACTTAATATAATGGTCAGTCTAACTCTCAAACAAATATAATTTTGTGCTGAAATTAACAAAATGCTATAAAACTCAATTATCCAAATTATTAAACGAAATAAAACCTAAATTCACCGGATTTTATAGCAGACAATATCTTTGAAATACTGTACTCATTTTAATTTCTATTTATTTATTTATTTATTTATTCAGTTTTAAAAGAAAATGGAGTGATTATGTTGCCACAATTACAAAATTGGTTCTAAAAATTATTAAAAAAAATCAATATCTCAAAAATAAATTAAGATACAGCTTTGAAACAAATTACATCTAAAAGAACATTCTTTTCTCTATACGGCGGTGTAAAAATTAAATTGTACGACATTTAGAAGTATAAAATTTGCAGTACCGAAAATTGCAAAATTAAAACTGCATGGGAAAGTATTGCGGATTTTAATTTCTATTTTTTCTTCTAATTTTAAGAGAAAATGGAGTGTTTCTGTTGCCACAATTATGAAATTGGTACTAAAAGCTATAAAAAAGTAATATCTAAAAAATAAATTCAGATACAACTTTTAAACAACTTGTATTTAAAAGCACATTTTTTTCTCTCTACGACAGTGTAAAAATTTAAAATGTGCGATGTTTAAAAGTGTAAAATTTGCAGTAGCGAAAATTGAAACCGAAATTGCATGTGAAAGTGTTGCCATTCGCAAAATGATGTATGCGTTACGCACAGATACGTTTGGCCTTTTATAATATAGATAAATAAATTCACAGATGTAAATAAGATTTTAAAAGATATGAGACCTTTAACTTTTTCCGACGCAGAATAAATCTGTTTGGAATAATTAACTTCTACTAAAATTTAAAAACAAATTTATTAGAAAATACGAATTTGTTCATTTTCATGTAAGGAAATTTAATATAAAAGGAAATTTTTAATTAAATATTCCTAGTGCCAGTAAAATTAAAAAAAGGTGTCCTTTTTGAGGGGCACAACGCCGGAAAGGCTTAACTAGTCATTAAATAATTTCCCTGAAAGTTGAAACATTTGTACAATTTATGTTGCCATTTGAATCGGCGATGGCTTTTGGATTCTTTTTTAAGGAAAGCGGGCGTATAACCAACTGACACGGGATTCTTTAATATATATCAAGGGGAAGAACCTCTGGTTACTTGAGTTGGGTGTTTTTCGTTTTTTTATTTTCTTAAGAGGAGAGAGAATTGTAAAAGTTATTTTTGAGGAGTCCGTCCGCACGCATCGTCGTCTGCGCAAGAAAAAGCAAGTCAGAGTTCCAAAGAATATTTCACAAGCGGAAGGTGAGTAGAATTTTCTCTCGCTTTCCAAGTTTCTTTCGACTGATGTAAGAAAAGAGCTAAATAAACGACATTCTTATAAAATCTCTTATACAACCCTCGAGTAATTGTCGCAGGAATTAAACGCCAAGACGGGTTATAAACCTCGCATTTAAAAATCGCTTTGTTTACTTAATAGAAATAAGTACGAAATTTCATACAATGGTAAATTATCACGAATCAAGAAGTTGGAGGCTTAATTTTTACTTTTCTGTTTTCACAGGAACCTGAGCAGTACATTAAAAGAGTACTTCGACAAGTTGAGCTTGAAAGCAGAAGGTTCCCGAGGCATTAGTTTTGGTCCACCGGGAAGGATTGCCGAAGAACAGCGCAACGGACACGCTGCACCCGAAAACGGAGCTCCTGCTAAGCCTCAGCAAAACGGAACCAAAAGGAAAAAATCATCTGCAGCTATGAACCCAGTGGTTAATGGAAATTCCAGTGCTGCATCGTCTCAAAAATCAAAAGAACCAGCAAAAGAACCCGTAATTTCGGAACAACAAGCAAAGGCACCAGAACAGTCCACGACTAAAGCAGAACCATCACAAGCAGCAGCAACAGCAGCTGAGCAACAACCAGTCCCAAATGCTGCCCCTGAACCTGTAGCAGAACAACGGCAACCTGTTGCTCAACCTGCTGCAACACCAATTTCACAAGTAAGAGCTCTCATTAGATAAAATATATTTCAAAGAATCTAAAATACTTTCCGATTTTGTAAGATAGGTTTCTCATGTCAATTGCCTATGTATATTTTTTTCCTCATATTTAAAAATAATGATTCATAACTGTATAACCTCCTCAGTTCTGATGTCGCCTATAGGCGGCACTAAAAAACATCCTTTAAATGAATTTAAATGCTTCTAAAGTTATTAAAATTACTTCTAGACCTTTTTTATAAATGCGCGCATATCATAAGCATATAGGCTGATGCACCTTTGGAGATGTTTTTATAGTAATTTTAAAGAAGTTTTTGTAATCCCTTGTGATATTTGTCTCAGGACTGAGGAGGATAATGAAATGTATTTCATATCATTTTTATAGTTGTTTAATCGTGGTTTTTATGGCCTTTTTTACTGAGAAGAAGTAAAATTCAAATATTTCATGCTGAGTAGGTTATATCTGAACGACAGCAAAATCAAAAACTCTTAGATTTAATTTATAAATATGTTACAATGCTGGATAATATAAGTAGTTGTCGAATTCTACATTAAACTGTGTAATTTGGAATTGCACTTCAGCGATTAATTTACTTCTCTTTTCTTGAAAGCCATAGAATCATAATATATTTTTTTTATACATTGCTGATTCTAATTTGATAAAGAACTAATTAAACAAAAACTTTTGTGCAATTTTAAAAAGTTTTAAATTTTTATACCTACATGTGTGCTTATACAAGGTATTTGTAACAGATGGTAATATACTTTAATTTTTTAAGTCTTGAAGAAATTTAAACAATTTGAAGAGCAAAAGGTTTCAAAGTTTGGTCAGAATTAAAATTATGCTGCTGAAATAGTCCTGCCATTAGTTTTTTTTTTAACAGTTTTTTTATATACGGTCCCTAGTCATGTTTCGAAAAAAAATGCTTTTAATATTACCACAATAAAAGTTTTAAAAATTTTGGGAGCTTTCTGGCACTAAAAAGTCGTCTGGTCTTCTTCATTCCCGGAAACTCCAAAATTTGATAAACCTTAAAGTAACATAATCATTGAGTTTTGAATTGAAATTTTTGCTTTTATAGCTTGTTAGATATTCAGAGGTTTTTTTCTAAATATAACTTATATCTAGGACGTAGGAATCGTATAAAAATTTAACTTGTAATCCTAATTATTTTAATTTCTAATTTATTTTAAATACTTTTGCAATTTGCATGTTGCCATATATTCAATAGATAAATAAAATGCTAAAATGTGTTTCAGGATTATGGAGACGCCCTATATAATTCACTTTGATTAAAAATAGAAAAATACTTTGAAAATTTTTGTCATTCTTTCCAATTTGTGAAAATTGTCGAACTTAAATTAAAATTGTAAGTTTTTTTTTTTTTTTTTTTTGGTTTAAAATAAAAATTTAAAGTCTGCAAAAATTAGTTGAATTAGTTTTAGAATTTAGCAATCAAATGGCTGAGTCTCTTTCATTTAAACATTTGTTTTGCGGTTTTTTTTCCTTTTTTTTCTCCCCCTCCCCGCCTATTTTATGTGTTGTTTTTATTGTTGCAGTTTCTATATTGTTGGTCTAAATGTAAAAGAAAAAAAATGTGTGTGAAACGGCTGTTTGAAATATATTTTAACCCTTATAATTTTTTTATTTTCTTTTTAATTTTAAAATAAGTTCATATAATTAGCTAGTCTTTACTATTCAGTTATGCCTCATTTTTTTAACTGCTTTTTAGGTGCGTTCGTAATTATGTAAATACGTAGCACCTATTGTTGTCGCTCAGTCCGTCCGTCTGTCTGTCTGTCCGTCTGTCTGTCTGTCTGTCCGTCCGCATATAACAACGCAAAAACTACCCAACCGGATCGTTTGAAATTTAAAATACATAATTATTACATAATTTTGTCGAGTCATTTCAAATTTTATGAAAATCGGATGGATAGATCAATTACAGGGACAATCAAAAGGATTCCGTTACATTACGGTCAATGGGGAAAAAAGTTTCAAATGCATTTTAATCGTTTGAAATTTAAAACGTATATTTATTGCATAATTTTATAGAGTCATTTCAAATTTTATGAAAATCGTATGGATTGATCAATTACAGGGACAATCAAAATGATTCCGTTACATTACGGTCAGTGGGGAAAAAAGTTTCAAATGCATTTTAATCGTTTGAAATTTAAAACGTATATTTATTACATAATTTTGTCGAGTCATTTCAAATGTTATGAAAATCGGATGCATTGATCAATTACAGGGACAATCAAAAGTATTCCGTTACATTATGGTCAATGGGGAAAAAAGTTTCAAATGCATTTTAATGGTGTTACACTCATTTGAATATAATAGAATCGACATGAATCTATGAAATATGTACTAAAAATACATTTTTTATAATCTGTGATGCAAAGAATATTTATTATTAAATTACAGGGCCACACAAATGTATTCCACTAAATAATGTTATAAGGGGAAACATTGTTTGGGGGGTGTTTTAATTATATTAAACTACTTCACATTTTATGAATAAGATATACGTTAATGAAGTATAATAAGAATTACTCCCTGAATATTTACAGGAACACAAAGATTTCGACCACTATACTGTATCCAAAGTACGCTCTACTATATCAGCAAGATCTGAATATTTTAAAACTTCGTTATCAACGAACGCACCTCATTTGCTACGCTTTACGTGCAATTTCCAACTTGTTTGACTTTTCAGTTTATTAAATTTAATGTATTTGAATTAGATTAAATTATTATAGACTCTTTAGTCTGAAATAAAAAGTAGTTTTAGAATTTAGCAATCGAATGTAGCAATCGAATCGAGTCTGTTAGAGGCGGAATTCATTTACACGCCTTTCGTTTTTTACATTTTTTGTTTACATTTTGTTCGTAAATATATTTACATTTTGTATAGTCACTAATGTGTCAAAACAATTTAAGAGCCCACAATAGTCACAGAAAAAATACTCAAAAAGACCCGGATGACCATGTAAAGTCTATGGGAGCGTTCTTTTCTAATATCTCGCTCAAATTTTAATATTTTTGCATATTTTTTTGCACAAGATAGCTGAGGGCAATCCACAACCGGGCTAGTTTTTACTTTTTCGATTTTGGTTATATATTTTTATATTACGATAGTTTCAGTTTCAGAACCGGTTTAAACCGGTTTCGAAAGTTAAAGTAATTTTTTAAAGAAAATCTGAAACAGAAATTGAAAAAGTAAAAACTAGCCCGGTTGGGGATTGCCCTCAGCTATCTTGTGCAAAAAAATCAAGCAAAAAAATTAAAATTTGAGCAAGATATTAGAAAAGAACGCTCCCATAGACTTTACATGGTCATCCGGGTCTTTTTGTGTACTTTTTGTGTGACTATTGTGGGCTCTTAAGGCATAGATGTCATATATGCATCACATTTGCACGTGTTTTTCTCCACCGCCAATTTGACGAAAATTTTGTTTTTGAATATATGTTACAAAGTGCATACAATAACAGCACTTAGTTCTTTATTGCAATCTATATCTATACTAATAAAAGAACAAAACGCTCTGTCTGTGTGTCTGTGTGTGTGTCTGCGATGGCTAGCAAAATCTACAGCATGTACGAAGCTGAAAATTTTTTTGATAGTAGCCCTAAATCTCTCCTGATGCACCTGAGCTTCAGAATTTCGAAATTCCAATTATTAACTGAGTAATTAATTAAAATCGAGAGGTCACTCTCATAAGAAATCATCTTTTTCCAATTTTTTTCTCTTTCGTTTGTTTACGGTTGGTTGGTTGTGTAAAAATTTTCTCAGAAGTAATAAGAAAGCCGAGACAAAATTAAAGAAATCCATAGAGGAATGAGATAAGTGGAGGTGAAGTAAGCCTCCAAAAAGTTTTGCAATATGAAACCATTTATCGCTCAAATTTTAATGTGCAAAACAAAACGACGTGAAAGGGATTTTGTATTATAAGACGAATTGAAAGAAACGAATTACAATTGAAGAATATTTTAAGAGGAAATAGCAAATTTTTAAAATGGTCTTTGTTCTATTATTATTTATTAAAATAAATGTTCGCTTTTAAAATGAAGGAAATTGGAAAATTAGCAATAATTAAATATCAAAATAATTCTTTTAAAATCATGTATGAAAACTTAAGTAATAAATATTAATCTAAAATATAGATTTCTGTCTGCAGACGATTTTAACGTATTAACAAAAGAATGTTATATTTTCAAGCAAAACGTTAAAATAATTTTCTATATCGATAGTTAAAACACATATGATAAAATAATTAATGAATTTTTACCGGTGAAGCGATAGATTAGTTCTTTTTAAGAAACAAGAGCAAAAAAATACGGGTTTAAACCTGTTTCAATTGATAGGCGTGTCAAAGCATGTACTTTTGTTGGTACTTAATTGAACTTAATGTAGGGTTAAATATTTAGCATCACCTCCAGAGATAATACTTCCACTCTATTAATTTCTTTTTACTCTATGAAAGAAACCAATTTGAGATTTTGACATTTTAAAAGTGACTGTCTTTTTTTTCCCCAAAAGACCTTTAAGGGGGCTCAGGAGTTGAAAACTTTTCAAAAAATCGATTTTTTTATGATCTAATTTGATTATTCATTTAATTCTTAACTCAATGCAAAAAACCACATAAAAATATTTGCATTTTTAACGGAGTTATAAGCATTTATGTATCAACACTTTCATAGCCGCATCCATATAATTTCAACTTTAAGTCGCGTTTTCTCAAAACTCGATTTTTGATGACTAACACCAAGATTTAAAAAAATACTATTTGATGGAATGGGTTGATTTTTTTTTGCATGCATATAACATCATTATCTAGATTATGAATTAATATACTTTAGATAGTTTAATATTTTGAGTATTTTTAATGGAAAAAAAGTTGTATTTTTTAGGGGTTTTTTAAATTTTCAACTTTGACAGATTTTTTAATACTGTTTTTATTAAGTGAGAGTTATATCCTTAATTCATAATCTAGATTATGATGTTATATGCATGCAAAAAAAAAAAAAAAAAAAAAAAAAAAAAAAAAAAAAAAAATTAAGCCATTCCATCAAATAGTTTTTTTTTTTTTAAATCTTGGTGTTAGTCGTCAAAAATCAAGTTTTGGGAAAACACCACTTAAAGTTGAAATTATATGGATGCGGCTAAGTAAGTATTGATACATAAATACTTATAACTCCGTTAAAAATGCTAATATTTTTATACGGTTTTTTACATTGAGTTAAGAATTAATTGAATAAAACTAGATCATAAAAAATCGATTTTTTGTAAAGTTTTCAACCCCTGAGCCGCCTTAAAATTTAAAGACTGGCAAAATGTCAGTTTAACTTAGGATTTTTGAACACAGCTGTTACGTCAAATCGTTAGTACTTCGTACATTAGAATGTATGTGTGGTTAGCTATAATACAGTAAATATATGTATATGTATAGATGAGGCTTTTTTATCAGTTTTTTAAATCATTGATTAAATTTGAATGCATTTTATTTAAGTTAAAATTTTATTAAGACTTTAATTTGTTTTTAAAACAAAAATGAAATGGCTGTTTGACGTACAATTGTTCGAATCGGCAGACGATTCATACACAGTAATAAATTATATATCAAAAATAGTCACTAAAAGAATAGTAGCAAAACATAATGTTTAGGCGTATTAACACATAGCCCGATCGTAACCTGAAAAAAACTGACTATACTCCGATCCAAGCAAGATAAAAATTCCATGAGCATAAATCCGACCCGAACCTAAGAATTCCATTAGAAAAAAAATTATGGATTTGATATCTGACCCTAATCAAATCTGAATCCAACAAAAATATTCAAATGAAGCATACCCCAATCCGATCAAGAAAAAATAATGTTCGTGTATATGCAACCCGACCCGAACCTAAAAAAATTTCTTTGAAAAAAAACCCGAAAAATGACTAGAACGAAACCTGAAATCGATAAAAATATTCCAAAGAACTATAACCCGATAAGAGTAAGACAAAATAATTTCCGTGAACATAAACCTGATTCGAACCTAAAAAATTCCATTTGAAAAAAAAAAAACCTGAAATTTTATGCAAACTACATCTGAATCCGATAAAAATATTCGAAGGAACCATAACCGGATTCGAATAAGAGAAAATAATTTCCGTGGACATGAACCCGGTCCGAACCTAAAATTCCATTTGAAAAAAATACCTGAAATTAGAATTGAACCAAATATGAACCTGACAAAAATATTCCACAGAACCATACCCGGATCTGAACAAGACAATAAATTTCCATGAACATGAACCCAATCCGAACCTAAAAAACTGAACTAAATCTGAATCTGACAAAAATATTCCAGAGAAGCATATCCTTATTCAAACAATGCAGAATAATTTCCACTGATGCGCAGCCCAACCTGAAACTAAAAATCCCATTAAAAAAACCGAAATCTGAATTGAATGACATCTGAACCCGAAAAAATATATCAAAGACCCAAAACCGGACCCGAGCAAGACAAAATAATTTCTCTGGACATGAATCCCACCAGAACCTTAAAAATCAATTTGAAAAAATACCTGAAATCTGAATCGAACCAAATCTGAATCCGACGAAAATATTCCAAATAACTATAACCAGATACGAACAAGACAACATAATTTCCATGGGCATAAACCCAATCTGAACCAGAAAATTTGTAAAAAAAATAAATCCCGAAATTTGAGCCAAACCTAATCTGAACCTAACAAAAATATTTCAGTGAAGTATAACCTCATTGGAACTAGGTAAAAAAATTTCCATGGAAGTACAACCCGAACCGAACTTAAAAATCTCATTTGAAGAAGAAAAAAAAAACCCGAAATCTGAATTCAACCGAATCTAAACTGAACAAAAATATTCCAAACAACCATAACCGTATCCGAAGAAGACAAAATAATTTCCATGAACATGAATCCAATCCGAACCTAAAATTCGGATGTTCTACAAAACATAATGCGCTCCGTAGCGGTGGAATGTGAAACTTAGCGCGAGATGGTTAAGATATTTCGTTTATAGTTAAATGTTAAATGTTATGTTAAATGTTATAGTTAAATGTTATAATGTTAAATTAGAATTTGGTTACGGTTAGGTAGCAGTTAGATTGCAATTACATTCCGGTGAGTCTTATGTTATATTTATTTTACGGTTAGGTTACAGTTAGGTCATGGTTAAGTTACAGTTAGGTTAAGGTTAAGTTGCGGTTAGGTTGTGGTTAGATTATGGGTAGGTTATGATAAGGTGACGGCCAGGTTACATTTATGGTATATTTAAGTTACAGTTAGGTTACTGTTAAGATACAGCTAGGTTACAGACAAGTTATGATTACAATACAATTAGGTTACGGTTAGGATTTTGTTCACAGAATGAACATTACGCATGTTTGATAAAAAATATGCACCTATTTTTGTAAAATGGCTCTGAAATTATAATACTAACCTTTTAGCTAATCACCGAGAATCGATTTCATTCACGGTGTAGTCGGATTTAAGAGTGATATAATTAGTTTGAAATTCAAAATATTTCACTTGGGATATCTATGTGAAAAAAGTATTTAATTAAGTCATTTAACAGTAATTTTAAGGATAAATATCAACAGTTTAACACGAAAATCACGCAATCGTTGGACACATATTCCCGCCTGCGTTTCCCATTGCAATCATTTTGGGTACTTTTGCAGCTAAATATTACTTTTTTTAAAACCAATTTTTGACACAATCAGGGGGCACGTATTTAATATAATGTACACTGTAAAAATTTTTACCCTTTTGCTGTATCATCACTCCCCCGCTTTTATAGAATATCTCTCTTTTGACCTATGAGAATGCTCCATAATAGGCTGAAGTAATCATTTTCTATAAAAGCGGTGGAGTGACGATGCAGCAAAAGGGTCAAGTTTTTAATAGTGTATTTACACATATTTCGAGTTAAAGATAAAATCATAAAAGTTTCAAGTTCGTTTAAGATTATTATTACGGACCCGGGCAACGCCGGGCGGGTCAGCTAGTATATTAATAAAATAACAAATCGCTCTGTGTGTGTGCGTGTGTGTCTGCGATAGTTAGCGAAAACTACGGTACGTACGAAGCTCAAAATTTTTCTGAGAGTAGCCCAATATCTCTCCTGATGCACCTGGCGCTCAGAATTTCAAAATTTTATTTATTAACTGAGTAATTAATTAAATTCCAAACCTCACTCTCATAAAAAATCGCTTTTTTTAGTTTTTTTCCTTTTCATTCTCTTATGGTTGGTTGATTGCATAAAATTTTCGCAGAAATAATTTTAAAAAGTGAGACTGACCTTTAAAATTCATAGACTGGCAAACTGGATATTTTTTTTTATCACCGCTTCTGTACGCCATGGAGGAAAAAGATAGGTGGTGTCGAAGTAAACCGAAAAAAAGAAAGGTTTGCAAGAGGAAACCATTTATCGCTGAAATTTTAATGTCTCAAAATAAACCACGAGGAAGGAATTTTGTATTAATAAGACGGATTGGAAGAAATGAATTACAGCTGAAGCGTATTTTACGAAGAAATCGTAATTTTTTTTAATGTTTTTTAGCTCACAGGCTATCATAGCCTGAGAGCTTATGTGCCCATCCGTTCTGTATGTATGTTCGTACGTACGTTCGTGCGCAACGCGATAACTCATGATAAAAATATCGGATCCACTTGAAATTTTGTATATAGCTACATCCTGATAAGGCGCTTCCCTAATTAGTTTTTGGAGTTCATTCGATATGTATAAGAGGGGGAACGGGGGGGCTCATACCCCTCCCCTTAATTTTTTCATGCAGAATTAACAGTTTTCGTTCAAAATTTAGATATAGGATCATTCTGATGAGGCGATTCCGTGTCTGTTATTAGGTGTTCATTGAATAAGTATAAACAGGGGGAACGGGCGGCTCATGCCCCTCCCCTTAATTGATAAAAACGGGATTTTCATGCAGAATTAACAGTTTTCGTTCAAATTTTAGATATAGGATAATTCTGATGAGGCGAGTCCGTGGCTGTTATTAGGTGTTCATTGAATAAGTATAAACAAGGAGAACGGGGTTCTAATGCCCCTCCCCTTAACTTGTATAAATGGATTTTTCAAGCAGAATTGTCAGCTTTCGTTCAAATCTCTGAATAGTTTTGGAAGTTTAATGGTTAAGTATAAAAGAGGGGAATAACTCCTCTTAAATTATATAAATGCTAAATGGGTTTTTATTAAGAATTATCCAATTTGCTCTGAATTTTGGATATAGATTTTTTATATGATAAGTCATGTCCTTGATAGTTTAGGAGGTTAAATGATAAAAAGGAGAAAGGGGAGGCTGTTTCCCCTTCTTAATTTTTTTTCGAACGGAATCAACGAAAATACAAGACTGTAATGTACAATTAATATGCGTAGCCTGTGAGCTCAATGCCATCAGTTTAACTGGGCAATATTCTTTTTATTTTTCTATTATGTTATTTATTAAAATAAATGTTTGCTTTTAAAATAATTGAGATTGGAAAATTAAAAATAATTAAATGTCAAAACAAAATTAAATAAAATATTGAAAACATATGATTTGAAGTAAAAAATTGTATTACTAAAAGTTTTCTCTTTTTTTCAGAAATTTTTAATACTTTATAACGTAGATGAAAAATGTTTATGATTTAACAACATATTTATAATTCCATGCCAATGTATAATATATAGGGATGAAAAGATTCTTTTAAAATCATGCATGAACACTTAAATAATAATATTAATCTAAAATGTAGATTTCAGAGTGCAGACGATTATAAGACATTAACGAAAGAATGTTTATTTTTTAAGCAAAGTCTTAAATGATGCTTCTATATTGATATTTCAAAGTCATATGATAAAAATAATCAAATAATTCTTGCCTATGATTGATCTAATTGTATCTTTCATGCATTCTGATCGTGTATTACAGGCGATAATTGCACAAAACGTTATTTTTTAAACGAAATTTTAGTCATCTATTCAATAACAGTTTAAAAGTTAAAAAACAAAAACAAAGAAATACTGGTTTAAACCAGTTTGAATTGATCGGAGATTCAAAGCACATGGTTTTGTTGGTGCTTATTTGGACTTAATGTCGCGGATTTTAGAGTTACATTTTTTGCGTCACCCTAAGACATTATAGTGCCACTCTATTAATTTCTTTTTACTATATGGTTGTACGCATATTTTTGGCATTTCGAACATTAGAATGTATGAGTCATTAGCTGTGTTGCAGTAAAAAACATTACACAACACTTTTCTATGAGTTTATTTTTTTAATCATTGATTAAATTTAAATGTGTTCTATTCAATTTAAAATTGTAATATGGCTTTAATTTGTTTTTAAAACAAAAATAAAATAGCTGTTTGGCGTACAATTGTTTCTATCCGCAAACGATTCATTCACCATAATAAATTATCAAATAGATAAGTAAATTATCTATCAGAAATAGCCATAAAAAGAATAGTAGCAAAAGTGATTATAACCTTAATGTTTAGACTAATTTAAACATAACCCGATTCCAAACAGAAAAAAAAAAAAAAACAGACCACACTCCGATCCGTGATACACAAAATTTCCGTGAGTATAAATCCGACCCTGACCTAAAAATTCTGTTTGGGAAAAAATATTGGTTTGATAGAACCAAATCTGAATCCCGCAAAAATGTTCAAGTGAAGCATAACCCGATTCAAACAAGGAAAAATAACTTTCGTGGGCATGAAATCTGACCCGAACCTAAATATTTTCTTTAAAAAAACCCGAAATATGACTCGAACGAAATCTGAAACCGATAAAAATATTCCAGAGAACTATAACCCGATCCCAGCGAGACAAAATACTTTCCATGGTCATAAACTCGACTCAAACCTAAAAAAAAAAAAAGTTTGAAAAATCCTGAACTTTGATCCAAACCACATCTAAATCTGACCAAAGTATTCGAAAGAACCATAACCGGATTCTAGTAAGACAAAATAATTTCCGTGGACATGAACCCGATACAAACCTAAAACTCCCATTCAAAAAAATACCTGAAATTTGAATCGAACCAAATCTGAATCTGACAAAACTATTTCAAACAAACGCAACCGAATTCAAACAAGACAAAATATTTTCATGGACAGGAACACAATCCGAATCCAAAAAATTTCTTTGAAAAAATCGCGAACTGAACAAAATCTGAACTTGGCAGAAATATTCCAGTGAAGTATGTCCTTATTCGAACAAGACAGAATTATTTCCGTGAACATGCAAGAAGACCCGAACTCAACAGTTATATTTGAAGAAAAAACTCGAAATCTGAATTTAATAAAATCTGGACCTGACAAAAATATTCCAAAGAACTATAACCCAATCCAAGCAAGACGAAATAATTTCTATGGACATAAACCTAACTCGAACCTAAAAAATTCGATTTGAAAAAAACTGAAATTTGACCCAAACCACATCTAAATTCGACCAATATATCCGAAAGAATCATAACTGGATTCGAGTATGACAAAATAATTTCCGTGGACATGAACGAGATCCGAACCTAAAAATTCTATTTGAAAAAATACCTGAAATTTGAATCGAACCAAATCGGAACCTGATAAAAAATATTCCAAAGAATCGTAACCGGATCTGAATAAGACAAAAAATTTCCTTTCACCTGAACCGAATCTGAATCTAAAACAATTCTTTGAATAAAGTCACGAAATCTGAACTGAACCAAATCTGAACTTGAAAAAAAATATTCCAGTGAAGCATGTTCTTATTCGAACAAGGCAGCATAATTTCCGTGAACACGCAAGAAATCCCGAACCCAAAAATTCCATTTGAAGAAAAAGCCGAAATCTGAATTGAAACAAATCTGTTCCCGACAAAAATATTCCAAAAAACCATAATTGTATCCGAGCAAAGCAAAATAATTTCCATGGACATGAATACGACCCGAACATTACAACTCAATATCAAAAAATACTTAAAATCTCAACCTGACAAAAATGTTCTAATGAATCATAACCAGATCCGAACAAGACAAAATAATTTCCATGGACATGAAACCAATATATGGTTTGGTAACATTTAGATTGCAATTACAATACGGTAAGTCTTTGATTATATTTAATATCCCGTTAGGTTACAGTTAGGTCACGGTTAAGTTATGTTAAAGTTAAATCGCATTTGTTTTATGGTTAGAATAAGGCTATGTTACAATAAAGTGAAGGCTAGGTTACATTTATGTTATATCTAGACACACGGCAGTGTGTCAGCCAAGTTCACAAAGTAAAAGGCGACACACCGGCCGTGGGTTATATTACCCGAATCATTTCGGGCCACTTTTGACCCCTCCAATAACTTAAATTCTATTTGACCCACACACTTGCAATTTTTTGTGTCGTGTAAGACCATTTTCTAATTTCCGAATCCTAAAATTTTTTTTAAAAATATTTTACCGTTCACGAGAAATTGACGTCTGAAAACCACTGTTTTTACCACTGACTCACTGACTCACTCATAGAAATGTTTGACTACTTCCAGGTGACTTAGGAACTTGAAATTTGGTGTGGAGGTAGATTATTGGATCTATAAATAGGAAAAAATCAGAAATCACCATTAATTAAACATTAATGGTTGGTTAGAGGATAAATTATTGGATTACAATGAAAGTTTATGAGAATTTCACAAAATACCAGAAATAGTGCCAAGTTGGCGTCACTTTTGGCGAGTATCCGGGCTAATCTCTGAAACTACCGAACCGATTTCAAAAGTAATGGTACCAAAATGATAGTATTTGCCCCGGTTCAAACTTAGACTATGTCTTATGCCTGTGCCACTAACCAAAAGAAGATTTAGAAGTAAAAAACATTCTAAAAATGTGATTTTTTTTTACTGAAGGGCCTAGAAGCACAAAATTTGGCATGTTAATTATTTATAAGATATAAATGATCACTAATGACATTTGCTAAAAAATATCAAATTTAAATGAGTGAAAATCCGCGAAGAGCGTTCTAAAAAAGTTCGAAATACCAATTTTAAAACAATTTCAGCAAACAACAAACCGATCTTAAAAGTAATGATATCAAAATGATGATGACAGTCTTTGCTCCAACATAGGATATATCTTATGTCGATTACACTAACCAAAAGGAGGTAAAAGAGCAAAAAACATTCTAAAAATGCGATGTCTGTATATTAAGGGACTGGACTGGAAACATAAAGTTTAGCATTTTAGAGTTTATGGGAATTTCGCGAAATATCAGAAATAGTGCCAAATTGGTGACACTTTTGGCGAGTATCGGGGCTAATCTCTGAAACCACCGAACCGATTTCAAAATTAATGATACCAAAATGATGGTATTCGCCCCGGTTCAAACATAGGCTATATTTTATGCGTATACCATTAACCAAAAGAGGGTGAAGAAGCAAAAACGTTCTAAAAATGCAACTTTTGTGTTACTGAAGGACCTAGAACTATAAGATTTGGCATGTTAATTATTTATAAGATGTAAATGATGTCTAAGGGCATTTGATAAAAAATACGGAATTCAAAAAGGGTGAAAATGTGCGAAAAGCGTTCTAAAAATGTTCTAAATTGGGATTTTTAAGCAATTTCAGCAAACAACAAACCGATCTTAAAAGTAATGATATCAAAATGATGGTGATAGTCCTTGCTCCAATATAGGCTATATCTTATGTCGATTCCACTAATCCAAAAGGGGTAAAAGAGCAAAAAGCGTTCTAAAAATGCAATGTTTGTATGTTAAGGGTCTAAAAACATAAAATTTGGCATGTTCATTAATTATAAGATATAAATGATCACTAAAAACATTTGTTAACAAATACAAAATTTAAAAAGCGTAAAAATGCGCGAAAAGCGTTCTAAAAATTTCTTAAATAGCAATATTTAAGCAATCTTGGGTAGTTAGCGAATCGATTTAAAGAAAAAAAAACATGCCAAAATGATGGCGACAGTCCTTACTCTAACAAAATTATTGGATAAATTACCAGATTACAATGGGAATCTTTGGGAATTTGGCAAAATACCAGAAATAGCGCCATGTTAGCATGAATTTTGGTGCGTAATTTTTATCGTCAATATAGCGATATTTCGCCAAGTTGGCTACCAACGTTTTTGGTCGACGAAATAATCAATTAGTACCCAATCACGTAAAAGAAACATCCTTATTAGTGGAATTTAAAGGAACATAAGCAGTCCTAATGTTAAATTTTTATATTTGACTGAAAAAAGCAGTGAATAAATGCAGGAAAAAGCTGAAAGATTAATTAATGTTAAATAAAACTAATTTAACTAATTTAACCTATTTATTTCAAAAAGGAAACAAATACCTACTTATTTGACAAAAAATAATGATATCCTATCAAAAACATGAATGTGAAAAAATGCCAAGCTCGTTAAAGGTTTCGCTCATAAAAGAAGTGATTTGACAAAAAAATAATGATATCCTGTCAAAAAACATGAATGTGAAAGAATGCCAAGTTCGTTAAAGGTTTCGCTAATAAAAGAAATGAGATCTAACTGCAAACCAAGTTCTTTCGGAGCTCCTTAAATCATAACTCCTGTCATGCATAATATTATTCAATTGCTTAAAATGATTTGTTATGTTACTTGTTATTCAATAGAGCGACTTCGCAAGTTTTCAGCTACCAACTTTAATCTTTGAGTTGGAGTATAATTTAATCTAGAATCTGATTGGCAAAGATCTAGTCAATCGAGTGTTCGAATAAATATATTGAAGTTAAGGTACTGATAAGTTAAGGAAGGGATCAACTTTAATTTCTGATCAACAAAATAGAAAAAATTGAATAAGAGAAAACTTGCTAAGTCGCTCAATTGAATAATAAGTAACATAACAAATCATTTTAAGCAATTGAATAATATTATGCATGACAGGAGTTATGATTTAAGGAGCTCCGAAATAACTTGGTTTGCAGTTAGATCTCATTTCTTTTATTGGCGAAACCTTTAACGAACTTAGCATTCTTTCACATTCATGTTTTTGACAAGATTTAATTTACGGTAAGGTACTGATAAGTCAAAGTTAGGTTACAGGCAGGTTATGGTTACGGTAAAAAAGTTTACGGTTAGGAATTTATCCATAGAGTGGACATTATGCATGATTTGATTAAAAATAACAGTTACTTTTGTTAAATGGCTCTGAAATTATAATACTACATACCAACACTTTAGCTACGAGCGAGTATCGATTTCATTCATGGTATAGTCGGATTTAAGAGTGATATAATTAGTTTGAAATTCAAAATATTTCACTTGGGATTTCTATGTGAAAAAAAAAATAATTAGTTACGTGACTTAACGGGGATTTTTGATAAATATCAACACAATAACACGAAAATCACGCAGTCGTTGGATACATATTCCCTCCCACATTTCTCATCGCTCATTTTGAGTATTTTTAGAGCTTAACATTAGCTGTTGTTTAAACCGATTTTTCACACAGTCAGTGGCCATGTACACTGCTCGACATTGAAAATGCAACACCAAGAAGGAGTGGTCAGAAAGTGATGAAATTTGGGGAAAAGACAGAGCCAGCAGGAGCATTAAGTGATCTTTATTTCAAAATGATAGTCAGAATACAGAACGAGAACGGCGTCGACTCAGTAGGGTGTAGGACCACCGCGAACTGCGATGAACGAAGAAACACGTCTAGGCATCGAGTCAATAAGAGCGTGGATGGTGTCCTGAGGGATCGCTTTCCATTCCCTTTCAACCATTTGCCACAGTTCATCTTCTGAACGAGGCAGGGGCAGAGTCCGCAAAACGGCTTCCAATCACATCCCACACATGTTCGATTGGTGACAGATCAGGAGAGTACGGTGGGCAGGGAAGCATCTGTATACCTTGCAGAGGATGTTGGCACATGCGAGCACTGTGTGGTCGGGCGTTATCCTGCTGAAAAATTGCATTAGGCTGCCCCTGGAGGTAGGGGATTGCCACTGGCCGCAGTACATTATCCAAGAATCGTTGGGCCGTCATAGTGCCCTAAATACGAACTAGAGGTGGCATGCAATTATACGCAATAGCGCCCCAAACCACTTTGCCACGTTGTCGCGCGGTGGGGCGTTCCACAATTATTGCCGGATTTGATCTGTCTCCACGTAGAGGCCACACACGTATGCGGCGACTGTCACTGGATAAACAGAAGCGTGTCTCATCTGAGAACGCAACGTTTCGAAATTCTGCCATCCAAGTCGCTCTAGTCCGGCACCATTCCAAACGTTGACGTCTATGCTGTCGAGTCAATGTCAGTCTTCTTAACGGACGCCGTGAGTGCAGGCCATGTTCAACCAATCGACGGGAAATGGTTCTGGTCAACACGGAAACATCCAGGGTATCTTGTACATGCTGCAGAATCGAGGTAAAAGTGACTTGCGGGCCCGCCACAGCTTGTCGGTGGATGCGTCGATCCACGCGTGCTGACATCACTCTGGCTGCACCTGCACCCCTCAATCTTGCCACATTTCCTTGTTCGAACCATGTTCACCATAGCTGATGCACCGTGCTCGCATCCATGTTAGTATCAGCTGAGATTTGACCTACAGACCAAACCCCCTTCTCAGTCCCATCACCATACCTCTCGTAAAATCGTCTATCTGCTGGAAGTGCCTTCGTTGACGGCGGCCTGGCATTCTCTTCTATACACGTACCCTCCGAGACAAAAACAAAATTTCTTCGATAATTTGTCTGGCAGAAATAGCGACTCGAATATTGCCCATTCTAGAAGTTTCTTCCCTTATATCTTACATCACGTGCGTCGGAGACCTACATATCACATCATTTGCATAACTCAGTGACATGCGCCTACTCTGAAATTTGCATAAATTTCTGACCACTCCTTCTTGGTGTTGCATTTTCAATGTCGAGCAGTGTATTTCAGACAATGCATTTCTGCATGTTTCGAGTTAATGATAAAATCATACAAATTTCAAGTTCGTTTAATATTGTTAATACGGACCCGGGCAACGCCGGGCGGGTCAGCTAGTATAAATATAAAATAGCGTGAAAAAATGAAAGAGATTTTAATATTTTAAAAATAATAATAATAAAATAAAAGTAAGTAAATGATAGTGTGATATAAATAATTATTGACATTCTGTATAATAAAAATAATCTTAAAGAATTAAAAATAATAATAACAATAAATAAACAAGAATACAGTAAAAAAAAAGAAATAATGAATAAACAATTACAAATAATAAACTTAATAGGTAATAAAATAGTAAATATAATTTTTACAATGAATGGTAAATAATAATACTTATAATTATATTGAATGCATGCAGTTGCATAATTTAATCAGGACATTTCACTGAAATCTTTAATTTTTCCATTTTATTTCTCTAACAATTGTTATGAACTTATTAAATGGATCTTCTCCTTTCCACAGATGTGTAATGCCAAATTGGCGGTGGAGAAAAACACGTTCAAATGCGGTGCGTATATGACATCTGTGCCCAATGTAATAAATAACGAATATATATATATATATATATATATATATATATATATATATATATATATATATATATATACTTTTATAAATATAATCAAAGTAATTCAGACATTACCATACAATAAACCAATGAAACCAGTATTTTTACAATCATCTTATTAAAATCATTTGAAGTTTGAAGTGAAATAGAAGGCAGATTACCAAAAATATGAAAGGTAAATGGATAAATGAAGAGTAGAAGGCTTTTTTTATTAAACTACTCATCAGGGGTGCATGGTTTAATAGAAAAACAAACGCATCCAACCAGTTTCTGTTATAGGTCGTGCTAAAAGCTAAGAAATTAGACCCACAATGCACCCGACTGGTTGGACTTTATTTACTGTTACAAATTAGGAAAACAGATATTCATTGAAGAAAAAAACAATATTAAATAATAACAATAATAAAATATTTATCAAAAATGTATATGTATATTAAAATATTTACCAAACCTATATCTAAAATGATCTATATTCCAAGTGAATTATTTCAGTTAAGAGCTAAAGTAGATATAAATTACATGTGACTCTGTAACAGGTTAGGTTACAGTTATAATAAGTAATGTAGATAGTAAAATTAAAATTATAACAATAATTATATTAAAAATTAGTAGATCATATATTATATTATAATATTCATGCTGCATTTAGAAAAAAAATAATTACCACTGTTAAAGGTATTATATTTTTGAACAATTATCAGTATTACTGTATTAATTTTTTAACTAAAAAAAATAAAATGTTACTACTACTTCAAATACACACAAAAAATGTTTTACTGCTGCCATCTATTAGAATAATATATTCACTATTTTTTATACTGATGGTGCTGCCATCTATTATTGAATAAGAGAAATATTATTTGAATAAAATAAATATTATTTAAAAGCTAAGAATTTTCCAAGAATAATTTCTATTCTAATATTTTACAAATAATTTCTTTAAAACAAATGCAATTGAAAACCATATCTTATCGCAATATCTTGATCATTTTTAAGTTATGCATTTTAATTTTAGGTAAACTTATAAATTTTAATTCTATGTGTAAAGTTAAGTAAAATATTTATATATAATAATTAACCATTGCGTATAAACCAGACAACACCGCCCTCCACCGTAATTTAACCTCTACCCACCCATCCATCCTATTATACATATTTTTTAATTTTTTACATTTTTTATTTTTTTTGTATTATTTTTATTTTTTTTTAAATAATTTTTTTAAACATTTTTTATGCAATGTGTTAATTATTTTTAAGATCATGTAATAACTTATTATATATTAAAGAATATAGGAGTTCTTAACAATAACATCATTTGGTGCTGCATAAATTAGCATTCTAATGTTTGCAATATTTGGTTGAGGAGAACATAAATAGTTGATACTATATAAATGATTAATTATACAGTTAATATTTTTTTTAACCAAATGCAAAGGATAACCATGTCTTATAGCAGTTTCTTGAACAGTTTTTAAATAAATTATGCATTTTAAAATTAGGTGAACAAATATTTTTAATTCCATGGGCAAAATTAAGTAATATATTGATATATACAGATTTATGAAGGCAAGAATTATGATGAGTAAAGAGGTTTACTTTGAAAGAAAAATCATTACGCTTATCATAAATATCAAATAGAAAATATATAAACTTTGAAACAATGATAAATTGCTCGAATTGATTCTCGGTTTATCTGTTACATCTGTGCAGTGCACATGTAAACAAAATTTATCTCTCTATTTAATAATAATAATAATAATAATAATAATAATAATAATAATAATAATAATAATAATAATACGCTGATGCAGACAAATAATAATAATAATACGCTGATGCAGACAATTTTTAAATTGAATAAGAGATATTTAATCTTGGTCAGAATCGTTCCATGGAAAAAATTTTATAAGAGCAAAAACTATGCATAGGAATTTAAATATTTTTAGATAATTTTATACATTAAAAGTTCTCAGTGTGCGGACCACATTCATTGTTATTTTTTTTTTTTAATTATTTGACTCATTTTTTGAGGATTTATTTCCATTTTAAATTCAATTTTTCAGCATTTCAGTATTTTTTGCATATTTTATAAAAGGGTATTATTTTAAATTATTGCCAGCTTTAAAAACCGCGCAAAGAATAATATTTCCTTCAAATTAAAACTTTATTTATACGCGACTGTTATAAACAGAAAGAAACCTTTCTAATTAGAATTAAATGGTTACGCGTTAAAAGCAGTGCAATATTGAAAATTACGTCGTAAAAACTATATTTACACGTGAAATTTTAAAGACAAAGAAAATTTTTAAATAATAAATTCATTATTATACGTTAAATATTGTAAATTGTGAAAATTACGTCATATGTAAAATAGCCAAATAATTAACAGTTGGTAAAACAGTTTAAATTAAAAAATATATTTAACTGAGACATTTATTTCTTATTTTGAGATAATCTTTTCAACTATTATCGTGAATTCTAAGAACGTATAAGGAATATTTCCGTTATAACAACAAAAGTATTTTCACGTAAATATAAAAAAGAAAAAGAAAATTTTGATGAAAATTACGTCAGATTTAAAACTATACAACAGTTTAAAAATATGTTTACACGAGAAATCTCATATTTCTAAATGAGTTTTTGAACTTGTTGCCAATCCTAAAATAGCGAAATAAATATATTTCCTTTCGTGCAACAAAAATATATTTATGTTTTGAAAAATAAAACTTTAAAATGAAAAAAATTATTAATATATTTTAAAAGTAGTAGATAGGATAAATTACGTCTTATTCGAAATGACAATCTATAATAATGCAAATCAGTTTAAAATTAAAAACATATTTGTCCGAGACATTTATTTCATATTTTGAGATAATCTTTCCAATTATTGTTGTGAATTCTAAGACATCGCAAATATATATATATTTCTTAACAACAAAAGAATTTTCAGTGAATATCAAAAAGAGAAAAAAAACTTTGGTGAAAATTACGTCACATTTAAAACTATACATTTTAAATTTCTTATTCAATAGAACTTTCTTATAGCCTTGTTAAAAAATACCGACAGACAAAGACTCTGTTTACTTAATTCCTTTTTTATCAGCTGATTCTCAAATATTTATTTATTTATTTATTTTTAAATCAAGGACGAAAACAGACATTCTATCTCTTAAAAGCAGTTGATTTGACCTTACTAGCGTCTGATTCTAAATGCCGATGAAATTAGAGTGCTTTTAGATTCTGGGGTATCTGAACAGAGGTTGGCGGGGAACAAAGTTTAAAAACATTAGTTTGCAAAGAAATAAAATAATTTATAATTCGGAATTTAAATTACATCTAATACGGCTAATATAATAATTTAGTTAAATTATTGGCCTTAAGTATTACTTATCCATCGTACATAGTATAGGGTAAATCTTCTAATCCTTTTAAAAATCGAAAAAAATAATGACGGATTTATTAGTTTCAGACACTTTAGATTCAGAAAAACACATTTTTAGAAAAAAAAAATCGCCGTTCGTCTATTTGTGTGTCTTTAAATGCCCTATCTCCCGCAGAAATTGAGATAGAGACCTTGAAATTTGATATGTACTTACAATAATGAGAAGAAACTTATGGAATTACAATAACCTCGATTATCCGGAACTTTTTTTTTTTTTTTTTTTTTTTTTCAGACTCACGAAATATTTGTTCCGATAACAGGTACGTAAAATTTTTCGAAACAGTTTATTTTCAGGAGTGGATATAAAAGACAATCTACACTATTAAAATCCGACCTATGTATTGTTGTAAGTTGTATGTATGTGACACTATCTCCTCCGATCCTGGAAACGGAGAAACGCGTTTATTTTGCCTGGATCCCGAGTTGCCCATTCACATTCCAAAATTCCAATTTGTTGGCAAATTATTATTTAAAAACGTTAAAATTTTAATTACTTTGCCCCTGTATGTTTGCACAGTGTTCGCACTGGTAGAAAAAGATCCCCCCCGAAGTCAACCGACAATGAATGGCAAAAGGAGAATATTTTTTCTCTTTTTTAAATTGTCATCGCGAGCGTTCTAACAGAGTCAAACAAAAAAGAATGATACTTATAAATAGGTTGTTCTTTTCTTGGTCTAACGGTCTAATTTTTTTTTTATTACAATTATTTCGATTTTTTCGAATTTTTTACGAATCATCAATTTTCAGTCCTTTTTTTCATTATTTTCGAGGAATGCATTTTTGAATTCACAATCTAGAGAATTCTAAGAAAATCTGACAAAAAACGATGCCGGATTCTAAAGTCTCATTCCTTTCTAAGAGTAACAATGTATTTTTTTATTATTATTTTCGATTTTTTTTCAATTAAAGAAAATCTAAAGGTTATTATTATACAGTTTCAACAAGTAAATATTTTATATTTCCCAAAGTTATTGCACTAACGACTTACTTTTTTATAAATGTGTGTCTAAACATTGGCTATTTGTCGAATATAGAAAAACTCGGTTGAGTGGTTGGTTGGAAAATGATAGATAAGCGATTTAGAATAAACATTGTATATCTTGCCGATTTTTGGTATTTTCACTCAAAAAAATTTTTTAGTTCTTTATTTAAACATGATTTAAGAGTATTAAAAATATTGAAATACTAATTTATTGAATACTTAAATACTAATAATAATAATAATAATAATAATAATAATAATAATAATAATAATAATAATAATAATTTCCATGAATGCGATGACGAAAGGAAATAATTACAAGAAGTCTATTGAAGAGTGTTTTTGGAATCATGCCAAAAGCGAGTTGTTTCTCTTCTGAATTCAAAATATTTCAGGGGACTTTTGAGCTTTATTTCTGCTTTTTTTTAAAAAAGAAAATTATTACTTCAAAAGTCATCACCCAATTCATAGATATATTTCGTGTTTTTTAAGTTTTCTTTAGATAAACCGACCAGCTTAGCGGGCGAAGGCCGCAAGTAAAAAACATAAATTTTGTACAAAAGAAAAAAATTAATCGGATAATTAGATGCCGAAATATTTGTAATCCTGTTTTCCACACTCTTCGATTTTTCATGTACTCTGTATTTCATTCAAATTTCAATTCAAAGATATGTTTTAATTGGATATGAGGTGCTTAATCCATAGCAGTAAACTGTTATTTAATATGATTATCATTTTTGGAGTGATAAGGATTTTTTTTTTTAAACCCAATTCAGAAATAGAAGAGCATTTGAAGGGGTTTTTTTTAATTATTTTTTCTTTCATTATTAGTCTGTTCAGTCTAATTTGTACAAATTTGCATAGTTAATAATATTGTTAAACTATTAGGGGGAACTGGGGTACATTGATACAGTTTTTTTCTAAGATTTTTTTTGGTGTCAAGAAAGTAGAAAATTCAAGTTTTTTTTCCATGAGGTGACAGCAAAACTTGTGTAGTATGTTATAAAAATGTACAATCATTGTTTTATGTAGTATTTTTGCATGTAATTTTAAAAAAATCAAAAAAAGTCATTTGTATCAATGTGCCCCATCCCCGGGGCAGATTGATACGTTTAAGCAAAATGACGACAAAATAATACCAATGCATATTTTTCATAAAAAATGAGTTAGAAAACCATTTTATATTTATTTATAAAAATTCAAATCACCCACAATTTATTTTTAAGCAATATTAAAGCAATCAAAATTAAATATATTATGACTTGATGTTCTGTCTGTTTCTTGTCTGATTGTTGGCTGTGGTAACTTTGTCATATCTAGCACTTCAACCCCAGCATTATCTTCTTTCTTATGAAAGATGAAAAAATTACCAGTTTTTCTGTTTATAAATAGGTTCATAAACAGAAAATAAAGGATAATTATATTAAAAATTCTGTTTATAATATAAGTATCATTTTCTGTTCTGTAGTTTGTTTCTCTTACTTAACATTTCTCATGTCGAAAATACTTTTTTCTCTGGAGAATCGATATAAATTCGAGATTTGCCAGAATGCTGTCCTTTTCTTTTATTAGTTCTATTAGCACTAGATGCTGGGTAAGTTCCTACGTCTTCTGTTTTCAAAAATACTATAAAATGCTCTAATATAAAGAAATTAGAGCTATTTCACTTCAATAAAAACTAATATTAGAAATTTTTCGTGAAAAAAAGGTTGGATTAAGGAGTGTATGGTAAAAAAAATAATAAAAGATAATGAAAATATGAACTATTAAAGGATTTAGGCTGTATCAATGTGCCCCGTCATAAACTGTATCAATGTGCCCCATACAGCGATTTTGAATAAAATGAGTCTCAAATCCAACACTTCACAATATATCTAACAATAAATAATGAGGAACTGATAAAGAGTAGCAGTACTTACCAGGGAGAGTATTCATTTTGGTTGAAAATACTGGAACAGTTGTATAATAGCATTTCAATTGTACAACTCATATTTACTTTTGAACAACAAAAACAATAAATCACCCGTCCCATTTCATCAAACTGCTGAATCATTCCAAGATTTTCTGTATGTAGTTGAATACACTAGCATCACCTTTTGGAGCTGTTGTGAAACTTCCTGTAATGACCCTGTGAGCGGTAGAGGGGGTGTATCAATGTGCCCCATGTATCAATGTACCCCAGTTCCCCCTATACAGTAGAACCGTTTTTGAAGGGGGGGGGGCGGGAAAAAACGATAAATGCGGGAAAACGATGAATGCGGGTTAGCTTCAAAATATGAAAAAAACTTAATATTTATGCCTTACTACTGCATGCAATCTATACAGTGTATTAATAAACACTAATATGTTGCTTACTAAACTGTAAAAGAAATAAATCGAAAATTAATATTTATTTCAAAAAATCTTTTTTTTTTTTTTTGGTTCATTTTATTTTAAATTAAAAAATAAATTTTCAAGATATACGACACTTTTCTGGTCATTTTCTATAATTTCATATGCGTATATAAAAGTTTATTCAGTTTGAAAAGCCGTAATTCCAGCAGACAGAGTTTAGAACTATGATGGTTTAGCTTCATCGGCATGAGCGTTATCTTCTGCTTCTTCGGCATTATTTTGATTTTTTGCATCATCACAAATCTCTCCTATGTTTAGGACACCACAGATCGCAACATAATTATCAGTGGAATCATACTCGCATCCTCTGCTATATACAACCCCTCTTCATCTGTATTATTGTCACCATTATCAATACAAACAATTCAAATGACTTATTTTAGCATAAAAAAGTAATTTCAATTTATGTGTCATATGGATTTGCATAAGTTTCAATTTCATTTCGGAGAGGAGAAAAAATTACAACGACGAATGCGGGAAAACGACTTTTTGAAGAACGATGCTTGCGGGTTTCGTTAATATTATTTACGTATAATTTGTGCAGGGACCGTAGAAATAAAACGATCAATGCGGGAAAACGATGGATGCGGGAACGATAGATCGGGGTTTTACTGTATGAGGACCCCAGAAGCCAAGGGGTATAAGTGACAAAATTGAAAAAATTGAGTTAAGTGCACAGGCTATCTGGAAATAAGTCTATTTATTTGCAGGTAAAGAAATATAGCTCATTTTCTTATTATTTACTGAGTTATAGAGATAAACCACTTTTACGAAAAACAAACAATATTGATTAATTATACATTTAAAGAAAATTGTACTCTATTTTTTTTAACAGTTATTGAAATGAGAGTTGAAAGATTAGAATGCAACAAGCAGATGTTTCCTATTTCAATTCACTCAATTGTTATTGATGTTCCAATTTAACATCAATTATCTTTAAACACAATTTACTCCAAATCGACATTTTGTCACTTGTACCCCTTGGCTTCTGGGCTTTTCATATAATAGTTATTCTTCAATAAATCTTTTAAAGATACTTAAAAATACTAGGGGTGTTTGAAAATAAGTTTCCCCTGTCGACTGTGGTCAGAGTTGTTCATGAAAGTCAAAAATAGAATGAGACATTAAAGATACGACACAACTTTATTTGTCAACATAAGTACCAAATACACTGAGACATTTGTCATATCGCTGGATAAGCTTCAAAAAGCCTCCAAGAAAAACTCAGGCTTTGCAAAAAGAAGAAGTGTTTAACGACTTGTCCGTATGCAAAGCCCTGATGTTTTCCTCGAGGTTTTTTGAAGCTTATCAAGCAATATGACAAATGTCTCAGTGTATTTGGTACTTATGTTGACAAATAAAGTTGTGTCGTATCTTTAATGTCTCATTATAATGTTGACTTTCATGCGCATCTCTGCCCACAGACACCAGGGCGAAACTTATTTTCAGACTCCCCCTCGTACATTTAAACTTTATTTTGGAACTACAATGCATTTTACAAATATTTTACACATGTTTTATGCTATGCATATCCATGCTAAGTATTACGATGGCCCCAAAGATTAGTTTTAATTTGTGTACAAGTCATTTACATTTAAAATAGTCTAGTTATAAAGAAAAATTTGAACTTGCAATTAGGGTTTCATGTTTATGAAACAAATTTCGTTTTATCTAGGTGAATTCGGACACTGCGGCAGCTACTAATGGAAGTAGTGCATCCAGAGAGTTTGAAAATGGAGATGATGAACCTCCCCCATCTTTCACACCCAGAAGAAGCCGGAGATATGAAGATCCACCAATTATTTTTCCAAATGTCGATGTAAGTAGTAGACATAATTAAAAAAAAACGGTAGCAGGATGTTTCACATCGGAAAAAAAAAAAAATGTAACGAATGTAAATCATTTTGTAGAAAAAAAGTCATATTTTCAATAATATCAACAAATTTAAATTTTTGTTTTTAATCGGATAGTTATTTAAATGACACTTTAAAATGTAGTATTATATATATATCCTGTAATTATGCCGCCAATTTTGACTGCTCCACATAAGCATACATAAGTAGTTTAATTAGTATTTTTTTTTTCAAAAAATTCTGAGAATGCCCAGTATAGAAACATTCCTTGTTAGATATTTTCTGTCATTCGAAAAATGTTTTACAGCAAGAAAACTATACAGCAAGAAAATTTATAAACTCATACTTAAATAATTTATTGCTTATGACCTACATTATTTTTTACATTAAAATAATCCGCGTCATTTAAACATAGCTATCTAAGTTTACAAACTCATTCTCAACATTGGTTTTCGAGATATAAATACATTACCTACCTACATACATAGATATATTACATTTTACATTTCGATGGTCTATCTAAATAGTTCGTCTCTTGATATAGTTTACATTTACAAAAAGAAAATAGGAGAAAATAATCAAAATATTTTTGTAGATCATTTTTTAAATAAAATTTTAGCTTATTTTATACCACTTTTCAGTTACCAGTTGAATTATTCTTGCTCTTTCTCCCTTTAAAATCTTAAATGTATTTTTTCTTAATTTATGTTAAACCCCTAACCCATTTTATTTCACATCTCCTATATTTTCGAAGCTATTAAAATAAATTATGTGCTTTTTTTTTATTGTTGTTCATTATATCCTCTAAATTAAAACTTAGTTTCAAAAGTAATTTTAAATGTATCTATAGTAAAATTTACATAATGCAATTTCAAGCAATGCATAGCATTTATAATGCTGTACAACATCAGACCTGTCCAAACTTTTAGTAAATAGAAGCGCACCTCAGCTCCTGGCACTCAATGAAGGACACCATTATTCAGACGACTAAAAACATGCGGAAATACAATCGCATAGTAGTATTAGTACATACGCGCGGCTGAACATTATGCAAATAAATCTTAACCACTTAAACGTCTGCCCCGAGATAAGTCGGGGGTAAAAGCACTGTTTCCCCATACTTATCGCCGGTTAAGTGGTTAAAGCGGAAGATACAAGGCAGGCGCCTACAATTATGGAGTTTCATACATTATATTTCAAATTATACATTTTTGTATGAAAGCTCTATCTCAAAAACGTTTGTAAGGCAAAATGCCATAAACTTTAATCGATTCTATAATAACAACAATAACAAATAGCTAAATAAACATGGAAATATGAGATATTAAGTCGAATTATTTATTAAAAATCATTGAGTTTTTTGGGGGATGGGGAGGGGTGAAATGGTGCTTTGACTTATTTTCAAGGAATAAATTTAGTTTCATTTAAAAAAAAAAAAAAAGAAAAGAAAGAAAGGAAGAAAGAAAAGAAGAAGAAGAAAAAAAAAGGCTTGATAATGACAATCTATATGGGTGATTTCAGAGAGAGTCTTAAAGTGTTTTCATAGATGAAAATTTTTCAGCACCACTCTACTCATTGCTCTGTACCACTCATTCTTATTACTTTTTCTAAGCAAATTAAAAACAAACTCCTAAAATTTCAAAAGTCAAGAATGAAAAATTAATCCCTTTTATTCCTCGTATAAAATAGCTATGGCCAGCAAAATTAAAAAAAATATGAACTTACAAGCACATGTACCTTCAAAGGGACGGGGAATGTGGGAAAACTTTTATTTTTCTGTTATATATTGATTATTAAAAAGAGCTATTTCCAATTATTACCACATTTGTCCAACATAATTACACGTTAAAAAAATAGCTACAAATCGTGAAAATATGCATGATTAAATTTTCGAAGTATGTTTCTGGTTTTTAATGTGTTTTCACATGTTTCAAAAATATCTCTTGTGCAAATATTAACGATTTTATAGAAAGTAATCTTTACAATTCAAATTTACTTCTAAAAAATCTAGTAATAGGAAATCTGCAGAAGGGTGCTAAGAAAATCTTCCGCATTAGACAGCCCTGTTATACTTTATTATCAATCTGTTGGTATCAATATCATTATCTTTATACGATGGTTCATAGCAGAATTATTGGGGAAGGGGGTATTTTTTCCCCCATGAATGTACATACTGGTACTTCTTGAAGCTTAGACACATTTAAATGTCATAAGGAGCAAGGAGCTAGAAACAAACATGCATACATTAAAATTTTATGTAAAAAATTAATAATGTAGTGTAATTAGGCAAACATTTCAAAATTTGGAAAATAAATTATAAAACAACATACCACTGATAGAACATACATTAATTATTTATATTATTAAGAATTTAAACACTACAAAGTGTACATTTGTAGTGTTTTTGCACAATAAACAATAGATATTTTGATTAGTATTTCGTTATTGACACGTTTTTCCTGTCTGACGCTTTATTTTCGTTTATTACAAAATGAAACTTGCACGCTGTCGGCAAGATATCTTTTGTTCCTAATTTTCGGTTTAATTATTTTTTTCAAATCAGTGAAACCTTGGTTAACAACGGTACTCCGTTACAAGATTATCTTCGTAAACCAAAAACCGTTGTTTCCATTTTCCTTAAGATTTTGGTTTAATTCAAAATTGATAAATTTGTTCTGGCAGCTTTTCACTATCATAAAAAATAAGAGAAATGCAGATAATAGAACTCATTTAAATGCCTGAAAAGTGTAATAAATATCATTTATTTATTATATTTACTGCAAAGCAATATTTTTAATAAAACGAACTGTGCATGAAAACAGTTTTTAATTCACACTTCACCTAAAGGACAATTGACATATTTTGAAGCCTTTAAACAAATGGACCTGTATGTCTATGATTGTTTGATTTCTGCTTCTTTTTTTAAGTATACCTGAAAATTTTTATGAGCTTTTTATTAAATAGATCTGAAATTTTTATATAACCCTACACTTGATGAATTCTATTTCATAGCAACATTTTTAACGTCCCCCAAATCAAAGAAAATCTTCTTGTTTTCGGCAATCTTAATATTTATTTCTCTTTATCTTTAGATGAAATTTTCATATACTTTACTTGATATTGCTGTAAAAATATTTTAACTTGTCAGTAAACAGTTTGCAGACATGCACTCTAATAATTTTTTAAAATATTTATCCTCCAATTCCAAGTTAGCAACATGAACCAATATCCTGTTTCAATTTGTATGTGTCCTTAATCCTAAATTTCTTCGTTACAATAGAAAGGATATAAATCTCTTTAAGCTATTTTGAACCACTTTATTGTTACTTCTTTCCCAGTCTTTACAATAATTCGAATTGCTACTAGTATATTGAATTCTCCTTTTTAAAATTTCCTTAGAGTTATTTAGTAGCTTCATACAATTTCAAAGAACTCCATAAAAATTATGAGTTATCAGATAATTCTAAGTTCTAATAAGAGATGTAATTTTGGGAGGAAGACAAATCAACTTAGTAAAATTAAATTCCTCCGGTACTTCTTATATATCTGGTAGAAGTCCAAGTCAGGTTAAGATGCCCTTTAGAGGCAGACTGGTTAGCTCAATATAGATTTTGACAGTTGGTTCAAAAATTTAGCGAATCCAGTCAGTGAATTTTATACTTGTGACCCAGACTTTGCTGTTAGAGTTATACAGAGCTTCGAGGTTGATTTAGAGATATTGAATATTTTGACTTGCTACTAAAAGCAATGTTAACTTACCATTCATTGGTATATGCCAAATAAATTCATTTTTTTGTTCTGAAAAACATCCTGTTGGATATTTTCTACCAAAGTAACCGAGTTTATGTTAATTGTAGACTTTGTTGATAGAAACATTCTCTTTCTTTTATAATTTTCGTAAGCTATAGACTTTGTTGATAGAAGCATTCTCTTTCTTTTATAATTTTCGTAAGCTAACGAAAATTTATTTTACTATCTAACAACTGTTTAAATTATAAATCCTGGTTAAGTATTAGCCAAAAATACTCTATTTTTAATGTTTTCTCAATTCTTTAATCTTTTTTAAAGTATTAAATTGATTATGTAATTTTATATTATTAAAATGAATTTTAGCACCTAAACTATTTTATTTTGCCTGTTATTAAAACTAAAAACAAACAAATAAAAAATCATTCAATGAGTGATAATAATAAAATGACAAAAAAGCAAGAATTCCTATATTGAGTTACATATTTACAAGAACTTGAAAAAGAAAACAGAGAAATAACATGGATTTATAGATTTTGAAAGATTCATGACAGACAGGCAGCGGACATGGAAGAGAACTGTAAAGCTAGCTTAAAGAACCAATCACAGTTAAATAAAAACAATTGTGCCAAAATGAAAAATGAATTAATAACAAAATAATGTAATACCATGATTACAATATTCTAATAGTGGATGCAACAACCTTGTTGTACAAGAATCTAAAAAAAAAAAAAAAAAAAAAAAAAAAAGAAGAAGAAGGTAATGCCGCAAGACCATTATGTATGAGAACCTCGTGCACAAAAATAAATAAATAAACACATCACTGGGATGTGTATGGGTATTTATGTAATTATTAGAAAACAGGTTTGACTTCCTGTTTAAATAAATCTGCATTAATGTTATGTAACTAATTTATGACACATACATGTTGTTGTCTTTCTTTTCAGGGAGCAGCGACCTTAAAACGAATCTTTGAAATACTAGAAGGTAAATTAAGTAAAGAAGAGAAACGAGATTTAGATGAATTTATGGAATACCTCACTACAGATGGTGGTGCTTGGGCTTTAGGTACACCACACTTAGAAACGATTGGTAAGTGAGTTGTTATATCTCATGTTAGATCGCATGCAGGTGTAAGAAATATATATGTTTAAAAATGTATTTAAATTAATACTATTCATAATAGAAATAAGTCATCAGATTAAAAAAAAAAAATTTGGAAGTATTTACATTTTGTAATTTTATTTCCGTAATCGAATTTCCAAATTATTATTTATTTATTTATTTATTTTACGTGATATCGGTATCATGATATGCAATATGACATCGATAGTCTTTTTAAAGTTTATAACAATTACTTGTTTTACCCCTTTTTTTTCAAAGCCAGTCAGAAAAAATAAAAACAAAGCATGTAAATATAGCAAGAATTGCAAGCAATCAACTCTGAAAATCCCAATCAAAAGATTACCTCGAAAACAACTTGTGGTGAACGGACCACCAGTTACAGAAGCTCTGTCCTAATCTGTATCAAAACTTCGTCTTTCGAGCCATCTCTTCAATTTAAAAAATAAATATCAGGTGGGTATAAAGAGAAAAAATGCTAAAAAAGTTCGTAGAGGTGCAGAACTTCCTCACAATTAGATATGTGCAAATTGGCGAAATTCGTAAGGCAAGACAAATGATTTGTCAATCCACGCGTGAGGACGTTTACCGTAGAAAAATATGAATTTTTATTTCAACTTTAAAAACTTTTGATTTTTTTTAATTCTTTGATTAGTTTTATAGTCATGAATACACATAAACATTTTGATATGTTTTGTTCAAAAAATATACATATTTTTCAAAATAGTAAAAATTTTTGGAATAAATATGGATGATATACACATTTTATGAGAAAAGTAATTTCTTAGAAAAATCCTGAGCTATAACTCAAGACAAAATTTCAAGTATTCATTTCTCTATTCTCGAATTTTAACATTTTGAAACGCTTTTAGAAATCGGTTTATCTGTCTGAGCGTGCTCTAACTTGCGTAAAAATAGTCCGATTGCCATGAAATTGATAGATGTCATTGAATATCACTATGGCATATTTGGTAAATGAAGTGTGTTACATTTAATGCTCGTTTACACTCAAACGAATTCCATTCCATTACGATTTATGGGGGAAAATCTTTTGCAGTGTATGTCAATTATATTATTTTAAGTATATTGAAATTTATATATATTCCTGAATTATACTACGCTGCGCTTATTGTATGTATAAAATGATGTACATAGAATGTATAATTCATTTACAGAAACACGTAAAAGATTTTAGCTCAGAAGAAATTGAACACTAATGAATTATTGAAGCCTTTGAACAACAATTGCTGGAAGTGTGTTTTCAGTTGCGATACGCGTTTTCAATTTGAAAAATTAGTTTAAATATTACTCGGTGTATATCAATTCCATAGATCATACACTGGCTGCACAAAATTTCTCAAGTACATATTCATAAAAATTGATGAATAGCCGTTTTCAATTGTGCTATTTATTTAACTGAATTATTTTTTTACCATACTATATATACATACAAATCTATAGATTATATGCAGGACTGCACAAAATAAAATTGGATATTTTTTCCGATTATTGATGGTAATAGTAGATATTGGATTTTTAAATACATATGCATTTCTCAAATTGTTTATTTAGATGGATCTTTCAACTAAACCCTTTTATTCCTATGGTAAAATACGTTCCAGAAATTCCGTAGGCCAAAAAAATCTGAGTTTACACCAGAAAATGTCAATGGTAAATTTTGCTTTATTTAAATATGGAATGTCTGTTATTAAATAAAACATTTTTTTCTATTTTGATTTTCTGGTATAAATTTCGAATATCCGACTTAAATTTAGAAAAATTAAGGAATGCCAGTATCATGATGCCATTTGGACTCACTGGGGTGAAAGAATTAATAAAATTTGAAATTTTATTACAGTCTTCTAAATGTGTAGGAAAATACTACATAATCTATGCTGGAATCATGATTTTTCGATCTTGTTTTAATTACTCGTTAATTTATAGTAATGTAAATTATTATCACCATTAATGGCTAATAATCATTTTCTCCTTTTAGGTCGGCTATTAAATGATCGTAGTCTTCCCGAAGAGACTCCTGTGCTCATTCTTCAAGTATTGCAAGATGCTGGACTCAAGGAAGATATTATTTTGTTACTTCATCAAGACAGAGAAAAACATCATCTTATGAGCTATTTCTATAGGATAGAATCACTTCCAGAAATTGAACAGACAGAACTTACAGCTCTGGTAAGTATATTTTACCACACATACCTGCTAATTGTTCTTTTAAATATAAGACAAAGGCCATTTATTTAACCAGCTTATAATTCAGAATTAGTTAAATCTCTGAGTGTTCAGCATAGATAGTCGATGTGTAGTATTTATGAATACAATAACGGTTTAATCATTTTGATATTACAAATGGATTACATTTCAAATGCTATTTATATCACTTAAGAAAATTTTCTTTAGATTTCACAATAATATAATTTCAATTATAATATGTCCCTGTATAAAGCTAGTTGTGAAAAAATGACCATTTTAACTAGATGTATATAAATATGACTCCAACTTTTTCTCTAGAAAAGAAAAGATTCTTGCTTATTGTCCAAAATGAAAGAAGCCAGAAGCTGCAATATTTGCTTATATGTCAGGCAGAAACCAATTATGTAATAAAAAAAGGTCTCTTAGTCTTGAAGCAATCTAGTTATCAATCAAATATTTGATTTTTGCATAAGAAATAAACCGTTCATCAAAAAAGACGCTTTTCACGGAACGAAACAGTTTGCAGTTTGAAAGAGCAATACCTGGTAAATGCAGTGTGTGAGAAAAAATGACATACATTCTATTATGACATATTTCAATTTCGACATGCTTTTGCCATCCGTTTCAACCCTTAAAAATTTGCATGTGTATGAAGAAAGTGACCACTTTTATTAGATGTATGACTTTAACTTTTTTCGAGTAAAGAAACGATTCTTGCTTGTTGTTCAAAATGAAAGAAGCACTTCTCACAAGTACTTTTCACAAGAAGCTGCAATATATGCCCATATGCCAAGTAATAACCTAATTGCGTAATAGGAGACGTTTCATAATTTTAAAGCAATCTAGTCATCAATCCAATATTTGATTTTCGTGTAAGAACAGTCACATAAAAAAAGACGCTTTTCACGAACGAAGCAGATTGCAATGTGAAAGAGCAATGCATAGTAAATGGCAACTCATCCTAAGTAATTACTTGTGCAATTTTCTTGTTTGGTCCTGCAACGTTTGAATAAGAACTGCATTGTTGGAAAAAAAAAATGTTTATCTTTCGGATTTCTGGAAGTTACTGCTTCAGTCCTTCGTTCAAATTAATTAATGACTGCTTGCAACATTTACCACTGACTGTCTGACGTTTTTGCAACATTTCATAGGAGATTACGCACTGTTAGCTGTAGCAAATGCTTGTCCACGTATTTCAAAACTAGATAAGGGAGTTCAAAAAACACTTCATTCAGATTTGTCACCCCCACCATCTGTATTCAGCAAGTTTAGATCTTTCCTATTACTTTTTTTTTCAGTTTGTATAGAATATCTTTTCTGAAAAGTGGTTCAGTTCTAACGCAGAAATAATCAATTTGATGACTAGATTCTTTGAAAACTACCGAACTTCCTTTATTTCGGAATTATGGTTTGCTGCCTGACATATAGACGACTGTTGCAGTTTTCTGATTGGAAATATTTTCTTTATTTTGAACAACAAACGAATGTATATTCTTTACTCGAAAGAGCGTGGGATCATATCCATAGACCTAATATAACGGAAAATTGTTTGCTTTTTTTGCTAGTATATTCAAATTTCGTTCCGTTTTAATTCTTTCTCTTAAACTATGAATGATATATTTGGATTTTGTGAGTGTGTGTATGTGTGTTACTCTAAAAGACACTGTGATATGATGAAAATTTTGAAATGCAAAAGTACTATCATTTACTTTAACAACATATTGAAATTTCAGAATCATAAGAGCAATTCTATGAAAAATTACAGCACGATTCGAGAAGCAAGCAAAGAGTAAAATATCGCATTTTTAAAAATTATTATTCTGATAAAAAAAGAAAGAAAGAAACACTGCTGTCTATCAGGGAAAAAAACTCTTTCAGGGAACAAAATCAAAACCAGAGCATTTGAAAGTTATCTAAGCTTAAAAATAACGAGCAAAGAAATAAATTCGAATAAAAACAAATCTGTTTAATTGATATGAATGAATTTTAAAATATATTTTTTGTAGATGGACTACACAGTATAACACAGGAGGTCGATCGCACTTTATGGAAATGATTTTCAAACAAATTTCTACGTAAAAATGCAAAATTCTTTGCAATAATTTGACTCTAACTAATAATCTTGACTCTTGACTCGAAATTTCCGCGATACTATAATTTATTTTACTAAAAACATAGTTTAAAAAAACTAAAAAACACGCTTTTGAAGTATATCAAATTAAAAAGTGAAAAATAATTCGTACTATAAGCTGAAAACGAAAATAGATGAAAAATACTATATTACTATAAAATCATTGTTATTATAGAAATCAATTAATAAGCAATAAATAAAATTATCGTGGAAAAAAAGCGTGGGGTGCTCCATCTACCATGCTCCATCTATCAGTTCTTAAGAAGCACCCCACGATTTTTTTCCACGATAATTTTATTTATTGCTTATTAATTGATTTCATTAATAACAATGATTTTATAGTAATATAGTATTTTTCATCTATTTTCGTTTTCAGCTTATAGTACGAATTATTTTTCACTTTTCAGTTTGATATACTTAAAAAGCGTGTTTTTTAGTTTTTTTAAACTCTATTTATTTTTCACTTTTTAGTTTGATTACTTTAAAAGCGTGATTTTTAGTTTTTTTAAAACTATATTTATATTTAATACAAAAACCAAATTAATCGGTTGGATAGTTTCAGAGTAATTGGTGAACATACATAGAAAAAAAATACATACGCGTAGAATTGATAACTTCCTCTTCCTTTTCTGAAGCAGGTTAAAAATAAAAATTGTAATACTGAAATTTTTTTTTTAATTTTACATAGATGTAAATAATGTCAGGAGTGGGGCTCGAACCCACAATCTCTTTCGAAAAACAGAGCTTCAATCCGGCGTCTTAGACCGCTCGGCCATGCTGTCTAAACTCCATTCAGTGAACGTATTCAACACTTTTAATTAGCGAAAATCATTAATTTTATTAGTTTTTGCCTAATTACTAAAAAAGTACTGAACCAATTTCGATGAAACTGAAGTGGTACCAATTCGAGAGCATCGTCTTTCATTTAACACCAAAACCAAGTTAATCGGTTGCATGGTTCGGTGTAATCGGTGAACATACATAAAATAAGGAGAGTTACAAACTCACAAACTCACAATCTCACAAACATACAGGTGAAGTTAATAAAAGCGTGGTAAAAATCACGGCAATTTTCTTTTGGACAAATGTTTCTGGGTGGCGTCTTCTTAACGCTTGCTTTAAAAATAGATTAACTGGAATGAAAACATTTACTAGATGTAACAAACATTGTAGTAAAAAAGTAGAATGTTGTAACAAAAAAGAAAGAGAGTATTTTGTTATCAACTAATGGAATTAAAAACCATAAAATGGATTCGTGACTGTAAAGAAAGGGTTTCTGAAGAGATTCATGATTGCTGCTAAATTTCGTTAAGAAGGTAAATTAAAGCTAAGAAGAAATAACAAATAAAGTTTATTGAAACTCATATGCACTCAGATATATCAACAAAACATTTTAGACCCTGTCACTTTCATAGCAGAAATTTCAGTTTTATATTGAAAAGACTTCAATAACTTCGAACTTACGAATAAACAAAATCGCTAATCACATTTCTTACTGCCGCATATTTAGAGACAAAAGAATCACAACAGAAAAAAGATGTATACATTTTAAACAAATACCTATAAATTCACTTGATGCTTCCCTCACGAATTTTTCCATAGCTGTATTGTTAAAGTGATCATTACGATTTAGCTATTCATAAACATAGGAAATCCTTCCAACAGTTTTTGAAGAAAACTGATATGACAGTACTAAAAAAATTGTATTATCATAAGACAGTTTTATTTTAAAACAATAGATTCATTATTTCTATATATATATATAATTATTTTTTAATTAATACTAAACTGATGAAAATATGAAATAATGTATTGAGATCGGAAATAAACAGTAAGACACCTTGTATTTTTAATTGAATAAATACGAGGGAGATTCCGAAAATAAGTTTTCTCTGGCGACTGTGGACAGAGGTGCGTATGAAAGACAAAACATATAGTGAAACATTAGAGATAAGACGTAATTTTTCTTTTCTACATAAGTGTCAAGTGAGTTGAGACATTTGCCGTACCCTTTTATAAGCTTCATAAAAATCTTCAGGAACAAAATCAGGGTTTTGCATACGAAAGAAGCATTTAACCTCTTGTAAGATTTTGGAATTGCTTCCAAAGCTGTAGTCAAGCATTGCTTTCGTCAATAGTGGCCGTGCACGCCCGTTCAGATCTCGGTCTGTCCAACATTTGATGATGCCCCTCAGTGAATTGGCGGCACTATCTCCACACTTTTCGTTTCGACATCCCATCTGGTCCATAGACTTCCATAGAGAGTCATCAACAAGTGTTGAACAGACCGAGACCTTTACGGGAGTGCACGACCACTATAAACTAAAGCAATACTTGACTATAGCTTTGGAAGAAATGCCGAAATCACACAAGCGGTTCAACGCTTCTTTCGTATGTAAAACCCTGATTTTTTCCCTGGAGGTCTTTCTGAAGTTTATAAAGGGGTACGGCAAATGTCTCAACTCACTTGGAACTTATGTAGAAAAGTAAAGTTACGTCTTATCTTTAATGTTTCATGATATGTTGTGTCTTTCATGATATGTTATTCTCCCTCGTACATTACGCTTCAGTTTTCTTATACAAAAATTGATTGCTATAGTGTGCTACCTTTAAATTTTATCTGGGGACTTTTGAATCGTCCTAGAATTCAGGAAATAAACTAAAATCCAATTTGCTATAAATAAATAGCTTACTTTAATACATCAGAGTTCATGCTCGCTGTATCAAAAAAGTGTAAATATTTGATTATGTATATTTAAAATGTATACATATGAATTTTCATATGAAATATCCAAACCTTTTTAAGCATTGTATTTTGTACTCATTCCCTTGGTTCAATCTCTTTCATTCTAGCTATGCAACTTATGCTCAAATGCCAGCAGTTACGACTGGCTAACATACATATCTGAGTGGGAAGAGGAAGGCAGGCCTTGCAGCAATAGTCGAGTGACAGTGCGAGTAGCAGTAAATGCACTTCTTTCCCAAAAACCTGAAACGAGAGACAGAGGCTGCGCCTTAGTCTACAACCTTGCTCTCAAGAAAGAGGCAAGTAATCAACTTCGATGCTTCACGCCCTGAACTATATTCATATACAATAGCAATAAAAAATAACTGAAACTGAAGAAAGCTTGAAAAAAAAATCGTTATTCATGATATTCGTTTTAAATGTTCCCTTTGTAACACTAATTAATGAGATAAGATATTTGGGAACTACATTGTTAATGGTCTCCAGTCGTACATATATTATTTATAATAATTTAATAATACCTAGTCATTAAAAAATTAGATTTCTGAAAAGGACTTTATAATTATTAATTATATATTCTTAATTATATTTTAAGTTGCATTATATTTAACACTAATTGTATAATTTCATAGTAACCCCCACATATTGTATTAGAAACATAGGCGTAGGAACCGGGGGAGCTGGGGGAGCTCTGACGGGCTCAGCTCCCTCGAGAAAAACTGAAAAATAAAGTTTACTTTTTTCTAGAAAATTCACGGGGAAAGGACGAGTGTCTCCAAGCAAAAGATAGTTTTAATAAGATAAGAACAGACAAGCTATCCTTCCGCTCCAGCACAATAAGAAAAATTGAGTTTTTAGCGAAGCACTTGACCTTACTAATGCATAAAAAGGACTGAATTAAAAAACTTCTGATTCTCACATACAGATCAAATCCATATTCACGAATACAGCTTCAACCACGCCAGAAGATCTCAAACAAAAGCTTAGAATACATGTGCTGAGGATTTTGATTTGACAAATCTTTCTGCAAAGTTGACACTTTTACCAACACTAGTCCCGAACGGAACTGACAGAAATACGTTGTCGATCACAATTAAAATGATGTCATCACAGGAATTAGTAAGCAAGTTATTTTCTAAAGTTTACCTTTTGGCAGAATTTATTTTGTTATTCCGATATCATTCATGACAGCTGAGAACTTTCAATGCTTTTCTTCAAACAGACACACCGACGAACAACAATGTATCATAGACTCAATCACTTGACACTATTGCATATTTATAAAAAAAGAAGCCTTTAAAATTGATTTGGGAGAGATTGTAAAGAATTTGTAAGCCAAACAACAGAAATAAAACTTGAACTTTTAATAAATGTGAGTGGGAGAAGCTTGAAATTTGAATATTTTATTCGGTATCGTCCATAAATTGTCATCAAGTATATCGAATATAAATTATTTAAACTGGATTAAAAAATCGGTGATCTTTTGATATGCTTCTATTTTTTATACTCTTGTTTGTGAAAAGTGCAACACAAGAAACCCTCCGAAATGAATGAAATGATCCTCGCCACTAGTGCTGTGAAAATAGCGACCAAATTAATACCCGTATGGTAACGTTGATTTAGAATTCTCTACCCGTTAAAAAGTATTCGTTTTGTTAGTCGTTACTGTTCAGAAACTGGGTATTCGCAGTCATCGAGCATATGGCATACATCGTATAGAATAATCTTTGGAAGAATTCGTATTAATTAATAAACTAAAAAACTTTGTAAAATCACCATGCTGTTATTGTTGTAGCTCGAAACGCGTCCTGCTTAATTTTTCATTTTTTGGTGATTTTACAAAGTTTTTTAGTCCATCTATCCGTAAAAGTTACATTTATTGAAATTTCGAACTTTTATTTAAAAAATGCAAATAGAATATTAAAACCAGGGCCTTAGCGAAAAGTCAATAATTAGGGATGGGGGGAGGAGGGGAGAGTCAAGAAAATGTAGTGGGATGACTCATATATATTTTATTTCTCTCTCTCTCTGTGACGCAGAAAGATAAATTACTGCATATTTACACTGTAGTTTAGTTACTATGTTTCTGATTAAACTGTTGTAATAACTTCATTTTATGCTAAGAAAAGACTACGATTATGGAAAATTCGAGCGCTTAACTAGTGCAGTATTAAACATCATGTTGGCTTCATAAGTGCAAGTAAAATGAGCAAGTGTTGAAATACTTGTTTTAGTTACAATTTAGTATTTTTTCAAAACTATGACAGGTCCTCAAAACTAAATTAGATTTTTCAATAGAATTTCATTTTGTTTTTGGAACATAAATTCATTTAGTGACCTAGGAATCATTTCGGGGGGGGGGGGGGGGCTCAAAATGTGTTAGGGGGCTGAGCCGCCCGTAACACCCCCTTAGCTACGCCCCTGATTAAAATGCAATGTATAATTGTACACAGGGCTATAATTAAAAATGAGTAATGGGAGGGGGGGGGGGGCGCTCAAGAAAATGCAGGGTGGAGCTCATATTTTCATATGCGTATTTCAATAGCGGGTTTAACGGTGAGGCCACGGATTCATGACGCCCCCCCCCCACACACACACACACGCTGTACTGCAGAAATATTCTAAAAATTACTTTAAAAAATAAACATACCTTAAATCCTTATCCCCCCCCCCCCCCCCTTGTTCAATAATGCGAATCTTTCTGATTCTGTAAAAGGTCTACTCAAATCAAAATGAGGTAATATCTGACACATTTGTGAAAGCAATTTTAATCTCGAGAAATTTGCAAGTGTACTTATTCGAAAACTATGAGATTGAAAAATGTTTTGAAAAATCTATGAAATGAAAAGTGTCAAACATTCTATGAAATTCGGCATTTTAAACTAAATTTCCGTATGCAACTGCTAATTTCTCCCTCATGATAGATGACATTTCTGTGTTTGTCAAGTCTTAAAAATTATCGTAAAATGATTAATAACGTTTCTAAATCATTTTATGCATTTATAAGAAAATGAGAAACATTTCAATTTCTTCATATCTGAATGAAATCTGTGTGACTTATATATTTTGATATTCTGATATATATTTTGAATCACAAATTGATTTATCATTTAATTATCATTTGCTTTATCAAAAATTGTCATATTCTTGTCATAATAAAATAAGTAAATGAATTAGCAAGCCATATGAAATCCAAATCATTTGAGATTCGAGAATAACTAATACAAATAGAATAATAGGTATTTAGAGCTGTTGCAAACCGCATGTATTCGTTAATAAATAATTGCAATGATACGACTGTTTACTAATACTACCTCTAATGCAAAATACCGAATCTTTTCTTTAAATACTCGTTGCTGCTGAAAAACTGAATGAAACGAATTTCAAACACTACCTTCATTTTGGGATTTATACGAAGCCCGATTGTCTGTAAGATGAGAGGTAGTTTTTCGGACTTTAGACTCGGTATAAGTTATTATCACATACGGATATTTCATTTAGTTGTTTAGGTATTAGGAAGAAGAAAGATAGGAATGTGTTTTATTAAATCAGCATCCGTTCTTTTGCCGAATACGTTAAGTGTGAATTTGGGGGGAGTTTTTGAAGCAGAAAAAAAAGCTTTTAGAAGAACGATTGTTTTGAGATCGTTTAGGGATTGTACTATTTACTTGACAGATATGAAGTTTTATATGCATTTTTAAAACTTAAACAAAATAATTGCGCCTTTTTTTTTCTTTTTGAGATTACATATTATGTATTAATATTTCGATTTAAAAAAGAGCCATCGATCTAAGCAAAAGAAAAACAACGCGTGTTTATCATTTAAGAGTTTAATTAAACTATTTTTGTCTTAATTATGCATTTAATCTATTAAAATTTTCTTATAATTTCACTATAAAAAGAATGGAAGCTTATAGTAGAATAAAATATTCGTTATAGCTGTAATTAAAGAATGATGAAGTATTTCTGGAAAGAATTATGTTTGAAGGGTCACCATCAGCGCCGCGCGAAAGGGGGTCGAAGGGGCGACCGCCCCGGGTGCGGAAATTTAGGGGGCGCAAAATTTATAACGTCATTTTTGGCCTATTGCAAGAAAAATTTGGGAGGGGGCGCCAAATTGTAAATTTTCCCCGATCGCAATTTTTTCTTCGCACGCCCCTGGTCACCATATAAAAGTATTATATTATAACTTGATCTTCAATACGAAATGCTATTCGATTTGATATCACTTCTATGGCCATCAGTGCCAATTTTATGATTTCATGCATTAGATTGAGACTATGAATATGTTATGAAAATTTTGCGATGTTAAGCGGATTAAACGTTTTTGAGAATTCGATTAATGCTACTTTCCGTTATCGCATGTTTCACTGGTTTCACTCTTAAGTAGTGGGTATTTCCATTCAAATACACAATTAATATTTTTCTTTTTAATATGTACCTTAATATACTTGTTGAGGTGGACTCGCGAGAAACCATGAATTATACAAACGTAAGCAGCGTTTGAAGTTAGTTCCTCTTTGTTCGGTTGCATATGGGCTCATAACGGCTAACGAGTGGTATTTCTAAATAACGATTCGGTATTTCGTATCTTAGAGAATACCCGTTTCTTAGTAACGAATACGTACGGTTTGCAACAGCTCTACTCGCCACTAGCTTTTAACAATATGCTTCGCAGGGGCGTGCGAAGAGAAAATTGCGTTTAGGGCAAAGTTTCAATTTGGAACTGCTTTCCTCCCAACTTTTTCTTGTGACAGGCCAAAAAATGGCACTGGTAGTATAAATTTGGGACCTTTTTAAAATTCCACGCCCGGGGTGACCGCCCCATTCGCCCCCCTACTTTCGCACGACGCTGATGCTCCAGCTCCCCCTGTTTTTTCAAAGTTCCTACGCCACTGATTAGAAAATTGATAATATTTTTGAGAAATATGTAATTTTCTGTTTATTCCAAATCTAAAAAACATGCATTTTAGTCGTTACATTTTTATTTTTATGTTCTAATTTTTTTTTTATTATTTTTTACATACTTAAATATGATGTATGGCAACATCAGAATAAATACTTTTCTAGCTAGAATCGTTAAGTCACAAAAAGTCAAGTTGATTTAAATTGGTTTAAAGACACGTTGCTTCAGAATATGCTTAGAACTGTACTTTAATTAGGTGCGTTCGTAATTATTTAAATACGTAGCGCCTATAGTTGTCGTTCAGTCCGTCCGTCTGTCCGTCTGTCTGTCCGTCCGCATATAACAACGCAAAAACTACCCAACCGAATCGTTTGAAATTAAAAATACATAATTATTACATAATTTTGTCGAGTCATTTCAAATTTTATGAAAATCGCATGCATAGATCAATTACAGGGACAATCAAAAGGATTCCGTTGCATTGCGGTCAATGGAGAAAAAAGTTTCAAATGTATTTTAATTGTTTGAAATTTAAGACACATAATTATTGCATAATTTTGTCGATTCATTTCAATTTTTTTTTCAAAATCGGATGCATAGATCAATTACAGGGACAATCAAAAGGATTTCGTTACATTGCGGTCAATGGAGAAAAAAGTTTCAAATGCATTTTAATTGTTTGAAATTTAAAACACATAATTATTGCATAATTTTGTCGAGTCATTTCAAATTTTATGAAAATCGGATGCATACGTAAATTACAGGGACATTCAAAACTATTCCGTTATATTACGGTCAAGGGGAAAAAAGTTTCAAATGCATTTTAATGGTGTTACACTCATTCAAGCATAATAAAATTGACATGAACCTATGAAGTATATATATACTAAAATATGCATTCTGTACAATCTCTAATGCAAGGAATATTTATTATTAAATTACAGGACCATACAAAAGTATTCTACTACATGATGCTATACGGAAAAACATTGTTTAAGGCGTGTTTAAATTATATTAAACTAATTCACATTTTATGAATATGATGTACGTTGCTGAGGTGTAATAAAAATTACTTGCTATATATTTACAGGAACACAAAAATTTCGACCTTTTATACTGTATCTGAAGTACTGTCTACTATTACAGCAAGATCTGAAAATTTTTAAAACTTCGTTATCGTACGAACGCACTTCATTTGCTACGCTTCACGTGCAATTTCCAACTTGTTTTGACTTTTAATTTAATAATGTCTAACTAAACAAAATCACTTTCCGAGTTTTTAACTTCTTCATTGTTGAAACTAAAATAATGCTAAAAATACTCATTCATTGGTTTTTCAGAAACAAAATGACATCATATATGACAAAAAGAAAATTTCTGAAATTGATAATTTAGGGAGACTAGTAATTCAGGTTCACAAATATGGATTTAAAATTAAGTAGTCGGATGTGGCAATCCCAAAACTTTCTTCTATCTTATACACATTAATAATTCCCGAAAAATTACACGTAGCACCGTCATTTACAGCAAAATCGAATCAGCAACAACATATGTCAAGTTCTGATTTTTTTTAATTTTATGAAAATCCGTGCATTAATTTTTGAGATAAAATCATTGCAGAAATCGTAAAAAACTGAATAGAAGTACCATCTGTTGAGCAATTTACTCCAAAAACTGATTACTAATTTATATCAGGGACTTACTAAATCTGAAGTTTGATGAAAATTAAATTCATGCATTAGTTCGTGAGATAGAGCTATTGCAATAATCATGAATAATGTCGCATAGTAACGTCACCTTTTGGAAGATTTACACCAGAAAGTAATGAGCATCATATTACACCAAGGATTAACGGAATCTGAAGTTTTAAGAAAATCCATAAATTAGTTTTTGAGATATTAGTTTGTAAATCGTGAAAAAGGCAGGATATCAGCGCCCCCCTGAGGGCAATGTACACCAAAAGCTAATCAGATCTAATTTATATCAAGGTCTAACTGAATCTAAAGTTTTGGGAAATTCTGTGCATTTGTTCTTGAGATAGAAAACTACAAAATTTTTGTCACATATAGATTCACAGATTGACGGAGTGGCAGACAAACATTCTGTAAAAACATTTTTTAAGGTTCTCTGACCTTTAAAACATGCAAATTTGTCAAAAACTGGAAGTCGAAATTGTCACGAATCCAATAGTTTATTCTTGTAAAGATTAAAGAAAGTAAAAAATCCCCTTTAAATATCAATTAAATTATCACAAACCTAATTTCATACAATGACGAAATTAAGAGTTTTAAACAAGTTAATAATATACAAATCCTCAAAAAAATTATATTAAAGGATTTAAATTAAATACTTATGAAAACCTTTCCTTTCCTAGGCCACGCTTTCAAGCTCAGATGAAAACATTTTTTATTCTATAAAGAAATCATCATTCATGTTGTCATTTATAAAATTAATTTTTATTTATTGAGTTAAAATTCTGAATTTTTTAATGATTGTTAACCATATCATTTATAAACAAAATCGCATGATAAAACTTCTCAAATATTTTTTCATTTGAAATTTAAAATTTATTAAAAAAATGGACTAATTTAAAATTGCTATAACTCAATATGTTATTTGTATGAATTTAAATTATTTTAATTACAATATTATATGCACAAATAAAATTTGAAATGACCTGACAAAATTATGCAACAATTACAAGTTTTAAATTTCAAACGACTCGGCTGTGTAGTTTCTGCTCTGTTATATGTGGACACACAGACAGATGGACTGAACGACAATTATAGGTGCTACGTATTTACATAATTACGAACGCACCTAAAAAGAATAGAGATGGAATACATATGTGGACCCATACAGCGAAGAGGTCATAGACTTATAAACTGCATTATAAAATTTGCAATACACATACATTTAACGTTTCAATTTAAAAAACTATTAAAATATTGAATCATATAAATTAAGACAGACGTGAATACACTTTTAAAAAATAAATAAAATTTAAATATAAAAAATTAAAACAGTAAAAAACATTTAAAAATACAAAAGTAAGCGTTCCGCCAAGCTACACGCAAGGCCTCGTCAGTACAAATAATAATTCATTAGAAATTTAGAAAATTCAGAAATTCGCCTGCGGGAACATATCAGTGCTCTAAAAAAGCGGTAATTTAAATCCAAAAATTGTCCAACATTGCGTTCAAACGAAACACATCCCTTAGTTTGCGAAGTCCAGTATGTTAAAATCAGGTTGTAGCAATTATCACGGCAGAATTCTCCTCGAAGGCTGGTTCAATTGTTTACGATCGTCAACTCTGAATGAGGCTCGTACTGTCCCAAATGAATATTATCTTTTTCTAAAAAGTAATAACTAACTGTAACTGTCTTGATTTGTTCCAATGTTTGTTTAGCAATGAATTATTATTTGTACTGACAAGGCTATGCGTGTAGCTTGGCGAAACGTTTACTTTTGTATTTTTAAATGTTTTTTAGTGTTTTATTTATTTATTTGTATATAAATTTTATTTATTTAAAAAAGTATTCAAGTCTGTCTTAATTTATATTATTCAATCTTTTAATTGCATTATAAAATGCTAATAATCCTTGATTTAGCTCCCAATGGTATTTAATTTTTATCAAAATTTATTTTCCGTTTCAGCTTTTCGATGACATTGCCACCGAGCTTGCCATGGCTGTGATGCAGTTCCTACAATCACCACTCTCTGAAGAGTTAGGTACGTATACTAACTCGAATTTTCTGTTTCGGCATTGTTCACTTTCTGCTGTGAGTTCAAGATTAAGGTAAACGTATTTTAAGCAGCCTCCGTAAGAGATGCTATTTTCGGCAAAGGAAGTGAAGGCGTTTTTATGCATGCCAAACTTAACAGCAAAAACATTCTCGGATTTTTTTTTTTTTTTTTTTTTTTTTAATTCTTTTTTTCAAAGACTCGTAGAGATTTGATCTATCGCCATATTTTTAATTTTATGTTACATTCCTGTATGACATTACCCCGAATAAAAATCTTTAATTTGCACACTGGTAAACTCAGTACTCTGTAATGGATTACAGCATTTGCTAGTTATAATAAAGTTCTTGCAGTACCCAGTATAATTACTTAGATTACGCACTTTTTCTTAAATCTTCATAAAGTTATAAACGGAAATGTTTCAGAGATTTATCCACAAGCTTACAAAAATAAAAATAAGATATTACCCAATAAAGTAACAATAAGTCGTAAATTGAACGTCAAACGTGGCGAGTGAGGTGCATTCATTCGTAATATAACTAGTTTCATAAATATTAGAGTTTTGTGCAATAAATTTTTCTTTTAAACATTAATATATAAAATATATTGCTTTAATATTGAAACGATAAGTTTTAGCATGAAAATGTTTATAAGCTTTTCACATTTAAATACCAAATACAAAGGTTGCAAACCGGCTTCTTGAATTACAGAACATATTGTACGGCGTACAGAACATAGTTGAAAACGATAGGTTTTTTTGTACTTAAAGAGACACAGTAACTAGAAAACGGTCAAAATATCGATTTTCTTATTTTAATATTAACTGAAAGCTTCTTTAATTGTGAATATTTGGATACCTAATTTTACCTATACGACAATATATCATCAAATATTGTAAATTATGTTAATAGATCCAGCGCAATGACCCACACGAATGAAAACTTTAAATTAATTTTTCTCTATGTTCATATTTTTTATAACTTGCTTGTTCGATAAATACTAAGGCGTTTTTTGCTAATTTAGTTAGAGATTTTTTTTAATTACTCTTTCTTCATGGTGTATTTATTATTTTTATGCATGGATTTAACATTAAAGTTTGCGGTTATTTTCAAAAAAATATTTAAATTGAGAGTTTGTTGAATTTCCTTTCATTTTTTTTATGTACACGAGCTAAAAAAAAAAAAGAATCATTAAATGTAAAATCCCATACATCTAAAAATCCATGCACAGTCTTATACATATAGTATATTTTAATGAATGTTGGAGGAGAGGGGAGGGAAACAAAAATATTCATATTTATAAAAGTAATAAGTATTTTTAAAAAGTTATCTTTTTTTATTTAAATTTTAGTAAAATAGGCTGTTGTACAAGATTTATTTTTAATTTATTTAATTTTTAGTATTAAATATTGTGGCATCAGTATTATTCAAAACTGAAGAGACGATTTCAAATGTACTGTGTCCCGTTAGTATACGTATATTTTTTTTTAGATTGCTCACTGATAACACGAAAAGGTATTTTTCTATGAAAAATATTAATTTTATATTTAAATAAAGTTTTGAAATTTATGAAAAGTGATGCTTTCATATTAGTCGTGTCTTAAAGGTTAACACCCAAAGAAACAGCCAAAAATTTCGCTATTTATAGCAGCCTTTTTCATTCGGATTATTTTGGATTTTAAACACGTAGTTCGATTTCCGATTTTTTTTTTTCCATTTAGAGAATAAATTACTTTTATTTCAGTAACGTTAATCGTAGCTATCGAAATAGAGTTACTGAAGTTTAAAGATTATTTCATTGCCTGAAGCCTTACTAATGTCCTTATTTTGTGTATAATTTGATTCATATTTGTATGATAAATAGTCTAAGAAAGGGTTTTTGAAGACATTTGGAAAATAACGTATTACAATGGGATTTGAGAAGATATTACAACTTTCTAAGATTTTTTGCGTTTTATCGCGCATGATTGGTTCAGAAAATCCATATTTTAAATTTAAAAAGTGAAATATACTTATAAAATAAAGGAATCGCCAGTAGTGCAAAGCGAAATAAATAAACATGTATTATTATTATTATTATAACAATTACTAAGCGTCAAAACCTAAATAAAGTCAGAATAAGAAAGGTATAGCCATCTACAAGCATTTCATTATGTAAGAAAGTAACTGAGACAAAATAGTACACCAAACCCGAAAGGGTTAAAATTGTGTTTTATTCATATTATTTTATTTATTTGTGCTTGAAATGTTAATTTTGTCATGGAATATCAGCCTAAAATAAATGCTAAATATTATTTATAATATTTTAAGTGTCAATCTTCCTTAATCGAGCTCCACATGATAGAGATAGATTTTAAAAATTCATATTTGACAATTATTTTTAAAAACATGAAAGTAAAAAAATTGAGATACTTTTTACAAACAAATTGCATTAGAAATCCATTTTTTTTTTTTTTTCTATTCGATGGTATAAAAATTTGAAGGCCTCTCACTAGTCACTGAAAAAGACGCCGATGATAATGCTAAGTCTATGGGGGCTTTCTTTTCAAATATCTCGCTCAAATTTAAAAATTTTTATATGATTTTTTTTTAATCATAGGCTAGCTGAAGACGATATACAGCCGCGCTAGTTTTTAATTTTTCAATTTTGGTTTCAGATTAAAAAAAAAAAATAAATAAATAAAAATACTTTAACTTTCAGAGCCAGTTTGAACCGGGAATTTAAAAAAAATTCAAATTGGAATTCAAACTATCATAATATAAAAAATTTGAAACCAAAATCAAAAAAGTAAAAACTAGCCCGGTTGTGGATCGTCCTTAGCTATCCTTAAAAAAAAAAAAAATAAAATAAAAATAAATAAAAAATTATGGAAAACTATTAAAATTTGAGAGAGATGTTTGAAAAGAACGTCCCCATAGACTTAGCATTATCATCCGGATCTTCTTCTGTGACATTTGTTGCATCTAATTAATTTTGCAAAAAAAAAAAAAAGAGAGAGAGAGAGAGAGAGAGAGAGAGAGAGAGAGGTGGAATGCTTATATATTTGCCACTGTCTATATCAGCGTTAGTCACAGACTTGTTTTTAGCTTATAAAATAGATTAGAAGTTTGAACTGGATTATTTTTTTATATATAATGAATAGTTTTACTTGCTCATTTAAACTAAATTGATGTCTAAACTTCAATAATATTTTTTCTTTTCTTTTTTAGTGTTTCAAAGTTTAACTGCCTTGTACAGATTTATGTGCATTAGTTACAACGAAGTAAGTTATTTTCATGTACATAACAGTTACTTAATCAATGTCTATTAACATCTTTTTGCTTCAATTTTGCACAAAACCAAACCAAAGATGTTATTTCCAATGTAAATTAGTAGTAAGTAAACGAAAAAATGAAAAAAAAAATGATAAATTATTGTTATTTGTATGTTTTATACATTATTTTATTGTGCATACACATAAAAATCCAGAACTTTGCATAGTATTCGAAGTCTTTTCTTCTTTTCCTCGTGTATAAGTCGACCAACCTAATTTGTCTGCGAAAATTGTCAGAAATTCCTCGACTTATACACAAATATATGTTCTGTAATTATGAAGGATTTAACACAGTATTCAACTTCTTTGGATCCCACCGCAACTTAAATTTTCTTAAGAATTCTACAACACATCACAATTTTTTTACTTAAATTTACCCGAAAGTATAAGTATGTATATGAGTGTATTTATTGCAGAAAAAACCACACTGTTTAACAGAGAAAACAATTAATTAATGAAACTATTTGGAGAGTCAATAAAAGATCCGATGATAAACTACTTTTTTATGAAAAGCATACTAGTTTCGGTAGCATTAATCATACCGTCCTCAGTGCGAGGAATGACAGAAATTTCCGTCATTCTTTGTACTGAGAGTTTCCTTAATGCTATCGAAACTAGTATGCTTTAAAATTTAGTTTTGGTGCTATTAACGTTGCTTTTTTTTCCTGTTTATATTATATTGCGCCAAGTATCACCTTATTAATAATTATGTATAGACAGATTTTTTTTTTTTTTCTTTGGATAAAATTCTATTACACTTCATAAAGATAAATAGATTGTGCTTTTGATTAAAATAAAATATTTTCTTTTTAATATTAAATCTAGCATAATTCTTAAAAGGAATTTTCATGTAAAACAAGCCTGAAAATCTTTTTTTGTCACTAAATAAATATTAAAATGTTTGTTATATTTTTATAGAGAAGGGATAAATGTTGCACTGTCTTTCCTGTCTAGTCTCAGGATATCTTGAAAATATCCTAGAAATAATCCTATAATATCCTATATCCTTAAAAAAAATCTGATTCCTCTTAAATGACTCTAACATCAAATAGTTTCTGAGAAAACTATAAAAATATTGTGCAAAGGTTTAAATAAAGATATATGTCAATGCAATAAATTGCATAAATTATTTATATCAACGGAATTTATACGAGGTTTTTAAACTATAGAAAATATATAAATACATCAAAAAGTCCATAATCGCAAGTGACCGGTCACTTTTAACCATATAGTGTGAGGAGAAAGAGCGGATTGGCGCCGGTTGCATTTGATCTGGGGATCTCATGATCGGGAGGCGAGAACGTTAGCGTCAAGCAAAAGGCCAAGCCAGTTACTTTCAGCTAGTAACTCGCTTTATACTGATCTAGATCGCTACAAGTGTATTAATTAATGGATAATTAATTGGTACTTCATTTTTATAGAAGTTTTAGCTCGATACTGAAGATTGACGAAATTTAATTTGACGAGAAAAGTAAAATTTTCAAAAGCGTTTTCTAACTATCTTTATGAGCATTTAAAACCGCATAAGACTATAATATCTTCATGTAGTAACTATCAGTCTAGCAAAGGCACAAACAATTTTATTTTTATATTTACACATTTTGATTTATACAATGAGAAGCGATTTGTTTAAAATATGCATACATAAGCTGTACATATATAAGCAATAACAATTACATAAATAAGCTATACATTTGTAAGCCATAACATTTACATAAATAATTAATATAATAATATAATTCAAGACATATGACTATTGTAGCATGAATAAACCATATAAAAGATGTTTTTATTTGTTGTCGTTTAATTTTCTTTTACTGGTTAGAATAGTTGGCAAAACATTGCACTTTCATAAAATAAAGTTATGATAATATAAGAAAGAAGTAACCATTAATTAATCAATTTATTATTAAACCATTAATAAGCAATTCATTAATATGCAATTTTAATGTGTATACAATGCATAAAACATTTAAATAATAAGACTAGATTAGATTAATCATAACCTCTCTAAACTTATTTAAAAGAATCCAAATAATGTTCCTTTTCTTTTCTGCTTTTATAGATCCCTGCTCTTTTGAAGATGATAGGTCCTGACGTGGAATCTTTCAACGGTATGTCTCCAAGAGTCAATTCCGTTGTAGAAGAGATCCAAGTTAAAATGCGATGTGCTCGTGCTTGATTTATACTACTATTTGTACCACTTTCTCAATAAATGTTGTTTACAAAAATACTTTAATGTAGATTCATTGCTTCATTTTCGTACAGGACAGTTTACTGTTAAAAATTTTACTTTATTTCAGAAGATTACGATGATTTACTTGCAAAGATTTTAAACATCCAAGATTGAACAGCTGAAACTTTCTAACAAGCACACTGTAAAAAAAAAAAAAAAAAAAAAAAAAAATCCGTTAAATTTACGGCAAAGACTCCTGGCAATAATGTTGCCAGCAGTTTTTACCGTAAAAATTGCAGTAAAATTAGATTTTTAAAAAATTGCATTTAATTTTACTGCAATTTTTACAGAAAAAAATGCTAGCAACATTGCTATCAGCAATTTTTTCCATAAATTTAACGGATGTTTTTTTACAGTGCAGATGAAAACAAAACATTTTTTTTAATATATAAAAGTACAGTAGAGCGCCGATTATCTAGACGCCGCGCCAATTAACCGGATTGTCCAATTAACCAGAACGATGAATAACTATGCATTTCTTTTTCCCGCCTTCTGTGAATTTTTTGAAGTAAAACTTCTTTTGGCGTGTTTCTTTTGGTTTTAATTCGGCTGGATGTCACGGAAAGTTAACCGTTATATAACTAGTTCTTAATTCTGAAATAATGAAATCTCTTGTAAAAGCAAAGAAAGCAATGCATAAAATCAACTGTTTCTTGAACCCAAGAAATTTCTCTTCTAACGCACTATACGTATTTTTTTTTCCCAGGAAAATCCCTCTTTAACTTCATTTTCTCTAAAGCGAGTCAATTTTTTTTTTCCCCTTTTTTGGTGTCTTCAGAAAGAGGGACTCTCTCCTCACTCTCCGCTCGCGTTTATTTGTACGGTGTATGTATATATACATGTAATAATTTGTATGTGCACTTTTATGTACAACTTTGTACCAATTTTGTAGAAAATAAAATTTAAAAAAGCATTATAAGATATATTAACTTCCAAACATGCTATTCGTTTATATGCTAAAATACGCGCAACTACACTTGCCAGTCTTAAGCATGGAAAATTGTAAACGAAAGTTACCTAAAATTATTACCATATCCTTTTTTTATAATGTCCATTTATCCTGATTTTTCATTAACCAGGTCGGTCTTGGTCCTTGACAGGTCCGGATAATCGGTGCTCTACTGTAGTCCAGACAGTTTTGATAGTCGCTACGCATTATTAACTTCATGATTCTAATCCAGTGGCACCAACTTATATATGGGCCTATGAAGTGCAAGCTTACCCAATAATTGGGTCTCTTTGACCATACATTCCCAATAAATTTTATTCGTTTTTTAGTTACTAGTAAATCTGCAGATCAGGAGCCTCAACGTCAGCTTTTCACATCTTTTTTTTTTTTTAAACACACTTTGGGTAATATTCAACTCCCTGGAAACTGTAATTTAAAATTTTCAAATTGCGTAATTATTTATAAGAATAAAATAGGAATTAGAAGTTTTCAGCCATCAAAAGCGGTAAATTAAAAATTTAGATATGTTAGTATATTCTGAAATTTTCATGATCTGAAATTTTCATGATTTTTGTTTTCTTTATTATAATATAGTAGATTTCTTCAGGGGGGCGAAGCCCCCCTGAACCCCCCGAGCCTCACTTAATTTAAATTTGTCACTTTCTAATAATTGTGCTAATGATTGTTTATTTTGCATTTCTTTATACATTTTGATTTATAAGAATAAGTAACAGTTTCGGCAAATATTTTTCTTTAACTTCATACTTCTACATGCCTGCCAGCCACAAACATCTAAACCTGATGCATCAGGAACTTTTGTAAGTGTAAATTCAGTAATCTAGAGTTTTACAATTTTGTTTCCGAAAAGAAAAAGTTTTGATTGCATTTTGCTGCAGTTATAGCGGGACAGACAGACATATAGAAGAAGAGACTGACATATGAAAAAAATAAATTTCGTGTCTCCAAAGTAAGCCTTCACTGAAGTTTCGGCAATGACCTCATTATTCATGAGTTATTGATATTCATGTTTCTTGTATTTTTAACGACTACTATAAAATACCTGTTTTTGTTCAACTATGACGTCATATTTTAATAAGTGAAATATTTATTAAGAATATAATTTTTTTTATTTCTTTTACTTCTAATTATGTCCCCATTTTTGTCAGAAAAATTCCTATTAACGAAACGAATATCCGTGTTTAATATTTAACAAAAAGTACTATATCTATAGTTATTTTAATTCTGACGTCATACTTATTTTTTTTTTTTTTTTTTTTTTTTTTTTTTTTTTTTTTTTTTTTTCATAGTTTAATTTTTCGAATGGAAATTGCTCAATTGAAACTTATTGCTGTTGAAAAATTATTATTCCAAATTTTGATTTTTTTTTGGCAACGATAAAGGAAATTGCTTAAATTTTATTGTCTGAGCGAAGCGAAGTCTTTATACTCAGAGATACGTAACGATATTAAAAGTCAAAAAAATTCTTTCGTCAAGCAAATCTCAAAAAGTACTTGTCGGATTTTGATTCTGTTTGTACCAATAGGTACCTATGAAGGTAATCTGGTGAATGCACCTACTTTTAAAAATTAATTCCAAATAGTTCAAAAGTTATATTAAAAAAACTGATAAAAAAGCACAATATATTTGCATACGTCACAGAAATTTGGTGTGCGTGATTTTCACGAGCTGGATATTTTCGTAGATAACCGAATCAGTACATGGAGTAAATAGTAATCATTTACGCACTCAGAAACATTGAATGCAATGAAACATTTTAAAATTTAATCATGCAGGAAAATAAAACTTATTTTTTTATATTAAAAAAAATGTCCTAAAAACTTTGATTTTGAGATTTTGTGATAATCTCTTAATAGCATTTTTTGATCGCTAAAAGAATGTTTTATATATTTCGCGTGTGAAAATTAGAAACAATTACGTTTTTAAATAAAAAGTTTCTTTTATGACATCATTTTCCCCTATATTTATTTTTATTGCATGTTTTCTTTTAACTTATATTTTGTTTGTGTGTGGAAGTCAATTCTGGTCACTAATTTTTCGGCACGGATAAAATAAACATTTTATGAGTAAATAAACAAATAATAAATAAATACAGCCGGGTTACCATCTCAGGTAAAATAATGCCATTTTGACGCCAATTATGTACGCTGGTGCATATGTGACAACTTTTCCCATTTTTCATCCATTTCCTCTTGGCATACAACTTTGAAATTTGGAATATGTATGCATACCTGGGAGCAATACTGGAATTAGACATTGATTTTTTTTAATTCGATCCAAAAAGGGGCAACGGGGGCTATTTTTTAAAGATTTATACCATTTATACTGCATAAAGGAACCACTTATCTATTTTTATATACAAGAAGAAGTAAGTGGTATGTAAAAACAATTATAGTATACATAAATAAAATACTTGAGATAATATACTAGAGATATAAGCACCGGGTTAAGCGAGATTTTTTATGCCAATTAGGCAAAAACATCGTTTTGATTACCAGATACATATAGCATGCTATAATAACACGTTATTTATTTATTTCCCAAAAAAAAAGGGAATAAACGAAACATTTTCTGTTATAAAAAAAAAGAAATAAGAATCAAAAAATTATAATATTTTTAGAACAAACAATTTATTATTTTACCAAGTGTGTTTTCATAGTCGCTTATATCTTTTTGCAACATAGCGCACCTTTCGAAGCCAAAACTGCACAAAAGAAAAAAAATTAATATTTGCAGTATTTTTTTTAATGTAATGCACATTTCATAATCAGTAGGCTCGATAATCAGACCTCGTTTTTGTGCTTTAAAAGATGATATTTCATACGACATCTTTTTTGGATTCGTAGTTTTTCCATATTTGATAGTATGCGTCTACTCGTTTTGTAACTTTTTTTTTTGTAACTTTCTTCTTTATTAACAGTGACATTTGGATTTCCTATTTAAATAAAAATTCTTCTAAATACAAAGAATTTTGTTAAAATAAATAAATAAATGAAATGCGGACATCTATTGCCCAAATTTTTCCTATTGAATTAATAAAAATCAGTAAAAACATAATTTTTATGGTAATAAAAAGGTGACTTATGTAATAATAGAGTCATATATTATGTACGTTATGGATTAAGTATGAATATTTATCCACCATTTATAAATAACAATAATAATAAAATAAAATGCGGATAGACCAAAGTCTATATTTGACTGAAAACAACCATTTTCTAAATGCTTTAAAAAAATGACCAATGAAAAGTGATATTTCAAAAGTATTATGAAATTAGTTAAAAACCATTTATTTTAAAATAAATGAATAAAAGATTTATATTTTTAATAAAATAAATGGGATTTGAAAAATTATTGGAAATTTATCACCATAGATGTATCAATATTACAATCAGTACCTTGTATGCAAAATGGAACAATTAGCAATACTTTTTGTACCCGAAAAATGGTCGTTGCTTCTTTTAAGGTAAAAAAGTAGATTACGAAATATTCCTATACAGAGATGCCAAGTCCCCGCTTATTGCATAGCAGAATTTTCTTATAGGAAAAGTTATTTTTTAAATTCGCAGAATGTTCCAATTTAATAAAACATTTTCTGTATTAAAATACCGGTATCCAAAATGCCGGAGACTTGGCAGCTCTGCCTATAACATTTTAATTAATCACGATACTTTTTTTTAATCGGATTCAAATTTAGTGAAGACAATGTTTTTTGGCCAAAAGCAGCTTTTTTCCACATGTGTAACTACGATACAATTCCTTGATGCTGAAATAAAATGTTTTGACTTATGCTATCATTGCTTCCTCTTATTTATTTATTTGAATTTTAAATAAGATGACTCAAAATCGTGTTTTTTAAATGTACGGAAAAAATGCATTTCGAGAGAGGGCGAAAAGAACAATATTTGGCGATTTATTACCTGCGTTTGGCTAAGTGTCTTATGCTTATGCTTATGTGTTCAATATGCTTATTTTCATCATATTTTATCACAATGAATGACCAATTAAAGGTAACATCTCATTTTCTTTACTTATCGCAAGTTATTAAATGTGTATTCTCAACAATATCGCTCAGACTAATCCCTCTGAGGGAAGTCCTAGTTTAAAAAATCCCTATTGATTTTGTATGAAAAAGAAGGAAATTTTGAATTATTAAGAAAAATATTTGAATAAAATTAATAAAACATAGCTTATGTTTTTTTTCTGGGCTATGCTATATTTATACGCAAAGATACAAAGACATTAATTGTCTGAGCGAAGCGAAGTCTTTATACTCAGAGATACGTAACGATATTAAAATTCAAAAAAATTCTTTCGTCAAGCAAATCTCAAAAAGTACTTGTCGGATTTTGATTCTGTTTTTACCAATAGGTACCTATGAAGGTAATCTGGTGAATGCACCTACTTTTAAAAATTAATTCCAAATAGTTTAAAAGTTATATTAAAAAAACTGATAAAAAAGCACAATTTATGTGCATACGTCACAGAAATTTGGTGAGCGTGATTTTCACCGGCTGGACATTTTCGTAGATAACCGAATCAGTACATGGAGTAAATAGTAATCATTTTCGCACTCTGAAATATTGAATGCAATAAAACATTTTAAAATTTAATCATGCAGGAAAATAAAACTGTTATTTTTTTTATATTAAAAAATGTCATAAAAACTTTGATTTTGAGATTTTGTGATAATCTCTTAACAGCACTTTTTGATCGCTAAAAGAATGTTTTACATATTTCACGTGTGAAAATTAGAAACAATTATGTTTTTAAATAAAAAGTTTCTTTTATGACATCATTTTCCTTTTATATTTATTTTCATTGCATGTTTTCTTTTAACTTATATTTTGTTTGTGTATGGAAGTCAATTCTGGTCACTAAATTTTCGGCACGGATACCACAAGCGCATCAGATTTGGCGCAATTTTTTTCAAAGCCCATTTGGCGAAAACTCCCTTTTCAAATAACGCTTACATACACATTTTTAAATTATTTTCTATTTTCAAAAAGAACTTACAGTAAATAAAATAATAATAATAATTAATAACTATAAAAAGAAATATTTTGTATAATTAAAAGAAGGAAGTGAAAGTAAATAAACATTTTATGAGTAAATAAACAAATAATAAATAAATAAAGCCGGGTTACCATCTCAGGTAAAATAATGCCATTTTGAAGCCAATTATGTACCCTGGTGCATATGTGACATTTTTTCCCATTTTTCATCCGTTTCCTGTTGGCATACAACTTTGGAATATGGAGTATGTATGCATACCTGGGAGCAATACTGGAATTAGACATTGATTTTTTTTTATATTCGATCCAAAAAGGGGCAACGGGGCTATTTTTTAAAGTTTTATACAATTTATACTGCATGAAGGAGCCACTTACCTATTTCTATATACCAGAAGAAGTAAGTGGTATGTAAAAACAATTATAGTATACATAAATAAAATACTTGAGATAATATACTAGAGATATAAGCACCGGGTTTGGCGAGATTTTTTATGCCAATTAGGCGAAAACATCGTTTTGATTACCAGATGCATATAGCATGCTATAACAACACGTTATTTATTTATTTCAAAATGGAAAAAAAATTTCATAAATGAAACATTTCCTGTTATTAAAAAAGATATAACAATCAATAAATGATAATATTTTTAGAACAAACAATTTATTATAACATTTATATGATAACCAGCATATTAGGCAACTAAACGCCATTTTGGCACCAATTAGGTACCTCGGTGTATATAGGGCATATATGTGCCATATTTATTTGTAAAACTGAGCATGAAAGTTTACCAGGTGTGTTTTCATAGGCGCTTATATCTTTTTGCAACATAGCGCACCTTTCGAAGCCAAAACTGCACAAAAGAAAAATAATCAATATTTGCAGCATTTTTTTTTTTATGTAATGCACATTTTGTAATCAGTAGGCTCGATAATCAGACCTCGTTTTTTTGCTTTCAAAGATGATATTTCATACGACGTCTTTTTTGGGATTTGTCGTTTTCCCATATTTGATAGTATGTGTCTACTCGTTTTGTATCCTTTTTTGTAACTTTCTTCTTTATTAACAGCGACATCTGGATTTCCTATTTAAATAAAAATTCTTCTAAATACAAAGAATTTTGTTAAAATAAATAAATAATAGGAAATGCGGACATCTATTGCTCAAAACACAAAATTTTTCCTATTGAGTTAATAAAAATCAGTAAAAACACAATTTTTATGATAATAAAAAGGTGACTTATGTAATAAGAGTCATATATTATGTACGTTATGGATTAAGTATGAATATTTCAATGACAAGTTATATTTCAAAAGTATTATGAAATTAGTTAAAAACCATTTATATTAAACTAAATGAATAAAAGATCTATATTTTTAATGAAATAAATGGGATTTGAAAAATTATTGGAAATTTATCACCATAGATGTATCAATATTACAATCAGTACCTTGTATGCAAAATGGAACAATTAGCAATACTTTTTGTACCCGAAAAATGGTCGTTGCTTTTTTTAAGGTTAAAAAGTAGATTACGAAATATTCCTATATAGAGATGCCAAACCCTCGCTTATTGCATAGCAGAATTTTCTTATAGGAAAAGTTATTTTTTAAATCCGCAGAATGTTCCAATTTAATAAAACATTTTCTGTATTAAAATACCGGTACCCAAAATGCCGGAGACTTGGCAGCTCTGCCTATAACATTTTAATTAATCACGGTACTTCTTTTAATCGGATTCAAATTTAGTGAAGACAACGTTTTTTGGCCGAGAGCAGCTTTTTTCCACATGTGTAACTACGATACAATTCCTTGATGTTTACTTATGAATGTTTTGACTTATGCTATTATTGCTTCCTCTCATTTATTTATTTGAATTTTAAATAAGAAGACTCAAAATCGTGTTTTTTAAATATACGAAAAAATGCATTTCGAGAGAGGGCGAAAAGGACAATATTTGGCGATTTATTACCTGCGTTTGGCTAAGTGTCTTACTACCTTGTATTTAATACTCTTCACAATACTTCGCTGTTATATGGACTTAGGAGTTTTTATAAAAAGTTTGACGCAATTCGGGCTTAAGAAAGTGTGTTTTTTATTGAATAATACAAATAAATGAAAAATGAATACTAAGAAATACTAATAAAAGAAAAATGAAGCATTATATTGATCTATGTATATTTAAAAATTCATCTGCTAGCACTAATTAGATAATTTATGTCTTATGTGTATGTAATAGGAGATGAATAGCTTTTTATTCTGTATTTCTATGCTATAAAGCATTAACGTTTGTGTGTTTTTCGTTAGCATTGGGAGTACCTAGCCGATTTAAAAAATAATATGGGCAAAAAATGTTGGTAACCATCTTTGCTGCAAAATATACTATATTTTGCGTAGGAACAATAATCACCATCAATGCACGAGCGAAAAAAGTTCTAAAATTAAGAATTCTTTGATGTTGATATGACTAAATATTTAAAATCTTTTTTTTTTTTTTTTTTTTTTTTTTTTTTTTTTTTTTGTGGCAACTTTTAAGATATAATATTCTCGTTATGAACGATTTCTAAAACATTCGACAATTTAATTTCACATATTAAACATTTTTTTTCTAGAAAAAGTTTTAAGCCCAATTTATTGAGAATATTACAATTTCTAGGATACTGTTGGGGTCAGAAACTATAACTTTGGCATCACAGTAACTTATAAGATGTAAGTGCTCGTTTAGGACAAATTTTTAAAAAAGGATTCCTTAACTCTTATCGACAACCTCATTGCATCCGTGGAAAACAGATATTCAACATTATAAACTATTCGGACGGATTTCACACCATATAAAATACACTCCATTTCTCTTCAAACATAATAGTTTATGTTATTGATAGTTTCTCAAATCGGTGCAAAGCTTCTGTTTATGCTCATGACATCATTTCAAAGAGCTATATTTCCAATATAGGAAAATTTGGTGTTTTATTTTCTGTATTACTTTTAACATTTTGCATATTTCCAATTTTATATCCATGCATGGTTTGCTTTTCTTTTATAAAAAACGTATATGCAACAAGATTTTGTAGTTCTACGATTCGATATGCTTATTTTCATCATTATATTTTATCACAATGAATGACCAATTAAAGGTAACATCTCATTTTCTTTACTTATCGCAAGTTATTAAATGTGTGTTCTCAGCAATATCGCTCAGACTAATCCCTCTGAGGGAAATCCTAGTTAATTCATAAGTTTTGATGTTGACTTCATTTAAATTTCACACACGCTTTCAAATTTATAGCATTAAAAGCATAAGCATTAAGATGAATGGTTGCTTAGCAACCATTAAAAGAAAATAAAGAAAATGAAATAAATACATTTCAAATAAGTAAATCTCTAAAACAAATTAGTCTATATTATTGGAACACATTTATAAAAAATCTCCAAAATTTACAGTAATAATTTTAAAAATCTGACAAATGCGTTGACAAAATATCAAAATAATACGAATAATTTAACTGGTAAATTTTAGTTTTCATTTATCATTGAATTCCATTAATCAAATGTGTCATTTTCTCTCAGGGGAAAAAATGAAAATCATTGGATTTGCCGTAGAAAAACATTATTGCGCGAAATAAAATATTCTATATCTTCCGAACGAATGAATCAAATCTAACAAAAAACTATACAGCTTAATCCCAGTGTCTCACTAACATACCCACTTAATTTCAAGCCAATCGAATGCTTTTTACATCAGTTATCGCGTTACAGACAGACTGACTGACAGACAGACAGAATCCAAAAAATTTCGTGTCTCCAAAGTAAGTCTTCACTGACGTTTCGGCAATTAAATGGCTGAAATAAAAAAATTTTGTTTTATACATGATCCAAAAATAATTTAGCTTGAAAAATAGTAAGAATATCATTCAGACTTACAATAGACTGACTGAAAACTCCTTCAGCTGATATACAATAAAATCTCGGTACAACGAATGACACTTTAGCAAATTTTCCAGCTTAACGATTAACGAATATTATTTGGATTGTTAAAAAAAAATTCTATTTCGCTATTTCCATATAAAAATATTCACTTTAACGAATTTTTCAGTATAATCAACACTCCAGTGATTCGTTGTAACAAGATTTACAATACAATTAAATCTCTCTCGAAATATCCTGCGTATTTTTACGATCTGTTTTGATGTCATTAAACTTCATATTACTTACCCATCATACGTAGTATAGGGTAAGTCTTGCGATCGTTTTGAAAATCGAAAAAAAAATTTTGACGGATTTACACGTTTTAGATAGTGGAGATTCCGAAAAACATATTTTTAGAAAAAAATTTTGCCGTCTGTCTGTCTGTCTGTCTGTAAACGCTCTATCTCCCGAACAAATTGAGATAGAGACTTGAAATTTTGAATGTAGTTAGTATGTAAGAATGGAACGAACCCTATTTAATATTAGCAATCTCGATTATCCGGAACTATTTTTTTCGGACTCTCGAAAAATTCATTCTGATGAAAGGTATATAAAAGTTTTCGAATTTTTTTGTTCTAAGGAATGGACGTAAAAGGCAATAAAATAACACACACTTTGCATATAGAACGAAGTCGATCGGATTATTAGTTGCCGAGATATTTGTAATCCTGTTTTCCACATTCTTCGATTTTTCATGACCCTGTATTTCATTCAAATTTCAATTCAGAAGTATATTTTAATTGGAAATGAGACGCTTAATCCGACGCAGTTAATTATTAGTTAATAGAATTATTATTTTTGGAGTTATAAGGATGTTTCTTTTACGCAGTTCGGTATTACTTGAGTAGTTTGGCGTTTTATATAATTTGTCGAAATTGGTACATCAGCAGTTCTTTAATATAGCATTACTATGTATATTAACAATATTTAAATTTTGTTTATGAATTGCAATGCATTGTATAAATAGTTTCACATGTTTTATTTTCATATACATATCCATGATGGGTAAGTATTACGGTGGCCCCCAACGACTAGTTTTTATAACATTTAGTTTTTTTTTTTTTTTTTTTTTCATTTTTAATAGTTAGCAATTTTTAAATTATATTAATGTATTTATAAGGAAGATCTTTTGAGAATAAAACTTAATAAAATTATTCAATTATAATAATTTTATATTACTTACCCATCATACGTAGTATAGGGTAAGTCTTGCAATCGTTTTGAAAATCGAAACTTTTTTTGGCGGATTTACACGTTTCAGATACTGGAGATTCCGAAAAACATATTTTTTTGAAATTTTTTTTTTGCCGTCCATCTGTCTGTCTGTCTGTCTGTAAACGCTCTATCTCCCGAAAAAATTGAGATAGAGACTTGAAATTTTGTATGTACTTAGTATGTAAGAATGGGACGAACCCTATTTAATATCAGTAACCTCGATTATCCGGAACTATTTTTTTCGGACTCTCGAAAAATTCGTTCTGATGAAAGGTATATAAAAATTTTCGAATTTTTTTGTTCTAAGGAATGGACGTAAAAGGCAATAAAATAACAGACATTTTGCATAAAGAACGAAGTTGATCGAATTATTAGTTGCCGAGATATGTGTAATCCTGTTTTCCGCATTCTTCGATTTTTCATGACCCTGTATTTCAATCAAATTTCAATTAAAAGATATATTTCAATTGTAAATGAGACGCTTCATCCGATGCAGTAAATTGTTAGTTAATATGATTATTATTTTTAGAGTTATAAGGATGTTTCTTTTACGTAATCCGGTATTACTTGAGTATTTTGGCGTTTTATATAATTTGTCGAATTTGGCTCATCAGCAATTCATTAATAAAGCATGACTATGTATATTAAAACTATTTAAATTTGCGTTTAAATTTTATTTTGGAATTGCAGTGCATTTTATAAATATTTTACACATGTTTTATTTTCATATTTTATATTATGCATATCCATGATGGGTAAGTATTACGGTGGCCCCCAACGGCTAGTTTCACTCGGAAAAAAATATAATTTAACATTGAATTATATTTAGTCATTCTTTCCTGCCCCGCCTCAGTTTTCAGCTCACCCAATATTTTTCCAAAGTTTGCGCTACTGTTCTAATTTATAATGTTTTCTACTATATCAAGAATTTAAGATTGTCTTACAAAAAAATAAATACAGTCGAACCTCTATATAACGAAACTCCATACATAGAATTTCTCCATATAACGAATTTTTAGTAAGAACGGTCCCCTTTTCGCATGATTACATTAAAAACAGACTCTATATAGCGAAATATCTATCTCCATATAACGAATTTTTTCATAAATTGATCTTAATTTATTCAGTTTTAAAAAAGCTTCGAAACCATATGGAATCAATTTTCCATCACTTATTTTTGATTTATCGTTCAGTGGAGAGGTTTTTTTTTTTTTTTTTTATAAATATTACTTCTCTCCTTATTCTTTAAATCTAACAAGTTCGTCCCACCTCCCACACACCTTTCAACATCCTTCTCAAAACACAGTCAATTGAATTGTTACACATATAAGAGAGGAATCAATGAGAGCACATAAGAGAGACCTTCAAATGGAGGAAAATATCAACTACAATTTTTCATTCCTTGCTAAAATTTGAGAATTTTTTTTGAGAGCGTAACAATTGTAATTTTAAAATCAAAACAACAAAAAATTACAGATTTTTTCCTCTGAAATTTATGTAAGTCTTCCTCATTTGATTTTCATTAAGCTTTCAAATAAATGTCTTTTCTCTTTTTTGAAACTGCTTAAATAAGTAAGAAATAAAATGTTAGGTTAATATATACTTTTAAACATTTCAAATTCTTAATTAAAAAGATCAAAAATAATATTTGTTCAAAATTTACACATTAAATACTATTTTTAACATCATACTCTATACATCGAATTTCTCTATATAACGAATTTTTTACTGGAACGATGGATTTCGTTATATAGAGGCTCGACTGTAAATAGAAAATGTTATTTTTAATGCAAAATTTCAACAGAATCCATATGGTAGTATTATTTCCCTCCAAAATATTCAGCGTCACTGTTTGCATTGAGGCTTCTAAGTTAAAATTACGCAGTAAACGAAAAAAAATACTTTTAGTGTCTTAAAACACGAATAATTCACAGAATTTAAAATATCGAAATTCGCTAATTTTTTGTCCTAATTTTTACTATTTAACTTTTGAAAATATGGAGGGGTTTTTTCTTTGCAAATGAATTTATACCGTTAAAGTTAACACGACTTATAAAAAGGGCCGTAGCTGGAAGTGAACCATAGGGGGCGCTCAAGAGAATGTAGCGGCGGCTCATATTTTTTTTCTCTCTCTCTGGCGCAGAAAGATAAATTAATGCATATTCGAATTGTAGGTACTATGTTTCTTATTAAACTGGTCCCTCATAGCATGCATGGTCACAGAGACGTCACAATGACGTCACTGTGGTCACATCACATCTGTGACCAAAATGCCGCCACTCAGTGACGTCAGATTGTGACTGAGATGTGACTTTTTAAGAATCTTTAGAAAATTACAAAAATTCTTCAAAACATGTTATTTACTTAAAAAAACACTTTTTCACAACGTCGCTTTTGTCATAGTTTCGTCACGTTGTTAATGTCAAAGAAGTCACAAATGACACATTTTTCACAAATTTGTCACAGCGTGACTTCACAAAGTGGTCACAATGTGACGTCACAAACGAGCTCTAAAACGGCCATAACGACTTCATATTTTAGTCACTGTGACTTCACATCGACGTCACGGGACGTCACATCGACAATAGATGGTCACAAACTCACAGTGTGACTTTACAACGACGTCGCAGTGACGTCACCAGGCTTTACCGGTTGTAATAACTTCATTTTATGCTAAGAAAGGTATAGGATGAAAATTTTGAGTGTATAACTGGTGCAAAATTAAACATCATGTTAGCTTCATATGTACACATAGGATGAGGGAGTGTTGAAACACTTATTTTAGATACAATTTAGTAATTCTGCAAAACTGTAAAAAGGTCTCCAAACTAAATTAGATTTTTTAACAGAATTTCATTTGAATTTTCGGAGCAGAAATTCATTGAGTGACCTTGGAATCTTTTCCAGGGGGGGGGGGGGGGCTAAAAATATTTTAGGGGGGCTGGGCCGCCCATAGCGCCCCCTTAGCTACGGGCCTGCTTATAGGAATCAGCTGCTGTTCAACAATAAGAAAGGACACTTTGTATATCACTGTTATTTCCACATAATCGCTGATTAATAGCTAATAAATAACTCGTTAGATTTAGAGATATTCTTCCAACTGCAAGTTTTTATTTATTTATTTATTATTTTTTTTTAAATACTATTCTTCTCATCTTAGAAGTCACTTAAAATCAAAATAGGTTTTTTCGTAAATGACACATTTTTAAATTTTTTATAAGATCTCTGAGTTCTATAAATTATGTTTAGGAAAACATCTCCCTTGCTCAAGCAAGGGGAGAAAACATTGTATGATAAAAATTACTGAATCATGATACTATATATTTTAGGAATTTTTTAGCATAGTCTGTTCCTCTTTTGGTACCACGAAACGATGGAAATTCCTAAAATTCTAAGTAAGAGAAAGAGTTGTAAATTTTTCGCCCTAGAAAAAATTTATTACACTTATCACAGCATGAATAACACTTTTCAAAATACAGGGTGTGCAGCAAATAAAACCCCTATTTCAAAATTAAATTTCTTAAAAACAAAGATCGATAGAATTATGCGGTAAACGGTTTGTTTATTATAGGAAAGCTGTAAAAATCTTATGCAGAAGTTTCGCATGGTGGATATTTTGAAAAGATTATGTTCTGATTGCAAAGAATGCTTGACTTGACATTTTTCTTGTTTTAGATTGCTTGCAGAGAACGAGTTTTTCGGCGTACAGTGCCATATTTCAACAATTATTGGAATTTTAATTTCTGAAATTTCCAACTTAAAAAAATTTTGTTCGAAAAATCGTTAAAATATGGCACTGTACGCCGAAAAACTCGTTTTCTGCAAGAAATCTAAAACAACAAAAATGTCAAATCAAGTATTCTTTGCAATCAGAAATCAAATTTCATTTGCATATTGTGTTAGCTAAATGTATGGAGCAACTTTTGTGAAAGTCTCAAAAGCATAACTTGAAAATTCTGGAAGGGATCGTCGATGGAATAAGGTCAAAATCTGTTATTCCCAAAATGAAGCAAAAAAATGAGGGGCTGTATCCATTTATCGATTGATTACTGTCAATATAGAACAGATTTTGAGCTTATTCTATCGACGATCACTTTCAGAATTTTCAAGCTATGCCTCTGAGACTTTCACAAAAGTTGCTCTACACATTTAGCTAACACAATATACAAATGAAATTTTTATAGCGTTTACGCATGCGTAATGAAAGATTATTTAGTAAACCTGCTCATTTTTCGTACAATTTTTATTATTTTTTAATTCTGATTACAGGGTATTCTATACAATGCTGTTTGTCATATTTTCTGGAAAGACTATCATTTTATATTAAGAACTCTGGAAATTATAAGCAAAAGAAACTTGGAAAAAATTGGGACTGTTTTTATAAAAACCTTAATTTCTCTACAAGTATACATGCTATCCGCATAAAAATGAAGTTTATTACTATAAGCCACTTAATCCTAATCTACAATTTGAACGCTTTTGCTACATTAGTTTTGACAGGGTTATCCAAAAGATATTCGTTTTTTGTCAATTTGTTGCTGGTCCCCTATGAAGTTTCGGGAAAAAATCTGCTCGGAAATATACGACGATGTACTATTATGTTAACACATTCAAAGTTTCAGGATAATCCCTCGTGTAGTTTTTTAGATATTTAACAAAATTTCTAAAATCGCAGGTGACCAGTCACCTTTGGCACACTTCTTTTTCATTAGGGATCTTTCTATAGTAAATGTAAATAACATATTAAAATTACAGAACAATACAAGTATAAAGGTACATACAAATATTATACAGACATACATACAATAAATACATTAAACCCAACTAGAGTGAAATATTAGCCAGAGCCAAGAATCGAACCTGGGACCATAGCATCCCAATGCATTGCTCTATCCACTCTCAGTGGATAGTGCGACAACCTGGAATGCAACAAAAATCCATTTTCGAATATTTATTATTTTCGGATCGTTGCGGAACTTCGTCCGATTATACTGTGAATGTGTAAATTAGTTTTAAGCAACAGAATAGAAAATTGATTATGACGGATGTAAATTTTCCAAGAGGGTGAAAAAAAGTCTAGGCCAGAATTTCACGCACTTGGAAAATTTACATTTGTCATAATTAATTTACCTATAGAATAATCGTGTTTTAAATTAATCTAATAGAAAATTGATGTTCTAAGAAATCGAACTGGACGAGAAAACCCTCAAATAGTCTAAATTTTAACAAAGTCCCACATATTGTCGGGAAGATGAAAAGAAAAGGTGCTTCATAATTCATCTTTGCGCTAGACAGTTTTTTAGACAGGCTAAAAATGAGGGCGCCAAAACGGCATCTCTTTCATAAGTACCTACACGTGAAATCAGAAGAGTTCCCGCGGGTGACCAAACATCGAAACATGTCTTTCACGGCACAAGGGAAACCTCAATGAGCCAATAAGAGGAGAGCTTATTAATGCCATAAGCCAGAGGTTCCCAAAGTGTGCTCCGCGGAGCCCTTGGGGTTCCGCCTGAACTTTCCAGGGGCTCCGCGACCTTCCCGGAAAATAAACAAAACTTAAAAGAAATTAGCATATTGCAAGTGAAAGATTTTCAAAATTATGTAGGAATTTTTTGTGCGTGTGTGTGCGCGCCAAAATATAAATACGTATAGCTTGTTTGAAAAGTGCACTACTGTACCTCAAATCCTTTACCTCATTTGCATTATAGATCTGTTTATTTTCTCTATAATATTTTTGGTTTGAATTGCTTTATTTTATGTTTCTGCTTTTAACGTGTTTTAAGAATTAAAACGCATGAAATACCATGGGAGAACTGCGAAGATATATGCACCGATAATGCAAAAGCAATGGTAGGTCACAATGTTGAAACTATTGCAAAAATTAAGGATAAATCAAAGAAATGTAGCAGTAGCCATTGTGTTCTTCACAGACGCGCGCTAGCCTAAAAAAATGCCTCTTTAACTTTTGACAGTTCTGAATGATGTGATAAAATGATAAACTTTATAAATTCAAGACCAGTTAATGGGTGACTTTTCAAACTAAAGTGAAAAGTTATAGGAAGCCTTAAATCCATTGCTGCCAACATATCCCGCTTTTTGGGCCCGTAAAAATTTTATAGAAAATTTTACCATTTCCAATCGCCATAATCTGCCGATTAAGTAAGTCAAAAGTTTCTATTAAATTTTTCCGGGCCAAAAAATTGGAAGAATTGGCAGCTATGCTTAAATCCCCCAATCCCTTACAATTCATCCCCTCACTAGGTTCATATTGCATTTGTGTATATATATTTCTTTTTAATGTTATTTGTATATTTAATTTTTTTTATTTTTTTTCAATGTACAACAATGTTTGTCGGTTATAACTCCCCTTTTTTGTAATATCTTGTATCATTTAATAGCCCCCTCATTAGATTAATTTAATATTTATATACGTTGTGTACATAGTTTTTTTTTTTTCGTAACTTCAATTACTTTAATCTGTTTATTTTATTTTTATAATTTCTTAGTTATTTAAATTTTCTGTTCGGTTTTACATAATTGTACTTAATGTTATAAGCAATGTATATTGCTGAAAACGCATTTTTATTAGCATCTTGTATCCCTTTACAATTAATCTTTAAAATTTTCTTTCAATTGGTCTCTGCTATATTTTTTAATCAGAAATAAGTATGTAGCAATTTAAAATATATGTATTGGTTCATTACATTTGTCATCACAGAATTAAAAATTTTGCTAAGCTCCACCCCTTTCTTAGAATTTTTTCAATGAGTACTCACCTATATATAAATTTAATCCTACCCATATATCCTATTTTGTTAGTAAAGTTTTTCTACTAGTTACAGTTCGTTTAACATGTGTTGTTAAAAGAACTGAATATCTGTTTTGTGGCAAAAACAACGACGAAAGAAAGTTTCGTTCAAAACAACAATTAATAGCCAAATACTTAAAAAAAAAGGACAATGCTGCCCTAACAATACAGCTTATAGATTTTGCCCCGCCCACTTAACCCATTAACGCCCAGCGTCCTTTTTTGAGGACGGTTACAAAAACAGCAAGAAAGCAGTTTTCCCACCAGTAAAGAGGCAGACAAATATATACCTTATTTCACGAGACAGAATCCTCGATAAATTTAGATAAAAGTTAATTTGCTTTTAAAAGTGGTGGGAAATACAAAATTTAAATTTTAACGAAGAAAACAATTCGGACGTTAATGGGTTAAACACTAAAACGATGACCTGCTTCTAAAAGTGTTTTTCAAAAAAAAAAAAAAAAAAAAATAAGCTGATACGCAATTCATTTTTTTTTTTTATTTAGAAGTACTAGAAACTCAAAGAAGATCAAAAAAGTATTCTATAACCGCTTGATTCTGTTATGGGTGGTCGGGACTATCGAAAACGTGTTACATAGTTGCTCATATGTGACTGGAACTACACATTTTTGTTTTCTCAAGTAGCCTCGGAATTATACAGAAGTATCTCTCTGCAAACGAAAACTACAACTGACCTTTTTTTCTGTGTGTGTGGTTTTCGCCATAAATAATAATAGTTTTACGTAAGTCCCAATGCGATGCATTGCATAATCCAAACATGGATAGCATTTTGATCTTTAAATCCGAGTTCATACTAGAAACCCCAAAAGAATATTTTTTATTTTTAAAATGGATGTCATTATCCCGTTAAGGGGGTCCAGGGCTAAAAATTCTTCAAAAATTGCATTTTTTTAAAAAATTATTGGCTTAAAAAAACCAGAGTTTTTTACCGTTAAATTCCGTAAACTGCATGTTTTTATCCTCATTAGATCGAGAGATATAACACATTTTGCCTTGAGAAGCGGTGCATCAGCTGCCCTTCAGCATCCCTGCCATCAGCATTTATCTCAGAATGTATTTTTTCACAATTTGTTTACATTAAAAGGGCATGTCTAAAGTTCCTTACAAGATATATGCGTGAAATTTTTAACATAACTTTTTGTGCTATATTTCCAACAAATTGTCCTCAGGATTTTTAATTTTGAGTTATAATTGTGAAAATAAGCTAATTAATGCAAAACTCACTCATACAAAAACTTCATTTTATTAATTACATTTTTTATGAAATTTTTAATTGATATTTTAAAAAATACTGAAGACAATTTAAAATGACACATTTTCTGTACATAAAAGTTTACTAAATTTTGTAAATCGAGTAAGTATTTCCAGAGTTATATCGAAAATTAAATATGTTTAAATTTTTAAAATTTAAATAAAAAAAATATTTAAAATTTTTCAGATTTTTTTTTTTTTTATTATTATTATTATTTATTTGCTAATAATATTATTATTATTGTAAAATATATTTCAGAATTTTTTTTTATAACAAAATCTGCATAAAAAAAAAAAAAAATAATAAATCCTTGGACCCCTTTAACATAATCGCTTGGGTAAAAAATAGTTTGTTTTTTTTCCTCGTTAATAAAAGCTTTCAAAAATCACTAATTTTTAATTATAATTTTTGGTGTATTTGAAGGAAATATCTCGATTATACAAGGTAGATATTTTAACTTCCTCAGTACGAACGACCTCAAAAACCAATTAAAAATTACTACACAGCATTTTCAAAGACGTATTAGTCTATACATGGATTCTTATGATATGCACGTATTTAATAGAAACGCCTCAAAGTAATTTTAACACTTCTAGAAGCATTTAAATCAATTTAAAGACTGTTATTTAGCGTCTCTTCCAGGCTGTTATTTAGTGTCTCCTCGAGGCGACTTTAAGATTGAAAAGGTTAATCAAAAAAAAAAAAAAAAAGTTTTAAACCTCATTTTTGTTTTATTGTGTCCAATAATAGTAATATTAAATAGAACTGACATAGAGTTATATAATAGAAAATTTGTTTTTTAAAATTTCTCTTATGAATGCACAATTAGTATATCATTACAAGTGTCAAACTGAGAACTTTGTTCCAGTGTTGGAAATTACTGGCTCAGACTTTTTCCTGTGGATTTTTCTCTACTCCATACGCATAAAAACATTAATTTGTAAATAACAGAATATCGTTGGTTTCAGGGGCTCCGCCTAAGAAATTCTTTTCCAAAAGGGCTCCGCGACTCCAAAAGTTTGGGAACCGCTGCCATAAGCAAAGAAGGTTCCAAATGGATAAAAAAGACCGATTGTTTTTTACGGGAGACTGGGAGATGAGATCCTGAGAAAAGAAGACAGTTTTTCGGAGTGAGAAGGCAGGTTTAAAATACCTGGTTAGGAGATAAGGTTTTTTCTCTCCAAGAGAAGATGAATGACGGCTCAGAGTTTTCGCTGAAAATCACTTCGATTCATACTCCGGAATTTGGAAGATGAAGGAAGGACCAAAGTCAGGTAGATTAGACTGAAAGATTATCTCTTCATAAAAAAGATTTTGGGGATAGTGAATATGCTTAGCTTGAACTAATTAACTTTTGTTACGGACTGAGAAACATTCTGCTATCAAATAGACTTTAATTGAGACAAGAACCTCTTCATAACTATTTTAATTGTTTGTGATAATGACTTTTGTAACCTAGATTCAAATTTTCTTTTATAAATGTTTTCTTAAATATACATTGGTCGACGCCTTATCGAAAAATCAGTTCACGCTACCCGATCTTCACGTTGAAGGCTTTACGATGTTTTCAACCACACCTACCTGTCCCAAGGTTTTTAGAATAGATAGGTTGGCTTGTTACTAAGGGCTCGATCACGCCCACTCCCGTTGCTATGCAGGATCATACGTCACAAGAATCCAGGGAACCCGGAAATCTCCTAGTTTCTTCGGACGTAACATATATTTTCTTTGTTTTTGTCTGTTTGTTCGAAATATTTCTTTTAGATTTGAAGAAAAATACACAAAGATTTGAATTTGAAACTAGTTCTCTTAACTTGAATGGTGTAGACATTTTCATAGTTGCCGTTTTTATTTTAGCAAAACGTAAAATAAACCGCTGATGATCGCATTCAACGAATTCCGAATAAACATTAAAAATAAGAAACCATTTATCACATTAAAATAAAAAAGTAAAACCGAATTCCTTTTCCTGATGTAGAAAAACTGAGGAATTAAAAAAAACCCAAAAAACTAAAAATTTAAAAATTGAAAATAACAAAGTTTATTGTACATAATTTTACTGTCTAAAACTTTGCAACCAGAGTGTTTTTTTTAATTGGAAAATATCATATTGAAAAGTCTTAAAAAATTACTTATCACGGGGTATGAATTTTATTATATTAGACTAAAACTTTGAAATCTAATTCATTTTACGGATGTCAAAAAATAGTCGTAAAATGTGAAAAAACTCTTAAAACAACTTTAAAAAAAATTCGAACATCTATGATTTCCAAGTAAACTTCGTTGTTAAGAGGCCATCATTTATTATACTGAATTAAAATGTAGCTATCAGATTCCTGTAGGTAATATAAAGAAAAAGAAATGTGATTTTTTTTATCACAAAGTTCACAAAAATAATTATAATCACATAAAAAATTAAATTAAAAAAGTTGTAATTGTTATAAAGTTTTTTTAACCTTTTTAAAAACATATGTTATCCTCCTATTAAAATATCTGGTTTAGCATTATTTTAATTTATTTTCCTTTAATTAATAATTGATTGTTTTCATTTTGCTATTAAAATATGTTACCGACGTAAATAATTCGCCCGTAAAGATGAATAAAGTTTCTTTTCTTTTTTTTTTTCTTTCTTTCTTTTCTTTTCTTTTTTTTTTTTTTTTTTTTTTCAAATGATCTGAAATTTGGAAAAATCCAATCGACGGGTACAGGATTATTCCGAATTGCTGACTTTATTAATATGCTAAAAAAATAATAATTGCGTACGCTGTAAGTATTTTTTAATATTTCTTATTACTTAAAAATATTTTAAAACTTATTAGTTTTTATAAATATAATTCTAAAAAATTATTATTTTGTTTTTCTAAATTGTAGAAATTCCATATTGAAACGTATATTTTAATTCAATGAATTCAAACTACTATTTTACTAAATTAATAAATATGTATAAAAAGTAGAAATAGACCACTAATAAGTAAAAAACAATATATCATAATAACAAAATAAGAGAGAGAGAATAAAAATTGTAATACAGCTATAAACGTTTTTCCTCTTATTTTCAAAAATATTTTAATTTTATCCGCTGCATCACTGTAAAAATTTTAAAACTAATTAATTTTCTTCTAAGTAGTTTTAAAATTAAGATCTGTCACTTTTTTACACGAGTAAAAACAGTATTGACATTTATTTATCTTCGCTTAAAATTGCATAGTAATACAACTGTTTATATCGTATTAGCATGGTATGAAGTCCGACTGCGGATTCTTGTGACGTAGAGGAGCGGAAGCCCTCTGATTGGAGGAAGTTACTGGCCAACCTATCTATTCTAAAAACCTTGGACCTGCCCATTCGCGCTGCGAGGAATGGGTGGGGCTTGAAGCCGATGTAATAAATGCCCAAGACATCCAAAACCTGCTTATCGGCGACTTTAATGAAAATTTTTTCCGGCGAAATTTTCTGTGATCGGGACTACCTCCTTCTCAACAATTTTGAAGAGGGTCGTGATTCTACAGGATTCGCACGTGACAGTATGGGGGTGCAAAGAGTAAAAGGGGTGTTTTAGTCTCACTGGGGCCCTATACTGAGGCGTCCACAGAGCCGTAGCTAGAAGCAAATAATGGAGGGAGATGCTTAAGAAAATGTAGAGGGGTTCATAATTATCTCTCTCTCTTTCTCTGTGACGCAGAAAGATGAATCAATGCATATTCACACTATAGTTACTAAATTTCTCATTAAACTGTTGTAATAACTTAATTTTATGAAAGAAAAAAAAATATGATGATGAAAAATTCGAGTGCATAACAAGTGCAATATTAAAAATCATGTTAGCTTCATATGTGCCAATAGGATGAGCAAGTACTGAAACATTTATTTTAGTGACAATTTAGTATTTTTGCAAAACTGTGAAAGATCCTCAAAACTAAATTAGATTTTTAAGCAGAATTTAATTTGGATTTTCGGAACATAAATACCTTTAGTGACATTGGAATCTTTTCCAGGGGAGACTCAAAATGTTTTAGAAAGGGGGGGGAGGGCTAAGCCGCCTGTAGCACACCCTTAGCTACGGCCCTGCGTCCGATCATTGAACCCGTCGAATATTCCTTATCGCCGGCTCTGTATCGAAATTATCAAAAAGGCTCAAAACCAGTGTTGAATTCAGACTTTTTTTCCGGGGGGATTTCTGTGGCTCCGGGAGGGGGATATTAGAGAAATCCGGGCAGATCCGGGCACTTCTTGACCGCTGAAAATACAAAATTGCACATTTCCCGGCGAGGACATTTTATTGCTCCGGGGGCGGGATGTCCCCTCCCCCGGGCCACCATCTGAATTCAACACTGCTGTAAACAGAACTCATTAGTTTCTGTTTTCAATTCTAATTTTTCACTCATAGTACAATATTACTGGTTTAACATGCATAAATATAAAAGAAAACAAATATTTCTTACGGAGAGCTCTGGATATTTTTAAACCGTGAGCAGCTTCCTGGAAGAGAGATGGTCTAAATTTAAACCAATTAGCTTATAACCGAAGTCGCACGTGTCTCTCAGGTCATAAAAGAGGTTAAGGCTGGATAAATGTATCGTTAATCTCGAAAGACGACAGCGATATTAAAAAAGAAAAAAAAAAACTTTTTGGCAGATTTTATATTTATGCATCAAAATGATAAAAAAAAAATTAATAAATTTGTACTGCTTAAAAAGGCGAGAAACTTTCTCATTTTTACTTTCTTTTATGAATTTTTGTTTTTATATTTATTTATTTGACTTTTCATAATTGAAAAGTAACTGTAATTTATATTATAAAACAAAAACATGTCCATGAATAACGCTGACGACATATCGACGATGACAACGACCTCAGCAATAAATTTCTGTTTATCGCAGCACATTTATTAACTTTTAACCATCACACAATTTTAATTTTTATACCTTCGAATTGAAAACAAAATACTTTTAAATGCAATTTGTTTGAAAACTGTGTTCAATTTACTTGTCATTTATGTTTTTTAAAATAATTTTCGATCGTATTATTGTTACGAATTTTGTAAATAGTTAGTGTTTGTACTGTAAAATAATGTAAATAATCTTATTAAGCTCCATTTCTTTACTAATATTAGTTTTTGTTACATTGTCTCTGTTATCAAGCAAACTTGTCTATTATTTTCAATGAATGTCTATGGCAGCTTTGCGAAATATTAGAGATATCGCCAAGTTGGCGACAAACTTGGCGATTGTTGGCGATGGTAACCCTTCCCTACTCTATGGTAACCCCCCTATTGATATGCTGATACATTGAATGTTGTTCCGTGGATTTTTCGAGATGGTTCTAGAAATTTCCAGCACCTGCTGCGAGCCTATATAAGGAGAGCGATACGAGGTGTTGTTGTTATTATTTACCAGTCAGTCATTGAGTGAACAAGGCGTTTGTTAGCAAGTTTGCTTGAGTTTCATTTATGTTGTTTTGAATGCTATTAAGTGTTGAGACGTTGTATAAAGAGTCTCTGGGATCTAAAGCTATAATTGTACGATAGATTTGAGCAGTTATTTTTGAATATCTAGCAATATTTGTGAGTTTCGAAGACTCTGTTGTTCTGAAGATCTGTAAATAAATTATTTTCTACTTTTCTAAGAGACAAGAGTTTGAAGTTCTCTAACCATAAGATCAAAAGAATCCCATATAAGCAGTAACATTTGGTGTCAGGAGTCGGGATCTTATGGCGAAAACAAGAACAATGGACGGACAACTGAAAGAACTGTTAGATGCTATTAATGGAATAAAGGCAGAATTGACGAAAGGCCAAGAAGAGTTGGCGGAAAAAATGAATAAAAACGAAGAAAGAATGGAACAGTTGACAAACAAAATTGATAAAGTTCAAGAAAAGTTGGCGGAAAAAATGAATAAAGGCCAAGAAGAGTTGACTGAAGAAATGAGAAGAAGCCAAGAGAGAATGGAAGAATTGAAGCAGGAAGTTAATAAAAGCCAAGAAGAAATGAAGAAAACTTTGGAAGATAAGTTCTCGTCGGTAGAGAGAAGAATAGATTCGGTAGAAGAGAAAATTCAGAATGAAGTTAGTAATGTTGAAGAGAAAATGGAAAGAAAAATAGAGGAAGTAGAAGAGAAAATTCAGAATGAAGTTAGTAATATTGAAGAGAAAATAGTTGAAGTAGATGAAAAGCTAAATAAAAAAGTACTAGATCTTGAGAAGAAGCTTTTAGCGTCCAGTGGTAATTATGAAGAATTTAGGAATCCGACTGCTTCTCCCGTGCACATCAAGCTGTCGACATACGACGGAAAGAGTTCCTGGCAAGTCTACAAGACCCAATTCACCATAGTAGCCGAAGCGAACAAATGGAGTGACAAGGTGAAAGCTTGTCAACTGGCAGCATCTTTGAGAGGAGAAGCCGCCGACGTGCTGCAAACATTGCCCGATATGACGCAACTCAAATTTGAGACTCTAAGTTGTGCACTTGAAATGAGATTCGGCGAAAAATTCTTCAACGATTATACGAGAATACAAATTAAGAGCCGCCATCAAAAATCGAGTGAAACCCTTCAAGAGTTTGCATCAGAGATTGAACGGCTTGCAAATTTAGCATTCATCGATTGCCCAACAAATGTACGGGAAATGCTCTCACTGCAGTACTTTGTAGACGGAATAAAAGATCCAGAAGTGCAGACAGCGGTACGAATGGCAGATGTGCGGGATTTAAAGGCTGCATTACTATATGCCTTGAAGTTGGAAGCAGCTACACAAGCCAGCCGAAGAGATCGTCATTCAGTCCGAGGGGCAACGGTGAACAAAAGCTCAGACACTGAGAGCGACGTCTTGAAAGAAATTAGGAAAATAAATCAAGAGCTGGAAGCTTTAAAATATGGAAGAACAAGCTCAAGAAGACAGAATCTCACGTGCTGGGGATGCGGTGATACAGGACATCTCCGAAGAAATTGCACCAAAACCCACGAACGTGAGATAAATTCAAACAGTCAGAAGGGAAACTAAATTTTGGCCATCTCGCGGGGCGGAGGTTGCCAGAGAATGAAAAGCCCCACCTGAAGATCCTCCAGATATCAAAAATGAGTGGCGGTGATAATGAATTATATGTGATAGGCTTTATTAACGGAATACAGTGCCGTATGATTGTCGATACAGGAGCCAATTTTACAATAATAAGAGAAGATTTGGCTCGAAAATTGAAATCTAAACTCATCTGGACTCCACCATGCGTTACCCGGCAAACTCTGACGGGCGACAAGATAGGCATATATGGAAAGGCAAATTTAACCATCGACTTTGGTGGAACGAAATATTACCATACGGCATATGTGGCTGACATAACAGATCCTTGCTTAATCGGACTAGATTTTCTGAAGAAGTTTGGCTTCAAACTTGATTTAAAAAAAAACAAAATGCTCTCGAAATTTGAAGAAATAAGTCTTTTTGGATTAAATAACGAAATTGAATGTAAACAAGCAGTAATAGCCAAAGAAGACATCAATCTAGATCCAAGAACAGAATTTTTAGTTCCAGCTGTAATTAAAAATGAAACTAATTACCGATTTGGCCATATAGATTATCCAGAAGACAATAGTACACAAGCAGGAGTATTGGTGGCTTCTTCTGTCGTAGACCTCTCGAAAAAGACCATTCCAGTCAGAATTGCTAACATCGGTGATAAGACGAGGACTATCAAGAAAGGAGAGGTGATAGCATCATGCGCTCCTGTGACGTGCATAAGTCAAAATTCCAATCACTCTCAAAAATCTTCAGATAATTTAGTCAAGGATTTGTTACAAAATACGGACTTAGATCCAAATCAAAGGGATGCTGCGGAAAATTTAATTAGAGAATTCCAAAGTTTATTTTCCCAAACATCTGAAGACTTTGGAAGAACTAAAATGGCACAACACCGAATTGACACGGGAGATCACTCTCCTATTAAACAGCACCCTAGACGATTACCTTTTGCTAAGTAAGAAGAGGTGCAGAATTTAATAAAGGATATGGAAGAAAATGACGTCATCGAACCATCGACAAGTCCATGGGCGTCTCCCATTGTATTAGTAAGAAAGAAGGATGGTTCAACAAGATTTTGTGTAGACTACCGCCGACTGAATGACGTCACCAAAAAGGATAGTTACCCTCTACCAAGGATTGACGACACTCTCGACACACTTGCGGGCAACATTTGGTTCTCGACTCTGGATGTGAAGAGTGGTTACTGGCAGGTAGAGATTCATCCCGACGACCGCGAGAAGACTGCCTTCACAACGGGACAAGGATTATGGCAGTTCAAGGTAATGCCTTTTGGTCTATGTAACGCACCTGCAACTTTTGAACGCCTTATGGAAACGGTTCTTCGGGGACTGTCATATGAAGCATGTCTTGTTTATTTAGACGATATCATAATCATAGGAAAATCTTTTGATAAACATCTGAACAACCTCAGGCGGGTGCTACAAAAATTAAAGGAAGCTAATTTGAAGTTAAGCCCTTCGAAGTGCAGTTTGTTTCGAAATGAAGTCGCCTACCTTGGACACATCATTTCAGCGGAAGGAGTTAAAACTGATCCGGAGAAGATATCGGCCGTGAAAAATTGGAATCGTCCAGCAGATGTTCACCAGCTCCGAAGTTTTCTAAGATTATGCACCTATTACAGGAAATTCGTCAAAGGCTTTTCGATGATTGCAAGACCACTCCTTAAATTAACAGAAGCCAATCAAAAATTTATGTGGACACAGGAATGTGACGCTGCTTTCGAAAAGCTTAAGGAGGCCTTAACATCCACTCCAATTCTGTCATATCCTCAAATCGATAAACATTTTATACTTGATACGGATGCAAGTAACGAAAGCATTGGCGCTGTACTGTCCCAGGAAATCGACGGCCAGGAGCGTGTTATCGCCTATTTCAGCAAGTGCTTATCAAAGGCAGAGAGAAACTACTGCGTAACAAGAAAAGAGCTTCTTGCTGTAGTGAAAGCCATAGACCATTTTCAACACTATCTTTACGGTCGAAAATTCCTGATCCGAACTGATCATGCTTCTCTAACTTGGCTATTGAATTTTAAGAACCCTGAAGGCCAGATAGCCAGGTGGAAACAAAAGCTTCAAGAGTACGATATGGAGATACGCCATCGAAAAGGCTCATCACATGGAAATGCAGATGCTCTCTCAAGAAGACCCTGCTCAGAGAATTGTAGATACTGCGACCGGGTTGAGAAGAAATTTAATGTCAAAGGTCCTATAGTAAGACAAGTTACAACTGGGTCTACATCATCGCAAGATCCGTGGAGTGACGAGAGCCTGCGTAAAGATCAACTTGCTGATCCTGAAATTAAGCCAATTCTAGAGCTGAAAGAGGAGTCCAACAGGAAGCCCAGCTGGCAAGACATGGTCCATTACCATCCTACGACTAAACGTTATTGGGCTCTCTGGGATTCCCTACATTTGAAGAACGGCATCTTGTACCGAAAATGGGAGTCTGACGATAGAAAGACATGTAGATGGCAACTACTACTCCCTAATTCGAGAATTTCTATGGTCCTTCAAGAACTGCATGGTAGTCCCACAGGAGGTCATTTTGGTGTAATGAAGACCCTGCAAAAGGTTCGAGAGCGTTTCTACTGGAATAATGTTCGCAGTGACGTGGAGAAGTGGTGTCGAACTTGTGACACCTGTGTAGCACGTAAAGGTCCAAAAAGGCGCACCCGTGGACGATTGCAACTTTATAATGTAGGAGCTCCTTTCGAACGAATTGCTCTAGACATCCTGGGTCCACTTCCTAGAACATCTGATGGCAATAAGTACATCCTCGTTGTCATGGACTACTTCACTAAGTGGCCTGAAGCCTACGCCATTCCTAATCAAGAGGCGGTAACCGTAGCAGACATACTGATTCAACACTGGGTTTCCAGATATGGAGTTCCTCTACAAATCCATTCCGATCAAGGAAGAAATTTTGATTCGGCTGTGTTCAAGGAAATGTGTGAACTACTCGGCATGGACAAAACTCGAACAACACCTCTACACCCTCAATTGGACGGCATGGTGGAGCGGTTCAATCGTACCATCCTAAATAGCCTCTCTCTCCTGGTGTCTAGAGACCAACAGGACTGGGACAAGAAATTGCCTCTTTTCCTGCTTGCCTACAGGAGTGCCACTCATGAGGCCACTGGTTACTCCCCTTCTCAAATGCTCTTTGGTCGTGATCTTCGTCTGCCTGCGGATCTTTTGTTTGGCCGTCCTCCTGACGCTCCTTTGTCGCCTGAAGAATACGTGGATGGACTCCAGACACGGATTGAGGAGGTTCATTGTCTAGCGAGGAACCGAATCGGACTGGCATCAGAAAAGATGAAGACACGGTACGACACAAAGGCAACTGGACATGAATTCAACGAAGGTGACAAAGTTGACAAAGTTTGGTTGTGGAATCCCATACGTCGTAAGGGACTGTCGCCAAAATTACAAAGAAACTGGGACGGTCCTTACACAGTCGTCAACAGGCTGAATGACGTCGTCGTACGCATACAAAAATCGCCACACGCCAAACCCAAGGTCGTACACTATAACCGGCTAGCCCCTTATTTTGGCCAAAGTGATTAGAAATTCGAAACTTGAATTTCAGACCATGGTCATGAAAGTCACTTTTTGTAAATATGTAAATAGTAATTAGTTCTTATTTATGTAAATTTTATTATTATTGTTATTATTATTTATTTATTTATTTGTTTGTTTGTTTATTTTAAGTGTTTTCCTCTAACTCAGGGATTGCACTGCCCCGGACGTGCAGTCTTTGAGAAGGGGGTAGTGTTACGAATTTTGTAAATAGTTATTGTTTGTACTGTAAAATAATGTAAATAATCTTATTAAGCTCCATTTCTTTACTAATATTAGTTTTTGTTACATTGTCTCTGTTATGAAGCAAACTTGTCTATTATTTTCAGTGAATGTCTATGGCAGCTTTGCGAAATATTAGAGATATCGCCAAGTTGGCGTCACTTTTGGCGACTAATTTTGGTCGCCAAATTTGGCGATATATCGCCAAGTTGGCGACAAACTTGGCGATTGTTGGCGATGGTAACCCTTCCCTACTCTATGGTAACCCCCCTATTGATATACTGATACATTGAATGTTCCGTGGATTTTTCGAGATGGTTCTAGAAATTTCCCGCACCTGCTGCGAGCCTATATAAAGAGAGCGATACGAGGTGTTGTTGTTATTATTTACCAGTCAGTCATTGAGTGAACAAGGCGTTTGTTAGCAAGTTTGCTTGAGTTTCATTTATGTTGTTTTGAATGTTATTAAGTGTTGAGACGTTGTGTAAAGAGTCTCTGGGATTTAAAGCTATAATTGTACGATAGATTTGAGCAGTTATTTTTGAATATCTAGCAATATTTGTGAGTTTCGAAGACTCTGTTGTTCTGAAGATCTGTAAATAAATTATTTTCTACTTTTCTAATAAGAGTTTGAAGTTCTCTAACCATAAGATCAAAAGAACCCCATATACGCAGTAACATTATTTTTAAAAACATTGATCTCAACAATGCTTGCTGTGGAATAATGGTGTACCGGCTAGCGTGCCGCCCGATTACGAAATATTAAACTATTTGCTATTAAGACGATATAAATAGTTCAGCATTTGTTTTCGGATATTAGTCCATAACGTTATTAGAACTTTACAAGAATAAAGCAAATAAAACACAAGTAAAACAGAAATATAATCGAACAACACGCTCAAAGCACTAAAATTTTCGGAATCAAAAGGGGTTGAATGAGTATCCACCAATGCAGATTTTTAAAGCCAAAACTGAAACCGGATTTCGGTATGCTTTCTGTTTTTGATGAAAAACGAAAGCGTCAGAAAAAATTTAAGTAATCAATTTAGAGAAGAGGAACAACCTTTGAACATTTTTTCACAAAATTAATACATTTCTTTCTTGAATTACATTTATTGCGTTTTAAATATTACATAATAAAAACATGCATTTCTTCATCATATGAACCAGAAATTAAAAGTTTTCCAAGTAAATTAAATAAGTTGTGAGGATTTTAAAAATTGAAAGATTTCTGTTCAAACCTGCCGCATGTAGGGGTACCTATGAACAAATAAGGGGCACCTTTGAACAAATTAATAAAATATAAAAATATTGAGAGTTTTCATAAAAAGCTGCATATGTTTCAGAAATATAAAGTAACATGAATAAAATTAAATAAGTACATTATACTGAAATTACTAATTTTTTTATTATTCAACCAAATTTAAATCCATCAAAGTTAATGACAAAACTCATTGTTGAAAAAATACAGAGTGTCCCTCATGTTGTGTTTGCAGGCCGTAGCTAGAAGTGAACAATAGAGGGGGGGGGGGCTCATATTTTTTTCTCTCTCTCTCTCTCTAACGCAGAAAGATAAATTAGTGCATATTCATATTGTAGGTACTATGTTTCTTATTAAACTGTTGTAATAACTTAATTTTATGCCAATAAAAGTATAGGATGATGAAAATTTTGAGTGTATAACTGGTGCAAAATTAAACATCATGTTAGCTTCATATGTACAAATAGGATGAGGGAGTGTTAAAACACTTATTTTAGATACAATTTAGTAATTCTGCAAAACTATAAAAGTTTCTCAAAATTAAATTAGATTTTTGAACAGAATTTCATTTGAATTTTCGGAAGAGAAATTCATTTAGTGACCTTGGAATCTTTTCCAGGGGGAGCTCAAAATATCTTAGGAGGGCTGAGCCGCCCATAGCGCCTCCTTAGCTACGGCCCTATGTGTTTGGTTGTGAAAACTCTTTTACAATATCCTTAAAATACACCAATGTAACATCTGATGCTTCTGGAAAATTAAAATTTTTCATTGATTCTTTTTATGAAGAAATGTGATATAAAATTCCGTTTTATCTGTTACGAAAACCAGAAAGGATGTTTGAAAATAGTATAGGTTTAGACAAACCTGCTGAATCATGAATCATTATTGTGTATCCAGGATTCTTAATTACCCAATAAATGAATGCCAACATCAATTTAGATTTGAAACTTCACATCACTGATACATCCAAAGGTTGGAATCTATGTGTGCAGTAAGAATTGTTAATAGTTCGTATTCTTCGAAATTCATAATTAACCTCTTTTCACAAATAAATAAATAAATAAAATAAGCAACAACTTTATGTTTCGTAGTTTGAAATGTTTTCTTCAAATATTTTCAATTATTGTTTATCAGCAGTTTATTAGGTGTTTTTTCGCTGTTCAATGGTGCCCCCAACTTTTCTGTTCAAAGGTGCCCCATCACATGGACTTCAACATTACAACAGTTTACTCAATTCGGATGATGAATTTGAATAAAATAAAGCTTATAAACTAAAGCTAACATCATTTTTTAAGTATTGAACAATAAATTAAAGTTTTAGATATACAAAACTGTAAACAAAAATCTTACAACTTTATTTTCTTAAGTTTGGATTCCTTGCTTAGACAATATCGTTCATGCAAAATGGTGCAGCTTTGTGTACTTATTTGCATTGAAACAGTAGTAATGTATTGCCATACACATTTTTTAATATAATTTATTTCAAGGAAAATATTTAGAGTGTTCAAAGGTGCCCCCCCTCTCCCCTATATACATAAATACACAAGGTCGAAAAAAGAAACAATTTTAAAATATGAAAGCGATTTTGAAAATTTACGTATAACTGCCCCATCCTTTGCAACAATTTAAGTTTATTAGATAGCGTCGCCTCTTGGCTGTAAATCTGGCTCTAAAATTTCATCGTAGTAGAATTTTCTCTTAATATAATCTGGTAAATTTTCTCCGCCATATGTTGGAAAATTTTTCCAAAAGTCTTTTCAACGTTCCAAAAATCGCTTTAATAAATGAAATGAAAAAAAGAAGGAGGCGAGACTGGTAAATTTTACATTGTTTTTCTTCAGGGGGAGGGGAGCTACGAATTATTAAAATTAGTGATTTTTTATTGCTAAGTATGCAGAAATTGGATTTATGGGAGAGTGACTGGAGACTACGTCAATGCGAAGATAACTGAACCTCTGCTGATGTCATTTTCATACAAAGCAGGAATTTGATTCTTCTGTATCAAAACATGTATTTTCGGCAATCAAAGTCAACGTAATAATGTAGGAGGAAGCATGGTTGTATTTGTACAACTGAAGTAAAGATAGGGCTATTTTTTTTTATCGGTAAACGGAAGAAAAAGCAATGAAATAAATGTATTCGGGTATGTAAAGAAAAACCTCCGAAAGGATTTATGAATGTACTGCTATATTTTTTATGAAGTTAAACAAAAGACAAAAAAATATTAAATAAAGCCTCAATCACTTTATTATAAATAAAATATTGTAGAACTCATTTTAGAAGAATTGCATTCCTGCTTTATATGAAAACGACATCAACACAGAGTTTCACAGTACAAAAAACTGTGGAAAGTTCTCCAACATATGTCGAAGAAAATTGTCGAGATTGTACAAAGAGAAAACTCTACTATAATGAAAATTTCAAGTGAGATCTATAGTCAAGAGCTGAAACTATCTGATAAAGTCAAATTGTTGCAAAGAATGTGTCATCTATAAGTAGAAATTAATTTTCAAAGTCGTTTGCATAAAGTGTGAACGACCTTCTGTGTACATAATTATTAATAATTTATGCGTGTGACCCAAGTTGGATCTCTGTGTCTCATACGAAAAACTTTTAATTTCCGTTAACCTGTAATTAATTCATCAACGACAAAAAATGATTTATTAATTATACGAATTTTATTTAATTTAAAGGTATTTAAAGTACATAGTATGCATACCTCCATTTATCTTTTATAATGATTTTTGTAGCAGAACTTTTTCAAAGAGTATTTGAAACATTTCGACTATTTCAAACTAAACAGTTTCTAAATTCTGCGGCTTTTAATGAGCACTTGAAAAACATCTTCAAAGTTTAGTCATATAAGCATTTCTTGCTTTATAATTTGCACTCTCACGTCTTGAGTCATTCCTGATTAATAATTATAAACAGTGAAGTGCATAGAAACAAGTAAAAAGGGGTTCATGTGAGCCGATCTAAGGAATCTGTAATATTGAAAATTCTCGATGGAAGAAACGAGACTTTTAGAATATAGCTAGTTTCGGTCTAGCCGAATTTTCGCCGAAAACTTCGTTGAGACACAGATTTTGGACCGAAAACGAATTTTAATGTAATCTCTGATTTCTATGAATAGTGAAATGTTTGTCTATTTCTTTGGTTATTAGTCACTGGCATGTGACTAAAACAAAAAAACCGTTTTTAATAAATTCCAGAACTTTATTTGAATGCAAAATTTATATTTTCCCCATAGAAACGGTCTTTGATATTGTTAATCTATTTATATACAGTCGAGTCTCTATATAACGAAATCCACCGTTCCAGTAAAAAATTCGTTATATAGAGAAATTCGATGTATAGAGAATGATGTTAAAAATCGTATTTAATGTGCAAAATTTGAACAAGTATTATTTTTGATCTTTTTAATTAAGAATTTGAAATGTTTAAAAGAAAATATTAACCTAACATTTTATTTCTTAATTATTTATGCTGTCTCAAAAAAGAAAACATACATTTATTTGAAAGCTTAATGAAAATCAAATAAGAAAGACTTGCATTAATTTCACTCGAAGAAATCTATAATTTTTTGTTGTTTTGATTTTAAAATTGCTACGCTCTCAAAAAAATGCTCAAATTTTAGCAAGGAATGAAAAATTGTAGTTAACATTTCCCTCCATTTGAAGGTCTCTCTTATGTGCCTCTCATTGATTCCTTTCTTGCATGTGTATCAATCTAATTGACTCTGTTTTGAGAAGGATGTGGAAAGGTGTGTGGGAGGTAGGATGAATTCGTTGGATTTAAAGAACAAGGAGAGTTCGAAAACATCGAATTTCTCTATTCGTTATATAGATAAATTCGATATATGGCGTTTCGTTATAGAGAGACTCGACTGTATATAAAATACAAACGGAAATTTCGTGTTTTCAGTCTACTCCTCCAGTTCTACTGAAGGGATTTTGGTGTAACTTATACCGTTAGAGGTTAGATAGATATTATTTCAAGGAAGGTTTTCGTACATAGTACATCGTTCTATTTATATTAGTTATAAAGTTATGACGGAAGGTTCTTTTATTTTTGACAAAAGAGTTATCATTTGGCATATGTTTATCATTTGGCGCGGCATATTAAGCTATCTTTAAAGAATCGAAATGTTTATATCAATTAGAAATGAAAAAAAAATTACAAACATTCCAAAAAATAAAATTTAAAAAAATATTACTGATTTTACTATACAAAAAAGAAAAAAAAATCAATTAGAAATAATATAAAATCAAACTATTTTAATTTAAATATGAGGGGCTTTCTTTATGCTGCTGTTTAAAAGAAAAATTCGTTGTCAAAATCAATCCATTGAATCAATATCTTGCAGTTTATCACTTTTCCTTATATATTTGGTTCCAGAGTAACAAAAAAAAAAAAAAAAAAAAAACTGAAATTAAAATTAAATAAAATATAAATGAAGCCATTTTTTAAAAGGAATTTTTTAAGTATGTCAGGGTTAATTACAAGAGCTGCTGGATGCATTTTTAAAAATTGTTTACTTATGTAAGTGAATGATTTACCGCTGATTAGATCTGCGGCATATTCATAATATAATTATACATCTATTTTTTTCTTTTAAAAAAATTTAAATTTTTTTCTTTGTTTTCGGTTTTGAAGATTTGTTATTTCTAAATGTTTACCAGCGGCGCAACTATGCATTATGCTGTTGTTGATTAAATAATTAAAACTGCTATATTATTTAGGAAAAATATGAACAAAGAGAAGAAAAACTAAACTGTTAGTAATTTTATTTAAATAAATATACAATAAAAAAATAAGAGAACTTACGATTATTCATTTGAAGATTTGTGGGATTTACGCATCGGGATGTCTAATTGTCCCCAAAATGGCGTTATTTCATCTGACATGGTAACCTTGATATTGTTGTTAATTTGCTATAAATTGTTTATCTACATTTCTTTTCTTTAGTGATAGAACACAAATATAATATTTATAATATAAAAATATATGTTTATAAAAATTTAAAAATAAAATTTTTTGATACCTTGAAAAATTTGAGAAGATAATAAAACGGCATTACGCCTCTATCTTGGATTTCATCGCCAATCGCGCCAATCAGAAAAGGACATGGAACTCTTCTTTTATTCTTTTATATTTTTAATGAAATGTGTGTGAAAGGCGTGTTTTTTAAATATATGTAATCTAACTATTTAACATGTACGTATTCTAAATGAAATGAGAGAAAGATTTATATTTTAAATGAACTGAATACAATAGGAATGACAAATATGGAAACAACATTTGGTAATTTATTACATACGCCTAGCTAGCAAAAAAACATTGCTCTTCGTTGCAATTTTTGCAGCAACCTAATATGAAGAATAATGTATGTATGAAGAATAATGTAAAAGAAATATCTTGGCAACCAAAAATGGCAGCTACGTGTTCTGCTTATTATGTCAGAAATATTGCTAAAATTAAATATTATAGTACTATTATTCCGCAAGTCAGAAAAATATACCATCGCAAGGAAACATATTGCTGCGTATAGAGGGTTCTTTTGATCTTATGGTTAGACGACTTCAAACTCTTGTCTCTTAGAAAAGTAGAAAATAATTTATTTACAGATCTTCAGAACAACAGAATCTTCGAAACTCACAAATATTACTAGATATTCAAAAATAACTGCTCAAATCTATCGTACAAGTACGGCTTTAGATCCCAGAGACTCTTTATACAACGTCTCAACACTTAATAACATTCAAAACTAAAGTGAATATTTATATTAATTATCATCTGTGATATTGGTGCGGAGGGACCTCTGTTGTAATTTTATTTCTATAGTATCAAAAATTATAAAGAGATAAGGAAAAATCGCTTACCTCATTCGTGGTCATCCCAGATCCCAGTAAACACGACTGACGATAAATCCGTTTCAGCTACAGCGTTGGGCTTGCAGCTGTAAGAAACTTAATTATAGCATTAATAGCTGTGTTTTTGTAACTTCAGTACACACATCAAAGACGGATGTCATTTCTTTAAATTTTATATTTAATATAATAAAAACACATAATGATTTCTGGATTAAATAATTAAAGGGTAACAATTTTAAGGGAGAGAGAAAAAGAACGTCTCTCCGACTGCATATTTCACAACAGAAGAGAAAGAGAAAGTGCGTAATACAAAAATATGAAGAGTCAAAGTGTTTCCAAGTTCAATAATCAGTTCTTTTACTGTTCGGAAAAGGGTAGATGGATGTAAACCACAAAGTGGAGAATTTAAAGCTTGGCTAATTGAAAGAAATAAAGTATTAAAACAAAATCTTGAATAATGTTCTCAGTTCTTGTTTTCTTCGATTCGAATATACAATACCCCCGCTGAATCGGAGGAACAAGTGTTTGTTCATGGGTTCAACAAGCTTTCGCGGTGTAATTCAAATTGAGTTTTTGGAAGGGGCTTTGTTAAAATGTCTGCTGTCATTGCAGCAGATTGTAGATACTGTAGCTTAATAATTCCCTCTTCCACTAAATTTCTGATTAGATGATATCGAATGGAAATATGCTTGGTCCTGGTGTGACCTTTTTCGGATTCAGTTAGCTTAATACATGACTGGTTGTCCTCGAACAATATTATGGGTAGTTTCTGATTAAGATCGAGTTCTTTAAATAGTTCGAGAATGTAAACAGTTTCTTGAGCTGCACATGCAGCTGCAACATATTCGGACTCAACCGATGATAGAGCAATGCAGCTCTGCTTTTTCGAAGTCCACAAGATGGTATTTTTTCCTAATTTGAAGAGATTTCCGGATACTGACTTCCTGTCCGATTTATCATTGGCCCAGTCCGAATCGGAATATACTCTCAAGACAGGTTCCTCTAAATTAGTGTAAGTTAATTTTAAGTCTATTGTTATCTTAAGGTATTTAATTGTTCTTTTAACTGCTTCCCAGTCTTTAACCCTTGGATTTTCATTTCTGCGGCTCAAAATGTTTACTGCTGCGGAAATGTCTGGTCTAGTCACAGTCGCAATATAAAGTAGAGCCCCTACGGCCTGTCTGTAATTTGTGTTATTTGGAAGAAGATTTTCATTATCTTCTAGTCTTACATATCCGGGTTCCATCGGTATGTTGGTTGGTTTCGCATTTTCTAAGTTACATTTATTTGCCAATTCATTGATTTTATTCATTTGGTCGAGTGTTATTGTGTTCTTGTCGGGTCTATTTATGTTTATCCCCAAATAGTATTTCGCCTCACCTAAATCAGTAACTGGGTATTCTTTATTTAATTTGTTTATGAGTTCGTCAATATTTTCATCTTCCCCAGCTATGAGGAGATCGTCAACATAAACAATTAGGTAGGTCGTTGAGTTATTGATTGTTTGTTTGTATAGACATTTATCAACCTGACTTTGGTGAAAACTTAATTTTGTTAGTGATTTGTGCAATGTCAGGTTCCACGCCCTGGCTGCCTGCTTTAAACCATAAATAGCCTTTTTAAGTCTGCATACCTTATGTTCCTCTCCCGGAACCACATAACCCTCAGGCTGATACATAAACACGTCTTCTTGTAATTCCCCGTGTAGGAAAGCAGTCTTAATGTCAATATGTCTTAAACTCAAATTTTTATACAATGCCATTGCTAAGAAACTTCTAATTGTCGTATGAGATGCGACTGGTGCAAAGGTCTCGTCATAATCAACCCCATATTTCTGGGAAAAACCCTTTGCAACTAGTCTAGCCTTAAATTTCTCTAACACACCTTGGTTATTGTATTTAGATTTAAACGCCCACTTACAACCGATTACTTTAGTCCCTGACGGGGCTTCGACTAATTCCCACGTATCATTCTCGCGAAGAGAGTTCATTTCTTCTAAAGTCGCTTCTATCCATTTTTCCTTTTCAACCGGGTTTTGCATATTTTTTATATCGTCCCAACTTTTCGGGTCTTCTACCTTAACATTATTTGTTAGGAAAGCAAACCTATCAGGAGGAACCCCCATGTTCGATCTGTTTGATCTACGTGGGACGATCTGCGTGGTGTCTGAATTTGCAATCTGATTTTGCTCTGTTTCTTCGGTACATACATTATCTTCGATCAATTGCAATTTCGGTTGCAGATTATCATTATTAGGCGTTTCAATAGTTTTATTCGACATGTTATTTTGGGTTGTGTTTCGACCTTCATTCTCTAGAAATTTTACAGTTCTACTTATTATTATTTTCCTGCCATCCGTACAAATTCTGTAGCCCTTACTCCTATTGTCGTAACCTACGAATATTCCCTCGATCGCGGTATTATCCAATTTTCTTCTAAGGGGTTTTTGTATGTAGGCAAATGAGCGACACCTAAAGGTTTTTATGTTCGAAAGGTCTGGTTTACGACCAGTCCATTTTTCGTAGGGTGTACGGTCGTTGGATGAGGTTGGGAGTCGATTCTGTAAGTACGTTGCGGTGCAGATAGCTTCGCCCCAGAATGAGTTAGGTAAACCACTATCTTTTAGTAGGCAGCGAGCCATTTCCGTCAAGGTACGGTTTTTACGCTCCGCAACCCCGTTTTGAGGCGCAGAGTATAGAACTGTAAGCTGGTGATCGATTCCTTCATTTTTTAAATAACTATCAATTTCCTTTCCTAAATATTCACCTCCGTTATCGGAACGGATAGCTTTTACTTTCCTACCAAATTTATTCGTAGTCATTGCTACATATTCCTTAAATTTCGGAAAAACTTCATCTTTATTTCTCAATAAATACGTGACAGTAAAACGGCTAAAATCGTCTATGAATGTCAGAAAATAGTATTTTCCCCCAACAGTCGCTGTTTGCATGGGCCCGCACAGAATGCACTAATTCTGTGGGCTCTATAGCTCGAAAACTAGCGGCTTTGGGGTATGGATCACTAGTGAGTTTAGAGATGATGCAAGTTTCGCATGTATCGCCGTGTTTACATTTGTCAATTTCAATCCCTAACGCCATGTCGTTGTTTACTAATTCCTTAATATGGTTAACGTTTCTGTGGCCTAATCTTCTATGCCATTTGTGCAAACAATTTTTATTTTCGCAATAATTTATAATATTTACATTGTGAGATGTACTTTGTTTTATTTTACACTAGCTGTTCTGCCCGGCGTTGCCCGGGTTCATAAAAAAAAATAGCATGAATTGCGAAAAAACTTTAAAAATCATAGTAAAAACCTCGAAAAATTAAAAAAATGCTGCACGAATTTCGTCTAAACTTCGTTGAAAAGAGATGGGCTAGAAAATTGAAGCTGGATTATTTTTACTAATGTGGAAAAATCTTACAAATCGCCAAAAACTTTAAAAATCTCATAAAAATATAAAACAAAATTCAAAAATTGTGTTTCAAAATTCGAATAAACTTTGAAGAAAAGAGATCAGAATTTAATAAATTCGGCCAAAAATTCAACCTCTAAAAAATCGAAGCGGGTCGTGAAGAAACGTAAACATCGCTTTAAAAATGGCAAAATTTTCAAAAATCACGGAACTCAAAATTTACTCTACTTGGATAAATGTTTTGAATCTAATTAATTTGATAATGTAAAAAGCATTGAAATACGAAAAAAACTGCTAAAAAATTACAATAAAAATCTTTAATCGCACAGGAGAAAATTTATCATATTAGCAAAGAAATTAAAAACCGAATTCCTTTTCCATATCTGAAAAAAATCGCCGTAGACTAAAAAAAAAGCATACTGCATTAAAAATTACTGTAGATCAAAATAAGAGAGCAAAACAATTACCGTAAAGGATAAAAGTTTGAAACCAAACTCTTATTAGTCTAGAAATTTAAAATCGAATTTCTTTGAAAAATGTTAAAATTAAAAAAAGACTGAGAAAGCCCAAAAATTGCATTGAAAATTGTAATGAAAGTCGTAAAACATTTAAAAATCCCTAGGGTAAAAATTCCCTGTTATAATATAAAATATTGTAATCAAGAAATTAACCATATTAACCAAAAAGTTTGAAATCGAAATCGATTTCCGGATGTAAAAAAATCGCCACGGAACTTGAATAATGGCTAAAAATGACATTGAAAATTGCATTAAAAATAGCTAAATATTTGGAAGTCAATGCTTAAAAAAATAATATTAAAGCAGGGCGAAGGGGGGGGGGGGGGTTATGATCGAAATCATTCATAAATTACAAAATGTAGGCATGGAACGCCAAAATCATATTAAGAGATAAAACATTGCATTCGAAACATAACTACATTAAACAAAATGTTTGATATAAAAATTGGTTTCTGAATGGCAGAAAATCTCCAAGGAACTTAAAAAAATAGCTAAAAATCGTATCGAAAACTATATTAAAAATCGCTGAATATTTAAAAGTCATGGCTGTAAAAATTTAATATTCAGTCGAAAATATTGTAATCGGAAATCGTTCATGAATAAGGAAAAGTCAACACGGAACACCTAAAATTCCCCAAACTAACTAAAAATTACATTGAATATCGCATTAGAAATTGGTAAACTTCATAAAAGCGTGGAGAACAAATTATACTATTTATGCTAAAAGTTAGAAACCGAAATTCTTTTACCGATGTCAACAACTGTCACAGAACTTGAAAAATCACTATAAAACAGATTAAAAATCAGTAAAATTAAAAAATCCGGACAAAATTTGCCATAGTAAGATAAACATTTATATTAAATTCCTGCGTACATAATTTACCATAATGGGACAAAACATTGAAATCTGAACTCTTTCATTAGTTAAAAAATACCGACACAAAACTTACTAAACATTTTATGAATATACACAAAAAATCTGAATCTTTGTTGTCGAAATTTACTACATTGAGCTACAAATTATTTAAAAATTTCTTTTCCAACTGTGAAAAAATCGCCGTGGACTCGAAAACATCTAAAAATTGTATTCAAAAAATCATTACAAATCGTTTCAAATTTAAAAATAGCGGGGGACAACATTTACATTAATAGAGTAAAATAGTGTAATCTGTATTATTTCTTAAATACGAGTGAAAAAATCGGCGCAAAGCGTGAGAAATAATGAAAACATTGCTAAAAATTGCATTAAAAAATCACTAAATTTCAAAATTCGTAAATGAAGTGTAAATGTTTGAAATTAATTTCCTTTTCGAAATTTCAAAAAATAGCCGTGAGATTAAAAAAACCAATACAAAATCATTGAAAAATTCATTAAAAATCGCTAAATGTAAATACATCCCGTGAATAAAAAAATATTCTAGTCATGTAAAACGTAGCAACCATTCTTTTTTACGTGAATTACAAAAAAATCGACGCAGAACACAAAATATATCAAAAATCACATTGAAAATCGACAAAATTAAAAAAAGGTAAATGGTGAAATTTACTATATTAGGCTAAAAGTTTGAAACCAAAATAATTTTTTTATTGTTAAAACACCACTGTGGTGGGGATCGAAAAAAATAGTACTAAATCGCATTAAAAAGTTCATTAAAAACGCATTGAAGAATGCACTAAATATCGCTAGTTATTTTTTAAATTGCAGTAATCAGAATTTCATCAAACGGATAAAACATTCTAATCGGAAATCTGAACTATTTGATTATCCGGTTGACCAAGAAACTATCTGGGTCAAACCATAAGATTAAACTACAATAATGGCGGATCGTAAATTCCATATTCACTTGACATTAAACATGTTACATATATTTGTTACGTCATGAAGTGGTTTTTACTTCTTATTTTTTTATGTATTTGTATTAATGTTTTTCTAAATTATCTCTTCTTACATTATTTAACATAAAAATTACATTTATTTCCATAATTTGGCTTGTTTCACGATTGAAATAATTTGGCAAAATTGGTCGACAGGATAATCACGTAGTAAAAGGAAATCCTTTATAGATAATAAAAAATCGACACGAAACACAACAATTCTTGAAAAATCGCGTTAAAAATTTCTAAATTTATATTAGATTAAAAGTTTGAAATCAATTTTTACTTCCAAATATCAAAAAACCACCATAAAACTCGAAAAATTTCTAAAAATTGCATTGAAAAGTGCATTAAAAATCGATATTAAAAAATTACAGGGGTCAAAATTTACTCTAATAGGGTAAAACGTTGTAATTGGAAACATCTCATGAATGACAAAAATCCGACATCAAACTCAAAAAATCTCGAAAAATCGCATTAAAATTAGCTGAAATTCATAAATCTTAATAGCTAAATTTTATACATTAGCCTGAAAGTTTTAAGCAAAATTCCTTTTACTAATGTCGAATAATAACGGCAAAATTTACATTAAATAATTCATTAAAAATCCAAACATCGTTGCACGAAATCCAAATAAATTATATTGAAAAGAGAACAAAATTCACTAATTTAGGTCGAAAGAATGAAACCGCTTTCCTTTTCGCTAATGTCGAAAAATCGCCTCGAAACCCACTAAAATTCGCATACGAATTAAATTTAAAAAACTGAAAATCGGCCTTCAAGGTGTAAAATTTCATACATAACTTCGTGCAGCGGTCTCTCCAGAGCATCGCTAATACTTTAAAAATTTTAACATGCGTTATAAACTACCTTAAAGTGTAAAACAGATCTTCTTATTACATTTCCTAATTTTGTTCGCGCCCCTCCTTTCATGCACCCTGAAATGTGTCACACCATTCTTTGTTTACATTTTTTATCATGTATTGTAAACCATTTTAAAATTTAAAATAAATCACATTGTTATATTTCCAAATTTTAACAAAATCGCGTTCTGTTAGTTCCATTTTTCACCACCAGCTAGCGCACTCTATTCTTCAAAAAATTTATCAAAACGATACTCTGTTAAACAACCTATCAGGTGATATATTACTCGAGGGGGTAGCGGTCTTAAGCAAGAATTTAAGATATTTTATGAAATTGCTATTCGAAAATAGTGGTAACTAATTTTTTGACATTTTAGGTAAATTTCGCAAAAAAAAAAAAAATACTACTTACTAGCGGCCTTCGCCCGCTACGCTGGTCGGTTTATCTAAAGAAATCTTGAAGAAGTAGTTAGATAAGGTTCAGACATACATTAAAAAAAAAAGCAAGTCGATCATTCAAAAAACGTTGGGAAATATCAAATATTTACTGTAATTTTTTAAGAAAAACAAAGTTTCGAAAAAAAAAATTAAATCGAAAAAAAAATTACACTGACATATTAATGCAAGGAAATTTTCCCAGAGAGAAAATTCGCCTTGAATACAATATTTCAAATTCTTTTAATTGCTTATAGGCGTTAATGCCAACATAGTGAAAAAAAATTCCATGCTGGGAATCGAACCCGGGCCATCAGTATGGCGCACTGACGTTCTACCGACTAAACCACATGGAACGACAGCCAGCTTGAAACTTTCTCATACTTAAGTAGACTGGCGAAAACATAACGATAGCGCGTTTTAAAATCGCACAGTGACATCTATTGGATTTTATATGTACTAAAAAACGTTATGTACTAAAAAACGTGAGCAGCGCACCTAATAGTTTCTTTTGTTTCTTTTTGTTACTTTTTTGTCTGTTGTCCGATTTTGATGAAACAAAGCCTATACACTGCCCGGGAGTGTGCATTCTTCATTAGTGAAAACCGCATAAAAATCCATTCAGTAGTTACGAAGATAACCTCGAACAAACAGACAGACAGACAGACAGACAAAAAATTCAAAAAAAATTTTTTTGTGTTTCATTGGTTTTCTTTTATCGCCCTGACTCCATTTTTGTCAATTATCTTCAATGTACAGACACACCGGGTCCTACTGTTTTATTATATGTATAGATTGCATTCTCAACAGCTCAAGATTATGATAGAACAACTATGAAAAAAAATAGATGCTAAACGCAAAAAATCTTGAAAAAGCGTTAAAATTCACATTGAAAATCGCATTAAAAATCATTTAGGGCTAAAAGTTTGAAAAGGTTTTCTTTTTATCAATCTCAAAAAAAAAAAAAAAAAAAAAAAAAAAAAAAACGGAAAATTAGAAAAAAACATTAAGAAACGCATTAAAAGTTCGTTAAAAAATCAAAAATCGCTGTACAAATTCCGAATAAACTTTGCTGAAAAGAGAAAATTTGCTGTATTGGGTTAAAAGAATGAAACCGTATTTCTTTCACTAATGGGATAAAAAAAAAAAAAGAACCGCTAAAAATCGCCTAAAAAAATTATCAAAAAAATCTAATCAAAAAGTTGAAAATCGGGCTTCGAGGTGCAAAACTACATGTATAAAAATACCTTCCTTCCACATTTTGTAACTCTACGTACAGCAGACTCTTCAGAACAGCGTTGACACACACACAAACTTGTCTCTTTATTATTATAGATTTAAAAAAATAGCGTTCTATTAGTTCCATTCTCCACCACCAGGTAGAGCACTCTATTCTTCAAAAACTTTATCAAAACCATACTCTGTTAAATAACCTATCAGGTGATATATAACTCGAGGGGGTAGCGGTCTTAAGCAAGAATTTAAGATAGTTTATGAAATTGCTATTCGAAAATAGTGGTATCTAAATTTTTGACATTTTAGATAGATTTCACAAAAAAATACTACTTATTGCATTCTCAACAGCTCAAGTTTTTGATAGAACAACTATGAAAAAAAATTAGATGCTAAACGCAAAAATTTTTAAAAAACGTTAAAAATCGCATTGAAAATCGCATTAAAAATCGTTAAAATCTAAAAATCGTAACAAACACAAAATTTAGGGCATTAGGCTAAAAATTTAAAACGATTTTCGTTTTATTTATCTCAAAAAATAGCCGCAAAATGAGAAAAAAACACTAAAAATCGCATTAAAAATTCGTTAAAAATTCAAAAATCGCTGTACAAATTCCAAATAAACTTTGTTGAAAAGAGAAAAAAAATTGCTATTTTGGGTTAAAAGAATGAAACCGTATTCCTTTCACTAATGGGATAAAACCGCAAAAATAACGCTAAAAATCGCCTAAAAAAATTATTAAAAAAAATCTAAATAAAAAATCGAAAATCGGGCTTCGAGGTGCAAAACTACATGTAAAAAAGTACCTTCCCTCCAAATTTTGTAACTCTACGTGCAGCAGTCTCTTCAGAACAGCACTGACAGACAAACATCCTTCTCTCTTTATTATATATATATATATATATATATATATATAGATTCATACAAATTGTTGTTTAGATAGCCCTCGAGGTATGTGACACCTTCGTGAGTTATTTTGCAAGATTGTTTTTCAAATATGGCTTTACAACCGTTTTCTGTGGCCCTTTTTTATAGAAATTAAGTTCGTTTCTATCTCTGGAACATACAATACATTTTTTAATGTTATCGTACTGTGAGTGTTATCCGACATTACTGTATCTAATTTTATAGTCCCGTAACCCTCAGAGTATAACTCTTGACCATTCGCAATTGTTACACTAGAAATATTGTCATAAAAATCATTAAATTTATTTTTATCATTGCAAATATGAGTTGAGGACCCAGAATCAATTACCCATAAGTTATTTACATTATCCCCAACAAAAAATGTAACATATCTAGACACACGGCAGTGTGTCAGCCAAGTTCACAAAGTAAAAGTTGAACGCACCGGCCGTGGGCTATATTACCCGAACCATTTCGAGTTACTTTTGACCCCTCAATAACTTAAATTCTATTTGACCTACCACTTGCAATTTTTTGTGTCGTGTAAGACATCTTCTAATTTCCGAATCCTAAATTTTTTTTTTAAAAATCTTTTACCGTTCACGAGAAATTGACGTCTGAAAACCACTGTTTTTACCACTGACTCACTGACTCACTGACTCACTCATAGAAATGTTTGACTACTTCCAGGTGACTTAGGAAGTTGAAATTTGGTGTGGAGGTAGGTTATTGAATCTATAAATAGGAAAAAATCAGAAATCCCCATTAATTAAACATTAATGGTTGGTTAGAGGATAAATTATTGGATTACAATGGAAGTTTATGAGAATTTCACAGAACACCAGAAGTCGTGCCAAGTTGGCGTCTCTTTTGGCGAGTATTAGGGCTAATCTCTGAAACTACTGAACCGATTTCAAAAGTAATGGTACCAAAATGATGATATTCGCTCCGGTTCAAACACAGACTATATGTCTGTGCCAATAACCAAAAGAGGGTTCAGAAGCGAAAAACATTCTAAAAATGTGATTTTTGTTTTACTGAAGAGCCTAGAAGCACAAAATTTGGCATGTTAATTATTTATAAGATATAATGATCACTAATGACATTTGCTAAAAAATATCAAATTTAAATGGGTGAAAATCCACGATGAGCGTTCCAAAAAAGTTCGAAATACCAATTTTAAAACAATCTCAGCAAACAACAAACCGATCTTAAAAGTAATGATATCAAAATGATGATGACAGTCTTTGCTCCAACATAGGATATATCTTATGTCGATTACACTAACCCAAAGGAGGTAAAAGAGCAAAAACATTCTAAAAATGCAATGTCTGTATATTAAGGGACTGGACTGGAAACATAAAGTTTGCATTTCAGAGTTTATGGGAATTTCGCGAAATATCAGAAATAGTGCCAAGTTGGCGACACTTTTGGCGAGTATCGGGGCTAATCTCTGAAACCACCGAACCGATTTCAAAATTAATTATACCAAAATGATGGTATTCGCCCGGTTCAAACATAGGCTATATTTTATGCGTATACCATTAACCAAAAGAGGGCGAAGTAGCAAAAAACATTCTAAAAATGCAACTTTTGTGTTACTGAAGGACCTAGAACTATAAGATTTGGCATGTTAATTATTTATAAGATATAAATGATCTCTAAGGGCATTTGATAAAAAATACGGAATTCAAAAGGGGTGAAAATGTGCGAAAAGCGTTCTAAAAATGTTCTAAATTGGTATTTTTAAGCAATTTCAGCAAACAACAAACCGATTTTAAAAGTAATGATATCAAAATGATGGTGATAGTCCTTGCTCCAATACAGGTTATATCTTATGTCGATTCCACTAATCCAAAGGGGGTAAAAGAGCAAAAAGCGTTCTAAAAATGCGATGTCTGTATGTTAAGGGCCTAAAAACATAAAATTTGGCATGTTCATTAATTATAAGATCTAGACACACGGCAGTGTGTCAGCCAAGTTCACAAAGTAGAAAGGCGTAACACTGGCCGTGGGTTATATTACCCGAACCATTTCGGTCCACTTTTGACCCCTCAATTACTTAAATTCTATTTGACCTACACAATTGCAATTTTTCGTGTCATGTAAGACCATCTTCTAATTTTCGAACCCTATAATTTTTTTAAAAAATCTTTTACCGTTCACGAGAAATTAACGTCTGAAAATCACTGTTTTTACCACTGACTCACTGACTCACTCATATAAATGTTCGACTACTTCCAGGTGACTTAGGAAGTTGAAATTTGGTGTGGAGGTAGGTTATTGGATCTATAAATAGGAAAAAATCAGAAATCACCATTAATTAAGCATTAATGGTTGGTTAGAAGATAAATTATTGGATTACAATGGAAGTTTATGAGAATTTCACAAAATACCGGAAATAGTGCCAAGTTGGCGTCATTTTTGGCGAGTATCAGGGCTAATCTCTGAAACTACCGAACCGATTTCAAAAGTAATGGTAACAAAATGATGGTATTCGCCCCGGTTCAAACATAGACTATATCTTATGTCTGTTCCACTAACCAAAAGAGGGTTCAGAAGCAAAAAACATTCTAAAAATGTGAACAGTCTTTGCTCCAACATAGGATATATCTTATGTCGATTACACTAACCCAAAGGAGGTAAAAGAGCAAAAAAACATTCTAAAAATGCGATTTCTGTATATTAAGGGACTGGACTGGAAACAAAAAGTTTGGTATTTTAGAGTTTATGGGAATTTCGCGAAATATCAGAAATAGTGCCAAGTTGGCGACACTTTTGGCGAATATCGGGGCTAATCTCTGAAACCACCGAACCGATTTCAAAATTAATGATACCAAAATGATGGTATTAGCCCCGGTTCAAGCATAGTCTATATTGTATGCGTATACCATTAACCAACAGAGGGTGAAGAAGCAAAAAACATTCTAAAAATGCAACTTTTGTGTTACTGAAGGAACTAGAACTATAAGATTTGGCATGTTAATTATCTATAAGATATAAATGATCTCTAAGGGCATTTGATAAAAAATATGGAATTCAAAAGGAGTGAAAATGTGCGAAAAGCGTTCTAAAAATGTTCTAAACTGGGATTTTTAAGCAATTTCAGCAAACAACAAACCGATCTTAAAAGTAATGATATCAAAATGATGGTGATAGTCCTTGCTCCAATATAGGCTATATCTTATGTCGATTCCACTAATCCAAAGGGGGTTAAAGAGCAAAAAGCGTTTCAAAAATATGCATTAAAATATTTAATTGCTATAAAGGACGTCAAATACTAATAAAAACATTAAAAGATCTTAATAATTTTTACATGTTTCGATTGAATTTACTCAATCATCATCAGAAAAAACAAAATATAAATAAACACAAAGATGGAAAAGGACAATTTGAATGGAAAAGATTGTCCTTTTCCATCTTTGTGTTTATTTATATTTTGTTTTTTCTGATGATGATTGAGTAAATTCAATCGAAACATGTAAAAATTATTAAGATCTTTTAATGTTTTTATTAGTATTTGACGTCCTTTATGGCAATTAAATATTTTAATGCATATTTTTGAAATGTTTTTAATGGACGTATTAGAAAACTTCTATTTATTATTAATGAGCAAAAAGCGTTCTAAAAATGCGATGTCTGTATGTTAAGGGCCTAAAAACATAAAATTTGGCATGTTCATTAATTATAAGATATAAATGATCACTAAGAACATTTGTTAACAAATACAAAAATTAAAAGGGGTAAAAATGCGCGAAAAGCGTTCTAAAAACTTTCTATATAGCAATATTTAAGCAATCTTGGGTAGTTAGCGAACCGATTTAAAGAAAAAAAGATGCCAAAATGATGGCGACAGTCCTTGCTCTAACAAAATTATTGAATAAATTACACCAGATTACAATGGGAATCTATGGGAATTTGGCAAAGTACTAGAAATGTCGCCAAGTTAGCATGACTTTTGGTGCGTAATTTTTGTCGTCAATACAGCGATATTTCGCCAAGTTGGCTACAAACGTTTTTGGTCGACGAAATAATCAAGTAGTACCCAATAACGTATAAAAAACATCCTTATTAGTGGAATTTAAAGGAACATAAGACGTCCTAATGTTAAATTTTTAAATTTGACTGAAAAAAACAGTGAATAAATGCAGGAAAATCTGAAAGATTAATTAATATTAAATAAAACTAATTTAACTAATTTAACCTATTTATTTTAAAACGGAAACAAATACCTACTTATTTGATAAAAAATAATGATATCCTATCAAAAACATGAATGTGAAAAAATGCCAAGTTCGTTAAAGGTTTCGCTCATAAAAGAAGTGATTTTACAAAAAATAATGATATCCTGTCAAAAACATGAATGTGAAAGAATGCCAAGTTCATTAAAGGTTTCACTAATAAAAGAAGTGAGATCTAACTGCAAACCAAGTTCTTTCGGAGCTCCTTAAATCATAACTTCTGTCATGCATTACATTATTCAATTGCTTAAAGTGATTTGTTATGTTACTTGTTATTCAATAGAGCGACTTGACAAGTTTTCAGCTACCAACTTTAATCTTTGAGTCGTAGTATAATTTAATCTAGAATCTGATTAGCAAGTATCTAGTCAATCGAGTGCTCGAATAAGTATATTGAAGTTAAGGTACTGATAAGTTAAGGAAGGGATCAACTTTAATTTCTAATCAACTAAATAGAAGAAATTGAATAAGAGAAAACTTGCTAAGTCGCTCTATTGAATAACAAGTAACATAACAAATCACTTTAAGCAATTGAATAATGTAATGCATGACAGAAGTTATGATTTAAGGAGCTCCGAAAGAACTTGGTTTGCAGTTAGATCTCACTTCTTTTATTAGTGAAACCTTTAATGAACTTGGCATTCTTTCACATTCATGTTTTTGACAGGATTTATTATTGGGTGTTTCCTTTTCGATATTTTTATTTTTGTTTGTACTCGCACCTGCACTGCCTTGAGAGCATATAGCCGATTTTTGTGACTGGTTTGGAAATCTATTGTTATATTGTGGTGGTTTTGAACCACTTTGTTTTTATTTTTTAAGTGCCAGCATTCTTCAATGTTGTGCGAATTCTTTTTGCAGTATCTGTAAAATTTATTTACTTTCGGTTTGGCACTTTACACTTTGTACACTGTGTGAGATGGTTCATTTTCAATTTTATTATCAGTTCTTTTTAAGTATTCATCAGTAAGTTTGCTGCGTTCATCCCGTTCATCCCTAGCCTCCAGTGTAGTTATGAGAACATCGTAGCTGGGAGGCAGGGAGCACAGCATTAATGCTGCAAGATGTTGATCATCGATTGTTTCGCCTATGGCAGCGAGTCGATCGCGTATTTCATATATATTATTTAAATGTTGTATGAGGTTTCCACCTTCACTTAATTTTGACGAATACATTTTTCTTAATAAGAAAAGTTTGCTGCTCAAATTGGTCCTTTCATGGACATTTTTCAAGGCAGTCCAAATATCACGCGCACTTGCTAAGTTTTTTACGTGTATAACTTGGTCATCTTCTATTGATAAATTAATAATTGCGCGTGCCTTGCGATTTTTATTGCTAAACGCATCTGTGATGGGATCTGGGGGTTCATTAATAATAACACTATAGAGGTCCTCCTTTTGGAGATACATCTCCATCCTGAATTTCTACATATGATAATTATTTGCATTGAGTTTTTCGATGACAGTATTATTTATGATACTCATTTTGTAACGATATTATAACGATTATTTCGTTATATATTAGTTATTTTCTTGAATTATTCCTTTACACCCCCCGTCTCTGTTCAATTCAAAATTAGTTTTAAGTTGTCCTTCATTCCTTTTCCATTTTTCTTGCTTATTAATTCTCTAACCGAAAATCGGCAGCTGCTTAACTTTATCTGTGAGAAATACACTCACATATTAATCAACCGTTTAAAACAATTTCCAGATGTCTGCTATTTCCGATCGAAGCAATTCTGCATTACCTTATAAGGAGATCATCTCTGTTTCGCAGTTAAAATTTATGCTTACGCTTCTTTTTCCTTTCTCGACAAAACTCTAAAAAGAATTTAACATCTGCGCAGTAAAATCTGATGTCCCTTCGGTGTGCTTCTTTGTTAGACATGACAACACGTGTAACATTTTATCGTTTGGCAACCTTTCCTTTCCCATCCCAGCTGGGAAACCAAATTGAATTCTGATCTTGCTGGCTGCATTTTAACTGTTATTTGGCGTATACTATCCATTGTGCATGGGCGAACTTGTGTATGTTGGCGATTTTCTATCATGCCAAAAGTGGCGGTTTGTTGCTATGTACGAATTGACTTGACTCACTGCTCTTGTCTAGTGAAGTTGCTAAAAACTGTTCGGAGATTTTCTCCGAGTACTGTAAGTGTACCCCCCTAGTAATACATGTCTAAATAAAGTGTAACTTAGCAATCATTGTGGGGTTTTTTCGTACATCCGAATCTGGACTACTATACTTCATTTCGTTCTTCTAAATGTCCTAACAAATATCTGCAACTACCAAACACCCTTACAGAATCTCTGGTGCCGTTTGACTTTTTCGTTTTTCCCCACATTAAAAAAAAAATATGGAGGGGGGGTACAATCAACTGCGACTTTCCTGCGGATGTGATGCATTTTCGGTTCTTCTTTTTCTTCTCTGCATCCCCCGGTAGAATTGTAATTGCTATTAGTCTTGCCTGCTAAGTGTCAACAGATGCGGAATTGATGTCCCTATCTTAACCTGCGGTCGACGTCGAAAAGAAAAGTGCTGTTCCCGTCCTGAAATTCCTTTGCTGGACACCCCCTTTTCCTCCCCTGTGCGCTCCATCTCAAGTGCTTTGGAGTCTTTCCCCCTCGTTATTCCATCTGATAAAAGAATTCTGCGGCCAATTGTCACCTGAGCGCTGGGCGCCCCCCTTTTTTTTCATCTCCTCGCATCGTCTGTGTGATTGACGTGTTTTCATCGCCGGCAGATATCATCGAGGGCTGCGTGTGCTTCGTCAAAATTACAGAATATGCAATACATAAAATTCACGGGCGATAAAGTGCATTGTGTTCGCTTAATACAGCTTCGAGAGTGTGAAAATAAAGAGAATTCTACTTAAAATTAGTGCAATTTGTGTATGATTACAGTGCTATCATCGACTCATTCATAGTGTGTGTTGTATGTTTACTCAATGTATTCTACTGAAATCTCATAAAGTCTCATAGAAGATTTTTGTGTGTAATAAGTGTGCATGTGTAGTTATGCATCGTAAAGTCATACATCGTGCAAAATAGTGATTCATTAATTGTTGTTGGCAAAAGAAAGTAAAAAAATCCACATATAATACATGTCTTCAGGTATTTCATCCTGTGAGGTGCAAATTCCAATATATCCACCTAGCAGGTGGCAAAGTTAAATAAATTTTATACAGGTGTGAAAATCCATCAGAAATAATTCATCGTATGTATCAGTTAACAGTGCACAAAATTAATATATAAATAAATAAGAGAATTACAAAAATTCTCTAAAAGAGGTGTCACCACCTTCGATAAGTGAATACTCAATTACCTGTTTACAATATAAAATTTCTGCTAGTCTTCAGTGATAAAAAAAAAAGAGAAAAAGTGCACAACAACGAAAATCAACTTCGAAATAATCTACATTTTGAACGTGAGAGCAGATCTTGCCCCATTTCCCTAAGTTTTTGTGTTAGTAAATTAGTAATCATTTAATTATTTTTAAAACTAAATCAGTAACTCAACCTACCCACTTTGTTTATTTCATGTTCTGCTTTCACATTCAGGACACAACGGTCAAAATTTCTGTTCTGTTGTAGAGCATTAATATAATCCTGTTATTGTGTTTTTGCAAAGATTTTTAATTTGCGAAATCACGGTAACTGTTCTCATTTCTAGTTATTATTTTTGTGACATTTTATGCAGTTTTTTACCAGTTATTTACATTTATGTGCTATTGTTTCATATTTAACGTCCCATACCCCTTCGTTTTTTTAATTTTGTGTTTAGATTCTCTAATATGCTTAAATGAGTTTTTAACCAGTTTTGAACTTTAATTACAAGGTTAAAATAAGATTATCCTTTTTAATCTAAAAAAAAAAAAAAAAAAAAAAAAAAAAAAAAAAATCAAAATATTTTAAGTTACGAAAAGGGAACTTTTCCCTTGGGTAAAGAAGTTAAAAGAAGATTTAATTTTATTGCTTGTTTGCTAACAGTTTTTGCGGTTTTCTATAGAGTTTTCTTTGCTTTATTATCTAAAGATAAAGTAAGTACTTTGTAAAGTGAAGGAATATATAGATATATGTTTCAAAGTGTAATTATTTTGCTTTTTATTTAATTTATTTTCTAAATGAGTTACTTTTGTATGTGCTCCCTTTGCTTTACTATTATAAGAGGTTCAAATAAGATATCGTTAAAGTGAGGTATATTTTTAAGATCTATTTATTTTGCTAGTTTACATATTTTTACTAGCTAGGAAATTTACTTGTTTTCAATGTGCTTTAGGGTATAAGTTCGGTCTGTGTAACAATTTCTCTAAAACTTGTGAGCTTAAACAAAACAAAACAAAACAAAAAAAACTGTAATCATGGCGGCAAAACAAATTCCGATAAATATCATTCAATTTGATGGAGATCCAGATTTACTTAAATTTTTCTTTGACCAAATTAGAGTCGCTGCGGAAATTAATAAGTATAACCCACAGACAACAATAGCAATCTTAAAGGGAAAATTAGTTGGGCCTGCACAAAAATTTCTAGCCCAAAACCCTGACCTGCAAAAGATAACAGACCTCGATTTGCTGGAAAAAGAATTTGCGTCTTTCTTCGCCCCCCCCCCCTAGTAAATGTGTTGCCTCTGTTGAATTGTCCAGTTTAGCACTTATGCCTTCTGAGACGATAAAAAATTTAGCCCATAGACTAAATGTTCTTGCGGCTACAGTGTATGCAGATATTAACGACGAAAATGCACGCAACACTATCAAACTCATGAAATTTCTTGAGGCCCTTCCTTCCAATATTAGAATAAAATTACAGGAAGAAGGCATTAATGATTATAAAACAGCAGTTGAAAGAGCGCAAACCCTTCACGAAATTTTAAGGAATGAGAAAATCTTACATTCCTTACCTTCGGTACACAGACCAGAAAATCTCATTGAATCGCAATTAAAAGAAATCTCTGAGAAAATAAATGCATTATCTTTTGCCCCTCCTGATACTAAAACCGAAACTGAGCAAAAAAAATCTGCAGACTAGACCAAAACATTCCGCAAGTGTTTCACGTTTCAAAAAAAATTACAAAAATCGGAGCTACACTAGACGTTATTCCCCACACAAGTTTTCACAAAAAAAACCAGTTGTTTGTCAGTTATGTGGCCGAAACAATCACGACGCTCTCTCTTGTTTTAAATGGAAAAGAGCAAATACTCAAAGAAAAAACAATTACACAAATTCCACTCCACAATTTCAGGAAAACTGAAACAGAGATACAATTTTTATGCTGATGGTGTTGTGTCTCAATCTAATACTTCTACATCAGCAACTTTTGTTTTTGACCCTGTTTTACCTAAAATTTCAAGTTCGAGACTAGTTAATTCAGTAGGTTCCCAAACATTTGACTCCATTAAGATAGCAAATAACATCAGTACACAAACAGAAAGTGATAACGTTCAGATAATTTGTAGTGTAAACACTATGTCACCATCCCTTCCTCTTGTTAAAGCCACTATAGCAAACCATGATATTACTTTGTTGGCTGATTCTGATAGTAGTATATCTTTACTTTCACAAAAATTATTTAATCAACTTAACCTTTACGAAGGGGCTCGCTTAGTGTCTACCTGAGAATACATGTATTCCCGGACAGATGCTGTCACAGCCCCTCTGTAAAGGTTAAACCTGTCTTAAAATATAAAAGACTGTCCACTGACGTCAATATTAAAACTGTCAATTCTGACGTCTGATTTTCCGCCTGCATCAGAACATCCATTAAGCTAAAACAAAAAGCGTTTTCACACCACTTTTATATTGTTGACATTAGAGGTCTGCACGGGCCGGGCCGCGGCCCGAAGCCCGAGCCCGGCCCGGCCCGCGGGCCGGGTTCGGGCCGATTTCCAATAATGGCATTCGGGCCGGGCCGGGCCGGGCCTAGTCACTAATCTTTCGGGCCGGGCCGGGCTCGGGCCTTAATTTTTTTGCTGGACGGGCCGGGCCTAACTTTTTTTTTCCGTTCGAAGCCGAGACTGATTCCATTCTTCCTAGTTTTCATGGACCAAAATAATAAGTTCCTATTGAATCTTCCTATATGAAAATCCTTTTCTCGACTTTTTATAAATCAGTAATATTTGGCTTTGTCCAAAAATGTTTGCAAAAAAGGCATATACTTTTAAGCCGTCATTATTCTTCAATTAAACATTAGAATTTATTCCTTTTAAAGAATCGTAGATTACTAGGCGTTTTAAAATAGAATTAAACACACACACACACACGCACAAAAAAAAAAAAAAAAAAAAAAAAAAAAAAAAAAAAAAACATGATTATGACGGAATTTTTTTTAAACTGAAAACTGAAAGTTTCTTTTAAAATGTTCATCCATGCAAAATGAATACAACAATACGGGAGAAAAAAATATATTAAACATTTACATCTGTTAAGAAAGGAATGTATTTTTTTTTTTTTTTTTTTTTTTCGTTCCTAAGCGATTTCGTCTTTGGAAATTTTACCATATACCGCTTTTTCGACTTTTTGTCTCCCTTACAGGGAATATGGATTAATAATACTAGTGATAACTGAAACATTTACATACAACAAACAGAGATTCATTTAAAAGCGTAAATATCGCAGCCTACGGCACTTCTGCATAAATGGAGATTATAAACATGAAAAAACAAGTTGGAAATTGCACGTGAAGCGTAGCAAATGAGGTGCGTTCGTACGATAACGAAGTTTTAAAAATATCACTCTCATATATCAATCTCATAAAACTGTAAATAATTACAATTAAAATGCGCACCAAACAATGTTCTCCCTATACCATTATGCAATGGAATACTTTTGTGTGGCCTTGTAAATCAATAACAAATATTCTTTGTACCACAGATTACGCAAAATGTATATTATAATATCTATTTTATAGAGGCATATCAGTTTTATTACGTTCGAATGTGTGTAACACCATTAAAATGCACTTGAAACATTTTCCCCCTTTAACCGTAATGTAACGGAATACTTTTGATTGTCCCTGTAATTGAACTACGCATCCGATTTTGATAAAATTTGAAATAACTTGACAAAATTATGTAATAATTATGTATTTAAAATTTCAAACGATTAAAATGCATTTGAAACATTTTTCGCCATTGATCGTAATGTAACGGAATCCTTTTGATTGTCCCTGTAATTGATCTATGCATCCGATTTTCTTAAAATTTGAAATGACTCGACAAAATTATGTAATAATAATATATTTTAAATTTCAAACGATTCGGTTGGGTAGTTTCTGCGTTGTTATATGCGGACGGACGGACTGAACAACAACAATAGGTGCTTCGTATATACATAATTACGAACGCACCTAAAAAGACTAATATAATTTTTTTTGGTCAGAACTCTTCCATAAGATTAAAGATCAATGTTCTGTAGAAATTCACTTGAGCCGGGCCGGGTTCGGGCCGAATTTTAAACTTTTTTCCGGACCGGGCCGAGCTCGGGCCAAAATTTTAACTTTCGGGCCGGGCCGGGTCGGGCCAATATTTTTTTCGTTCGGGCCGGGCCGGGCTCGGGCCGAAATTTTAACTTTCGGGCCGGGCCGGGTCGGGCCAATATTTCTTTCGTTCGGGCCGGGCCGGGCCCGGGCCGAAATTTTAACTTTCGGGCCGGGCTCGGGCCTGGAAATTTCGGCCCGTGCAGACCTCTAGTTGACATACCCGAGTCTTCCAGTTTTGAAGGCATTTTAGGTTTTGATTTCATAACTAGATACAATGTTGTCATCGATACTTTTAACAAGTGTCTCCATGTCAACAATAATTTCTCTGTTCCTTTAAAAACCAGTAAAGAATCTTCTGGACAGAAACAATCAAAATCATGCAATTCTTTGTGTGATGTTGTAATGAATCAAGCGGTGTTCTTAACTCGAAAAATAATATTAGAACCCCAACAACAAATATGGTGCTCTGTTTACACCTCCAATAACATCAACAATAACAGAAATTATTTATTTGAATATTTGGCACAAACAAAAGAATTAATAGGAAATGATGCCATTGTTCAAATGAATAAATCATCCAATAAAAAAAGGAAAACTTCACAAATACATCATTTCTTCTCAATAACACTTAAAAACACTTCTGAAAAGACCATTCATCTCCCTAAACATACAAAAATAGGTCAATTATCTGAGATTGAGGAAATTCGCGACTATACTTCTGAAATGTCTGACAAACAAAATAACTCAGAACAGCACTTTGTATATTTCATTCAGGCGTCTAATGAAATCTTACAAAAAAGAAAGCATGATTTATCGGCTAAGGATTTTAATCTTACTCACTTAAAATCGAATGAAGCAAAGAACCTAACTAAATTGTTACTTAATTATTATCCTGCCTTTTCCAAATCATTATACACACTTGGTCATACTGATAAAATTGTACCTGATTTGAAATTCATTAATGATTACCCCATAAAGACTCTCCCTTTCCCTCTTCCCCAAGCTGTGCAGAAGGATGTTTTAAATCAAATCTAACAGTTGCTTGATGCCAAAATCATTGAACGTCATTGTTCCGAATGGGCCTTCCCCATGCTTTTTGTTAAAAAGGAACCAGACGGTACAGGTATACAGAAATATAGACTCGCATTAGATCTCAGAATGGTTAATACTATAATTCAAGGTTCGTCCTATCCACTTCCAAAAATTCAAACCATTATTTCAAATCTTTCACAATATCGTTTTTTTTCTTCTCTCGACTTTCATCAGGCATATCATCAGATTGATTTGCCTGCAAAATTTCAAAATCAGCTCACATTCACTACAATGTTTGGTTCTTTTCGGTATAAGAGATTAGTATTCGGATTAAAAACAAGCGCCTCAATTTTCCAAGCTTTAATGGACTCGTTACTTGATGAATTACAGTTAGAAGGTGTCTATACCTACCAAGATGATCTTATTGTTGGTGCCAATTCATATCAAGAAATGTGTGATAAGTTGGATAAAATTCTTGCAATACTAGTAAAATATAATTTAACGCTGTCCCCTAACAAATGCACTTTTCACAAAACCAGTTTAGATTATCTTGGATTTCACATAGAAAATCAAACTATTTCTCCTGTTCAGTCGAACATTGTAAAAATAACATCTTTTCCAACACCTACAACTAAACGTCAATTAAAAGCACTCATAGGCGTCATTACATTTTACAAATCTCTTGTTCCATCCTTTTCTGAACTTGTACAACCTCTCATAAACTTAACTACTCCAAAGGCCAAATTTAAGTGGACAAGTAAACATCAAAAAATTATGTACACCATACAGAAGATATTCTTTAATCCACCCATGGTTAGATTACCTGACTGGAACAAAAAGTTCTATTTAAATACTGATGCGTCAAATATTGCTATTTCTGGCGTCTTACTACAAGAACATGATAAACAACTATTACCTGTTGCGTACTTTTCAAAATCTTTAAAAGCATCAGAAAAAAAATACCCTGCACTAAAATTAGAACTCATGGCGATTCATAAATCAGTTACTGCTTTCAAATATTATTTATACAACAGAGAATTTGTAATCCTTTCAGATAGTAAACCCCTGGAAAAGTACAACAAAACTACAAACCCGGCTGATATTATCTCTCGTTGGCTCATGAATCTCTCAGAATACACATACAAATTTCATCATATTCCCGGTAAAAAGAATGTACTCGCGGACTATTTATCTCGCTGTAACTTTGAAAATAATCAACAGACTTTAGCTACAAACCCTGAACTTATTCATGATACTCAACCCTTACCTATTGTAGAATGTGATACTCCACACTCCAGCTCGAGTGATTCTAATATGCATGTTAACTGCCTTATTTCTGGTACACAAACAAATCCTGACCCTTTATTAGAAATTTCGAATGAAACATTTGCTACTGAACAACAAAATGACCCTACTTTGTCTGTTGTTTATAAAGAAATCTTAAAGAAAGGATCTTCTCAAAAATTTCCTAACTACTTCATTCATCCTGATTCGAAAGTATTAATGTTAAAGAAGGAAAATATTTTTAATAACACTTTTTCGTATCACATTATTGTTCCAAATTCACTTAAAAGCAAAGTCTTAACAATTTCACATTTATCTCATTTTGGCTTTAATAAAACTTATGAATTCTTATCAGGTAGATATTTTTGGAAGGGTATGTATGTAGACACTTTAAACTTTGTTGCATCCTGTATCAAATGTCTTCAAACTAAACATCACCAAACTCCACCCGCACCTTTGCAGCCCACATACACTCCCAGGTACCCTGGTCACACTATCAGTACTGATCTCCTTGGACCGTTTACTAATGGAAAATATGTTTTAACTATCACTGATCATTTTTCGAGACATATTGAACTCTTTCCACTTAATGACATATCTGCGAGTAAGGTTGTTAAATGCTTATTCTCTTACATAACCACCTTTGGGAGACCTTCGGTTGTCTTATCAGACTTAGGACCCCAGTACACTTCTCAGGTATATAACATTTTTAATGATACAATGGGCATTAAGGTATTACACAGTTCTGCCTCGAGACCACAATCAAATGCGATTGCAGAGCGAATCAATAAGTCAATCAAATATTCAGTTAATATTCTTTTACAAGAAGGTCATTCATTCGAAAATGCTGTATTTATACACAAGTCACTTTATAACGGGTCCAAACATGCAACTACATCGTACTCTCCTAATTTTCTTCATTTTGGACGCGAACTTTCTCTAATTTTTGACACTTTTGATCAGTCGTGCAACCAACCCTTTCTTGATAAACATATTGAAGTACACAAATTACTTGATGATTTGAGTAAGATATATCACAAAGCTTATAACAACATTAAATCTGCTCAAGATAAAAGATATAAATATTACGGTCAGAAAGCTAAATTAAGATCCATTTTCTTAAAAGATATTGTATATCTAAAATCAAATGACAAGTTTAAAACAAAGTATACTGGTCCATATATTGTCACTTGTAAACATTCCCCTGTGTCATTCTCAATTAAAAGGTTGTATACTCCTGATAACACAGCATTTCGGGTACATATTGATAGACTTTTACTAGCACCTCCTCGTTATGGACATTTATTTGATGCATCAAGTCATATAAACAACACTAACTTTAATATGTTTTATCAACCACATACATACAATCTAAGAAACAGAAGCTAATGTAAAAACACTATTTATTATTTTTTATGTCATGTTTTATGATACCACATATCCAACCAAAGAGCTCATGGTTGTGTGTATGTTGTTTTTGACTGATCTTTAACAATATCATGGCTGGTCCATCACTGTTGCTCTGAAGATCTCTTGGGAACAATATTAGGTATCATTGTTATCCTTTAACACTTAGATATGTCTTCATACTCACTTAAAATTTTATTTACTTTTATTTTGTTTTTTTGCAGTACACTTAAAATTTCTTTGACAATACTCATTAATTTAGTAAATTTTCCAGTAGCTAACCTCCCACTTAACAATTCCTGTACTATAAGTCAAACATATTATAGTTAGATAAACAGGTACTGTAGTTTAGAAAAGTAAACAAATGATTCATGTAGTTAAATAAAACACTTTTTTCGTATATGACTTGTGCATCACCCCACTCGATTGTGACACATTTTTCGTCTCTCTTCACTCTAGGATTGTCTCCCCATATTAGTTGTTAGATGATATACATTTTTTTTGTTTTTTTTCTTTTTGAATTCTTCCCTTTGAAGTCTTGTTCCCGTTCAAAATTAATGCCCTAAGGGTTCAAGCTTCATTGTGTTGAGAGACAAAGTTTTGGAATTGGAGTTTTAATTCAAATTTTTGAATTGTGATTCCAATTCACAACAATTCAAATTTTTTCATATAATTCGACGTGAGCTCCTTCAGAAGACCGCTAGTGCCTTCGGGGGAGCGTCACTATTCCCTCCTCATCTAAGGCTAGGCCCTAAGCCGATGCCATAATACTTGTGTTGTACACAAGATTCAGGGTGACGCATATTTTTATGGGCGTGCTTGGAGCACCTCTTTTTTTGTCATCCTATGCTTTGGCATGAAACACTTTTTCACAAAAAACATTTTTTTTATTTTAATATACATCATATTACTCTTTTTTAATTTTTTTTGAAACGTATAGTGCTATTATGTTATTTTTGTGTATTGCCATTTTACGTTCATTTAGTATTAGTTTCATGATTTATGTATATGTTTCAAAATTTTTACTTGTGTCATGATAACAATCAAAGCTGCAGTAATGTTTTTGTACTGTCTGAGTCGACTCAACTTCTACATATAAAAATACAGTACTAGCTTGGATCCATATACAGAAATAGTAAAAAAATATAGAAACTTTAGAACTGCTGACTGTTTTTGGATACAAAAGTCTCCATTATCATGACGTCAAATTTCTACAGATACATATAAAAAAAAACTTTTGCATTTATGTATGTTTTTATGTTATAATATTTTATGCTAGCCTATGCACATTGGACAGCAAAAGTTTTTTTTTTTTGTGGTGCACCGGGTGATATATATAACGATTATTTCGTTATATATTAGTTATTTTCTTGAATTATTCCTTTACACCCCCCGTCTCTGTTCAATTCAAAATTAGTTTTAAGTTGTCCTTCATTCCTTTTCCATTTTTCTTGCTTATTAATTCTCTAACCGAAAATCGGCAGCTGCTTAACTTTATCTGTGAGAAATACACTCACATATTAATCAACCGTTTAAAACAATTTCCAGATGTCTGCTATTTCCGATCGAAGCAATTCTGCATTACCTTTATAAGGAGATCATCTCTGTTTCGCAGTTAAAATTTATGCTTACGCTTCTTTTTCCTTTCTCGACAAAACTCTAAAAAAAATTTAACATCTGCGCAGTAAAATCTAATGTCCCTTCGGTGTGCTTCTTTGTTAGACATAACAACACGTGTAACATTTTATCGTTTGGCAACCTTTCCTTTCCCATCCCAGCTGGAAAACCAAATTGAATTCTGATCTTGCTGGCTGCATTTTAACTGTTATTTGGCGTATACTATCCATTGTGCATGGGCGAACTTGTGTATGTTGGCGATTTTCTATCATGCCAAAAGTGGCGGTTTGTTGCTATGTACGAATTGACTTGACTCACTGCTCTTGTCTAGTGAAGTTGCTAAAAAACTGTTCGGAGATTTTCTCCGAGTACTGTAAGTGTACCCCCCTAGTAATACATGTCTAAATAAAGTGTAACTTAGCAATCATTGTGGGGTTTTTTCGTACATCCGAATCTGGACTACTATACTTCATTTCGTTCTTCTAAATGTCCTAACAAATATCTGCAACTACCAAACACCCTTACAGATATATAGACGTAAAAGTCTTATATATTTTTATTTTATTTATGTGAATTTTTGTGCTTAGAATTCTAAGTTGTTTACGGTTTTTTTTTTTTTTTTTTTTTTCAAAACATAGCAGAAAAGAAAAACATTATATCATTTATTTCAATTTCAATATATATATATATGTTACAGGCCAAACCCGATTTTAGGCCAAACTAGTCTATCATAACGCCCATCGGATAAACTAGTTTTTCCTAGGCCAAACCGGTCTATCCTAACGCCCATCGGATAAACTAGTTTTTCCTAGGCCAAACCGGTCTATCCTAACGCCCATCGGATAAACTAATTTTTCCTAGGCCAAACTAGTCTATCCTAAGGCCCATAGGACAAACTAGTTCTTCCTAGGCCAAACTAGTTTGGCCTACCTCTTATAGGGTAAACTAGTTTAGCCTGCTGTTTATTGGTCTGAACTAGTTTATCCTAGGCCGATCTAATTTATCCTAGGCCAATTCAATTTGGCGTGATTTTATTTGATTCAATGACCGCCTCAGCGCCAAAATTCTAGTTTGTCCTAGGCTGATCTAGTTTATCCTAGGCCAGTGTAATTTTACGTGTTTTTAGCTCATGGGCGTCAAAGCCAAAGAAAAAATGGTCTCACAGGTTCTGCATGTATGTATGTAAGCATGTATGTACATATGTAAGTACGTATGTACGTAACGCGATAACTCTTGATAGAAATAATGTAATTTGACATGTTTTTATCTCGTCAGCTACCCAAGACTGAAAACTAATGTGCCCGTGGATTCTGTCTCTATGTATGTACGCATGTATGTACATATGTACGTACGTATGTACGTAACGCGATAACTCTTGATAGAAATAATGTAATTTGACATGTTTTTATCTCGTCAGCTACCCAAGACTGAGAAGTAATGTGCCCGTGGGTTCTGTATCTATGTATGTACGTAAGTACGTAACGCAATAATTTTTGATAGAAATACTGGATTTGCATCAAACTTTCAATATAGGTTTATTCTTATGAGGAGCTTTTCTGATTAATTTTGGGAGGTCACTGGAGAAGAATAAGGGAGGAGGGGACGAGAGGCTGATTCGCTCCTTCCCTTAATTCAAATAAATGGATTTCTATGGATTATTAGCATATTTTATTCAAATTTTAGATATAGGAGTATTCTGTTGAAGCTCCTTCATTAGTTGTGGGTGTCAATTGTTTAAGTATAAATGGAGGGGAGAATAGGAGTAACGCCCCATAATTTATGTAAATGCTTTTTTCACGCAGAATTTATTGATTTACTTCAAAGTTTAGAAATAGATTCATTCTGGTAAGGAGTTTCCCTAATTGGTTTTGGGGATTAATTGAATAAGAACAAAGGGAAGAACGGGGGAATCCCGCCTAATTTTGTTAAATGGGTTTTTCAACCAGAATTAACCGATTTCCTGCAAATCTTAGATTTGTTCATTCTGATAAAGCGTTTCACTGATTAATTTCGGTGGTTCTTTGGTTTTTGGTCTGAACCAGCAATTTATTTCCTTCCTTAAAATATATAAATTTGTTATAATACAGAATTATCCAATTTGCTTAAAATTTTGGACATGAATTCATTTCATCAAGTGCTTCTTTAATTAATTTGGGTCTTTTCTTATGGTTATGTATAATGGGTTAGTGGACGATTTATCGCCTTCCTTAAATTAGATAAATGGGTTTTTATGCAGTATTATCCGATTTGCCGTAAAATTTGAATATAGCTTATAGTTTTTTCTTTAGAAGGCGAATCCCTGAATTGTTTTGAGGGTTTAATGATTAAGTATAAAAGGAGGAATGTGAGATTACCCTCTCTAAATCAGATGGATGGTTTTTTGAGCAGAATTATCTGATTTGTTTCAAATTTTGGGTAATTGTTTAATTTTATAAAGCGTATCTGTGATTAGTTTTGGAGGTTCAATGGTTAAATATAAGTGGGGGAAATGGGAAAAAGTAATCCAACTTACTTTATTTTTCGAGGGTGTTATTCTATAAAAAAAATAAGGCTGAAATACACAATGAACTGTAAACAGCCTGTGAATGCAAAGCCATCAGTTTAATTGGGCAATATTCTTTTTAATATTGATCCCGACTACTGCTCCATTGCTAACCTTGTGCAAAGTGGTTTTGTCATCACCATTATAATGTATTTTATTCTATGCGTTGTAGAATACTGTTAGAGGTTTGCACGGGCCAGGATTTCGAGTTCCTGGCCCCGCCTTTCCCGAAGGAAAGTTATTTTGCCGTGACCCTGTGTAAAAATTAAAATTTCAGCCCGATCCCTGCCTGTACAAAAATATGTGAAAAAGACTCAGTCCCACTCAATCTGGCCCTACTCAATTTCTGCCAAAAATTCAGATTTTACTTAACATACAATTAGGATTCCTTTAAAAAATATTGCATACATACATATTGGATAAATTTACAATGTATTTTTAAATTACGAGGTGTTCACAGAATGAAAAATACACAATATATTATTGATTATTTAATTTCATAGACCTTTCAATATTGAAATGGGGATTAATTAAATAATTAATGTAGTTTAGAACAAAAGAAAAAAGGAGAGTTATAAACATCATAACTAAACTGTTCAGTAAAAAGTAAATTTGTGAATATGTTTCTCTGTCATTCCTTGAGACTTTTCTCAAATCCAAAAGAGCTACATCCTAACACATTTAAGAATTAATTCATTTTCGGAAAGGCATAAGATTAACAGGCATTCTCACTCAGAAAATATGTAATCGAATGGCGTTAACCATTTTTTCCATAAGAGCGATGTACCTTTGAGAAAATACTATTAAAGCTACGTTTTGAATCGAATTTTCGGTTACGACTTCACGGAAAAGAAAAACTTGACGCCGTGACAAGAATAGCTTATATGTCGACAAGAAATTAATTTCTAAGAAATGGAAAGCGCTGTTCGATTCCAAATTATGTTCACCTCCAATCTGGCTCGAATATGCAATAATAATAATAATAATAAATGCAAGCCTGATTTCAGTTGGCACGAGTCTGCAGGAAAAAAAACCCATGTAAAATGCATTATGTCTTTAAGGTGGACATGTGAAATTCCTGTATTGATGTTATAAGCAATTACTCTTGACACACAATTATACTTATTCTAGTGAAACACATGTTTTTTACAGGCCAAACCCGATTAGCCTAGGCCAAACTATTTTATACTAACGCCAATTAAATAAACTAGATTTCCTACGCCAAACTTGTTTATCTATATGCCCGTAGGAAAAACTAGTTTTTACTAGGTAAGAGGGAAATCCGTCATTTTCCCTTCATACTTAACCATTAAAGACTCAAAACTATTCAGGGTAATGCCTTATCAGAAAGAACTTATAAGCAAAATTTGAAGCAAATCCGTAATTTCTGCGTTAAAAATCATTTATCTAAATTATGGGGGGGGGGTACCTACATTGCCCTTTCTTTAACACTTAAACAATAAACATCCACAACTAATCCCGGAGGCGCCTTGTCAGAATAATTCTATATCTAACATTTTAATGAAACTGATAATTCTGCATGATAAATGCATTTCTCTAAATTAACGGTGGGGGATTAGACTTCCGTTCGCCCCCTTTATTCTTATTCAGTGATTTTCCAAAACTAATAAGAAAAGTATCTTATCAGAAGGAACCTACATCCAAAATTTGAATGGATGTAGGTTCAAATCGGATATTTATATCAAGAGTTATAGCGTTACGTACATACGTACATACATGCGTACGTACATACATACAGAACCTGTGAGCCCTTTATTTCGCTGGTTTTGACGCCCGTGAGCTAAAAACACGGATAATTACATTGGCCTAGGACAAACTAGATCAGCCTAGGAGAAACTAGAATGTTGGCGCTGAGGCTGTCATTAAATTCAATAAAATGACGCCAAATTGAATTGGCCTAGGATAAACTAGTTCAGACCAATAAACAGCAGGCTGAACTAGTTTATCCTATAAGAGTTAGGCCAAACTAGTTTGCCCTAGGAAAAACTAGTTTGTCCTATGGGCCTTATGATAGACTAGTTTGGCCTAGGAAAAACTAGTCTATCCGATGAGCGTTAGGATAAACCGGTTTGGCCTAGGAAAAACTAGTTTATCCGATGGGCGTTAGGATAGACCGGTTTGGCCTAGGAAAAACTAGTTTATCCGATGGGCATTAGGATAGACTAGTTTGGCCTAGGCCAATCTAGTTTGGCCTAAAATCGGGTTTGGCCTGTAACATATATATTATATAATGCACAAAACAAATATTATAATGATGAAACAGTAACAAAAAAGTAATTTCACTATCGTCGGTAGCTGTGCGACAAACTCAGTCGCATAATCTAAAGTGAATATTTATATTAATTATCATCTGTGATATTGGTACGGAGGGACCTCTGTTGTAATTTTATTTCTATAGTATCAAAAATTATAAAGAGATAAGGAAAAATCGCTTACCTCATTCGTGGTCATCCCAGATCCCAGTAAACACGACTGACGATAAATCCGTTTCAGCTACAGCGTTGGGCTTGCAGCTGTAAGAAACTTAATTATAGCATTAATAACTATGTTTTTGTAACTTCAGTACACAAATCAAAGACGGATGTCATTTCTTTAAATTTTATATTTAATATAATAAAAACACATAATGATTTCTGGATTAAATAATTAAAGGGTAACAATTTTAAGGGAGAGAGAAAAAGAACGTCTCTCCGACTGCATATTTCACAACAGAAGAGAAAGAGAAAGTGCGTAATACAAAAATATGAAGAGTCAAAGTGTTTCAAAGTTCAATAATCAATTCTTTTACTGTTCGGAAAAGGGTAGATGGATGTAAACCGCAAAGTGGAGAATTTAAAGCTTGGCTAATTGAAAGAAATAAAGTATTAAAACAAAATCTTGAATAATGTTCTCAGTTCTTGTTTTCTTCGATTCGAATATACAATAAAAACAACATAGATGAAACTCAAGCAAACTTGCTTAACAAGCTCCTTGTTCACTCAATGACTGACTGGTAAATAATAACAACGACAGCTCGTATTGATCTCCTTATATAGGCTAGCAGCATGCGCTAGAAGTTTCCACAGGCTTCTCGAAAAATCCAGAAGCCAAGGAAAAACATTCAATGTATCAGCATACCTAAAGGGGGGGGGGGGTACCAGAGAGAGGGAAGGGTTACCATCGCGAACAATCGCCAAGTTTGTCGCCAACTTGGCAATATATCGCCAAATTTGGCGACCAAAATTAGTCGTCAAAAGTGACGCCAACTTGGCGATATCTTTATTATTTCGCCAAGCTGCCGTAGACATACACTGAAAAATATTAGACAAGTTTGCTTGATAACAGATACAATGTAACAAAAATTAATATTAGTAAAGGAATGGAGCTTAATAAGATTATTTACATTATTTTACAGTACAAACACTAACTATTTACAAAATTCGTAACACTACCCCCTCCTCAAAGACTGCACGTCCCGGGCAGTGCAATCCTTGAGTTAGAGGAAAACACTTAAAATAAATAAACAATTAAATAAATAAATAATAATAATAAGATTTACATAAATAAGAACTAATTACTATTTACATATTTACAAAAAGTAACTTTCATTACCATGGTCTGAAATTCCAGTTTTGAATTTCTAATCACTTTGGCCAAAATAAGGGTCTAGCTGGTTATAATGTACGACCTTGTGTTTGGTGTGTGGCGATTTTCGTATGCGTACGACGACGTCATTCAGCCTGTTGACGACTGTGTAAGGACCGTCCCAGTTTCTTTGTAGTTTTGGCGACAGTCCCTTACGACGTATGGGATTCCACAACCAAACTTTGTCAACTTCGATGAACTCATGTCCAGTTGCCTTTATGTCGTACCGTGTCTTCATCTTTTCTGATGCCAGTCCGATTCAGTTCCTCGCTAGACAATGAACCTCCTCAATCCGTGCCTGGAGTCCATCCACGTATTCTTCAGGCGACAAAGGAGCGTCAGGAGGACGGCCAAACAAAAGATCCGCAGGCAGACGAAGATCACGACCAAAGAGCATTTGAGAAGGGGAGTAACCAGTGGCCTCGTGAGTGGCACTCCTGTAGGCAAGCAGGAAAAGAGGCAATTTCTTGTCCCAGTCCTGTTGGTCTCTAGACACCAGAAAAGAGAGGCTATTTAGGATGGTACGATTGAAACGCTCCACCATGCCGTCCAGTGGAGGATGTAGAGGTGTAGTTCGAGTTTTGTCCATGCCGAGTAGTCCACACATTTCTTTAAACACAGTCGAATCGAAGTTTCTTCCTTGATCGGAATGGATTTGAAATGGAACTCCGTATCTGGAAACCCAGTGTTGAACCAGTATGTCTGCTACGGTTACCGCCTCTTGATTAGGAATGGCGTAGGCTTCAGGCCATTTAGTGAAGTAGTCCATGACAACGAGGATGTACTTATTGCCATCAGATGTTCTAGGAAGAGGACCCAGGATGTCTAGAGCAATTCGACAAAGGAGCCCCTACATTATAACGCTGCAATCGTCCACGGGTGCGCCTCTTTGGACCTTTACGTGCTACACAGGTGTCACAAGTTCGACACCACTTCTCTACATCACTGCGAACATTATTCCAGTAAAAACGCTCTCGAACCTTTTGAAGAGTCTTCATTACACCAAAATGACCTCCTGTGGGACTACCATGAAGTTCTTTAAGGACCATAGAAATTCTCGACTTAGGGAGTAGTAGTTGCCATCTACATGTCTTTCCATCGTCAGACTCCCATTTTCGGTATAAAATACTGTTCTTCAAGTGTAGGGAATCCCAGAGAGCCCAATAACGTTTAGTCGTAGGATGGTAATGGGCCATGTCTTGCCAGCTGGGCTTCCTGTTGGACTCCTCTTTCAGCTCTAGAATTGGCTTAATTTCAGGATCAGCAAGTTGATCTTTACGCAGGCTCTCGTCACTCCACGGATCTTGCGATGATGTAGACCCAGTTGTAACTTGTCTTACTATAGGACCTTTGACATTAAATTTCTTCTCAACCCGGTAGCAGTATCTACAATTCTCTGAGCAGGGTCTTCTTGAGAGAGCATCTGCATTTCCATGTGATGAGCCTTTTCGATGGCGTATCTCCATATCGTACTCTTGAAGCTTTTGTATCCAACTGGCTATCTGGCCTTCAGGGTTCTTAAAATTCAATAGCCAAGTTAGAGAAGCATGATCAGTTCGGATCAGGAATTTTCGACTGTAAAGTTAGTGATGAAAATGGTCTATGGCTTTCACTACAGCAAGAAGCTCTTTTCTTGTTACGCAGTAGTTTCTCTCTGCCTTTGATAAGCACTTGCTGAAATAGGCGATAACACGCTTTTGGCCGTCGATTTCCTGGGACAGTACAGCGCCAATGCTTTCGTTACTTGCATCCGTATCAAGTATAAAATGTTTATCGATTTGAGGATATGACAGAATTGGAGTGGATGTTAAGGCCTCCTTAAGCTTTTCGAAAGCAGCGTCACATTCCTGTGTCCACATAAATTTTTGATTGGCTTCTGTTAATTTATGAAGTAGTCTTGCAATCATCGAGAAGCCTTTGACAAATTTTCTGTAATAGGTGAGTCATTCCAAAAATAAAGCACCCTTTGGTGTCCCGACACTTTGTATTGTTATATTTTCTAAAATTTTGTTTTAAAATTAAATTTAAATATTGGAAAATATATTTTAAAGATATTTTTCTTTAATGCAATTTTTAAATTTGAGATAAATTCAATTTATTGTTATTAGAATAACTTTCTTAATAATTGTGTCTTGTAAAAAGCCATGTCTCAAGAACAATTTTTGATTTTTAAACCCTATTTTTTTTACTATATGTATCGTTTAAGTTATCTTTCAGGATGTTTTTTATGTCTTTGTATTTTTTATATTATCCCTATATATTTTAAATATTTTTTGTAAATTTTTTTTTTTTCATTTTATAAGAAAAATTCATGTGTCCCTTAATTTTTGTCCCCTGTGTTACCGCGACTTTTTTCTTAATATTAAAATAAGAATTTGCAACCTAAATGTTGTTAATAGTAGTCATTCATGTACTTTTAGAGTTAGCATTCATCCTAGGTAGTCATTTTCCTCATTTGTTAAATTTTGAAGAATATTATCTAAGTAAAGGTTATTTTTGAAGGTGGGTGTGTTTTTTGTGTGTCCCCTGTGTTACTGTTGATTTATTTTGATTAATTATTAATTTTCTAGTTTATTGGCATTTAAATTGTAAGTCTTAGTTAAAAGAAAGTATTCCATCTAACTTTACATTGTTTCTATGAAAATAGTAATACATGGGTGATAATTTATTTCATTTTGTCTCCTGTGTTACTAGTCCCCCGTGTTACCATGATATTGGTAACCATGTTGTTAAGGGACAAAAAACCAAAGTTTTAAAATGAAATGCAACAGAATATCCTCTTTTTTAATGCATTTGTTGGTCTATATCAGAAATACATTTTTAATTAATACATAAGTACATTTTTAAGATTGTTAAATTTTTTATGTTCAATTAGGTTGTCCCCTTTGTTACTTTATTGTCCCCTGTGTTTCTGACATTTCTTTTATCAGAGCAAAAGTAAAAAAACGTTCTTATGAATCCGTTTTATAATATGCACTGGCTAATATGTATAAATAAGTTTTATTATAATTTTATTATATTAGAGTAATTTTTACCAAGTTATATAAAGTTTTATACAGGGAGAATACAAAAAAGGGTAACACAGGGGACATAATATGTCTATATCATGAAAAAATATATGCATAAACAAAAAACTATATGGCACTGAAAAAGAACATTTATATCAAAGTGTCAATATTGTAAAAGCAATTCTCTATTTTAATAAGAAAAAAATAAGAAGGTTATTTAAAATATGGTAACACAGGGGACATCTTTCAGCCAATGTGTCTGTGTTTCTGAGTGTAGTGATAAATATTTTTTAAAAAAGTGCGCTGCTGATATTCAATTTCTACTCTTGAATATGTATACAGCCCTCTGAAAAACATTTTTATTTCATTTTAAATGAAAAAATTTTTGAAAAAAAATTTCTCAAAAGGGACCTTTATTTTTGGAATGAACCAGGTGCATAATCCTAGGAAGCTCCGAAGCTGGTGAACATCTGCTGGACGATTCCAATTTTTCACAGCCGATATCTTCTCTGGATCAGTCCTAACTCCTTCCGCTGAAATGATGTGTCCAAGGTAGGCGACTTCATTTCGAAACAAACTGCACTTTGAATTGCTTAACTTCAAATTAGCTTCCTTTAATTTTTATAGCACCCGCCTGAGGTTGTTCAGATGTTCATCAAAAGATTTTCCTATGATTATGATATCATCTAAATAAACAAGACATGCTTCATATGACAGCCCCCGGAGAACCGTTTCCATAAGCCGTTCGAAAGTTGCAGGTGCGTTACACAGACCAAAAGCATTACCTTGAACTGCCATAATCCTTGTCCGGTTGTAAAGGCAGTCTTCTCGCGGTCGTCCGGATGGATCTCTACCTGCCAGTAACCACTCTTCAGATCCAGAGTCGAGAACCAAGTGTTGCCCGCAAGTGTGTCGAGAGTGTCGTCGATCCTTGGTAGAGGGTAACTATCCTTTTTAGTGACGTCATTCAGTCGGCAGTAGTCTACACAAAATCTTGTTGAACCATCCTTCTTTCTTACTAATACAATGGGAGACGCCCATGGACTTGTCGATTGTTCGATGACTTCATTTTCTTCCATATCCTTAATTAAATTTTGCACCTCTTCTTGCTTGGCAAAAGGTAATCGTCTAGGGTGTTGTTTAATAGGTGAGTGATCTCCAGTATCAATTCGGTGTTGTGCCATTTTGGTTCGTTCAAAGTCTTCAGATGTTTGGGAGAACAAACTTTGGAATTCCCTAATTAAACTTTCCGCAGCATCTCTCTGCTTTGGATCTAAGTCCGTATTTTGTAACAAATCCTTGACTAAATTATCTGAAGATTTCTCAGAGTGACTGGAATTTTGACTTATGCACGTCACAGGAGCACATGATGCTATCACCTCTCCTTTCTTGATAGTCCTCGTCTTATCACTGATGTTAGCAATTCTGACTGGAATGGTCTTTTTCGAAAGGTCTACTACAGAAGAAGCCACCAATACTCCTGTTTGTGTACTATTGTCTTCGGGATAATCTATATGGCCAAATCGATAATTAGTTTCATTTTTAATTACAGCTGGAACTAAAAATTCTGTTCTTGGATCTAGATTGATGTCTTCTTTGGCTATTACTGTTTGTTTGCATTCAATTTCGTTATTTAAACCAAAAAGACTTATTTCTTCAAATTTTGAGAGCATTTTGTTATTTTTGAAATCAAGTTTGAAACCAAACTTCTTCAGAAAATCTAGCCCGATTAAGCAAGGATCTGTTATGTCAGCCACATATGCCGTATGGTAATATTTCGTTCCTCCAAAGTTGATGGTTAAATGGGCCTTACCATATATGACTATCTTGTCGCCCGTGACAGTTTGCAGGGTAACGCATGGTGGATTCCAGATGAGTTTACATTTAAATTTTCGAGCCAAATCTTCTCTTATTATTGTAACATTGGCTCCTGTATCGACAATCATACGGCACTGAATTCCGTTAATAAAGCCTATCACATATAATTCATTATCACCGCCGCTCATTTTTGATATCTGGGGGATCTTCAGGTGGGGCTTTTCATTCTCTGGCAACCTCCGCCCCGCGAGATGGCCAAAATTTAGTTTCCCTGCTGACTGTTTGAATTTATCTCACGTTCGTGGATTTTGGGGCAATTTCTTCGGAGATGTCCTGTATCACCGCATCCCCAGCACGTGAGATTCTGTCTTCTTGAGCTTGTTCTTCCATATTTTAAAGCTTCCAGCTCTTGATTTATTTTCCTAATTTCTTTCAAGACGTCGCTCTCAGTGTCTGAGCTTTTGTTCACCGTTACTCCTCGGACTGAATGACGATCTCTTCGGCTGGCTTGTGTAGCTGCTTCCAACTTTAAGGCATATAGTAATGCAGCCTTTATATCCTGCACATCTGCCATTCGTACCGCTCTCTGCACTTCTGGATCTTTTATTCCGTCTACAAAGTACTGCAAAGAGAGCATTTCCCGTACATTTTTTGGGCAGTCGATGAAGGCTAAATTTGCCAGCCGTTCTATTTCTAAGGCAAACTCTTGGAGGGTTTCACTCGATTTTTGATGGCGGCTCTTCATTTGTATTCTCGTATAATCTTTAAAAAAAATTTCTCCGAATCTCATTTCAAGTGCACAACTTAGAGTCTCAAAATTGAGTTGCGTCATATCGGGCAATGTTTGCAGCACGTCGGCGGCTTCTCCTCTCAAAGACGCTGCCAGTTGACAAGCTTTCACCTCGTCACTCCATTTGGTCGCTTCGGCTACAATAGTGAATTGGGTCTTGTAAACTTGCCAGGAACTCTTTCCGTCGTATGTCGACAGCTTAATGTGCACAGGAGAAGCAGACAGATTCCTAAATTCTTCATAATTAACACTGGACGCTGAAAGCTTCTTCTCAAGATCTTGTACTTTTTTATTTAGCTTTTCATCTACTTCAACTATTTTCTCTTCATTATTACTAACTTCATTCTGAATTTTCTCTTCTACTTTACTAATTTCATTCTCTATTTTCTCTTCTACCGAATCTATTCTTCTATCTACCGACGAGAACTTTTCTTCTAAAGTTGACTTTTATTAACTTCCTTCTTCAATTCTTCAGTCAACTCTTTCATCCTTTCTTCGTTTTTATTCATTTTATCCGCCAACTCTTCTTGGCCTTTATTCATTTTATCCGCCAACTCTTCTTGGCCTTTTTTATTTTTTCTGCCAACTCTTCTTGGCCTTTATTCATTTTTTCCGCTAACTCTTCTTGGCCTTTATTCATTTTTTCCGCCAACTCTTCTTGGCCTTTCGTCAATTCTGTCTTTATGCCATTGATAGCATCTAACAGTTCTTTCAGTTGTCCGTCCATTGTTCTTGTTTTCGCCATAAGATCCCGACTCCTGACACCAAATGTTGCGTATATAGGGTTATTTTGATCTTATGGTTAGAAGACTTCAAACTCTTGTCTCTTAGAAAAGTAGAAAATAATTTATTTACAGATCTTCAGAACAACAGAATCTTCGAAACTCGCAAATATTACTAGATATTCAAAAATAACTGCTCAAATCTATCGTACAAGTACAGCTTTAGATCCCAGAGACTCTTTATACAACGTCTCACCACTTAATAACATTCAAAACAACATAGATGAAACTCAAGCAAATTTGCTTAACAATCGCCTTGTTCACTCAATGACTGACTGGTAAATAATAACAACGACAGCTCGTATTGCTCTCCTTTTATAGGCTCGCAGCATGCGGTAGAAGTTTCCACAGGCTTCTCGAAAAATCCAGAAACCAAGGAAAAACATTCAATGTATCAGCATACCTAAGGGGGGGGGGGGGTTACCAGAGAGAGGGAAGGGTTACCATCGCCAACAATCGCCAAGTTTGTCGCCAACTTGGCGATATATCGCCAAATTTGGCGACCAAAATTAGTCGTCAAAAGTGACGCCAACTTGGCGATATCTTTATTATTTCGCCCAGCTGCCGTAGACATACACTGAAAAATATTAGACAAGTTTGCTTGATAACAGGTACAATGTAACAAAAATTAATATTAAAGCATAGCACGGCAGTGCTATGCTTTATTTATTTCCAGTGTGACTCCGTAATGTTATTTTAATACGGAATTTAACATTGAACGAGTTATTTACTAGACATTTTTCCACATTTTGTACGCGCTACCACAAATTTTCTTCAAAGGATCTAATTGTTTAAAAAATAATTCCCTCCAATCAAAAAAATATATATACAGAGGTTAATAGACATATTTCCTGTAGCAATTAATCATATTTACGTGATAAGTAAAAAATAAAAAAAAAATTTTTTTTTTTCGTTTTTTTTTTTTTTTTTTTTTTTTTTTTTTTTTTACGTGACAACGTCTTGTAAATTGGTTTGCCGGGAGACACTTCAAGAAACTGCGTTACGTTACGTTACGCTCCGCTCACGATACGCGCTCACTTTTCTCTTAACTTTTTCCGGTCACTTGTGGGACCATTTTCTGAACGTGAATGTGAATTCGCTGCAAGGAAGGGGCGGTGCTTAATAGGAATTTTAGATAGTATCAAACTAAGACGAAATACGTTATGTATTAGTTATTAGTATAAAGTACAAAGAAAATAAGTGTAGTTTATTTCGTAATTCGGTGGTATATTATGGAAAACTAATGATATGTGATTAGTGAAAGCCATTTTACTTTAGTTATATTCTGCTCATTGAAAAATTCTTTAATATGCTGTTTACAAAATTCAACATTTGACATCAATAAACATGAAGTAAAATGTGTTTAACAAACACAGTGTATTGCAAGTTATTGTAAGTATATTTGTATATAAATACGTATGTATGTGTAAAGGTAAAAATAAAATTTTGTTAATATGAAATTCAGTGCGAGATTCTTTGTATAAATTAATGTTTTAAATATAATTCTTTGTATAAATAAATGTTTTAAATTGTTACTATTATTTCATCCTTCTTCCTACTATACGAATGAATATTCACATTAAAATTATTTTACAACTCAAAGTCGTTGTCACGTAAAACTTTCGCCCGTATACCGACTTTACAGGCAACCAATTTTTTTTTTCCTTTTTTTATTATTATTTTTTTTTCTGTAAGAATTAAAAATGGTATATTTACGACCTCATATTAGAAATAAAACGGAAATATGCAAACATTTGGTACAAAGACAAGAATCGTCAACAGAAAGCAATATGAAGCGTGATTTTTATAATAAAACGACATTTTCAAACATTGATCAAGAAGCTTCTAAATGAAGAAATATAAAAAATAAGTAAATTAAACTTTTTTCTACCTATTGTCTCTACAAAATAATAGAAAATAACTTAAAAATATATATGTAACTGGTATTCGAAAGCGAATTTTTTGACACATTGGCATCAGAAAAAAATCGTACCAAACCCAGTGGGTGTATGATATTTTCGCCGGGATTTCGTACTTATACCACATTTTTAAAAATTTCTTCGGCTGATATGTTCGAAGAAAATCAAAATAAATTTAGGTGAATAAAAGTTTCCAAAAATAATTGTACTTGAGAATAATAGTATTTCATCATAGTATTTCATTTTATAGTATCATAGTATTTCATCATATTTGAAACTGGTAAATCTGCAAAACCAGGACTTCAAACATAGCAATTTTTTAAGGCTAAACCGCAGAATTATCAATTACTTGGTGTAAGACTTTTCGGCACTGCAATAAATTCGCCAATTCTATCAACCTAAATATTCAAATCCAATTTAAACAAATGCAAACAATAATGTTTACAAATATATTTTTTTTCCTGATTTGGAGATTGGTACTTACGTATTAACGCCACCGCGACAGAAGTTGAGCTAATGCTCCAATAAAGAGCAGTTTTGTTGTTCGCACGTGCACAAAAAAAAGCATAAAAAGTAAACAAAAGAAGCACTAAAAAAGCTCTACTAAAAAATGGCGTTGAAATGAGTAAAAATAAAACACTAAAAAGCACAAACAACAAGATTACTCTTTATTGGCGTATTAGTGCAACTTCTGCTGCGGTGGCGTTAATATGTAAGTACCTGGAAAGGAAATGCCTAAATTCGTGTTTAAATTTGTAATTTTACAAATAATTAATCATTGGATAAAATCAATTTGAATCAATGGTACTATTTGGTTATCCGTCGACCAAATACTATCGCTAAAATATAAGATTAAATGCCAATAATGGATGATCGTAAATGTCACATTCAATGACATTAAATGTGTAAACGTATTTAGAGAAGTAATCAAATGATTTTATTTCCACTTTTTTTAGTATTTTTATTAATATTTTACTTATTTATTTGTTCTTTTGTTATTTAAAAAATGCCAATATGTATAATTTGGCTATTAATTTGGCGACTTATATAATTTGGCAAAATTGGTTGACGGATTAACCATGTAGTACCGTAGTTGTATTAAATTCATTATTCCGATGATTTTAATATGATAAAACACTACACGATTTAAATTTTAAAATATCGCAAAGAGTTTCTGTTCAAAAATAACTTTTTTTTTATACTTTAAGTTAATATTTTTATAAAACTCTTTTTTATTCTCTATCTCTATAAATTAATAAAATTTAAGCACATTTGGAATATTCATAATGCGTCACCTTTTGGCATAGATGTCTAATACTTACCATGTTGGCGAAATTTTTTTCTCATGCCAATGTGGCGAAAATTTCGTTTTCAAATACCAATCACATATATATTTTTAAATTATTTTCTAATATTTAAAAAAGGAAATAATGATAAATAAAAAAAAGTTTATTAATAACTATAGAACAAAACGATCTACAAAAAAAGTAATAGAAAATAAACAATTTATTATTAAATAAACAACAACAGCCAGGTTAGCATGTGAGGCATATAATTTCCATGTTGTTTCAATCGCGCCAACGTTTTGCATATATGATATCTATCCGCAACTTTTCTACGCTGAACCCTGCCCAAAGCTCCGATAGCGGTTTGAAGTTCTGTCGAAGTTAAATTTCAATTTTGCGCAGAATTTCAGTTCAAACATTAATTAATTTATCAAGAAACTTCTAAATTAAGAAATACAGAAAATAAAGAAGTATGACGTAATACACAAAATAAAAATTAAATATATTTTATTGATACTATGTCTTGTATTGTTGGAGGACTATTATATTGTCTAGAGGTGAAATTCTAGAACTATACTTCTACGCAATGTATCAATACTGATTGTTAAGTATAAATATCAGTTGCATGCAGAAGAGACTTTTCTGATTCATAAGAAATTAATTCGCCGAAGAAAAAGTGACATCTATTTTTTGCGTCATTCCATCGTAAAAAGTCAAATTGATTTTAAGAATTAAAAAGCGCACATTTATGACGTCATATTGGAAATGAAACAGACATTTTGAAACATTTGGTATCAAGACAGGAAGCATGTGCAGAATACAGTTCTAGATGTATAAAAAAAAATAATAATAATAACAATTTGGAAATGAGGCAAATGATTTGGAAATGGATCAATGAAATTCTGTGAAAAACCAAATGGAGAAATGAAAATCTACGCAGATACCGCTGAGATAGATAAATAGAGTTTTTAATTTGGGGTGGTTTTGGAGTCCAGGTATCATGATCGGTATAGATCTGGAAAAATAAATCAGCTTTTACATATGGGCGAACATAATAGTTAGTATTTCATCAAATGAAATTTTGTTCAGAAATCTAATCTAATTTTGAGGCCCTTTCATAGTTTTGCAGAATTGCTAAATTGTAACTAAATTAAGTGCTTCAACACTCGCTCATCTTACTTGCACACATGAAGCCAACAAGATGTTCAATCTTGAACTAGTTATACACTCAAATTTTTCATCACCATATTCTTTTTAGCATAAAATGAAGCTATTACAACAATTTAATAAGAAACATGGTACTTACAATGAGAATATGCACTAGTTAATTTTTCTGCGTCAGAGAAAGAGAGGGAGAAATATGAGCCCCTCAGACGTTTTCTTGAGCGCATCTCCCCCCTCATAGTTCACTTCTAACTATGGCCCTGGGTAAATTACATCAGTAATTGTGATACGATACCGCATAATGGAAGTCCTGATGATGGTACCCTCAGTTAATTTTGAAACGAGTTCATGTGAATGCAGTAGTTATTAAAAAACTTGAGATATTAAACAAAAACATAATTTCCAGAACAAATTAAAAAAACAAAATTTATTTCCTGCACTATTTAAGCCCAAGAAGGGACAGATATTAAGATATTTGATTTAGTTATTTCTACATTTAGTATTAAATTTTTGTATCAAATAATTTAAATGATGTGAACATTAAAAACATAATAATGAAATTCAAACAATATGATACTTAAAACTCCTAAATCTTAGATACCGTTCAAACGAAATCGAAATAAATCTGAAACTTTTTTCCAAACTTATCTTGCAAATATTTGTTTTGCAGATTTTGTATAATGTTTACGGTAGGTATAAATAAAAAGAATTGACACATCTAAAAAGCAAATGTTCAGGAAAAGTCTAAGATTTATTTCGATTTCGTTTGAACGGGATCTAAGATTTAGGGGTTTTAAGTATCATATTGTTTAAATTTCATTTTTTTTTTTTTTATGTTTACATCATTTAAATTGTTTGATACAAAAATTTAATACTAAATGTAGAAATAACTAAATCAAATATCTTAATATCTGTCCCTTCTTGGGCTTAAATAGTGCAGGAAATAAATTTTGTTTTTTTAATTTGTTCTGGAAATAATGTTTTTGTTTAATTAGTAAAGGAATGGAGCTTAATAAGATTATTTACATTATTTTACAGTACAAACACTAACTATTTACAAAATTCGTAACAATATATTTACATCGGTAAACGTCTAGCTGTACGTCTTTACGTCAAGCTCTAACAACTGAATATAAAATCAACAAAATTTGAAAGTATGGGTTTAGTTTGTAACATATGTATTAAGGAGGTAAAATTAAATAATTGATTCTACCGTCGATTGGCGTAAGTTAATTGGAATGGTTTGGCACATAATGAACATTAAAATAGACAGTTAAATTGATCCGAAGTCTTCCATAATTGAGTTCACAGAAAATTGGCGTAATTTGGAATATAATTTTTTTTTTCAGTTACATTTTTATACTTTTCCGCTATACCAACACCGTGCCAAAATGTATATTAAGGGCGTGTACGAGAAAATGTTTTCTATCCTGAACAGGTCGAAAATTTCTAATACATTTTCAGACTCATTTTTTAAATAAGAATCATGAAACTTTTTTATGTGATTTTTGAAGAGATCTATAAGAGGCCGTGTGATTTCATTTTTCTTTCTATTAATTAGAGTTTTATTTATAAGCGATTATTTTCTCAATATGACCCTTTTTTTCGTTCCCAGATCTCCCGCTTTGGAAAATTCTGTTCAAAACGCCAACTTTGACGGCATTTTTGCAATATTTTCTGCATTTATAAAAAATTGACAAACACTGCACATTATGCAATTTCTAAGTAAGAGAATTTGGCAGTTTAAAAAGGAATTTTAAAAATAAATTGGAAAATAAGCTGTTTGGATTGGAATACACCTTTAATCGCTATTTATTTCAACTCAAACAGGCAAATAATTTCTATTTCAAACATTCTAACTTGCTATTTATTGAAAACGATTTTTCTCTTTAATTATTATTCAACCGTAAACATGCAAAACTGTCAAATTTACCATTTTTTGAATCATTTTTTTTTATTCAGTTATAATTTACATTTCGCCCTGAATAAAAAATGAAACTGTTTACCACAGTGCTAAGAAACAATTACAGTTTCATGCCTGAAGTTTATATGGAGATATTGAAAAAATATTTTATTGTAAATGTGTGTTTGTTCTTTTATTTTCTGTATATTCTTTTTTTAATCAAGCAGGACGGTCGTTCTGCCAAGCCAAGCTAGAAAAAAAAAGATGCCCGCCAAACGAAAAAACGCCAAGAACCAAGGCTTCACTCGATCTTAGTGACTCGATCTATAGCGCGTGACAGATCGAGTTCGGCCGTGCAAGAACATAACGACCGTTAAACTGCTTAATATACTCGAGACAACTTCTCCATGTTAAATCGACCAAACATGGCATTTTAAAATTTCAGATATTTAAAAAATAAAGTATTGCAGAAAAATACAACGAAAGCTAGGAGAATCTAATAAAGAAAAGCTTCAATTTAAGATCAAACACATCTTTATAAAATAATTATGAACAGAGATACAGGATTTTTTTAAAATCGTCGAGATACTGAAAATGATCACTATTTTCTTCGTCAAACATTTTTTTTTTCAATCAAGGTACAGACTTAAGGCCCCTGTCCTCGCTCGAAGAAACACTCGCGAGCTAATGCTATTCCTATAGGGGAGCATTTTTCTAATAACTCTTTCGCATTTTGACATTTTTTAATAATTTTTTTTTTTTTTTTTTTTTTTGCATTGGACAGCTGAGGTGCATGCCAACTGCGCACCTTTTTTACTTTTTCGATTTTGGTTGCAGATATTTTTTACAATGTTAGTTTCACTTTCAAAACCGGTTTCGAAACTGAAAATGCTTTTTAAAAAAATATCTGCAACCAAAATCGAAAAAGTAAAAAAGGTGCGCAGTTGGTATGCACTTCAGCTGTCCAATGCAAAAAAAATTATTAAAAAATGTCAAAATGCGAAAGAGTTATTAGAAAAATGCTCCCCCATAGGAATAGCATTAGCTCGCGAGCGTTTCTTCGAGCGAGGACAGGGGCCTTAAATACCGGACAGAAAAACGTATAAAGTGAATTTTCGGACAGATAATTATTCAATCTACGTGCTTTTGCAAAATTCAGTTTTAAAAAAATAAAATTTCTATCTTTAAAAAGCAAAAAACTGTTTTTTAGTTAACAAACTATGCCAAACGCGATAAAGCTGCCAACGATAGTGTACTATCTACATTACAGTAGCGTAAATCAGTTTAGGTACCATCAATTAAAGTTTAATGTGCCAAAAGGATATTTTTCCTCGAGATTATTTTTTTTTAAATAAAACAGCATAAAAATTAATTTTTAAATAGATCTTTAAAATAAATTAATTTTTGAGGGAAGAGATATCTTGTAAAATGTAGTCATTTAAAGTTATTGGCATTTAAAATTTCATTCCTAATGTAAACAAAACTTGTTTAAAAAAAATGAGTTGAGTGTGATTTTTATGTAAAAAGAGAACCATGGTTAATAATATTCATTTTGTGCGTGAGCAGAGAATCAACACAGATAACTTTGACGTCAGTGTATGATGAAATACGATTTTACCATAAAATGTTTATAAAGGGTAATCTCTGGAACTACAGAACCAATTTGAAAATTAAAGATGGGAAAATTAATCTGCCAACTATGCTCCAACATAGGCTTTGTTTTATGCTGGTACTACTATCCCGGATCATATGTATGAGTAAAAAACGATCAAAAATTGCAATTAGCGTGATACCTTTAGGGAAATAATTCTGAAGTTTGGCATAATTGGTAGTTTTAAAATGTAAATGCTACAGTTTCCAAAAAATTTGAAATTTAAGTGTAAGAAATGATTAAAAACATTACCAGGTACGATTAAAATGTTACCGTTAAAACGAATGTGAATTTTAAAATGTAAACTTTGACACAGAAGAGCTTATAAAAATTCGGAATTTATTAAGAAATCCCATTAATAAAACAGTTCTAAATTGCTATTCTTGTGATAGGTTGAAGATAAAAACTTGTAATTCGGTATGATGGTTACTTTTAAAATAAAAATACATCTAACGGACTGTCTCAAAAACAAATATATATATATATATATATAGTATATATATATATATATCAAAATCAAAACGCGAAACGAACTGAGAACTTCCTAAAAAATTCTAAATTTCCGACTTGTTCACGATTGTTGTGAATTCTAAGATGGCACAAATAATATTTCCTTTCAAACAAAAATGTTTTTACGTGAATAATAAAAAAGGTAAGAAAAATTTAGTGAAATCTACATAAGATTTAAACGTTACATTTAAAATCTTTACCAAATATATATAGCTCAATGTTTCGCAATCTTTTTTTTTTTTTTTTTTTTTTTTTTTTTTAATGCTTGAACTGGGGTTGACGAGTGTAACTGGTAGGAGGCAGAGCCCCCTAGTGAACAAAAATAAAATATTTAAAAATTTAACTACAAATATAAACTTAATAACTAAAAAAATGCCAAAACACAACTTGAGGATACACATCCATACAACGTGGCAAAGTTTGTTTTATTCTTTTATACAGCGATTGGAATTGTAAATCAGTTGACATTAAGAAATCGATAAAAGATTTTAGTCGATTGAAATAGTCCAAGAGCCGACCGTACAAAACCTTAATTTATCGAGCACAAGAAAAAATCCTTTATATTATGGAAGAGTAGTCATAGGAATCTAATGATCCATGTCTGCCAGAAGTGAAGTGGTGCATAAGTCCAAAATTAATAACACTATTGGCCCACTCGTAGGTTTATCATTGTTTTCCGTACAATCAAAAGTATGAAAACACGGAAAACTGGGTACAGGAAAACAGAGTACTAATCCTGCGAGTCAACCACTAGTGGTATTCCTTTTTGGCTTATGCACCACTTAACTTCAGATAGACATGGATCATTAGATTCCCCTATGCGTACTCTTCCATAATATAAAGGATTTTTTCTTGTGCTCGATGACTTAGCGTTTTATGAGTATGGCTCTTGGACTAGAAGCATCAGATATTCAAACGCGATACGAGAATTCTGATGGTTTTGTTCAATAAAAACTGAAATAGAGGTAGGTGCCCGCTCAAATTGTTGTATGTGAAATGATGATTCGAGACGAAACAAGAAATAAAAAGATTTTTAATGCTATGAGTATGCCTAATACGATATTAAAGTTCAATAATCAAAATTATAGAATTCAATCTGCAATATTTCATGAACGTACAGGCGTAGAATTAAGTCAATATAAATCAGTAATTCGCAAAGAAAAGGGCTGGATAGTAAATGACACTGAAGTTTATAAAATACAAAAATTGCCTAGAAACAGTAAAGATGCTTATCTATTATTTTACAGAAAGATTTTAATCCAATAGTGTTATTGATCTCTGAAACTATCGAAGTTTGTCATTTTTGCTATTTACAACAGCATATATGTGTCATATATTTTAACAGTAACTTCAAGTCTAAATGTTACTGTTATATTCGTAAAATAAGTAAATTTTCATATGAAGTTTTTTTCGAGAAGTTTGACAAAATGATGTAATTGTTTGTTTTCATCCGAGAATAATGGGATTATGTAATGTATGTATAAGAAGATATTTAATCTTACATTTTTCGGTTTTCTTTTTTACAAATTTAATTTAACTTAGATCGTATCAGTATATTTGATTTGAATTTATTTTAAACATTAAATTCTGACTGCGATACTTCAGGATATTAAAGAAGTATAACCTGGTCATCAAAAATCATTAATTCGTGCGGAAAAAAAAAAGAAATAGAAATTCAAAATTATAAAGCCTATACAGATCATATTTATGAATGTCCATTTGATAAGGAGGACAATTAGGGGTCAACAAAAAAAAAACAAAGAAAAATAATAAATATTGTGTTTGCTCACTATTTGCAAAGGCTATACTAAAACTCATTTTAATTAGAATGAGTAGAACTTTTTAAGTTATACATAATCTGCTTAAAAAAAAATGATATCCACTAAAAAACAACTTTTCAAAAGTAAAAAAAAAAGCCAAGCTTAAAAAAAAAAAAAAAAAAAAAAAAAAAAAAGGTTAAAGTTGTAGCTAAAAAATGATGCGATATCAAATTTCCAACCTTATATTATGGTTCTTATTTAACATTTTCCATTAAAAAAAAATACCGTTTGTAAGTCGAGTGCTTTCGTATATGTTGATAAAAATCCTTTTTTCTTATACTAAATACATCATAACGTGTTTCTGAAAATTCAAATGTTTTAAAATTATGCATGAGGGCCTTGGCGGCCATCTTTCCATGTTTTACACAATTTTCTGAGCACCCAAGTTCGTAAAGGAAAGCACGATGAGTTTGTATTAACAACAATTTAGAACTTCTGATATTAACTACATACAAATAAATTAAAAAAATATTTTTAGAAAGGAAGTTTATTGTTACTGCTTTTAAATGATTAATTACTCTAAAAAAGTAGCCATACGAGAAATCGCGAATATATGTCACCATTATCTTAACACGCAATTTTTTAAGCACACCATTCCAAAAAGGAAAGGCACGAAATGTTTTCTTTAGTAAAATGACAAACTTTTAATTTCAAATGCAGACAGACATATTGAGAAAAATTGATAGTTTGAGAAAAGAAATTGATTTCCATCGTTTTCAAATAACTAATTATCCTATGAAATAAATTATCAGGTGAATCCTTTAGATAAATCACTACTGTTTTATGAGATAAAGTTCTGTAAATAAAATTCCGTAAAGAGAAAGCTTAAAATATCTGCTTAAGTAACAGTTTTGAATTTTGGATTTTTACTATGGATTTGAATAGACTGAAATTTGTGTAAAATATGAAAAGATGGCCGCCAAGCCCCTCATGCATAATTTTAAAACATTTGAATTTTCAGAAACACGTTATGATGTATTTAGTATAAGAAAAAAGGATTTTTATCAACTTATGCGAAAGCACTCGACTTACAAACGGTATTTTTTTTTTATGGAAAATGTTAAATAAGAACATTAATATAAGCTTGGAAATTTGATATCACATCATTTTTTAGCTACAACTTTAACCCCCTTTTTTTTTTTTTTTTTTTTTTTTTTTAGCTTGGCTCTTTTTTTTTACTTTTGAAAAGTTGTTTTTTAGTGGATAAAATAGTACTTGAAACTATGTAATTTTGAAAGGCTATATTTAAAAATGATTACTTTCGCACCAACGATTATAAATAGTTTGAAATGTTTCATTTGGCGCCAACTTTTATACTTGGCGACAATGGAGTGATATAACGTAAACGTACCGAATTTTTAAATTGCAGCATTTATGTCACTTTTATTTTTTTTATGATTGATCCAGGATAGACCGGGATGCGGCAGCACAAACAATCACTTCATCAAGTTCACGACTGAAATTTCAAAATTAGTTAAAACTCGATTAATACAGTGCCAGCAAAAAAAATCTTGACATTTGCGATTTTAGACGTTTTATTAAATATTTGGGAATATATATGAGGAATTATTCTGAAACTCCAGGTGTGTAAACAAGGCCAGGTGAGTACAGGCCATATATTTTTGCGAATTTTTTTTCCCGAAATCTTATAGGGGACGGTCAACAAATTGTAAAATAACAAAGATATTTTGAATAATATTGTCAATAGTAATGTAGCAAAACCGTTCAAACTGCAGATTATGATTAAGAGACTTATCGCAAAAAACTTTGTTCATTTTTATGAATATAGAATGTTATCGTAGAGAAATTAAGGTCTTTATAAAAACGGTTTCAAATTTTGTCACGTTTTTTGCTTATAATTTGCAAAGTTCTTAATAAAAACAATGTTCTTTTTAAAAGATATGATTAACAACATTGTACTCACACTCTGTAACAGGCCCGGACAGGTCAGGTCGGCAGGTCGGCGATTGCCGATGGCCCCCAGCCCAAGGGGGCCCCAAAAATATAGTGGATGTATTACTCTATGCAAAATTACATCAGATTAATTTGACTATTTCCCAATAATCTTTTTTTTCAACCGAGTTTACAATAAATTTTAAGCGGTTGCCAATTGATTTTTTTTTTTATGATAGCCTATTTAGTGATGCCGTATTTTTGTCATTAGCCAGACAGAAAAGGTCTGCTGACTGACTCATAGATCTCTATGCTGTCCTAAGTGATTCACAGACAACGGCTCAAAACATCAAAGCCTCCCTCGGAGATTTATTGCATTGTGCTGACCACTAATAGAGCTGTTGCAAACCGCACATATTCGTTACTAAGTAACAAGTATTCTCTAAGATAAGAAGTACCAAATTGTTACTTAGAAATACCGTGAAAAAAATTGTCGTTACCAGGGGCGTGCGAAGAGAAAGCTGCGCCCCAGGCTAAGTTTCAATTTGGTACCCCCCTCCTCCCTCAACGTGACGCTAAACCCACAAAAATGACGTTTGAAGCATAAATTTAGCGCCCCCTAAATTTCTGTATTTTCGATCCTTTCTTTTGCAGGGCACTGGTCACTACCGTGTCAATACTCAACCGCACTAAGTGAAACTAACTCAAATGCTGCTTAAATTTGTGTAATTCATGAATGCGGCCAGACAGTCTTATGCGGTAAAAATGTGAAACTGTTTTCAGACTCTGACAATAGGCGCCAGTTACAGTTCTTTCCGTATTAAGTTATGCGTATCATTCTGTTTATATCAGTTATTTTCAAATCTCAAATGATTTGGATTTCGTACGGGCTTGTTGATTTATTTATTTATTTTATTATAAAAAGAAAAAAAAAAGAAAAAGAGGATATATTTTTCTGAAGCATCAAATGATAAAGTAAAATGTGATTCATATTTATGCCAAGCTATTCATATTTAACCTAACCCTGTATCTAATTTCGAATACAAAATAAAATTAATTATTAAACGTTGACAAATGCTAAAAACGCAAAAAGAAGAAACGAATAAAAATTTTTTAAAGAATTTTATGAACTTAATTGAAGATTATTAATGTATTATGATGATTATGATTCTATTATGATTATGAATGTAATGACTATTAATGTGAAGATTATTCAGTGATAAGAATCCCTTGATATGAGTTAAAAGTTGCCCCACACTGTAAAAAAAAAAGGGTCGATCTACTAAAAAAATTTTAGTGATCCTTGTAATTACTAAAAAAATTTTAGTAATCTTAGTCGGTTACAAGAAAATCTGTAAAAATTACTAGAAAAAAGTTAGCAACGAAGAGAGTTAATAGTTTTATATTTTTAATAACTATTACTAAAACTCACTTGGTGTGGCCTTGATAGCATAGTGGTTATAGCAACAGACTCCAGACTGAAAGGTCCCAGGTTCAATACTGGCCGCCGCCAAATACGCCCCGAATGTATGTAGTGCAAATACTCGTTAGTAAAGGAATTATGAAAATCCTGTCGGAGCAGTTAGCGATGTTTGGTGCTGCCATCTATTGCAGTTTTGCCGAAAATCTTCCGCTTCAGAAGTCTGGATGCAGCTCGAAGGAACCTCCTACCCTTCGGGTGCACGTAATGGTTATTAAAAATAATTTTGGAGCTATTACTAAAATTTGCTTGCTGGCTCATACTGAAAATTTTTAAGTTAGTTATACAAAAAATTCTTTTGTTCAGTTTACAAAAGAAATGCTTGTTTCACTTGCAAAAAAAAAGTTTGTAATGGTTACTAAAAAATTTTGTGGAATATAAATTTACTAAAAAATTTTTAGTAACCTCTTGAATTTTTTTTACAGTGCAGAAGGGGTTTTTCCCATTTATTTCTCCCCCTTTGTGTTTTATAAATATAGACTTCAGTTTATTTACCGCTATTTTCAAACATTAAAATTTTATTCTTTTCTCGGGTTAAACGAGACCGATTTGAAAAGGGATTGCTTCATTCAACTTAGGTAGGAAATCTGTTACACTTTTTAATGTCCCATTTCACCGTCACCATCCCCAATGTTCTGATTTATTATAAAATGGGAAAAAGCAAAACAAAACGGTTATATTAAGAATCAGCACTCTACAATAGACAAAGCTTGTCATTTTACTTTCGTATTTAATTTTTCTTTCTATTTTTCGGATTACATTTCAAAGAATTTCGGATTGCATTAACAAGGTAAGCAATGCGGTTATTTTTTTGCAGATTTTAACTTTAAATGTTTGTATGTATTTTTTTTATTATTATTAGATCGTGCTTTTAACACGGTACTATCAATTTAAAGAGTAATGAGGTATAAAATTCCTTTTATGCAGCTTAGTTTATTTGATAGCAAGTATAGTTAAGCAATTTATAATATGTGATAAATTGTATAATTCTAATGTAATTTTATATCATATGTAGCTTATATTTGTTAAGAAAACTAAAAATGTCGAATTAAATTTATTGTATTAGTTATAAGAAATTATGACTTTTGTTACAAAATTATTTAAAAACGCGTGATCATGACATTTGTCTGTTCTCTAACAAAAAAATATTTTTATTAACAATTTACTAGATGTTATCGATTTTTTTAGCTTAGACTTTTTAAGCTTACTGGACGCATTATTAACAATGCGAGAAATTTTCATAATTTTTATTTCTTTTTTTAAATGTTGTTATTGAAAATGTGAAAGTGGATGTCATACTCTTATCCTTATGTTTATATTTTTAAAATGTTAATTTTAAGCATGTGAATATAGGAAATTTCATTGTTTACTAAGTATTATGTTTAAAATGTACGTTATGATAAATTGTCTCAATTAAAAGGAAGTTTAACACACTCTTTGCGTGAAACTATTTTAAATTATGGCTGTGTTAAATTTAAAATGTAATCTTTAAAATAATTTTTTATTTTGCTGTTAAAGTCATGTAATAATTAGGAAATTTCCTTTTTTATCAACTCACTCTACCTCTTATTTAATGTACTTTAATAAGTGGTAGCAAAATGAAAATTAATTTAAAGATTGCATTTTAAATTTAATACGGCCATAATTTAAATAAATAGTTTCACGCAAAGAGGCTGCTAAACTTTATTTTTTTTTAAATTGAGATAATTTATTATAACGTATATTTTAAACATATTACTTAATTAACACCAAAAATGGTGGCAACAAGTAACGTTTCTTTACACCAGACGATTGTCGATGGTTTATTACACCAACTTATAAATGGTGTTTACCTAATCTACTTTTGGTGGCAACTTAGTTGCAACCCTTTTTGGTGTAAAGTCGCGAGAATATTTTTTACAGTGAAGGACTCCAATATTCTTGATTTAGCATTTGTCAAAAAACATTTTCTTCTCCCTTTTCCACCGTTAGCTTCCCAGGGGATTTTTATCTTATTTGAGCCAGGGCCGTCGCGAAACAAATTTCTTCTCTTACGGGCCTGATTCAAGAAAAGATGACGTCACGCAAGAGATCTGAGTTGCAAATGGAACATATAGAATGGTTGTATGTGTGCATCAAAAACAAGGCTATAAATTTCCGTTTTATGACATTTTTTCAACAATTTGAGGCTTATTTTAGATCTGTTTGAATTATACATTCACTATTAAACACCCAATGTTCAGTAAATAAGACTTTTTTTGTTTTTAATTTGATTTCAAAACTAAACTTACCCTTTGATTTCAAATACGTATGATTCATGGTTTTTATCGAAGATTTTAACTTGAAATATACATTGATGGCAGACAAAATCATACATTAAAATTACACAACTTTAGCAACAAAATAAATATAAAATAAATAAAATTAAATAAAATAAAATAAAAAACTGATACAGATATGATATTTTTTATAGCGTTTAACTTGAAATACAAATTTATGGCAGGAGAAATCCTACATTAAAAGTACGCAATTTTAGCATCAAGTAATTTAAGTTTCTTTTAAAAATAAAAATGCCTTAATTTTAAATTGTAAATGTCAGGATTATTATTGCATAAACTCATAAATAAAAATATTATTTTTTTCAAACAATTAAAATAAAAATTCTTTTTGTCAATTAAAATTTCAAATTTCGTAATGCATAATTAACTTAAAATACACATTCTTTTAATAGATATTACAACTAAAAGAATATTTTTCACTAGTAACATGTACTTTCATATAATTTACAATAAATATGGCATTTAATATTTTCTCATAAAAAATAATCTAACTTTTGTTAATACAGACAATTTTTTTTAAATTATTATTATAAGTTTCGTAGTATCATTTTAAACTTTTGTATAGTTATTTAGTAAGATATTTGTAATTCCCGACAAAAATAAATAAATAAATAGATATAAAAGTTTGTTTCCACTTTGCATTTATTTATGAATGCAGACCGAAATAATTTTTTTTCAATAATGAATTGCATAATATTTTTTGGGCTCTGGTAATTTTAGGAAAGTACTTTCATAACTATAATTGATGAGTTTTTGAAAAGCATTTACAATTATTTTCTGGAGGTATTAAGTGACTTCTATCACCCGTCATAAAGTATTTACATTTCAGACGGGCACATTTCATTCGGGCAATCTATAATTTTAAATTTTTTTCTTTGACTAATATGTTAATGCACTCACAACATTTTAATTTATGTGAAATTTCATATTTGATGTAACTAATTATGAAAGTCAATACAGACATGATGCCATTTTTATCTCAATATCTTCACTGCTGTTAAACATACTGCAAAAGAAATCCAATATGTTTAATTCTTCAATTACATCAACAGCTGTATTATATAAAAAAATAATAATTGAAATTGTTCATTTTGCTGTTAGTATAAGATAATTAAACTTAAAAACTTTAACTGTTTTCTTGATTCCATAACTTTCATATAGTAAATGAATTTTTTCATATAGTAAATGAATTTTTTCATATAGTAAATGAATTTTTTCATTCATTTAAAGGATGAGATAAATTTCCTATATTCATCTGATGATGTTGTTCAAAGAGGGCTTCTAAACTATTGATCTGATTAATATATATTTAAAAAATATATTCATTAAATCATTTTTATTTCTACTTTCCCTATGCATAAAAACTTAGTACTATTCCTGTTTTAAAATTCTTTTTGATTTGTGTAAACTGAATTGTAAACAGAAGTTCTAGACAAAAGGGCTTTCTTATTACTCTTGTCTATTATATTATTTACTATTAATCTTGTATTGTAATATTATTATGTATAATAATATATAATATTATGTATAATATTATTACTATTAATCTTGTCTTTACTCTTGTCGATGATTCTAAATGTTTACTTCCCGACTTCAAAATAAAACTTTACAATTCACATCACATGTAAGAGCACGTGGGAATGGCATAGATTTATTTAATTCATTTTAAATAATGAGGTAAAAGGAAATATTTATTGACTTACACAATATTAAGGATGATTTCTTCAGCCCGAGCATAAGAAAAATTCATTGACAGAGAAGTGGTCATTGAGATGAAAAAGTCCGATCTCGTGTATGACTCATTTCACCTGCTTGGGATCTTGAATCAGGCCCGTAAGAGAAGAAACTTGTTTCGCGACGGCCCCGCTTCAGTGATGTAATTCTGATGCTTAAATCTAAAAATATATACCCCTCTCTTTTGAAGTAATACACCACTTGTAATTAATTAGAATATTTTTTCTTCTAGTTTGGAACTAGTTTAAGTACCATATATAAAATAATATAAATATTTATTGTGAAAGTAAGTAGACTACACCAGAAAAAGCTAACTCTTTTGCTCAATTATTTTCCAAGAGACAAAATAACTACATATGGTTTTTAGGCATTTAAGTCTAATTTTCAAATGTTATACATTCTGGCATTCTATTCACAATACCTTCCTCATTAAGGGCCCCCTTTCAATCTTTAGCCGACGGCCCCCAACGGAGCCAGTCCTGTCCTGCTCTGTAATCTGAATTTAAAAAGTATAAAAATTGTATGAAAAATGAATGAATTTACTAAATAATGTTCCACTGAACGTAATCAAAATATAAATTGCATAATGTGTTAGCTAAATGTATAAAGTATCAAAAATATAGCGTGAAAATTCTCAAAATTATCATCGAAAGAATAACCTCAAAATTGGTTGTTCCTAAAAGGAAACAAAAAGATGAGTTACATTGACACTAATCAATGGATATATGGATACAACCACTCATCTTTTTACGCCATTTTGGGATAACGGATTTTTAGCTTATCCTTCCGACGATAATTTTTAGAATTTTCAAGCAATGTTTTGAGGTTTTAACAAAAGTTGCTCTATACATTTAGCTAAGACATTATGCAAATTATATTTTGATTGCATTCACGCATGCGCAGTGATACATTATTTAGTAAACCTTCTCATTTTTCATATAATTATTATTATTTTTTATTTCTAATTATAGGATATTATATATAATGTTGTTCGTCATATTTTCTGAAAAGAACCCTGTTTTTTATTAAGAACTCTGCAAATTGTAAACAAAAAACTTGGCAAAATTTGGAACCGTTTGTGTAAAAACCTTAATTTCTCTACGAGTATACATGTTATCCTCATAAAAATTAACATAGCTTATAACAATAAATTATGTTTTATGTTTATGTTTATTATTTCAATAAATTATGTTTGAAAACAGTTTGAACGCTTTTGCTATATTAATTTTTACAAGATTATACAAAAGATTTTCTTTCTTTTTCAATTTGTTGACGGTCTCTTATGAGATTTCAGGAAAAAAAATCTTTGCTGAAATATATGACCTGTGATATTTTATTCATACACTTGGTGTTTCAGAATAGTTCCTCATGTATATTTCTATATATTTAATAAAACGTCTAAAATCGCGAGTGCCAAGATTTTTTTGCTGGCATTATATATTAAAATGCAATCATGTATAACAAGTCATTCCTAGTGGAAAGCACCTGAAAAGCCGATTTTAGTGGTTGACTTGTAAGTTAATTATAGTGATTTCCCGCACCCAAAGATATGAAAATATGGACGATTGGAAGCAGGAAAACACAATGGTAAACCTGTGAGTTAAAATCTAAAATCGGAATTTTATGTGCTTTCCATTAAGATATGACTTGGCATTACCAAGCGCTAAATACCTTAATCATAGAAGTCCTTTGGTTAAAATCTGAACCAGTTACGAACATTGTCAATCATTACGTTTGTGAGGGAGTGTCCCTTTGTATTTTGAGTGAGAAAATTTGGCACTCTAGTATTTTGAGTAAGATCGTGACGTCAATGTTGTAACATGTGTGGCGCAAAAGCGACACCTATCCTTTATGCAACCGGAGTGTGTGTGGCCCCTCGAGTCTACAGTTAACTGCAGTTATGGGTATTGTGCAAATTTATAGATCCGTCTTCAGTTTGCAATGTATAAAAGCTGTGAGTTAGAATACAAGGTGTGTTGTGTGGCGAGAGGAGCCTCCAGACAGGGCCGTGCTTAAGGGGGGGCGAGCCGGACATTTGCCCAGGGCCGCCAAAATTTGGGGCCGCAAAAAAGTTTGTGTTGTTTTTACATTTTACCAGTTTTTATGAAAAGTCCAGCTGACTTGTCAGCGCAATCCGAGCCTGATAAATTGGTTAAAATTTATTTTAAACTAAAACATTCGTAAAACTACTGAAAACACATTCTCAGAAATTATCATTCATAGGCGTCCATATATTCAATACTTTGTGTGGCCCTGTATATCATTTTATCCATATTCTAAAATTATTCCTTAGTAAACTGAATGCAGTTTAGCATAAAAAAGCATTACTTATTTAAAAATCACCTTTAAGTAATTTACGCTCATATTCAGTAACATTTGCGATCTCTTTAGTATAGCCTTGTATATCAACTATAGCATTTATACACTCCATATAATATGCATAGATTTAGCGAGACTTAAAAGCACATATCATAATTACAATGTATTTTATCCACCCATCAGCCATCATCGAATACTTATACAGTACGTCGGAAAGAATATACTATTCGAAATCTTTTGTGTGTCCTAAATGCTGTGCACTTTGTATTATATATGGTTATATCGTATAATTTATGTTAAGTCCCAGCGACGTATGTTATGTATGACGTTTATTATGTATAAAATAATTTAATATAATTAAAATATGTCGCACACAATTCCCCTCTTTACCACTATGTAATGTAATTCTTTTGCGTGGCCTTGTAAATGAATAACAGCTAATTTTTTCACCGCATATTTTAGTGCACGTCGTAAATGCATATAATCTGTAATATATTTGACAGGGTGTAAAATCTTTGAAATTCATTTGAAACGATTTTTCCCCCTTAGGCCGTAACGTAACGGTACACCTTTGACTATCCCTGTAAATAAACTAACCATGCTAGAACCTTCATTTGAAATAAAGTTCGTGCTAGAATAAATGTCAATAACGTCGAAAATTTTCAGGGCAATCCAAGTAATTTACGAAAGTTAGAGCGCGGACAGACGGAAAGGCAAACCGAAATCATAAACATTTTTTAACTTTGCTGGAAAGTATTAAAAAAGAAATTTTCGAAAGACTTATACGAAATTATTTTAAATATAACATTTTAAATATGCCGTAATGTTCGTCTTTAACTGCGTTTCGCACGTAATCATTAGATTTAATGCTTTCTTTCTATTTTAATGTTAACTTGTAAATATATTTTTAAGTAGGACTTCTTCCCTCAAAGGGATTCATCGATTTAATTTGTGACAATTTTCTGACATAACTTCTTACAGATGCAGAAAATGAGCTACTTTTTAATTCTTAAAATTAGTATACAAATTAAAAAAAAATGGAAATGAGCAATATAAAAATATTAGAATTCAAAGTAGTACATATCAGTTCATACATTTTTAGCTATTATAATTCTTTCAGTAATCCTTGTTCAGTGTTAATATATATGAAACATATCTAGGCGCTGTTGACCACTAATATAATTAAGAGATTTTCTGAGATCTTTTCTGCATAAAACATTTTTACTATTCCTTTAAAAAAAGGTAAAATTGGCACAAGATTCAAGCATGAAATCTTGAATCTTTTTCTCTCTAAGCCCAACATAAACCAAATTTATATAATCCTTGGTTTATAATTTTTGAATTAATTTATTACATTTTATTTATTTGACGTTTTTACAATTTAGAAAGATAGACATTTCGAATATTTTTTACTATCGAAACCCTCTGTTGATAGCATACCGAACATAAAATATAGCTTATGTTTTTATTTTTTAACAGGATCTATCACCACCAAGTTACTTTTGGAATCGGTTTGATAATTGTTGAGATTGTTTAGAAATCGCCATTTAGAACGTTTTTAGGACGCTTTTCGCTCATTTTTTCCCTCTTTTAAATTTCGAATTTTTTAGGAAATGTTTTTGGAGACCATATTTATCTTATAAGTAACTGCCATGCTAAATTTCCTGTTTCTAAGCCCTTCAGTAAAGCACAAATCGCATTTTTAGAGCGTTTTTCTTCTTGCTCCTGCACCCGTTTTGGGTTAGCGATAGCGACATCGACATAAGATATAGTTTTTGTTAAAACAAGGACTGTCACCATCATTTTGACATCATTATTTTTTAAATCGGTTCGTTACTTCCAGAGATTGCTTAAAAAATTCAATTTAGAAAGTTTTTATATCGCATCTCGCGCATTTTTACCCTTTTTAAATCTTATAATTTTTAGAAACTGTTCTTGAAAATCATTTATATTTTATAAGTAATTAACATCCCAAAATTTATGTTTCTAGATCTGTTAGTAACGCAAAAGTTGATCCTAAACCCCTTTTGAGGTAGTGACACCTACATAAGATGTAGCCTATGTTGGAGCATGGACTATCACCATCAGTTTGACATCATTATTTTTTTAATCGGTCCGTACTTCCGAGATGAATTAAAAATTGCAATTTAGAACACTTTTTGCCCATTTTTACCGCTTTTAAATTTCGTATTTTTTGGAAAACGCTCTTTGAGATCATTTATATCTTATAAATAACAAACAAGCCAAAAGTTATGTTTCTAGGTCCTTCAGTAATACAACAGTTGTATCTTTAGAAAGTTTTTGCTTCCTATGGGGTAATGGCGCCAACATAAAATATAGTCAATGTTGAAACCAAGGACTGTCAGCATCATCTTGAATCATTATTTTTTTAATCGGTTCGTTATTTCTCAAAATTGTTTAAAAATCGCTATTTTGAGCTTGTGCTCCCTGGGTTAGTGGCATCGACATAAAATATAGCCTATGTTTGCACAAGGAAGAACACCATCATTTTGGTACTATTACTTTTGAAATTGGTTCGGTAGTTCCAGAGATTAATCCCTACATATAAACAAACTTTACCTCTTTGCATATTCACTATCAATTTCAACTTTCTACGTACGGTGCATCATATTAAAAATAAAGGCGAAATCATATTCCGGCGTAAATGTGGGGGTTGTCTCGAACAAATTTCACGCTGCCTTTTAAAAATACCGCGTGAATTAATATGTGAGATTTGAAAACAAGACGTGAAATTTGTCGGAGACACGCCCCACATTTCCGCCGGAATATGATTTTTCCTTTTTCTAATATGATGCACCAAACGTAGAAAGTTGAAATTAATAGTGAATATGCATCACGTCTCATAGTATTTCATGCAAAAAAATTAAGGTGGTCACTCAGAAATTTCAGTTTATTTTTAATTAAAATGTTCATTTAAAAACAAGAAAAATTTTAGAAAACTTGTTCTTTTGCTTAAAAAAATCTGAAAAAATTTTCAAACATTCGTATGGTGGTTTTTTACATCCCTTAATTTTTTCGTTGAAGTTTTCTTAGTAGTTCCGTCACAATGTGCACTTTTCCAAAACAGGCATTTAGGGTCATTACCCCCCCCCCCCCCACACACACACACACACAGTCTTGCGATACAAACTTAAAACTAGGGAGAAATGAATTTCTATTTATGGACTATCGATCCATGTAGGACTCGATGTGGTTGACTCAAGGGCATATTTTACTATGAAACCCCTTTGATTCTTTTGGTAATAATTTTTATGATTTTTTTTTTTCAATTTCTTGTGTTAAAAAGTTCATACTAATTTCACTCTTGTGATACATTTTGTACGGTTTATAACATTTTATATCCGTTTAAAAATTTTCGGAAAAAAAAGGCCGCCAAAATATATTTCGCCCATGGCCGCCAAAGTCCTAAGCACGGCCCTGCCTCCAGAAAAGGATAGCTTGTGTTGTGAGGCGAGGAGAGCCAGCAAGGTGTGTTGTGAACCGATATAGTTAATATTGAGTGGCGAGATGAGCTGGGATTGCCTAAGAGTTGAAGGCAGGGGAGTCTCTGCAATCAAATCGGGTAAGAGTTAATTAGCACTTTGAGTATTTGAGAATAAAATATTTTGTGCAGCCACGGGCTGTTTTCTTATAGATTGAAGTAGCATAAAGCTGCGACCTGAAAGAAGAGCCGGATTGAGTGCTCTGAGCTGGACTTAGCCGTGGATGTGAGTATGAGTTATAGCTTAATCTCATAGCATTGTGTTTAGTTACTAGAAATATTGAACTTTAGCTCCATTTCCCAGAGACAGTAAATAAAGTGTTGGATTTTAACTTTATTTAAACTATGTTATCATTTGACCAACATATCACCGGCGGCATACCCAGCCACGTCACACGTTGTCCGAGTAACGACAGCGAACTTGCAATGTCTATTTCAGCGGAACAAACATAACTAACAAGGAAGGTCTCCATACGGGCATACTCAGAAAAATCTGAAAAAATTACAGAATGTTCTTCTCATATAGTTATATATGTTTATAAAAAAAATTTCAGCGGAACCTCCTTATAACGTCCGTAAAAAAATAATAAAAATTTCGTTTATTTGGCGATTTATCTCCGGTTGGCGAAAAAACGAAATTCTGAAAAATACGCTTTTACGCTTCGAATACTTTTTAAAGAAAAAACTTTCTATGTTCAATTTATTTAAGTAAGTTTAGTTTAAGTAATTTTAGTTTTCCATTTTTACTTTACTTTAAGTGTAATTTTGTCATATACGTTTATATGTACTTATAACAAAATGAAATTAATATATTTTATCATTTAAAACACAATTTAAATTGATTAAAATAGTTCCAAATAGAAAAATACACTGTTAAAAATCTGCTGCATTTTGTTCGCACTCCCTTACTTGTATAGAAAACGGTTACTTGGCCGTAAAATGGAGCTTTCTCATTGGTTGGAATAGAGATATTATATACAAGAGGTGGAGTGCGTTGCAACAAAATGCAGCAGATTTTTGACAGTGTATGACACGATCAATTCACTGTGCTATGGAGCATTCTCATTGGTCAGAAGAGAGATATTCTATAAAAGTAGTGGAGTGACGTTGCAGTAAATGCTGCAGATTTTTAACAGTGAAGTCAATTAAAATCAATTTTCAGATTCTTTAAAATCGTCTGCTTTTGGCGAGGAAATGCACTGCTCGCCAAATCCGCGTCGCTTTCAGCTTTTCACGCCAATTTTTCCAAACTATTTTATTTTTTTTACATATCTAATAATGTAATTCCGCCGCTAATTTTCACTGATCCTTTATTACCTACATGAGTAGTTTAATTCGTATTTTTTTCAAAAAATTCTGAGTATGCCCCCAATGGAGACCTTCCTTGTAAGACATATGGCGAAGGTCTGGGCTACACGGTGGGTAATTCAACATTATGCATTAAGCATTACCAGATTCCTTGCCAAAAATGCTGGTGTCCGTCCTGTACAGTGCATGTTTTTCATACATTTCCTTCATTAACCGACGCACTTAATGATATCCATCTCCTTCCACTACTAAATAACGAATAACACTGCGTTGCTCTTTTTTAATCACAAACATTCCGTAATTGCAGATGAATAATAACAACAATTGATTGCCTGTCGGACGATATAGTCCAAGAGCAGACAGCACAAAAACCTAAGATATTGAGCACAAGAAAAAAACTTTTATTTTATGGAAGAATAGTAATAGGAGAATCTAACGATCCATGTATGTCGGAAGTGAAGTGGTGCATAAGCCAAAAACTAATACCACTAATGATTCACTCGTAAGTTTATCATTGTGTTTGCCGTACAATCAAACGTATGAAATGATTGTACGACAAGCACAATGATAAATCTACGAGTGAGCCACTAGTGTTTTTAGTTTTTGGCTTATGAACAACTTCACTTCCGGCAGTCATGGATCATTAGATTCTCCTATTACTATTCTTCCATAAAATAAAGGTTTTTTCCCCCTTGAGCTCGATACCTTAGGTTTTTGTGCTGTCGGCTCTTGGACTAATGTTTTTGGCAGATCACCAGTCCATATCATATGCTGCTGCTTGACTACCTAGGGCAAGTCCATTTCTTCAATAGAGGTTGCCTTCCTTACTTCCCGCTTTATCTTTACACAAAGTTTTAGCACACTCCTATTAAAATAAACCAAATTATAATCACTGTTCCATTTTCATTTGATCTACTCAACTAAATGTCTGTCACAGTGTCACATTTTATATAAAAAAAGTCCCATTTCAAATTAATAGGTGTAAACGACGATCGAATTTCGCTGGCTGATTTTTTCGCACACTAATCTGCAGGTTTCACTGCAGCATAAGCAATATTTAAATTAATATAATTTTACAAATAAAACCCAGTTTTGAAAAATTAAGTTAGGATTAATACTCTCAAAGATTATACACCTATACATAATAACATATTTTGTATAAGATTGGGAAAAAAATCTTTTTTTAATATTTTTAATAAATTACAGAGAAAACAACATTACAATTATACCCTTTTGCCGGGCAGTCAGGGGGTTAAGAGTGTATTCGAAAAAATGCTTTTCTACCTTCAACAGCTACAAATTTTCTGATACAATTTCAGAATTATTTTTAAAAGTAGAAACATGAAACTTGCTGAGTTGATTTTTGAAGAGGTGTATAAGGTCCCATGTTATGTCATTTTGCGCTCAGTGCATTAGAATTTAATTTATGAACAATTACTTTCTCAGTATCACCTTTTTTGTCGTTCCGGGATCTCCCCTTCTGAAAAATTTGTTCAAAAAGCCAACTTTGATTGCATTTTTTGCAATACTTTCTGCATTTATCAAAAAATCGACAATCACGGCACCTTGTATACTTTCTAAATAAGACAATTTGCCAGTTTGATGCATTTGAGAGCAAAAATGAATTAAAAAATAAATCGGAAAATAAGCAGTTTGAATCGAAATACACACTTAAGAGGACAGAGTGGACATTCGAAACCATTTTTTTAAATTTTCTTTCAAATATCTGGAAATTTTGTACGCATAATAAATAATACATTTTCTTAGTAAATAAATCAATTTTATACAAAAATGTATGTGATTAAGTTAATAATCAAAATATGTTAATTATTCTTTATAATTAAAAATGCTCCATGCGCATTAAACTTGGTTTTAGAAATCTGATATTTTGCTAAATGATAGTAAATGTAAATCATTTTAAACCTTTGATTGTAGGACAAACACAATGATAAACTTACGAGTAAACCACTAGTTGTATTAATTTTTGGCTTATGAACCACTTCATTTCCGGCTGACATGGATCATTAGATTTCCCTATTACTGCTCTTACATAAAATAAAGGCTTTTTTCTATTGTGCTCGATACCTTAGGTTTTTGTGCTATCGGCTCTTGGCCTATTATATCTGCCCCAACTTATGATAATTTTGTTTCCTTCTCTAAAATGAATTCAGAAGGTGGCCCGAAGGAAGTATTCACTCTCCTCTCGGTTCAATGAGATATCCCCCGAGAAGATTTAAGATTTTGTACTTTCAATGGTCAAAAGGTACAAACCTCCCTCTAGAGCCAGAGAAATCCCTCCTGCTCCTCGAGAAAAATATTTGAATTCAAGACCATAAAGTACACAATCATTAGAGCTTACAGAGTTTCAAAATTTATAAATTGTTGAATTTAAAATCATTAAAAAAGTAAAATCTATAATTTACTTGAATAGCTAAATAAAAAAAAATAATTTTTAGTTAAATAAAATTATAAATTAATAAAAATTAAAAAAACATATTGTAAAATTAAAAATATGATAAATCTAAAAGATAACAAATTTATTAAAATTATTTTGATTTTTTTCTTCCTTATCTTTGTAATGAAGTGGTTGGTTTGTAATTACAGTAAATAATCTTATCATACAAATCTCTCTCTAAAATTTTCATTTCGCCACCTTTTCTCCCCCCACATATATTGTATAAAATTACATAGATATACACATATAAAATTAAAATTAAATCGCAAATGCGTGAACAAGGTCGCAGAATGCTAAACAGGAACAAAAAATGCGTAGTGAAAGAAACTTTCAGGTTTAATTCATAGTGAATATATGTTTGTTTCATCCAGTTTTGTGGAGCATTATAGTCCAAGAGCCGACAGCACAAAAGCCTAAGGTATCAAGCACAAGAAAAAATCCTTTATTTTATGTAAAGTAATAATAGGGGAATCTAATTATCCCTGACTGTCGGAAATGACGTGCATAAACCGATAATTAATACCACTAGTGATTTATGCGTAAGCTTATCATTGTATTTGTCTTACAATCATCTCATACCTTTGATTGTAGGACAAACACAGTGATAAGTCTACGCGTAAACCACTAATGGTATTAATTTTTGGCTTATGCACCACTTCACTTCCTGCAGACATGTATCATTAGATTCCTCTATTACTACTCTTACATAAAATAAAGGGGGGGTTTTCTCCTTGTGCTCGATACCTTAGGTTTTTGTGCTGTCGGCTCTTGGACTATTAGGCCTAAGATGACAAAATTTAGCTCCTTATAAGGTAACATCCCCAGTAATTGGCACATTAAGAATTTGTCTTTAAACTTACTTCAATTTTCATTACCAAAAAATAAAATATTTACTTGCAAATATTTTTAAATCAAAGAATGCATACCTGTGCATCTATTTTGTTCACTAAAAGCAAACATTTTTGAAAAAGTATTTTTATAAAATTATATGGTTCTACTAGGTTATGCCGCCGACCAAAAAATTATCGCCAAACTATAAGATTAAATGCCAATGATGGATGATCGTGAATGTCATAGTCAATGAATTAAATACGATTCATGTGTTTAAAATGTCATTAAGTGATTTTTATTTCGACTTTTTATTAATATTTTTATTAATATTCTACTAATTATTTGTTTTGTTTTTTTCGTTATTTAAATTAAAAATTATGTCAATATGTAAAATTTGACTATTAGCTTGGCGATTTGTATAATTTGGCGAAATTGGTCGACGGGATAACAGAGTAGTACCAAATATATTTATAAAAAGTTACTGTAGTCACCAGTAATTGGCACCTAGAGCACCAATGTATAACACCTTGTGATCCAGTAATTGGCACATGTTTATATAAAAAAAAAACTTTATATTTTGCATTGAATTTAATCGCTTTAAATGAATTTACTGTAGATGAAGATGCCATATTTCAAGTTTTTGAGGGTAAGAAATCAGCATATTTATCTGAAATGTGAACACTTTAAAACAATACAATATATTTATATTAATACCCAGTAATTGTCATGCTGTCCCCAGTAATTGTCATATGAAGCTTTAATGGATTCCAGTTACTGATAATGTTTCATATTTTCAAATAAAAACAAATGATAAAGAAAATTAGTCTATAACTTTAAAAGTACTGCCAAAATAAGTGGTTTAATTTCAAATCTTGCGATTCCCTTGTAATTGGAATAGGTGCCAATTTCTTGGAACTAGCAAAATTGAAGCACCATTAATTGGCATCTATCTTTAATTCAGAAATCTAAATATTTGTGGCAAAAATACTTTTACACAATTAAAGTAACCCTTTTCAACTAAACAAAACTGTTGTCAATTAAAATTTAAAATCTATATAATAAAGGCCAAACGTATCTGTGCGTAACGCATACGTCATGTTTTGAATGGCAACACTTTCCGATGAAATTTCGGTTTTGCAATTTTCGCTATTGTAATTTTTTAAACTTCTAGACATTGCACGTTTTCAATCTTTATACCATCGTTTAGAGGAAAAAATGCACTTTTAAATGCCGTTTGTTAGAAAACTGTATCTCAATTTGTTTTTGAGATATTAATTTTTTTGTAGTTTTTGGTTCAATTTCTCTATTGGTGGCAACTTGAGTATCGCATTTATGTGGGGAAAAGAGAAAAAATAGCCATAGAGTAAAAAAGAAAAAAAGTAGAGATGCAGTTTAGTGGCTGGAGGCGACGACAAAAATGTAACTCTAAAATTCGTTGCATTGCATCAAACACAGCGGCATGCTTTCTCAAAAAAGGAAAACTTAGCGATGCAATTATAATTCATAATAAAATGAAATGATATTTTATAATGCTAAAATATATTCAGATCTTTTTCATTTAGAGAAAAAATAATGTTGAAAAATTCGGTCTCTGTTCCATGTGATTGTTTTGTTTGGGCCGAATGAGAGACTTATATTGGAAGAATAACGCCCATCAAACCGTTTTAATCGCATACTGCACCTCCATCTATCTCTTTTCTTCATGGAAAATAACAGATCACTGTATATTTTAGTTGTCATTTTTTCATAGCAACTGAAAAAAATAGTAATTAAAAACCTGTTATGTCAATATATCGTGGGCTATAAAAACCGGTGAATGTCGTTGGTTATATTTCGTTTTTATCTATGAATTTAGTGACTTTTAGTTCGTTGTAAACTTACTTTACAAAAGATACATCAATTAACCTTTACAAAAATGTATTTTAAAGGTGTATTATCGGGTGTCATATTTTCTTAGTTGTTTTTAAAAACTGAGAATGCAATTTTATTATTTGGCGAAATCTTTGGCTAATAACTGCTATCTTACGTCTAATACGCAGGACCGTAGTGAACAATAGGGAGGGCTCAAGAGAATGTAGGGGGGGGGGGGCTCATAGTTTTTTTCTCTCTCTCTGATGTAGAAAGATAAATTAGTGCATATTCATATTGTAGGTACTCTGTTTCATATTAAACTATTAAAATAACTTCATTTTATGTTTAGAAAAGTATATGATGATGAAGTTTTGAGTGTATAACTGGTGCAAAATAGCCCATCATGTTAGCTTCCTATGTACAAATAGGATGAGGGAGTGTTGAAACACTTATTTTAGATACAATTTAGTAACTCTGCAAAACTGTGAAAAGGTTTCAAAACTAAATTAGATTAATAAACAATATTTCATTTGAATTTTCGGAACAGAAATTCATTGAGTGACCTTGGAATCTTTTCCAGGGGGGGGGGGGGGGGGGGCTCTAAATATTTTAGGGTGGGGATGAGCAGCCCATGGTGCCCCCTTAGCTACGGCCCCGCTAATACGGAAGTACCGATAATTTTTAAAGCTGTATATAATTACATAAATAATATGTTTCATATAAAATTGCTATTTGGAATTGTTGGTGGTTTAAAAAGCCTATTACGCAGAAAAAAATATTAGACTTTCCAATTTTAAAAAAAGTTTTTCACCTTTACTTTGTGACCCGGGAACCCCGGGTTCGGTGTACTAGTATATTATAATATATTATAAATCAGATAATAATGAATTGAAAAGCATGCCTTTCTTAAGCAAGAGAAGTAACATTTGCAACAAAAATGGCTAATTTTATACAAACCATAAACGTTTCTTTTTCCTAGGCACTATTGTCATCTAGTAGCATAAATCAAAGTTATAATCTTAAAAGTAAATGAGCATTTAACTGGAATATGGTCTTGCATTTTTAAAAGACTGGATATAAATTTTATTTTAGGGCATGTTTGTAGGATGTGCCAATCATTGGATGTTACCCTAAACACATCAAAGCAAAACTAAATATTACTACACATAAGGTGTGAAAAGATAATAACAAACTAAAATGCAAGAAATTTGACTTAGCAATCAAAAGTGTGTTGAAGCAGATATTTAATAAATGAGAATATTTTGTTCTATTTCTTTTTTACGTATAATGGTTATTAAAAAAATCCGATGATTACTTTGAAAATAGCAGAATGACCCGCCCTACCCCTTTCTCATTAGTTAATAAAAATTAATAATAATAATAAAAAACTAGTTGTTGGGAGCCACCGTGATACTTACTTACCATGGATATGCATTATATAATGTATGAAAATAAAACAGGTGTAACCTATTTATAAAATGTATTGCAACTCCAAAACAAAATTTAAACATAAATTTAAATATTTTTATTATAAATAGTAATGCTTTATTAATGAGTTGCTGATGAACCAATTTTGACAAATTATATAAAACGCTAAACTAATCGAGTAGTACCGAATTGCGTAAAAGAAACATCCTTATTACTCCAAAAATAATAATCATTATAACTAACACTTTACTGCATTGGATTAAGTGTCTCATTTCCAATTAAAATATTTCTTGAATATATCATAATTTTTATATACCTTTCATCAGAACGAATTTTTCGAGAGTCCGAAAAAAATAGTTCCGGATAATCGAGGTTATTGATATACAATAGGCTTCGTCACATTCTTACATACTAAGTACATACAAAATTTCAAGTTTCTATTTCAATTTGTTCGGGAGATAGAGCGTTTACAGACACACAGACGGACACGACAAAAATGTTTTTCTACAAATATGTTTTTCGGAATCTCCAGTATCTGAAACGTGTAAATCCGTCATTTTTTTTTCTATTTTCAAAACCATTGCAAGACTTTCCCTATATTACGTATGATTTGAAATAAAACTAGTTGTTGGTGGCCACTATAATACTTACCCATATGCATAATATAATGTATGGAAATAAAACATGTGAAAACTATTTATAAAATGCATTGCAATTCCAAGATAAAATTTAAACGTATATTTAAATATTTTTTATGAACCAATTTCGATAGATACTATAAAACGCAAAACTACTCAAGTAGTACGGAAATGCTTAAAAGAAACATCCGTATAACTCCAAAAATAATAATAATATTAACTAACAATTTACTGCGTCGGATTAAGCGTCTCATTTCCAATTGAAATCTATCTTTGAATTGAAATTTGAATGAAATACATATGAAAAATCGAAGAATGTGGAAAACAGGATTACAAATATCTCGGCAAATAATAATCCGATCGAATTCGTTCTTTATGCAAAATCTGTATTATTTTATTGTCTTTTACGTCCATTCCTCAGAAAGAAAGAAAAAAATTGAAAATTTTTACATACCTTTCAGCAGAACAAATTTTTCGAGAGTCCAAGAAAAATAGTTCCGGATAATCGGGGTTACTGACATTCAATAGGCTTCGATCGATTATTACATACTAAATGCATACAGTGTCTCACATAAGTGATGGGACACTTGTGCTTTACAAAAGGAAACTAATCAAATAAATTAAAAAAACATGTACACATTTTTTTTTTGTGGGTGTGTTTCATACTTAAATTTAGTAAAGATTATTTACATAACATACATTTTGTCAAAATATTAAAATATTAATTTAATAAAAATACAAATGTTTAGAACGGAGCAAAAAATAGCTCACATAAGTGATGGGACACCATTATATATGCAACAAAAATCGTCTAAAATAAGCAATAAAAATATTTTTTGGGGTTTTATTTTTACTTAAAAGCAATTGGCAATAATTTATAAAATCGTCTGCAGTATTTCTCTCCAGTTTGTTTTGGAATTTTTGTGTTTTTTAGCTCTGTGTAGCCATGAATGCTAAACGAAAAGAAACTTCGCCTGAAATTCGAAAATTAGTTATTAATTTGCATATTGAACGTGGAAAATCTATTAGAAAAACTGCTGAAACAGTTAACTTGAGTCGTTCAACAGTTTTCAATATCATTAAACGGTATAAAAAGAATCATATGATTAAGGATAAAAGAAGACCTGGCCGACCATCAAAGCTATCCAAAGGAATAAAGCGAATTATCGTTCGAAATATTAAAAAAAATCCAAGAAATAGTGCTTCAATAGTTGCTGCTGATTTACAAGCATTATATGGAATAATTGTTAATCCTGAGACTATTAGAAGGATAATTCGATCTGCTGGATATCACAGTAGAGAAGCCAGGAAAAAATTCTTCGTAAGTGAAAAGAATAGAAAACTCAGACTAGCTTTAGCAAAATCCAACATAAATAAGAATTCTGATTACTGGAATAAAGTTGTATTTGCTGATGAGAGTAAATTTAATAAATTTGGTTCTGACGGTAGAATCTTGGTGTGGAGAAAACCCAGGGAAGAATTTCGCAAACAGAACTTGGTACCAACAGTAAAACATGGGGGAGGAGGAGTTATGGTATGGGGGTGTATGTCGTCCGCTGGAGTTGGTAATCTTGTTTTTATTGACAGTATAATGGATCAGTACAAGTATATTGATATTTTAAAGCAAAATTTGAAATCTTCAGCACGAAAATTGAACTTTCATAACGATTTTAAATTCTACCAGGACAATGACCCCAAGCACACTGCTCTGAACGTTAGACTCTGGCTGCTATATAACTGTCCTGAAATAATAAAAACACCACTACAATCTCCAGACTTAAATCCCATAGAGAATATTTGGCATTTCTTCAAAACAACAACTAAAATCGGTGCTTCAAGAAGAATGGGGTAAAATCACTCCAGAAATCACAAAAGAATTAGTCGATTCCATCCCAAAAAAGATTAAATCATGTTTTAAAAGTAAAAGGAAATCCAACAAAATATTAAAACCTTTTAGAAAGTAAAATTTTTGGATAAATATTTGATAGAAAAGTAAGTGTTCCATCACTTATGTGAGCCATTTTTTGCTCCGTTCTGAACAATTGTATTTTTACTAAATTAATATTTTAATATTTTGACAAAATGTATGTTATGTAATAATTGTTACTAACTTTAAATATAAAACACACCCCAAAAAAATTTGCACATGTTTGTTTATTTATTTTATTGCAGTTTCTTTTTATAAAGCACAAGTGTCCCATCACTTTTGTGAGACACTGTATATAACTGTCCTGAAATAATAAAAACACCACTACAATCTCCAGACTAAAATCCCATAGAGAATATTTGGCATTTCTTCAAAACAACAACTAAAATCGGTGCTTCAAGAAGAATGGGGTAAAATCACTCCAGAAATCACAAAAGAATTAGTCGAATCCATCCCAAAAAAGATTAAATCATGTTTTAAAAGTAAAAGGAAATCCAACAAAATATTAAAACCTTTTAGAAAGTAAAATTTTTGGATAAATATTTGATAGAAAAGTAAGTGTCCCATCACTTATGTGAGCCATTTTTTGCTCCGTTCTGAACAATTGTATTTTTACTAAATTAATATTTTAATATTTTGACAAAATGTATGTTATGTAATAATTGTTACTAACTTTAAATATAAAACACCCCCCAAAAAAATTTGCACATGTTTGTTTATTTATTTTATTGCAGTTTCTTTTTATAAAGCACAAGTGTCCCATCACTTTTGTGAGACACTGTATAAGAAGTTAAGTCTCTATCTCAATTTGTTCGGGAGATACAACGTTCTCTCTTTCTCTCTCATCTCATGTCTTCTCATGAGATAGTGTTGTGGTGTATATGGCGCGTAGCGCCATTTATACCAACTTGATCCTTAAGATACAGCGTTTACAGATACAAACACAGACAGAAACGGCAAATAAATAAAAAAAATCGAAAAATATGTTTTTTCGGAATCTCCAGTATCTAAAACGTGTAAATCCATCTTTTTTTTTTTATTTCAAGATTCTTCACTTTGCCCGCCCGTAATTTTCCTGATGGTCAATCAAGTTACGAACTGGCAAATCATGGTTGGAAACACATCCTAAATAAACTCATCTGGCGCATTAAGATAAAAACTAATTTTCCGGCATATCGGATCATGTATGTCTGTGTACAAATACTGTGTTGATTATTAAAGGGCCAAATTAAATTTTTTACTGTCAATTTGTGTAATAATTTCTTTTCGAATGTCTTCTTTTAATAATGTTTCGAAATAAAGGTTGGTTTTCTGGTGGCATGTGGAAACCAAAAAATCCCCATTCTTTAGAACATTTAAAGTATGTAAAATTAAGTACCTTTTTAAAATGTCTGTTTACTGTTTATGTAACATTTTCTTTCGTTTTAAACTTGGAGTTATTGAAATAGTTATCACCTTATGAGTCATTTCTTATCTCTTGTAACCTAATCAAATATTTTGTTTGATTTTTTTTCGTAAAATTTTACTGTATCTTGTTACCGGAGAGGAACATATATCAAAATGAATTCTCTTCTGTCTTCTGCTGTTTTATTTAATTTCAAATATCAATACATCAATGTGGAATTACGGAATCTGTATAAATCTAAAGAAATTTTGTGTCGAAGTAACATAATGTAAGTCTACAACAAAGGTTTTTACGCATCTAAAGACGTTGTTTTTAAATTAGCATAGTGTGGTGATTTATGTCGTAAACAAACAAAGAATTATTATTTGTTTACTCAGTGCAATTCGTAATTATTTATTGGTGCCTTTGAAGGAAATTATTTTTTTTAAATATTTATTAATTTTATTTATTTCATTTGTCATTCATGAATAGGAAAATAAATCATTCACATTTTGTTTCTCTTCATTTGAAATTAATATACTTAATAAAATATTTGGCACTATGTCATATACGCACAGGGTTTGGGACAATTTTTTTTACGCCAATATGGCTAAAACCTAAAACCTCATTTTCGAATGCCAGTTGCAAATATATTTTAAAACTATTTTCTATTATTTTAAAACAGACATTACAAGAAGTAAATGGTAGTTTAATTAATAAGTATGAAAAAATATATATAATTTTGAAAAAGTAAATAAACAATTTATTTAGTGGTGTAGTTATAAAAAAGAGAGAGGGTATACCCTAGAACTATAGCTTTCTTGAGAAACAGAGCATATACAGTGTTCCTTAAATTTTCAGAAGGTATATGGTGTATACTCCCGTATACCCTCCACTACACCAGGACAATACCGTGTCAAGCAAACTAATGCCAATTAGGTATACCCGTGTATATGTGACAACTCTGTCAGATATTTCTGTTTTTTTAATGTTTCAATTAGGTTTTTAATGATTTTAATAAATGATTTTTTAAATTGCTGATAAAAATAATAAAACAAGCTTTAAAAATTATTTACCAGTTTGAATTTTTAATATTTAGCCAATTTACATCATGTATTGAAAGCAGTTTCTTTAAAACAGATATTTAATTTAAACTATATTAAAATCTATTTAACTTTCTTTGAATTACAAAATTATTTATTCATTCAAGGCCGTAGCCAATAAGGGATCAACAGGGTTTGATCTTCCTCTGAATTTTCTGTCAGATTATACCATTAACTATCAGTCCAATCAATCAAAATACATTTGTAAATAAACTATAATCGACATTCAAAAATCAACATTCTGTGCTAACATGTAATTACGATTTAATTCCGTTAGTATGCTAAAATATAAATGGAATTTCTAAAAAAATTTTTAGCTTCATTCGTTTTTTTTTTTTTTTTTTTTTTCCCAAGATTGAAGTCTGTAAAAGCGGAACGTTAATGCTGTTAAAATAAAATAATTAAAAGAAGCAGTCATATACAGATTGCCAGTCTTGTTTAATCCAAATTTTTGAAGAATGAAATGACAGATATTCAAAATATCCACAAAGCTTTTCTGATGTATACTACTAGGAAGACATTTTTGGCTATAAAATATTTAAAAACATGTGGAAAAAATGTCAAAAAGTAATTTGGTTGACATTAATGTCTGTAGTCACCAAAGATGCATAGAAATGAGATTGTACTTTCAATTGTAATGGAAAAGGATTACATTTTCCTATGTAATTTTTTTTTATTATAAATTGAATTATTTGAATTAAGAATAAAGTGTAATAGGACTCTTAATACTGGGCTGTATTCAATTAATGATAATAAAATCTGTAATAAAACATCAATAAAATTTATGGCTCCAAATCCCCTTCTGAAACATTTTTCTGGCTACGGCCTTGTATTCATTCAATGAACAAATAAATTTCTGTAAGTAAAAGAAAGAGTAACAATTCCATATTTTTTAATTCTGTTTTTACTAAGTATGGTGGCAAATTATTTCAGTCACTTTTTTTTCCTTCCAAACAAAAATAAAATAAAAGAGTTTCCTATTGCTCCAAATAAAATGTAATAGAAATCAAACCTAAAATCTGGAATCAATTGGCATCTAATGATATGCGGTAAAACCACCATTAACAATCACCTCTGAAGAGTCCCCACCTCTAACAACCAGCCATTTATCCATTGAAATAATATTAGATCAAACCTCTGAATAGCAACAGGGGCCAGGGAAAGTCACTAAAAAACGGCCAACAAAAGCGTTCTATGGCAATGCCAAAAAATCTAGTTATTTCTTTATTTAGGAATCATAAATGGTTGTGAACTGCATTTATCGACTGTATACTTCTTTTTATACTTGTTTGTGTAGGAAAAAACCCTGCTATTTAATACAGAGGTTGCATCAGAGGTAAAAATATTAAAGGAGGATTACATTATAAGAAGTATATTGCAGAAAAGTGCTAATCACTTAAATCCTTCTTTCAGAGCAGCAGTTCTGAACTTAGAGTGTGTGAAAATAATATCAGTAATGGCAGAAATCACAAAAATGGTGACATCACAAAAAATGTTAATAAAATCACAGAAATGGCTATAAATTTTGTTTTTATTTGTTAAATGGTTGTGAAAAGATTATTAATGAAGAAAAGTATATTTGTGCTATCTGGCTGAGTGTAAGGAGAAGGTGGCATGTTTATAACAAATGAGAGTACTCAGAAATGAAAAGTCTAAGAAAGTTGTATATGTAAGAAAAAAATGTTGGGAAATGCCGCTCTAGAGAAAAATGGTAATAGTTTTTTGCCCTTGTTGTTATTCATCTCCTGGACTTACTTTGTTACATAAAGGCATGCAATATGCGACAGAACATACTAAAAAAGATTTCGTATAAGGGTCATTTGATGTCAAATCACCCAGATTTTTTCAAAAATGACACCCACCATCACCAATTTCGATAAAATTCAGTGAATTTGTAGAATTTCAAATGCTGATTCCAAAAATATCAATTATATTTTGAAATTGATCAAATGGTTTGTGACTTTTGAGCTTTTAAATAGCTCCCAAGATGGTCAATTTGCCGCCATTTTGAATAGCACATGTGACAACATAAGAATCTATAACTTCTTTCAGGTTTAAGCTAGAGCTTTCAAATTTTTTTTTGTTTTGTTCAGAATAAAGTAATCTTTCATTTAAACCAATTTTTGTGGAGCTAATTCCATAAAAAGGCTGTCAGAAAAGGACTTTTTGTCATTTTTTTAATGAAAAAAAGGTGCAGATTCAATGGCTATTTTCCCCAAATGAACCTCCTTCAATTTTTATCTAATTGCATAGATAGGCACCTCAAAGTGTGTTTCAATGACTGATAAAAAAATTTTAATGGGCAGTTCACAGGTTCTTACTTAAAAAGATAAATTCAATTTTATTGAATTTCTTGAATACAGAAAACACAAGATAATGTTGAAATTTCTTTTATTACCAGAAATATCATACATATTCACATTAAAAATTTTGACAAGGTTTTAAGTTGCATAAATATATATGTTTAATGTGGCTAAAAAAAGGAGAATCCTATTGGAATAAAATAAGAATGCCAATAATGAATTTTTGAAGAGATACACGTGAAAAGCAAATAGGAAAAAGAGAGATATTCCTGACAAATTGAAATCTGTTGCAGTTTCAATAAATTATAAATAAAAAAGAAATGATAGAAAAAATTCTACAAAGCGGTACATTATTTAAGAAAATTATATACAAAATATGATAAAATTAAAATCTTATAGTAAGTAAAAGTTGTACTAGTCTGCATGATAGCAGATAATTAAAAAACAATGACTGCCCTTAATGTAATTTATTTAATACTAATTACAGAACTGTTCTTAGTTTTCTTCTGTCATGCATAGTTTGTTTGCGATCAATCGGTTATTTTCGAAGATTCATTTTACAAGAACAAGCATCATGTAGTAGCCACACATAATGTAGATATATACTTGTAGATACTAGTAGAACTTAATGATGTATCCAGGTCTTTAATAAGCACAAGGGGCAAAACATAAAATGAAAAGGAAATAAAATTGAACATCAAAGAGAACAAATTTTGAATAAAACTTAATAATTTTTTTATCATTATTACAATTAGAGTTAATTAGATTTCTTCAGAAATAACTATTACTCTCCCCTATAGCCCCGTTTCCAATGCAGTTTTTCAAGACACCTCAGAACGGTTATTTTACCCCCTACTCCATTTCCAGTGCACAAACCGGTTTGAAGGAGAATCGAGCCAAGGTCATTTTCTCCCCAAAGTCAGACCTGCAATCGACTAGGTCAGTAATCCGCCTTTTACCCATGATTCAGTTCGGGTAAACAATTTACCGTGATTTCTGCTTCTCGTCAGCATGTTTTTCGTTAGCGCTATTGATATTTCTCGCGTTGTTGACATTGTTTCATTCTTTGATTGGTCGGTCATTGCAGCAACAGAATCACAAGCTACATGTGTAATAATTTAACTTTAGGTTTTCGTCGGCTTGAAGTTCGAGATTTAATTTAAACAACGCTAAGGAAATGTTGAATTTTTATTTTTTATGTGTTATTTATTACAATGTAATTAATGTAAATAATACACGGAAATTTTCATTTATATTTATAATATAAAATTAATTTGTTTATAAAAAAAGATAATTTTAACTTTTTGCTTTAAAAAAAAAAAAAAAAAAAATTATACATATTTAAAACTAAATATTGCTATATAGGGTAGATGTGCCAATAATAGATATCTTTAATGAGTTTAATTAAAAACTATTTTCTAATAATTAGATTATTATTATATTCAGACTTTTTTTCAATATTTTATTTGTTTACCAACAATATTTAACCATTTTTATACCTTATTTTCTAATATTAGTCAACATTTTATTGTAAGCAACAGTAATATATCAAAGCAATTAAAATTCCAGAAACGGACACATCTCCTCTCCCTCCCCCCCCCCCCCCCGAAAAAAAGGTTGGTTGATTTTTGACGTCCGATTATCTGCGCTAGGGATATAGGACCAGGGGGGAGTGCCCTTCGTGGGAGTCTTTCTAAGGGAACCTAACCCGTATTTACGCAAGGTTCGAAGAAAACCACGAAAACTCCGAACGGTTAGGCCGACAGCCGCGATTGGGTTCGAACCCAGCACCTGCCGTCTATCAGTTGAGAGATCCGAACCTCTCGGCCACTGGTGGGGCCCCCGAAAAAAAGGAAAGAAATGTCAATATAAATGTTTTTATGATTGCATTTAGAACCAGATTTTAATGAAGGAATACTAATGAAACAAAATACTTATTTCCAAATAAATTTAACAATTAGGATATCATTAGTTAATAAAATGTTTGTGAGAATTATTTATTTTAAATTAATTATTGTGATTTCCGCAAGATCCACATTTTAACAATTTCAGATACAAATTTTTAAAAACAAAATGTCAGGAAATTATAGTTTATAAAATTATTGAGACCGTGAGAGATTTAGAGAACAATACAAAAAAAGAAAAAAAAAATTCTGAAACATTTTTTTTTTTTTTTAAATATTGATGCATAAATTCGTGTATTTCATGCTCTTTTTAACAGTTAAACTCCTCGAAACTACTTGATATACTGCTTGTACTAACTAGTATTACAAATATCAAACAAACAATACTGCAGGCTGAATGTTTTTAGTACTAAATAAAATAATTTCAAAACAGACCTGCAGAACTAATATTTCAGACCATCGATCAGCAAATTTATCAGTTTCATTTCATTACTACAATAAATTTAATTAATATTACAATTCTTTTATTTTCAGATATGAATAAGCTAACATTTTAAACTGAAAATGATAAACCTTTAACAACTTCTATAACTTAATTCTTTTTATTTAAATGGGGAGGAATTCAGCCTTCCTCTCCCCTATTCCCCTAATCAATATTCTGTTTCCTGATTTGTTTTAAAGATAACTAGATTATAAAATATGCAAAACAAAGTTAAAAAAAAAATAAATAAAAACAATAATAATAAAAAAAAAACACTGGAAATTTTATTAACCATAATACCAAATTAAAGCAGCTTGATTATTAAAGCAGCAAATTAAAGCAGCTGTTTGTAAAAATTTTAGTGTTATTACATTATGTAAGTGCAATTTTCCTGCTCTTTTTCCGAAATTTTGCTTCATCACCTGACCCCCCCCCCCCCCACCAATACACATTCAACAAAGTAATAAAATTAAATATTTTTTAAATACTTTATTATTATTATTATTTAATTTTCTGTTTTATTTTTTTTCTTTATAACAAAAATAAACAATTAATCATAAATTTCATTAAGGATTCACATTCATTTCATTAAAATTTCATCTAAAGTCCCCTCTTCCGAAACTCCACATTCTCTTTTCCCATAAAATTCAGTCTTTAAAACAACTTATTTTATTATTTTGTTTTACCCATTTCGTATTACAATGTTAAATTAGCATTTGTTTCCAGATCGATAAAGTGTGAAATAACAAGAACAAGGTGAAAACAGAAGCAAAAAAGAAAAAAAATAAGTTTGAAACACGCCAAACGTAACAAAACCCTTCTGTTTGTGTTTACACAGGAAGTTCATGCTCAATTTCACCAATTAGCCAATCAAAGGTCAGAACGAAAAATTGCGCAGTTTCCGGTTTCTTTGGGGGGATAGATTTTAAGCTTGCGTATGGAAATGGGTGCAAAATGAAAGCAGGTACGACACCCGCATATCACCCCTTCGTTAAAAGCCGGTTTGATTAAAGAAAGCATTGGAAACGCGGCTTATGGGTCATTCCATTTCAGATCACCCAGACCATGGCACCCACCATCACCAATTTTGATAAAATTCAGTGAATTTATAGCATTTCAAATGCTGATTCCAAAAATATCAATTATATTGAAATTGATCAAACGGTTTGTGAATTATGAGCTTTTAAATAGGTCCCAAGATGGCCGATTTGCCACCATTTTGAATAGCACATGTAACAACATAAGAGTCCATAACTTCTAGGGATGCAACGGATACTGATTTTGCCGGATATCGGATACCGGATATCCGATATCCGAGCCGGATTCGGATATCCGGTACTAAATGTGTTTTTAGTTATTGTGAATGTTCGTTTATTTCTTTATACAATGCCATCTCTTATAATAAATTGCAAACATGTTTCACACACCATTACAACATTTCAAACATATTGCAATATATTTTACAGAAACTATATATCTTTGACTATCAGGGCTTGAAATTCAGGTTTTCCCAGGAGGAGAGAGTTTCCCTCATAACATTTGTAAATGCAGGGGAGTTAAACTATATGAGAGGGGGGGAAAATATTTTTTAAACCCTATTATTTTTTACATGCCACTTAAATATTTACAAATTATACTGACAGGACAAAATTCCACTGAAATAAATTGAATCAATAACTCAAGATAATTATCCAAAATGTTTATTTTAATTAAAACAAAGGAAAATAACCAAGCCTTACATATATTATATTTATTTTTCAATTTTCACTCAATGTTATGGGCAATTAATAGCTGAGTTGCTAAATGAATTTTTCAATTCATGTTTATTCGATTTTGTGTGGCTTAGAATCTTTTATAGGTTACACTTTTGACAAACAGAACAGAACAACTTTTCTAACACATTAAATTATTGAAAATACTTGGTTATGTTTTTTTCATGTTATTTTTTTTCTTAATTTTCTTAAAATCTGATTGGCATTCATTTTTAATTTACTTTCAAGAATAATGCATGTAGGTGATTGTATTGTCAATATCCTTTGGAGATTGTATATCACTTAGTGGAATTATCGTCAATATTGTAATGTGTAATCCCTGGCATTTTAGCTAATTGGATTATTTCTACTATTTATTGGAATTTAAACCCATATGAAATTCTGAAAAGGACATAGTCAATAGATTTCTTCTATTACATAAGAAATGGTTTATTTAAAAAAGTCATGTCCTAATTTCTGTGAACTGTGCACATAAAGTATTTATTGTTTCTAAATGTGTTTCCTTGAAATTCATCATTTTTTTTTTTTTTCTTTTTTTTTAAATCATTTGGAAAACGGCTGTTGTTTTCGGTTGAGAATGAACCTTGTGATGTCTGCATTTTTTTTTTTTTTTTTTTTTTTTTTTGTTTGTTTATGATTTGTCCAGGAATATTAATGTTTAATCCATGATATACATAATATACAGGCCTCGGAGCGAGTCGCTAAACTCGCTTTTCTCGCTATTTTTTTGCATTTGTCTCTTTTAGTCTATATTTTTCAGATTTAGTCTCTTTTTTCACTTTTTTTTTTTTCTTTAATGTTCCTTACCCATCGGTCGATCGCAGGAAAAAGATCGTAACTTTCCTCATTTGATAGCGGGAAAAACATCGCGAAATTCAACAATTTGTTGTGAGGAAATATCGGAAAACTCGTCAGTTTGTCGCAGGAAAATCTCGAAATTTGTTAACTGTTCGCGGGTAAAAATCGCAAAATTTTTCAGTCTGAAACCGGCGGAAAATCATGGATTCTGTTAATCTGCCTTAGGATGAAACTAGGGATGGGACGAATAGTGATTTCGCCGAATACCGAATATTCGGCCAAATTTTAGGCCGAATACCGAATATTCGGCCGGCCGAATAGTAATTTTTTTTCCAATAAAGAAAATAAATTTTGATTATATATAATTTTAAAAATAAGAGCTCATTAATAATTATTACTCTTAAATGTGCTTTTAAATGTATTTTTAAATTTGAAAAATTTATTTTAACACAAAAAAATTATGAAATTGCATTATATCCTTTATTCTAATGTACATCAAATTGATTTTCAGTAAGTCTAGAGGGGAAAATATTTCCATTAAAATATGAAGAATGTACTTCACTTTTACTATCAATTGATACTTCTTACATCCAAAATCAATAATATTCTTAATCTCTTTCTCTCTCAGAACTCACAAGGACATATTTTCTGAAATAACCTTTAATGAAGTAAATTTGATCATTTAGAGTTTGTGTCCCTAGTGATAAGCAAATTTGTAAGAATGAGACTGTTTTGAAATCAGATGCCAAGCTTTAAATTATAAATTACCTTAACCCTTTCTGGCACGGGCAAAATATGTAGTAAAATGAGAAAGTATCGACTAGATCTACCAGAATTCACAAGCAAATTTTTTAGATAGTTTGAATTCCATAATTTAAGCTTTTATTGTAAAAGCAAAATTTTACTAAGACATTATTGGTGCCGTTTACAAGTTTGGAATTAAAATTAGGTATCCCAGATCGAGCACAGTGTGCCGGAAAGGGTTAAAGCAAAAGGTTATGCTTAAAGTAGAATGCATATGTTAACAAAATCTTTGACATTTGAATCAACACATACAATATTCAACTTATTCAACAAACATTAAAAGGATAAACAGAAATTGATAACAACATGAAGGAAGAAAGATTAAATTAAAAATATATACATAATAATGTTGCATATTTAAGTCAGTAATTATGCAAATAATTATTTAAAAGTGAAAATTATAGAATGAAAAAATTATTTTGTTTTGAGTATTTAGAATTTATATTAAAATATTTATAAAACCATCATCATAAAGCAAGTTGTGTCATCTAATGTGTATCGAGTTTGACACCAGTTCTGCTTTCAGATGTACCGTTGTATTTGGAATGGTGATATTATATTTAATTTTGAAAATGAATCTTCGTTAACACCAGGGTTGGAAAAAAAACAGTTTTTTTTTTTTTAAAAACCAAAAAAACCGGTTTATTTGGTTTAAACCAGGTTTTTTTGGTTTAAACCGGGTTTTTTTAAAAACATCTTTTTTTATTACGTATACATATTAATTATTGATCAAAATAGACATTGTTGGATACATAAGTAGTATAACTTCATTTGAAAATAATTTAAATTACAAAATTACAGTTAATTTATGCAGAAAATTGAAAAAAATCATATTTTAATTTAAACAGTATTAGTAAATAGTCTTATGTTTAATGAATAAATTGCTATACATAGTGAAACAGTGACAACCTGAAAATCTTTATATACAATTTTTTGTTTACTAATAATGCACATTTGATGTAGTTTGATGAATATAATATTCTTTTCCACAATTATTAAAAAAATAAATTTCAAATACTTCTTAAAGTTTTGTTTTTTGAATACCAATTTAAAGTAAACAATTTTAGTCATTAGAATCAGCAGATAAAAGGGGGGAAATACTCTAGTATAGTACTATTAAAATGCTATAACTAGCACTCAATTTTTTAATTCTCTCTTATTCAACTTCATATTTTGATTTCCTCAGTCAAGAAAAATTTCTTTTACAGCTTAACCAAAATCTTAAAGATCATTTTATAAGCAGTTCTGTAGCTCCATATTCAAAATTACCATGTATGTTATGACAGATTGTTTTAAATAATCTGCATTTTTCTAAAATTAAAACATTTTATACTAAATAATTGATTATTTTAAACCTATTTTACCTTTGAAAAATTCAGATGTTTTAAAAATTATCTTTAGAGCAGTGGATCAATACTACTAATTTCCATCCTATGAGTATAAACATGACCTAGACCCACTATATTTAAAGCTTATTGCTAAAATAAAGTATTAAAAATAAAAATTATTTATATCCAATAATTTCAAACTCTTAAAATATGTAGAAAAAAGAGAAAATGTCATTAGATTTCTTTAAAAAAAACCAATTGGTTTTTTTGAGAAAAAAACCATTTGGTTTAAACCGTGGTTTAAACCATGGTTAAAACCAATTGGTTTAAATCGTGCCAACCCTGGTTAACACACCTAGTGAATAAATGTTTTCATTTCTTACTTTATAGAAAATAAGTTATGAATTTCATAAGAGCCTTTTTATATGTGCATGGAATTTGCAGACATTAATAAATATTCGAGCGCTTTACAATAAGGCAGTGTTTTTATATCTTGAATTGTAATATATCATTCTCTAATGATGACATTTCCCATACAATTAAATCTCCAACTTGGGCAGCATTTTCTAGAATATCACTAACTTTTATAGGAAATACAGAAAGGCTGTATATTTTTTAATATCTGAATAACTCTATATTTTGTAAGTAAGAGTGAGAATGACTTCATAAATGAAGTAGCCAATTTGGATTAGAGAAAAAAAAATTGCAAGAATGAAATTCTTTAAATCCGAAATTTATTTGGCAAGATATCTTTCACTATTCGGCGAGATTTTAGCAATATTCGGCAAGATATTTCTAAATATTCGGCTACAGGTATTCGGCCGAAGTATTCGGTCAACAAGCCTTCAATATTCGGCCAACCGAATATTCGGCAAAAGGGCCGAATAGGCCGAATACCGAATAGTGGCCGAATATTCGTCCCATCCCTAGATGAAACCATGAAATTCCGTGGAACTATAGTGAAACTTAGTCGCGGAAAAAAAGTATACCAAATTTCCTGGGAGCAGAATCGGCGCAACGCTGCGATGCACGTCGCAGACTCTTGAGAAGGTCCACAGGCTATTTTTCAACTCTTAAAAATTTAGCAAAAATTAAAAAATTTCGGTCCTAAATCCAAAAATTCGGACATAAAAGTGTATCGCGAATTTCGACAGTCTTCGAAAAGAAATCTATTTCGTCATAGATTGCGAAAAACACGCGAATTATTCAAAAGATCGCGAAAAAACGGCAAATTTCCTCAAAAAAAAATCATTCAAAACATCGTGAAAAAACCGGCAAGTTTCTTCAAAACATCGCAAAAAAACGGCAAATTTCTTCAAAGGATCAAGAAAAGACGGCAGTTTTCGTCAAAAAGTTGCGAAAAAAATGGCAAATTTTCCCAATAAATTGCGAAAAACGGCAAATTTCGTTAAAAAAAAATCCGAAAAAAATGGCAAATTTCTTCAAAAGATCACGAAAAAAAAGTCATTTTTCATCAAAGAATCACGAAAAAATAGCAAATTTCTTCAAAAGGTCGTAATAAAAAGCAAATTTCTTCAAAAAAACCCGAAAAAACGGCAAATTTCATCAAAAAATCACGGAAAAACGTAACATTTCTTCCTAAAGTTAGCAAAAAAAGGCAAACGTCTTCAAAAAATCGCGAAAAAACAGCAGTTTTCGATAAAAAAATCACAAAAAAACTGCAAATTTCTTCAAGAGATCGCGAAAAAACGGCAAATTTCTTCAACAGATCGCAAGAAAACGGCAGTTTTTGTCAATAGATCGCGAAAAAAATACAAATTTCGACAAACGCAAATTTTGTCAAAGAGGAGCCCCCCCCCCCTCTCTTTAGGACAATGTATGAGGCGTTAAAAATTCTGAGAACAAAGGCAACTTCTTTTTTAAAGTATATTTTTCTTTTATGTCTATAACAAATACTTGAAGGTTTGAGTGCAAATAATGTAATGCGAGGGATTGGTCTGCAGACTGTTTAAGTTTTTATATGTGTTGCAAACTGCAGAAAAAAATTCTGCCTCATGGCCAAATTTGTCTCTTCTTTTGCAGGGGAAAAAATTCTAAATTTCGTCACTCTATCGTAGAAAAATGGTTACGAAATTAGTATATCGTTCGCGGGCAAGAATCGCAAAACTTTTCTGTCGGACACTGAAAAGAAAGTGAATTTGGTCAATCTGTGGCAAGATAAAAATGTGAAATTCAATAATCATTCAAGGGGTAAAAATCATAAACTTCGTCATTCGGTCGCGGTAAAAATATCACGATTTTGTCATTTTCACGAGAAAAAAAGCGTATAATCCGTCAATCAGTGGCAAAATCATTGCAAAATTTGCCAGTCGATCTTGTGAAAAACAATTAAGAAATTCGTCAGAGGATTACAGGAAGGAATCTCAAAATTCTTATTTCAGTCGTTACATATACAGGGATCACTTTTCGAAAAACGGCAGAACTTCACGCTTTTTAATTTTTAAGAATCTGCGATTTTCATAAAATGATCACTGGCAAAACTGCGATTCGAATTAATTGATCACCGGAAAAAAGACTATTTTCATTAAACAATCACGAAATCAAGCAGCGATTTTCACCAGATGATCCCGAAATAAAATCGTTATTTCCAAACAATCCCGAAATAAACTTGTGATTTCTGCCATATGATTGTGGGAAAAAAAAAAAAAAACTCCCAAGATTTACGTCAAACGATCCCGAAATAAGACCGAGCTTTCGTCAAATGTTCGTAAAATCGAAAAGGATATTCATAGATGCCAACTTGTACGGTATGGCCAGTAGTACAATGCACAGAAGAGTACAATGTACGGATTTTGTTCGAAGTGTACAGTTATACTAATGAACAATACGATTGTACGATTTTGGGTGCGGAAAAAATAATCGCAGTGAAATGCAAATTTCGTGAAAGGATTGCCGAAAAAATTTACAGTTTCTTTACGCGATTGGCAGTCAAAATTTGTGGTTTTTTTTCTGTGATCGTTTATCAAAATACAGTAAATAATTTTTTGGGCCATTGTTTTAAAATTTGCTTTTTTCTGTGTTTATATGACAAAATTCGTCAAATTTTCTGCGATCATTTGCCGAAATTCGTGATTTTTCGGCGATCGATTGGCGAATTTCAAAATTCTTTCGCGTTTATTTGCCGAAATTCATCTTTTCCATGATCGCAGAAAAAAATCGCAAATTTTGACAGTCGAGCATTTTTCAAAATTCGTGATTTTTTCTTTGCAATTGCGATTTTTTTCCGGGCGATTTTGCAAATGATCGCAGGAAAAAAATCGCGAATTTTGTTAAATAAACACAGAAAAATAGCAAATTTCTGCAAACAATGGCAAAAAAATTGCGAATTTTGGCAAATAAAAGAAAAAAAATCACAAATTTTACTGAAAAAAAAATTGCAAATGTCAGTGAATAATCGTGGAAGAAAAATCGTGTACTTCCGTAAGCAATAGTGTGGAAAAATCACAATTTTCATATTAATTTGTGGCAATTGGTAGCGGAGTGGGGGGGGGGGGGAATCGTTAATTTCATCAAATGGTCTTGGAAGGAAACATAGTATGCCAGTTAAATGTGCCCTAAAATATCCAAAAAAGTTTGTGTGAAATATTACTTGGCACCAGTACAACCCCTGATTTTATTTTTTTCACCAACAACCATTTGATAAATTTCGCCATTCTTTTCCTGAAATAATTTGACAAATTTCACTCTTTTATACTGTAACTGATTTTCGCACATTATAATGTAACCCATTGACAGGCATCCTTGATTTTTTTATGGCTTTATTCGACGAAATTCGTTATTTTTCTGGTGACTAGTTGATAAATTTCACTATTTATTTCCATGACCTTCGACAAAATTTCAATTATTTGTATGATCGCTCTTGGAATTTCGCAATCATTTAATGAATTTTGTGATTCATTCCCCTCTTCGAGACCCATTTAATGAATTTCATGATGTTTAACACAAGATTCATTTGACTAATATCGTGATTTTTTTTCAAGGCCATCTGATAATTTTCGTGAGTTTTTTTATCCTAAGAACATTTGACTAATTTCGAGAATTTTTTCCCGAGATCATGCGACAAATTTTAGGATTTGTTTTTTGAGACAATTTGTTGAATTTCACTAAATTTCCTGGAATTTCATGATTTTGCTCCCGTGGTTATTTGGTAAATTTCTGATTTTCTTTCATGATGAATTGTTGCGATTTGAGATTTTTTTGCAACCAATCAACAATATTTGCAATTATTTCAAAACCGACTGAAATGCATTGAAAATGTATTCCGCATATTGTGTTAAATCTTATAGTGCTTGTCTTTATATCAAAAACATTTAAATGAGGAGAAAAAAATGTTTTTTATTTGGTCTCTTTTTAGTCTCTTTTTTTAAATTTTGGTCTCTTTTAGTCTCTTTTTCTTGCGATTTAGTCTCTTTTCTCTCTTTTTTAAGAGTGACTCAGTGGTCCTAGGCCTGAATATATGATGTCAGGTTCCTAGAAGACATCTGCCCTGAATTAGAAAGGAATGACATTTCCTTATCTGAATATTTTATGTATTGTGGGTTGTGTATCCGTGAAGCTCGAAATACCTTTCTTTCTTTTCTATAATAACGAATGACAGATGTTGACACAGGTGTGCAGATGACGCACTCGTTGATGAATGAAAGTGATGGCCGCGGGGCGTGCCTCAGCTGTCATCTAGCTATTGGAGTGATGTGTAAACAGGAGATGTCATGACTCAAGGTTGGAGTGCGGGATTGAACCAATGGATGAGCTCTAAGAAGTCCTGCATGGGGGAAGGAAGATCTCTGAAGGTCAACTCTGGACTGAGAGGTTGGAGACAGTTCTCGCTTGGCGTTGAGACCGATAGGTCGCTCAGGATTTGTGGTCCTGTTGGATAGTGTATATTTTGAGCGTGGGACAAGGCGTCCCGGTGGATAGTGTTATAGGCCGAGAAGTGAGGCCTAGTACCCTTGTGTATTGAGATTCTGCAGTAATCTCTGATAAAGCGTATCTAACGTGCGTTGAGTGTGAGGAAGAAAGTGTAAGTTGAACGGTACACAACCAACGTTTATTGTAGTTAATTTAATGTTGAACCGGATCATCTATATCCGAGTTGTAATTGTAGATAGTTGTAAATATTGTTTCTTGTGTACATATCTATATCTTAAATAAACTGTTAGTTCAGTTCATTAACAGCGTCAGTGTTATTTCACTCAATCCTCACAGCAGGTGACCGATATCACCCATTAATATCGGTGGTGGCAGCTAAAACTACCTAGGACATTCTTCAAGGTTTTGTGGACTGAGAGGAGCGTCCGACATATGATTTATTATATAAATCATGTTTTGATCATCATAAAAATGATGTTTTTACTGATTTTCAGTAACTCAATGGGAAACATTTAAACATCTTGCTTTGGGCAATGGATGTCCATATTTTATTTATTTATTTTATGAAATTCTTTAAATTTAGAAGAATTTTTATTTGAATAGGAAATCAAAATGTCAATGTTAATAAAGAAGAGAGTAGAAAAGTTACAAAGTGAGAAGGTGCAAATTATCAGATATGAAAAAAAAAAAAAATGAATCCAAACAGAAACACTGTATTAAAGATCGTCTTTTAAATAATAAAAAAAGAAGGCATGATTATTGAGCCCATTGATGACAAAATGTGCAATGACTTTGAAAAATGAAAAAATCTAATGTTGAACCACTGATTGTAAAAAAATGTTTATTTTATTTTTTTTATTTATTTTTTTTCCCAAACGTGCAACACAGGATTTAATCTCATTTTGTTTAGTGCTAATTCCAGACTCATGTGATAGAGCTCAGACTCTAGTGATCATTACTGCCCTTTTAGTTATTTCTTGTTTTGGCACAGGAAAAAAAATCGCAAAATATATAAATCGGTCATAGAAAAAATATAGCTGATTTCGTCCATCATGGCAAAAATAAATTTTTAAAAATTGTCGACCTGCCTGAAAAATTTTGAACTTTGAGAGAACTTGGGTAGTGGGAAAGTATAGTGAAGTTCTTCAATCAATTACAATAAAATATCGTAAAATTTGTTAAGCTGTCACAAGGAAATGTCATGAAATTCGTCAGCCAATAACAAAGGACAAAACACAAATTTTTCAGCTGGACACAGGAAAATAATTGTTAATTTCATCAGAATGTCACAGAAACAAAAAGGGAAATTTGCCAATCAGTCGCAGAATAAAATAGCTCAGTTTGTCAATTACTTGAGAGAAATTATAAATTTTGCCTGTTGGTCTCCAGAAAGAAAAAATTGCAAAATTTTGTAAGACCAGCAAGCAGGAAAATTTTGTGAGAAAAATTACAAAACATTTCAGTCAAACGCAGAAAAACAATCATGAATTTTTTATAATTGTCGTAAGAGCAAACTGTGAGATTTGTCTATCGATAGAGGAAAATATCAAGAAAATAGTCAGTCAGTACTGAGACTTGATCCTCACTTCACAAAGAAAAAAATTTCAAAAAGTGATTTTTTTGGGAAACAGGAATGACACAAGATTCTTTAGTGCATGAATCCTGCCATCTCGTCCCGAAATTCAAACCCTGTCTGTGTATAATAATAATATTGAATAAAAAATGCAATTCTAACATTTAAATACTCTGCTTATTTGTCATTGAACCGCTGAAAATTGCTTATAATATGTACAATGAAATGGCTAATAATTTTTAGAACAAATTTTACACGTTTATTAATGTGTCTATAATTGTAAAGAATTTTCACAAAGAAATACATAGCATCCTTTTATAATGTAAACATAAAAGTCTTACCAGAGCCCGATCAAGCTGAAGTTGGGCCCAGGGCCTGTTAAAAAATTGGGCCCCCTCTACCTAACCATTTCCGGTGATACTTTCAGAAAAAAAAGTTTATTTGAAGAGTTGACAAAGTTGTTTGGATGAAAAGTGCCTAGTATCTAAAAATGTTATTGAATCATTCAGAATATTTAAATTTTACGTTTCATATTTTATAAAACAATATTTTTGAAAAGTATTTGATTTAAGAAAAAAAATCAGCCACATAATTTATGGGCCCCTGAAATTGGTGGGCCCAGGGCCGAGGCCCCGGAGGCCCGTGCATTAATCAGGCCCTGAGTCTTACTAATATACTAGTGGTTGAAGAGTTATATCCAAACACAGGTTCCCAGCAGCAGAATTTTTTTCTGCAGTCTGCAACACAAGTAAAAACTTAAAAAACAGTCTGCAGACCATCCCTCGCAATTAATTATATGCACTCAAACTCCCAAGTATTTTTGATAGACATAAAAGAAAAGTATACTTTAAAAAAGAATTTGCCTTTGTTCTCAGAATTTTTAACAACATACATTGTCCGAAAGAGGGGGGGGGGGGCTCCCCCTTTGACAAAATTTGCAGGTTTTTCCCAATCTTTTGATGAAATTTGCATTTTTTTGCGCTTTTTTGACAAGATTTGACGTTTTTTCCGATCTTTTGATGAAAACTGTTGTTTTTTTCGCGATCTTTTGAATAAATTTGCCGTTTTGTCGCGATAGCTTGAAAAAATGTGCCTTTTTTTCGGGATTTTTTTAAGAAATTTGAAGTTTTTGTGATTTTTTTTCAACGAAAACTGCCGCTTTTTCGCGATCTTTTGAAGAAATTTGCCATTTTTCGTGAACTTTTGAAGAAATGTTCCGTTTTTTTGTGATTTTTTGAAGAAATTTGCCGCTTTTTCACGATTTTTTGAAAAAAATAGCCGTTTTTTGTGATCTTTTGAAGAAATTGGCCTTTTATTCACGATTTTTTGAAGAAAATTGCCTTTTTTTATGATTTATTGATGGAATTTGCCGTTTTTTCGCAATTAATTGACGAAATTTGCCGTTTTTTCGCAATTTATTGATGAAATTTGCCGTTTTTTCGCGATTTTTTGATGAAAACTACCGTTTTTTCTTAACCTTGTGAAGAATTTTTCTGTTTTGTCGTGATTTTTGTTTTTTACAAATTTTGCCATTTTTTCTCGCAATTTTTGGACGAAATTCGCATGTTTTTTGCGATCTATGACGAAATTGATTTCTTTTCGAAGACTATTTTCTGAAATTCGCAATATATTTTATGTCCGACTTTTTGGAATTAGAACCGAAAATTTTCAATTTTTACTAATTTTTTTAACTGTTGAAAAATAGTCTGCAGACCTTTAAAATAGTCTGTGATGTGCGTCGCAGCGTTGCGCATCGCAGCGTTGCGCCGATTCTGCTCCTGGGCACAGGTTTAATTGATGATTTTTTTTCATGTTTTAATTATTGAATAATGTCTTACCTTGAGCTATATTTAATTTTATTTTAAGGTAAATCACTTTGAAATTTATAAAAAGAAAAAATTACTTTTAATTTTAAATACAGTAAAACCTCTAAATAACGGACTCCTTGGAAACGCAGAAATTGTCTGCTATTCGGAGGTGTCCGCTATTGGAAAAACCTCAGAGATTCCAAAACCGCTAAAAAATGCTTAATGTTTCATTAATTTACTTTTTTTTGTCCCAAAACCTCGATTATATAATTAATCAGAAATTAAATTTTATCTTTTAAGCAATAAAATTGAAATAAAATTGTGCACACTTTTATCCACTGTTTATTATATTATTGTGAAAAAAAATCTGTTACAAAAGTTTATTTTTGCTTGCGATTACATATAATTTGTTTTTCTTTGTGATGTTATTGGACATTGTAGAGTTCCGGACAAGGAGGGAGGGGTTGCACTTTTTAATCTTTAAGGGTGTATTTCGATTCAAATTGCTTATTTTCCGATTTATTTTTAAATTCTTTTTTGCTCTCAAATGCATCAAACTGGCAAATTGTGTTATTTGGAAAGTACACAAGGTGCCGTGACGGTCGGTTCTTTGATAAATGCAGAAAATATTACAAAAAAAGCAATCAAAAATGGCAATTTGAACAGATTTTTCCGAAGCGGGAGATCTGTGAACGTAAAAAAGGATCATATTAAGAAGATAATTGTTTATAAATCGAATTCCAATGAATTGAGCGTAAAATGACATCACACGGCACCTTATAAGTCTCTTAAAAATCAACTCAGCAAGTTTCATGTTTCTACTTTGAAAAATGTGCCTGAAATTGTATCAAAAAATTTCAAGCTGTTGAATGTGGAAAAGCATTCTTTCGAATACACCCTCAAAAGCATAAAATCTCAAAATATTCTTGGATGTCATTTCAATAGTTTGGGAGATTATTTCTCTTGAGCAACCCCCTGAATTTAGCACTGAACGTTGGGGGGATTTCCCCCAGCTCTTTATCTACATTTAACTGTGATCACAAAATTTGTGACACGTTCTCCTGATAAATTCAGAGGCTTTTTTACTTTTTTTCATTTTTTTATTTCCTGTTTAAAAAATACTTTTTCATCCCTTATCGCCGAAAAAAGTGTCCGCTATTGGGAATGTCCGTTATTCAGAGGTTAAACATACAAAAATTTAAGTTTTGGGAGTGGGGATTGTAAAACTGGTGTCCGCTATTCGGGAGTGTCCTTTATGGAGGTTTTATTGTATTTATAATGAAGTCACGAAAATAACTAGTTGGATGCACCAATCCTAAGACTCTCTTCTATTTCATAGATCTGAATTTCCAAAAAAAATTTACAAATATTAACACTACATCAATATTGTTAGTTCAATATCATACCAACTTTGATTTTCATCTAGAATTTTTGCTGCAGTCAATTAATTAGATTAAGAATGAGTTAATCTCGATCATGATATTTATTAAAATTAATATTTTTTTGTTATTCCACTATACATCAGCTGTTTGTGAATAGCCAGTTTTAGCAAGATACAAAATTCCCATTGCTGCATTAACTGCCAATTTAAAAATATTCGAAAAACAAATTAAGGGAGGAAATAGCTCCCCCCCCCATTTCCCCTTTTTATACTTAATCATTGAATCCCCTAAACTAACCAAGGATATGCTTTATCACATAAAAAAACCTCTATCCAAAATTCATAGCAAATTGGATAATTCTTCATAAAAACCCATTTATATAATTTAAGAGGAGTTATCTCCTTTCTTTAAACATTAAACTTCCAAAATTACTCAGAGATTCGCCTTATCAAAAAGAATGTACATCCAAAATTTAAAGCAAATAGGATATTTCTGCATAAAAACTTATTTATCAAAGTTAAGTGGTTTTGAGTTAATCTCCAGTATCCATTTTATGCTTAACAAAAGGACCCCACAGCTAATTAGGGAAGCATCTTATCACTATAAACCTGTATCCAAATATTAAAACAAATTGGTTAATTCTGCAAGAAAAATCATTTACCTAAAATAAGAGGGGTAGTCCAACTGATCCCCCATTTATACTTATCAAATGAACTCCCAAAACAAATCAGGGAAGTGCTTTATCAAAATGAACCTATATCCAAATTTTGAAGCAAATCGATAAATTTTATGTGAAAAACCCATTAAACTAAGTTCAAGATGGGGGAGTTACCTCCCCCCCCCCTCTTAGACTTATCCAGTGAACTCGCAAAACTAATCATGGAGGTGTCCTCATCAGAATGATCCTATCTCTAAAACTACAGCCAAAAACATTCACAAAATATTTGATTCTTTCTATGTATAACTAAATACAATTTTTGATGATATGATGGTGACACTGGGACAGACAGGTTTTGAATAAACATGTTTTTAGGGATATTGGATCCCTAAAACATATAAATTTGTCGAAAAAAATGATTACATTATTTTCTACTATCAAGGATAGAAGAAAGTAAAAAATGTTTGTTTGGTTGTTTAACTTATAAACCAATTAACCCATTATTTAAACTAAGCGAAAGAAAGAAAATTAATAAAATCATAGTTTATTAAACAATTTCAAATTTTATAAAGACTAAAGACAGAAACCAATATTTAGAAATGCATAAATAATGCATGTAAGGTAGCATACAGCCGTTTAGAATCTACTATCATTCGCTCCTGTAATTGGTATATAAGCCTGCGCTTCTCTGTCGCTTTTCTCAGCTTAGCTTTTTCTACGTGCTGAGTCTTGTACTAATGAAGAATCTCGATAATAGATTCGAAACAGCTGTTTGCTACCTTTTCATTCATTATTTGAGCATTTCTAAATGTTGGTTTTCTATCTTTATACATTTTTACAAAAAGGCTTTATTTGCTATTTTGACTTCAAATTTTGTTTTACAATCCGAAAGTAAAGATGCAATTTTCTAAAAGATAAAAATGTAAATTCTTGAATTTATTACAGAATTTTAATATAAATAGTAAGGAAAGCTGGCAATTTTTTAAACTTTTGAGAATTACCTTTTACTCATTTATAGGGAACTTATTATTTCATCTTTTGCATTATAAACAAAAGTTTTTCAGCATTGTTTGGGATCAAAGGATTGCTGTTATTCATCTATATTTGCTTTGCTGCACTCTCCGGATATCCGACAGAGAAGTCGGATATCCGGTGATTGTGATCCGGATATCCGACGATATTTCGGATATTAAAAAATCAGCCGGATATGCCGGATATCGGATATTGGTCGGATATCCATTGCATCCCTAATAACTTCTTTCAGGTTTAAGCTAGTGCTTTCAAAAAAAATTTTTGTTTTGTTCAGAATAAAGTAACTTTTCATTTAAATCAATTTTTGTGAAGCTAACTCCATAAAAACGCTGTCAGAAAAGGACTTTTTGTCATTTTTTTTAATTAAAAAAAGGTGCAACTTCAATGGCTATGTTCCCCCAATGAACCCCCTTCAATTTTCATCTAATTACATAGATAGGCACCTCAAAGTGTGTTTTGATGACTGATAAAAAAATTTTAATGGGCAGTTCACAGGTTCTTACTTAAAAAAATAAATTCAATTTTATTGACTTTTTCGAGTAACAGAAAATACTAGATAATGTTGATATTTCTTTTATTACCAGAAATATCATACTTATTTACTCTTATAAGTTTGATAAGGTTTTATGTTGCATAAATATATATATTTAATGTGGCTAAAAAAAGGGGAAATCCCTTTGGAATGAGTAAGAATGCCAGTAATAAATTTTTGCAAGAGATAGGCGTATTTTCCTGACAACTTGGAGTTTCTTGCAATGTCTCAGTAAATTATGAGTAAAAAAGAAACGACGGGAAAAGCTTTACAAATAGTCACATTTTATTGCAAAATTATACTTTTATTTTTATACAAAATACAATAAAATTGCAACTATTAAATAAAAAATGTGATATTTAAGAATAAAAAATAAAATATATAACATGCACAGTAAACATGCTATTAAAAATATATCTATATCAATAACAATTTAAAGTACAGCTAACTAATTTTTTTTTAAATCCCTGCCAGTTCAACTTACAGGCAGATGTAAATTTTCAAATTAAATAACAGTAGACTCCCACGAATCCGCACAGCGTGGGATCAGAGGTTATGCGGATTTTTAGAATTTTGCTGATTTGTTGTCATTACTTTATTTATATTTTTTGTGAACAGTAATTTGAATGTAATTAATAATGCAATCAAAACTAAAATGAATGCTTTGCAATATAATAAAATATTAAAATAGGTAATAAATTAAAATTATAAAAATGTAGATAATTTTTAAAGTGATTAAAATATTAAAAACAAAGGTCAAGTTAATCAATAATGTACAATTAAATATTCATTATAAACATGAAATATATTTTCTTAAATTATTCAATGTAGCTTGCCTCATAAAGGTACATTACTAATTCACAACAAAATCATAAAAAGGAAAGTTTTATTTCCAGGTTTAACCGGATTTAATAACCAAAGAAACTTGATTAATACATAAATATATTTGATAAGAAGATTGTGATTACCAATGAATGAACAATATCGTGAATTTTTTCAGAAATAAATTTATTCTTCCTTTATGAAAAAAAAAAAAAAAATCAGTAACATTATCAAAAATTACAAATATGGAATTGATATAGAATTAAAAAAGTAAAATTTTGTCTCTACATTATTTACATGCAAGGGCGGCGCCAGAATTTGCCCAACGGGGGGGGGGGGGGGGGGGGGGGGGGCACTGTATCCCTGACATTGGGGCCAAGTTCATAATATATATTAAAGGTCAAAGCGTGCTGGACTAGGGCCTAAAAAACTGCGTGGGCAAAAATTTCATGGCCGAGTCCGACCTCAGTTCGTGCAAAATAAATTAATGGTCCGATCGGCGAGAAAATTTAAAAAATCGATCTGATTATATACGGTCTAGCAAGTACAATATATATACACATATATATTAGGCCGGTCAAAAATAAAAAAAGATAAAAGTTAAAATCTTGGCCCGACCCGAATCTATATTTCTACAAAACATGAAATTTTACTTCGATATAGTTATAAACTGTTTTGCACGGGGAGTTCTAATTAAAAATAATTCATTTTTTTGGAAGTGCTCTAGTCTGCAATATTTATTTATTTTTAATGAATGTCTATTTGCATGTAAATGGTTTAGTTATTGTTAATCCTTATTTCATGTATTGGAGACTTTAAAATCAGAAAAAAAATGCCACACATAAAATCTTCTAAGACAGAATCCCATAGGAACGAAAAAAAAAATGCGTTATAGTTTATTAAAAAAAGATACTTTAACTTTCGGAACCGGCTTTAGAACTGAAAGTGCTTTTTATATTACTATATTCTACTCTTTAATATTTGTAACCAAAATCGAAAAAGTAAAAAATGGTCATATTGAAGAATGAGCTCAGTTATCCCATTCAAAAAACGTTTTAAAATATTAAAATAAAACGAGAAATTCGAAAACAACCTGCCCATTGGTTTAACATTATGGAGCAGGTATTTTGAAGTGAGTGAAGAGTCTCCCTAAGACAGCAATGGCAGGTTAGGCAGGTTCTATTTCACAGATTTTCCTGTATTTAAATTTTATTCTAAAAATATACTATTCTTTATAAATAATACATTTTAAATTTTAATTGTAGAATAATGGTGAGTTAGACTTATAAAAATACATACATTTTTCCGAAAAATATTTGGAACGGGTCAAATTTTACTGACTTTTACTCGGACCAGGTCATTCCGAGAAAGCGATTTTCATACGGACCGAAATTGGGACTGAAAATTTCTTCCCGAGCAGTTCCAGCTCAATATCGAAAAGTTAGTTAAGCTATGAAAAGAGTGAAAACTAGGCATGGATCGGCCATAGTATCGTAAAAGAAAACAGGCCCAAGCCTGGCCAATGTAAACAACTATCGCGGCTTATCCAGAAGAAGGAGCTTGGTGAAATTTTCTTTCCTTAAACTCAAATCAAGCTTGATTTTATCTGAAGACTCGGAGTAAATTTTATTTTTTGAAAGTTCTGCCGACCCTGAAATTTATTATTCTTAAAACAGGTATTATAGCACATTTTTCTATAACTTTTGGCCGAACCAGACTTTTTTTTTTTTTTTTTTTCCTTTTTTCTTTCTTTTTTTTTCCGTTTCCTAATAAAGAGTGGAATATGCTTGGAAAGAATTTTTTGACAGATGTCTGTGAATAACAGTATTTCCAGATCTAATGCAGTACAAAAAGAGGAAGAGAGAGAAAAGGCTGACACTGATAAGCAATGATTCTTAAGCCTTTTTGCAGCACGTGCACTTGTCGCTCGTCTTTAAGGGGTATAATAAGACTTCCCAGTTACACAAGATTTTTTAGGTCTGATTTTGGAATACTAATTTTCGATTGCAGTGCTTTTTGAAATAATGAATATGAAATTTAAAATACAGTAGAGATTATCTGGACTTCGATTAAGCATATTGTCCATTTAACCGGATCAATCAAAGACCATACTTTTTTTTTTTTTTTTTTTTTTGGGCCATCTTCTCTAAAAATTTTAAAGTCAAACTTCTTCAAGCAGGGTAAGGTAAATTTGACAAGAAGGCATGGAATTTAACTGTTAAATAACTAATTTCTAATCCTGAAATAATAAAATCAGCAACAAATACAAAGACAGCAATCCATAAAACTACTTTTTTTCTATAACCTTAAAATTTTCCCTTCTAATGCACGAGAGTCCCACGCAGACAAAAGAATGGCCTCTGTGAGCCAGAAGACTACCAAGAATTTCTTTTCCCTATCACGATGATTTTTTAAAATGTATTTACTGTACAATAATTTCTATGTGTATTTCTATGAACAACTTTGTACCAATTTTGCAGAAAATAAAATTTTAATTAAAAAAATACTTCTAAACACGCCATTTTCAATATGCTAAAATGTGCACTACCACAATTGCCAGTTCGAAACCTGGAAAGAATGTGAAGGGAAGTTGCCTAAAAACATTGCTTGATGCGTTTATAAAGTTTCCCAATCATCTGGATTTTTCATTAACTGGATTATCCTCGATACCGACCGGTCCGGATAATTAGCGTTCTACTGTGTGTATTACTGAATGGAAAAATACAAATTAAAAACTTACATAATTAAGACAAATTAAATTATTATTATCAACAAAAGTACGAATTCTGCATATAAAGCAGTTTTAAAATTAAAACGCTCAGGTAAAAATATCAAATCACATACAAACACAAAGAAATAAAAAATCATTTGGACTTACTTGTATGAAAGTCTTGAAACTTTTTATATACAGCAGAAAAATATTAAGGTTCGTACTTTCGTAAAAAGAAGGAACTCATAAAATATTTATAATTAGTAGAAATAATAATTTTAATGCAAAATTTGCAAAGTCGTAAACTTTATTTTTTCATACTCAAAATTTTTCTTTAAAAGCTCATTGTAGCATTGTTCTTACGGTTTCTGATTAATTATAAAATTTTGTAAAAAGAAAAAAAAATGCAATAAACAAAAGAATTTAAAAAAAAAAAAAAACCTTATTTCCATATTTTAAAATAAAAATACTGAATCAGGAAAATAATTAACTCCTATTATCTGTGGTCAATGGACAATTGTCAATAACAGAGTACTGCATCTAGTTAACTCTGAAACATCCTTCCAATCTATCACAACAGGTGTTTTTCTTGTAATTCCCATAGCAACAATAAAAAATAAATATTATTTTTACAACCAATCAGCAGGAACACATTTGCTGATGCTAAACAACGTACTCATCAACCTCTTTATCATTCCATTACTCGAAAAGTTTGTTTTATATTAAGTTGCAGAACAGAATTTGAAAACTAGTCAAAACAGACAGACATGCATTTCCTTTTACTGAATCGCAGCTGTTCTCTGCGGTTTAAACATGATAAATTCAAATCTAAATAAGAATAAATGTAAAAAGAAACAGCATACTTGCTAAGAACAATATCCTTTTCCATTCCATCTGAACACGTTACTGTACTAAATATTAATTTCTTTTATTTGAATTCAATGTATTTGCATGGTGTGAAATTAATTAGTTGAACTACAGTTTTTGAAATGCGTAACTTTTATAACTTTATAAATATCACGTTTTACTTTTTTCATAATTTTAATCAAAGCAGATTTTTTTTAGCTATAGCTGTAGTGATAAAAACATCTTCAATTTCCATTTTGTTTTAGAATGTATATTGATCGAATGCAGAAAGCGCGATATTCCAAATTTTGAATAAAATCTAAAACAAAGAGCTTAAATACAATATTCCGAAGAGAAAAATAAATGAAGTGAAAACTTGTGAAATAGTTGAGAATCTTAAAGTGCATTATTTTAATAACAGCGAAAAGCGACCTGCAATTAAAAAAATATCGCTGATCCGAACTGCGAATTATGCAGGAGGTCTAGCTGTGGTCTGCGTGGGCCAAAATTTCTCGCCGAGTCCGTCTCGACAATGCTGAAATATCCCTGTGATTTGAAGAGGTTTTCTATTATTTTAAGCAATTTCTTTCTTCTGACTGGAGATTTTTTGAAAATTTTGATCTTCGGTTTCTGATTTTTCCGTATTTTTAGATAAAAGGGATTTATAAATTACTTTTCTAAATACAAAAAAGTACTAAGCAGCACAGCTGCCAGAACATGCGTTTAATTTGGCTAACATGCTGCTTTAGGTGCGAGTATTTTAGGTAATTGGTGTTTTTTACTGTATTTTTAAGGGGGGGGGGGTAGAAATGGAAAAGTTAAAGTGCAATTTTTACTGTTTTTACGGAATATAATCAAGGTAAAAAGAAGTTGAATCCACGGATTATTTTTCGAGCATAGAGTCCTCCACAGATTAGGTTATACCCGACTTAAACTAGTTAATTCTATATCCATTTCAACCTGAACCAGTTTTAAAAAATTTGATGACCCCGAACTCAACAAACTCCGACCTAAAACCAAGAATATTCTATCTGAACCCAATCCCAACTCGGAATGAAAAACAAACTTCCATCTTGTAAAGCAATAATGGAAAAGTAGCCTACAATAATACCACTAGTATAAATTATATTTTTTATGTAGAAAAATCAATATATCTATATATGCACTCATTGACACCCGGATAATATAATTTTTCATTTAAAAATATGTTTCGGAGATATTTTTGAGAAATCATGTAGAATCGAACCTATATGCTAAAACTACTAAAATCAATCCGACTCGAAAAATAGAAGTCAATCCGAAAAAATATTAACTTTAGCCAGATCCGACTCAAATTCCCTGTCGAGTTGAGTTTAGTTTCCCGAGGTGAATGTAGAACTCTACCAGAAACTGGAGGCCGACATCATAACATTTTGACCTGAACCCAAAATATTTCAACATCAACTAGACCCCAATTGTAACTGATGAAAAAATATATCCATATTGTAATGGAGTTATGTAAAAAATTGCACCTTCAGTATCAGTTTTAACTTTTAAGTTAAAAATCAGTATAGATAAACTCATTAACATTCATATATATAGTTTTTCATCGTAAAATAAATTTTGTAAATTCTTATGAGAGTTGGATTCATCTCAAATCAAGAACCATAAGTGCCAACATCCAACCTGAATCTGAAAGTATTAAAGTTAACCAAACTGGAATCCGACTACAAAACACAAAAGATTGGGCTCAACCCGACCCAGTCCAGACTGCGAGTCGGGTCAGATTCAGTTTGCCCGACCCGATGCAGTATTCTACTTGTCATCCAAGACAATCCCGACAAAATAATTTTCGTTTGCGTACTCTTAACCGAATCAAAAATTCTTCATGTCAAACCAACCGTAAATCCACAATCAGCGGAAATTCATCCACAATTTAATGTAGTTAAAAAGTAATAATACATGACTATAACTACAGTATAAATCTTATCTTTTTTTGTTGAAAAACAAGCATGTACAGAGTTATTCATGTATCATCCTGTGTAGTAATCAATATAGATTTTTAATTTACGAAATTATGATTTAAAAAAAATCAGGTTTATCTGAACTCAAATTTCAGTCAGACACCGACTCATATTTAAAAGAAATAGTTTAGTCAATCCGACTTTGAAAGAAGAAAAAAAAAAAGCTTCAGATTTTGATTTAACCCGACCGGGCTGAAATTCAAACGTCAAAATATTTTCCCCGATGACATTGTATTTTGGCCCCGATGGGGGGGGCCAGGTATGCCCGACGGGGGGGCATATGCCCCCCCTGGTCCCCCCTCTGGCGCCGCCCTTGTTTACATGTGTAAATTATGTGTAGATTTTTGAGAGTGGTGATTTATAATAAGTTTAACTGAATTTTGGTATCTTGAGAATTGATTAATCTATGAATTTTTTCTCTCTAACCTCCCCTTTTTTTTTTGTAGTCCGAGTGCTACGCGACAAAAATAAAGTGAAAACTGCAAATCGTGATAAGAATATACCACTTGGTGAGTATGTACTTTATGATAATACAATGCACATTAGAGGGGGAGGCATCTCGTAAAGTCGTCTGAATTCAAGATGGCGGCTGTTATTTAAAATGGCGTCATTTTCTGAATATGTTTAATATAAATTTGCATTTCATATCGATTTCGATGTTTTTAAAGTCAAGTTTTAGTTTTTAACACTATTCAACATTATTTAAAAGAGAGTATGAATTCGGTTTATCTGTCTGTTTGTCTATCTGTACGCCTGTCTTTCCATGCTCTAGCTCGCTTAAATGTTCTCAGATTACCATGTATATTTTATATATTTTATGAAGTTTATAATAACATGTTCGGAGTAACAAGTAAAGTGTATAGCTTTTATAGTTCATTTACAGGGAGCTAAAAAAATTACATTACAATATTGTGTATGTGGCCAAATCGTTTGCAATGTTTCTTAATGGTGTTATACTCTTTAAAACACATTAAAATTTATATACATCAATGTTAATACTACAATGAGCTACCAATTACTTATTATATAATAAGGTGTACATAGTATTTATCCTTTATTTACTGTGACACACCAAAGCAAGAAAATATGCGTTTGTAATTTGCATATAAATCTTATAACGATCCCCATATAATTCAAGTGCTAGATGGGATAAAACCTTTGTAATAAGGATATCCCGAATAGTCAGTATCTATCTTATATTAATAAAATGCATGTAAGAAAGAGAGGTATCGTATAAATTTATAGGAATTCAAAATGGCGACTATTATTTAAAATTTTTTGCAGTTTTATTCCTCTGCATCTTACAAGGCTATTTATAAGAAAGAGAGGTATCGTATAAATTTATAGGAATTCAAAATGGCAGCTATTATTTAAAATCTTTTGCAGTTTTATTCCTCTGCATCTTATAAGGCTATTTATTATGTTAATTTCTACATTTTATAACTCAAAAATAATCTTTCTAATACTAGAAATATACCTAAAATGAAAATAGGACATTTATTAATGTATTTTTGTCATTTACAATAGAAAATGTAAAAGAATGAATATATAATAAAAATACTCATTTATTAATAGATTGCTTATACAGTATATTAAAAAATGAATGTTACATATAAAGCTGTAGAATATAGAAACTTCACTCAGTGTCATCATATTTCTCACATTCATGTTTGCAACTGCACAATAATGCAAAAAAGTCCAACCTTTCTACAGCCACATTTACCTTTACAGATTTTACACATATACTTTATTAAATCTTCACAAGAGTCTAAAATCACTGGCAACTCCAACCATCTATTTTTCTATGATAAATTATCCAAGCACCATTCCCATTTCTTTGGAGAGATTGCATGTATTTCTCGATGATCTACTTTTCCCCAAATGTCTCCAGCTTGGAAAGCACTGCGTAAAATATATTTTTAAAGTGCACCCTTAGTTGGTGGAAAATTATCAGAAACAATTCTTGTCTAGCATTATTGACACTTATGGTATTGCTTGTTGAACAGCACAGCAATACTACGAACTTTTCTAAAATATTTAAAATACTTTCAAGAATGGAAGTTTGTGGTTTTGATAGGTATGAAAAGGCAGCATTAGCTTCTTTAAAGAGAATGAGCGTTTTCGTTTGACATTTTAGTTTTTCCCGTGAAACTCATATTACTGTCGCTTCCTGTGAAAACATTAAATCCTAGTAAAGTCGTTGCCTTTTCTCTTCCAATCGCTGCAGCTATGGTATGAACAGGAATAAATCTGTATTTCTTTCCTGTTCCAAATGCAATCCGAACAATTTCTAAGCATCTGTTTGAAAGGATAAAAAAAAATATTGAATCACCAAAACTAATAAATCAGTGTCTACAGAGCGAACAATATTATTTTTCAGTCCTTTTTCAACCATGTCTTTGAGATGCAGTATTATTCTTCAATCTTGCTTCTTCGTGACCAGGGCAAGTCGCTGCAATTAAGGAACTTACGGCAGTAAGACTGCCTTTGACTTCTTCTCCTAGAGTGGTTATAACGTGTGTGTTTTTGTATGGTGTTAGTGTTCCAAGGAGATTAAAAAGCTCTTCTTTCTTATTGGAATTTCTTAAGAAATCGTGCTAATTTTTAGGTAATCTAACATGTGGTTGCACTTGTCATCTTGCCCCTTGAACCCCTCTTCTGTGTAGTTTCTCCTTTAAATCTTAGTATAATATGTCTATCCCAAATAAAATCTATTCCTTGACATTTAAAACTCTCAATGTCTTTACGTAAGTAAGGATAAAACGTTTTAATGTAGTAATCATTAAATGTCTTTAAAGTCTGTTGAGGCTTTAAAATGTTCGTAAGAAATGACCCATCATATATTAACACTAGAACCGCGGGAAAATTAATTCAAGTTTTATAAAAATATTTTTCACCTTACTCGTTTTTTTATTTAAAACTGTTTAAGTCATTTCTTGAAAATATTTTTGCTCAGATTATATTTAGATTATTTTATTATCAGTTTTCTGGTTCGAATCGACATTTCTTCATTTGATACGTGTCAAAATGAGCCGTCGCCACGGTTCTAGTGTTAAAGCGTCACATTTTATACGCTGCATTCCAACCAAAGAAAATAATTATATGATATTTTGCAATTCGTTCCTACCTGGTAAAATTTAAAAAAACATACTATAATTTAAAAGCACATAGACAACATTGTGCTTATAGACAGAATTGTAAACGTATTCTTTTTTAGAGCTTGTAAATGAACTATAAATTCTATGCTCACCATATTGTACAGTAAGTATAATGTACTACACTTCACTGATATATGTTAATTTAAATATGTTTCAAATAATTTAACATCATTAAAACACACTAAAAAGGATTTTTTGCAAACGGACCATAATGTAAGGGGATTATTTTGAGTGTGCCTGTAAACGAACTATAAATGCTAGACACTTCATTTTCGATGTAGAACATTTTGCAGTATACCACGTCTTTAAATTACACATAGAGCTAACACATACATAAATTACACGGATATCTGAGTAAATTTAAGCAAAAAAGAGCAGGGTCAGACAATTCGTAAATACTTTGAGTGCCATGTAAATGGACTATAAAAGCTATACACTTTACTTTTTACTCCAAACATGTTATTATAAACTTCATAAAGCATATAAAATGTACATGGCAATCTGAGCACATTTAAGCGAGCTAGAGCATGGAAGGACAAGCGGGCAGACAGACAAACAGACAGATAAACCGAATTCATACACTCTTTTAAATAATGTTGAATAGTGTTAAAAGCTCAAACTTGACTTTAAAACATCGAAATTGACATGAAATGCACAATTATATATAGCATATTCAAAAAATGACGCCATTTTGAATAACAGCCACCATCTTGAATTCCGACGACTTTATGAGATGCCTCCCCCTCTAATATCCATTGTATTATCATAAAGTACATACTCACCAAGCGATATATTCTTATCACGATTTGCAGTTTTCTGATGCGTAGCACCCGGACTAATTTAATGGAAAATCTGTGATACATAAATTTTTGTACCTTTTCCTACAAATAATAACTTTAACCTAATATATTATGTATTATATGTATTTCTCAATTATGTATTATAATTGAGATTTTTTTTTATTTATTTATTTATTTATTTATTTATTTTTTTTTTTTTTCAGCTTTCACAATTCTTTCCCTATTTTAACCCCATGATCTGATTCTGATCATTAACAAATTTGATTGAGATTTATGGTCCCTGGATTTCATGTGTCAGTTTGGGAGAGTTTTGTGAAAAATTATGGAAGTTATGCCCATGAAAAGAGCGATATTTAGATAGGTATTTTTAACTGGGGTGTGATTTTGGGTTCTAGAGATCATGATCGGAATAGATCTGCAGAAATTTTCTGAAATTCCAACACAGTAGGAATTCTGGAAATCGACTGCGTCGGACGCATATGTTTTTTTACCTGCAACATTAAACTTTTAATTTAGATACTGAATTGCAATAGTGTTTTAATAGTTTTCAAAGTTGAACATGAGTAAAACTTATTTAATTTTTTTTCTTATCACACAGCAAAAATTTAAAGATATTTATAATAGTAAGAAGGACATTAGTGCACGGAAATTAGCACAAAAATAGGATGTGGGATAACTCGCGTAAATGAAATTTTTTAGAATGATGAAATTCATCTCAAGAAACATCTCAAAGGCAAAAATAAGGGCAAAATATCACATAAATAGGCTAAGAAGTTTTATTTTAGGTTTAGCCCGACTTAAAAACCAAAAAATTTTGATTACTACATAAAAATATTTGGTAAAAAGATTGTGATTACCATTAATATCAGCAATATCTTGATTTTTTTTCCAAAATAAATTTATTTTTCCTTCATGAACACACAGGAATTCAGTAATATTAATGAAAATCACAAATTAAAATATTTATAAAGATACTAAATCAACACATTGTTTAGTAACAGCCAAAGACAGATGAAGGATTATGCGATAGGCATTTCTCCATTGTCAGTTAATCACTATTTATGCGCCACAGTCGCGCTGAAAAAAACAAAATTACATGCATCAAGTTCCAAGTAGGTAAATTTATGCTAAGATGTAGGCTGGTCTTTTTTTTTTTTTTTTTTAATCTATTAAAGAGTCAAAATTTCATAGCAATTTTTAGGGCTTACTTTCACAACGGTTGGTCAAAGCTGTCAATTTTGAATTTTTATTTAGACTGCTAAAACAATTCTGAAACATATGCACATTTAGGGGACATTTAGAATGTACTTATTTTTAGGGATGCATCGAATATTCGGTATCTATTCGGTATTCGGCCTAATCGGCCATGTTACCGAATATTCGGTTAGGCCGAATACTAAACTATTCGGTTGAGCCGAATATGAAACTATTCGGCCTGGCCGAATATCAAAGTATTCGGCCAAATCCAATACTTAATAAAACCTTTTCACTATTTCTACTTTTAACTGTCAGTTTTTTAATTTATATTTAAAATAATTAGAAACAAAATCATTTTTAAATAAAATAGAATGTTTTTACATTATTTATTTGGTGTTTGTAAAGTATAACTTAAGAAAATTAACCATGAGAAGGATTAAAATGGTGATTTATTAGGATTCTCCTTAGGAATAAATTACGTGCTCATACAAGTTTCTAAATTTTGTTTAGTAAATAATCTGTTTGCTTTTTTCCCCAAATAAAAGTCCTTTAAAAGAAATTTTTTTTTTTTTTGAGATTAGTAATAGCTATCAAGGCAGACAATTTTTGTTCATGAAACCATAATCATAATCAACTTATTGAGTCATAAGTGCATTGTATTTCATCTCACTCTCGGTCAAAACTTGTGTGTTCGCTTATTACATTAACAATAAATAAGATAACATATTTTCAACTCACATGCTTTGATTTCTGTAAAATATGATATGATGGGAAGGGCGGTAAATACCACCATTCATAAGAAAAGAATTATGAGCCAAACATGCCTTGTTGAAAGTATTTGTACTTTATATTGAAAAAAAATTTGCCTTGAGTTATTTAAAAAGGACAATTATAAGACTGTAAAATTTTTCTTCGGCCATTTTTTCATTATTTGATTTTAAAATGTTTGTTTTGATTTGTAGAAAATTTTATTAATTAGTTTCATAACTGCGCTTCTTAAATTACTCAAGGCAAATTTTTTTCAATACTAAATGCTTTTATAAAAAGCTCTTGTTTATCAAAATGTAAGTTTCTTTTATTAAATATTATGTAAAACTGTTTTAAAAAGTAACATTTTAATACCTTTAAATTTTGAAATTAAAAAAGTATTTGGAAAGCCAAATATTCGGTATTTGGTCGAATACTTAACTATTCGGCTGGCCCAATACCGAATATTCGGTATTCGGCCAAAATCACTATTCGGTGCATCCCTACTTATTTTAAATAGTTTCTACAACATATGGTCGAATTTCTATTTTATAAGCAATTGCAAAAAATTAGGTTATTTTAGAGCTTATTGGGGGGGGGGGGGGAGATAACTGATACAGTAATGAGTATAACTTAAAGAAATATAAAAATGAAAATCCTTCTTTACAAGCTAATTTCTCTTAAGTCATTTTATCAATACTTAGAAATTCCTTTAAATTCCTTAGAAATTCCTCTGCTTCTTTTGAAATACATTTAAATTAACATTTATCTTTGCATTCTCATACCTTAGATTAAATAATGACATAGATGTGAATTTTTTTTTTTTTTTTTTTTTAAACTTACAAATGGGTTTTTTATGGGTTTTTTCAAGTGGGCCCACCCGAAAAAACCCGGGCAGGTTTTTTTGGGCTGGGTCCACTTGGCTGAGCCCTGATCTGCCCTATATCAAATGTGTTGTAAAGATTGTCATTTTGTGTACAAAGAATGCTCATTTATTGCCCCTAATCATTCATTAAAAATAAATCCTATTATTTTATTAATCAAATTGTTTGTTCACATAAAAATCAGTGCTTAACTATATAGTTGTATGTTTATTATTTGCAGGTATCTTTATCATGTTTTATATAAGAACCAAGTTGTAAATGAACAAAATAAAAGCCTTTTGGTGGAAACCCTGCGATCTATTGCAGAGATTCTCATTTGGGGTGATCAGAATGATAGTACTGTTTTTGAGTAAGTTAGTTATTATTGGAAAGATATTTTGTATAACTGATGCTATTAAACTTTTGTTATTCAGAATTACTTGAACTCTGTATTTCCTTGAATCTGGATCCATTTTTCAAAAGTGTATCTATTTTTAATAACTGTAAATGAATTTAATATTTTAAAGATTTTTTGGTACTTTTCAGTTAGTCAGGCGCCAGTGTTATGTACATGTACATATAGCATATGTATACATATACGTGGATATGTATGTGTATATACAGTAAACTCCCTCAAATCTGTACAGAGGTTGTACAGATTTTAGAATTTTGCAGATTTCTGGTCATTGCTTTGTTTACATTTTTTAAATAATAATATGAATGTAATTAATAATGCAATCAAAACTATAATGAATGCTTATAATATAATAAAATATTAAAATAAAATAATAAAAGTTTAGGCACTTTTTTTAAATGATTAAAATATTAAAAGCAAAGGTCAAGTAAATAATCAATGTATCATTAAATAAATATTCATTAAAGATGAAATGTATTTTTACTAAATTATTCAATGAAACTTGCCTCATAAAGGTGCATTAGTAATTCACATCAAAATTGTAAAATAAGGAACTTTTATTTCAGGTTTAGCAGGCTTAATAACCAAAAAAGTTTGATTAATACATAAATATATTTGGTAAGAAGATTGTGATTTAATTACCAATGATATCAGCAATATCTTGATTTTTTTTCAGAAAAAAATTTATTCTTCCTTCATGAAAAAACATGAATTCAGTAATATTAACAAAAATTAAAATATGCATGGAATTTAGATAAAATTAAAAAAGTCACATTTTGTCCCTATATCTGAACTGAATGTTTCATTGTTTACATCCGTAAATTATGTATGGATTTTAGAGAGTTGTTGATTTTAGGATTGTAGATTTGAGGGAGAGTATTGTATACAATATATGCATATATACATACTAGCAGGCTATGCCCGCTGCGCTAGTCCATTTTCCAAACTAACCTTGATTCAAATAAAATGGTGATTTTAAATTTTTATTTTAAAGCAGTATAAACCATCACCTGGAATGTTCTTCTGCATTGCTGAAAACAAAGCCAACGCCATTGCAATATTGCATGCCTTATACAACATTTGGGCAATTAAGAACCATCTCTTTTATTTCATTTATTGTAGAGTTTGATATGAAAATGAGACCATTATGACAGCTGGAATCAAATTTTCCCTAGTAATCACATTATTACATGAGAGCATTACAATGATCATTAAGATTGATTATCAAACTCTATTAAATTTCGGATCGTACATTAACATTTGTTAGTTGTTAAATTCCCAACATCTGAACTTGCGCTATGTGTAGCTCTGGTAGTCTATATACAATCTCATTACATGTTACATTGTATTTTTAAATAAACGTCCTCTTTTGTCAGGTCTACTACTAGTTTTCTATATACTTTGGTCTATTCCAGCAGATTACATACAGTAAAAAAAGTAAAGAATTATTTACAGATAAAGAAGAGTGTTTAACTGATATATTTATTACTAGCAGACTTTGCCCACTATGCTGGTCGGTTTCTTAATAAGAGTGTTGTATCAAACAAAATGCATCTAGTAATGGTTAAAAATTAATATCTAATCAAATAGCCATAATCGTTGTCTTATTCGTATAATATCTCATTATCCGGTTCAAAATGCATATTGATGACATAATAGCCAAATTAACTCTAAAATCAATATGTTTTAAATATTTTTTAGTAGATTTGCTATCTTGAATTTTGCTCTTCGACCTATAAATGCTGCAGAAATATATGGAAATGTCCTAAAAGTATGAACATCCCATAAACCCTCTTAGGTGGGAATTTCTAAAAAAAGATAAAATACATGTTGATTCTATTAAATACATGAAAACTAAAAACAGAGGAAATTAAAAAACAACAAACAAAAAGGAGGCTATAAAGAAGTCGTATAAGAGAAAAAACATGTAACAGTGTTCTGGTTGCAAAAAGTAGAAAAGGCGTGAATAAGTATAAAAAAGATAAAGGAGTTTAAGTATCAAAAATTAGAATTCTTTGGCAATTAGTACAAAAATAGCCAAAGAATAAGAATTAAAAGCTCCCCCTGTGACGAGAAAAAAATCTAAAAGGATGATGAATGGGATTGTTTTTATTGATTTTTTCCACATTATTTAAGTTTAGTTCCATAGCTTTATTATTATTAGAGGACATTTTGCTTAAATATGTTACATGTATCTCCCAGGAGGGGCAAGGGAAGTGCATAACATGAATAATTGGTCACAGGGCTTAACAAAGATATATCGCATGAAGGGTGTCAGCTAAATTTTGATAAATTTCCCACTTGAGGGCAAAATGGAGTGAGGGACTCGGCAGGTATATAGCATAAAATATTAATCACAGAGCTTTACAATGATATGTCACGTGATTAGTGCTTTCGACAAAAGTTGAAAAAATACACCCCAAAGTTCCAACTATTGTGCTTGTCCCCCACCCCACCTCGCCCTTAGGAAACATCCTCCTCCCTCTCTCTTTAAAATTTTCATATACAGTATGGGACCATTTATCCGGAAACCAGTTAACAGGAATGATATTTCTAATAGACTGATGTTAGAATTTTTTTAGAAAAAAGTGTCATACACAATCAGTTTGACATATACATTGCTTGAAACAATTGTATAGTTTGATAACAGCATCTAGTATTTGAAATGGAAGCATAATTTCGAGAAATATTCGAGAAAGCAGAAGAATTTTTTTTTCAAGGAATTCCCATAAATTATCTTCTTTCAAACTCTAACAATTGATCTTATTTGCATCAGATTCTTGGTTCAAGTAATCTAGTAATCAATTTAAAATTGGAAGTAATACCAAAACTACATATGTTTCACAAAACTTATCAAATGGATGCTGCTTTAATACCCAACTAGTTAACAGGAAAAACCAGTTATCCGGAATACATCTGACCCCAACCATTCCGGATAAATGGTTGTACTGTATTATAAATATTATTTATTAGAGGGCTCTGCAAAAAAATCTGATTTAAAATGATAAAAAATACTGTAATTTCAAAAAAAGTTTGAATATTGTCCCTTCACCGGGAGTACAAATTGGAGTTGAGAAATGAAAGGTCCATAATCTGAAAGAGTAATTTGAGTACTTTAAGATGATATGTCACATGACGGGTGCAAAAAAATTTTGAAATTTTTTAACCCCTACTTTAGCTTCTCTCAGGGTCGGAAATTTTAAGATCGCTGAAACACATGTTGATTATTTTTTATAATCAACTTATTTTCTGCAACTTCACATTCCTACTTAAAATGGCTGCTGAGATGTTCCAAATGTTCTAAACTTTTCGACCTCCTCTTAGCACCCTTATGGGGGAAGGGGGATTTGTAAAATTGCTGAAATATGTGTTTAATTATTTTTTTAGTACATCTATAATTTGGAATTTCACGTTCCTACCTATAACAACTGTGAGATATAGCAAGATGATCAAAGTTTTTTGAACCCCCATTTAGCTCCCCTAAGGGCCGAATTTTCAAAAATCCCGTATTAGTGCATGCTTAAATCATAAGAAGTATATTTTCCCCAATTTTTATACTTTCAGTAGTTAGGGCTGTGCATTGATTATCAGTCAGCCATGACAAACTCTTTTATATAAGTTTAGATTTGAAAATTTGAGGTTTTTGCGCACAAAGACTTCAGCAAGTTAAAAATATATATATATGAGGTATATCACGAACTATTGGATTTAAACGACTTAGTTTAGTACCTTTCGATTCAGCATGAAAAAATACACTAAAATATGTTATCAGTTGAAAAAGAACTACAAAATCTGATTTTTAAGGATTTTTTTTTAAAGCTCAAAATTTTTTTATCCCCCTTCCCGCCCCCAGGGGTGGAATTTTCAAAAATCCTTTCTTAGCAGCACTCGATGTTATAAGAAGTATTTTTACCCCAATTTTCAAGATTTTAGGTTCCGTAGATTTTTTTGTGCGATGATTAATACGAAATCCAGACTTTTTTTATATATTTATATAGATTGAGAATTTCAGGTTTTTGCGCACAAGACATCGCCAAATTAGAAAAATGTGAAGTATCTCATGAACTACTGGATTTAGAAGAATTTGCTTAGTATCATTTGATTCAGCATGAAAAAATACACTAAAATATGTTATCAGTTGAAAAATAACTGCAAAATCCGATTTTTAAGGATTTTTTTTAAAGTTCATTCTTTTTTTTTAACCCCTTTAGGGGTGGAATTTTCAAAAATCCTTTCTTAGCAGCACTCAACGTTATAAGAAGTATTTTTACCCCAATTTTAAAGATTTTAGGTTCTGTTCATCGCCAAATTAGAAAAATGTGAAGTATCTCACGAACTACTAGATTTAAAAGAATTTGCTTAGCATGATTTGATTCAGCATGAAAAATACACTAAAATATGTTATCAGTTGAAAAATAACTACAAAATCCAATTTTTAAGGAATTTTTTTAAAGTTCATTCTTTTTTTTTACCCTTGGGGGGGGGGGGGGGATTTTCAAAAATCCTTTGTTAGTGGCACTCAACATTATAAGAAGTATTTTTACCACAGTTTTAAAGATTTTTTTTGTGCGATAATTAATATGAAATCCAGACTTTTTTTTGTATATATAGATTGAAAATTTCAGGTTTTTGCACCGAAGACATCGCCAAATTAGAAAAATGTGAAGTATCTCATGAACTACTGGATTTAGAATAATTGAAACTCTTCTTCCTCCCCCTTGCCTGAAATATCTTTTACACTCATACACATCTTATATGTATTCATTGAAATTTTGATTCAATTATGGATGTAATATTTTAAACTTAATATACTGCTTTACATTTAGTAGTGCATTGAGGCTAAGGCTGAGTGGCATGCAGGGCAGCACTTGTGATTTTGACAATTACAAGAGTCATAATGGTTTAACATAGTTAAAAGTCTTTTGTACTTTGCAGTAAAGCTATATTTTTTAGGGAGGAATGGGGCTCTTTATCTCCAAATCCATGACAAGGGAAAGTTTTTAACCTAACACTATGATAGTTTTATACAGTGTGCCACCATTTGGATTGAAAAAATTAGTTAATACATTTATTTTAATCAAAAATTCAAGTGTTTTATCTTTATTCAACAGGCATTAGCTACGAGCATTATTTAACATGCCCTAGATTATTTTGCCAAAATAATGTTAGTAATTGAACTTTGAAGTGGTATAAAATTGTATATCAAAATCACAAAAAGAATTGGTCCGATTTAAGTATGTATGTTTTGCTTTTAATACTAAAAGAGGTAAGTTAGATTAACTTTCTCTTTATTCTGTTTTCAAGCAAATTTTGTGTTTTAAGTCATTATGTTCAAAATTTTATTTCAAAATATATACATATAATTTTATCTGTTTGCAGCTTTTTCCTAGAAAAGAATATGCTCTCATTCTTTTTGAAGATTATGAAACAAAAATGTGGCAGATATGTGTGTGTTCAACTTCTACAAACATTAAATATTCTTTTTGAAAACATCAGAAATGAAACGTCTCTTTGTAAGTATTTTTAAATAAAGTCTTTACATCAACTCTTTTACAATTTTGACAATGTCTGTATTTAATAATAATATGTATGTAAACAAGCATGAAAGCTCATTAGGTTTGTTTTCATAGATGTTTATATTATTTTGCAACAAATTTCACCACTTAAAAATAAAAATGCCAGGCTCCAATTATGAAAATGTATCAAAAAATATTTGTCATATAGTTAAGTTTACCAAGTTAATTCATTTTATATGTATATATATATATACATATACAGTAGACTCCCTTAAATCCGCAATCCTAAAATCCGCTACTCTCTAAAATCTTCACATAATTTACAGATGTAAACAAAGAAAAACTCACTTCAGAAATAGGGACAAAATTTGGCATTTTCACTTTTATATCAATTCCATGCATATTTTAATTTGTAATTTTGTTAATATTACTGAATTCATGCTTTTTTTTTTATGAAAGAACAGTTTTTTTTCTTTTTTTTTTTTTTTTTTTAATTCAAGATATTGCTGATATCAATGGTAATTACAATCTTCTTACCAAATATATTTATGTATTAATCAAGATTTTTTGGTTGTTAAGTCTGATTAAACATGAAAAAGAATATCCTTAATTTATGATTTGATGTGAATTAGTAACGTACGTACCTTTGTGAGGCAAGTTCCATTGTATAATTTAAGAAAAATACATTTCATCTTTATAATGAATATTTAATGATACATTATTGGTTATTAACTTGACCTTTGCTTTTTGTATTTTAATCATTTAAAAAATTATCTAAATTTTGATTAGTTTAGTTTATTACTTATTTTATTACTGTATTATATTATAAGCATTCACTATAGTTCAGATTGCCCTGTTAATTACATTCAAATGATTGTTTAATAATTGTAAACAAAGCAATGACCAGAAATCCGCAAAATTCTAAAATCTGCACAATCCCTAGTCCCAAGCTGTGTGGATTTGAGGGAGTCTACTGTATTTCACAATAAATTGTCAAATGAAACATATCATAGGGTAAATATATTTAAAAATAACTCTTGAAATATTTTGTGAAATTTAAAGAATAGTTTTTTATTCTGAAATTTATTATAGAATTCTCTGAAAGACAAACAAGGTTACAATAGTGAAATTAGAGTCAAGTCGCACTTAATAAAATATACTAAATGGCAATGTTCCAATTTATGGAACTTTTTGTATATAACCTGATCAACAGTGTCTTAAGTGTAGGATGTTTGAAATGACAAATGTTCAGAGCCTGATTAAGGTTGTGCAGGGCCCAAGGCCCAGCACATTTTCAGGGGCCCCCCTGCAGCAAAAAATGTTGTTATTTATTTTTTATTTATTTATTTTTTTTTTTTTAAGGGAGGGGGCATAGGGCGTATTATTATCAAGATACAGTGGTAAGGTTAACCAAAATATATTTTGGTTTTTGAGAAAATAGTTATTAAAATTGCAATTTTAAGACTTCTTTTTCTAATTCATTTTATTGAATTTTGGGCCCCCAGTAGCAGTGGGCCCAAGGCCATGGCCTAGTTGGCCTGTGCAGTAATTAGGCCCTGCAAATGTTGCTTGCTCCCAAATTTCAGAGGACTAAATATAAAGAAAAAAATGTTTACTACTTTAAGATTTTTTTTTATTCTGAAGAGTTAAAAGGATCAAGAATGCCAATAAAAAAGATAAATATTTTATATTGAATACTTCAAAATTTTTAGTTGACTGTATATTCGCCGATTGTTTTTTCCTACTGTAAAAACTTAAAAATATCATAATTGATATGCATTATCATAGCATTCATTACTTCATTTTTAAACTTTTTTATTTTTATGTCCAATTTATCAGATATTACATAATCTTTAAAAAATCAATTAATTTGCTTTCTAAAATTAAAAAAACTTTATTGTTTGTAGGATATATTGTTCAGCTTTTATATAAATATATATATACATTTTAAAGTATCTTGTATACCAAAATAATATACATAGCATAAAAAAAAAGAAAGAAAAGTCTATGATTTTACATACACTAGCCTAAAAGGCTAACCAATATATCTTACAAATAATATATATTTTTTAATTTTAGAAAGCAAATTAATTGATTTTTAAAGATATACATTTACTGTATACTGTGGAGTAGCTGCCTAAAGAAGAAAATGTATGCAATAATGTCTGATAAATTGTTATCTAAATAGTAAAATTATAAAACAACATTAAAAACTAAAGATGTAGATCTTTACTTTTATTAATATTATTTTTAAACTCTTTTAGTAGTTTATTTTCAATTAACTATAACTTTGATGCAGAAATAAAAATAAGATACTGAATTTACTGGTAATAAGGCAACTATGATATACAAAATTATACAATAAATAAGGCAATGTTAAATAATATAAGTAAAACTTTATGGAACTAGGAAATTACTAGTTTAAATACAATAATTTTATAACTCTCTCAATCAGATACAGTATGTGTGACCCTTAAAAGGTAGAATGCAAATCTTGAATGATTTTCTTTTTCAGGTTTAAAGTTTTTAATTAAATCAAAATTTTTCTTGTAAACCCGTGTTCTACCATTTGAGTATTACGTGCATTGTTTGGAAATAAACTGTATTATTATCAGTTTCAAAATTGTTTTTTAAAGCAAATATTTGAGTTTCAGAGATTTTATATACAGACAAAAATATAACACTTATTCAATATCTGGGTACAAATGAAACATTACTTCAATCATCATTTATATTGCAAACATTTCCCATCATGTTTCATGTGGATTCTTAATAACCAAGGCAATATTATTTTATTAGGTTTATCCACTGATCTTGCTAACTTTCGGAACACTGAAGGGGGAAATTTTTTTTTATTCATGTTAAAAGTAATTTGTGTTATAACTTAAATACATTGCATACAACTGTATGGGCAATTGGAAACAGTTCATGCTAAAAGTTATTTGCGTTAAGAATGTTTATGTTAATGAGGTTTGACTGTATGCTTGATGGGGATAAAAATATGAAACTTTCTTACATTTTTCAAATTTAATTATCTATACATTTTTTTGAATTGAAAATTAAATATTTTTTTTTCTTTCTTTACTACAACATATTTATTACTTTTTCATTTTATTATAATTCATTGAATATGTTATTATTACACTAAATATATATATTTATATACAGATATAGGACAAAATAATAGGAAGACCCATTTTTAAATGTGTCGTACTTCGACTTTTATATTTTATTATAATCCATTGAATGTGTTATTATCGCAATAAATATACATATTTACATACAGGTATAGGACAAAATAATAGGAAAACCTATTTTAAAATGTGTCTTACTTTGACTGTTCAAAACAGTTTTGCTACGTATTTCTATAGTCTGCTACCTAGTGGTGGTGAAAAGGAAAGTATCAGTTGAGCATTTGCCAATGTGAAAGCTGTATGAGATATTTCTGCTCCTAGTAAAGTAACATTATGGTCAACCTATCAGAAGTCAAAAGATCCATTATTATTAGAGCTTGCTATGCTAGATTGTCCTTGTCTAGAACAACCAATAGCGACCATTGTGTCACGCAGAACAGTGGGTGAAAGTCAGAGTTGGCCGACCAAGATAGATGTACTTTGAAGAAGATAGTTGCCCGAAAATGTAACACTGCACTACCTTCTGTAGCTAACTCCAAAATAGACTGTCATCTTCAGAATCTCAAGTCCATCTCGGTAGTTACCTGCAACAGTGTAGTCTTACATTTTCATACACTATCCTCTTCAATGTTTGTCAATCCTGGTTGATCAATTTCGATTTTGGGCCATTGCTCTGCTTCACAGAGGGTACCTTTCTCAGTTTTGTGCAGGCTGCCATAATCCTGGACACAGTGGTCTTGAATAATCCATAAGATTGGCCAACGAGGTAAGCTTCAATAATTATTTTTTTTGCACATTGGACAGATTGGACATAATAGTGCTTTGCTGGTAACATAATTTTCTCATATAACTTTCACACTTGCAAATGCTCAACTGATACTTTCCTTTTTACCACCACTAGGTGGCAGAGTGTTGTGACCCTTGGTGAAGCAGTATTAGGTGGTCAAAGTACTACATAGTTCAAAATGAATATTCCTATTTCTTTGTCTTATAGCTGTATATGTTTTACTTCTCAACTAATGATGTTCAAAGGTGATTTATTGTGCTATCACCAAAATGAAAATATTCCTCTGGATGACATTTGCATCCATATAACTTAAGAATATGAAATACATATTTCTATAATTTTATACTAAATTGTCTTTTCTTTATATTTACTGTCTTTTAAAAAACTGACAAAAGTTTTTTTTTTTTTTTCTTTAGATTATTTGTTGTCGAATAATCATGTGAATTCCATTATTGTTCACAAGTTTGATTTTTCTGATGAGGAAGTAAGTACATGAATTTAATATTTGCATAATAAAGTTTTATTAAATTAATAATCATGTTTGATTAATTTTTTCATACATTTAGGTTATGGCATACTACATATCATTCCTAAAAACCTTGTCTTTGAAATTAAATACTCACACAATTCACTTTTTTTATAATGAGGTAAGTTTTACATTTTTTTACAATGCGTATGTATGTTTGTTTTTATCTTGCTTCAATTTTGGTAATGTGACAATACAGAATAATTTCATATATGCTATATTCAATTAAAATTTTCACTTTCTTCTATAATCATAAAAAAAAAGTATTCAGGAAAATTTCTGGCTTTCAGTTTTTATTTCATTTTCAAATGTCTTAAATGCAATTTTACCTTTTTTTTTTTTTTTTTTTTTTCCTATTCTAACTCAAGAGTTAATATAGTGAATTCTGTGAAATTTTATATTTAGCTGTGTCATGACGTAAATTGGTACTGAATAAAATTTGACATGTAGTCTGATTTCTAATAAGTGATGCTACTATGCTTATTATATTATTTATCATCAAAGTGATTAGTCGGTTTATAACCAGAGCTATATTATGTTGTATTTTGGAGTTTCTGAGGCTTATTAACCTCTTGAAGAGCAGTGATGCTGCCACAATATCCCATAATTTTAATCCATAATTACTACATTGGCACCCAAAATTTTTTAAGAAAATTTCATTTTTATATAATATGCAAAAATATATTTTTACTCGTTTACAAATAAATTTTCTTGTAAATACTGGTATCCATCAATTATTTCAATATTTTATGAATTCAAGTACCTTGTTCCTGAAAGTTTTCAACAAAATTGAATCTAGTATTCTTTGATGGGACAAATTATTTTAAAACCCGTAAGACTGCCAGTATATTAAATAAAAATTAGGAATTATTCAAAAATGTCATTCTCTATAAATGGATCTAGGTAAAATAAAAAGTCCTATAATTAACTATAAGAAGGAGTTGTAGTCTGACTATGCGAATCAGTTACCTTCATTGTGTTTAAAAGTGAATATTTATATGCTGCTTAATTATTAAACTTTTTATACTGCATTTAATGAAAAATATTTTATACACATGATTTACAATTTGACTGCCTTTATGTATTATGAATACAGTAAACTTCCCTAAAATCCATAAACTCCTAAAATCTATATATTGTTCTAGATATAAACTTTGAAACTTACAGTTAAAAATGTGTGAAATAAATTCTAATTTTTATTATCATTATTATTATTATTTGGTGCACATTTTAATGTGTAATTGTGGTTCATATGATTGAACTCATGCTTTTTCATGATGGAAGTATAAATTTAATTTAGAAAAAGTTCAAGATAGCACTGATATCAATGGCAATTGTGATATTTTTACAAAATGCATTTATGTATATAATCAAGCTTATTTGATTTATAAAATTGGCTAAACATAAAATAAAACTTCATTATTTTATGATTTTTATGTAAATTATTAGTGTATCTTTTATAAAAGCAAGTCTTATTGAATAATTTCATCATTTTATATATAGCCATGCTTAGTTATTTTTTTGCTTGAACTTTATCTAATTTAATGTTTTAATATTTTTTTTTCAATTTTTCTTAGTCTACTTTATTAATTTTCTTAATTATTTTAATATTTCACTTTAAAGTACAAGTATTTATTATGATTTCAAGTGCATTATCCCATTCAAATTATTGTTTAAAAAGTTTAAATAGTGACCAGAAATCTGCAAAATTCTAAAATCTGCACAACCCCTGGTTTCAGACTGTGCATATTTAAGGGAATCTACTGTGTTAACCTATTTGAAATATCATCAAAATTATAAATGTGATATAAGGTAAATCATATGTGCTAATGTATATGGTTGTATACAAAATAATTTTATCTGAAAATAAGTAATTATTAAGTCTGGGCTATTTTATATAAATAAGGTTCAATACATTTATACTATAAATAATTTAAATTTTCTATCTTTCAATGCATTTTGAATAGATTTTTTTTTTCAAATTATTATTCATTTAATTTTTCTATTTATAATTATTTTTTATTAGCATACAAATGATTTCCCACTATATAACGAAGCAATTAAATTCTTCAAACACAGTGAAAGCATGGTGAGAATTGCTGTAAGAACTTTGACACTGAACGTCTTTAAAGGTAATATCTACTCTTTCAATTTTTATATTTTTTATTGTTTAATTATAAACTTAATTACATTCCACATTTGTGTCTATAAACCAAGGATGACAACACCCAAACAAATTATTACATAGTATTACAAATTATTTCTGATATAACTCTTGATGTTGGCATAATCATTAGCTGCTATTTATCATTGCTTGTAATAGCTTTTGTAACAATCAACCCCAATTTCCCCTTTATTTATTGTTGAATAAAGTTTATAGGGTTTTGTTATGGTATGGTTTGGGCTTATGATAGAAAACATTAAAAAGTTTTAAATACAAGTTACATATTTAATCTAAAATGTTATGTTCTATTTTAATAATGATTCTATTTTGCTATTGAAATGTGTGACTGTATGCTATTATTTTAATTGTAAATTTAAAACAAATATTTTAATTATTAAGTTTTAAACATAAGCATATCAAACAAAATTGCTTATATATTTTGCATTAAAAATACTGTTTTAGTATTTCCTTGCTTTATTTTTCAAGCAAAATAAATGTAGTACTTGAATTGAGCATTTTATAAATTCCTTTTCTTAGTGGATGATAAAGCTATGTTAAAGTTTATCAGAGATAAGACAGCTGCCCCTTATTTTTCAAATCTTGTTTGGTTTATTGGTGAGCATGTCATGGAACTGGATAAATGTGTAAAGTCTGCTTCAGAGTAAGTCCTTTGTTTCATTTGCTCTTTGTTTTATCTTACCATACGACTTGCATATAATTTTGATTATTTAAATTATAGGAACCGATGAAAGATTCAGTTTAAATTACTGCTAAATATTTGTATTGGACAAATGTAGGTTTAGTTTATATTATATGTTAGGTTTAGTTGAATTCAACAAATATTTTTTTTTCTTTTTGCTTTAACATAGCAATATCTCTATTGTCAACCTTTTATTGGCTACACCTAACAAAAACAACTGCAAAGTCACTTTGGGCCCTCCTTAATCTATAAATTGTTTTCACATGGTGCAAGCTTAATAGAGCCTTAACAATGTCTATTCATTTCACATTTTTTTAAAACTTATCAAGAAGGTCACTCTCTTGTCATAGGTGTGTTTTTAAATAATTTTATAAATGCAATGAGGTTATACATATTTGCCTTTGTGCTAAAAGGAGTTTTGTTTTACTTTTCCAATTTACCTCAGTGTTAAATAAAAAAAGAAAGAAAGAAAATGTTATACAGTCCGCATTTTTATCTTGAAGAAAGATTTACATTTTATGTTAAAATTTTTAACACTCACATATTTTATAATTCATTTTTGTAAGTTTTTTAGAGTTGGTGGAAAAAGCTTGAACTCTAAATTTTATTCCTATGTATAACACAATACACAAGAAACATTTAATAATCTCATCTTTATCCAAATTTAAGTAGTGGTTATTTCCTATCATAGTACATTTTCTCTGTTTTTCTTTTCCAAATATCTTTGTCTGTCATGTAGAGGTCTGCACGGGCCAAAATTTCCAAGCCTGAGCCGGGCCCGGCCTGAAAGTTAAAATTTAGATCCGAGCTCGGCCGGCCCAAACTAAAAAAAATATTGGCCTGACACAGCCCGGCCCGAAAGTTAAAATTTAGGCCCAAGGTCGGCCGGCCCGGAAAAAAGTTTAAAATTCGGCCCGGCTCGGGTGAATTTCTCCAAAACATTGATCTTTACTCTAACGGAAGAGTTCAGACCAAAAAAACTTATCTTAATCTTTTTTTTCCTTTCATGTTTATAATCTCTATTTATGCAGAAGTGCCCAAAGCTGTGATATTTACGCTTTTAATGAAACTTTGTTTGTTGTATGTGAATGTTTCAGTTATCATTAGTATTATTAATACATTTAAAAAAATCTAAAAAATGGTATATGGTAAAAGTAAAATCTTCTAAAACATTGGAAAGAAAAAAAATTGTTTCCTTTTTAGCAGATGTAAATGTTTAATATATTTTTTTTCTATTGTATTGTTGTATTCATTTTGCATGAATGAACAGTTTAAAAGAAATTTGCAGTTTTCAGTTTAAATGAAAATTTTGCATAATCATACATTTTTTTATGTGTTTAATTCTATTTTAAGACGTCTAGTGATCTATGATTCTTTAAATAGAATAAATTCTAATGTTTAATTGTAGGATAATGATGATTTAAAAGTACATGCCTATTATGCAAAAATTTTTGAACCAAGCCAAACATTACTGATTTATGAACAGACTTTTCCACCTCGAGAAAAGGATTTTCATACGGGAAGATTCAACAGAAACTGATTATTTTGATCCGTGAAGACTAGGAAGAACGAAATCAGTCTCGGTTTTGTATGGAAAAAATAAGTTAGGTTCGGCCCGGCCCGATACTTCAGGAAAAAAAAATTAAGACCCGAGCCCAGCCCGGCCCAACCCAAGTCTTCAGAAGACAGGCCCGAGCCCGGTCAGCCCGAATGCCGTTAATGGAAATCAGCCCGGCCCATGCAGATCTCTACTGTCATGTATTATTTGATTATAAAATTTTGATTGTATATGCCACCATGTAAATTTATTTGCTGTGTAGAATGCCTGCATTAGAGCCATATATGTATTTACAATCAAGACATTTCCTTTTCTAATGATAGTTAAGATTTATAAGTTTCATACCTTGTTTAAATATTTTGTATATTTTTTAGGTTAAATATATTCAAGACAGTAAGATCTAAATATTTTAAAGTAATTTCACATGTAAAATATTTTTTGTGTGACATGTAGGCAGAGCAAGAAAGTGAAGATGAAGTAGAAAGTTCATTCAATAAATAATATAAAGCATTATAAAAAAAAATGTAAAATTCAACATCAGAAAATTTTTAGAAAGTTTTAATATTGCAAAAAGATGTCACATTATTTTAAAATGTTCTTTGCTTAGTTATTCTGGAATTAAATCAATTAAAACTTTTGATTGAGAAGATTTTCAAATTTCAAATTAAAAAAAAGAACTTCTATTTATTTTAGCATAAAACATTATTTTTCCAAAATGATAAAAGAAAATAATAGCAAATGAGTGAGTAACAAATTTGGAATTGCTTCCAGTGGGGTGTGTAGGTCCCATGTTGAAAACCACTGCTTTAACAGGTAATAAGGAAAACTATAGTAACTGGTGCAATCTCTTATAAGGTCCACTGTTCCTCTAATGACATAACACTCGTTCAATACAGTAATGTAAAATAACATGTGTAATAATATAAATAAATATGATTAAATGAGGAGAAAGTGGGAAAGTTATCACAACTGGCAATTTATTGCATTAGTTTGGTAGGATAATTTCCTTTTCTTTAAGTAAAATATGGTAAACTTACTTTGGTTTCACTGTAGTCATTAAGGTTTTTTTTTTTTCCTTATAAAATTAGAAGCATGTTCTCTTATGTATTTTGTACCAAAAAATCTTATTCATCTTAAAATACTGACAAAATTATAGGAAATATAAGTAATTATTGTACTGCTGCAATTAAGAGAGCTGTCAGAGATTTTCATCCCTGTAATAATATCACTTCTTATGTTTTTAAATGACATGCAATAAAATTTACTAATAATGATATTTATAAAAATTAATGATGTTTAAAGGAACTTTTTTTATTTGTATAATAGTTCAGACAAATTATCATGAGTAAATTTAAATTCTTCAATTTGATTTGATAAGAATCTATTTCTTGTTTTATCTAATATATTTCTAAACTTTGAAAATAATTGTTCAGTATAGACATTGCTGGTTACTACAAATTAATAACTTCATTATAAATCAATGGATGCAACAGGAAAATTATTGGGTTGCTACTATTTTAATAAGTCAGATTTTCTATCAATCAGTGGACAGACCAGTGGTTGAAAAAACTAATTTTTTTTATTGTAGAAAACTGCAATTATTTTAACTAAATTACTGCAACTTTATCAAGTAGTCACTACTTTCATATTTTGCCAAAGGATTCAATCTATACGTTTAATTGAGGACGCTTCTTAAATAACACATTGAATTCTCCATTTTGATTTTGTGTCTGTTCAGGATGCAATTTAATAAGTTTGATAAAGCCAGGGAGATAGAAAGATGGCATATAAGTAAAGGCCTAGTTTTTGTTTCCAAGATGTTCATTTTTACACATATTATAGTTTTCTTAGCAAAATTCAGAGACATAAACATAATACAATCAACATTTAAATGCAGTTATATAATAAATGTGATTCATTTACAGCTTATTTTATCAAATGATTTGTAAACATCAGTGAAATAATGAAGGGTTACTGTTATACATATTAGTGATGGGCGATTTCGATTTTTTAAATCGATTTAATCGATACTACGGCCAACTCGATTTAATCGATACTTTAAAATTTTTAATCGAATTCTCTGAAGGTAATATAATTTTAATTTTCCTTCAAAAGTCGAAGATAAAATAGTTGGATGTGCCAATTCCAAAATTTCAGTGTATTAGTTTCTAAGATAGAAGAATTAAAGAAACCTCAGAATCCCCCCCCCCCCCCCCCCCCCCCCCCCGTACAAAATAGCGTTTTTTGTTGAGTGATGTACACCAAAAATTGATCAAGATAAATTTTTATCAAGTACCAGCTGAATCTGAATTTTGATGAAAATCCATGAAAGGGCGAGATACAGCTATGGCGAAATCATAAAAAATGCTGCATATCAGCGCCACCTGTAGGGCAATTTACACCAAGAACTAAATAACACTAATCTATGTCAAGGATTTATTGAATCTCAATTTTTATGAAAATTCGTTCTTGAGATAGTGCTATTGCATTAATTATGAATAATGCAGTATAGCAGCGCCATCTCTTAAGCGATTTCCACCAAAATATAATTAGCATCAAATAATATCAAGGAGTAATTGAAACTAAATTTTTATGAAAGTCCGTGCATTAGTCCTTGAGATAAAGCTAAAATGGAAACAGGGGCGTGCGAAAAGAGAACTGCGCCCAATTCAAAGTTCCAATTTAGCCCCCCCCCCCCCATATTAACTTTTTCTTGTGATAGGCTAGAAGTGATGTTAGAAGTAAAAATTTAGCGCCCTTTAAATTTCCATGCTCGGAACGACCGCCTCCTTTCGCCCCCCCCCCCCTTTTCACATGGCACTGAGTGGAAATTGTGAAAAATTCAGCATAGCAGTGCCATCTGAGAAGCGATATACATCAAAATGCAAAAAAACATCAATTCATGTCAAGGACTAACTGGATCTGAAATTTGATGAAAATCCGTGCATTCGTTATTCAGATATAGTTGTTGCGCAAATCGCAAAAAATGAGGCATGCAGTGCCACCTGTTAGGCTGTATACACCAAAAATTAATTAGATTTAGTTTATATCAAGGTCAAACTAAATCTAAAGTTTTGTGGAATTCTGTGCATTTGTTCTTGAGATAGAACTGTCAGAAATTTTTGTCATATACAGACTCACAGAGTGACAGACACACACACAGACAGATATTTCTTAAAAACCATAAAATTGTGTTAAAGACCTTCTAAAATATATAAATCCAACGAAAACGGGAAGTCGAAACTTTTTCACGAATCTAATACTCTCTTCTTGTAAAGTTACAAAAGAAAGTAAAAATGTAAAATCGATTCTGCCCGTAAGATCGGTCTTTAGATTTGATTTCGATCTTTAGATTCGATTTCGATCTTTAGATTCGATGTCGATCTTTAGATTCGATGTCGATCTTCAGATTCAATGTCGATCTTTAGATTCAATGTCGATATTTAGATTTAATGTCAATCTTTAAATTCGATTTCGATTTTTTTTTTTTTTTTTTTTCTAGGCTAAATCAGTGTTGAATGCAGGTATTTTTCTGCGACTCTGGAGGAAGGCATCATGTTTTACAGCTCTGTAAGAGAGAGGGAATCGCAATTTGTGCATTAGAAAGCATAAAATCTCATAACTTCTTGGGGGGGGGGGGGGGTATTCCCTGCAGGCAACCCCATTAATTCGACACTAGGTTAAATCGTTATATTTTTGTTTAGAAGTCCAGTTATTTGAAGTATTAGTTTATTATGTTTTATTTTTCACACTCGTCTCTTCTAATTCCCCCCTTCCGCGTCAGTTTTAACTTACAGGGCCGTTCGAAATATGCATACAGTTTTGAAAATGTCCAATTCTCGGTCTGTTTTATTTTAGATCCACATTTTAAATCCTTGACAAAAGATAAATAAAGGATCGTCCTTCTGCCCATTTGGGATTTATCGGCGCCAACGCCTGGGGACATATTTTTTTTGTTTCTTCAAAAGAAACAACAACAAAAAAAATGTTGAGGGGGGGCTTGCACTCTCCCATAATATACACCTTAAAATTTCGCTCATTTAATTCTCTACCATTTTTAACTTAAAAGTTTAAGCTACATGGTACCCCCTAGAGCTGTGGACCCCTCCCCCCCCCTGTCGATCACTCACCTAATTTTGCTTATTTCTTCACTTCATTTCAATCTTTAAAAGGCTATAACTTTGCTTCTATAGGCGTTACAGTGATGAGAAAAATTCTAGTACAGCTAACCGTTTCTCGCCGTTCTTTTTACTATTCCAGTTTCCCAGTTTTACCTATAGGACCTTTTGGAAAGGGGAGGGCAGAGGGGATTTTTCTCATTTCTTGATACAATATGTCTATTGAAAGCTTATGCTTCATACATTACAAATCTAGCATAAGAAATTTTCTCCCATCATTTCAGGTCATGTTACGGACCCATAATGTGTTAAAATTTTAATTTTTCAAACTTCTTTGAAAAAAAAAAAAAAATAAATAAATAAATAAAATAAAAACATTGATACATATCAGCGAAAGAGGGGTTCAAACCCGCAATCGTTTGATTGCACACGTTATCCCTAAGCTTATTGGCCACCGAGTACTCAGCAGCGCTATTATTTTTTTAGATTGTCATCTTTAAATTTGTAATATCTTTTGAATGGAATGTCGGATTTGAATAATTCAAAAAAGTAATCTACAGATATTGTAACAGGCATTAATACTAAATGATTTATTTGGATAAGGATTAAGGTATCGATAGTATGGTCTAATTTTGGTTGGTGTATTTATCGCGTTTTAAAATGTAAAAAAGTAGTTATAGTGAGTTAACTACAATAGCTGGACATATGGTATAGCGCGTTTTTTTTTTTTTTTCTTTTAATAGATATTAATATGGTCTTTAATATTATAGAATCTTTTTTTATTCTTTTAAAAGTATTTCCTGACGAATCAACGTTATATATCCTAACGATTCAAAAAATACACCTGTAATTGTTCAAAGTTTCACTTCTGTCCGCACCCTCAGAGTGCCACTATTTTTTTTTTTTTTTTTTTTTTTTCATGTTCGCCCGTTCTAACCCCCCTTGCCCTTCCTGACCAATCTTAACTTACAGGATCGTTCAAATTATGACTGCGATTTTAAAAAAGTCTAATCCTCGTTCTATTTTATTATAAATCCATATTTTGAAACCTCAACAAAAGATACATTTGGGCCGGGGTCGCCCTTCTGTCCGTTTTGGATTTACCTTGCCCCCTCTGGGTGGGGGCATATTTTTTTTTTCTTCCACACCATCTCATGTAACATATCATTATAAAGCTTCTATCTCCTCGTTTTTTTTTTTGTTACTACCCCTCTCTTCATCTAGTTACATGCTCTTGGCACTTTTTATAGTTTCAAAGAGTGCATTTTCCCCACGAGCCACCCCATGAATTCAACACTAAGTTAAACACTATATTTTTGTTTAGAAGCTTAGTTATTTGGGTTATTAGTTTAATATTTTTTTTCCCAAGTTTGTCCGTTTTAATCCCTCCCTCTCCCTGCTTCCTTGCCAATCTTTACTAAATGGGCCGTTCAAAGTATGCATGCAATTTTTAAAATGTCCAATTCTCGTTCTATTTTATTGTAAATCCTCATTTTGAAACTTCGACAAAAGATACATTTGGGCTATGGTCGCCCTTCCCTCAAGAGTGGGGTTTACCTGACCTCTTGGGTATGGGTCATAGTTTTTGTTATTCCAAACTATCTCGTGTAATATTTGGTTGGCATTAGAAAAAAAAAAGTTTTTTTTTTGGTCTATACTCCTTGTTCCCCATCCTAGTAAAACGCTCTTGGCACTCTTTATCCTCGGTTTAATGCCAAGTTACTCAATGTTGTTATTAGTAGAGTTATGTCTCTCAAATTTGTCGAAGTTTTTGTGTAAGTGACTATCATAAGTGACAATCATTTTAAAATTTAAAACTCTTATTATTCGACTCTAAAATCTACAATAGCTTAATTCTATGCCTCCCTAAATGGGGATGGGGAGGTGGGAGGCGGTAATTACGGTCCTGCTGATTGTCTAAGTTTTGGAATTAGTAATTTGGATTTTCTCTGTGTGAATCTGAATATCGAAATATCGATTCTAGTATCGATTCTAGATAGGGATGCACCGAATAGTGATTTTGGCCGAATACCGAATGCTGAATATTCGGCCGACAGGTGAACCAAATACCGAATATTCGGCTTTCCAAATTCTTTTCATATTTTAAAATTTAAAGGTATTAAAATGTTACTTTTTAAAACAGTTTTACATAATATTTAATAAAAGAAACTTATATTTTGATAAACAAGAGCTTTTTATAAGAACATTTAGTATTGAAAAAAAAATCTGCCTTGAGTTATTTAAAAAGCACAATTATGAAACTTTAATTAATAAAATTTTCTACGAATCAAAACAAACATTTTAAAATCAAATAATGAAAAAATGGCCAAAGAAAAATTTTACAGTCTGATAATTGTCCTTTTTAAATAACTCAAGGCAAATTTTTTTCAATATAAAGTACAAATACTTTCAACTTAATTTTGAATAAAGGCATGTTTGGCTCATAGTTCTTTTCTTATGAATGGTGGTATTTTCCACCCTTCCCATCATATCATATTTTACAGAAATCAAAGCATGTGAGTTGAAAATATGTTATCTTATTTATTGTTAATATAATAAACGAACACACAAGTTTTGACCTAGAGTGAGATGAAATACAATGCACTTATGACTCAATAAGTTGATTATGATTATAGTTTCATGAACAAAAATTGTCTGCCTTGATAGCTATTACTAATCTCAAAAGCTGTTTTTTTTTTCTTTTAAAGGACTTTTATTTGGGGGAAAGCAAGAAACAGATTATTTACTAAACAAAATTTAGAAACTTGTATCTGCACATAATTTATTCCTAAGGAGAATCCTAATAAATCACCATTTTAATCCTTCATATGTTTAATTTTCTTAAGTTATACTTTACAAACAGCAAATAAATAATGCAAAAACATTCTATTTTATTTAAAAATGATTTTGTTTCTAATTGTTTTAAATATAAATTAAAAAATGACAGTTAAAAGTAGAAATCGTGAAAAGTTTTTATTAAGTATTGAATGGCCGAATACTTTGATATTCGGCAGGCCGAATAATTTCATATTCGGCTCAACCGAATAGTTTAATATTCGGCCTAACCAAATATTCGGTAACATGGCCGAATACCGAATAGATACTGAATATTCGGTGCATCCCTAATTCTAGAACTGAGAAATCGATTCTTATTATGATCAATGTTGTTTTATACGATATCGATTTTAATCGATTCTCAAAATTTCCAGAATCGCCCATCACTAATACATATGTATACATAACCATACACTGTATAAATTTTATTAATTGTTCTTGCAGCATTCAGGTATAAAACTGTTTATATTTTTTATAATTTTTTAAACCCTTTTTTGTGTGTATTTGTGTTTATATAATGATGAGATTTGAATAAGTTGCTAGAGAATGATTGAAACAATATTTTGATGTTATTTATAATACACATAGTTATTTCAGATCTTTTGCTGTAAGCTGTAAATATTTATAAAACATCTTATGTCTGAAAATTAGCTTTCTTTGTGCTTTTTATGATTTTATTAGAACCACTCTCTTGTAGCAAATAAGTTTTTTCTTTTAATTTCCCAGTTCAGTTATCCATAGCTCACTAATTTTATTTTATGTTTTGTTTCTGCAAAAATACATACTTAGTATTACACTTTTGAATTTAAACTTGCTGTTGAATTAGTTGTTTGTAAAAGAAAGTTTAGAAATTTGCTGATTTGTTGCTGGCATGGTCTCTAATCAGAATATTGATGCAGAATCATATTCTTTCATATTTTTAGTTTTGAATTTAAATACTGTTACTTGATAATTTTATCACTTAACATAAAATATAAAATATGTAATTTAAAATTGGAAGTATTTACATGAAATATTGGTTAAAATTTTAACTCTAGATTTTTATACATTAAAAGTATTCAGTTTGGCTGTTTGCCACATATTTGTTATATGACCAAAATTTTTATTTAGTGCATTCCTAATTAATTTATATATAAAAATTTAAATATTTTGATAGCCTCATTAAAATTATGATTCGGTCTTAATTTTATTAGAATTTCTTGTAAGAGGCTTAAATTTATATTCCATTTTTTTTTTTATTTAATTCCAGATTTCAAGTACAAACTAAGCTTGCTGATTTAGTTGCTGAACATTTAGATCATCTGCATTATTTAAATGACATATTATGTTTGAAAATTGAAGCTCTAAATGATGTGTTAACTGGCCACCTTTTGAACAAATTACTAATCCCTCTTTATGTTTATTCTATTGTACAAAACCCACCTCATTCAGGAAGTGAGGTAATATTTGTTATTTTTTCTTATTAAATTTTTTAAAACATCAATTATCATCTCCTGTTATATTTATCTATAATAATATTAGAAAAAAAATGTTTGCTTGTTTATAGGGTATAATTACAAAAGGGGTGCTGGAACTATAAAGTTGATAAAAAAAAAAATAATGTTGAGAAAATGATTTCCAACATAGGTTATTTTATGTTGGTACCATTCAGGGTTGGCATAATCATTGATAAACAGGGCGCTCAGGGCCCCATACCAATTGGGGTCTTGTTATGGCCCTCAAGCCTCTTGAGTAAACATTTTCTCTGCATAATTTAATATTCTTGCTCTAGATTCTTTTTGTGTGTGTGTGTGTGTTTTTGAAGAAAAAAAGTGATTACTAACTTTATTTCTTAGAAACAAAGTTGATATAATTATCAGGAAATGTATAAATTTCATTTTCTTACAAGTAACTGTGAACACAAAAAACTAATTATTTAAAATATTACAAAGTATAGAAGATTTTGCAAAACTGAAAATAATTATGTGCATTAAATGTGAAAATAGTGGTATTTTTCATGAAATTTTTTCTATTTATATTATATACTAGCAGCCTTCGCCCACTTTACTGGCCGGCTTCTCTAAAAGAATCTTGAATGGAATAAAATATAGCTAACAAAAATCAAACTAGGAAAAAAAAAAAAAAAAAAAAAAAAAAAAAAAACACTTAACAACCATAGTAAAGTTTCTAAATCTACTAAAAAACACATTTCAAAAGTAAAATAAAAGCCAAGCAAGAAAAAAAAAAGGATAAAAGTTGTGTCTAAAAAATGGTCTGACTCAATGGTTGTGTCTGAAAAATGGTCTTTAATTTCCACACTTATATTATGGTAATTATTTAACATTTTCCATTAAAAAAATTACTATTTCTAAGTCAATGCCTTTGCATATGTTGATAGAAATCCTTTTCTCTTGTACTAAATACATCGTAAACATGTTTTGAAAATTCAAATGTTTTAAAATTATGCACGATGGACTTGGTGGCCATTTTTCCATATTGTATATTAATTTCTATGTACCTAGTTAGAATTTAAAACTCAAAATTGTTACTTAAGCAGACATTTCCATACTAAAATTATGGTGTTGAAATTTAAAAATTTTGTTTAGTTGTAGACAATCTATAAATAGATCGCTGGGTGATAACGTGTTAAATATATTTGTCCATAGTTAAAATCAGAAGTTCTAAAATGTACCTAATGTAAACTTACTACGCTTTCCTTTACAAACTTGGTGCTTGGAAATTTGTGTAAAATATGAAAAGATGGCCGCCAAGCCCATCATGCATAATTTTAAAACATTTGAATTTTCAAAACACGTTTACGATGTATTTAGCACAAGAGAAAAGGATTTCTATCAAGGAATTCTTGCAGAGGCATTGACTTAGAAATAGTAATTTTTTTAATGGAAAATATTAAATAATTACCATAATATAAGCTTGGAAATTCGATATCAGACTATTTTTTAGACACAACTTTCATCCTTTTTTTTTTTTCTTGCTTGGCTTTTTTTTTTTTACTTTTTAAAAGTGTTTTTTAATAAATATCACTTTAAAAAAAAAAGAGAGATTATATAAAATTTAAATAATCTGCTCACTTAAATTGGAATGAGTTCTCGTAGGACCTCTGTAAGTAGGAAGTAATAAATATATGTGTACATTGTATTTATATATAGTTTATTTCTTAGAGTAATTTATCATTTATAAGTATGAAAATTTTGTAAAAAACTGAAAGAATTGAAATAAAATATAATCTGTAGTTGCTATTTTAATTAGATATGATACGAAAATTTAGTTTAGCAAGCAAATGAGTAATAAATTGAAATTTCTCTTTCACGAATTTATGCCTGTACATGGACACAATGTACTTGAATACATTTCTACAGCTCTGTATTTTATCTCCTATCTTTACATTCACACTACTATTTAGCTTAAATTTAGTTCAGACTAAAATGCTCTTAAAACTAGTAAAATCACACTTCAAAAATTATCAACCTTTGACGGTCATATATCTAATTTTTTGCGTGGTCCTGTAAATCGTTTTATCTGTATTCAGTAAACATTTTTTAGTATGCTAAATATAATTCAGCATAAAATTGCATAGCTAATTTAACAAGTAAGAAAAATTATGCATTAAGCATAAATTATGAAGCACTTTCCAACACTTCATGAAATCTTGAAAAAAAAACTTCGTTAATTAGGGAAATAAGGGTATATAGCCAAATATGTATTTCAATACTTTTGAACAACCCTGTATTTGATCTGTCTGTTTATATACACATTATAAAATGAGAAAATTTAGTTTAGCAAGAAAAAAAGCTTTTTTTTTTTTTTTTTTTTTTTTTTTTTTTTTGAGCAATTTGTACTAATAAATGAGAAACATATTTGAAAACTTTTGTTCAGCCCTGTAGTTTACCTTGTACCTTTATTACACGTCAGTAAGAAGCTAAAATTCATTTTAAACTAAAACTGTTAAAACAACTGAAATCACATTGTTGTAAATTATCATTCATAGCTGTCCATGTACACAATTCTTTGCGTGTCCCTGTATATCATTTTATCTATATTCTGCAAACATTTCTATGTAAATTGAATGGAATTCAGCATAAAAATTTATACCTTATTTAAGAACCACCTTAAAGTAATTTGCACTCATACTCAGTAATGTTGGCGAGCTCTTTTGGATAGCCCTGTATATCAACTGTAACATTTATACACACTCTTATAATGTACAAAGATTAAGTGAAACTTAAATGTGTATATCATAATTAAAATGTATTACATCCATCCATCAGCCATCATCGGAAACATATACAGTCCATTGGAAGGAATATACTATTTAAAATCTTTTTTGTGTCCCTGTAAATGCAATGTACTTCATATTATGCAAGACAGTATCGTATAATTTATATTAAGCCTCAGTGACATATATCAGTTTTGTTATACATATTTTTAAAATGTCGCACACTATTCCCCCCTTTACTATTATCCAATGGAATTCTTTTGTGTGGCCCTGTAAAGGAATAATACTATATCTTCACCGCATATTTTATACAATGCATATTTTAGTGTATCTCTTAAATGCATATAAATTTTAATATGTTTGATAGGTTGTAACATCTTTAAAATGCCTTTGAAACGATTTTTCCCCATAGGCCATAATGTAATGGAATATTTATGACTCTCCCAGTAAGTAAACTAATCATGGTACAAACTTCATTTTCAATAGGGTTCGTGCTAGGGTAAACATCAATAACATACAAAAGTTTTAGGATAATTCGAGTATATTTACAGGTGTTAGAGCGCAGACAGACGGACATATGGATAGACTGGCAGACGGATAGACTGTCAGGCGGGCAGATGGACAGACAAACCAAATCCATAAGCAATTTTCAAACTTTTGGAAAGTGATATAAAAATGATATTTGGAAAGTTAAAATTCATTTGAAACGATTTTTCCAGATAGGCTGTAATGTAATGGAAAACTTTTGACTGTCCCTGTAAATAAATTAATCACAGTACAAACTTCATTTTCAATAGGGTTCGTGCTAAGGTAAACCTAAATAATGTCCACAAATTTCATGGCAATCCGAGTATATTTACGAGAGTTGGACTGTGGACAGACATTCATCCGGCCAGACTGCCAGACAAACCGAATGTATGAGCAGTTTTCAACTTTGTTAGAAAGTGCTAAAAACATGAATTCATTTATTCCTAGGAAAATGGAAACAAAGATATTTTCTGATTGGTTTGTCTTCCCGCAAATGAAATGCCTGTAGGTCATTATTGATGATTATAACTCGTTAATGCTGGTTAAAATCTCAAATCATCCAGGTGGACATTTCAATGCTTCAGGAGGAGGGGAGGGGGGTTGTCCCTCCCTGGCCACCCCCTGGTTTCAACACTAAAGCATTGGGGGAGGATTTTCCCTTGCCCACCTCCTACATTTATCTGTGATCACAAAATTTGTGACACATTGCCCTGAGGAATTTAGAGGCTTTTTATTTTTATTTTCCTTTTATTTCTCGTTTAATTTTTTTTTTTTTTTTTTTAAATTTTTTATCATGAAATTACTGTTTGCAATTTGGAATGTCCGTTATTCAGAGGTTAAAGATACAAAAATTTGTTTTCAGAGTGAGGGTTGAAAAACTGAATATTAAATAGAGGAGAGTTTGCTATTCAAGTGTGTCCGTCATAGAGATTTTACTCTTATCAAATATCTGTATTCGAATTTGTATAATCTTAACATTATCGAGTTCAGAGTATATTTTGGCAATATAATAGTTATAAAATCATTGAAGTACAGTATTTAACTATTCTCTATTCTCTTAGTAGATTAGGGGGGGGGGGAGGCTCCACCTCCCTGCTCGCTACACTCATAAAACCATGCATCATTGCTTTGCAATATCAATTGAAATTGCAAAGGCATTTTCAGTTAATTTTTCTTCAAGATTCTTTTGTATTATCTTGTTATTATTATTACTTTTCTTAATTATTATGTTACTCAAATAATAGTGTCATTGCTTTTTTGTTAAAGGTTTAAAATAATTAAAATTTACCTTGATTTGATGTAAAAACCTTAATAAAAATTGTTAATGCAAGAAATGGATTAACAATTTAAGATACTTTCTTTCTGCTCATCAAATCCAATGTATCTTATTGTTTTTTTATTCATTTACTTATTTTTAGGATGAAAAACCCAGAGTTAGCTGTATTGTATCTTTATTCCTATTGTCTCAGGTAAGTAATGAAATATTATTTAATATGCAGTTATTTTAATGCATTATCTTCTTATATCACTTTAACTTTTTTTTTTTAATCTAGAATAATTTCAAATATTATTAAATAAGTTTGTAAAATCTTCTTTTTTACTAAGGAAGTTTCATTTGATATATTTTTATATGATGATATAATATTTCTTATAATCCTAAAAAACTTTCATTCTCTTCACTTACATGTAAGGATTACAGTTCTAAGACTGATTTCCAATCCCAGAATTTTGGGATTGCTTGGATTCAATCACAGTATTATGAAAAGTAGAATTTCTCTAATATTTTCAATTTTCACTACAGCTAAATTTCTCAATAATATAAACAAGATAATTAAAGCAAAAATACAGTTTAATTTACATATGAAAATATACTAAGTTCAAAATTTATGATTTTAACTATCAAAAAGTTTAAGATAAATTACAACAATCGGACATTAAAATAAATATGCTGTTAAAAAAAAAAAAAAAAAAAAAAAGAATGGTTGTTGTATTTTCTTGATATTTTCTTTTATTTGCTGTTAAAAAAGTTATGCAAATCATATTGTATCATATTGTATGTGGCTTGTTTGTTGTATGACCTGCATAGATTAAAATACTTAACTGATTTCAATATAAGATACAAATATCTCTTGCCAAATGTTAGCTTGCTTGAATACTGGAATGCATATGAAATCTTACTTAGTATATTTTTAACTGGATTTAAAATTTTGAAAATAAAAGTATTTTTGAAGAGTTTAAAATTTTATTTTTTTCATTTAATTTTCAGTTAATCATATTTTAAAAAATTTTTGAAAGTTGGCATCTGTGTTATAATAATATTTTTTAATAGTATATACATATAACGAAATTGATTGATTTACAGAATAAAGTGCTTTATTTTAGGTTTTTCTGATAGTTTCACATCGTCCACTTGTTCACCAACTTGCCAATATAATTTTAAATGGAGAAATGTCATTATTTTCAAATGACAGTGGTATTCATGTATCTGTAAGTTGATTTTTTTTTTTTTTTTTTTTATTAACTCCATTAAATTTATATATGTGTGTATGTATACATATATATGAAATGAGTTTCAAAACTCGTCTGATCCAAAATTTAAAAAAATCTTGTTACCTCTACTAATTTATTATGTTGATAAACCTAAATAATAATAATAAAAAAAAAAAAAAAAAAAAAAAAAAAAAAAGTTTTATTCTGTAATTTTGTTGGTGAAATTTTTTGTGTGCAATGTAAGCCAATAGTGCAACTAAAAGTTTTGTGTCATTTCCTCCAAACTTTATTTTCTGGGCAAGGGAAGTTTTGAAATTCACAGCTTTATATATATCAGGTTGGTTCTTATATTTCATATAGCATCCTTCCAGCTTGTTCCTTTGTGTGATTTCTGCATCATTCTAAATCAGTCTATAAATATTAACTCATGCTTAATGTAACTCAAAAATAGCCATACAAGGGGTATACAGGTGCTACTATGAGCCCATTCCCACTTACATCTCATATGGCTTCAAAAGAGAGAGAGGGAGAGAGAGAAAAGGTTAATTCATTAACAGTTTGATGTAGAGGATTGATATGGTTTCTGCTCTGCAAATTAATCCTAGCTCAGGCTAAAATTTTTTAATAAAAGTTTGTGTTTTTGCAAAATAATATTTCCTTTTAGTTCTTACTGAAGAGTTCTTTCAAGTTATCCAAAGTAATTTTTTTAAAATGTAAGAAGAATTGTAAAAATATCAAATCAAGTGCAAAATGTAGCTTAAAATTGTCTGTAAGATTATTCATTCAACCCCCCCCCCCCCCCCCCCACACACACACAAAAAAAAAAAAAAAAAAAAAAAAAAAAAAAAAAAAAGAAAAAAAAGAAACATTGAACATTAACATCTAGCATTAAAAGTTTTTCATAACACTTTTTAATTTTAGTTTTGTCATTCGGTTCTTCCATTGGTTTAGAAACTGTATTTAAGTAGCAAGCTTCTTTTATGTGTGTAAGCTTTGGAAATGTATAAAAACTAAAAATATATATATGTCTCACTTAAAAGCATTGTTAGACAAATGTGATTAAATACAAATTTCTTCCATTTGTTAACAGCCTGTTTAAAAGCAGTAAATTTAAATCCAAATTATTTTTAAACACATGATATACTTCTTAAGATAGCTTAAAAAAATAGATACAGTGTAAGGTGGTTGCAATTGATTTCTGTTAAATATAGAAATTAGCCAATTTTTTTAAAATTATTAATATTATTATTATTATTGAAATAGCCTGATCAGCTGTGAAAAATGCTATTCCAGCCCCAGTAGAAATATTATAAGAAAAATGCTATTTAAATACTAATTTTTAAAACATCTTAAATATTCTTATAATGAATGAGAAAATATAAAAACTTGATTCAAACTAATTTCAATGCAAAAATTGTAACAATCACAAATCTTCACTTACTAGTACTACTTTAATATGATTATTTAATATGAACTAGAAAAATGAGTGTTCATATCTGTATAATAAAATTTCTTGCAATTAATATAACTATTAAATCAGAAGGTGTATGTATTTTTATTTCTTGTGCCAAATTTTAAGTTTACAAACATTTGTGGCATAAATGTGACTTCTTTTTTAACTAACTTTATTATTAACACACATTATTTATACATTTTTTGACAGAAATACCTACAGTTTCTTGATATGTATATAAACATAAACATGTAGCATCTTCTATAGTATGGGAAAATACAATTTCATTTTTATTATGTTTATCACTGGCAGTATGAATTTCTTTAAAGCAAAGAAATTTATAATCTGAAATAATGTAAATTATATGCAAACTTTTATATTTATTAACAAATTAATTTGGATAAACCAATTAAAATACGTATTGTGTATAATATTACTTACGAAAATTTAGCTACATTTATGATGTGCAATCTTGAAAAATATTTTGGCAATTAATAAGCTATCTTCTATAAAATACCATATTTATTTAATGATATTTCTATGCAGAAGCTTTTAAATAATTATTTTTGCAGTTCTTCTGTGAACTGGAAATAAAAGAGGTGGTATGTAGGAATGCTTAGAAGATTTGAAGATAGTCCCAAAATGGGGAATTATCTCATAAAAAATGGTAAATTTTGCTTGTGAAAGTATTAAAAAATTAAATTATTGGGTTAAACAATTTTACCTAAGATATGGCCATCAGAAAGTGAAGTAGCAGAGAAACTTCAGTCACTTCTTCCTCCTTGAATTTTGAAATGTTAACTACATTTTCTATATATTTGATTAAAAAATAAATCAAATAAACTCCTTTTAAAAAATCTTGTCTCTCATCCTGGATTTTCTTTTGCCTATGTTGATAGCTCAAAAATATCTTTACTTTGCTTGCCAGTAATGAATTTTAAGACAAATTATTTCATTTTGAGTTATTGGGTGTAAAAACATTTGTCTATTAAATATTAATCTAATATTTTTAGAGCACATCTACCGATTCCATCCAAAATTCAGGGCAGTTATCTATTGGCTGTTCTCAAGATGCAGCAACAGATGAAACATGCAAAGAAACATCTCTTCCAAGTTCTGGAAGTTATTCTAACGAAAATAGTTTAGAAGCTGCATCAGGTAAGATTTACTTCTAGTTGTTCTTGGAAACAATGTAATAAATTACAAATTTTTCTAATTTAAAAGTGTTATTTGATTTATCCTTTTACAGTCTGATAGTATTTATGAATTTTGCTTTTACTTTTTAAAGTAATATGAGTGAAATATTTTTTTAATTGCTCTTGTTGGATTAATTAATTATTCTTTATTAAAAACTATTGATTGATATTTATCACATTGTGAAAATTGTTTGTTTTATAGAAAACATCTTTTATTGTATTTATGAAATTAATTAAAATGCACAAATATATTGGAGATAATTGATTTTCTTTTCAAGGGCAATCATTTGTTTGTAATAAATACAGTATAAGTTTAGAAGTTTTATTATTTATTTTAATGTTTCATTGTAGAGGGTTCTAATATTACTGATGAAGAAAAGGTAGTTGCAGCTCAAAAATCTAACCATTTTGATGCTATGCAAAAAAATTTTACTCTTTCTAACAGGTATTTATTAAATTATCTAAAATTTTTAAACATTTTTGCTTTCCTAGTTGTATTTATTTCTATAACAGATGCAAATTGCCAAGTGGGTGGAAAAAAAATCCAAGCGAGGATTCGAATTAAGGATATTTTGGTTGAAACCAGCAATGCTTAACCAACTGAGCCATTCTAGATAAATCTGGAAGAATAATTCGCCTTACTAAACCTTAAGGATCAGAATATCTGTTCTGATATCTGAATCAACTCAATAAAATAAATCAGAAGTTTTTTTAACTGCAGTAAACATTGTGTGGATAATTATCCTCCTTGGTTCTGAAGTATCTGGTGTGATACTTCGGAACCAATGACTATATAAACTAAAACTGCTTGATTTTTTTTACTTCTGTATAGCTGAATGTTTTACGTTTTAAATCAAAACCAATAAATGGCAGCACTAGAGATGTTAATTTTCTGGAAAAATTGAAGTTGTGGAAAACCTCGGTTTTATACCAGTTTTTCGGAAAAAAACAGAAAAGTTGTAAAAATTGATTTTTTTACAACTGTTTCTGCCAAATAAATTATATTTTCTTGGAGAATATGCAATAATAAACATTTATTTACATTAAAAGAAATTATTTTTACTTTATATGACCGTATTACAAAATAAAAATAAGCAAAGCCTGCTTTTAAAGTTGTCTTTTTAGGTGCGTCCGTAATTATGTAAATATGTAGCACCTATTGCTGTCGCTCAGTCCGTCCGTCTGTCTGTCTGTCCGTCCACATATAACAACGCAAAAACTACCCAACCGAATCGTTTGAAATTTAAAATACATAATTATAACATAATTTTGTCGAGTCATTTCAAATTTTATGAAAATCAGATGGATAGATCAATTACAGGGACAATCAAAAGAATTCCGTTACATTACGGTCAATGGGGAAAGAAGTTTCAAATGCATTTTAATCGTTTGAAATTTAAAACATATAATTATTGCATAATTTTGTTGAGTCATTTCAAATGTTATGAAAATCGGATGCATAGATCAATTACAGGGACAATCAAAAGGATTCCGTTACATTACGCTCAATGGGGAAAAAAATTTCAAATTCATTTTAATCGTTTGAAATTTAAAACATATGATTATTACATAATTTTATTGAGTCATTTCAAATGTTATGAAAGTCGGATGCATAGATCATTTACAGGGACAATCAAAGGTATTCCATTACATTACGGTCAATAGGAAATAAGATTCAAATGCATTTTTATCATGTTACACTTATTCGAACATAATAGAATTGGCATGAATCCATGAAATATATACTAAAATATGCATTCTGTACAATCTGTGATGCAAAGAATTTTATTATTAAATTACAGGGCCACACAAAAGTATTCCACTACATAATGCTATACGGGGAAACATTGTTTGGGGCGTGTTTTAATTATATTCAACTATTTCACATTTTATGAATAAGATATACGTTTCTGAGGTGTAATAAAAATTACTTTCTGTATATTTACAGAAACACAAAGATTTCGACTACTATACTGTATCCGAAGTACGCTGAACGTACTGATCGTACGAACGCACCTTCATTTGCTACGTTCACGGGCAATTTCCAACTTGTTTTTTTTTTTCCCAGTCTCAGAATTTTTATAGTACATTCAGGCTTTATTTATTGCTATTGTTTGCTATATAATGTCTCTGTTGAAATGATTTTTCAGTTACACGTTTAATTACCAATTGACCTAATGTAAAAACCTGAGCCAATGTTTGTGCAGTTTGAAATGAAATGAATTTTACATCCCATTTACATAAGTATTGTTTTTAAATAAATGATACTAGTTTAAAGAAATAAATTATTGAAGTTTTGTCATCATTGTGAATATTTATCAGTATTAAAATCTTCCATTGTTTAAAAAATTTATCTTTCTACAATACATTTTTTTTCTTACAGTTATAATTTTATTTCCTTTAGAAAATATGTTTAGTTTTGGTATAGCTTTACAATTTCAACTAAAAAAAGTTTTGATTTAGTTTTATAATCCAAATTCAAACAAAACTTAGTTTTAGTTTGGCTTACTCAGGCCTAAAATTAAAAAACAGCATAGGATTTATTGACTGTTAGATTTTTACTCGCTGAAACCAGGAAAATATTTTTTTCCTAAGTTTAATTAAACATGATATTTCTCTTTTGATCCTAAAATCTGGTATCCCATTCTTGAGTAAGAAACCATATGGTAATTTCGTACTTCTATGAGTGGAACTTAAGATATATCTTTATATATAAAAATCTTCTGTGCGTGTGTATGTAATTGTACTCCTCCTAAACGACTGGACCGATTTTGATGAAATTTTGTGTGTGCGTTCCAGTAGATTCGAGAATGGTTTAGATTCACATTTCGTTGAAATTGATTCAGTACTTTTTTAATAATTAGGCAAAAACTAATAGTTAGTGATTTTTCGCTGATTAAAAGTGCTATATATATTAAAGAAAGTCGGGATTTCGTATTAATCATAGCACAAAAAAATCTACCATACCAAAAATCTTGAAAATTGGGGTAAAAATACTTCTTATAACATCGAGTGCCGCTAAAAATGGATTTTCGAAAATTCCACCCCTACGATGAGTAAAAAAAAAGAACGAACTTTTAAAAAATTCCTTAAAAATCGGCTTTTGTAGTTATTTTTCAACTGATAACATATTTTAGTGCATTTTTTCATTCTGAATCGAATGGTACTGAGCAAATTCGTTTAAATTCAGTAGTTCGTGAGATAATTCACATTTTCCTAATTTGGTGATGTCTTCGGCGCAAAAACCTGAAATTTTCAATGCTCATCTTTATATATAAAACTCTTCTGTGCGTGTGTATGTCACTGAACTCCTCCTAAACGACTGGACCAATTTTAATGGAATTTTGCGTGTGCGTTCCAGTGGATTCGAGAATGGTTTAGATTCACATTTCATCGAAATTGATTCAGTACTTTTTTAGTAATTAGGCAAAAACTAATAGTTAGTGATTTTTCGCTAATTAAAAGTGCTATAAATATAAAAGAAAGTCTGGATTTCGTATTAATCACAGCACAAAAAAATCTACCGAACAAAAAATCTTGAAAATTGGGGTAAAAATACTTCTTATAACATCGAGTGCCGCTAAAAAGGGATTTTAGAAAATTCCACCCCTAAGGAGGGTAAAAAAAAAGAACGAACTTAAAAAAAAAATTCCTTTAAAATCGGCTTTTGTAGCTATTTTTCAACTGATAACATATTTTAGTGCATTTTTTCATTCTGAATCGAATGGCACTAAGCAAATTCGTTTAAATCCAGCACTTCGTGATATAATTCCCATTTTCCTAATTTGGCGATGTCTTCGGCGCAAAAACCTGAAATTTTCAATGCTTATCTTTATATATAAAAATCTTCTGTGCGTGTGTATGTCACTGAACTCCTCCTAAACGACTGGACCAATGTTAATGGAATTTTGCGTGTGTGTTCCAGTGGATTCGGGAATGGTTTAGATTCACATTTCATCGAAATTGGTTCAGTTCTTTTTTAGTAATTAGGCAAAAACTAATAATTAGTGATTTTTCGCTAATTAAAAGTGCTATAAATATAAAAGAAAGTCTGGATTTCGTATTAATCACAGCACAAAAAAATCTACCGAACCAAAAATCTTGAAAATTGGGGTAAAGATACTTCTTATAACATCGAGTGCCGCTAAAAAGGGATTTTCGAAAATTCCACCCCTAAGGAGCAAAAAAAAAAAAAAAAAAGAACGAACTAAAAAAAAAAATTCCTTTAAAATCGGGTTTTGTAGATATTTTTCAACTGATAACATATTTTAGTGCATTTTTTCATTCTGAATCGAATGGCACTAAGCAAATTCGTTTAAATCCAGTAGTTCGTGAGATAATTCACAATTTCCTAATCTGGCGATTTCTTCGGCGCAAAAATCTGAAATTTTCAATCCTTATCTATAAATATAAAAGTCAGGATTTCGTATTAATAACAGCCCAAAAAAATCTACCCAACCAAAAATTTTAAAAACTGGGGTAAAAATACTTCTTATAACATCGAGTGCCACTAAAAAGGGATTCTCGAAAATTCCACCCCTAAGAGGAGTAGAAAAAAGAGCGAACTTTTAAAGAATTCTTTAAAAATTGGCTTTTGTAGATATTTTGTAGATATATATATAAAAATATCATGTGGGTGTGTATGTAACTGAACTCCTCCTAAACGACTGGACCGATTTTAATGAAATTTTGTGTGTGCGTTCCAGTGGATTCGAGAATGGTTTAGATTCACATTTCATCGAAATTGATTCCGTACTTCTTTAGTAATTAGGCAAAAACTAATAGTTACTGATTTTTCGCTAATTAAAAGTGCTATATATATAATTGAAAGTCTGAATTTCGTATTAATCACATCAGAAAAAAATCTACCGAACCAAAAATCTTGAAAATTGGGGTAAAAATACTTCTTATAACAACGAGTGCCGCTAAAAAGGGATTTTCGAAAATTCCACCCCTAAGGAGGGTAAAAAAAAAGAACGAACTTAAAATAAATTCCTTTAAAATCGGCTTTTGTAGATATTTTTCAACTGATAACATATTTTAGTGCATTTTTTCATTCTGAATCAAATGACACTAAGCAAATTCGTTTAAATCCAGTATTTCATGAGATAATTCACATTTTCCTAATTTGACCTAATGTCTTCGGCGCAAAAACCTGAAATTTTCAATGCTTATCTTTATATATAAAAATGTTCTGTGCGTGTGTGTGTCACTGAACTCCTCCTAAACGAATGGACCAATTTTAATGGAATTTTGCGTGTGTGTTCCAGTTGATTCGAGAATGGTTTAGATTCACATTTCATCGAAATTGATTCAGTACTTTTTTAGTAACTAGGCAAAAATTAATAGTTAGTGATTTTTCGCTAATTAAATGTGTTGAGTAAGTTCGATGAACAGAGTGCGGACGGAATGCCCGAGCAGTCTAAGGTGCCAGATATAAGCTCTTCTTCTCCAAGAAAGAGATTGCGTGTTCGAACCCCACCCCTTTCAAACGTGTATGCTTTACAGTAATATAGCCTGTATTATAATTTCGATTAACTGACTTCAGAAAATCGTTAACTTTTAACAAAAAAGAGAAAAATAATCTTTTCTATCAAAAATTGAACGGACTTCAAAAAATACTGAAGAGTGAAAAATAATTTCCTTACATATTTGTAATAAGAAATTAAATTAAGAGAGTAGTGTTTATCGTGCGTATTACTATATATAAGTACATTTATTTGATTTTCTGGTGTCGGTGCCAGGAAGGACAACGTCTGTCGGATCCGCTAGTGAACTATAAAACACAACACTACAAATAGAAAATGCGAAGAAGTTGAGGAATGAACAAAAGCAGTTACACACAGAGATAAGCTTCTATTATGCTTCAGACAACTACTGAAATTCAAAGTTTAATCAAGAGGAAAAGTTTAATTTGGAGCACAGTTACTTGTAATAAAATATGGATTTTTTTTCATTGCAGTTGTACTTTTTTAATGCAAACTGCCCATGTTTTGCTATATTACTGTATGTTACATGTATGGAAAATGGAGATCAATTTTAGATTCAACACCCTGAAAAACATTCAAGTAATCAGCTATAGCAAAATCATGAAAAATGCATACTAGACCCACAAATAGAGCAATTTACTCAAAAACTAAACAACATTAATGTATATGAGGAACTGACTGAATCTGTAGTTTGATGAAGAATAGTTTTTTTAGTTCTTGAGACAGAGCTTTTGCAATAATTATGAATAATGCAGCATAGCAGCAACATCTGTTGAACGATTTACACCAAAAAGTAATTAGCACCAAATTATATCAAGGATTAACTTAATCTGAACTTTTATGAAAATCCGTACATTAGTATTTGAGATAGTTATTGTGGAAATCACGAATAATGCAGCATAGCAGTGCCATCTGTTGGGTGATATACAGTAATAACTAAACATATCAGTTTAAATCAAGGTGTAACTGAATCTAAAGTTTTCTGAAATTATGTGCATCAGTTCTTGAGATAGAAGGCTTATAAAGTTTTTGTCACATACAGACACACAGAGTGACAGATATTTTCCAAAAACCACCAAATTTGTTCAGGACCTTCTCAAGAATATAAATCTACCAAAAACTGGAAGTCAAAATTTTCACACATTCAATATTTGCTTCTTGTAAAGATAGAAGAAAGTAATAAATGCATGCTTTAAATTTTATGTTAAATTTTTAATTTTACCGTTTCTATTAATCGGCATATTATTGAAATAATTTTGTACATGAATTCATTTTTAACAAGAGAAGTTACATTTAATTATGTATCTAGTTTTTTTGTGTAATCCTGTTTTTGTGAAATTGTGAACTTTTTTTATATACTTGTACAAAATATAATCGGAATTTATGAATTAGAAATTATTATTATATTTATGTTCCTATTTAGACATTTTTAATAAGGTTATTCGTGCATATTATACAATTTGATGAGATTCAGTTGCTATACGGCATGAGATTTTTTTTTCTTCAATCATTGCATTTGTGAAAGATTCAATTTGGAGATTAAACTTTTTTCGGAAATGTCTGTTTTCAAGAGAAATTTTGTAAAGGGTCTTGTGTTTCAAATTAGAAAAAAATGTGAAGGATCCTTTCAAGTCTTCTCAAACAGATTTCTGCTGAGAGATTAAATTATACACATTAATGTTTTCATGTGAGACACTCAACATAAAAATAAATAAAATAAAAAGTATGAGAATGTAGCTATTACAAAATTTTCAATATATTATTTTACAAATGAAATTTCAATTTTTCCAGTTTGGAAAAACTAAAAATAAGCCTTCGGGAGAAGAAAACTGAAAAAAACCGTTTTTTTCCCAACTTTTCTGAGTTTTTTCCAAGCATGCCCATCTCTAGGCAGCACTGATTATAAAATGACATTCATTATAAAATTAATGTTATTATCACCTGAGTTTGCAAAATGTATTCCAGACAATGTGCTTTAGAAAGTAAGAAATTTTCATAATTATTTAGCTTTATCACTTTGCAATAAAAAAAAATTAAGGATTTGTCGATCAGTCAGTCAATTAATTAATGGCCTTCAATTTGTTACTGTATGATTTAGGTTATCAATAATTGATGTTTTAAGAATTTTAGTTATTTTAGAACCATATTTGTGAATGTAAATTATCAACCCCTAAGTTATCAATTTCAGAAAAAAGGCTCTTTTTACCTCTATGGGTTTTTTTTTTTTTTTTTTTTTTTTTGTGCAAAATCAGTGAATGTATTTACAGTGCTTTTTTTACTTTTTGGACTGAAGAAGTTATATTAGTTATTAACGCTTTTTTAATCAGTAGATTTTGGCAACTTCAGCCAAGATATCCCTTGTTCAAATTCTTGCCCAGACTTTTTTCACCCATTTGGAGATTTACATCTGATATGATTTATTTATTGAATTGAATAATTGTGCTAAAATTAATCTAATATAGTTCTATAAGTTGTTTTAAAGTTGCATTCAGTAATTTTTTATTCCATTTTGTATGACTAATCACCTTTCGGCATCCACCTTCCCTGCAAATATGCATATTTTGTAATAGTATCAATCCCTTTCATAAATAAAGGCCTCATTTCATTATTATTGATATTGATCATAATTTTATAATAATGTATGTAAAAAATTAACTACAAATCTCTATTTTCAATGTTCTGAGGACTTTGAATCATCTTTTTCCGTCATGTAAATACTGAATTAAAAGTCACTGTGCCAAATATTTGAAATGTATGTCGATTTTTATTAGTACCTAAGATGAATAAATATGAAAAGTATCCAAATACCAATCTGTTTATTGATATTTTGCATAACTATTATTTTATGAATCATTAAAGATATATGGGAAAAATACTTCTTACCCATTCCTAATTTCTTTCAGGGGATAGTAATTGGTTTATTATTATTATTATTATATATATATATATATATATATATATATATATATATATATATATATATATATATATATATATACATAAATTGCAAAATAAGGAAAAGCAATTTTATCACTTTTCCCACAAAAGTTAGTGTTATACATTTTCTTTAATTTTTAAGATCTTCATTCTGAATTATTTAAACTTTTAATTTTATTAATAAGTTATAATATTCAAAATTAACTGAAATTAATCCCCTGAATATTCTTTTAATTCATTTATATTCCATTAATTAATTTAAATAATAGTATTTATATAAACATCTGCTTAATCATAATTTTAAAAGCATAAATATTATGAAAAATTCATAAAAAAAAAAATCCGTCAAAAATGTTTAAATTAATTATTAAAAATTACTTAAAATTTATATTTATTTCTATAATAACTCATAATAAATATTTGCTCATAGAAATATCCTTAAAGTAAAAATGTAAAGACCGTTTTAATAACATAAGTATCATATTAAAAATGTAAACATAACGAATTATTTGATAGAAAATTTTTTAAATAATTTATCTAATATTGGCAAACGTTTGAAAATTAACTTTTTAAAATTTGTGTAATATCATTTATTGTATTTAAATTTAATTCAATTCTAGACTTTAATTGCAAGCAATAGCCAAAATTTCATCAATTTTTAACTTGTTGAGATAAACAAATTCAAAAATTTACTTGTCTTTTAAAAATCCCACATAGCAATTTTTTGGATATATATAAATCGCCATGTTTTTTCTTTCTTCCCAGCTTCAAAACAACATTGTGATGTCAAAATATCCTCAGTCTTGAATCTTGTACCATGCAGTGACATTCCATAAAGTCTGAAATTCGTGAATAGTTGGTTGATTGCCAATTTTTGGCAAACCATCTTGTTATATGGCTGTATGTAAAACCATACAATATGGAAAAAAAACTTAAATGAGCAGAGTTTATAACTCTGGCCATCATTACATTAGATGGAAATTTTGCTGGTTGGCTTACCATGGGTTAACTGGAAAATTTTTAAAGTAGTGAAAAAAATATGATGTTCTGTATTCAAAGTAAAACATTATCCATTCTTAAAAGACAATAAATTGTATAGTTTCATTTTTCATGAATAGACAGAGAATTCAGACAGATTAAATGATTTAAAATGCAGCTTTGATTTTGACATTTACGATAAACAAATTTAAATAATTATTAAATAAACATAACTATAGAATTGATTAACTAGAAAAAGAAAAATGCATAAATATAAACTTAAACATAACTTTAATTAAATTCCGAAAGGAGAAGGACAAGCCTAATCCCTTCTGAGAAACATTAAAGAAAGGTTACTGTACAACATACAATATTTATACCAGAGGAGAAGATCTACTGTTGCCAAAGCACACTATCAAAATAAGCTCAATCACCTATGTAAGCAATTATGATTAATCAGATTGCAAAATGCTGTAGCAATGCATGTCACTGACTTCAGAAGAAAGATGGATGCTATTGGCTAAACAATAGTGAAAGTCAATAGCAGTGGCCATAAAAAGAAGAATAAAGATGTGATGTGTTCGTGAAGTTGTAAAGTAACGAAAGTAACTTCGGAAGATGAACAAACAATATTTATATATCTATAAAAAAGAAGAAAACTAAAAGGATTTAAATGTATATTTAAGAATAACATTATGACATGGAAAGTAAGTATTTTAAGTAGATATTTATTGGAATTGTTTTTATATTTTTAAATGACTTATGATTTAAATAAAGATAATTATAAAATTAAAATTAAAAAAACAGATGTTGACTCATTGAGAACATAAAGTATTATTCTATGACATCTCACTACATTTGTTTACCGCAGGTATGTATTTTGTTGCCAAGGAACTTACTAGATTACTGCATTTGCTAGATCAGGCACACATCTTTTAACTGTGAACAATGCAGTAATGATTCTGTACTGGATGCTTATTGATTTATTTTAATTGAACATAACTTCAATGAACTTTTTCTCCAGATGGTAGATTTCTGGCAACACAGTGGGAGGGAAAGCTTCAACAAGTGTGGTCGATGCCCACTTCCCTTGGATTTTTTTTCTTTTATTAAATCCTATTGTAAGGTCAGAAAGAATGTCTTTTCCTTAAACTCTTCATTCTGCATTAATCATTGTAAATCTTGCTATTATAAAGAATCCAGTACTTTAAAAAATCCAGCCAACCTTTTTATTCTCAATACATTTTTTTGGTGAAATATGAATATTTTGATGCTTAAATTCTGCGATGTTTGTCCAGAAATAGAAAAGAAATTTTATCCTCAGTGTACTTAATTCACAGTAATTTTCAGTGTCTATTATTGTTATAATAACACATTGTCATCATGGCTCAAAAATAATATCAATATCATAATTTATTTCAATAGTTTAATAGCAGATGTTTTTGCAGAATTTGATGCAGAAATTTGAGAATTCAATCATCATCCTCCTTTTTATTTTCAATAAGGAACTTTACACAGAAAATTTATATCATAGGCAATTCTGCTAATCTAAAAACTAAGTTGTCATTTCTAACATTTTTGTGACTTTATTAACCATTTTTTGTAATTTTTGCCATTATCGATATTATTTTCATGTATTCTCTTACAGGACCACCACATATCCAGGTTTGAAACCACTGCTATAAATGATTTACATATTTTTTCTATGTAGTATATAAAATATGAGAATTTTTATTATGATTTGGGGGGGGGGGAGGGGATGGGGGGAGAGGGAGAATTTTTATGTAAATAATTTTTATAATTTGCATATTTTATATTTATAGTTTCATTCTTTTTCAGGCCATTTCTTGAAGCAATATTTTCATCATTAGATTGCAGTGAAAATGATCATGCCGCTTTATTTGCCTTATGTGTTCTTTATGCATTAGGTTATAATCCAGGTACTGCAATAATTATTTTACCTTATTCTATTTATATTGCATTTTATTAGTTTATCCATGTATCAGTTCTAAAAACATTAGTCAAAAATTGTTACTTATTTGGATTATAAAATTATTTGAATTAATGATAGAAAAATAATTTATTTTCATCTTAAAACTCAGTAAATACTAGGTAAAATATCATCTTAAATAGAAATATATAAAATAGTTAATTAATTTTGTAAATGAAAAATTTACTGTCTTCTTAAGACCTTAATATTTCTATAATTACTGGGAGAAATATTTGTAATAGGTATTTTTCAAATCTATATATATAAGGTAAAACATGCCAAATTTTGACAGAAGAAAATGTTTAAGGAAGAACTGTTTCATTGATTTATAATAATAAATCTACAAAATTAATTATAGTATAAAATGCACCTTATATTAGTATGTCTAACTCTTAAACAAATCATATTTGACTTAAAGTTAACAAAATACTATTTCTATTAAACTCAGTTGTAGAAATAGATAAAATTAAAATTTAATCGTACATGTAAGCAGTAAAAAATAATAAAGTTCTGTTATTATGATAAAGTTATCAATTAAGGCTCTTATTCTAGTATTCCAAAGGGAAAAAAAGCATAATTATTCAACTTTGACTTAATCGAGGAATTTTTTCACCATGAAATCTAAACCCGGCATCATTTTCACAAAATCAAAATTTACAAATGCACATTTCATATCTGTATTCATCATTTCAAAAAATTGTGTTTTAATTCGATCATTTTGATTCAAAACTTGAAGTCTCGATGCTAGCTGAAGCAAATATTAAACTGTTGCTATTCTTTTAAGTGTAAATCAAATTTTCTAAATGAAATCAAAATTCACCGGGAACTTATTTGAATTCCTTTTTTCCCCTTTTAATGAGAAAATGGCAACATAAAGTAATCAATTTTTTCTCCTTTTTTTCTCTTTGCATTTAATAGAAATGGAGTATGGCTGTTGCCACAATAAGAAAAGCGGCATTAAAAACTACAAAAAAATTAATATTTCAAAAATGAATTAAAATACAGATTTCAAATAAATTGCATTTTAAAGTGCATTTTTTTCCCTATACGATTTTGTAAAAATTGAAAATGTGCGATGGTTAGGAGCTTATAAATTTGCAATAACCAAAATTGCAATACTGAATTTTCATTTAAAATTTGAAAGTGTTGCCATTCGCAAAATGACGTATGCGTTACACACAGATACGTTTGGCCTTTATAATATAGATAGATATATATATGTGGTTGTTTGATTTAAGAAGAAAAAAAAATATGTTTCTTTCTTTTTAATGGTTTTTAATTTACATTTTTTGATTAGAAAGTTTCAAAGAATAAAATTTATCTGTTAATCTTTGCTTACAAATGAAAGTTAGGAAAACTAACTACTATTTAATCATAATTTTTTTCTCTGTGTACCATGGGATTTTTCACAGAAGCAGAATCTACTTTTCACTTTTTTCCATCACTTTCCTATATTAGGTTTCTTCTTTCCGCATAGTGTAGTGATTTTTTTCTAGTTTAGCATGCATACTTACTTGCAAAAGACAATATAATTTCTGTTGCTTAACATTATTAAGTAATTATGGTTAATATATGTGAGGATTTATATTATTGAATACACATGTTTGTTATGTATTTTTAAAATGGAATCTTCAGACAAATGTAGAATGAAATTTGTAGTTGAGCCCACTTATAGAAATAATCATTTTGCCAAGTTAATTATTTTATTAAATAGAATTATACTATAACTTGAGTCTTAACTTTTTAATAACTAAAATTATTTATATGTAAAATTATTCTAAAATTTCAACCCATACGTTATAGTTTGTTCCTTTAAAGTAATAATAAAATATTCAAATAATTAAAATTTACTTATCAGTATTTTAATTTGTTACTAATAAATTACAAAAGGAAGAAGGATTATTTAATCCTTTAAAATTTTGACTAATTTCAACAGCTATGTGCTTTCTTTTAAAATGCATTGCCTTAATTCTTTTTATAGAAAGAATCATTGAAAGTTTGCATTAATGAAAAAGAAGTTGGATACATGTATACAACAATATTACTTTGTTTCAAATTCAGAGTTTCTAGTTTAGAATTCAATCATAAAATTACTGTAGGAAATATAAACAGAGGAAAATGTATTTTTGCTGCTTCATCAAATTTCAGATTTTTGCTGCCGGGTGTCAAGATTTGGACTACCAGGTCACCATTGCAACAGGGGGTTTGAAGCTGACTACCAAAAGTTGATAATCATTACTCTTCGCATATTTTCATTTTCCCTGTTTTACTGCAGAGAAAAATATTTTTGACTCCTTAATCTCATAATATAATCTGCTTACTTAAAACATATGATATTCTATCTTTAAATATATTTGATAAAAAATGTTTATTTTAGAATGAAATTCTACATTTAAATTGCTATTTTCCATTGCGTTTCCATTTGTAGAATATGTCTATACATTTATTTATTTATGCAAAATGATTCTTGTATATGTCAGCGTGCTGGTCATGACTATATTCATAATTTTATTAAAAGTTTTATAACTTTTTATCAAATTGTGGATACAAGCTAAGAAAGTTTTATTAATAGATGATGATCTGTGTGCAAAATCAATAAGTTTTACTGACAAGTAAACTGTATATAGAAAATAATAATAATAAACAGATCCCATTTTCAGATGATGAATAAAGAATTTTCAAACTGGTATAAAATTGTGGTGTTCAATATTTATGTCCTGGTAGTTGCCATTAGATTTGAAATTCCATGCCTTGTTCTACTGTATGGCTATAAGTATGGCTATTTTTAAGACTATAAAATGAAGAAGAATAAAAAGAAAAAAAATACTCTCCCATATTGTTATTCACTATTATTATTTATCATATATTACAGCTTATTACATATTATTGTTCTCTATTATTTATTATCTTACACTATTATTTTATCACAAATGCAAAATTCAACTTGAAATAACACTAAATGAATTTCAAGCTAAATAAAAAGCCAATCACAAGAAACATTTAACTTAAGCTATAACCATGTCCAGACTTGCTTAAAAAAAACTATATCTGCTTCTTTATGAAACAAAACTTAGCAAACTCTTAGTGTTTTTCAATATCTTCTTTTGAATGGGCCTATTTTTGAAGAAATCATCCAAACCTTTCCAACCAATACTTTCCCTTGTAAGTTAAAAATGTTCATATCTGAAGGCTTTGTATAAAATGTGTATTAAATTAACTAGAATTTTTAAATAAGAAAGATAAAAGTATTTTAAGACATTAGCAGTGCACTCTATTATATTGATCAGAATATTTTGATTATATTAAGTGGGCTCGACTTCATGAAACAATTCTTATTAAAAATATTATAAATAATGTAATTTTTTCCCTTGTTTTTCTTGCAAACCCAATGGAAAAATTCAGCTGGTATGATAATTTAACATTTTTTAAAAATATATTATTTAAATATCAATATTAGCTCATGCATTTTCTTGTAAATAACCTTAATCCATTATTAGTTAGCATTTGTTTTGCCAATTTTATATTAATTTGCCTCTGATGTAATAATGCTTTTCTGCAAGTTTTATTTAATAACTATTTATTGTGAGGAGCAACATTTTAAAAGCTCATTATTTTTTATATTTCTATTACTTACATTACAAACTTTTTAGCACTTTCCAACAAAGTTGAAACACATTACATCATGGTACATGGAGAGAAATCATTTGGAGAGTATTTTAGTGACATTATGCCATTTCAAATGTATCGAAACTAATATAAATCACTGAATTTTACAATGATCACACTAAAACAGAGCATTCATAGTATTTTTTATTAATTCACAGCGACACACAAAAGAAATCGGTTAAGTACTATCTTAGCATAATAATTGCTGGGGAGTATGTTTTAAAATTTGGTATGCGCTCTTAATTTATTGCATATTACTCTTTATATATTAATTCTATACCTCATATACAAGGCTGCACAAAAGTATTTAAATACCATTCTTCTTAATAGAGGAAATTGCTGAAGAGGAATTTTCAACTGAAATATATTTATCTCTTAAATGAACTAAATTTTGGAATGCATGTTGTTAATAGATAAAAATATCTATATCATATACAGGACTGCTAAAAAATTCAGATAATTTTCCAATTGTCAATGGAAACAGATGAAATTCAGTTTTGCCATGCGTTATACATTTCCATCTGATGAAATAAGGCATAATATTTTTTTTTTTTTTTTTTTTAACAGTATAGTTTTATTACATTCTGAATGTGTTGGAAAGTGTCATAATTTATGCTTGACGCAAGGTTTTTCTTTTTTGTTTTTTAAGTCACTATGCAGAATTGTCTGATTTAGTTTCTCAGCAAACTTGCAAACTGTTTTGAATTTTAATGAAGATTCCCAAATTCAACATTTGAGAATCTTTTTACAAATTAAAGAAATCAGCGATTATACATTAAGCATAGTAAGCTGTGGACTATACGTTTGGAAAATAAATTTGATAAATAATAAAAAAATTTTAAAAATTGAAAAAAAAAAATATTTTTTAAATATTTTTTTCTTTATAATTTATTATTATATAGCAGAAAGTATTTTTATATTTTGTCCTGAAGAGAGTATGAGTCATAATAAACCTCAAACTAATGTATGTTTTGAGAGATCATAGCAGTACCTTTTTAAATACCATTTTAGCCTCAAATCATGGTTATAAATTACAAATTAAAGGCAGTATTAAGTTTGTGCTTGAATTATCTTGCCTCCTAAAAATCTTTGGTGGCAAACTTTCTCACAAAATGTATTTTTAAAAGATGCTATATCAGTTCCTATATTTGAATTATAATTGTTTTTAACTAATATTAGATTAGAATTATGTATTTTCCTTATGTTTCATATTGTTTGATATTAAATATATATACATATATATATACCCATGGTTGCCAACTTCGCCTTTTTACAGCCAAACAAACCTATTCGAGCCAGAAACGAAATTTGACAAATTAAAAGATTATGCAGTACTGCAAATCATAAAATAAATTCAGGACGTATAATATTTAATAAATTTTCTGGTTAGAAACACGTTTATTTCATTTAAAAAGGCGTAGAAGTTGGCAGCTCTGTATACCTAAAATATCTAAAATTCTCATATTTGTATTTGTATTTGCTTTTTTTTTTTTCCTTCATGGATTATTGCAAGTGTTCATTCATTTGAATTAACAAATTACTTTTTGTTAGCAACATTTTTATGAAATTGTGTCGCTATATAGGGCCTTTTTCTTTACTTGGGGGATCACTGACCTATGTGCAGTGTGGTGTGCAGTCCGAGTAGTCCAAGGGATAACTTTCTTATTTTTTGTCCTATTGAAACCAACCCTTTATGTTTTTGTCTTGGGGAAGCGTGCCTTTGACTTAGTAGGAGGTCCAAGGCATTTCACCTCTTCTCGACTAGTTTTGACCAGAAGCATCTCATAGGGTGAGAGACTGCGTCCGTGTGTGCATGGTCCGTGGTCGAAATACGTGCATATGTTGTCTTTTATGTTGTTTTCTTTCATTTCTTGCTGTTGAAGCTCGGAGTTGTCCGTTCGCACTCAGTCTTGGGTGCTAAATTGTAAAAGTGTCACTTTGAAATTCCCAACAATTAAGATTTTATGTGTAAATCTTGACGTACGAAATTTTTTATTAATTATTGCTATGAAAAAATTTGGAAAGCTCGGGGAAATTTGTAATTGAGCTATGATAGATATCTTAGTAAAATCTATTTAATAACATTTGATGTCTTTTTTTTTTAGCTGTTGTACTATATAGGTTGAATTTTCATTTTAGGAATTAACCAAGAATTACTAGATTCTGTTTTGATGCCATCTAACAAATCGGAAGTAAGTGTTGCTATTACCATTTTACAAAAGTCATTAAAAAAAAAATCTCTGTTTGCTTTTCAATTCTCAATTTGTATAAAATTTTCTTTTTTTTTATGACAGCTCTGTTTGGTAAGATATCATAAACATGGTGCTTTTCATTTATCTAAAATTTTTATGTTGTAAATTCTTATTAAATACTTTTATTCATTCAAAACTTTTTAGTTTTAACTTAAATTTATTTTATTTCAGACAAAATTTTGTTATAATGTCAACTTAGCTGATAGAATGATTCATATCATAAGTCTGAGCTGTCAATATAGTGAGTTTTTGCACAATTTATTAAATCAAGTTCTTTCTTTTTTTACATTTTATTAATTATCAAATGATTAATCAGTTTTGCAGTAAAACGTTATTTCTTATTCCAATATTTGATTTTTTTTTCTCTCTCTCTCTTTAAAAAATGAATTTATGTTCATGAAATTTGAGTCTTTGATAATTTTTTTAGGTAGTAAAGTTCGAATTGCTACTCTTCAAATGACTATATTACTTCTTAAGCAGCTTGCAGTTAAAGGAACAGATTCCTATTTATTAGACAGACATTTGGCAGCTATTGAACAATGTCGTGAAGAAAGTACTTTAATGCTTCGTAATTTTTATAAGGTAAGTTGTGTTAAACAGTGAAATCCCTTTTCTTTTCTTTTCTTTTTTTTTTTTTTTTTTTTTTTTTTTTTTAAATATCATAAATATGAAATCAGATTAATCAAGAGATTTATTGTCAGTGTTATTAATTTATTTTACGTTTGAAAATTTTAGTATTTTTCTTTTTTAATTCAGTGTAAGTATTTTATTTCATCTTCCAAAAATTTTAGTTCAGACTTTGGCAAGTTATTCTTCCAGAAATCTTTGTTCAGACTTTGGCAAGTTTTTCTTTAAATTTGGGATAATTAAAAATTAACTATAAAGAAAATTGTATATGAAAAAATAATATGGAAAACTACAATAAAACCTCCCGAAAGCAACCACCTTAAGATTTTCAGATTTCACAATTCCACTTTAAGCTTTTCAGATTGATGAGCAATCATTTTTCTAACATTCCCCCTTAAGCTCTTCAGATTGATGAGCAAGCAAGTTCATAAATATTTGATTTTGTAATTCAAGTTTGAGAATTGGTTTTGTCAAAGCATTTGCTGTCGTATTTTTTTATAGACAGTACTTCAATTCAATTATTCCATTTTTTTAGTTGATTGTATGAAAACAAATGTATATATGCTTGCTTCTTTTTGAAAAATTCTCCCTTTCTACCATTTTTATACAGCTCTGGTTGTCTTCATATAAAATGATTTGTTTTGTCTGAGGTAGACCTAAATCTTCTAGGAGTTTCACTAATCACAAGTTTTCTTGGCTTGCATTTGAGGCTGACACATATTCAGCCTAAGCTGATGAAAGAGCAATACATGATTGCCTTTTTGTAGACCATTGTACTGGATTATTTACCTAAAGTGGAGAGATTGCTGCTAGTTTATTTTCTTGTCTTAGTATACCCTCTGTGAGATGAAATCTTTCATCTCACATGTTTCATTACGTTTCCTTTGGACGCACGCATGTGTGGTTTTGCTTTCGCCGATCATCAGCTCTGGTGAGAACCTGTAAAATTTGTTTTTTGCAATGAATCCTCCAGCGGTTTGCCGATACGATGCTCTTGCACAGTTCTACTCATCGCCGCGCTTTTCGCCAATGTCAGATCGTGGCGTTTTTCTTTTTTAGCAAATTGGAGATTGCTTATTTTGTTTTAAAAGTTCTGATTTGTTTTTGATGTTCTGCCACCTTTTTTTAAATTGATCAATAGATTTAAATGTTTCCTTCATTTACATTTAATACTGATCGCCATTCTATCTCCCAAAACCATCGGACATCTTTGTGTTTCTTGCACTATAGCTGAAGCTTGGAGACCATATTCATTTACGAACAACATTTATTAACATGACACCATAACATACGGACACATTAACACAGAAGTTGAATACATTTACATGAATATTATTATTATTGTTCCACTAGAACAATATTTCTTCGCGACACACGAAGAGAGCTTTTTCGACTTTTTTCCATCACACCTCGGCCCCGACTGCCTGAACGCAGTTCTCTTTTTCCGTCGAGGGCGTGCCACTTGGCAAGAGTCTATCTCTTATTTGGCGACGTCGACCATTGTTTTTTTTTCTTTTTAAAAAAAAAGTCAAAGTTTGAATTGTGGAACCTTACATGTCCCTCCATAAAGAGCACATAGTTCTCCTTAGAGACTATGCTGCTAAGGAATGTTTTTAGCATATTCCACGAAGCATATTTCACACAACTGTAAGTAAGTTTTTTTTTTTTTTAGTTAATTTTCAAAAACCATAGAGTAATTTTTTTGTAAGCATATTTCACAAACGTAAAAGAAGAACTCGTTCGCTAGCCCAACATTTAATACTTAAATGAACCAATATAAATATATGTATATACAATAATATTAATACTAATAAGCAGATACAATATGAAATATTCAACATGAAATATTATAATGAAAAATAATGCATTATTTACACAATTACTTTATATGTTTCCCTAGGGGAACCTGGAAAGTGCATCAGCATTACCATGTTTGCTTCCTTTCCTATAAGTAATTTTCAGGTTGTATCTTTGGAGTGCTAAAGCCCACCGTGCTAGTTTGGCACCATGTGGCAAGCCCTGGGTAAGGTAAGAAAGAGGATTATGATCTGAAATCACTTCAACTTGCGATCCGAAGATCCAAGTATCAAATTTTTGAAGCGCAGCTAAAACGCTGTAAGCCTCTCTTTCTATAGTAGACCACCTGGTCTGGCATGGGGTAAGCTTTTTGCTGTAAAAAGCTATAGGATGCTCCTTCCCATTCTCATCTAACTGTGATAAACATGCTCCAACGGCTGTAGCGGAAGCATCGGTATAAAGCTGAAAGGGTTTTTCAAATTGTGGAGTATATAAAGATGGCATTTTAACTAACTGTTCCTTTAGTTTTTGGAAAGCTCCTTCTTCCAACTTTCCCCAGGGGATATCTTTGGGAACTCTCTTTTTCGTCAGATTAGTCAAAGGTAATACAATACTTGCAAAATTTGGAATGTAGTCTCTATAATAACTTGCTATCCCCAAAACCGTTCGCAATTCTTTCTTGTTAGTAGGTGCCGCTAATTTCTTCATAGCTTCCACCTTTTCAGGGTCCGGGGCATGTCTTCCTGACCCAACTATATGCCCTAAAAATTTTACTTCTTTCTTTCCAAAATCGCATTTTTCTAAATTAACAGTAAGACCTACTTCACGAAGAGTTTGTAAAACTGCACTAATATGTTTCAAATGGTCTGCCCATGTTTTTGAGAAAATTGCAACATCATCAATGTAGGACCGACAGTAATCTTTATGCGGAATCAGAACTTTATCCATTGACTTTTGAAAGGTGCTACCAGCATTCTTCAGGCCGAATGGCATGACTCTCCATTGGTAATGGCCAGAGTGAGTTACGAAGGCAGTATAATGTTTGCACTCTTCTTTCATGGGAATCTGCCAATATCCCTTAGTAAGATCAAGTACGGTGATTATTTGTGCTTTCCCTATTTCATACAGCAGTTCATTAGCATGTTTCATGGGGTAAGCATTTGGAATAGTAAAACTGTTTAGTAGTCTGAAGTCAACACACAACCGCACGCTGCCATCCTTTTTAGCAACGCACACTAACAGATGGGCCCATTCACTATCGCTTTGTTCAATGAGTCCAGTTTCTAGTAGCTCTCGAATTTGACGATCTACTTCTTTTTGGAAGGCTATAGGAATTCGATACGGTCGAAGTTTTTTCGGTGAACAATCAGGTGTAACCTTAATCACATGCCCTTCAACTTTCGCCATTCCAGGTTTAGTATTGAATATGTCATGGTATTTACAAAGTAAGTCGCTTAGATCATGCTATTGCTTAGCATCTAATGGACTGGTCATATCCCGGACATGTTGCTCTACTTCACTTTTATTGAGAGTCATTTTCTCGGTTGGAGCAGAATGTAATTGTCCAAAATCTTTATCCTGTTCAAAAACAAGACCTATGTGTTGGACACGAGCCACATATGGTCGAATTTTATTGAAATGTAGTTCTTTTCTTGTACCATCATCAAATTCAACAATGGCTGAATGTGGCCTGCTCAATTGAACCACAGTCGCCGGTCCTGACCAAGTTTTCAATAGCTTATGAGATGATGTTGGCAGCAGGATCAGAACCCTGTCACCTACTTGAAAGGTTTTTTCTCGAGCTCTCAAGTTATACCTTTGGGCATAACTTTGTTGATTTAGTTCAGCATTCTCATTTGTAATTCTATGAGCGTTTTCTATATTCCCTCTTAACTCTTCTAAATATTTTTCGACAGACCTAGAAGCCGTTGTAGGTATCACTTTCTCACCTGTCCAAATTTCTTTAAGTAATGCGGTCGGTCCCTTAGAAATTCGTCCATATACTAATTGGTATGGAGACACACCAGTCGTGCAGTGAGGAACTTCTCTATACGCAAATAAGAGATGTGGAATGTGGATATCCCATTGATTTCCATATTCCTGAACATTTTTGTTCAGCGTATTTTTTAAAGTTCTGTTCCATCTCTCCACAGCACCCATGCTCTCGGGATGACCCGGCGTTGAAAATCTTGGTGATACTCCTATTAAATTTATAAAAGCCTCGGTCAGTTCTGAGGTAAAATTTGGACCTTGATCTGTACATATCATTTTAGGGAAACCAGTGCGGCTGAAAATTTGCATCAATACATTGCACGTAGTTTTAGCGTTTATATTTCTAGTCGGTATTGCTTCTGCCCATCTGGTACATAAATCAATCGCGCAAATGATATACTTGTGTCCTCTTCTGGAAGCAGGTTCTAAGGGGCCAATGCAATCTACGCTTCAAACTTCAAAGGGATATTCTGGCCTGGTAATTGGTTGGATCGGAATTCTATCTCGGTAAGTTTCAGTTCTTCTAACTTGACAAGGTTTGCAACTTTCACAAAATTTCCTGACATCATTTTTGATAGTCGGCCAAAAGAATGAGTACTTTATTCGCTCTTTCGTTTTCTTTTCACCCAGGTGTCCAGCCAGGGGAATTTCATGGGCAACTTTCAATACGAAATCTCGCTTGCTATAGGGTAACACCACTTGCTTTATTTTTTCGCCACACACCCATTCAGAGTGTAACAACAGTCCATCCTCTAACTCAAATCCGTTTCTCCGTTCTTCTGCAAGCTTCCAAATATTTGTTAAGGATTCATCTTCCCGTTGTAGCTTTATAAACTCTGATCTACTTTCTTTACAACCCTCTTCTTCACTGGAGATAGCAGGACTTTCTATCTCAAGTGCTTCTTCTTCTTCATCACTCTTTACAATTTCATTCAGGCTGTAGCTTTGTTTCTGTTCATCTTCTTGCACAGGAGGGGAAGTCACGGGTTGATATTCTTGAATTCCATCATTTAGTGAGTCAAACGCTGTAGAACATAACAGCATATCGCTAACCAATTTTTTGGATACCGCACATACGACAGGGACTTCACAATGTCGCGAGTCATTTATTTTCATTTTAAAAACTACTAATGGGGCTGTTTCAGTTGATCCAAATGCACATTCTAGTTTTACAGTTCCTTCACCATCGCCTTCTTTAATAGGAACCAGGTCATGTCTTATGACTGAAATTTGAGCCCCTGTGTCTAAAATGCCGTTAAGAATCGTAGAACCACATTTCAATTCTATTTCCTTCAGTTCATCACACTTCACAGAATTTGCCTTGAGAGGGAATGACATAGGCACGGTAATTCGAGCAGTCAATACCTCTTTTGTTCGTAATACCAAAATTGGTCTTAGCGGATTTTACACTAATAAAAATAACACACGCTGGTTCTTAAACACAACAAATATGGACTGTAGATGCGTTTTATTTCACACTGAAATATGCGAGCCATTGGTCGGCTATCAACATTCCATTATCTTTTTACATTCGAATAAACACAAACTTAAAAACAAAAACATAGAATGCTGCCAAAAACATAAAATAAAAAGAATAAATTACCATGGTAACGAATAATACAATTTCTTACTGGAGCTTTTTCACATAAATGGAAGCAGACGATTTTTACCAAAACATCCTGCCCCCCGTTGAAATCCCTTAGGATTTCAACAAGTGGCTAAGTGGTCTTCTTACAGTTTTACTATAATGAAAAAACAATTAATAACACAAATAAAATTAATGCAAAATATAAAAAATGAAAAAAGAAAGTTTATAGTTCATAGTTTTTAGTTTTTTATAGGAAGGGGACAGAGTTTCACTATTGGTCGATTTATGATACCACTATTAGTCTTAATTGTGACAACTCGAACTCTATTGTCTGAACCTGGATGAACAGTTATTATTCTTCCTAGTTTCCATTTTAGCGGTGAAAAATTGTCATCTTTGATGAGAACTAAGTCATTAACTTGCAAATCTTTGTGGCATTTTTGCCATTTAGCTCTTTGCTGAAGTTGAGACAAGTATTCTCGGCTCCATCTTTTCCAAAATTGCTATAGCATGAACTGTCTCACATGCCATCTATCAAGGTGATTTAAGGTACTGTGACTCAGATCTTGTTGAGGTATGGCAGTCAGAGAAGTTTCTTAAGGTGCGATTTCATTGATTTTACTGCAGATTCCCACAGTCCACCAAAGTGTGGAGCTGAAGGCGGGTTAAATGTCCAAGTTATTTCCTCTGACGACAGAAATTTGTGAATTTCTTCATTCTGCTTGCACTGCAATAGATACTTGTTGATTTCCTTTTTTGCACCTTTGAAGTTGCTTCCACAGTCACTAAAAATCTCAAGAAGTTTTCCTCTTCTTGCAATAAATCGTTTTAATGCACTTAAGAATGCCTTTGTTGAAAGATCTTCTACGACTTCAAGATGGACTGCTTTGAGAACGAAGCAGACAAATACACAGACATATGATTTAAATGATTTTGATCCACGTCCAGCACGATATTTAATCATGTATGGTCCTGAGAAATCTGTTCCATCTCGATTAAATGATCGTGATTGTGTTACTCTGGATACTGGAAGATCAGCCATTATTTGTTTTGCAGATTGAGCTCTGTATCTACAACACGTAACACAAGTTCTCACTATTTTACGAATAGCAGATCTGGCAGCAATGATCCAAAATTTCTGCCTAATTAATGAAAGAAGAAGTTCTGGAGCTGCATGCAAATATTTTTCGTGAAAATGTTGAATTATGATCTTAGTCACATGATGCTTTGATGGTAGTAAGATTGGATGTTTTTCATTCTCTGACAGCTGTGCATTTTTCAATCTCCCTCCGACTCTCAATATTTTGTCATCATCTAAAATAGGACACAAACAAATGAGACTGCTATTTCCAGGTAATTCTTTTCCGGTTTCTAAACAGTGGATTTCTTTACTAAAGTTCATCTGTTGAACTATTCTAATAATGCAATGTGTTGCGGCTTGAATTTCTTTGCTTGATAAAAAGGATGTATTTCTTTCTGGACGTGTTACCTTAGAGTTGGAGATGAATCTCAATATCCATGCAAATATGCGTTGCAACAATGGAAACGAGGATATTTTCGATATAATATCAAGTCCCTATCCTTTTCAGAGAATTTTATGGAGAGATAGTCCTGAAAAACCAATAGAAACTTATCGCTTAAATACAGTAACATACGGAATTGCGGCTGCACCATATCTTGCAACAAAATGTTTGAATCAGTTAGCAATGGATGAGGGTCTTAATTTTCCAAAAGCGAAGACTATAGTTTTGAGAGATTTTTATGTTGATGATGTGTTAACCGGTGTTAAGAGTAGTCAGGAAGGTACGGAATTGATAAATGAATTGCAGAATATGCTAGGAAAAGGTGGTTTTCAGCTACATAAATGGTGCACAAATGAATTATCACTGTTGAAAAACGCTCAGTTTACAAACATAAGTAATGATAATATACATAATATAGTGGGCAATAAGGCCATAAAAGTTCTAGGAGTTGAATGGCATCCTCATAATGATATGTTCAAATGCAATTTCAGTGATATAGATTATCAAAATGTCCCTACTAAAAGAATTATTTTGTCATATGTATCGACGCTTTTTGATCCACTAGGGTGGATTGCACCTTTTGTAATTTTAACTAAAATTATTCTTCAGCAGCTGTGGAAATTACAATTATCATGGGATGATCCAGTACCAGAAATTATTAACCAAAAGTAGAAAATTTTGTGCCATGAAGTCAAACTCTTAAATTCCATATATATACCCAGAAAAATCGTCTTGCCCAATTATTCTCGATGTGAACTTCATGGATTCTGCGATGCTTCAGAAAAGGGTTATTCCATCGTTATTTATGTTAAAACTTGTAATAACTCAAACATTGATGTGAAACTTTTAGCAGCAAAGACTCGAGTGGCACCCTTAAAGCCCATCACGATTCCAAAGCTCGAATTATGTTCTGCAGTATTACTGACACATTTAATACAAGCTGTTAAATCAGCATTACATATAAAACCAGATTTAGTACGCGCATGGAGTGATTCAAAAATTGTGTTGTCATGGTTAACATCAGATCCTAAAAGATGGCAAGTATTTGTAGCCAATAGAATTGCAGAAATTCAATCCATATTACCAGCTGAAAATTGGAGCCATGTAGATGGAAAGGAAAATCCTGCTGATTGTGCATCTCGTGGATTATTTCCAGCAGAAGTTTTCCCTATCCTTTTCATGAATTTTTATTTGTCTATACATCATTCTTACATCAGCTGTTATTGCAATATTATGAAATCTAAATCTCAATAAAATGCAAATTAAATCATCTTGTGTTTTAGGACCTATCATTAGAGTGTCATTTAAAGAAACACCTGTTGTGGTTTTAGCACTCGCATCAAAAACAACTCTTAATTTGGTAGTTAAACTCGAATTATTCAAGACAAAATGGTGTGGGATGTAATAATGTTTATTCTCCAATCCATGATCTCTGTTTGAAATAAGATCCATATGCCCCAAATTTAAATATTCTTTCATAAATTGAACATATTGATCATAAATTTCTGGCAGGGATATTAATCTTTTCTCAAGATAAAGAAATCTTCTATATGCCATTTGACGAGAATCACCTAGACTATCTCGATCATGTTTAAATGGTAATGCGACTGAATAGCGACCTGATTTTTCTCTAAAATGAGAATTCTCAAAATGTTTTTCACAAAATTTTTCTTCAAGTGTTAAAAGTGGCACATTTGGAATTTTTTCTAATTCCCAAAATGAACTTATTAGCTCATCAGTATTTGTACTTAAATGATTTACATGTACTGGATCCTTTGCTAGCTTATCCACCCAAGTCTCGAATTTAAGGCAAATGGAAGGTTAGGTTCACGTTTAACAAGTTCCCCAGTCATTAAATGCATAAATACATTTACACCAAAAAGAATATCAATTTTTTGTGATTTATAAAATAATGGATCAGCTAACATTAAATCATTAAAGTTATCGCAAATGTTTGAAGGCAAAGACACATAGGGAATGTTATCTGTGATTTTGTCCATCACGAACGCTGATGTGGATACTCTGAGATCACTTTTGAAGTGAGAAGTGAATAATAAATCGACTTCTCCATCACTCACAGTATTAAATGTTCCTAAACATGAGACAGAAATAGAACTGTCTTTCACTTTTAAACCTAATTTGTTTACACATTCTCGAGAAATGAATGATCTTTGAGAACCTGTATCCAACAAACATCTACATTTTACAAACTCTTGTTTATAATTTTGAACTTTTATTAATGCGGTACATAACAAAATATGAGTCTTTTGATTACTCTTTGCGTTTGACTCATAATGGGAAGCACACACTGTAGACGACACATTCTCATTTGCTGACTCAACTTTTTGAGGGATAAATTCTTGTGCATGTGGTGACATACTACTATTTGAACAACTCTTATTCCTTGAATAATCTACCATATGCAAAATACTGTGATGTTTCTTAAAACAATGGTGGCACGTATTAAGACTCTTACATTTGTTGAGTAAATGCATGTTAGATAAACAGTTGAAACAATAATGATTTTGCTTTACAAATTCTATTCTTTGTTGCACAGGTAAATTAAGAAATTTTGAGCACTTAGCTAAACAATGATCTTCTTTACAATAACCACAAACCGAGGTAGCCACAAAAGTATTATTCTTATTCGAAAATGTAGGTTTAGATACCTTATTTACAGCTAGTTTACTATTCTGAAGAGTTCTTGCGTAATTTTTAAGAAATTCAATTAATTCACTAAGTTTCAGAATATCATTGCTTTTAAGCTGGCGTTCCCACCATAATTTTGTAGAAGTATCCAATTTTTGCAAAACTAAATACGTCATTAATGTATACCCAAATTTATCAATGCGTTGGTCCAATATTTCTAATGAGCGAATTATTTCATTAACATTGTCAACTAAATTTAAAATAGCAATAGCTGATTCTGTTTAAAGTGTAGGTAAACTCAGAAATCGTTTAATATACGCAAAAATTTGCTCTCTCTTATTTGAATATCTTTCATCTAGCAAATTCCATGCTAATTCAAAATTAGAATCCGAAATTTGAATAGAATGGATGATGCGATATGCTTCACCTTTTAATGAAGCCTTCAAATATTGCAATTTTTGGGCATTTGAAATATTTTTATTGCTATTTACGCAAGCATTGAAAAGATCCTTAAATCCTATCCCTTCTGTTATATTACCTCCAAAAGTAGGTAAAGATAATTTTGGGAGTTTAACATTTTCAAAAACTTGTTCTGTAACTTCACTAGATTTATTTTCACTTTTATTTAACTGAGCATTTTGAATTTTTAATATTTTTTCACCTTTAAATTTCCATAAATCAATTTTATCTGAAATTTCTTGAGCACCGTCTATTTCGCTCTCTAACTGTTTAGGATCTTTAATTAAAATTTCTATTTCTCTATCAATCTTTTTTAACTCAGTTTCCTTCTGTTTTAACAACTCAATGTTTTCTTCTAAATCATTCACATTAATTTCATCCACCGCAATAATATTTTCAATTTTCTTAATATAATTTGTAATAGTTCTGCGTAAAGCAGCTCGTTTAGTTTTAAAAGTGTTCAAGTCAGTCATTTTTATTACATTAAACCAATAAAAGTAATTCTAAATTGTACTAATTCTTTTTTACACATAAAATCGAATGTCAAATTAACTCACCTTCTTTTTTTTTTTTCCCTTGCTATGAACGTCAACACTGAAAAGGATTTCGGAAAAATGTTCTTTTTTTACACTGATAATTTTCACTAGCTCCGGCTCGACGGACCAAAAATGTTCGTAATACCAAAATTGGTCTTAGCGGATTTTACACTAATAAAAATAACACACGCTGGTTCTTAAACACAACAAATATGGACTGTAGATGCGTTTTATTTCGCACTGAAATATGCGAGCCATTGGTCGGCTATCAACATTCCATTATCTTTTTACATTCGAATAAACACAAACTTAAAAACAAAAACATAGAATGCTGCCAAAAACATAAAATAAAAAGAATAAATTACCATGGTAACGAATAATACAATTTCTTACTGGAGCTTTTTCACATAAATGAAAGCAGACGATTTTTACCAAAACATCTTTATTCTCTATGACTTTTTCTGTAGTGACAGAATTGCTACGAACATTTTCGATTCTGCCCCAATTTCCTTGGCTATTATTCTTAGGACAAGCTCGTGCAAAATGTGTTGGATCACCACATACAAATCATGTGACTTTAGATATTCTAGGACCCCTGTCCCTTTGATACCCTCCTTGGTATTTTGTTCTATCAACTTGCTTGTCATTTCTGCCATATTTGGTTACACCTGCTAAATGATTATTTTTGTTGCCTTCGAACCTTTCCTTGAATTTACACTTTTTTTTCTCTTCTGATTGCCATCGGGGAACATCCCTTGGCTTTTTGTGCACTGGATTATTCTTCAAACTGTCCTTCAAACTTTCTTATTCATCAACCTTTTCTGCGACCTCCAAAGGATCGATCATTTTATTCCATTGGTCCAAGAAATGTTCTTTTATGTCATTTGGTACTCTGCGTTTGAGTTGGTCCGCAACCAGTAGCTTCTTTAATTGGTCGAAATCCTCGACTTTTAATTCATTTATCCATTCGTTAAAATAACTATTCAATGCATGACAGTAACTCCTCCAAGATTCTTCTGGCCCCTTTTGATGTCGGAAAAATAGCTGTCTCAATTTTTCAGGATTCAGTTTGTAGCGTTTAAGCAACATTTCTTTTATGAAATCATAATCATTGGCTCTCTCAGGAGGCTCCCGGGATATATTGTTAGCTATCTCGGTTGGTAAAAGTCCTAATAAATATTCCACCCATTCGGTTTTTGGTACACATGCCATTGCCGCCCGACGTTCAAAGTTTACCAAATACAATTGCATTTCGTCTACCTTTTCATCGTACTTTGGGGTTATCTGCATCAGCTGTACTTTAGACCTTGTTTCATTCGAATTTTCCACTACTTCACCCAAATGTACGTTATTCCCCAATAATTCCAAGCGTTTTAACTCAGTCTCATGGGCTCGCTCCTCTGTTCGGATTCGATCTTAACTTTCTTTTTCACGAATTCGTTCTTCATCTTCTTTTTTCTCACGCCGAAGTCTGTCTTCTATTATTCTGCTCAAAGAAACTTTGGCTTCATCTTCAATGAAATTCCCACTGTCAACGATTAGCTTTCTAATTTCAGCCCTCGTTAGATCTGAGTTAACTTTTAACCCCAGTTCGGTGGCCAGTTCAACCAGATCCTCCTTGTGACCCTTACCCAAGAAAGATGATGCCATGGTAACCCGGAAAAAGAACGAAATCCCTGTAATTGTAACAATCAGTAACAGTGTAATAACCCCCAAGAGTTATTCATTCCCTTCAGGAAACATATTTACAGCCATGACAATATAACCTATCACTCAAATAATAATTTATTTCATTTATTTACTTCTACTCAAAAAAAAAAAAAAAAGCAGCATAAGTAACCAAAACTTAATACTTTATCAAAATTTTTTTTTTAAATAAAATAGTTCTAGAAACCATATACATCAATAGTATATCACAACACAATAGTATATTCAATAATCAATCGTTCGATTTCGTTTTCATCACTCAACATAATAAAACAATTCTACAATATCTAAGTGTACCAATATTTTCTCAAAACAATTAATTTTATTAATTAATTACTCTTAATGAACATTTAATAGTGTTCACAATACCCCCCAAAAAAATCACAAACCATAAGAACATTCAATGTTGTAATTACACTACACTCATATCATTTATTTCACCACAACAACATAAAAAAAACAACCAAAAAAATAATATCTATGTATATTTTGTTTGTTATCTTAAAATACCATCAATATAATTTTTTTTTTTTTCTTTAATCACTCTGTATACAGAAACGAAATTGCAAATTAAAAAAGAATTCTTTACTACCAAGAGTATAATTTTTTGGCAACCATTCAAAATTCATAAATAAATTTTCCTTTATTCATTTCTTATAACACTCTATATACGTTTATATTATTGAAATCATAACGTCGGTTGCACTGCAACAGAGAAAGAAAAAAAAATATTTCATAAAAGAACTCTTTCATAACACTAGTTTCGATTTACCGAACTTAGACAATGAATGCAAAAAAAATAATAAAAATATGTACATATATATATATATTATCCAATCTATAACAATAACAACCAATCCCTATTACTTCCTTCAATCAACGGTACTCTGTTACAAAAACCAAACAATAATTATTTTATTTTACCCTTTTAACACTTCTGAAATAAAAATTCCTATTCCAGCCATTTGTTCCAAATTACTTCATCAGTAACACAAACAAAAAAAAAAAAAAAATCATTTTCGAGAACAATATTTCGTAATTGTCAAATGGATAATATTCTAATACAATTTATCGATTAAACAAAAACACATTTTTTTTTTTCAATTTAATGATCATGAAAGATATTTTTCATTTGCACAGAAAATAATAACACAGACCCTTATTCTCAATTTTTTTTTTATTTCATTTTTCATCCACTAGAAGAGAAAAGAGATTTTTTTTTTCTGTATAATACCTATATAGGATTACCTATATATATACTTTTTACCTATAAAAATATATATTTTTCTATTGCGCTAGAGCGAAACGAGAACTTCTTACCTGTAGGTTCATAATCCACTAGGCTGCGCCAATACTGATCGCCGTTCTATCTCCCAAAACCATCGGACATCTTTGTGTTTCTTGCACTATAGCTGAAGCTTGGAGACCATATTCATTTACGAACAACATTTATTAACATGACACCATAACATACAGACACATTAACACAGAAGTTGAATACATTTACATGAATATTATTATTATTGTTCCACTAGAACAATATTTCTTCGCGACACACAAAGAGAGCTTTTTCGACTTTTTTCCATCACACCTCGGCCCCGACTGCCCGAACGCAGTTCTCTTTTTCCGTCGAGGGCGTGCCACTTGGCAAGAGTCTATCTCTTATTTGGCGACGTCGACCATTGTTTTTTTTTCTTTTTTTAAAAAAAGTCAAAGTTTGAATTGTGGAACCTTACACATTTCTCCACCCCGTTAATGTCTAGATATTAAAAATTTTGTTAATTTGAGTTAGAATATATTTGGTTGTGTAGCTGATATGACATAATTTTTATTTTGACGAGCACAGGGCCGCGGGCTTCGGTTACTTAACTGGCCGCTGTCGCTGTCCCTATGATGAATGGCGAAGTTAAAAAGTCCGCTGTCGTCTTTTCAAGTTCCTTGATTATCTATAGTATTATAAACATTTTTATTTTAAAAATTGAAAATCCAAGAAGGATTATTTTAATAAATTTTGTGCTGCTCCTTATGGCTATGATAAATTCTGTTCAAGAAAAATCCTTTTAATCTTGATAATTCTACATTGATCAAGTGACCATAGGGTGAGGAAGATCTTTCTTCTTTGTCAAGCTGAATTTAATAAAGAAGATACTATTTAATAATGAAAAGTCTACTCATCATCTATATATTTAAAAGACCTGGCTGTTTTTTTAATCATCAGCCCTGAATTTTCTACTCAACTGATTTTGATAATTATTTTTTTAAATGAAAGCTATTTATTTGTAGTTGTGCCCATTTTAGCTATTTTGTAATTTATTTCCATTTCATATTTTATTTTTAATTTTAAATGCTTTTTACGATATTTCTTCAAAATGGTGGCAGCTCAGTTTAGCTTTTCTCTGGATAATGAAAATTTATTTTCCATTATCACTTTCCACCAGTCAGAAGGTTTATTTCATCAGTGAACATGTCCTCGCATTTAAGAGAAAAAAGTTAACTGTTTTCGTAAAATTTAACCACAATAAAATGATTGCGTATAATTATGCACTAATTGAGGTAAAAAAAAATATTTACTGAGAAATAATATTAATAATGTAAAAAAAATAGCAGAAAATAATTTATGATAAAAATTAATGTCTAAAGCAAAATAAGAAAAATTTCAAATGAGGAAAATGATGTCATTCATCAACCAGATAAATGGGAATTACAATATTATTACTGATGCATTTTTCATATTACTAATAACAGTAACTTTTAAAAAACATTTGTAGAGAAAATGACATCGCTATTTAAAACATTGCATTTTTACTCATAACGATATTACATTTCAACATTTCTTTTCATTATGGACACTGAGATTGAGATTTTACTTTCAGATGACTTCAGTTAGTGAAAATAATGTCATAGTAAAAATAAAATGTTTTTTTTTTTTTTTTTTTTTTTTTTTTTATAAAACTATTTTTCCGTGAGTGCATATAAAATAAAATTTCTGGATTTCACCAGCACTCAGATTATAATTTTAACTGAAGATGTCTGAATATTTGCATGCAAAATCGTAACTAGCAAACTTGACATTAAGTTTGGAAATATATTTATTATACATTGATTCAATAATGTTATTATTTTTGCTTTTTTTAAAACCAAATCGATTGGGTATTTTAAACATTTCATTCGTCAAATTCGACAGGATTCCACTCGTTTAATTTAAAACACAACGAAGTAAGATTGTATCTTTTATATTCTTTTTTGTTTCAACTACTGACCTCAAAGAACGAAGGGGGTATTGCAACGTACCTTTCAAAAAGTAATGTATAAGCTTAATGGCAGAATTAATTTATTAGCAATTCCACTACTTATACCAATTTACCACCACATCCTCCCTCAACCTGCATCTGCCTAAGCTTTTAGAATCTGTACAACTTTGATGTTTATGTGCAAGTTTATTTGTTTAGTGCACCTTAAATACCAGATTATTCTTTTAACTGCTATCCAATCTTTTTCACATGAAGATGCATTTCTTCAGCTGAAAATATTGACTGTAGCAGAAATGCCAGGTCTGGCGACATCTATGCTACATTTTTTTTAGAATAGCCTTTGGCAACTAATCTGGCTTTATATTTCTGTTTTGGTTTTCATATTTAGTTTTAAAAATCCATCTGGAACCAACTATTTTTCTACCTCATGGGGGATCTAATGTCCATGTTTTGTTTTTGTTAAGTGAATCTGTCTCTTCTTGGGTGGCATTTAACCAATTTTGTTTTTCTTTTGGATTTTCTATATTCATTATATTGTGAAATTTTTCTAGTTCTTTTATGTATTTGTGAGTTACTATGTAAATGAATTGATTTGGGGGGCTCCCTTATTAGTTCTGTCTGATCACCTTGGCTCTGGTGTAGATGTTTGGACTCACTTGGTGTGTCTTTTGTATTTGACACTTCGATTTCTATAATGTTTTTATACTGTGATTTCTCACTTTTGTCAGATGGTTTTTCTTTGAAATTTAATTGTGTTTTTCTATCTTCTCATTCATATTTTTATTTTCTAGAAACTTTACTGTTCTTGCAATTATTATTTCTTTAACACTTGTGTAAATACAGTATCCTTTGGAGTAATTGTTGTAACCAACAAAAATACCTTCATTTGCCTTGTCATCTTATTTTTATCTTTTATTTTTATTTACACAAGCAGAGGCTTTACAGCCAAATACTCTAAGGTAGTGTAAATTAGTCGGCCTGTCATTCCAAAGTTCAAAAGGGAACTTTTCATTAACTTTTTTAGGTAATCGGTTTTGAAGGTGATTCACCTTACAGATCGCTTCACTCCAGAATTTTTGAGGTAAGTTTGCTTTACTAACCATAGCTCTGGTCATTTCAATTAGTGTTCTGTTTTTATGTTCCGCAACACTGATTTAACTTGGAGAATATGGAACAATATGTTGATGCTTTATTCCATTTTTTATATAAGAAAATTTTCTTATAATTCATATGTTTTCTTATAATTTTCTTACTGTATTCCCTCACATTATCCAACATGCCACGAAATTCGAGGGAGACCAGATTTTTAAACATTAGTGTCTGGTTTTTCCTGGCATGCCAGAAAAAATGAGGAACTCTGAAAACAGAAAGGATCGAGTTCATTAGCTGTATTTAGTTCCACCAACTTCTGTTGGGGAGGAGAAGTGCAATAAAGAATTTATCTTTACTTTTCTAATTACTTAGTTTGGCTTTTTTTACATAAAAAAAGTAAAAACGTGTTTCCATGTGTCTTTTACCATTTCACACAAAGCTCTACCCCGTTATTACATGAACAGAAATATTTTTACTATCTGTAAAATAAGAAAAATTTTACAATTATTTAAACATATAAAGAGAGATATGTGCTTACCTTATTTCAAAAAAGTTATTTTATATGATAATTTAATAATGTCATCCAGAAGTAAAAACATCATACATGAAAATTTTGCATAATAATAACGTAAATGAAACCTAATAATCATTTAAATATAAATTAATATATATATATATATATATACAGTAGACTCCCTTAAATCCGCACAGACTGGGATCGGAGGTTTTGCGGATTTCTGGTCATTGCTTTGTTTACATTTTTTAAAAAGTAATTTGAATGTAATTAATAATATAATCACAAGTATAATGAATGCTTATAATATGCTAAGATATTAAAATAAGTAATAAACTAAAATAATAAAAATTCAGATAATTTTTAAATAAATAAAAATATTAAAAACAAAGGTCAAATTAATAATCAATAATGTATAATTAAATATTCATTATAAAGATGAAATGTGTTTTTCCTAAATTATTCAATGAAACTTGTCTCATAAAGGTACATTACTAATTCACATCAAGATCATAAAATGGGGAAGCTTTATTTCAGGTTTAGCCAGACTTAATAACTAAAAAAGCTTGATTAATACATAAATATATTTGGTAAGATTGTGATTACCAATGATATCAGGAATATCTTTATTTTTTTCAGAAATAAATTATTCTTTCTTCATGAAAAAACATGAATTCAATAACCTTAACAAAAATCACAAATCAAAAAATATATGGAACTGATATAAAACTAAAAAAGTCAAATCTTGCACCTACATCTGAACTGAATGTTTCATTGTTTACATCTGTAAAATATATGCGGATTTTAGAGAGTTGTGGATTTTAGGAGTGCGGATTTGAGGGAGTCTACTGTATATATATACATAGAGAGAGAGGGGGGGGGGGGTAAATATTGATGTTTTTTTCCTTAAAAAAATTTTTGCTAGAAAAATCAGCCACCTATCATCCAGTGATGAAACCTCATATTTTCTTGCATGCTGGTGCACTTTGATTTTTTTCATGCTGGATAATGCAGGGGAATATAGTAAATATACAGGGGATTATAATAAAAGGGGAATATAGTATCTTATATATTTAATTTTACATTTTTTAGCAATATATCTATATTATAAAGGCCAAATGCACCTGTGCGTAACGCATACGTCATTTTGCGAATGGCAACACTTTGAAATTTGAAATGAAATTTCGGTTTTACATTTTTTGCTTCTACAATTTTTTAATTTCTGGAACATCGCACAATTTTAATTTTTACACCGTCATATAGGGAAAAAATTGCACTTTTAAATGCAATTTGTTTGGAAACTGTATTTTAATTTATTTTTGAAATATTAATTTTTTTGTTGTTTTTAATACTCTTTTTTTTTTAATTATGGCAACAGGCGTACTCCATTTTTATTAAAAGCAAAAAAAAAAAAAAAAAAAAGACGAAAAAAAAATGATTACTGTTCTTTATGTTGTCATATTCTCATTAAAAGGGGAAAAAATTGAAATTTAAGTATCATCTCTTATAAAACCCAATAAATTTGGATTTTATTTACACAATTTCATTTACACGTAAAAGAATATCAATAGTTTAATATCTGTTTCTGCTAATAACCCATTAAGACTTCAAGTTTTGAATCAAAATGATAAAATTGAAATACCATTTTTTGATTTGGTGAAAGGTGAAGATGATGTTGGGTTTAGATTTTACAGGGATGTGTCAAAGTTGAATAAACTTTGCTTTTTTTTTCATTTTGGAATACTAGCATAAAAACCTTAACCGATAACTTTATCATCATAACAGATCTTTATTTTTTAATGCTTACATGTATAATTAAAGATGAATTTTAACAACTGATTTTTATAGGAATAGTATTTTGTTAACTTTACGTTAAATGTGATTCGTTTAAGGTTAGACTTACCAATATAAGATGAATTTTACTGTAATTAATTTTGTATGTTTGCTGTAAATCATTGAAAAAGTTCCTTTTTAAACATTTTCTTTCGTCAAAATTTGACGGGTTCTAACTCGTAATTTTAAAAGTGGTGTTAAAAGATGTTTTTATCACAATTCAAGTTACTTTCTGTTTTATTTACTGCTCTTTTCTTGCATGTTTTGTCCAAGAAAAAAAAAAAAAAAGTTATTTTGATGTCTCTTTTCAAGTTTGTATCGCATTTTTTACTAATTCCAGAGTGAAGAAATATTTTTAGACATGTTTGAAGATGAATATGAAGAAATGAAGGTAAATATTTTATTACCAGATTATCATTTCATTATTTTTGTAATTTATAGTTAACAGATTACTTTCTTTTTTACTTCTGAATCAAATTGTTTTTACATACTATGCTTATTTGTGACTAAATAATGTTTTATTGAATACTTAAGAGATAACTGCATTTTTTTGAGAAAATTAAAAAAATCATTATTTTTTCCCTCTCTATCTAGAAAAAAGTTCTTAATGTTGAATATTTGATGATGGATTCTAATTTGCTTCTTCCACCTACTGGCACTCCACTTTCTGGAATCGAGTTTCATAAAAGACTTCCTTGTGGTGAAGTAGAACGTGCCAGAAGGGTAATTTGATAATAGATATTTCACACTGTATTGTAACAAAATTTCATTCCTGAATTAAATGAATATCAGGTCTTTTCATAATTTATTTTATTTTCATATACAGGGTGTCCGAAAAGTCTGGAAACGGTCGAATAACTCGAGAAATACGTATGAGATTGAAAAACGTAAATATACGTGTTAAATATTTTTAAATAAGCTACTCAGTGATACCAAATTTGACCTTCGTAACCGACCCCCTGGGGGTCAGAGGGGGTCCAACTTTGAAATCTTAAATTATAACCCCCATTTTTTATTGCAGATTCGGATTCTACGGACAAAAATACGTAACTTTTGTATTTGATGTTTATTTCGAATCCTCGTTTATCACGGTGTAATTGAGCATATTAAATCGATACATATTTCGGCTTTTCCAACGGGATTTTCCCTAATCGAAACTAATTGGGGAGAATTTATGACATCAAATTCCTCGTCTTTTGCAATAATAGCGTTTCCTGAAAATTACCCGTGCCGATTATTTCGGTAGTGCTACACAGTTAAAAATTTGATCCATTTGCTGTAGCGTCACTCCACGGCTTTTATAGAATATCTCTTTCATGACCAATGAGAATGTTACATAACACAGTAAAGTACACTGTAAAAAAAATTTACCCTTTTGCTGCATCGTCACTCCACCACTTTTATAGAAAACGATTATTTTACTGTGTTATGGAGCATTCTCATTGGTCACAAAAGAGATATTCTATAATAGCTGTGGAGTGACGCTGCAGCAAATGGGTCAAATTTTTAACAGTGTAGCACTATTGAAATAATCGCCACGGGTGATTTTCAGGAAACGCTATTCTTACAAAAGACGAGGAATTGGACGTCAAAAATTCTGCCCAATCAGTTTCGATTAGGGAAAATCCCGTTGGAAAAGCGGGAATATGTATCGATTTAATATGCTCGATTACACCATGATAAACGAAGATTTGAAACAAACATCTAATACAAAAGTTACGTATTTTTGTCCGTAGAATCCGAATCTGCAATAAAAAATGGGGGTTATAATTTAAGATTTCAAAGTTGGACCCCCTCTGACCCCCAGGGGGTCGGTTTCGAAGGTCAAATTTGGTATCACAGAGTAGCTTATTTAAAAATATTTAACACGTATATTTACGTTTTTCTATCTCATATGTATTTCTCGAGTTATTCGGCCGTTTCCAGACTTTTCGGACACCCTGTATATCATTTATAATAGTGCTAAAAAATATTTTTAGCTACCTTTGCTGTGTATTTCAAATATATAAAAGATATCATAAATAGGAAAAAAATTCATAATGAATATTTTATTCAAAATGAAAAGATACCATATTATCAAATATCAAATTGTACATACATTCATAATTACTTGCGATAAAAGCAGCATAATATTTTTGAATGCTAATCTAAAACCATTAATTGTATTACAATATTTGAACCATTGAATTTAATAACTTATACCACATTGAATAGGGAGGGAAAATAATAAATAATTAAAATGAATACAAGTGGAATTTGTAAAACCAAAGCAGAATCTTCAGGCCCCAAATACTTTAGAACTACAAAGAAAATGTGTGATTTCATCTTCGTATTTGCCATGAAAAAGCAAAATAATATGAATTTGGGGCTACCAACACACATAAAACCAAAATTAAATGAAGAATAATAAAATATGCTTAAAAAAAAAACCTAACAGATTTAAAAAAAAAAAAATTAAGCTTGGCGACAACTTGGCGCTAACGCATATAAATGCATAGTTTTAACACGCTTATGATTTGAAAACGGTTGCAACAATGAAAGATGATTTGGGACAAATCATTATTATTTTTTTTTTTATCAAATCCATATTTTTTCATTAAAAAAAATTCTAATCATCAGAATTTAATGAAATTAAAATGGGACCACACGGGTATCTTATACTTTCAAACAAAAAAAAAAAAAAAAAAAGAATTATCAATTCATATTTAAAAAAGTTATGAGTGAACAAGAAATACATACAGGTTAAAATCATAACCTACTCCTTGAAGTCAGTTAAAAAACATAAAAAATAAGGCACATCAGAATTACTAAATTGATACAAAAATGAAAGGGAAAAAAAATTTAAATAGTTATTGTCAACATGATAATAATAAATAAAATAATTAATCAAAAATGGAGTGATGTGATAACAGAAAAAATAAACTATACACTATAGTTTACCCTACTAAGACTTAAAACAAAATCATTTAATTTGATTATGCTAAGCTAAACTCAATACCTTAATATAAGATGATTTAAGATTTAAAAATAGCTAATTAATATATTTTCCCTATACACTTAGAAATATTATTTTAGGTTCTCCAATTATTAAAAGTTAGATTGATTTGTAAAGATTGCACTAACCATTTTAATTATACAGCTGTTGCCGAAGTGGTAACCTCCCATAAGTAAAGCATTGATAAGTGCAGTGAGAAGAGCATTGCTGTGAAGCGCGTATTACAGTAAAACATTTTACCTATAATTAAAAAACGGTAGAGTTTGATCTCTGTGGTGCTGCTATTTAGAACTCATAAGAAATATTTAAAGTAGCCATTAGAGTAGTTTTTTAAATATTCACAAAGTTTTTGTGTCTCTAAACAGGGGCAACTTTAGGTGTTGCCGACCCGGCAACACTGGGCGTTAAGGGGTTAATATAAAAACCTTAATAGAGATGTTTATATGCTTATATTAAATAAATTATCAATTTTTCTTTGTAAAAAATATATTTAAAAAAATTCCTTTTTAATCAGTTTATAACTGTGATTAAAAAATTATTTATTGTACATATATTTTTAAATTTTAATAAATTATTTTAATGTACTATCTGGTCAAAACTATCTTGATATTTTCAATTAGTAAATTTAGAGTAATATCTAATGTATTCTTGAACTTTGGGGATGTAAAGAATGTTTGATTTCATAATTTTTATTGAAGATTTAGTCGCATGAGCAACATAATCAATAGAATAAGCTAAAATACAGATAAACACTTTGTAAACTTCTTTTTTTTAAGTTTTTTAATAATTTAAAGTAATACTAATTGTAAATTAATTCACAAGAAAGAAATCTGTTTATAACTGTAAATTCTTTTACTCAGAATATAGGTTCATCTGTACTGCAATATTTCACACACACACAAATTTGAAGAAACTACTAAGTTTTTTGTCTACTTTTAGATAGCTTCTTGTGTTTTTAATTTCTTAAACTCTTAGTGGTGTACCCAGAAGATATGTGCTATAGATAAAGTTATTTCTTAACTATATTTTTTGGACTATTTATTTGCAGAATTTTGCAATCAAATAGTGCACAATTTTTTATTGAAAAATAATTATAATTCTTTTTGTATTTGTTGATGTTTTATTATTTATTTATTTTTTAAAGATTGCCTGGATAAAAAAAAGCAAAATTAATGAGATCTTAGAATAATTAAATATTACATACCAGTTGCTTAGCATAGAATTAAATTTTAAACATAGATAATGCATATATTTGTTTATTTAATATAGCCATTTTACTTTATACTACTTGGTTATTCCATCGACTAAAAAACTATCGCCAAATTACAAGATTAAATGCCAATAATGGTTGACTGTGAATGTCACATTCAGTGATATTAGACTTGAAATACATGTTTAAAACATCAAGTGATTTTTATTTGTCTTTTTATTATTATCTTTATTAATGTTTTACTAATTTATTTGTTCTTTCATTATTTAAAATAAAAATTATGTCAATGTGCAAAATTTGACTATTAGTTTGGTGATTTATCGAATTTGACGAAATTGGTCCATGGGATAACTAAGAAGTACCTTTTACTTTAACATTTAGTACATTTTTTATTATTTTTGTGATTTACTTAATGATTGCTATATTTAAATATGTGTTTGTACTTTCAAAAAAAATTTAGTGTAAACAGAGTAAAATGAAGCAGTTAAATTACAAAATAATCATATTGGTTTAATTTGCACTCATTTTTTTTTTTTTTATTCCTTATATTTTAAAAGCATATATTATGAATTTTGTAAAATATAAGGTGAAATATAAAATTGCTTAAAGGCATAGTTTCCCCCTCTCCTTTTTCTTGCTTTCTTTTTAATCCATGTATAATTAATGCTATATTTATAGATTTGTACTTGTACATTAATTAATGCACTAACAGGGAAAAAAATGGTCATGTAAGAGTTATTGTTATACTTCTAATTCAAGTTTTTCCCTTTTTTTTTCTTTAAAGGCTATTAGAGTTTTCTTTCTTCTTCGAGATTTATCACTTACATTAAGGAATGAACCAGAAACACAACTTCCTTTGACAAACTTAGCTGCATGCATCAAAGTAAATGATGCCCTTGATCTAAGTAAGTAAACATTTTTACCATATTAACAGCCAACTATGTATTATTCATTTCTGCTGACAGCTTTTATTATTACACGCTACTTTTAAAAGGAATGAAGTGTGTTATGTAAACCAGATAAATATAAAGCAATAATAATATTAAGTTTCTAAAATCATGTAATTTTGTGAGGTTAACTTATACAGAGTTTCCCACAGGTTTAAAAAGGGGCAGGGCGCTACTGCTCTGAAAAGGGCACTATTTACATTCATCAAGGCACTTTTTTTTATTTTTAAGGGCACTTTTATAGAGTTGAATCTAGAATCTAGCAACTCAAAAAATCATAAAAAAATGGAAATTTCGTCAAAGAATCGAGAAAAAAAATCCAGAAATTTCATCAAAAAATCGAGAAAAAAACCCCAAAAATTTCGTCAAACAATTGAAAAAAAAAATTTTAATTTTGTTAAAAAATCACGAATAAACGACAAATATTGTTGAATGATCGCGTAAAAACAGCCGATTTTGTTAGAAGATCGCTAAAAAACGGCAGATTTTGCTAAAAAATCATGAAAAAATGACAAACTTCATGAATAGATCAAGAAAAGATAGCAAATTTTGTTAAAATATCACAAAAATGGCAAATTTTGTCACCTTTAAACACAAAAAAACACAAATTTAAAAAAAAAGGAGCTCGGGGAAAAAAAAAAAAAAAAAAAAAGCACATAGTTTATAAAGGGAATAGAATCGCCCCCTCTTTTCTGCCGCCTTCATTGTAACTTTTCAGAAAATTTGCTGTGAATTTTATTTATTTTTATTATTTATTTATTTATTTAGTTATTTATTCTTGTGTAGGATCACCTCTTTAATGCTGTCAGATTTTTTCCAAAATTACGAAAAATTAAGGCAGTCATTTCCTAAAATAAAAAAAAAAAAAACGGTCATAACTCAAAAAATTCTACATAAAATATTGCAAATTTTGACAAATAATCGGAAAAAAAATCATTTCCATAAATTAGTGGGGAAAAAAATCACCAAATTAACACTTGCTTCTGCAATCCTTTGTCAAAATTACCATTTTTGTTGCAATTCGTAAGCTTTTCCCCGCGATTCTTTGATGAAATTTGCATTTTTTTTTCCCCAAACGATTGACCAAAATTTTTGTCAACCATTTGTTGAAATGTGCAACACTTTTTCTGCCTGAATTTTCCGATTGAAGGGCTGCGTTTTTTCAAGTGTGGGGCAAGAAGGACACTATTTTTTTGAATGATCGGCAAGAGGGGTGCTAGCTTTTGGATAAGGCGCTATTTATAAAACTAAAGGGCAGGAGGAGTGGAGCGTCCCCCTGATACCCTCTGGGGGAAACTCTGCTTATTATCAGACTCATTTGAAATACATACAATGACTGGTGTATTGTACAGCTATTAATGTACATATCTGATTTGTATTAACTTTTTAGTTTTGTTATGAAATAATTTTCTCCTATAAAAATACTAATTATTGTTTTATTTATTTATTTTTTGTAAATAAAATTTTATGACAAATTATGTAAATGAATAAATTAAAATTATTCAAGGCGTTTCATACTAATATCCATAGTTCATCTTTCACTTGTTTTAAGATTTTTGTATGTGATCGGTCACATTTTCTACAGAAAATGTTAAGGAGCTTACAAAATTATGCTTTACTGATAAAATCTGTTTATCAAAGTGGTGATTCCTCATCAAAAGCTAAATTATTGAAAAAAAAAAAAAGCAGTAATACATCTTCTGGTGGTCTTTTTTGCATCTCTTTAATTAGATACATACCAAATTTCATACTTTTCTAATGAATGGTTTTGACTACAGACAGCTTAAAGTAGGACTGTAATGGAGAGTGTATGCTGTATAACCTCTAAATTTTTTTAAGCTCCATATACCCTCTCTTTCTGAAATAAAGCACTGGCATATATTTTACACATGAATGTTTATGACTCTACTGTATGCCTTAGGATTACAACACTGATTCTGAGATAGGTGAACTTTAATTTACATCCTGTATTATGCGCGATGTGACAGTCGGGGCAACATAATTACACAATTGCCAATTTAGTGCTTATTTTAGTTAAACATATCTACCTGAATACTTAAATAGTAACCTTTTGTTTATTTAATAGCAAGTATTCTGTGATTAAATAAAGCAAAGATTGCTGATAAAAAGTTTTGATATACATTATATTTTTAAAAAAGAGGGAAGGGGGAGATTGGTAATCCAAATCATGTTAAGTAATCTAGACAGGTAATTTTTAAAAAATCAATGTATAGATGACAATTAATGTGTTTAACATTGTAAATGCAATTTTTATGTTAAAAGGTTTTGTATGCATTTGTTATTTTACATTTTATAAGAATTTGATAGTTCTCAATGTTTTATGCCTATATGTAACTAAGAAAACGTATGATCCAATAAGTACTTTTCTTTCTAAAAGGTGAGAAGTTTATCTAACAAGGAAGGTCTCCATTGGGGGCATACTCAGAATTTTTTAAAAAAATACGAATTAAACTACTCATGTAGGTAATAAAGGATCAGTGAAAATTAGCGGCGGAATTACATTATTAGATATGTAAAAAAATAAAATAGTTTGAAATAATTGGCGTGAAAAGCTGAAAGCGATGCGGGATTTTGCGAGCAATGCATTTCCTCGCTAAAAGCAGACGATTTTAACGAATCTGAAAATTGATTTTAATTGACTTCACTGTTAAAAATCTGCAGCATTTACTACAACGTCACTCCACTACTTTATGGAATATCTCTCTTCTGACCAATGAGAAAGCTCCATTTCACGGCCAAGTAACCGATTTCTATACAAGCAAGGGAGTGCGTTGCAACAAAATGCAGCAGATTTTTAACAGTGTATTTTTCAATTTGGAACAATTTTAATCAATTTAAATTGTGTTTTAAATGATAAAATATATTAATTTCATTTTGTTATAAGTACATATAAACGTATATGACAAAATTACACTTAAAGTAAAGTAAAAATGCAAAACTAAAATTACTTAAACTAAACTTATTTAAATAAATTGAACATAGAAGGTTTTTTCTTTAAAAAGTATTCGAAGCATTAAAGCGTATTTTTCAAAATTTCGTTTTTTCGCCAACCAGAGATAAATCGCCAAATAAACGAAATTTTTATTATTTTTTTACGAACGTTATAAGGAGGTTCCGCCGAAATTTTTTTTTTAAACATATACAACTACAGCTCATATTCAAAATATTAGAATAATTACCTTTTTTTTAGAAATTGAAAATATCGTTTGGTAATTTAATGTCTTTTAATGAAAATATGCAAACGATATTTTTATTAAGAACTTATTGTAGATTAAACTTACTTGTTATCTTAAATTTAATATCATTTTTGAAAAGATTAATTGCAAAAAAAAAAATATTTTGAAAAGTCAAAATATTAGAATATTTATTCAAGTGGTTCAAAATATTAGAATATTTCACATTAATTCTCCTTTAATTATTACCAATTCTTAACTGGTGGCATCATTGATTAAATTCAGACTATTTTATTTAAAATCAGTATTCTTTTTTTGCAGTTTGTTTCTTTTTCGTCTTAAAATGGGCCGTGTGAGTGATATTCCTGAATCTACTAAACTTCGTATGGTTGATTTGTATCGGCATGGTAAAAATCAATGTTTTATAGCGAATTATTTACATTGTTCGCAATCGAGCGTTAGTAAAATACTAACACAATATTCAAAAATTGGAAAATTTCAAAATAATCGCCGAAATGGTGGCCGAAAACCAAAAACATCTGCTAGAGATGACAGGAAACTGAAGCGTATAGTTAAGAAAAACCGTTTTAAAAGTGTGCGATTCTTGCACCGAAAATGGAAAGAAGAAGGAGTTGAAGTTTCTACATTGACAACATTAAGACGTCTCCATAAATTTAAATTTGAATCTTGTGTACCGAAAACAAAACCTCTCATGACTGCAAGACAAAAGCGTATAAGATTGAATTGGTGTAAATCAAGACGTTTATGGAGCAATGAAGATTGGAAAAATATATTATTTAGTGATGAAAGTATGTTTTGTGTTTCATATGGTAATCAAGGTATTCGAGTTTGGAGAATGAAGCAAGAAGCATTTGATAAAGAATGCCTTAAACGTTCCGTAAAATTTGCTGCTAGTGTCATGGTTTGGGGTTGTATGAGTGCGGAAGGACCTGGAAAGTTATGCATCGTCTACGAAAAGGTTAACTCTCTGATATATCAAGAAATTTTAGAATATTACATGATTCCATCATCAGAAGATTTATTTGAAGATGATTTCATCTTTCAACAAGATTTAGCATCCCCGCATACCTCGGTGTCAACTAAGAATTGGTTCCGCCAACGCAACATTAAGGTACTTCCTTGGCAACCAAATTCACCAGATCTTAATCCCATCGAAAACTTATGGTGTATAATGAAGAAAAAACTTCAAGAAAATCCTCCTTCAAGTAAAACTGAGTTAGTGGCACGTATAAAGTCTATTTGGGCTAATATTGATAGAAATGTTTGTAAACACCTTGTATATAGTATGCAAGATCGATTGTACGCTGTTATGAAAGCTAAAGGGGATGCTACAAAATATTAACTACCATTTACTTCATATTCATAAGGTAATATTGTTACGTAAAATAAAATATTCTAATATTTTGAACCAATCTAAATTTTATTCTAATATTCTGGTGTGTTTAAGGAAGCTATATACCTAATTTATTGTGCTGTATTTTATATTTTATAAATATTAAAATCTTATCTAAACATTCCAGATTTAATTTATAAGAAATTTAATTGCATTTACTTAGTATAAAAAATAAATAAATGACAAATAATTTTTTCTTATTACTTTTTCTCAATTATTCTAATATTTTGAATATGAGCTGTATATGAGAAGAACATTCTGTAATTTTTTCAGATATTTCTGAGTATGCCCGTATGGAGACCTTCCTTTTGTAAGCTTGGTTAAGATATTTGTATAGAAGCATAGTCTTGTATTTTAGTACTCTGAAACATCAATTTTAAACATTTTTATTACAGTTAATAATAATCAATGGAAAATTCCACCGTATAATAATAATCAATAGAAAATTCCACCGTATAGTCTCTTCCAAAGGCAAATTGCTTCATTATGTAGACACTTCTTTTACTGATATTTACCAAAGCTCTTGTTTTGTTTAAGTATCTAATTTTAAAATGCTTTACATTCACTTGTAGAAAATGACATTTATCTTAAACATATATTAATGGATGTATATTAAACTTTTGAAGTATGTTGTTGAGGTTCTGCAATATCTTATTTAATAGTGCGAGCCACTATTACCTGATCTCATTCATACAAATTTGTTTCTAATGTTTTGAGTTGACTGGTATTCATCCCCATCCCTTTCACTTTTATAATACTAAAGGATACTAGTAGGCTGCAAGTCATTTGATCTTGCTCATGTCACTTACCTTTTACAGCATACCTTTAGTGATTATCTAAAAAATTCCTTAACCTTTACATGGAGGTTTGGACAGCATCGATCCAGGTTTACATGTATTCTTGGACAGATGCTGTTCAAGCTTTGGTGTAAGACAAATTTCAGTATTTTTTCTTTGTAGAAAATATTTCTGAACCTGTTGGCATAGTAGTTGGTACATCTGATTACTATGTAATAATACTGGAGTTCAACTCTGTGTTAAGCAAGATTCTCTCAGCTTTTCCTCCTGTCAGGATTGATCACATAAGCTTGCTTGTTAACTAAATGCTGTTGATCATGTGTTAGCCTAACTATCTGACCAGGACAATTGCTGTCTAGCACCTCATAGCTCATGGTAAAAAAAAAAAAAAAAAAAAAAAAGAGAGAGAGAGAGGTTTTGTCACTATAGGCTCTTATCTTTAACAGTTCATAAACCACATATTTAGTTTTTTTAAGAAAATATTTCTAAACAGAGTCTGGCAGATCTCTCAGTGTCGTTAAATTCCCCCTCCTCCCCTAGACTATTTATGTGTAAACAAATTCAAGATTTAATTTGTATTACAATAGAAGGAAACATTTAATATGTATGAAAAAACTCCTGATGTTAATTTCATCTTGAATGGTATGATTTATTTTTATTTCAGATAACAGTGACTTGATAAGCTGTACAGTAATTACCAAAGATGGCCAAAAGATCAAAGGCTTTATGGTTATAGATCCTCTTCAGTTAATTTTGGTTGATCCTGATAATAAACGTGTTGGATGGGGGATAGCTAAATTTGTTGGATTTCTACAAGTTTGTATTTATTTGTTATCTTTTTAATTTTCATAAATAATTTTGTCTTAAAAAATAATTTTATAAAATAGTAGAGAGATTTTTAAGTAAAGGGTTACATACACTTCATTTATTTTTAACTTAAGGCCCCTGTTCCTGCCCGCGAAAACACTCCTGGGCTAATGCTATTCCTATAGGGAGGCATTTTTTTAATTATTCTTTTGCGTTTTGACATTTTTAAATAAGTTTTTTATATATATATATATATTGGATAGCTCAGGTCCCTCTCAAGATCGTTCCTTGATTACTTTTTCAATTTTGGTCACAGGTATTTTCTATTAAGTTACTTTCAATTTCTGAATCGGTTTTGGAAGTGAAAATAACTTTATAAAAAATATCTACGACCAAAATCAAAAAAGTAATCAAGGAACAATCTTAAGAGGGACTATCCAATGCAAAAAATAAAAATAATAATAATAAATAATAATAATAATAATAATAAAAACGTCAAAATGCGAAAGAGTTTTTAGAAAAACTTCTTCCCATAGGAATAGCATTAGCTTGCGAGTGTCTTCACGGGCAGAGACAGGGGCCTTAATCGTACTTATCAGTAAAGATCTCATACAAACTCAGTTTTTTGTACTGAATAGAAAAAAAAGTCCAAACTAGGTGTTTATCACAAAACCTTTGATTTAAATTGTCAATATGCTCTATCTTTTGAGCTACCTATCCCTCAATAGATAACCTAATTAGCTCCCTCAATAGAGACCTAAGAGCATTGACAATTTAAGTCAAAGGACTTTGGTTCTACTCTCCTCGGCCTGTGCATTTTTTCCTCATTTATCCAGTTTGTATTTTGCATGATAAAATGATAGGTGTTATTATTAGTTTCTGAATGCTTTGTTATATGCAGTGTATTTCAAAAGTACATGAATGATTTCAATTCATATGTTTGACAATTCCTAAATTATCTAAATCAGAGATTTAATGTAACAGTTGAAATTTAAGATGTTAATGTTTACTGTAAAATTAACTCAATAATACTCAATATGAACACCTTTCATTATATTTATTATATGTAAATTACTGCTATTCTCTACTATATCAAAGAATTAAAACTCAGTGCTCACCAAACCTGATTTTATTAAAATTGCCATTCAAACAATTCAGCTTGTTGCATCATTTTTTAGTGACAACTATTCTATGATTCAATTTTTGTAATGTCTCACTTCAATTCTTGTAGCATGTATGCCTCGTCTACTCCCAACATTGAGCTATTAATTTTTTCTATTCAAAAGTGCACTAAGATTATATTAATACTTGGTTGGTAAAACATCAGTTTTTGACTTGTTTCAAAACTGCCTGATCTCAATCAAAATTAAATGCTAACAGACATAGTATTTTAAATTTTACTGGCCTCTCGTGACTGTAAAAAAATTTCAGTAGTTATAAAAATTGCAAGTATAAAACTTATGCTAAAGCTTAAATTCTGAAAAAAAAAAAAAAATTGTTATTCATATTTTCTCCTTGTGTTCATTTGTGGAAACATTCCTTATTATAGTAGTTCCTTTGCACATCATAACATGTTCCATTATGTCACTCATTCAGATATACTGGCCTTTTATATGTTGCCTAAAAAAGTTTTATCATATCCACACTTTCCAAAGAATTATAATATGTGCTTAATTAACATTGTATAAACAAATATAAAAAATGTACTTATATGTTTCTTAATTAAAATATATATATATATATATCATTTAAATTTTATAGATAAAATATTCCAGTAGTTTATTTTCTTAATTTTTATGAGAGGTACTTTCTTTGTTAAATTCCTTTTCATTGTCATTCTACTTTCCCTTCCCTTCCCTCTCACTCGTGAGTTATACAAAATTTTCTCATTGAGCATTGTGGATTTTCTAAGTAAATATATCTGTTGCCATTAGTTTTTTACTAAAATTAAGAAAATTTTCCTTCCAATTTTTACAAAAGTCTATACACCTATGTAAAATATTTTTCTAATTGTGTTTTCCAATTTTCAAATCTATAAGTTAGTTTCTTAATTTTCACTGATAAATAAAAAATCAATATTATTTCCTTTTCTTTTGGAAAATAAGAGAAATAGGTGGCAAGAAACAGATCTCCTTTTAATTCAATTTTAATGAATGTTACATCCCTCTGTGATTTTTGTATGAAAAGAAGCCTGTTGCTGTTAGTTTTTTGCTAATAATAAAAAAAAAATACTGTCAGATTTTTATAAAATTTTATATGCAAGTGTAAAATATTTTTCTATTTGTGCTCTTAAATTTGCACATCGATATCTTAATTAGCTTTCTTTATTTTTGCTGATTAGTGAAAATTTTTAATTTTTTTAAATTCTCTATAAAATTAGGTCCAGATGTGCACATACTTTTGCTATTTCATAAAAAAAACCCTTTTTTTGGCAAGTTTTTTAATGAATATTTTGGCTAATTATCAAAATATTGAAATTCTGAGTATCAATTTATTTTAGGATCTACCATGGATTACTCTAATCCAAATTTTCATATTTGTACATGAAGTAGATTTTTCTGATCATCACTGACGCACACACACATAAACAAACAGAGTGGACTTGTGTTTTATTAGTACAGATATTATTTCAAATAGTCCAAACGGAAAATTCTGATCTTGTAATTAGTTTGTGTGTAATCTGTCAATGATACATTTAGTTTGTGTGTAATCTGTCAATGATACATGTTTAGTTTTTCATTTTATTTCATCAAACATATTTTCAGTTTTCTTCAATAAATAATAATAAATTAAATTTTTTTTTTCCATTGCGAAATCTAAACTTCATTTGTATGTATCTTTTATTTTAGGATATTGAAGTTTCTGGTGATAAAGATGACAGTCGCTGTCTCCACATTACTATTCATCGACCTTCAAGCATAGCAGCTGGGAATATAAGATCTCCTTTGCTTGCTGCTAAATTTGTTTTCGATGATCATATCCGTTGCATGGCAGCTAAGCAGAGATTAACTAAAGGACGTCAGAAGGCTCGTCAGCGTAAATTGCATCAAATAGCCCGTTTACTGGAGTTACCTGATCATATTCAACCTTGTCCTTCACCTCTAAGACACAGCTTACATTCAGTTAAATCTTCAGATTATTCTTCTTGTAAGTATATAGAATATTCTCTCTTATTGTTATCCAATGGCTAATTCTTGAATATTTTAAAGGTATGGATCCAGTTGCAAAAATGTTTTAAACATTATTCTTCACCATACCAAAAGCCATTTACATCAAAATACTTATATTATTTAAAATTAAAAAATGGAAATCTTTATAAAGTCCCTTGATTTTATTAGCTGTATTTAGAAAAAACTTTTTCAACCCTCTGACAAGAACAATAGTTTAAATTCTGTTTTTCTATGGCTCATTTTTGTTTTGATTATGCAGAAAAAAGAAAAAAACTGAAATTTCATAAAATTCCAATTATTATAACTCAATACAATTTGGATATGAAAGATATAAAAATGGAAATTTACTGATTTATTTGACTTCTTGTTAACTTTAGGGAATGGTGCTTAACTACAGGGTATATATAAAAAAAAATATATTAAAATGCTTTAATTTTTCAAAGATAGTATTCAAAATAAGGTAAGAATTAAGATAACATTGTTGAAATAGTCTTGCCATTAATATCAAACAGTTACTTTTTTTTATATTTTTATGTGGTTCCTAGGCCTTATAAGTTGGGCTTGTCCAATCTTTCATTAAGCAGGGACTCATTTCAGCTCTTGGAAAGTAATGAAAGGTGAATTATTAATGTAACTCAAAACATGAACATTGCTTAAGCAAATATAAAATATTTTAAATAAAACATCCATTAAAATAGAATTTAAATTTAAAAAAAATGCTAATAACAGAATAAAGCATTAGGAAAACCTTCAAGGGCTCTGCATTGGACAGTTCGTCTGTAAATTGTTTGGAAGTTGTTCTTCATCTTATGACAAGTGCAGCAATAAAATTTCCATCCTTCCACAACTGTAATTCACCAATTACATACTTTAAATTTTCTCAAACTTCAAAGCTTTTCAGTACTAGCAATGGACAAATGATAATTAGTGCAAGAAAGATAAAAAATATTATAAAATTCAAAGTATCATAACTCTGTAAGTTTTGATTGTAAATTTTTTATGGTGGTTCTTGTCAGAGTATAGATAATTTTTTTTTCCTTTTAAGAACCAAGGACTAAAAGTTTTTAAAATATAATTTTCAGAAAATTAATCCAGACTGTTTCATAGACATAATTTAAGCCTTATTTTGAAAATTTTTGCTACCTGCATTGCTTACGTATCTCCAACAGGGAAAAAAATAAATAAGTGTGTTTCAATCTTTTTCGGACTTTCTCTTCCTGTATATGGTTTATTTAATCTATATTTGTATGTTAAATTTTAGACACTTTTCTCAGAACTGATTTTTACCCCTCCAAATATTGTGCTTGTTTAAGCAAAGTCACTGGAAATATTTGAAGTAAAGTTTTGGGTTTATTTTCTTTATCTAAGAAAATCTAATTCTTCATCTAAGCTGAAGCTTTGTTAAAAGTAAGATAAAGTAACTTAAACAAAAAAAGAAAGACAGATGGTAGTTAATATATAAAGGGCTCACAGAGGGTCTATAAAATCTATTTTATCCATTCGTACAGTAAACAGTCTTTTTATGCCATATTTTCTCATATACTATGCCATCTGTTTACAGACTTGGTTTACTGAAGGAATAAATAAAACAAATTTTATGCATCTTCTAAATGGACTATCTTAGTTTTTTTTTTTTTTCCCAAAATGGATTTGTGAGTCCTTCATACTTTCTTTCCTCATTCAGAAATGTAAGTAACCAGAAATTATTCTGAGGCTTGGTTAAACAATAAGCTGTAGCATTGCTATCTATTTCAAAAATAAATGGTTCATTGGTTAATATTTGAATGCAGAGCTTGTGTTATCTGAAAATAAAGACAATTAGAATTCCTGAAATCTATAACCCTAAAACTTGCAGATAACTTACAGATTTAAGCAATGAAATCTTCAGTTCAGATATAGGGACAAAATTTGACTTTTCAGGTGTGTTCATAATTATGTAAATACATAGCACCTATAGTGGTCGTTCAGTCCATCCGTCTGTCTGTCCGCATATAACAAAGCAAAAACTACCCAAACGAATTGTTTGAAATTTAAAATACATAATTATTACATAATTTTGTCAAGTCATTTCAAATTTTATGAAAATCGAATGAATAGATCAATTACAGGGGCAATCAAAAGTATTACATTACATTACAGTCAATGGGGGAAAAAAGTTTCAAATGCATTTTAATCGTTTGAAATTTTAAATACATAATTATTGCATAATTTTGTCAGGTCATTTCAAATTTTATGAACATCGGATGCATAGATCAATTACAGGGACAATCAAAAGTATTCCGTTACATTATGGCCATTGGGGAAAAATTTTGCAAATGCATGTTACACTCATTCGAACATAATAAAATTGATACGCATCTATAAAGTACATATTATAATATACATTTTGCATAATCTGTGGCGCAAAGAACATTTGTTATTGATTTACAAGGCCACACAAAAGTATTCAATTACATAATGGTATAGGGAGAACATTGTTTGATGAGCGTTTTAATTGTAATTCTCTATTTACAATTTTATGAGAGTAATATTTTTAAAACTTCTTTATCGTATGAATGCACCTCATTTGCTATGCTACATGTGCAATTTTCAACTTGTGTTTATTTTTATATCAGTTCCATACATTTTTCAATTGTAATTTTCATTAATGATACTGAACTCATGTTTTTTTTCATGAAGGAAGAATAAATTTATTTCTGAAAAAATTCTAGGTATTGCTGATATCACTGATAATCATAATCTTTTTACCAAATAATATTTACAAAGCTTTTTTGGTTATTAAGTCTGGGTAAACCTGAAATAAAACTTCCTTATTTTATGATTTTGATGTGAATTAGTAGTGTGCTTTTATGAGGCAAATTTCAATGAATAATTTAGAAAAAATTCATCCTATCTTCATATAATGAATATTTAATTATACATTATTGGTTATTTACTTGATCTTTGCTTTTAATATTTTAAAAAATGTCTTAAGCTTTATTATTTTAGATTATTACTTTACTTATTTTAATATTTTGCTATATTGTAAGCATTCATTATAATTTCAATTGTATTTATAATTGCATTCAAATTACTGTTTAAAAAATGTAAACAAACAATGACCACAAATCCACAAAATTCTAAAATCTGCACAACCTCTGGTCTGAAACTGTGCGGTTTGGGGATACCTGCTGTATTATAACCTATAGGCAGCAATTTATTTCAAATGCGTCAGTTACTTTTACAGGAGTCTACTGTTAGATAAGAATATTTAATTGATGATGATTATTATTTTTTAAAGTAATTATTTTAAGTTTTAAAAATGTAAATAAACTGTCAAGGTTTATTATTATACATGAGGTATTATTACAAATAAATATTATTAAATAAAAACATAATTTGAAGAACAAATTAAAAAAGCAAAATTTATTTCCTGCACTATTTAAACCCGAGAAGGAACAGTTATATATTTGATTTATTTATTTCATAATTTAGTATTAAATTTTTGTATCAAATAATTTTAATTATGTGAACATTAAAAAAATAAAAATGAAATTTAAACAATATGGTACTTAAAAACCCTAATCTTAGATTTCGTTCAAATGAAATCGAAATAAATCTTAGACTTTTTCTGAACATTTGCTTTTTAGATGTGTCTATTCTTTTTATCTATACCTACCGTAAACATTATACAGAATCTGCAAAACAAATATTTGCAAGTTAAATTTGGAAAAAAGTCTAAGATTTATTATGATTTCGTTTGAACGGGATCTAAGATTTAAGATTTTTAAGTACCATATTGTTTGAATTTCATTTTTATTTTTTTAATGTTCACATAATTTAAATTATTTGATACAAAAAATTAATACTAAATTATGAAATAAATAAATCAAATATCTTAATATCTGTTCCTTCTCGGGCTTAAATAGTGCAGGAAATAAATTTTGTTTTTTTAATTTGTTCTGCAAATTATGTTTTTGTTTAATATCTCAAGTTTTTTAATAACTACTGCATTCAGATGAGCTCATTTCAAAATTAACTGAGGGTACCATCATCAGGACTTCATTTATGCGGTATCGTATCACAATTACTCATGTAGTTTACCCAGGACCATAGTTAGAAGTGAACTATGGGGGGGTGGGGTGTGTGCGCTCAAGAGAACGTTTGAGGGGCTCATATTTTTCTCTCTTCCTCTGACCCCAAAAAAATATATTAGTACATATTCACATTGTAAGTTCCCTGTTTCTTATTAAATTGTTGTAATAGTTCCATTTTATGCTAAAAAAAGAATATGGTGATGAAAAATTTGAGTGTATAACTAGTTCAAGATTAAACATAATGTTGGCTTCATATGTGCAAGCAGGATGAGCAAGTGTTGAAGCACTTTAGTTACAATTTAGCAATTCTGCAAAACTTTGAAAGGGCCTCAAAATTAAATTAGATTTTTGAACAAAATTTTATTTGATGAAATACACAAACTATTACGTTCTCCCCTACGTAGAAATTTCTGATTTATTTTTCCAGATCTATACCGATCATGATACCTAGACTCCAAAACCACCCTCAATTAAAAACTCTATCTACCTCCGCGGTATCTTCGTAGATTTTCATTTCTCCATTGGGTTTTGCACAGATTTTCATTGATCCATTTCCAAATCGTCAACTTTTTTTTAACATCTAGAACTAAATTCTGTACATGCTTCTTGATACTAAATATTTCAAAATCTCTGTTTCATTTCCAATAAGACGTCGTAAATGTGCACTTTTTAATTCTTAAAATCAATTTCACTTTTTACGATGCTATTAAGTTATCCCGTCGACCAAAAAATTATCGCCAAATTCCAAGATTAAATGCCAATAATGGATGACCATGAATGTCATGTTCACTGACATTAAATACGATAAAGGTGTTTAAAACGTCATGGCGTGATTTTATTTCGACTTTTTATTTGTATTTTTATTATTATTCTAATAATTATTTGTTTTTTTCGTTATTTAAAATAAAAATTATGTCACTAAGTATAATTTGGCTATTAGTTTGGCGATTGGTATAATTTGGCAAAATATGTCAACGGGATAACAGAGTATTGATATACCACATTTGTAAGGTCCTCACTTGGCAGAATGCCCAGCCGATTCCATTCAGACTTTAGGGGGAATAGCCTATGAGGCCGAGATTACTTCTATGTATTCATGGAAATGATATTAAATATTGTTTTCATTTTTTTTTTCTGAGTAAAAATTTATTTTAAATTAAATAGATTGTTTACCTTCTATCAGTTCTTGGAATAAGCCTTTCCAAAGTACATATTTTCCCCCCTACATTTTTGTGAATTTTGATATAAGCATGTCTGTTTTTTTCTTTACATTTATATTTATGGCTAAAACAAAGATTTAACGATTGCTTGGCATCTGACTTGGCGGCTATGTGAGAAATTCGCCAATTCTAACAACTTAAATATTTAGGACACATGTAAGTCATATACTCACTGGGATGTACTTGGCACCAAAATGGTGTTATTTTGCCTAATATGGTAACCCATCTATTGTTGTTTATATTTTGATAAACTGTTTTTTTATCTTAATTTATCTTTTTTTCAAATTATATAAAATGTTTTATCTTCTATAGTTATTAGATGTTTAAAATTTAATATATTTAAAAAATGATTTATTTGTTATTTTTTTAAATAATAGAAAAATAATTTAAAAATGTATGTGTAACTAGTATTCGAAAATGAGGTTTTTGCCAAATTGACTTTGGAAAATAATTGTACTAAACCCTGTGCGTATATGATTGATATCTGCGCCAGATTCATATCCAATGCATGCAAATAATATAAATAAATAATATACACAATAATAGAAAGAAATAATTTTAAAAAATCGCAATCTGGCAAGTTTTAAAATCATGCCATGCAGCCGCTATTTCTAAAAAAGATTAAGTTAAACTATATTGCGAGGGAAAAAGTTATTAAGCTAAGTTTAATAATCACACTTTTAAATCATCTTTTTTTTTTAATTATGTTTGGCTTTTTATAACTTATTTTAATGTAACAGAATTACAATATAATATTTAAAAACAGATAATTCAATTATGGCAACAAAAAGATATTCGCCAAGAAAATTCGACAGATCTAGGATGTTTAATAAACAAACTCATCTCGAGATGGTACGAACCTACCCATTTTCGACATGGACTCACTCCTTTCGCCCATGCGCAGTTCTGTCCAGGTTCCTATCAAACGTGGTTCATCAGTAAGTACGAAATCCCGGCGCAAATGTCATATACGCACTGGGTTTGGTGCAATTTTTTTCTGATGCCAATGTGTCAAAAAACTTGCTTTCAAATACCAGTTACATATATATATATTTAAATTATTTTCTATTATTTTGCGGAGACAATAGGTAGAAAAAAGTTTAATTTACTTCTTTTCTACATTTCTTCAGTTAGAAGCTTCTTGATCAATATGTTTGAAAATGTCCTTTTATTTTAAAAATCATGCTTCATATTGTTTTCTGTTGACGATTCTTGTATTTGTACCAAATGTTTGCAAATCTCCGTTTCATTTCTAAGATGATGTCGTAAATATACCATTTTTAATTCTTACAAAGAAAAATCAATTTTATTTTTTATTTATCACGTAAAAATGATTAATTGCTACAGGAAATATGTCCATTGACCTCTGTATATATATTTTTTTTTGATTGGAGGGAATTATTTTTTAAACAATTAGATCCTTTGAAGAAAATTTGTGGAAGCGCGTACAAAATGTGGGAAAATGTCTAGTAAATAACTCGTTCAATGTTAAATTCCGTATTAAAATAACATTACGGAGTCGCATTGGAAATAAATAAAGCATAGCACTGCCGTGCTATGCTTTAATAAAAATTACGTTTTTACAGTGTTTTTCACTAAGACTGACAGTTGACCTCTAGGGTGTTTCTCTGATAATGGATTCTAGATTCCCCAATTGATTACTTTTTTCACACTACATTTGAAGTTGTTTCAGAGCTTTTAGAGTCAAAAAGAAAAAGAGGGGGGGAAATGAGTTATCTGAGATTTCTTTGAAAATTAGTGATAATCACTATAAAAGTCAGCTGCCAGTTGCAAAAAATGAAATGCAGAATAAAATATTATAAAACATAGTTTTTAACAACTTTTGTTAAAGATTATATTATAATATAACATTCGAAATACTTATAATTGTGAAAACAGAATATGAATATCAGAATAGAATATGCATAGTTGAAATGTTGTTTTCAATAACTTTCATGAAATAATTCTAAAATTATTTTAAAATATATGTAATAGTGGAATGATTTAATCTATTACAGTAATGCACCGAAGTCAATCCCAAGACACTGGTTTACGTGGTAGAACAGCTTCTGGTGCTCCTCGCCATTCTCACTGTCACCATCGACCTTTGCTTTCCACTTCGAACAGAGTTCCAGGGCATGCTGCCTTAAAACGCGAGACTGCTCCTTCAACTAGTTCAGATGGAGAGAAAAGTTTACATTCTGGGGAAAGAAGGCGTACTTCCAGTAGCCCATCATCTCCAAAAAGACATGGGTCTCGTTCACGAGAGTCATCTCCCAGGCAACATGGCGGTAGTACCAGTAGTTGTGAGGAAATTCCACTTGAGGATTTATCTCGAATTCACACTACACGCCATGGTAGTCCGAGTATCAGACGAAGGAGTGCTTCAGGTTTACCACAGGTATGCAATCACAAAAACTAATCGGAAATACTACTTTCTCATTGTAATTTTTCTATTTGCACTGTTTTAATAGCCTTTTTATCTCTTAATTACTTGGGGATAGTTTAGTTAATGGCTTATAATTTATAACTGAATGCTGTCATTAAACATATAAACAATAATAATGAAAAATCTTGATTGCATTTTACCTTAAAAAAATATATAGATTAATTATGCTATTAACAGCAACATAATATTCATATAATTTCATTGCTAAAAACATTTAATATCAGAATTTCTGTCTTATATAATTTCTAATATGTACATTTAAAACCATCATAAATTTCAACTGGAGTCCTTCATTGATTGGATTGTACTCAAAATATTCAAAACTAAACAAATTATATCTTTAATATTTGTTTTATCTTTTTTGGATAAAAATGAACACATATGCACTTATTAATATCAAACATATCACACACTTCATTTGTAGTTCCAAAATATTTGGGGCCTGAAGATTCTGCTTTGGTTCTACAAATTCCATTTGTATTCATTTTAATTATTTTTCCCTCCATGTTCATTGTGGTATAAGTTATTAAATTCAATGGTTTATATATTGTAATACAATTAATGGTTATATATATATATATAGATTGATTGAAAAATATTTAAGACTTTGAAAAATAGTTAATATGAACCAAACACAAAAGAGTCAAAACTGAATCTGAAGTTGAAAGTTTAAAACCCAGTACAATCCACAATGGGGAAAAAAAAAAAAAAATTAGCATCAACTCAATTTAACCCGAATTGTTGATTAGGTACAGATAAAATCAGAATATCCTACCTGATTCAGGACTCTTAATTCAACCTAATATCTTAGTCATTTTTGTGAATTAATCTGAATTTACTGTATTACTTTATTATATAAGCATGGGTATTTCTGCGATAAAAGTACAGCATACCTTATTTAGACCAGGATTAGAAGTTAGCAGTCGTTAATTGCCAAATGCAACTAAATTATTACATTTGGCAACCACAAAATTATACCTAGTGGTCAAATTTGCACCTAGCTTTATTTCTCTTTATTTATTTATTTACAAATGCTCTTATTTGGATTTTAGTTTGTTTTTTTCCTCCGCTGCAAACACTTGAAGAATCTGGTTTTCCATGAAATAATGGACAGTAACATGCGTTTAGAACAACGCTTGCATTTGTCAATCACCTTTAACCCTTTGACAGTCTAACAAAAAGACAAAATTGTAATGTTGTTTTCCCAGCATTTTGTTTTAAATGCATAAAAAAAGGCGATTCTTTTAACATTATATTAAAAAACTTAATTATGAATATGAATCTAACCTATGAGAGTATTAATATTTGTTCAATGTATAAAAAATGTTTTAAATCAATATAATTATAGTACTTTAAATAATGCTTGTGCTGCAGTGAAACCTGAAGCTTAGTGAATGTATTAACATGGACTTGTCAGTGAGAAGGTTAAGCTGACTTTACTTTAACCCCTTAACGCGCAGTGTTGCCGGGTCGGCAACACCTAAAGTTCTCCCTGTTTAGAGACACAAAAACTCCATGAATATTTTAAAAACTACTCTAATGGCTACTTTAAATCTTTCTTATGAGTTCTAGATGGCAGCACCACAGAGATCAAACTCTACTGTTTTTAAATAATAGGTAAAATGTTTTACTGTAGTATGCGCTTCACAGCAATGCTCTTCTCACTGCGCTTATCAATGCTTTACTTATGGGAGGTTACTACTTCGGCAACAGCTGTGGGTCATTCCACGTCAAATGAGCAAAAATGTAAAAAAAGCCGTGGCTGCATAGAATCCGACTTTAATAAAATTTGAGATACGTGTTCATTTCATATTCAAATATATGTGTGCACAATATTTTCACAAAAAATTAATTATTTTATCAATTTTGGACACTTAAAAAACTTGTGATATAGAATGGCTTGCGGATAATCGTCGAAAGTTGCAAGTTTCAAGTTCTATATTTTGAAAACTATTTAACAAAAATGAAGTTTTTTTATGATATTGAAATCTCTGGATATCAATCTTTATATTTATTGAGTAACAATAATTTGGTAATATCATAATTAATCAAAAATTGGTTGTAAATATTGAAATTTTGTAATTTTTTAAAAATTTTGAAATGTTATAAAAATTAAAGGATTTAAAAAACATCTCTGAAAATTGATGCAAGATGTAGTACTATGTATGAAGATCGAATTCTCAAAGTTTCAAAGTTGTTATTTATTTCCTTCATCTTCAAAAAAACTTAGAAACTTTTAAAAAAATGACAAAATCATAATTATTCCTCTTATGTTATCTCAAAAAACAATTAAAGGACAACTCCTACATCAACAATATTACACGTACATAAGAATTAATAAGTCCTGACACACTAAAAAAGTTTCAATACTGCCTTTTTAATTTCTAACATAACAAAAATGGGTTCAAAAAACTAATATTTGAGACATTCTAAAGACAATCTTTCTTTGAAAACACGCGCTTTTTTGGAAATTTCTTACTAAAAATAGACGTGTGCTGCCATCTATGTTTGTTAATTGAATTTAAGATTAAAATACAGTTATTTTAAGAAAAAAATAGTTTTTCTTCTATACAAATTTAAAATATTCTTGAGGCAAAAATAAACTGAAAGCAAGAATAAAACTCTGTATACTTAAAATATACACTTTTATCTGTAATATCAAAGAGTTTAAAACTTTTAAAAACTTTTATTCATCTCCAAAAAAAATGTTGACTTTTTAATCAGCAGTTTTCACTATTTATTTTTTTTTCTCATAAAGGAATGAAAAAGGCATGAATTAAATTATAGATGTATTAAATATATTCAATTAGCTATAATGGCAAAAAAAATTGAATTTGGAATAAGTGTCCTTCATTTTAAAACATATAACTGTAATATTTTATTTTTTCCACGATTTTCTTTATTATTTATTTACTTTTAAATTACAAAATAAAAATACAATTACTAAATTATGCTAATCTGTTACTTATAGTTCATTCTTAAGTGTAAATAATTTTTATCACAATCTTTCCATTCCTACGGCAAATAATCAAACTTGAAATTTCTAGCATGTACACAAGACCTCGATTTCGTATCAACTTAAATGTAAATTTTTATACTGAAATAAACTAGCCTGAACTCTACTACTTTGCGTTTCCTCGTAAATGATTGTGATTTACTTATATGATGATTTTCAATAAAATCTGTGACATGTCAGCCACACCTGATTTGCTCATTTGGTGTGGAATGACCCCTGTATAATTTAAATGGTTAGTGCAATCTTTACAAAACAATACCTGTGTACTCCTCTAGGCCTAAATAGATTGCCTAATTTTTTTTTCTTTAAATTCCAACTTTAAAGAGTAGTGCATTGGAAAGGGTTAACCAATGACTGATAAAATTGACCTAGGCTATGTGTCCCTAAAACTCTTGCATACCTTGTTCAAGAGCATGATTTAAAACTCTCATGCACCTGTCAATAAAATCTAAACTGATTTCACTTTAACCAATGACTGATAAAACTGACATTAAAGCCACATTCCTAAAATTATATTGACCCCATTTAAAAGATTTCAATGCTAAAAAGACCTTTAATTTATGATACTCCGTTGTAGTGCACGGTCAAATTAAGATACCTGAATTTAAAAGCTAAGTATCATGATTTTAATTTTTGTATTCTTTGTTTGTATTTTCATATTCTGTATTTATATTAGGTTCAGAAAGCAATTATTATTATTATTATTAATTAAGATAGGGATATAATGTTTAATATATATTCACCCTCCCCCTGTCTGAACATATAAAAATAGAACAATATTATTGTTAACATGGTTGCAAAAAGAAATGAGAAAATATGATTCAGTGTAAATCTGCAACCATGAAATGCTGTTTGATACCTAGAAAAAAAATTGTAGATGTCATTTGACGCCCAAATTCCCAATTTTGAACCCTTATTCAGACTGATTGAAGAGATCTATGCAATGAAATGTACTTGAAGTTGCAGCATTTAAAAAAATAAATAAATAAATAAAAGTCTCTTTTTGAAGCAATTTTTGAGCTTTGTGAATGATGAAACTCATAATTAAATGATATATTGATAAATTGATTTATTCATATCAAAATCATGCGGGAAACTACTCATAAACTGTTAATTATAAATTCACTTTATATACTCAAGAAAGAAAATAATACTTATTCTGATCAAATTATATATATTAGACTGGATAAATTTGCTTATTATGCAACATCTTTAAAGAACTTAATGAAAAGATACATTTTGATTTCTTTCAGAATTATTGCTTTGTTCATATTAATGATTTGGTTCCAGTTAATTGTGAGTATTTTTGCACTTTGGATAGATTAGATCTTTAGCACTTTGAATAGATAGATTACCCAGATCAGCTGTTTACATTTTAAGTTGTTGATCATTTATTTTAAAAAATATGTTTTTTCATTTTAGTAGTTTCTTGTACTAGCATACTTTGGATGATACTTATTGTTTGTTTCTTAGATTGTTTAAGAGGAAATTGGGAGTTATAGAAATTTATATTTAGACTGTATCTAAAATTTTTCTATTTTATTTCTTAGATTTTAATCATTGTAAGCTTCTGGCTTTTTTAATTGTTTTTTAACTTGATGACTTTTTTTATACCTCTTAATTAAAAAAAAAAAATTATTATTTTTAAAATTTGGTTACATTTCATCTTGGTAAATTTTAAGAATTATTTATTGTTAAAAGAAAAAAAAAGTATTAAAAAAACTGTGTTAGTTTTATGTCATTGTTATTGTCATCATATCATGTTTTGTAATTGTGACTTTAAACTAATAGTTCACTCTTTTTACGCATTGAGAAAGTGCCACAGTGACTGACACTGAAGCTAAAAAAATTATGATGTTTTAAGTAATTATTAAGAAAGTATAACTCTATAATAAATAAAATTTAATCAGAAATTAAAAAATTACTTAAAACAATAGATATTTTTTAATTTTATATCATATTTTAGACTGTCGGTCTTCGATGAATGATGCGATCTAAATGCAAAGTTCAGTATCAGTCACTGGTGACTGATGTGGCACTTAACCTGTTAAGACAGAGTAATTTTCAAACATCATTCCTGTGTTTATCTGCCAAAATGTAGATAATCTGCAGCTAGGGATTTCAAGGTTTTTCCTATGCTTTCACAATATGGATTTTGCATACTATAGTAATTTTAATTTCATTGTTAATAAAGTATTGAAAAATGGAAGCAATATTTTTCCGAAATTGATGTATTCACTTTAGTTAATCATTTAATTTTTTTTTCCCACCCCCTGCCCCCAAAGAAATGGAAGAAAAAATGTACTGTCTAATCTCAACTTATAAAATTATCAATTATATATATTAAAATAATAATCATAAAGTAGTGATATAAAGTAGTAATGACATAAAATAAATAAATAAAAAATTCTGAAAATATATCATGGTTGAGGGGAAAAAACTTTTAATTAAATTTGCAATTTAATTGCTGAATGAATTTATTTTAATTCAACATAATCTGTGATATTTTGTTTCTTCTAGGCAAGGATAAGTGCTCCCCCTGGTCTGTGTCATATTCATCCACCTTATAGTCCACCTAGTCAGAGTAGCAGCTCAACTACTAATTTAAGTGATAAGAATTTAGCATCTAATGATGAACTGTTTGATAGACCTTCGACCAGTGCTGGAGTGTTAGATTTGTCACCTAATGTGAATGATGAGTCTCAAAACACCTCTTTGCTTTCTACACCTGCACCTCATATAGCTATCAGTCCAACTGAAACTTGTGTTAAACCTTGCTGTGCAGTTGAACAATCAGATGAAAAATTCCATCCAAATATTTGTAATGGTTCAAATAATGGTGATAGTTCTGAACCACCTATTCTTGAAAGTGAATCAAATAACACAGGATCTACTAAAATCAAAGGAGCAATTCAAACTGTATAAAATACTTGAACCACAAGACTATGTTAAATTGTTGCCTTTAAAAGAAAAAAAAAAATCACTTGCTTTTATCGGCTTTACCACCTTCAATTTTTTCGCTTTGTAAAGTTATTAATGTATAGAATATAATTTTATATTTAATAATATTCTAGTCTCTTTCTTTGGTGATTTTCTTTGTCATACATATAGTGTGCATTGTTACTGACCAGTAGCTAATTTTTAAACCATTAATTTTAGAAGTGTACTGTGAAGTATTTGTCATATAAGAATTCAGCATTAGAATAAAGAAAGTTATTTTAAATATATAAAACCAGAGTTATATAAAAATAAAAATTTCAGAATTATTTATATGCTTTTGATATGATGCAGCATAATATTTGAAACATTTTTTCACTTGGAAGTATCCTATAAAATTAGTAAATTAAGAATTTGCTGTTGGTCAGCTATAATAGAACACACGTTTTGACACTATTTAATTATATACATATATATATATATGCGTGTGTGTGACATTTTAAAGTGAAAAACTCTAAACATCTTCACTGGTTCCTCTTTTTTAAAACACAGAGTCGTGGCAAGCAAGGGGAAAAAAATGAATAAAATAAATGTAGATGCTTCATTGAACTACATATTGGCTTCTCCAAAAAAGTTTATTCAAGTGCAGGCATATATAGTAGAAAATGTTCTCTTGCAAGCCCTCTTGAACAGAATCCACGAAAGAAGAAAAAAAATATTCCATCATTTTTCCGCTGTTCGTTCTAACCAAATCATCGGAAGAAAAAAAAAGAATATCATCTCTCCGTCATCACCACTCAACTTCCTTCTTAAATCTAAAAACAAAACTTCTAGAACATTCTATAGTCTCTAACCATGATTTTCACATGTATACAGAATTCATGTCCAGCGTCGAGATTAATTTCATTCAGACGATAATTTTTGTTTTAAAAAATTATTATTTAACTAATTTATAATCGAACGCTGAATTCGATATCCTGCAGATGATATTTTGAAACAAAAAAAGAAAAGAAATGAAATTATTGATACGTCCAAATATCAAACGTTGAAGGGGGGGTGGGAAATAAATAAACAAGTAAGAAAAATCATGCGTTAAGCATAGATTATGAAGCACTTTCCAACACTCAATGAAATCTTTAACAAAACTTTGTAATTTAGGGAAATAATAGTGTATAGCCAAATATACCCAAATATGTATTCCAGTACATTAGAACAGCCCTGTATTTCATATGTCACTTCATATAATGGGAAAATTTAGCTTAGCAAGAAAATACCCAGTAGCTTGTAATTTCTTTTTCAGCTATTCATACTATTAGATGGAAACATACTTGAGTACTTTTGTTCAGCTCTGTAGTTTACATTGTACCTTTATTACACGTCAGCATTAGGCTAAAATTTATTGTAAACTAAACCACTTTTAAAACAACTGAAATCACATTGTCATAAATCATCATTCATAGGCGTCCATGTACCGAATTCTTTGCGTGGCCCTGTATATCCCTTTATCTATATTCTGCAAACATTTCTCAGTAAATTGAATGCATCTCAGCGTAAAAATACATAGCTTATTTAAGAACCACGTTTAAATAATTTACGCTCATATTCAGTAACGTTGGTGAGCTCTTTTGGGTAGCCCTGTATATCAACTATAACATTTATACACACCATATAATGTGCATATATTTAGCGAAATATAAACGCGAATATCATAATTAAAATGCATTTCATCATCGGATACATATACGGTACTTCGGTAAGAATATACTCTTTGAAATCTTTTGTATGACCCTGTAAATGCTATGTACTTCATATTATGCAAGACAGTAGCGTATAATTTATATTAAGCTTCAGTGACATATATCAATTTTATTATACACGAAAAAGCTTAATATATTTAAAATATGTCACACACAATTCCCCGTTTTACCATTATCTAATGAAATACTTTTGTGTGGCCCTGTAAATGAATAATAGCTACATTTTCACCTTATATTTTATAGAATGCATATTTCAATATGTTTGACAGGGTATAACATCTTTAAAATTCCTTTGAAACGATTTTCCTTATAGGCCGTAATGTAATAGCAAACTTTTGATTCGCCCTGTAGATAAACTAATCATGGTAGAAACTTCATTTTCGATAGGACTTGTGCTAGGGTAAGCGTCATTAACGTCCTAAAATTTCATGGCAATCCGAGTATATTAACGATTTTTCCCCATGGGCCGTAATGTAATGGAAAATTTTTGATTCGCCCTGTAGATAAACTAATCATGGTAGAAACTTCATTTTCAATAGGACTTGTGCTAGGGTAAACGTCAATATCGTCCTAAAATTTCATGGCGATCCGAGTATATTAACGATTTTTCCCCATAGGCCGTAATGTAATGGGAAACTTTTGATTCTCTCTGTAGATAAACTAATCATGGTAGATACTTCAATTTCAATAGGGTTCGTGCTAGGGTAAACCTCAATAATGTATAAAAATTTCATAGCAATCCGAGTATATTTACGGGAGTTAGAGCGCGGACAGACGGACAGACGGACAGACGGCCAGACGGACAGACGGACAGACGGCCAGACAAACCGAATGCATAAGCACTTTTCAACTTTGTTGGAAAGTGCTAATAAAAAGAATGATATTTTTTGAAAGGTATGGTTTTGGAATAAAATTAATAGGACTTTCTTAAAAAAGTTGATAAAAACAGCGAAAAATGAATTTTTTTTTTGGAATATTAAGAAATAAAGTTTAATTAAGAATATTTTTAAATTAGAGCCATTTTTTTTAAATTTATGCATATTGGAATAAATGTTTTTTAAGATGAATAAAGAATTTATATCATTTCCATAAAGATTAATAGATTAGATCTAGTAACAGGATTTTAATTTAATAAGTTGAACTAAGTACGGAATATTGTGAAAAAAAAATTAATATAGAATAAGGTTAATTTTGGAAAAAAAATTAAATTTGTAATATACAGTCGAACCTCTATATAACGAAACTCCATACATCGAATTTCTCCATATAACGAATTTTTAGTAAGAACGGTCCCCTTTTCGCATGATTACATTAAAAAACAGACTCTATATAGCGAAATATCTATCTCCATATAACGAATTTTTTCATAAATTGATCTTAATTTATTCAGTTTTAAAAAAGCTTCGAAATCATATGGAATCAATTTTCCATCACTTATTTTTGATTTATCGTTCAGTGGAGAGGGTTTTTTTTTTTTTTTTTTTTTTATAAATATTACTTCTCTCCTTATTCTTTGAATCTAACAAGTTCATCCCACTTGCCACATACCTTTCAACATCCTTCTCAAAACACAGTCAGTTGAATTGTTACACATATAAGAGAGGAATCAATGAGAGCACATAAGAGAGACTTTCAAATGGAGGAAAATATCAACTACAATTTTTCATTCCTTGCTAAAATTTGAGAATTTTTTTTGTGAGCGTAACAATTGTAATTTTAAAATCAAAACAACCAAAAATTACAGATTTCTTCCTCTGAAATTTATGTAAGTCTTCCTTATTTGATTTTCATTAAGCTTTCAAATAAATGTCTTTTCTCTTTTTTGAAACTGCTTAAATAAGTAAGAAATAAAATGTTAGGTTAATATATACTTTTAAACATTTCAAATTCTTAATTAAAAAGATCAAAAATAATATTTGTTCAAAATTTACACATTAAATACTATTTTTAACATCATACTCTATACATCGAATTTCTCTATATAACGAATTTTTTACTGGAACGATGGATTTCGTTATATAGAGGCTCGACTGTATATATATATATATATATAATTGGTAGTGATCTACATCGGCCAAAATTTCTGGGTCCAGCTCGGCCCATATGGAAAGAATATTGGCCCTGATCAAGTGAATTAGTACAAAATATGGATTTTTATTTGTAGAGAGGAGTTCTGGCCAAAATACTTTTTTTTTTAACCTTAACTTTTATAGAAGTGCTTTAGGCTGCAATATTTATGTTTTTAATGAACATTTATTTCCTGTATGTAAATATTCTAGTTATCATTAATATTATTAATGGGATATAAAAATATAAAAAATGGTATGCAGTAAAATCTTCTAAGACAGAATCATATAGGAAATTAAAAAAAAAAAGCATTATAAACAAGTTCCCTTCTTAGCAGGCATAAATGTATATTTTTAACTAACTGATTATTGTATTCATTTTGCATGAATGAAGACATTTTTCAATTTAACCCTCTAAGTGTTTGGAACATAATATTCCATACACTAAGCTCCAGTTTTCACTGCAATTTAAGCAATATTTAAGATAATATAATTCTATAGATTTAATGAATTTTCAATACATTTTAGAATGATCAATAGTCTCAATGATTACATTCATGTTTGTAATTAAGTTTTTTTTATAATGTTGAAATAATCATATTTTCTTAGCATTTAAAACAAAATGCAGAGAAAACAACCTTACAATTTTACCCTTTTGCAAGACGCTTGGAGGGTTAAAACAAGATTCAGATATAGGCAGGTTCTTTTTCATACATTTTACTATATTTGAAAAAGCCTAAAAATCTACCATTTTAAAAGAATGATAAAAAAAATTATACAAAATAATAATAATGTTTGCCCAATTTTAATGATCTTTGAATGGACCAAATCATCAGGACTGAAAAATTTTGGCCCGTGCAGTCTAGAAAGAATGAAATCAGTCCTGACTCAGTGTGGGAAAAAAAATAAATTGGCACTGGCCCAAGCACCATAACTAGTTACTAGGTCTGGCAAGAGCTTTCTTGGCCATGCAGAACTTTACAAGGTGGCATTGCCCCTTACGAGCTATGCTCACCAATCCACTCTTAGGCACCACAGATTCTAAAAATATTCAGATCATCTTGAACTATGAAATAAATGTCTTGCATAGATATAATTTTAAATTGTTTCATAGCATTATTATTTGCCCATTTAAAATATGACATAATTTCTCCAATTTAGTGCTTTTAATTTATATTTAAATATTTATTATTTTGTAGTTTTCTTTTCTCTTTTTTATATTCATGAATAACATAATTTTTGACATAAATTTCAATATTTTTCTTTTTATAATAATCACATATAAATTTGTCATCATAAGGTGATATTATCTTTTGCACCATTTCAACAAATGTCAACAAATGTCAACAAATTAAAATAACCTTATCTAAAATATGATATATATATATATATATATATATCTTGAAATGATTAAAATTCAATTAAAATAATTTCTATTATTTAATGAATTATTTTTTAAATTTTTCCTGGAAAACATAATTTAATCACAATAGTTTCTTTACTTGCAATTGAAATAAAAGATAATTTCAGTTTGAAAATAACAGGAAAAAATTAAATCTGATAATCCTTAAATTTTCATTCTTCTTCCTTTTCCAACAAAAATGCAATTTTGTTGCCACCATGCCAAATGTCATTAAAATTGAAAAAAAAAATCTTAAACTAATTTAAATTTAAAAATTACAATAAAATTTTTGACATCCGTGGATCAATACAGATAGTTTTCATCATCAGACATTCCATATTTTATAAGAAATAGCTGTGAAATGTAATCAGTTGTTTCATAAATTTGTTTCATTACGATTTTATGTATAGGGTAGATGTATAAATGTAGTTTGTATATACAGCAAAACCTCTAAATAGTGGCCACCACTGGAAACATGATATAATCACTGTACTTCGGAGGTTATCATTATTCAGAAGTTCTACTTTTTAAAAGCTCAAAATTATATTACATTAAAATCAAAATAATTTTATTTGTACATTTAAAAAATATATATTATTATACATACTATTACTTCTTTTTTCTCAGATTTTTCTTTCGACAGTTTGAAAGCCATTCTAAAAGTAATTTATCAATCTCATTATAACCAACTCTTTGACGCTGAGTTTTAGATTCCAAATTCCCACTTTGAAATACCATTTCTAAATAAAAATCGATTTTTTTTTTTTCAGAATGTCATCTATTAGTGTCCTTCTGAAATTCTATATTTCAATTAATTTTCGTGCCCTTGCATCTTTTTGTTGTCCTGAATAACTTTCAACTTATCATTCAAACTTAAAAATTTTCACTTTGAACTTATTCTTTTAGTTAAAAATACTGGCTATGCATAGACAAGAAATATCATCCCATTATTCACAAAGAGTACAAATTACAATTGCATGCTTTTAAATTTTGTCACCCCAACCTCCTCTTGCCACACCTCTTTATAAACTGGGTTTTCCCAAGCAATTGATAGAGGTTAGTAGGGAAATTTTAAGAATGTTAAATAAAAAAATTTCTCCTCCACATTCTTTGCAATCTCAGTTGTAATTTTTTAAAAAACTGCTGTGAGGTGACGGTTGTTCAGAGGTTTTAGTATAATATTATTTCTATGAAAGATTCGGTAACACTAAAACATGACCGATTTCAGAGGTTACTGTTATTCGGTGTGACCACTATGGGAGGTTTCACTGTATCTGCATTGTAGAAAAGGCTAATTCTTAAAAATCACTATTTTTGGTTTATGTCTACAAATTGTAATAGTGATCATTGTTAGTAAACTAAGAAAAATGTACCCCCCTAAATCACTGCTCTTTATATATTTTCATATTACATCCAATGGTTCTAACATTCAATCATTTTTCCAAAGCAAATGATCGTTTTATGGTTTGTGGAAGCTATTTCAATGTACACTATATGGCCATTAATGACCGGACACTCAATTTTAGATATTTTATTAAATATTTAAAAGTATACTTGTTGACTCTATTGAAACTTCAATATTATAAAGATTATTTTTGACCTCATATTTATCAATGTCGTTTTGATAAGGAGGACAATTAGAGGGTGGGGGGACAACAAAAAAGTCAAAGAAAAAAATATTTGGGATCACCCTGTACATTAAAATGCACAAAATGATCTATCGCTGTTTAATACAAACATGTAGATACTGCATAACATCTTCTGGTTTTTGTAAGAATAGCACATTCATGGAAAAATAGTGATTTTTTTTGAAAATTTCAAAAAATTCTAGCATATTTTTTGTTTATATCATGCAGGATTTTCAACCAAATTTAATACCAATTTTTGAAAAATTTGCAAAATGTAATAGAAACTATATAGTGTAATTGAAATATGAGTAGTTGTACAAAATAATTTTTATCTGCGCATGCTCAAATAAGAGTAAGATATCACCAATAAGAGTGAGCCGATTTTTAGTTCTCTCTAAAAGAAGTTGAATGATAAGAGATTTTCCACAAATTGTCAATTTTAACTTTAATTTTTTATGTATGATTAGTTCTACTTGGATAACTACCAGAATAAACCTATTCCACAGTAAAAAAAAAAAAAAAAATAATAATAATAATAATAATAATATCAAAATCGAAATAATTGTTCCAACTCTGCTCATTAATATTAATCAAATACTAGCCTCAGTTAATAAAAAAAATAACAACTTGTGGAAAATCCCTTATTATTCAGCTGCTTTTAGAGAGCATATAAAAATAGCTCCTACTGATGATATCTTTCTGAATTTTCATGATATTTGACTGGATTTATTTTATAAGTTGCCCCATAGAGTTGACTATTAAATTATGTAAAAAGATTGTTGTTATCCTTCACCCATGCACAAATAAAAATTAATTTGTACAACTACTCATATTTCTTAAAATATTTAATATATTTATATTCTAATTGCACTGTGTTATTTCTACTACATTTTGTCAATATTTCTAAAACTGGGGTTAAATTTTGTTGGAAACCCTGCACGATATAAACTAAAAACATACCAGAGTTTTTTTTAACTTTTCAAAAAAATTGCTATATCTCCATGAAGATATGTCTCCATGAATATCTAGCTGAACATCAACATTGTTATTGTTTTTTTTTTTCTATAAAGCTATCATTTACAAAAAACAACTACACAAACAATTATTAATTTTATTACATATCATAGAGATGTATTAAAAGCATAGACTCACTTTTGGAGAGATAGTGGTATGGAATTTGACTTGCATCCTCCATGGAAAAATGTTTAATACAAATGCTGGTGTTATTGCACTGTTGAAACTTCACTGAAGTAGTTTTCTCAAACTGTGACACTTGCTATGAAAAGTGGAAAAAGCCATTGTATATTATTTGAGGGATTTTTTTCCTCCAATATCTGTACATTGTTTTTATGAAACACACTTTATATATAACTTATTTACAATGACAATTTAGGACTTCTGAAACCTGATAAATGCATGGTCTGTTATGTTTAGCAAATTAAACTAAGAATAAATTAATAAACTAAGAATAAGTTAAAGACCTTTTCTTAACCCTTTGGGGATGAGCGAACGGTATACATGCTTCATAAGGTACTTAAAATTAATTATTCTCACCAGTAAAATTTCATTGTAAATTTCCCCTTATTTAATCTGAGCATTTTCCCGATTCAATTAAGCAAAAATATCTGTTATTAAAAATGGTAATAAAAGATTAAAAATTGTGTAAAGACACTCATCTCAAAGGGGTTAACTTCAGAAAGCCAAATGTTTTCCTAAATGTTAATAAAATAACTTAATATGTTTTGTAAATAAATTCTAAGACAAAAAGGTTTAAAGTAGATATTAAAGATATTTATTTGTTAAACATCTTCACAATATATATATACACTATATGGCCAAAAACTGTAGCCAAAGATGCGATTTTAGACATTTCGTTAAATATCTAGAAGAATACATGAGGAATTATCCTGAAGTTCTAAATGTGTAAACTTAATAGTACAGGTCACACATATCTATTTTCTGAAATTCTATAGGGGTTCGTCAACAAATTGAAAAAGAACTAATATCTTTTGGATAAAATTGTCAAAACTAATGTAGCAAAAGCACTCAAACTGTAGATTATGATTAAGTGGCTTATTGTAATATATTGTGTGTGTGTTTTTTTTTATGTGGATAGCATGTATACTTGTAGAAAAATTAAGGTTTTTATAAGTTTTTTGCTTATAATTTGCAGAGTTCCTAATATAAAATTATGTTCTTTTCTGAAAATATGACAAATAACATTGTACACAATATCCTGTCATCAAAATTAAAAAATAATAAAAATTGTATGAAAAATGAGTAGGTTTGGAAAATAATTTATCATTGTGCATGCGTCAATATCAAAATTTCATTTGCATACTGTGTTGGCTAAATATATAGAGCAACTTCTGTAAAAGTTTCAAAAACATACCTTGAAAATTCTGAAAGTGATTGTCTATAGAATCAACTCAAAATAATCCATTATTCCCAAAATGAAGTAAAAAAATCAGGGGTTTTATCCAAATTTAGTACTATGTGCCATAATGTGTATTCTATATTGCCATTAATCAATGGATATATGGATACAATCCCTTATCTTTTTGTCTCACATTAGAAATAACAGATTTTGAGCTAACAGATTTTTTTTCCATGATCCTTTGATAATTTTTGCATTCTTTGAATAAATTTGCTTTTTTTTTTCCTGCAATCTTTTGAAGAAATTTGCTCAGTTTAGTCACATTTTTTGTAATATTTCATCCACGACTGCTATCCCTTCCCCCCCCTCCTATAAAAATATAAAAAAATTTTAATACATATTTCCATCGATCCCAGGAATAACAAAATTCAGTGCCGAAAAAGTGGAATTCTGCATTTCTGTGGTAAAGTAACATATCAGAATAATATTGGCTCATAAATTGTGTCAGGGCTTCTAGTTTTAATGTTTTAAGAGTTGTAATCTGTCGGGTTTGTAAATGAAAATGTTTCATTTTATAAATTCAATCACTCAGATTTTTCAGTCACAGAAATATATACAATAATTAACATATATGCTAATCTAATTCTTAAAACAGATATTGTTTTTAACTAAAGTTTAATTTTTTCAATAATTTGAAGTTAAGCTTTATTGCTATGCATCATCAGTAGCATGCAAAGATAATGAAATTATTTTATTGGCGCCTTGATATCAACAAAATTGGGCCACTATGACACAATTATAAATTTTGTTTTCAACAAATCTAAAAATAACATCTTTTTCACTGTTGCAAAATATACATGCCTTCTATTCACATTCACTATTTAAAAAACATTTTAACATGCAAGAATATTAATATATTGGGTTGGGGAAAAAGTAATTTTGCTTTTTTTCATATTTTTCAAAGTGAATTTATTTATATAAATTAAAAAACTAATCAATATTATATGTGCTGTTTTGTTTGATGACCTTTTGTTATTTTTCTGGTAAAACCATAATTCTGTCACTATAGAACTTCTGAGATTTCTGGGCAAAAAATTGAACAAGATAATTTTCATAAGCCTCTTTTGAAGCCAGCTTAACATCATTAAAAGAGTTCTGCAGAGAGCGGAACATATGGTAAACAGTAGAGGCCAGGTCCGGACTATACGGTGGGTGCATCAAAATTTCTCAGCAAAGTTCTCTCAGTTTTTGCCGAGTGGTTTAAGATGTGTGTAGTTTAGCATTGTCCTAATGGAAGACAACTCCTTTCCTATTGATCAATTCTAGCCAGTTTTTTAATTGCCTGTTTCAATCACATTAGCTGTTCACAGTAGATAGTTGGATTAATGCTTTGGCTAAGTTCGAGTAGCTCATGATGGAAAATTCCTTTCCAATCCCACCAAACACTCAACATCATCTTCTTTGGCGTCAAGCCAAAGAAGTCGGGCGTTGCCACTGTTTTTGAAGCTTCTCCGGGCTTCAACCACGATTTTTTCGTTCATTGCTGTCGTACATGATCAACTTTTCATCACCCATAATCATTCATTTCAAAAGTAGCTCTGTTTCGTTCCGTTTCAGTTGCGATTCACAAATGGAAACACTGTCCATTAAATTTTTTACTGTAAGTTCATGGGTAACCCAAGAATCGAGTTTCTTTTGGTATTCAGTCTTATGTAAATGGTTCAGAACTGTTTTATGGCCGATGTTTAGTTCCTTAGCAATGTCGCAGGAAGAAATATGTCGGCTTACCTCAATTTTGTTTTAAATTTCATCGACTTTTTCAACAATTGGCCGGCCAGAGCTTGATTCAAATATAACATCGAAATTTCCGATACGAAAAAGAGCAAACCAATTCAGACATCGGAGTTTACTTAAGTACTGATCACTACAAACTCCACATATTTTTTTATGAGCCTGCATGGCATTTTTCCCTTTTCAGAAGTAAAAAAGCAAAATATGATGAAAATTATCTTATGGAATTTCCATTTTCAAAACACAATAATTTTTGACTGATTAAACAGACGACGCTGCTTTTATATCTAGATTTTTCTAGAGACTGTTATCTTTCAAATGCTGTATAGTATGACTTAGTTGAGTAAGTATTGCTCGAGATATACGAGTTTAAAGTTATCTATTGAAAAAAATGAAATTACTTTTCTCCCAACCCAATATTCCCAAACTTGATATCTCGTTAGCCATTTACAATTTTGCAAATACAAATTTCATTTTTACTAAGACATCATTTTCACCTATTGAAAACTCGAGATGAATGTCTCAATCTCAAAATCAGCATAATGAAAACAATACTGAAATGCAACAGTTTTATGAATAAAAATTTATTATTTTAAATCATGACCTTAATTGCTGTTCTAAAATTTTAAAATAGCTATGTTTAATTGTAATACAATAATAGCTTTGCAATATGTCAATTTTCATTGTTTCCTCTTACCTCTTTAACAATAAAAGAGACCCAATCGCCACCAATCTAAGGAAACTTCATAAAACTTCTAAAAAATAAAATAGTATTATTTTTAAAAATAGCAAATGTAGGCACATCTACAAATAAAGGGCTTTCATTTAAAAAAATAATCATCAAAATCAGTTAAGTAGAAAGCTCAGGCCAGATGACTAAAAAAACAACCTGGTCTTTTAAATATATAGATGTTGAAAAGCTGCTGTTATTTTTGTTTTCGAATAGGCAGAGTTATATCATTAATACACATTAATAGAAAAATTTTCCTCATTTTAGTGTGGATTCAATTTGAAGTGCTTACTTATTCCTTGAATGATTTTATTCTTTTAATGTTAATTTTTGTGCAATTTAATTAAATTTATTTTAATGCTAGATTGATTTTTCTTAATGTTTGGCTTTTATAAAAATACTTTAAAATGCAAAGTAAAAAAATGTTGATGCAACTAGTGTAATTTATTATGGTTGTTATAAGACGATTACAATGGAAAACTAGTCGTTGGGGGCCACCGTAATACTTACCCATCATGGATATGTATATGGAAATAAAACATGAGAAAACTATTTATACAATGCATTGCAATTCATAAACAAAATTTAAATATTGTTAATATACATAGTAACGCTATATTAAAGAACTGCTGATGTACCAATTTCGACAAATTATATAAAACGCCAAACTACTCAAGTAGTACCGAACTGCGTAAAAGAAACATCCTTATAACTCCAAAAATAATGATTCTATTAACTAACAATTAACTGTGTCGGATTAAGCGTCTCATTTCCAATTAAAATATACCTCTGAATTGAAATTTGAATGAAATACAGGGTCATGAAAAATCGAAGAATGTGGAAAACAGGATTACAAATATCTCGGCAACTAATAATCCGATAGACTTCGTTCTATATGCAAAATGTGTGCTATTGTATTGCCTTTTACGTCCATTCCTTAAAACAAAAAAATTCGAAAATTTTTTTATTCCTTTCATCAGAACGAATTTTTCGAGGGTCCGAAAAAAATAGTTCCGGATAATCGAGGTTGCTGATATTAAATAGGCTTCGTCCCATTCTTACATACTAACAACATACAAAATTTCAAGTCTCTATCTCAATTTGTTCGGGAGATAGAGCGTTTACAGACAGACTGACAGACAGACAGACCGACAGACAGACGGACAGACAGACAGACAGACAGACGGACGGCAATTTTTTTTTTCTAAAAATATGTTTTTCGGAATCTCCACTATCTAAAACGTGTAAATCCGTCAAAAAAAAATTTTCGATTTTCAAAACGATTGCAAGACTTACCCTATACTACGTATGATGGGTAAGTAAAAAAGCATGTTTGCATTATGAAGTTGTATTAGAGGGAGAAAAAAAGGGGGGGGGGGGGGTTATGAGTAATGGGGATATTCCAAAATGAAAAATCCAAGAAAAGCATACATGAAAGACAAAAGGTTACAAAGTTCTGGGTTAGATGAAAGTCTATTTTTTTTTGTTGTTGTTGTTGTTAATTAAACATTTGCAAGCTGAATTTGTTGAATTTTTAAATTTCGTAAATTATAGAGCAGTTTTTTTTTTTTTTTAATTAAAACATTTTATAGTAATTGGTATCTAACACGTGGTAAAAAATTTCATCGTAATTGGAGAAAATGAATGGAACATGATGCTAAAAGTCTGTATCTGGAAAATATTTAACACATAAAAAAAAATTCTCATATGGAATTGGTAAGGTTTTTTTAACCAAGATTTGTATCAGAATAGCATGTTTTAATGCAGAGGTTTCAACACTTATTTTTTCTGCCAATTTTATAACTGGCATGGCAAAAAAAAATAAGCATCTACAAATTTAGATTATCAAACAGTGGATTTCCTTTCTAAAAAATAGTATAAGTCAATAAAAGACATTTCAGAATTTGGGTCAACATTAATTCTAGGGCCAAATGCATTGTGGATAGTGCGTTTCTTTATCAACAGTATTGTTGATTTCAAGCAATGTGTTTTTTACACTCTGTATGACATCTAGTACATCGCTATAACAACTAATAGTTTGGTTTCTCTGTACAGGACAGCCAATTCGGACTCCCTTAGCAATTTCAAATGGAAATTTTTACTTCTTTGTATGATAGGCATTATGTGTTTACATAAGATATAAATTCTTCTGAAATTTCCAATATGAAATTGGAAAATTTGAATAAAAAGGAGACCAAACAGGTAACATTGTAGTGTATACTGCATTGACAGCTGATACATAATCTGCTTTATTAATCTTTTCACAATTGGTTACACTTTGTAACTCATTTTTCCCCGGCAGAACAATTGGCTCTTGGTCATGTTCTGAGAAAGGAATTACAAATTTGGCTGACCAAAAACAGCAAGTAAATATTCATAATTGTCGCCCAGTGGCATTCCTGTAATAACTCCACCATTTGAAGAGAAAGATGACTGTGCATGTAATATTTTCAAATCCTGCCAAATGCATGCATGATAGCATATTTTAAGGCATTGTTTGCATCATGGATGCAAAAGGAGGAATGATATTGATGCACAGTTGTGCAATTCTTAACAGCAGAAAATGTGAGTGCTAGTTAAATCTATTGACGAATGTAAAATATGTATGGCACAGAATGTATGTCACCATATCTCCAGTCCATTTAAGAAAGCTCTGAAAGAACAGCGATTTGCCGATGATAATGAAGTCCAAGATGCCATTGAAAATTGGTTGGCAAATCGCCATCTCTTCAGTGTTTTCTTGAGTAGACTGAATATGTGGTGATATACACATTTTGCATTTGACGGTAGATTTAATTAACACACACATTTTCTGCATTGCACGACCATGCATTGATGCAATTTGAACACATCCATGATGTGAACAATGTTTTAAAATGTGTTCCCATGCTATCATGCATGCATTTGGCAAAATCTGATGATATTGCATGCATTCCCAGCACTCTGTTCTCAAATTATGAAGTTAATTACAGCAATGCCCACTTTCATTTGAATGACCCTTATATTTGATATTCCTGCACAAGATTTGGAATTTGACAGCATCTAAAATAATGCTTTTCAGTTCGATAGCTGAACAGCAATCATCTATTACATGATAATTTTTCTAGTGACTTGTCAATATTTTTTATAATTCTTTATACATTAGTTGCATTACTTACTGCAGTAGTATTCACTGAAAGAAATTGTAACTTTATATTTGACAGTTTCATGTCAGCATGATAGGCTCATTATCAAGGAACAGCAAATTTTTTAAATTTTGTTTAATCATTCAGTTATTGAATTTTATCAATTACCTCTTTATTAACATGGTTGATAGCCATGATCCCCCCCCCCCATGAGACCACTATGTCACAGGCAGTTTATTAATGCTATCATTCTGGAAACATTGTGGCTTTTTAATTTTGCACCCACTAAGTACTTTTCTAAACTGAAGTTTAAATTCACACAGGACAAAAGAGTGCTCTTTGGAGTTTCTATCTCCATGACATTCATATCTTTTTTTGCTGTTGATAATGCACAATAAAAAAATCTGGTCTTGTTGCAATTATGTATACATCATTTGCATATCCTTAAATCAGTAGAAATTTTTCCTTTTCATTCATGAATTTCACGCTATAAGACATCTTTTGAACCTCAGCAAACTTGTTTCATTGCAATGTTGTGTCAATAAGGGAACCTCAATAATCCAGTGGAAGCCTTGAAACCATTTCACCTTCTTGGCTTTTTTTTTTTTACTTTTTCATGCAACAGAATTCCAAGTATGTTTTTTTTGCTTTAGTATTCGAAAATTGATGCATAAACATCTTTATTTTTTCACAGCATTTTTTTTTTTTTGGGGGGGGGGGGGGGGGAGGGGAGGGGGTGATACACTTTCAGATTCTAATCTTTTTTTTTTTAAGAGCATTATAAATTTGAATTTTTACTACAATTAACCTTAATTAAGCTAGCTTTTACAGAATAACTTTTATTTCACTTAGCAGCGATAGTGTGTTGAGCTTATATTTTAAACATTTTAATTCAGTTTTGTATATGATGTATAAAAAATTTCATAAACTAAATATTTCATTTTTTAAATATCCCTTTTTTTTCTACTTTATGCAAAATTTTGATTTGATGGGATTTTAAAAAACTTTCTGTTTAGCATAAGGAAAATTCCAACCTATATAATATGAATTAATGTCACTTTCTATAACAGAATTCAAAGGAAACATCCTGATCATAAAAGTATGCAACGAAATTTGGTATTTATTTTCACAAACCTTTGTCAAATTTAGTCTTATTTTTGGCTATTTTTTTCCGGGTTTTTCATGATTTTTTTATAGAAAATATTTGTAAATTCCCTAACTTTTCCTACATTTTTTTTTTTTTTTAATTTCCCCGACTTTCCATGATGCTGGGAACCCTGTATGAAATCACCAGAACTTGTGATATTCACACACACACTCAATGAAAAATCTTGGCTTACAACTTGATTATGTCTAGTTGATGAAGGATTATAACAAACAAGTTCGTAAACAAATGAAAAGAAACAATGAAGTTATAAAATATTTATTAATAAAGGATTAATTACAACAAACTTTTTCAAGTTCATAAATAAATAATTTGTATCCATGGAATGCATCTGTAGAGTTTTTATCACCTTGCACAATATATAAAAAAGTTATCAAACAATAAAAATAGTAAAAATTTTAAGTACACCAAAATTGTTAACTTATCCAAAATAGAATAATTGCATCAAAAATTCAACAACTGAAACATTTTGCATTAAAAAAAATATTTCTGTGTTGATTCAATTAAGTGTACAAGGTAATGAAGAAAAAATGCTTAATAATGAATTGTTTTAATTAAAAAAAAATGAATGCTCAAAAATGAAATAACAGTAAAATAGTTTCAATTTAGGTGCAGAAATTGCTTTATTTAAAAATAATTCAAACTTAAAAGTTAACAGTTATGATATAAACTTCACCGGATAAAAAAAAAATTATATTTTTTTATATGTTTTTACCGACAATTTTTACAAGTACAATAATCTCATTTACTCTCTCATATGTAAAATGTACAAATATTTTCAATGGGCTATGGTCAATATTTTTAATTCTTGAATGATGCAATGTTTTAAAAAATCTATACATATGATTAAATGCTTTAAAAAAACATACCAACTTTAATAACTTCACAAATTTTCAATGAAAAATAATTATCCAAACATTTAATGCATTTCCCAAATAACATTTTGGGTAATTTGTATAGATTTTTTTTTTAATTGTGCTTCTATTTCAACATCACAAATTATCAAGACTAGTACAGTTTAAAAAAATATATATATAATTATTTTCTCTCACTATCAAACTTTGATTTTGAAATTATCACAATCTTATTTTTGTGCAATAAATCACATATGTCATTCTTTTTATTTAGTTGAAAGACAAGTTTAATATCAAAATAATAGAGAGCATTTAGGTTTATATATTTTTAAAGTTAAGTAGTAAACTTACATTGAAATAAGAGCATTACTTTAGAATGTAATGCTTGCTTAATAAAATAAAATAAAGTAATATAATCAGATATACTTCATAAGTAGTTTTGGTGCACCGATTTTCAATTGAAGATATATATTTGAAAGTTGAAATACATATGTGTTTGACAAAATAAATGTTAAATAACATACAACTTATAAATAGATGTTACAGTGTGCACACACACAAATTTACAAATATATATATATGTATAGTATATAGGTTTGATTAATCCTTTTTTTTTACTTTAAGATTTTATGCACATTCTGATTTTTATGCAAGACAAAAGAAATATCTCAAACTTTAATATTTTGCATATCTATCATAAATATCAGTTAAAACTATTCTTATTATCAGATATTCAAAGTTTTGAATAAAAATAACTGCTTACTAAGATGTTTCAAAATCTTGTTTGACTGAAAGCAGTTTTAAACATATACATAAGCTTAAATAAATATGTGTGTGTGCATATACATATGCACAAAATACTTTTTAAAAAAATCTTAAAGGCTTTATAAAAAAATAATTTCTGGTTACATAAATATCTACAAAACTACAACTACTATATCGTATCAAAAATATATAAATATGTTGTAAAATACATTATCTAAAAAGCAACTTAAGTAAAACTTCATTATACAAAAAATGTACAATACATGTAAAAAAAACTAACAACCTATAAACAAAATTCTATATTTAACAACTTCTAAAAATACAAAAAAAAAAAAAAAAAAAAAAAAAACTAAATCATTCCAAATTAGCAGTCTAAAAACTATATAAGATATAATACGTTGACATTTATTTAAACAAACTACATCGCATATTGTTTTTGTACTATGAAATGGCAACTTCATTTTCCAGCATAGCAATCATATAAATCAACATCAATTAGTGATAATTATAACTCAATTGATCACAAAAACTTTGTAATCACTTCCCCTCTCCCCTTCAAAGATAAAATTTCAATATATATAATTTAAAATATTTACATAACTGTATCACAGTGTAAAATCAAATAAGTGATAATGCTTAAGAGGAAGTTACAATAATTTCATTTGAAAGTAACATATAAACTCATTCTGAAATAAGAATTATTCAATACCATCTAGGAGTTGTAATTTACTTAATATAGTGAACATCACCTGAATGACTCACTATTTAATAGAATAGAATCAGTTGTTTTTATCTGCTGATTAAATTAAAAAAAAAAAAAAAAAAAAAAAAAAAAAAAAAGTTGTCTTTGCAGTTTTTTTTTTTTTTTTTTAATCATTAGCTTGAATGAATCAAAATTTTATCTTAGCAATATTATATGAACAAAGAGGTGAATGGCTTATAATACACACAAAATAATAACAAATGGAAAAATCTACATTTATATCTGAAGAGAAAGTTGATGCCTCTTCCCAATGCAGCATTACTTCATTTCAAAAATGTAAGGAAAGGCACATGAAAAAACATTATTTTCCCAAATTTTATTATTCAAGACACTATATTTTGCTAATAAGTTTCATTTCAAAATTGCTTATAAATTTCCCTTCTAATAAGGAATCTCTAAATATACTGTAGTTAAAAGAAATGACTTTAATACCATTTTAAATAACAAATATAGCAATTTGAAGTGCATAGTAATATCACTCGGCTTTAGAAATTCTGGATATTTCATTAGAAGGAATTTTTTAGAAATAAGACACATTCATTACATTTAACATAAAATATATCTGTTTCATGATTGTCCACAGAGTATTTTATTTCTTAAAAGAGAAAAATTATGTATCCTGAAGAATCTAACACTTTTTGAAAAATGCATCCTTCTTTAATATTTTTGCTTAAAAGAACACAGATAACAACTTATTTAATTTGCATCAAAATAGTATTCCATAATAAGCAACTATATCGTAATGCACAAGAAAAATAAAATTAATTGAATAGAACATTTTCATGAATCATCCTATTTGATGCAAAAAGAAGCTTAGAATTAATACAATATTCCTATATTTGTAATCTTTTCAATACAAAAAGGTTAGTGATAAATAATTTGTTGACAGTAAGAATGATTTCAAAAATATATTTGTAAGACAAGTTGCCAATCATATTGCAGAATTATAATAAATCAAACATTCTTTGGTGACGTGAAAGAATAATTTACACTTTTGGTTAAGTTTTCTAGTGACTAACTGTTTCTATTGGTAATACCCTTAAAAAAATAACACATATTGGAATTTGCTTCAAAATAGCATTAACATTTCATTATAATTAAACTTAAATATAATAGTTTGTAAAATTAATGTAATAGTTTGGCAGTGAAAAGCAGACATTTTTGAAACCCTAATCTTTCATTAATATAATACCTAGATCGGATGCCAAAATACTGAATCATAAAAAAGTAAGAATTTGCTATGTTAATAATATAATTAAAATATTTTGAGGGTAGAGAGTAAAAAATTAATAGTGAAGTACTGCTCACATAATGGAAGCAGGGAGGGAAAAACGAACATATGCTACTTACACAAGAATAAAAATAGGTGTTAACTTAAATCTTAAATAATATTAAGAATTATTTACCTTAAATTCTAATGAAAAAGATAACCAACATATAAAAATAAAAATTTGAAAACATTTACTTTTTAAGCTCATGGGAATTTTTCTTTTATATTTGCACTTGATTCTAATTATAAAAAAGGGTTAAAAAATACTGCAAGAATAATTATCACATTCATTTATAACTTTTAATATTTGATTTTTCTAAGAAATAAAAAAATAAAATTGCAATCAAATAACAATAAATATATAATTTGGTTTTAAACAGTATTTAAAAAGTATATTTTTTTAACATACATATAATTTGGCAAAGAAATGCAAATAAATTTAAGAAACTATAATAAATATTTATAAACTGAAGAAACGCATTAATATTTTTGAAAAATGAAACGTCATTTACATGATGTCAAAAAATGGAAAATGGAGCAGATAAATACAAAGGAAATATACAATAAAGTCAGCAGCACATTTTTCTACGTTCAGGTTGACCGACTGGTATTTTATATTCAGATAAAATGGCAGTATCATTATACGTCTCGTCTGCAATGATTGAATCCTGGCTTTCAAGGATCTGGAAATGAATTAGGAAATATAACTTATTAATCTTAATAATTTTTTAAAATTACAATTTACCTTTGGCAGTCACATCAGTTACATATAAACTAAAATTTGCATGTAAAAAAGAAAAAAAAATGCTAATAGCCCTTAAAATAGCTATAAAATTGTGATGAATTTTGAATGGTCATTGCAGTAAATAGCCTTTATGGAAATATAAATGAGTACATGTTTTTCATTGTCCAAGTGAAACAATGGGATAGATCCAAATTCTGATACATGACCAAGTGCTTAAAATGAGCCATATCCGTAGAAAAATTACAGAACAAAACATGGAAGAGCTTGAATAATCAAGCAGAAGTGATAAGACAATGAAGAAACAGAGTAATTTTCTTACACACATCAGATTTAAAACAATATGTGTTAAGCATTATCATGAAAAATGTGATCAAGCATATTACAATTCATGTAATGGATGAGTAAACCAATGTTGATTTTAATATAGATATGCACAAGTTAACAAGAATGCAAACACTTTTAACAAAGATACTTACAAAATTGACAAACTATAATTTGTATTTTGGGTTTTGTCTTAAACAAGGACTTTTGTATGACACAGAGAAAAAAGCTTCATACTTGAATATATATAAAAAAGCAAATATATTATTTTAAGGTACAAAAAATTATGTGTGGATTTTAGGGTTGCAGATTTTAGTGAGTCTACTGCATAAAATTTTCTTTATCAATTAAGGAACATTACAAGTATAAAAATAAAAGCATGTAACCTTTTTAACAAGAAATCTTGCAGCATCATCAACATTAACATTATCCTTTGCTGATGTTAAAAACCATCCTGAGAATCCTTTTTCTTTACAAAATTCATCCATTGATGAAGGATTTTTCACCGGACCTTCAGGTTCTAAATCACACTATAAAGAAAAATATGTTGCATTATATATATATATATAAATTAAATCAGTAATTCCCAACATGGGACATGTACCCCACTGGGGGATAATTTGACTTTCAAGGAGGCAATTTCAAATTTTTTACTCCCTCATTTTGTTTTCAGTTTCTTTCTTTTTTCTTTAAAAAGTAATACTGTAGACTAAAATGAATGAAATACAAATAAAATTTTAAAAATCAGTTTTTTTTAATTGAAATTTAGAGATATTCCCAATCAAAGTAGATTTTACAGAAGAATAATGATACAAATAATCTTTTTAAAATGGTTCAACATTGTTTTATACTATTAAAACAAGCTATAATTTTCTGTAATAATATAACAAAAATTTTACTTGCTTTTTTGTGATCTTTTGATGAAATTTGCTGTTTTTTGCATAAGTGAAGAAATTTGGGAATTTTTTTTTTCATGATTTTTTGACAAAATTGCCATCTTTCCGTGATCTTTTGACAACGTTTTGTTTATTTTTGACAAAATTAGCAATTTTTCACAAAGATCACATTTTTTTTTTTTTTTTTCCTGATCCTTATACAAATATGACGTGTTTTTCAAAATCTTAAGATAAAATTCAAATTTTTTTTGCGATTTTGAAAAAATTTATGTATTTTTCGAGATTTTTTTTTGAGAAATGCATGTATTTTTCACATATTTTGACAAAATCCACATATTTTTCGCAATCTCTTGACCACAACTTTTTTATTTTTTGATGAAATTAGATATTTGGAAATAAGCAAAAAATGGAATTTTCTTTTGTTTTTCGGATTGGCGAAATTGTGCTAAATTTCATTTTGGTGCTTATTGTGCAAATTTAAGAAAAAATGCTATTTCAGTGCAGATATGCACAGCACTTGAAACCCTGAAATTGTGTTCATCTTTGATTTTAATATTTTTTAAGTAATTATAAATACTTAGAATTTTAACCAATGATTTAAAAAAAAAGTAAATGGATAAAAATCACAATTAAAATCATTTGATTAAAATTTTTGACATCATATTGTTTATTATTGATCTGCAGATCAAAGGGATTTGACTGTATATTACTTCAAGCTTGAAGATATGTATCAATGCTATATTTTTAATTTTAATAAATACAGTGGAATTCCACTTATATGTTTCTCTCAGATAAACAATTCTACTCAACAGACCCAGTTGTTTCTCATTAAAAATTAACTGAGTTACACATTTTTTACATATGTTTCTCTCAATTATACGCAAAATTTTTGTATGTCTGGACGAAATTTTGTATAACTTATACTTTTTTCAAAACCTTTGTTATGCCTTTCATGACCATCATTCTGATGGGACTAGTGACCAACACTCTGACGTGACTAGTTTGGTTCACTTTTGTGAACCTCATTAGTCACATGCAATAGCGGACTGGCCAAACAGACTGGAACGATTGTGTGAATTATGATGACATTGTTGTCGTTTGCAGAGAGGTAGATAAGTGATTTTCTACACGCAATTGCAGAAGAAAAATTAAATTTTAAAGTAATAAATAAATAATGCAAAGGTGCAGTTAGTTGTCTACTCTATATGCTGTTTATAGTGCATTTTTATATGATGATAGTATTGCAGAGGTAACTTGCAGGAATGACAACGACATGTAAGACGAGTCTAATTGTAATGACCTATGATCCCACTCAAACTGATCACAGGGTTGGGTTTTTGACATGACAGTGGTAAAAACTGTGTTTTTAGCAGTTTATTCCATCAAAACCCCATCATTTTCAGTTTTCGTCCGATTTATAATGCAAATGCAGCATGCATTTCATTTTGAAGTTAATTTATCCTTGTTGTTCTCGTTATTTTCAATTACATTTGTTAAATTTGTTTAAAAGGAGGATTTTCTAAATGAGAAAAATCTAAAAATACAAGAGTAAAAGGAAAGAACATTATTTGTCATAATCTCCATAAATATAGATTCTACTAACTGCCATGAATATTAATATTAAATGATAATAAAAGGTTATTATAGTTATCAAATAACATTCAATATACATTTCTAATAAAATATTTAAATCATTTTAGGGGTGAAAAAATGTTATATGGTATAAAAATAAATGTCAAAAACTGCTCATTGAATAAATTTGAATATTATAATATTTCAAAATGCTTATATTATGCATTTCATAAATTCAAGTAAACAGTGTTTTTTATTTTCAGTTCAATAAGCAAAATCTTAAAATTTTTATATTAATAAAATTTTCATACAAATCTCTAAGACTCAATTTCAATTGAAAGCTTTTGGACTTAAAATTTAAAGAATAGCAAAACAATATTTAAGAAAAATCAGAATATAATAATAATTTTTATATTCTAGTTTTTATTTTTTAACTTTAGTGCTAATATGTATGAGTCTTATAGACCATCCCAGTACCTATATTTTTATATATAATTTTTTACCTGAATAGTCATGAAATATTTTTTAAATTGAAATTTACTAAAGCTACCATAAAGTCAGACTATTTATGTCCTGCTTACATTTTATTTAAAATTACTCGGGAATTATTTAAAGCAAATTAAAAGAAATAACACATTGCATATTTTTTAACATGCATATGACTGTTCAAGTAAAAAATCTTTTACCTTTAAAATTATTTTTAAATTATTACATTTACAGAGATTCTTAAATGCTTTTTATTAATGCAGATTTTGTTTTTATGAATAACTATACTTAAGAATCTTTCTGATACTGAATATTTCATGTAAAATGACTTAATACTAAAGATAGATTGAAAAAATAATTATTGTTATACTATAAAAACAAAGTACTAAAAAATAGGTTTTTGACAATTTGACATTTTAGACAAAGAGGTTTTTAACATGATGAATCACAGCAAAACACTGTGTCGGTTTAGCTGATGACGAGCCGCTATTGTTGTAGCTCAAAATGCGTCCTACTTTATTTTCATTTTATGATGATTTTACAAAGTTTTTTACTTGATTTATTAATTGTCACCAGTATTTACAGTGTTTTTTCACTATTTTGACATGATGGTAAAAACCGTGGTAAAATCCAATAAAAACCACCAGTCGTCAAAAACTTGCCAACTCTGCCGATCAATGAATGCCAAACTTTGAAGCTGCTGAGAGAACTTATTTGTCACAGTTCAGGAGTTTATCAGAAGTAAAAGCAATAATGTTAAAGCAGTTGAATTATTAACAGAAGTGCAAATTTTACTATTCAGTGTCAGCTCTGCAGAAAAGAAACAATCTAAGACTATAGATAATTATAGTGAATATTTTAACAAAATTTAAGATATTGTTGATTTTTTTTAAAATGCATGATTTACAGACCAAAGCGATTCCAGTGATCTCTTTTGAGTAATCTACATGCATAAAAAATATTTTTATTAAAACTTTTATAAGAAAATAACTTGATATGTACTTTTCACATATACTTTTTTTTTTTACCTTGCTCCATTTCAACAGATGCAGTAATACTTATAAAATTTCCGTATTTAATTTACCGCAACTTAAACACCTCAGCAAAACAATATTAAAAGAGATATTTTTAAAAATTGTTCTGATAATAGACTATTTATTGAGTTGTACGTTTTACTGAGTTCTACGTTTTGTTGTCCGGTCTCAAGTAAAACTTACAACTGTTGTTCCACTGTATATTTAAGGGAAAAAAAAGGGGACTGATCAAAAATTAACTCGGGTGACTAATACTTGGAAATAAATAATTGATTGTTAATCATACCTTATTAGCTAAAAGAACACAGGGAATTTTACTTCCATCAGGAAGAGTGACTTTAGAATCTAAATCATTTTTCCACCTCATGACAGCATCAAAAGTAGCAGCTCTACTTGCATCAAATACTATAAAAGCTCCGACAGCCTCTTTATAATATACTCGAGTCATGTTTCCAAACCGTTCTTGGCCTAAAAAACAAAAAATAATAATAATTTTACAACTAATGTTATTTTTACCACATTTAAAAGCAATAATTATTTATTTTCAACTGCATTCTCTATCAACATAAATATTAATTATTTATTTTTATTAAACTTTATTTTCAATAGTCCTTCACATGTCTCATTTACAGAGTTGTGAAATCAATTTTAAAAGAGTTTTACAAAGAATTTTAAAATAACTAAAGATAAAAGGTTTTTTGAGCACTTGTAGCACTGTAGCACTTGTCAGGCAGGCTAGCATGCTAACCACCATGCTACAAGGCTATCAAAACTTAACATTTACACATAATTTTATCACTTATAACAAATTATGATAATAAATTTGGACTAAGAATTTCCCAAGAAAATGTGAAAACTTTACTTAAAAGTAGCCTCAACCTCTTCAGTCCTGTGTTGCCTGTAAGGCACTAAAAAATACAATTCAAATTAATTCAACTCCTTCAGGAACTATTTCTTGGCCTCTTTAATAAATGCATGCAGATCATAAGTGTCAATACATGGACTAGAACACTGTTGGAGATGTTTTAAAACAATTTTTATTTGGTTTTTGTGGTCCCTTGTAATATTTGTCTCAGGACTGAGGAGGTTAAAAACATACACAATTATAACCACAAAAACCATATAATTTAACTTCAGAAAAAAAAAATTAATATTAGTAGATTGAAAACATTTAAATATATAATTATGTAAACATAATTACCAGCAATGTCCCACAATTGAAGGCGAATTAATGTATTAGCATCCCAGTTCAAAACTTTTAAAGCAAAATCAACACCAATCTTTTAATAATTAAGAAAATATACACAGATAAAAAATAATGTTAATTTTAGAAATTAATGCACATAAAGTACACTTAACAAATAATTTGTTTACATAAAAAAAAAACTTGTATAGATGTGCATAAACGTTACATATCCAAAATTTCATATTGATATCTCTGCTTCAGATTTTTATTAATGACTAGAATTTCAGATATGGAAAAAAATAAATGGTTGCCGATTATTTTATCGATGTTAGTAAAAAATTAATATAAGAATAATGATAGCATTACATTGTTTAAATAATACATGATAATATATGAATAATAAATATATGATAAGTAATTGTTTTACTTTAATTATAAAATTTCAAGAATTTCAGGGGAGGGGGGGGGGGAGGGGCGGGCATATGTACATTACATGTTAGTGATCATTTGGAGCTTATTTTCAACTCTTTTTTATTTATTTCAATTACAGCCTGAAATAAATGAAAAATAACTAAATCATAGAACTGAATGAGAAAATTTGATATTGTAAGGCAGAGTGGCTCACATTGAGCCGCCTTTTAACTTTTTTTTTTTTTTTTTTTAATTTTTCATCAATTTTCAAAATTTTACCTAGTATTCATTTTTTTAACTTTTGCTAACATTGTTTAAATAATTTTTGATCTTATAGCCATTAAATAAAAATTTAAAAAAACATATTTATTAAACTTCTGCTTTGTTCCAAGCTGTACCATCTGAAGAGCACCTTGGGACAGTCAAAAATAGATGTAAAAAGTTCAATATTGAATTACAATATACCAGGGGTGCAAAAAATGTTTTTTTCTCCAACATTTCCACTAATCCATATAAAAATTTCCCCAAACTGTTACGATACGTTATATGGACATGGTAGAGACACAGCAAAGAAAAAGCTGAACTTTTACAGTTTAGCAGACTTTTGATGAAATCCACTTTTTTTTTTTTTTTTTTTTTTTTTTTTTTTTTTTTTTTGTAGAATTTTCAAGAAATTCACGTTTTTTACACAATCCTTTGACAAAATTTGCAGTTTTTTCGCAACCCTCCCACAAAATTCAAGGTCTTTCCCAGGGCTCGAAAAATAACGTTCCCGGGAAACCCAGAAATCCTTTCTGGGAACGTACATTTTCCCACTCAGGTTCCCGACCGGAAACCTGCTTTTCGCCGTTTCTGCCGGCGATGTCGCGGACGCATTACAACGCATAAATTAAGCAAAAAATCGGAGACGGAATGCAAACAAAATAGCTCTTAAGCGGTCCGTGGGATACATAATTTCGTCAAAATATTACAGGAAAAGGCCAAATTTCAACAAAGGATCGCAGGAAGAAATGCAAATTGCATTAAAGGATCGGGAAAAAGGCAAATTTCATCAAAAAAATCTTGAAAAACGACATGTTTTCTTAAAACATCGCGATAAAACGTCAGGTTTCGTTAAAACATCACGATAAAACATCATGTTTCGTTAAAACATCGCAATAAAACAGTAGACTTCATTAAGAAATCACTAAAAAAAGACAAATATGATTAAGAAATCATTGGAAACAACAAATTTCGTCAAAAAACAGCAAATTTTGTCCAAAAATACCTAAAGAACAATAGATTTCGTCAAAAAATCGAGCTAAACAACGCAAATTTCATTTTAAAAATCGTGAAAAACAAGAAATTTCGTTAATTTTTTTTAAAAAAAAGATAAGTTTTGTTAAATTGTTGAGATAAAGAGGCAGATTTCGTTAAAACATCGTAAACGGCAGATTTTGTCAAAAAATGGTGAAAAAACGGCAGATTTTGTAAAAAAAATGGCAAATTTTGTTTAAAAAATTATACAAAACAAAAAATTTTGTCAAAAATTGCAAAAAACGGCAGATTTTGTAAAAAAAAAAAAAAAAATAGTGAAAATGGCCCAAAATTCGTCAAAAAAATCGCGCCAAACAACGCAAATTTCATTAAAATATTGCAATAAAATGTAAGTTTTGCTAAGACATTGTGATAAAATGGCAGATTTCGTTAAAACATCGCGAAAATATGGCAGATTTCGACTAAAAATCGCAATAAAACGGCAAATTTTGTTAAAATACTCCACATAAATTTTTCCAGGAACTTGCACTTTTCATCTGGGAACCTATATTTTTCATGTAGGTTCCCAGCTGGGAACCTCAAAAATTTTTAGAATTTTCGAGCCCTGGTCTTTCCCATGATTCTTCACCAAAATTCATATATTTTCCATGATCTTTCACAAAAGTTCAAGGGTTTTTCACAATTATTTGACAAAATTTGCATATTTTACACGATCCTTTGACAAAAATCTCAATTTTTTGTGACTGTTAGTTAATATTCGTGTTTTTTCCTTTATTTCTTCAATGGAATTCGCATCTTTTTCACAATTCTTTGCCAAAATTTGCATTTTTTCAACAAATTTTGCATATTTTACACTATTTTTTGCCAAAAATACCTATTTTAGACGATTCTTCAATCAAAATCATATATTTTAACATCCTTTGAAAAATTCACATTTTTTTCACAATCCTTTAACGAAAATGTAATTTTTTTGCTGCAATCCTTTGACATAAATGTCATTTTTGTCACAATCCTTTGATGGAAATTTCATTTTCCCCTGTGATTTTTTGATGGAAATCTCATTTTTTCCGTGATTCTTAGACAAAATTTGCATTTTTTCGTTATTTGTTAACAAAAATCACGTTTTATCACGTGCACTTTGACTATTGTTTCGTTTTTTTCCGTGATCTTTTGAAGAAATTTTTTACAAATTGGCACGGTTTGTACTTACGTTTTTGTCGTATTTTAACCACTACTTACCCCTACCCCTTTCATTAAAAAGTCATAAAATTTTAATTCATATTTATATCGATCCCAGGATTGAAAAAAAAACCTAATGCAAAAAAGCGGAATTCCACGTATCCATGAAAAAGTAACATGTCTGATTATAGACTTACATAAATTCTGTATTATCATAGACATAGATTTTTTTTCTCTCCAAACTTTCTCAATATATGCAAAAATATATATTATTCCGATATCAATTTTGTAAAAGTCACCATATGGATTACTTTCTATTCTAATTGTAGTGGGAATTTTTCTGTTTTGAGTAATTATGTAATTCATTATTAAAATCAATTGTATATTTTTTGTGCAAAACTTCCCTAGATGGCCAAGATTTCTCCCAATCCTAGATTGCTGTATCAGACATATTCTGTACCTCTGCAATATATAATGAAATTGTCTGTTCAAGAAAAGAAATTTAAACTGATAAAGATTGTAAATTTTTTAAATTTGTGTGATGCAATGAATTTTTTATATTTAGTATTCAGTCTTGGTATTTCTTTCTAACTTTTTTTTTTTTCATGCTCCCAATATAACGAATGTTCTTTTTACTTGATAAAGCATATTCATAAATAAGGATATACACATCATTAATTGTTACTTCATAGTAATATTTTAAAGCTTGTAAAATACAAGGGTGCCGAATATGTCCGATAGAGCGATCTAAGATCAGGGGAAGTTTTGCAGAAACATCTACAATTGATTTTGATTCTTAAAAAGAAAGTACTTCTTTCATATTTGTACTATTCTATTATTACAAGTTACACATCATGTAGTCTCTGGAAGTTTAATTGTTAAAAATAGAGAGACAAAACTATACACTAATACTCTAAACCATTTTTTAAAGTTACCTTTAGTTTATTTTAATGAAATCCCCCACTGTTCCATTTTGATAGCAATAATTGCCTGCTATTTAATATTTTTAAACTGTTCATCTAAAATAATTAGAATATTGACCTTCTGATAATTTTAATAATTGATGTTATAGTTAATGACATTGATAGTTAAATGATTATCACAAATATTTTATTAATTACTAGAATCCTAATTGTAAATTTATTTGAAAAAAGCTGTTTTGTTTTCACTGGTATGCTTTCATTAAATTTTGTTTCTAAATACAGTCATAAAAACAATTATATTTATCACTTTGGTACTTACGTATTAACGCCACTGCAGCAGAAGTTGCGCTAATAAAGAGCAAACTTGTTGATCGTATGTGCACAAAAAAATGGCATCAAAAAAGAGAAAAAAGCATTAAAAATGGCGTCAAAAATCAGTGAATAATAAGGCAACTAGGAATCCAAAAGGTAACTGCATGCATACAATAAAATTGCTCTTTATTGGTGCATTAGCACAACTTCTGCTGCGGTGGCGTTAATACCTAAGTACCATTACTTTTTATGTGGCATAGATTACTGGAACAGAGGGTATCCATTATATTTCTTTTATTTACAATTAGATTTTGGTTCATATTGGAAAATGAGACTATGAGAATAGTTAATATTGTTGTTAGATTAATATAATATTTAAAAATTAGAGTATAATAACTATTAATTAAAAAACATTTTTTAAAGAAGTTGCAAAAGGGTGCCCATTATTGGCACATAAACACATTAATTATTACAAGTAACATTTCTAGTATAGTCTCTGGAAGTTTAATTGTTCAAAATAGGAAGACAAAACTGTACACTAATACTCTAAAACTTTTATTTTTTTAAACCCCCCCATTGTGTCACTAATTTGATAGCTGTAATTGACTGATAGTATTTTAAAGAAACTATCCAGCTAAAGTAATTAAAATATGATCGTCTGATAAATACAATAACTGATGCAAGCAGTCAGTGATTATCACGAGTATTTTATTACTGTTATCATAATTGTTAAATTTATTTGAGAATAACTAGGTACTTACGTATTAATGCCGCCGCAACAGAAATGACTCTATATTGGCCCATTTTCTGCCGAAATCCGATTACTTTGTTTTTAAATATAGTGTTTTGAATTTTGAAAGTGTTTTAATTTTAAATAAAGGGTACTTTTAGGTTATCCCGTCGACCAAAAAATTATTGCCAAATTATAAGATTAAATACCAATAATGGATGATTGTGAATGTCACATTCAATGACATTAAATGAGATTCATGTGTTTAAAATGTCATTAAGTGATTTTTATTTCGACTTTTTATTAATATCTTTATTAATATTCTACTAATTATTTGTTTTTTCATTATTTAAACTAAAAATTATGTCAACATGTATAATTTGGCTATTAGTTGGGCGATTTGTATAATTTGGCAGAATTGGTCGACAGGATAACCTAGAAGTACCAAATAAAGTATTTTATTTTATGATTTGTCGAAAAAAAACTGAGGTGTAGATTAAAAATCGCCAAATCTGTAACTGCGGTGGCGTTAATACGTAAGTACCAATAACTACTCTGTTTTATTTGTATGCTTTCACATTAAATTATGGGGTACTACTCTGTTATCTCGTCGACCAATTTCACCAAATTATACAAATTGCCAAACTAATAGCCAAATTATACATATTGATATAATTTTTATTTTTTATTTTATTACGAAAAAACAAATAATTAGTGGAATATTAAGAAAAATACAAATAAAAAGCTGAAATAAAAAATCACTTAATGACATTTTAAACACGTGAATAGTATTTAATTTCATTGAATGTGACGTACACGATCATCCATTACTGGCATTTAATCTTATAGTTTGGCGATAATTTTTTTGGTTGACGGGATAACCTAGTAGTACCAATTATGGTTCTAAATAGTGTCGTAAATACAATTACATTTATTACTTTTTCTGGGGTGTAGATTAATGGACTTTTGGTTGTTTTGATATATTTCTGATATTTAAAATTTAATTTTTATTCATTGGGGAATGAAATAATAAGAATGACTATTAAAATACTGTTGATTGATTAATATTGAAAAAACTGGAATATAATCAGGGATATGTTTATGAAAATTTTAGGTCCGTTAAGGGGGTAGTAAGGTTAATTCGAGGGAAAAAAAGCATATTTTCTATCATTTTTTGTAAGGATACAATTAATATTTATTTATTTGTATAATTATAATATAATTATATGTCATTTAAAGAGTATTCTGTGAAATTTTCATTAAGAAATATTAAAAAATGAGCCGATGACAGCGAATCTTCAAAGACGTCCCAAAAAAAAGTTGATTCGCGGTGAACCGCATAACTCATGACTGGATCAACTGAAATTAAAAAACCAAATTGATTTAATTAGTTGATAAGTTTCCTCAGGGAACGCTGTCGAGTTTTTTTTTTATTATTGATTTTTCAATTTTTTACAAGGCTCGGAAGTCAAAATACTGATTTTTCATCAAAAAAATCTGATATTTTGTTTTTTAAAAGTAAGTTAAAATTAAAAAAAAGAAAAAAACTCGACAGCGTTACCTCGTAATTTATATAAAGAAAGTGTGTAAAATTTAAAAAAGATCGGTTCAGTAGATTTTGAGCTACAGAGTTCACCGGCTTCGAAAAAGCGAAGTGTTAGAAAAACATGTTTAAAGTTTCACAGACGCTTTTGTCGAAATCGGAGGGCGGAGACTTACAAGTGTATATCTCCGTCAGTTTTACTTCAATTGCTTTCAAATTTTCACAGAATAATCTTAAGATGTTGTACATTAATATAAAATAAAAATAAAAAAATGCAAAAAAAAGAAAAAAAAAATACCTTACTACCCCCTTAAGAGCCCTTCACAAAATTTATCCCCAAACTTCAGAAAACATTTTAAATTTGATCCCAAAACAGGACCCTTCACAAAATTATTTGTTTTTTAAACAGGCATTTCAGCTTTCACAGAATTCCCCCCCCCCCTTAAATTGAACTTTTCACAAATTTAATCATTTAAAAATAAAATCTGGTCTGTAAATTAGCAGTTGAACTCACCGAAGACTAAGAACATATCATTAGCTTTTATATGTGAAGGATAGAACATGAAAACATTGATCATTTAAACAGAGTTTCCCCCAGGCAGGGTTGGCATGATTTAAATCAACTGATTTAAATCAAGATTTAAATCTAGATTTAAATCAAGTGATTTTTTTAAAAAAATCATTTGATTTAAATCAATTTTTTGCAATTTCACATGAATGCACATATCAAAGGAAAATTTTGGGTAAAACGTTAGAAAATGTATTAGATAACGATAGAATTACAAAATTTAAAGCAAGATATGAACAAACTATTAATGGCTGTTATTTTGCTGGAGTTTTTTTAAAGTTCTTTCTTTTAAATCAAAATGAAATGAAACTTAATGTAAGGCAAAATAATGAAGATTTGGCATTCATTAAAGAAGATTGTCTAAATCTTCTCATCACTGTAGCACATTTTCAAGCAAAAAACGGCCCATTTCAAAAATTACCATTGCTTGAGAAGAAAGTTTCTGATATTATAACCAGGGTTGGCACGGTTTAAACCAATTGGTTTTAACCATGGTTTAAACCAAATGGTTTTTTTCTCAAAAAAACCAATTGGTTTTTTTTAGAAGAAATCTAATGACATTTTCTTTTTTTTCTTTATAATTTACGTGTTTCAGATTATTGGACATAAATAATTTCTACTTTTATCACTTTATTTCAGTAATAAGTATTATATATAGTGGGTTTAGGTCTTTTTTTATGCATAGGATTAAACCAATTGGTTTTTTCTATTAAAAAAAGCAATTTGTTTTTTAGAAGAAATCTAATGACGTTTTATTTTTTTCTTTATAATTTACGAGTTTCAGATTATTAGATATAATTTCTATCTTTTTTTTTTTTTTTTAGAAGAAATCTAATGACATTTTCATTCTTTCTTTATAATTTATGAGTTTCAGATTATTGGATATAAATAACTTCTACTTTTAACACTTTATTTCAGCAATAAGCATTAGGTACATTGGGTTTATGTCATTTTTTTATGCATAGAATTCAAATCAGTACACATTGGTGAACATATCTATTGCTCTAAAGAAAAAACTTCAAACATGTGAATTGATCAAAGATAAAATAGATTCGATATTTAGTATAAAATATTTTAAATTTTTTAATAATGCAGAATATTTAATGCAATTAATAATGTAACACAATGAATTTTTAAGATTTTGCACAAGCTGTAAAAGAAATTTTTCTTTTGGGAGATTATCTTGAAGAATTAAAAGCACAAACTGGTTACTAGTTATAGCATTTTAATAATAATTTTTTCCCATCTGCTGAATCTAACAACTAAAAATGTTAACTTCAAATTGTCACTCAGAAAGAAAAATCCTAAGTAGTATTTGTAATTTATTATTTGAATAATTGTGGAAAAGAATATTTATCAAACTACATCCAAATGTTTATTATTAGTAATCAAAAGATTGTTTATAAAGATTTAGAGGGCATCAATGGTTCACTGTGTAGAACAGTTAAAATTTTCAACATAAGACTGTTTGCCAAAACTGTTTAAACTGAAAAAAGAATTTTTCCAATTTTCAGCATAAATTCACTATAATTATTAAATTTAAATTATTTTAAATGAAATTATACTGCTTATAAACCAATAATGAACGTTTTTATCAGTAAATATGCATGTATATGTCATAAGAAAGGATGATTTAAAAAAAACCCGGTTTAAACCAAAAAAACCTGGTTTAAACCAAAAAAAACGGTTTTTTTGGTTTTTTTCGAAAAAACCTGGTTTTTTTCCAACCCTGATTATAACAGATTACGATTGGCGGAAATCCTTTTATGTAATGAAAGGTAAAGAGAGAGAGTCAGCAAAATTGAAATTAAATTTATTTACCAAATATCAACAACCGTGGCTTCATCTACTGGAGTAAAAAGACAATTTTCTTCTTTTGGAGTAGTTCGTTCAAGCCTTCATAATAAATTAGGAGTAGACAAAGCTTCTAAATTAGTTTTTGTTCAAACAATTAAATCCCTGATTTTTTTTCCTATTTGCTTAAGAAATATAGAATTAATTGTGATTTTTATCCCTTAATAAATAGCTTGCATTAAATAAATACAGTAGACTTCTTCAAATCCACACAGCTTGAAACCAGAGGTTGTGTGGATTTTAGAATTTTATGGATTTCTGGTCATGGGTTTGTTTACATTTTTAAACAGTAATTTGATTGTAATTAATAATGCAACTGAAGTTAATGAATGCTTATAATATAGTAAAACATTAAAACAATTATGTAAGTTTATAAACTATAATAATAAAAATTTAGATAATTAAAAATGATTAAAATATTGAAAGCAACAAAGATGAAGTAAATAATCAATGTAAAACTAAATATTTATTATAAAGATGAGATGCATTTTTTCCTAAATTATTCAATAGAACTTGCCCCATAAAGGTGCACTACTAATTCACATCAATATCATAAAATATAGAAGTTTTATTTCAGGTTTAACCAAACTCAACAATAAAAAAAAAGCTTGATGAATGTATAAATGCATTTTGCAAAAAGATTGTGATCTCCACTGATATTAGCAATACCTTGAATTTTTTTCAGAAATAAATTTATTCTTCCGTCATGAAAAAGCATGAATTTAGCAATATTAATGAAAGTTACAGATTAAAATATAAAAAGAATTTATATAAAAATAAAAAAGTCAAATTTTGTCCCTATACCTGACCTGAGAGCTTCATTGTTTACATCTATAAATTATACGCGGATTTTAGAGAGTTGTGGATATTAGGGCAGCAGATTTGAGGGAGTCTACTGTATTTAATTTGTTTTTTAAATTTTGCCAGTTTCTATTCATTTACAACATATTTATTTCTTATTTGTTATTTAGTATGCACAATTCAATTACAAAATAATAGAATGTCTTTAGATTAAAGCCTAGATGTTTAATTTTTAGTACCAATCAGTAACTAAAATATAATATTTTCTTAACTATATAATTATTTCTTATAATATTTTTATAAATTATAAATACTATTTATTCTTTTTTAGTTATTTATTATAAAAAATTGTTTCATGTTTGCAAAAACATAAAAACACAGTAATTAAATATAGGATTCTAAAAAAATCAAATCCGATTTAAATCAAAAAAATCTGATTTAAATCAAATAAATCCGATTTTTTTGATTTTTTTTAAAAAAATCATGATTTTTTTCCAACCCTGCCCCCAGGTTTAAAAAGGGGCAGGGCACTACTGCTCTGAAAAGGGCACTTTTTACATTTTTCAGGGCATATTTATAGAGTTGAATCTGGAATCTAGCGGTTAAAAAAATCGTGAAAAAACAAAAATTTCATCTAAAAATCGAGAAAAATAACCCAAAAATTTCGGCAAAAAATTGAACAAAAACAAAAATAATAATAAAAAAAAAACGATAAATTTTGTTAAAAGATCCTGAAAAAATGACCGATTTTGTTAAAGATCGCAAAAACAGCAGATTGGAGTTAAAAGATCGCAAAGGGCAGATTTTGCTAAAAAATCACAAAAAACGCCAAATTTCGTGAAACACCACGAAAAAAAGGCCAATTTTGTTAAAAGATTGTTAAGGAGCAAGCCTGATTTATTGAAAAAGATTTTTTTTTTTTTTTAAAGAATACTTTTGTTGAATAGGGAGTTCTTTTTATTTCATGCACGGGTGCTTTCAGGATTCACATTTAGAAAGTTTTAGACAGTCAAAAGAAGATTGTGAATGGAGGGGGGGGGGGGGGGGGTCACCCCGGGCATGGAAATGGGGGTGCCAAATTTATACTACAAAAGTTGGGAGGGGAGGAGACCTCACATTCTAATTAACCCTCGGGTGCAATTTTCCCTTCACATGCCTTGGTTGTGAAGCAGGAAAATACGCTTTTTGAGCATTAAAAACACAATTTTGAAGCAGGAAAATTAGTTTTTAGAACAGAAAAATTCACTTCTGGCATTAACTTTTTTTGTGTATCTCTTTGACGAAATTTGCATTTTTTCGCGATCTTTTGGCGAAATCTGCCGTCAATTTGGGATATTTTGACAAATTTTGTGTTTTTTCGTGAATTTTTGGCAAAAAGTGCTGTTTTTCTGCAAATTTTTTTGACGAAATCTGCCTTTTATCGCGATTTTTTGACGAAAATTACCGTTTCTCATGAATTATTTGACAAAATTTTCCGTTTTATCGTGATTTTTGGACAAAATTAGTCTTTTTTTTTTTTTTTTTTTTTACGATCTTTTAAGGAAATCTGCCGTTTTTATGGGATTTTGGATGAAATTAACCATTTTTTCGTGAATTTTGCTAGAAATTATTCGTTATTTTGCGATTTTTTTTTGTGAAATTTGACCTTTTTTTGCATAATTTTTTGCCGAAATTACACGTCCTGTGGGACGCATAAGAGCTATTTTTTGCATTTTGTCGTTGATTCTTTATTTAATTTACGCATTATAGCGCGTCTGCATCATAGCTGGAGGGCTGCATTTTTTCAAATGTGGGGAAAGAAGGGCACTATTTTTTTGAATGAGCAGCAAGAGGGGCTCCTAGTTTTTAGATGAGGAGCACGAGGAGCGCTATTTTTTTAAACTAAAGGGCAGGAGGGGCAGAGTGCCCCCCTGAAACCCTCTGGCGGAAAATCTGATTTAAAATTCACAAAATTATCTCAAGGGTCATTCCATGTCAAATTAACCAAAAAAATTCAATATTCAACCTGACCATTTCTGATTTCAATAAAACTGCTAGGGATCATTCTCTATGATGATATAAATTAGAGCATATATTTATTTTTTGTTTATCGCTTTAAATTTTCATGCAATTAATTATTTAAATTTTGAAAATCATTTTTTGACTTGCATTAATATTTTCAATTTTGAATTTCTCAAGTTCTATTGAACATAGAAAATTTTATGACCATTCATTTTAAAGTGGAGTTTATAAGGTTTAATTTGGTATGCAATTTGACTATGCATAGTTAAAAATAAAATTTAAATTTCTTTAAAGTTTAAAATTTAAATTTTTTAAAGATAGTCATTTTTAAAAAAATTGAAAAAATTATAATTAAATATTATAAGCTAAAAATTCTGAAATTTTCAGAGTGGGATCTCAATGGGATCAGGAGTTATGAAATAAAAGCTGAAAATTACCATACAATCATAAATAAATAACAAAATAGAATTAAATTGCTATTTTAATGGTAATTTTTGCTTTTATTTAATAACTTCTGATCCCATTGAGATCGCACTCTGAAAATTTCAGAATTTTAAGCTTATAATATTACAACAAACACCATTTTTTAAAAATTTTTAAAAATGACTATCTAAAAAATTTTTTAATTTAAAATTTTTAAAATTTTATTTATTTTAACTATACATACTTGCATTTCAAATTAAACCTTATAAACTCCTCTTTGAATTGAGTGGTCATAAAATTTTCTATGTTTGATAGAACCAGGGATGCCACTCAGAAAATAGCAAAAAAGAGGAAATTATGCGTAAAGTAAAATTTACGACATTTTTCACAACTTTATGTGTGAATTTTGAAAATTATATTGTTTATAATAAACTAAATAAAGAATTACAGCTTTTCTTTTGTTGTAAACTTTTAATTTATAAGAGTAAGTTAGAATGATTTTTCTTTAGTTCACAGTATTTTACATCAATTAAGGTAACCCAGCAGCAGGTTCAGTGAAGAATTTTATGTATCGCATCAGTTTAAACCAATTCAAGTAACCCAGCAATAGATTCAATGATTATTCCACGAGTGAATAGCAAAATTTTGCAGTTTTTTTTTTTTTTTTTTTTTTTTTTTGACGAAAATAACTGTTTTATTTCATGATCGTTTGGCGAAAATCGCCGTTTTATTTAGCGATCGTTTTATGAAAATCGCCGTTTCACATTATGATCGTTTGATAAAAATCATCGTTCCACATCGTGATCTTTTGACAAAAATCGTCGTTTCACATTGCGATCGTTTCAGAAAAATCACCGCTTCGTTTCGCGGTCGTTTGACGAAAATCGCCGTTTCATATCGCGATCGTTTGACGAAAATCGTCGTTTTACATTGCGATTGTTTGACGAAAATCGCCGTTTTATTTAGCGATCGTTTGACGAAAATAGCCGTTTCACATCATGATCGTTTGACAAAAATCATTGTTTCACATCGCGATCCTTTGACAAAAATCACCGTTTCGTTTCGCGATCGTTTGACAAAAATCGCCGTTTTATATCACGATCGTTTGACGAAAATCGCCGTTTATTTAGCGATCGTTTGATGAAAATAGCCGTTTCATATCATGATCGCTTGACGAAAATCATCGTTCCACATCGCGATCGTTTGACGAAAATCGCCGTTGCACATCATGATCGTTTGACAAAAATCATTGTTTCACATCGCGATCCTTTGACAAAAATCGCCGTTTCACAAAAATCACCGTTTCGTTTCGCGATCGTTTGACAAAAATCGCCGTTTTATATCACGATCGTTTGACGAAAATCGCCGTTTATTTAGCGATCGTTTGATGAAAATAGCCGTTTCATATCATGATCGCTTGACGAAAATCATCGTTCCACATCGCGATCGTTTGACGAAAATCGCCGTTTCACATCATGATCGTTTGACAAAAATCATTGTTTCACATCGCGATCCTTTGACAAAAATCGCCGTTTCACAAAAATCACCGTTTCGTTTCGCGATCGTTTGACAAAAATCGCCGTTTTATATCACGATCGTTTGACGAAAATCGCCGTTTCATATCATGATCGCTTGACGAAAATCATCGTTCCACATCGCAATCGTTTGACGAAAATCGCTGTTTCACATTATGATCGTTTGACAAAAATCATTGTCTCAGATCGCGATCCTTTGACAAAAATCGCCGTTTCACAAAAATCATCGTTTCGTTTCGCGATCGTTTGACAAAAATCGCCGTTTTATATCACGATCGTTTGACGAAAATCGCCGTTTTATATCACGATCGTTTGACGAAAATCGCCGTTTTATTTAGCGATCGTTTGACAAAAATCGCCGTTTCACATTGCGATCGTTTCAAGAAAATCACCGTTTTGTTTCGCGACCGTTTGATGAAAATTGCTGCTTTATATCGCGACCGTTTGATGAAAATTGCTGCTTTATATCGCGACTGTTTGATGAAAATACCCGCTTTTTTCGATCTTTTAACGAAAATCGTTGTATTTCGCGATCGCTTGACGAAAATGGCTGTTGTATTTCGCGATCGTTTGATGGAAAAGGCTGTTTTATTTCGCGATCGTTCGACGAAAATCGTAATTTTATCTCGTGATCGCTTAACGAAAATCGCGAATTCTTAAAAAATAAAAAAAGCGGAAATCCGCCAAAAGGCGGAAAAGTGGCATCCCTGTAGAACTTGAGAAATTCAAAATTAAAAACATGTAAGCAACCCAAAAAATGATGATTTTTCAAAATTTAAATAATTAACTACATGAAATTTTGATGCAAAAAAATTTTTTTGAACATATATGCTTATTTATATAATTAGGTAGAAAGATTCCTGAGAATTTCATCGAAATCTGAAAGGGTCAGGTTGAGTCACTGATTGATTTGGCATGGAATCATGGCCGTAGCTAGAAGTAAACAATAGGGGGGGGGGGGGGGGGGGCTCATAATTTTTTTTTCTCTCTCTCATTGATACAGAAAGATAAAGCAATCCATATTCCCATAGTAGGTACTATGTTTCTTATTAAAAAGCATTCTAATAACTTCATTTTATGCTAAGAAAATTATATGATGATGAAAATTTTGAGAGTATAGCTGGTCAAAATTAAACATCATATTAGCTTCATATGCACAAAGAGGATGAGAGAGTGTTAAAACACATATTTTAGATACAATTTAGTAATTTTGCAAAACTGCGAAAGGTTCTCAAAACTAAATTAGATTTTTGAACAGAATTTCATATAAATTTTTGGAACGGAAATTCATTAAATTACCTTGGAATCTTTTCCAGGGGGGGGCTCAAAATATTTTAGAGGGGGGGGGGGCTGAGCTGCCCATAGCGCTCCCTTAGCTATGGTCCTGCATGGAATGGGCCACAAATATAAGACAAACTTCACAATTTAACAAAAACAGAGCCCTGTGAGAAAAGTCTAGACAGATCCCTGATAATAATTATACATTACTAAAAAAATAATTTTAAAATATATTCTTTGAGAGTGTCCATTACTGGCACATCTTCTCTACCCACTATGAAATTTTAGAAAGTCATGCTGTTAGTCTTAGTATTAGAACTAATACTATACATCAGTTTTATATGAAAAGATACAAATTTCATTATATCGCCTTTTATTTCAAGGTATCTTCAATCAAATTCCACTTTCCAACTAATCAAATTTTTACAAGGAAGTTGCTAAACATGTTTACAAAATAAAAATCTTAATAAATTCTTGCCCGTTTCATTAATTAAATCAAAGCATGTTTGAAAATTAGAAGCTTACATGTTATCTGCATGAACTAAAAGTTAATTTAAAATCTAAAGCAGAAAATAAAGCTGTCCTTAAGTGTACCGTGTTCCAAACAACACTGCCCTATACTAATAAAGAAATAATTGCAATTTATTTTTCAAATACAGCAATTTTGCAAACAATATTTATTATACTGTTTAACAATAAAACTTTTTTCTTCTACAAAAGTTATTTTAAACATGATAAAAAGAATACAATATCAATCAAGTTGGGGAAGAAATATTTTAAAATTTGATTTCAAACATGATTTATACTAGCAACAATATCTATTTTTAAGAAAAAAATTGTTGTGGTTAATGTAGTGAATAAGTTGCAATTTTTATACGCTAGATTGTTATCATGCATGTTGAATGTTACACACACACACACACATACATATATATATATATTCCAAAATCTTAATATTCAAAGATTTTCTTTTAAACTTGTAAGAAAATTGCTTCTGTAAAAGCAAATTTTTGAAAATTAAAATTATTCTGAATAATTTTTAATTGTATGACAGGTTGTTTACAGACAAAAATTCTTTAATAAAATATAGTTTCACGAAAACAGGCAACCTATAAATGAACTATAAGACACTAATGAATTACAATTAAATATTTCACTACGACTGCATTATTACTTGATAAATTGCAGCTAATAATTTTAACAAAAAGGATACAGTGGCTCTGTAATTCTGAGAAAAAAACTGATGAACGTATCTTTTGATGATACTCGTTTTACCAGTGCCCAATTCTCCAATGACCAATATTTTGTACAGATGTTCATGCTTATTTTGAGAAACAACCTGAAATCAGATAAATAAGAATAACAGTTGAAATCTGTTGAAATTCAGCTGGAAATTTAAAAGGAAGATGCAAATCTACAATGAAATATTTTAGAATCGTACAGCAAAGAATGTGATTACATAACCATGAGTTATTTCAAAAATTGAAAAATAAAAAGATTATAAAGGAAAATTCCTACAAACTAAATATGACACAGATCATAGTTAAAATCAAAACAAGAAAAATGTATTAAATAACTTGCCGAATTAGCCATCAAACTACTTTGCAGTTATATAATCCCTTGATAACTTGATACTCTCTTTTCCAAACACACACATCAAATCATTTAGCACGCGCTTGAATTTCAATTTCATGCCACTCCAAAACTTCATCACATGATAAAACAACACGTGACAAATTTGTTTTTGATTTTAAAAAGTGGCATCAATTCAAGGTTGGAGATAAAATTTTTTGTCGGACAAATAATTTTATTAAAAATTATTTTTTTCGATTTCACAAGTAATTTTTTAAATAAGTATACTTCAAATAAATTGTCAGGAATCTGAATCACAACAATATTTCGACCTAGGCCGTGTTCAAAAGCCACTTTTTTAGTGCGCGCGCGCTCAGAAGATTCTGCTTGGAGTAGGTTATATAGAAGAAGAGAATTTTAAAGTTATTCAATTATTGCATTATTTTTATAGTTCAGAATTGGTAAATACAAATACTATATCCCTTTATCCTTTCAAAACATGATTCTCGTAATGGAAATACATACCTGTGACCTCTCAAATAAAATTTAAAATATTCCAGGAAGTATCACGTGACCTATTTCATGTAATTAAGCCCGATCAGCATTTAAAATATGACAACCAACCCTGCTCAAAAGCTGACGCGCGCGACGCAAATAAAACTGATGAGCGATTTGATCACGTGATTGTGCGTTTTGTGCTTATCTGTTATTGGTTGCACGTTGTTTGTTGTCAAAGTTGGTAGGTTGACTGATACAATTTAACAATTGGTGATTTAAATTTTTTAATAATTTTATTTTTATTTATTTAAAAATCATTTATCAGTTGCTTTATACTTTTCATATTAAATAGAATGCTGTTGATAAACCAAGGTTGAGATATCCACACGGGGGACTAGCTAAGGGGGGGGACAGACAGGAAGGAGCCTCCCCTCCCAAAACATTCACAAATGTTGTTACACTTTGCAAATTTAAAACTTTTATGTCAAATTTAATTAAAATTTTAATAAAAACTGCGATACATTTTCTATTTTTTATTAGAATTTGCAAAAGTTACAACTCTAATTGGGAATATTATTAATTTTTTTACAAATAAGAACTGTATTACATTTTCAAAGTGCGTTAACTTGGCAAAATTATAAAACGAGTTGGCGAATATAAAAATTTGACTTGACAATATTAAGGTTTTCTCCCCCACCAATAAAAAGTCTTAGCGATGGCCCTGTATCCACATATTACAAGATTGATTTGTAATCTACAATACTGGATTGATTTCAATGAAATTTGCATTGTTAGTTAGATAATTTTTCCGAAAAAGTTTTAGTATGTGTATATTTCTTATTTAATGATTATATATTTTAATACCGTGTGGATAACAGGCCAAAATATGTCATAAAATATGAGAAACAAACGACATCCGAAATTATGTTAGTATAAGCAAAACACTTATTTATACTTTCAATAGAAAAATTATAAACATTCTAATCATACTTTATTCATTACAAAACTAGAAGGCAAACTCCAAATATTTCACCTCTTTAAAATATATGTATGCATATATTCTTAATTTAAAAAAATGTATATCTTTTACATTTTGCTTTTATAATATTTTCCATTTTGATTTTAACACCGTAAAATATCCACGCATGCATTATATTTGCATCCTAATATCAATAAAAACTTACTTCTAAAAGTAAAAAAAAAAATAAAAGAAGAAGAAGAAGAAGAACATTAATAATTATTTTATGCGTATACGAATATTTTCGCAGAAAACTTTTTTTTTTCATTTGCTTAATATATATATAAATCACTTTGGAACGATATTAATATTGTTCTAATTATCCTTTTAATATTCTAAATTTAAAATATTAAAGCTTTCTCCGCAAAAATCTCATTTCTCGTATTTAAATAAGTCTTTTATTATTATAACAGAAATACATGTGCTTCTGTATTATTAATATAAAATTTACCTTTAATAAAAATGTCTTATTTATTAATAAAAAGCAACCAAAAAAAAAAAGACACAAACCAACTTTTGGCCCGAGCAGGTTTCGAACCCGTATCGTCTGGGTACAAGCCCAGCACTCTGACCATTTGACCACCGAGCTCACATTCGTTTGTTACAGATTATCTTTATAATTGAATTGACACCACAAGTAATTACATCCGTGACCTGTTCTCCATCTGTTATTGAGGGAACAGTTACAGTAACCGGTGGCGCAGTAGCGAGTGCTGAACGCACATCCCGTCCACTATAGGCACCCACTCCATGTCCGTGGTCCTGAGCGCACGCGTGCAGCGCGCGTAACAGCTGAACACGGCCCTATTGTCAGTTTTTTAAAAATTAAAACAAGAAAGAAACGGGACAGTTGACTTTCAGAAACCAAAACAAGCTTCAGCTGTTTATGATGAAGTACCTTATTATATCAGAGTAGGATATTTTGGAGTAAAAGAAAGAAGGGGATGACGCCAAAATAAGAAAACATTTAATAAGCCAGTTTTTAATTCATAATACAATGAAATGTTACTTTAGGCTGCGTAAATATTGGGAGTTAAAACGGCCTGTAGAGGCACTGCTTGCAGCCTTCGGTTTAGGAATATTGTCCCTTTAATTTCCCTTTAACTAATGTTAAAGTGCCATTGAAATAACTCTTTATTGTAAAGGAATTTGAAAGTTTTAAATATTTAAATTCGGATAACTTTTACTTTGTTATGTAAGACAGAACACAAAGCTTAAAAATAATTATTCTGAACGATTTAAAAATATACATGTAACTTCCACGGCACTATCCTGAAGCGAAAAGTTACATCCATGAACATAGATTTACATCTTTTCTCCACCAGATGACGTATTCGAGAAATATGCATGGTTGGTGTCAAAAAATTCGATCCCTGTTCCCCGTGATTGTTTTGTTTGGGCCTCATGTGGATATTTAAATATGAGCGATAATGCGCATCATATTAAAAGCCGATAGCGCATTACCGCTCAAATTTAAATGTCCCTATTACACCCAAACAAAATAATCCTACTCTGATGTAATAAGGTACTTTATCATAAACGGCTGAAGCTGGTTTTGGTTTCTGAAAGTTCTCTACGATCAGTCTGAGTCTAGGTTTTTGAAAAAAAAAAATGCTTGTGAAATCATTCCTTTTTTGAAAAAAAAAAATTAATAAAATCATTTTTGCCATTTTTTTTAATAATGCCATTTTTTTTAATAATGCCATTTTTTTTAATGATGTTGTCATAGCAACAGTTATGTTACAATCATAGACCAATAAGCTTGATGGTCTGTAGTGAGTTTATCTGAAGTCTCTGCGAAAGGACTGTTGCGGATTTAATGCATAGTTTTATTAATGTTTACCATTCAGCAGATGTTTACATTTGTTCAAAAATGTTGTCTTTGAATGTTGATGCATTAATTCTGACAGTGTTAATAATGATTACTAATTTGTGAAATTTTAAATATTTTTTTTTCGATCTGTAATCGATTATGTGATTTTAGTAGTTCTAAAACCGAAGAATTGAATAAAAAATAAACTGTAAACTTTATTGTTAAATGGATACATATGCCACGTAAATCACTATTCACCTCCAATTTATGTTTCCAGATTCTTTAGTTTATAACTTCTTACCTAATGACATGGAAGAGCTCTATGATATATCCCTTAATGAATGTTTCCAGTTGCAGTTATCAGAAGTTGAAATGTTAAGCAGCATGTATCCAGACAGTCAGGAATTCAATATTTTATGCCCATTTGTTTTAAAAGATGTAAATCGTTTCATTTCTGGTGAAACGAAATACACGCCAAATCAGTTAGACTTCACTTTGAATTTGAAGATAGAAGAAATTAAAGTATAAAATTTTAAATAGTATTTATTGTTTTATTGATTTTTGTTATGTTTTTTTTTATAACTTTTACATTAGTGTTGAAATTTAGAAATTTGTCTCTGAGATGGACTTTTAAAGTTTCAGGGAAAGTTGGGAGGGGGGGTTGCACTTTCAAACCTGTAATAAACAGAATGTTAGATGTTTTTAAATTTTAGCTTTAGGAATAAGTGGTGGTGTGCATTGTATGGAAAAATGTATTTACATTATATGCAAAGTTCTTAACGATTTATTATTTGTTTTCGCAACCATTCTTTAAAAGAACTTTTTTTATTTTTGAATTGCAACTAAGCATTGTTAATAAATGGTTTATTCGCATTGCCCCCCCCCCCCCCCCCCCAAAAAAAAAAAAAAAAAAAAAAAAAAAAAAAACTTCTTTATTTGTTTATTACTATGTTTTACATAAGATAAAAAATATTTGTTTAATTTAAAAAAACTGTTTTTCATAAAATTCATTTTTGTGTGTGTGTGTGTGTGTGTGTGTGTGTGTGTGTGTTATTTATAAGTGTTTTTGCTCACAAATATGAAAATTATTTAAATTTTAGTTCAAATTCGAGAATTATTTCTATTCAAATGGGAGGAAAAAGAAATTGTTTATTACAATTCTTATATGAATATTGATTGTTGGTAATCTTAATCGCTAATGTTTCACTATGGCTTAAAATGATGATCTTCTACAATTTTAGGGTTCCCAAGTTCAAAATCAGTATCAGTTTCTCAAAAAATATTTGGATTTTTTGCAAATATGTATATAAGTTGTGATTCTTCCAGCCTGTCATTTTTTTTTAAATCTGTAACATCAACCAATATTGTTGCTTTTGTTTAAATGATTATTTTGATTTTTTAAAGTATAGGGGAGAGTGGGAGAAATGGAACAGTAGGTTTTCCTCTTTATGTATCTTTGTAAATATTTCATCTATCGCCAGAGCCCGATTAAGGTTGTGTGGGGCCGAAGGCCCAGTGCTTTTTAGGAGACCCCTCTTTATGCACATTTTCTCTAAAAAATAAAATAAAATGAAAACCTCTTGCAACAAAATAGTTGCTGTTTTTTTTTTTTTTTTTTTTTTTTTTTTTTTTTTTTTTTTTTTTTTTTTTTGGGGGGGGGGGGGGGGGGAGGGGGGGCAAAGCGAATGAATATATTATTAGCTATTACGATATGGTTGCAATGTTAATAAAAAGAATTTTTGAGAAAAGAATTGCACAAACTGCAATTTTAAGACTTTTCTTTTCTAAATCATTTTACTAAATTTGGGGCCCCCAGCATTAGTGGGCCCAAGGCCATGGCCTAGCTGGCCCATGCAGTAATCAGGCCCTGTGAATCACTCACAACATGAAGCAATGGTAGCCTAGTTTTCAGTTGAAAAAAAATCTTTGATCTGTATAAGCTTACAATTGTATGAAGGGAAACATTATTTTAAGAATCAAAAGTAAATTTGTTTTATATACTTTTTATGCTTTATGTATATTAATGACTTGTTTATGCATAGATGTATTGGTTTCAGGGTTGTTATGATTTTGCCCAGCCCAAAAAACCAAGTGGGTTTTTTCAAAATTTCAACTTTAAATTACACATATAATGTATTTATATTACATATATAATATATTGTAATATATTTCTTATCAGTACACCACTCATAAAGTTTATAACCACCACCCCCCACCCCAAAGAAAACAAATGTCCTAATTATACCATCACAATTTTTAAAAGAAATAATTGTTAGTTAATCTCTATAGCATATGTAAGTAACACAATTTTTTCCCCGTTATAAAAATACTTTGATGTGTAATCCGTTCTATGTTATACAATAGAAGCTCATAACCAAATACCATATATGCTTAGAATCCTAATTTAATTATGTAGACATGTAGAATTATTTGGCTTATTCTATTATTTAGTAATAATAAAAAATACTTTATAAATTATTACTAATAATCAACTTATCAAAAAGCAAAGCATAATTTTGATTACTGTCATTGATTTGTATATATTTGTAATCAATTAGCTACTTTAAATTTAGTAATAAGTACATTTTTTTTTTTTTTTTTTTTTTTCGAGCATTCTGAACCACCTCTCATAACCCCCAAAACCCTGAAAAAACCCGATAAAACCCCAAGAACCCTGAAAAAACCCCAAAAACCCTGAAAAAACATTGTGGGTTGGGTTTTTTCTGAAAAAACCCGGGTATTTAACAACCCTGATTAGTTTCCCTATTTATGGAACATTATACTGTATATTATCCATAATTCAAACTAAGCCTAAAAGCAGCATTTTTGTTTATATGGGAAGTTTAACATAAACAAGGAAGTGAGTGAGAAGGAATAGAACATGACAATAAATAGAGGAACAAAACATGTCCAATTTCTTTTCTTTTTTTTTAATAAGATTAATGTAAATTGCTAACATGCAAATGCAAGCGTTTTTAGAGGATAATATATTAATTATAACATCAGGGTTGGAAAAAAATCATGATTTTTTTTAAAAAATCAAAAAAATCGGATTTATTTGATTTAAATCAGATTTTTTTGATTTAAATCAGATTTATTTGATTTTTTTAGAATCCTATATTTAATTACTGTGTTTTTATGTTCTTACAATACATGAAGCAATTTTTTATAATAAATAACTAAAAAAGAATAAATAATATTTATAATTTATAAAAATATTATAAGAAATAATTATATAGTTAAGAAAATATTATATTCTAGTTACTGATTGGTACTAAAAATTAAACATCTAGGCTTTAATCTAAAGACATTCTATTATTTTGTAATTGAATTGTGCATACTAAATAACAAATAAGAAATAAATTTAAATATGTTGTAAATGAATAGAAACTGGCAAAATTTAAAAAATAAATTAAATACAGTAGACTCCCTCAAATCCGCTGCCCTAATATCCACAATTCTAAAATCCGCACACAATTTACAGATGTAAACAATGAAGCTCTCAGGTCAGGTATAGGAACAAAGTTTGACTTTTTTATTTTTATATCAATTCTATTTATATTTTAATTGTTAACTTTCATTAATATTGCTAAATTCATGCTTTTTCATGAAGGAAGAATAAATTTATTTCTGAAAAAAATTCAAGGTATTGTTAATATCAGTAGAGATCACAATCTTTTTTCAAAATGCATTTATACATTCATCAAGCTTTTTTTTATTGTTGAGTTTGGTTAAACCTGAAATAAAACTTCTATATTTTATGATATTGATGTGAATTAGTAGTGCACCTTTAAGGGGCAAGTTCCATTGAATAATTTAGGCAAAAATGCATCTCATCTTTATAATAAATATTTAGTTATACATTATTGATTATTTACTTCATCTTTGTTGCTTTCAATATTTTAATCATTTTTAATTATCTAAATTTTTATTATTATAGATTATTAACTTACATAATTGTTTTAATGTTTTACTATATTATAAGCATTCATTAACTTCAGTTGCATTATTAATTACAATCAAATTACTGTTTAAAAATGTAAACAAACCCATGACCAGAAATTCACAAAATTCTAAAATCCACACAACCTCTGGTCCCAAGCTGTGCAGATTTGAGGAAGTCTACTGTATTCATTTAATGCAAGCTATTTATTAAGGGATAAAAATCACAATTAATTCTATATTTCTTAAGCAAATAGGAAAAAATCAGGGATTTAATTGTTTGAACAAAAACACTAATTTAGAAGCTTTGTCTACTCCTAAGTTATTATGAAGGCTTGAACGAACTACTCCAAAAGAAGAAAATTGTCTTTTTACTCCAGTAGATGAAGCCACGGTTGTTGTTTATTTGGTAAATAAATTCAATTTCAATTTCGCTGACTCTCTCTTTACCTCCCATTACATAAAAGGATTTCCGCCAATCATAATCTGTCATAATATCAAACTTTTTTCTCAAGCAATGCTAATTTTTGAAATGGGCTGTTTTTTGCTTGAAAATGTGCTACAGTGATGAGAAGAATTAGACAATCTTCTTTAATGAATGCCAAATCTTCATTATTTTTCCTTACATTAAGTTTCATTTCATTTTGATTTAAAAGAAATAACCTTAATAAAACTCCAGCAAAATAACAGCCATTAATAGTTTGTTCATATCTTGCTTTAAATTTTGTAATTCTATCGTTATCTAATACATTTTCTAACTTTTTACCCAAACTTTTCCTTTGATATGTGCATTCATGTGAAATTGCAAAAAATTGATTTAAATCAAATGATTTTTTTAAAAAAATCACTTGATTTAAATCTAGATTTAAATCTTGATTTAAATCAGTTGATTTAAATCATGCCAACCCTGTATAACATTAATAATATATTCAATTCATTTACTTCAAAATGTAAATAAATTGAATTGATGGTTTTTTAATGCCATCTATGACTGACAATCCTGTTCTTTCATTCCAGTCATGGAGATACTGAAATTTTATATTCTGACACGTTCATTATCAACTTGCAATCTTTGTTTAATTGCATATCTCACTGACATTTGACTATTTGTGCCTTTATAGCTTTGTTTTATTGCTGTTCCATGCCTCCTCACTAACAGGAAGGTACATATGGGAGAACATTTTGAAACTTATAATTTTGTTAATTATAAAATAGTTTTTACATATTATGTTTCTATGTAGTTCAGAGATTTTTGTTACTCAAATTCTAACCATTAATATTTTTTTTAATTTCTGCTTTTTTTTTTTTTTTTTTTTTTTTTTTTTTTTTTTTTTCATGAGCATGTTTTGTTTTAATTACACATTTTAAAATATCAGAAAATAAAACATAAGGTACTTTTTTGTTAGCAAGGCATCAGTGATCGCCAATTTTTTAAAAATCTTGCTATTCTTTTTTTTCTTACCAATAACAAATAATTAATATATAAGATTCATCTGTTCTATCAATTTTTTGCAGACATTATATTAATGATACAACAAATAGTGATTTGGCTGAATATTTGGCCTATTCGGCTACCGAACAGTAATTAATAAATTCTGATTTAAACCAAAATATTATGTATCAATATCCTTATACATTCCTTATTAAATATACTTCAGCTTCTAAAGATAATTGTTTTCAACATTTTATTAAAACTAAACAAAAATAGCTGGCCTTTAAATAGTGAAATATTTTATAAGAAAAAGCTTAGAATGTTTATCACAATATACTACAGTTTCTTTAGTTTTAATTAATGCATTTTGTTCAGAAAGTTTATTAAAGGTAATCACAGTTTTAAATCTCATAAAAAAAATCAGAGTGCAAATACAACATTATATATTTATATTACATTATTATGTTTGACCAATGAAGTAAGTCTTTTTTACTGAGCAATTTTCAAATTGTCTTTTATGATTTTCATTTCCTTTATTCAAATATTTTCATACAAATTGTAAATAAAAAAACAAATTAGATAAAATTAAATTGTTATTTTAATGGTAATTTTTAGCTTTTATTTCACAATTCCTGATCCCATTGAGATCCCACTCTAAAAATTTCAGAATTTTAAGCTTATAATGTAACAACAAACATAATTTTTTCAAAATTTTTGAAAATGACTACCTAGAAAATTTTAAAATTAAAAAAAATATATTTATCAATTTTATTTTTTAATTATGCATAGTCAGTTTGCATATCAAATTAAACCTTATAAATTCCTTTTTAAAATGAGCAGCCATAAAATGTTCTACACTTGATAGAACTTGAGAAATTAAAAACATGTAAGCAAGTCAAAAAAGGATGATTTTTCACAAATTAAATAATTAACTACGTAAAATTTTGATGAAGAAAAAAAACAAAAAAAAAAAATTGAATGTATATTTTTATTTATATTATTAGGCAGAACGATTACGGACTACGGAGAATTTCATCGAAATCTGAAAGGGTCAGATTGAGTCACTAGTTGATTTGGGATGGAATAACCCTATCATTGATATTTATTGTGTCCCTTTATTCGAAGAAATAGATTTTCCACCTTCAAGAGCTCAAAATTTTCCGGTACATTTTCAGACTCATTTTTAAAAGTAGAAACATGTAGGGATGCACCGAATAGTGATTTTGGCCGAATGCCGAATATTCGGCTGACAGCTGAACCGAATACCGAATATTCGGCTTTCTAAATACTTTTTATATTTCAAAGTTTAAAGGTATTAAAATTTTACTTTTTAAAACAATTTTACATAATATTTAATAAGAGAAAATTATATTTTGATAAATAAGAGCTTTTTATAAGAACATTTAGTATTGAAAAAATTCTGCCTTTATTTATTTAAGAAGCACAATTATAAGACTTTTTTAATTAATAAAATTTTTAATTTCATGATTTCTTCTACGAATTGAAACAAACATTTTAAAATCAAAGAGAAATAATGAAAAAAATGGTTGAAGAAAAACTGTAATGTCTCATAATTGTTCTCTTTAAATAACTCATGGCAGATTTTTTTCAGTATAAAGTATAAGTACTTTCAATTTAATTCTGAAAAAAGGAATGTCTAGATCATAGTTCTTTTCTTATGACTGGTGGCATTTTCCATCCTTCCCATCATATCATACTTTACAGAAATCAAAGCATGCGAGTTGAAAATATAGTTATGGTATCTTATTTACTGTTAATGCAACAAACGAAAACGTAAGTTTGACCTAGAGTGAGATGAAATACAATACAAGTTGATTATAATTATGGTCTCATGAACACAAATTGCCTGCCTTGATAGCTAATCTCAAAAGTTTTTCTTTCTTGTTTAACGATTTTTATTTGGGAAAAGCAAGAAACAGATTTTTTAAAATTTAGAAACTTGCATCTGTACTCGCATCATTTATTCCTAAGGAGAATCCTAATAAATCACCATTTTAATCCTCATGGTTAATTTTCTTAAGTTATACTTTACAAACAACAAATAAATAATTTAAAAACATTCTATTTTATTTAAATATGATTTTCTTTCATGTTATTTTATATACATTTATAAATTGACAGTTAAAAGTAGAAATTGTGAAAAGTTTTTAAAAATGTGTTTTAGGCTTTATTAAGTATTGGATTTGGCCGAATACTTTGATATCCGGCCAAACCGAATATCCGACTTAACCTAATAGTTTGATATTCGGCCTAACCGAATATTCGATAACATGGCCGAATACCGAATATTCGGTGCATCCCTAGAAACATGAAACTTGCTGGGGTGATTTTTGAAGTGATGCATAAGATGCCGTGTGATGTAATTGTTAGCTGAATTAATTAGAATTTGATTTATAAACAATCATTTCTCAGTTTGATCATTTTTTTCGTCCCCAGATCTCCAGGTTCGGAAATTTCTGTTCAAATTGGCAACTTTGACAGCATTTTTTGCAATATTTTCTACATTTACCAAAAAATCGACAAACACGGCACATTATGTAGTTCTTTAAATAAGAGATTTTGAAAGTTTGGTGCATTTGGGAGCAAAAATGAATTTAAAAATAAATCTGAAAATAAGCAGTTTTGATTGGAATACATTCTTAATAAATTCAATTATTACTTACTAGCTGACCCGCCCGGCGGTGCGCAGGTTCGTGATAACGATGCATAAAAAAACCCTATAATATTGACAAAAATATAAAAAATCGATTCTAAAAGCACAAAAACTCTATATATCGTTAAAAATTACTTCGAAAATCGCATTAAAATTCGATGAAATTCAAAAATCGTTGCAGACAAAATTTAGTAAATTAGGCTAAAAGTTTGAAACAATTTTATATTTATCAATGTTAAAAAAAAACCCCGCAAAATGCGAAAAAATACTAAAAATCGTATTAAAAAATTCGTTAAAAATTCAAAAGTCGCTGTACGAATTTCTAATAAGCTTTATTGGCAAGAGAACTAAATTTACTATGTTGGGTTAAAAAAACGAAACCACTTCCTTTCACTAATGTGAAAAAATCGCCTCGAAACATAAAAATAACGCTAAAAATTGACTAAAAAGTATCACCTAAAAATTATTTTAAAAAGTTGAAAATTAGGCTTCGAGGTGCAAACCTGCATGTACAGAGGTACCTTTCCTCCATATTTTGTAACGTTAGTATGTTGATATTTATGCATGCATTATTATTTTCATTACTAGAGTGTTCCTATGCCATCTACGCCCACCGCCTCCCGTCCAGTCGCATAGTCGGTAAAAGTACGCTAATTTGCTCTGTTTTTTAACCGATTCTGTAATACCTGTAATTACAGAAGATTGATATTATCATTGTCGGTGAAAATTTTCCGTAATCGAGCTTCAGTTTATGTTTCAGTGGATGATTTTTCAGCTCCCAAGGTAATTTCCACCGCCGTTGCGACAGCTGACGGCAGTTTTCGTTTTTTGTTAAGAAAGACCGATTACACATTTAAATAATACGTTTTTTCTTTATCTATCTCGTTGCATTTTATACAATTCCTTTTCATTAGTTTTCTTATAATTATACCTGATTTTTTTATTACTAATTCCAGGACCCTCTTGAAGTATATGTTTGTTTTCCCCACAAGTACCCTTTCAAAAAACCTGAGATATGCGTTCGATCTGCTAGCCTCAGCCGGTTCCAGCAAAGTCAACTGAACACTGCTCTAGCGGAAAACATCCTGTCGTTGCCATCAGGAGATCTCTGTGTATTGTCCGTGATTAACTGGTTAACGGAAAACGCAAAAGAGTATTTTTCATTAAATAAACAAACTGAAGAAACTGAAATTTCTACCACACAAACTAATTCTAAAGACACATTATGTCGCATGTGGATTTACAGTCACCATATATACAATAAATTTAAGAGACGGGAAATAGTGGATTGCGGTGAAGATTTGAAATTGACTGGATTCTCTCTACCCGGTAAACCGGGATTTATTTGCGTCGAAGGCTATAAACGGGATTGCAACGAATTCCTACACCATTTAAAGCAGATGAGTTGGAAAAAAATATCCTTGGTGAGAGAAGAGATTGAAGATTCTGGAAACATGGATGTTGAACGTTTTAGGAAATTCGATAATTTTAGCGAAATTAGTTTCCAGGTGCGGAGAGGACCTGCTAGAGAATATCACATGGATATGGGACAGTTTTTGAAATATCTCACTGAACATAATTGTGCATATATTTTTCAAGATTTGTTCGGTTTAGAAGGTCAGACATCTTCGGAGAAGTAATTGTACCTGTATTTTTATACTATTAAATAAAATTATTATTTTATTTTCACGAATAGTAATATTTATTTTCATAATTCAAATTAGATTAATTGCATTTATGTATCAGTGCTGTAAAAAAAAAAAAAAAAAAAAAAAAAAGTCCAATTTTTTTTTATACGATTTGTTATTTGATGCTCTCAGTATAAAAAATATGTATTTGAAAAATGCTTTGTTTTTATTTTCAATATTGTTCATAGAATATTTTGCTGCACGAAAGAAAAAATAATAATTTAACAAATTATAACGATAATTTGGAAAATGATATTTTCAAAGACTAAAATTTTAACTTTATAAATAAATTTTATATATATAAAAAAAATTATTGATGGCAAAATGTGTCTTACTTAATAACAGTCATATATTAAATATGTCATGGGTTAAACATATTCCTGGACCAAGCATAAACAAATTTTACATGAAATTTCAGTTTCACAATTTTCGAAATTTTTAAACTTCTAAACATCGCACATTTTCAAATTTTACACTGTTGTATAAGGAAAATAATATACTCTTAAGTGCAGTTTGTTTGAAAGCTGTATCTCAATTTGTTTTGGAGTTATTACTATTATTATTTTTATTATTATTTTATTTTATTTTTTGTCATTGTGGTAACAGAGGTATTCCATTTCTGGACATTAAACATGGACCAATTAGAAAACGAATAAAATCCGGACATCACAAGATTTCAGATATCTCTTTTCTCGACTGATAGAAAGAGCCATTTTCCAAATGGTTACAAAAAAAAAGAAGCAGAAAGAAAAGGAACGAAACGAAATATCGTATTTTGCCAACTCTGCTAGGTATTAAATAAATCTTAATTGTGCATATTGTGCCGATATATCCCAAGAAAATTTGTAAATATTATCCTATATCATCGAATTATTTTAAAATTATTCATCACCGTGAAGTTTCTTTCACAGACATTTCATTTTTAAGGTGCTTTATTTGAAGATAGAATGCTTCACACTGCTGTTATCTATCATAGTATTTTCAAATTTGTGCTCTATGTCTGAAAATTGAATTCTACTATAGTTAGTGCAAAAGTTTAAAGATTTAATTTCTGACACTCGTATTTTCAAACTCTAAATCTCAATACATGTAACTTCTGAACGACAATTCTTTCAGCAAATTTTCGTTTTTTTTTTTTTTTTTTTTTTTTTTTTTTTTTTTTTTTTTGGGGGGGGGGGGGGGTACATAAAAGCACAACAATGAATATGCGTTTTGGATTAACAAAAAATTGTAATTAAATTTTTCAAAATAATTTTCAAAAGAAAAAAATGCTTTTCTAAACAAGTCTTTTTATTTTATTTTTTTTTTTTTTTAATTCTGAAGCTATATTAAAGAATGAAAAATATTGTACATTTTCTAGCTTTTTATTTCAAAGAAATTTCGACTGATGAATTTAAACTTTATTAAATAATTAAGAGAAAAAAATACATTTCTATGAAATCAACTATTAAATTAACGATATTTTGATTCGTAAATAGGTAGCATTTATGTTTGACATTTATTTTTAAACTTAGTTAATTTAGATAGCATGTGCTGTAATAAGAAACAAAAATGCTATTTTTCGTTTTAGTAATTTTTAACTTATTTACTAATTTTAGAATAAAGATATAATTATCCAAATCGCATCCAAAAAGTGCATAAACATCATGTTAATGAAATTACTGATGTTGTACGTTTGATGGAGAATAAAAATTGGATTCGTTGCAGCTGCAGCGACTCTCTTTTATTAAATTCCATTTTATGTAGTATACATACCCATCGTACGTAGTATAGGGTAAGTCTTGCAATCTTTTCAAAATCGAAATTTTTGTCGGATTTACACGTTTCAGACACTGAGGATTCCAAAAAATATATTTTTAGAAAATAAAAAATGTCGTTCGTCTGTCCGTCTGTCTAACTGTAAATGCTCTATCTTCCGAACAAATTGAGATAGAGACTTGAAATTTAGTACGCACTTAGTATGTAATGATGTAAAGAAGCCTATTTGATATCAGTTACCGCGATTAATCGGAACTATTTTTTTCGGACTCTCGAAATATTCGTTCTGGTGAAAGGTGTATAAAAATGTTCGATTTTTTTTATTTTAAGGAGTGAACGTAAACGACAATTAAAGAAGAATTAGAAGAAATTGCGTAAAGAATGAATTCGATCGAATAATTAGTTGCCGAGATATTTGTGATCCTATTTTCCACGCTCTTCGATTTTTAATGACCCTGTATTTCATTCAAATTTCAATCCAAAGATATATTTTAATTGGATATAAGACGCTTAATTCGACGCATTAAACTGTTAATAAATATGATTATTATTTTTGGAGTTATAAAGATGTTTCTTTTGCGCAATTCGGTACTACTTGATTTTTCGTCGACCAAAATACTATCGCCAAACTATAAGATTAAATGCCAATAATAGCTTATCGAAAATGTCGTATTCATTGACATTAAATACGTTACACGTGTTTGTTACATCATCAAGCGATGTTTAATTCGTATTTTTATTAATCTTTTACCATTTTTTTTTTTGTTGTTGTTATTTTAAATAAAAAATATGCCAATTTGTATAATTTACGAGTAGTTTGGCGATTTATCTAATTTGTCGAAATGGGTCGATAGAATAATCAAGCAATTTCCGCACTTCAGTAATAAAGCATTACTATGCATTAAAAATATCTAGACACACGGCAGTGTGTCAGCCAAGTTCACAAAGTAAAAGGCGACACACCGGCCGTGCGTTATATTACCCGAACCATTTCGAGCCACTTTTGACCCCTCAATAACTTAAATTCTATTTGACCTACACAGTTGCAATTTTTTGTGTCGTGTAAGACCATCTTCTAATTTCCGAATCCTATTTTTTCTTTTTTTAAAATCTTTTACCGTTCACGAGAAATTGACGTCTGAAAACTACTGTTTTTACCACTGGCTCACTCATAGAAATGTTTGACTACTTCCAGGTGACTTAGGAAGTTGAAATTTGGTGTGGAGGTAGGTTATTGGATTTATAAATAGGAAAAAATCAGAAATCACCATTAATTAAACATTAATGGTTGGTTAGAGGATAAATTATTGGATTACAATGGAAGTTTATGAGAATTTCACAAAAGACCAGAAATAGTGCCAAGTTGGCGTCACTTTTGGCGAATATCAGGGCTAATCTCTGAAACTACCGAACCGATTTCAAAAGTAATGGTACCAAAATGATAGTATTCGCCCCGGTTCAAACATAAACTATATCTTATGTCTGTGTTACTAACCAAAAGAGGGTTCAGAAGCGAAAAACATTCTAAAAATGTGATTTTTGTTTTACTGAAGGGCCTAGAAGCACAAAATTTGGCATGTTAATTATTTATAAGATATAAATGATCACTAATAGTACGAGATCCGGCTGCAGAATCAGTATACTCATCGAGTGTTTGCTGAAAACCAAATTTTTACACATTTATGATTAGGAGAATTTATATCTACCAGGTTGCCTATATCAAAATGTGGCCGCTAGTATTTTTAATTAGATTATTAATAATTCATAATCCGTAAGAAATTTTAGTGACTTGTTTTTTCCATAAAATGTCGTCTACTTTACGGCAGCATCTATAAAGACTCTGTAAAATCATGGTTGCCGTTGCGCACCTGGCCGCACCTCTCGCAGCCAGGTATACACAGGTATGATTTTGTTACATTTATACACCCACAACGTGCATTCATAATTTATATATCAAATTAAAGCTAATTTTTTTTTGTTTATTATTATATACGGTTGCCTAATTAAATCTGGCCGCAAATAAGGGTTGCTGGCTGTTAAGTATCTCTATTCCAACCAATGAGAAAGCTCCATTTCACGGCCAAGTAACCGTTTTCTATACAAGCAAGGGAGTGCGTTGCAACAAAATGCAGCAGATTTTTAACAGTGTATTTTTCAATTTGGAACAATTTTAATCAAATTTAATTGTGTTTTAAATGATAAAATATATTAGTTTCATTTTGTTATAAGTACATAAACGTATATGACAAAATTACACTTAAAGTAAAGTAAAAATGCAAAACTAAACTTATTTAAATAAATTGAGCATAGAAAGTTTTTTCTTTAAAAAGTATTCGAAGTAGAGTTGCAAAAAGTCGGTTTATTCCCGGGTTTATTTCCAATAGACTAGATTTATTCCCGGGTTTATTCCCAAAAAACCGAATTATTCCTAAAAATCCCGGGTTTTTTCCAGGTTTATTCCTAAAATCCCGGTTTATTCCCGGGTTTAAGCCGGCTTTTTTCTAACCTTTGCAACGCTAATTCGAAGCGTAAAAGCATATTTTCAAAATTTCGTTTTTTCGCCAACCGGAGATAAATCGCCAAATAAACGAAAATTTTATTATTTTTTTACGGACGTTATAAGGAGGTTCCGCCGAAATTTTTTTTATAAACGTATATAACTATATGAGAAGAACATTCTGTATTTTTTTCAGATTTTTCTGCGTATGCTCGTATGGAGACTTTCCTTGTTAGAATAAAAGTCGCAACTGATCCGTTGAGAACACTAGCATCTGATGCATGCGCAATGGCTTTAAACCGTCCGACAGCTGGCAATTGCTATCCTCGTCTGACTAGTGGTGTTACGCGCTAGCTCTCTTTCACTCTACTTTTAATATTTACTATATTTAACAGCCAGCAACCCTTATTTGTGGCCAGATTTAATTAGACAACCGTATATAATAATAAACAGAAAAAAATTAGCTTTAATTTGATATATAAATTATGAATGTACGTTGTGGGTGTATAAATGTAACAAAATCATACCTGTGTATACCTGGCTGCGAAGAGGTGCGGCCAGGTGCGCAACGGCAACCATGATTTTTCAGAGTCTTTTTAGATGTTGCCGTAAAGTAGACGATATTTTATTGAAAAAACAAGTCAGTGAAATTTCTTACGGATTATGAATTATTAATAATTTAATTAAAAATACTAGCGGCCACATTTTGATAGGCAACCTGGTAGATATAAATTCTCCTAATCATAAATATGTGTAAAAATTTGGTTTTCAGCAAACACTCGATGAGTACACTGATTCTGCAGCCGGATCTTAGACTATAATGACATTTACTAAAAAATATCAAATTCAAAATCCGCGAAGAGCGTTCTAAAAAAGTTCGAAATACCAATTTTAAAACAATCTCAGCAAACAACAAACCGATCTTAAAAGTAATGATATCAAAATAATGATGACAGTCTTTGCTCCAACATAGGATATATCTTATGTCGATTACACTAACCCAAAGGAGGTAAAAGAGCAAAAAACATTCTAAAAATGCGATGTCTGTATATTAAGGGACTGGACTGGAAACATAAAGTTTGGCATTTTAGAGATTATGGGAATTTCGCGAAATATCAGAAATAGTGCCAAGTTGGCGACACTTTTGGCGAGTATCGGGGCTAATCTCTGAAACCACCGAACCGATTTCAAAATTAATGATACCAAAATGATGGTATTCGCCCCGGTTCAAACATAGGCTATATTTTATGCGTATACGATTAACTAAAAGAGGGTGAAGAAGCAAAAAACATTCTAAAAATGCAACTTTTGTGTTACTGAAGGACTTAGAACTATAAGATTTGGCATATTAATTATTTATAAGATATAAATGATCTCTAAGGGCATTTGATAAAAAATACGGAATTCAAAAGGGGTGAAAATGTACGTGCTGGCAAGATCTGCACAAATGTAACATAGGTGTTGGGTGCACCTATACCCCGGGTTCATTCAATAATTAAAACCCAAATAATGCTATCTTGTAGGGGCATCTAATTTAGTAGAACCTCACAATCGTGCGGCCTAGTCAGGTAAATGACAACTCCAGAAAATACAGTTATCAGGTTGTCATTGATAAAGAAAATAACCTAGTCATTGCGTTGTGTAATGTTTAGTAGATTACCCAACCTATGGCCCTATTGAATAGCTAAGAGACAAAATAAGACTTAAAATACATTAAAATTAAATTTCCCCGTACTTAGCTACTGAACCCTACAAAATATATTTACTCACTATTAACTTTAGACAAAAGAAAAAGAATTAGAATTTTAATTAGATATGCAAGTATTGGTTGACTACTGAAAAAAAATATAAAACAAGTTGAATGTAGATTCTGCCATTGCAGAATTCAGTTTCGCCTCCGATTAGAAAAAAGAAATCGATAGAGGTCTTTTAGAAGGGCGACCCCGTTTAGAATGCAATGAACTAACTTCATTTTTCTTGTGTTTATCAATATAATAACAAACAGAACGGCGTGAAATACCCAAATGATTAGCAGTTTCTATCTGAGACATTGGAATTGCGGAATAATAAAGAGATACAATTTGACGTGCTACTTCTTCATTGACTATATTGTATATTCATCAAAAACGATTTTTTCTTTAGTTTAAACGCTTTTTTAATAGACTCTGAGAAAAAGGAAATACATTTTAACAATAAAACGAGTAGAATCCCGTCGAATTCGACGAATGAAATGTTTAAAAGACCCGATCGATTTGGTTTTTAAAAAAGCAAAAGTAATTACATTATTGAATCAATATATAATAAATATATTTCCAAACTTAATGTCAAGTTTGCTAGTTACAATTTTGCATGCAAATATTCGCACATCTTCTGTTAAAATTGTAATCTGAGTGCCTGCGAAATCCAGAAATTTTATTTTATATGCACTCACAGAAAAATAGTTTTATTAAAAAAAAAAAAAAAATCATTTTTACTGTGACATTATTTTTACTAACTGAAGTCATCTGAAAGTAAAATCTCAATCTCAGTGTCCTTAATGAAAAGAAATATTGAAATGTAATATCGTTATGAGTAAAATTGCGATGTTTTAAATAGTGACGTCATTTTCTCTTCAAATGTTTTTTAAAAGTTACTGTTATTAGTAATATGAAAAAGGCGTCCGTAATATTGTAAATTCATTTTATCTGGTTGCTGAATGCCATCATTTTCCTCATTTGAAATATTTCTTACTTTGCTTTAGACATTAATTTTTATCATAAATTATTTTCAGTTATTTTATTTACATTATTAATATTATTTCTCAGTAAATATATTTTTTTACCTCAATTAGTGCATAATTATATGCAATAATTTTATTGGGGTTAAATTTTACGAAAACAATTAGCTTTTTTCTTTTAAATGCGAGGACATGTTCACTGATGAAATAAAGTTTCTGACTTGTGGAACGTAATCCTTCTATAGTAAAAAAAAAACTAGCCTTAAAAGGAATGACTCCTGGAATGATGCTGATGTGGAAGATTTCCGGAACTAACGAATCCGGGTTGTCCACTCCTTCCATGAGTCGAATAGACCAATCAGGAAAGGGCTCCGTCTATGCATCGCCGTATGGGTTACCATACAGAGAGGAAAGGTTACCATCGCCAACAATCGCCAAGTTTGTCGCCAACTTGGCGATATATCGCCAAATTTGGCGACCAAAATTAGTTGTTAAAAGTGACGCCAACTTGGCGATAAATGTAATATTTCTCCAAATTTTTAATTTCTTTACAGCACCAGTTGTTTGATACATCATTTGAGAGGTTTGCAACTGCTTATTCATATAATGGATGTCTTGTGTGTTATCCCCCATTCTGCTCCCCAGGGGGGGACACATTTTTAATTTCTTTACAACACCAGTCTTGTTACACAAGATTTGAAAGGTCTGCAACTGCTTATTCATATTATGGATGTCTTGTGTGTCACCCCCACACTCTGTTCTCCCCAGAGAGGGGGTCACATTTTTAATTTCTTTACAACACCAGTTGTGTGACACATCATTTGAAAAGTCTGCAACTGCTTATTCATATTATGGATGTGTTGTGTGTCATCCCCCACTCTGCCCCCCAGGGGGGCACATTTTTTTTTCCTTTACAACACCAATTGTGTGACACATCATTTGAGAGGTCTGCAACTGCTTATTCATATTATGGATATCTTGTGTGCAACCCCTCCTCTGCCCTCAGAGGGGGCGCATTTTGTAATTTCTTTACAACACCAATTGTGTGACACATCATTTGAAAGGTCTGCAACTGTTTATTCATTTTATGGATGTCTTGTGTGTCACCCCCACTCTGCCCCCCAGGGGGGCACATTTTTAATTTCTTTACAACACCAGTCGTGTGACATATCATTTGAGAAGTCTGCAGCTGCTTATTCATATTATGGATGTCTTTTGTGTCGCCTCTCACTCTGCCCCCCAGGGGGCATATTTTTAATTTCTTTACAACACCAGTCGTGTGACACATCATTTGAAAGGTCTGCAACTGCTTATTCATACCATGGGGTATTGGCGAGCGCAGCAAGCAGGGGTAGCCAATAATTTGGAATCGCGAAGCGATTACGCGGGGGGTTGGCGAGCATAGCGAGCAGGGGGGCGGGGCCCCCCTAGTAATGGAAAATAAATTTTTATTATCGAGAGAAAAGCTAAACTAAGTTGCCACCATTTTGAAGAAATATCGTAAAAAAGCATTTAAAATTAAAAATAAAATATAAAAATGGAAATAAATTAAAAAATAGCTAAAATGGGCACAACTACAAATAAATAGCTTTCATTTAAAAAAAATAATTATCAAAATAGGTTCAGTAGAAAATTCAGGGCTGATGACACGACATTTTTAGCTTGTCTGAAAGAAATAGCTTCGGAAGCTAATAGACAATTAAAAAAAAGCTCTTATAAATGACAACTAAGTGTTCTAACAATCATAACTCCTTTATTAAATATAAGCACACTAATAATATCATTACAAAAGATCAACAAGAGAAACGTACTCCTTAAGTAAAATGTTACACTTACAGCCAAAATAAGCTAAATTTTATATTTAAGTTTGACAATTCGCTCACTCAGACAGTCTCCTGGGCTAGATATTGCTTAAATTGCATTTTGGTACCTTGGTATATATATACAAATTTAAGAACATTATAAACAAAAATAACAGTACCTGATACTCCACTGAGCATAGGAAGCACCACCGGTACCTGGCCGGTGTATATTGGTTCAGGGGCACATTTAGAAAATATCAGACGTATTTCACTAACAAAAAGGTCAGGCCTTAATGATGAACACTGGTAATTTTAGACTTAAAAATAAACCAAGCAGCACCCTAAAAGCTGAACATCCTCAGCCGCTCGCTTCTCTTCCTCTATATCGTCTCTCTCTTTTTTCTAGAGAACGAGGAAAACTCACTGTGTGTCCAAAATTTGCATAAAGAGTCCTGACTGGTGAGAGAAAATTAACATACACATCATAATTCTACTCACCAGCCAATCGGCTCTTCCTGCCCACGCCCCTCGTGCACTAAGGGTCAGAGGGCCCCCCCCCCCCTTATACTCCGGGGCCCTACACCCCTCGTATTTCCCACGTGACCAGCTGGGCCTCACACATAGCCATGACTCGGCTATAAAACATAGGGTCATAAAAGACCTACTTCTTTTTTGTATCCCCTATCAGGGTATGACTTTTAAGACTTTGTAGTACAATAGGTCATATATCTATACCTCGTACTCTGCAATTAAACCTTCCTGAATACAAAAAACAGATACATAGTACTGCCCTTGTAAAAAAAAACTAACTACTAACAATAATACTATACATTTAAAAGACACATTAAAAATATTCAAATAATGATAATAATAATAAAAAAACATATGTAATAAAACAGCAGTGAATCTATATACAATTATTCTTTTGCGTTTAAAGCCCCTTAAAATGTTGGAATCACACCAACAGTACGATAAGCGTTCTAAAAATGTTCTAAATTGGGATTTTTAAGCAATTTCAGCAAACAACAAACCGATCTAAAAGTAATGATATCAAAATGATGGTGATAGTCCTTGCTCAATATAGGCTATACCTAATGTCGATTCCACTAATCCAAAGGGGGTAACAGAGCAAAAAGCGTTCTAAAAATGCGATGTCTGTATGTAAAGGGAATCACGGAAAAAAGCGTCCCCGGAAAAAAGCGCACCGGAAAAAAGCGCACCGGAAAAAAGCGTCCCCGGAAAAAAGCGCACCGGAAAAAAGCGTCCCTTTTTATAAATCACATATTTAAATAAGTCTGTTAATAGTACAGATGGTTAATCTTAGAATATAAACACTAGATTGAGACGGTTTTATGAAATTTAAGTCTTTGCTCTATCGGGACTCAGATGGGCGGGGGGGGGGGTGGGGTGGGGGTGGGGGTGGGGCTTTAAAAGTTATCTCAAAACCTGTCATTGCTTTAATGAAAAAAAATTGTAAGGTACGAAGAACTAGATAATAAACTTTAGGTACTTAAATGATTTTTTTAAATTCAGTCTCCCTTGTTCTCCTGTGGAGTGGGGCGGGGGGAGGGTAGAGGGTATCTACAAACTTTTGAATATATCTCTTATATTTATTTTTTTAATATTATTTATAATTTGATTATTTTTAACATAAAATTACATATTAATATTTTATTATATTTTATATTACATTTATATATTTATATAATATATAACATAATATATAATAATAAATATATTAATATAATATAATAATAATACAGAATAAAAAATTTATAATAAATAAGTAATAAATTAATAATACATAAATATAAATTAAATATAAAATTAAAAATAAATGTAATTAAATATTAAAAATTATACTTATTAACAAAAGTTTATTTAAAAATGATAATATTTTATTAACTTATAGTAAATCAATAAAAATAAATGTATTAATACATAAAATTAAATATTAAAAATCTAGTTTCATCAACAAGAATTAATTTTAAAATGATAATATTTTATTAACTTATAGGACATAATAAAAATAAGTGTATAAATATATGAAATTAAATATTAAAAAATCTACACATTAACCAGAATTTATTTAAAAAATGATATTTTATGACCCGCCATTACTGATACTATTGTCATATACCTCCAGCAATCTCGCTACGTATCCCCAAGGGTACGCGTATATAATAATAAATATATTAATATGATATAATAATAATACAGAATAAAAAAATTATAATAAATAAGTAATAAATTAATAATACATAACTATAAATTAAATATAAAATTAAAAATAAATGTAATTGGTGGACAACGGTTGGGAACCGTTGTCCTACGAGAATGATATAAATGAGACATTTGTTGCCACTTTAGTTTTTATCATTTATTTATCCACAAGTTCAATATTTATCAATTCCTTGTCACTTTTTTCTGATCACTTTTTGCGCTCTTGTTTTTCCAGTCACTTTTTTCCTTAAATTCTAAAAAACATTCCGAAAAAATGTTATCGTCTAAAGCAGTGATAGATTTGGTGTTTGTAGGCTCATCCTCCCCCCCCCCGCCCCCACAGAAGAACAAGGGTGGCTGAATGAAAAAAATATATATGAGTTGATATTACTATGCGTTAATAAAATATTATCATTTTTAAATAAATTTTTGTTAATGAGTATAATATTTAATATTTAATAATATTTATTTGTACATTTTTTATTTTTTTTATTTAATTTTATATTTAATTTATAATTTATTAATATTTAATTTATAAATTATTTATTATTAATTATTATTATTATTATTAATTTATTAATTATATTATTAATTATTTACAATTAATATATTATATTAATATATTAATAATTAATATGTATTATATAAGTATAGATATATAATATAAAATGTAATAAAATATTAATATGTAATTTGATAATAATAATAAAAATAATAATCATATAATATATAAATTAATTATGTATAATTTAAATTATAAATAATCAAATTATAAATAATATAAAAAAAATAATGTAAGAGTTTGAGTAAATTCAGAGTTTGTAGATAATCGCCCTCTCCCCCTTCCCCCCCCCCCCCAACCATCACCACAGAAGAACAAGGGAGACTGAATTTAAAAAAATCATTTAAGTACCTAGTGTTTATTATCTTATTTTTCGTATCCTACAATTTTTTTTTTCATTGAGGCAATAACAGGTTTTGAGATAACTTTTAAAGCCCCCCCCCCCCCCCAATCTTCGCCCATCTCAGTCCCGAGAGAGCAAGGATGCTCAAATTTCATAAAACCGTCTCACTCTAGTGTTTAGATTCTAAGATTAACCGTGTGTACTATTATCAGACTTATTTAAATATGTGATTTGTAAAAAGGGACGCTTTTTTCCGGGGCGCTTTTTTCCAGGGACGCTTTTTTCCGGGGACGCTTTTTTCCGGGGCGCTTTTTTCCGTGCGCTTTTTTCCGGTGCGCTTTTTTCCGCCTACCATGTAGAGGGCCTAAAAACATAAAATTTGGCATGTTCACTAATTATAAGATATAAATGATAACTAAGAACATTTGTTAACAAATACAAAATTTAAACTAGTCGTTGGAAGCCACCGTAATACTTACCCATCATGGATATGCATAACATATTATATGAAAACAAAACGTATGTAAACAATTTATAAAATGCATTACAATTCCAAAACAAAATATAAACGTATAATTAAGTATTTTTAACAAACAATCATGCTCTATTAATGAATTTCTGATGAACCAATTTCAATAAATTGTATAAAACGCCAAACAATTCAAGTAGCACGGAATTGCATAAAAGAAACATCTTTATAACTCCAAAAATATTAATCATATTTACTAACGGTTTCTTGCATCAAATTAAGTGTCTCATTTCCAATTAAAAGCTATCTTTGAATTGAAATTTGAATAAAATACAGGGTCATGAAAAATCAAAAAATGTGGAAAACAGGATTAGAAATATCTCGACAACTAATAATCCGATCGACTTTGTTTTATGCGCAAAATTTGTGTTATTTTATTGCTTTTTATGTCCACTCCTTAAAATAAAAAAATTCGAAAATTTTTATATACCTTTCATCAGAACGAATTTTTCGAGAGTCCGAAAAAAATAGTTCCGGATAATCGAGGTTGCTGACATTAAATAGGTTTCGTCCCATTCTTACATACTAACTACATACAAAATTTCAAGTCTCTATCTCAATTCGTTCGGGAGATAGAGCGTTTACAGACAGACAGACAGACGGACGGCAAAATTTTGTTTCTAAAAATATGTTTTTCGGAATCTCCACTATCTAAAACGTGTAAATCCGTCAAAAAAAAATTTTCGATTTTCAAAACGATTGCAAGACTTACCCTATACTACGTATGATGGGTAAATAAAAGGGTAAAAATGCGCGAAAAGCGTTCTAAAAACTTTCTAAATAGCAATATTTAAGCAATCTTGGGTAGTTAGCGAACCGATTTAAAGAAAAAAAGATGCCAAAATGATGGCGACAGTCCTTGCTCTAACAAAATTATTGGATAAATTACGAAATTACAATGGGAATCAACGGGAATTTGGCAAAATACCAGAAATAGCGCCATGTTAGCATGACTTTTGGTGCGTAATTTTTGTCGTTAATATAGCGATATTTCGCCAAGTTGGCTACAAACGTTTTTGGTCGACGAAATAATCAAGTAGTACCCAATCACGTAAAAGAAACATCCTTATTAGTGGAATTTAAAGGAACATAAGCAGTCCTAATGTTAAATTTTTTAATTTGACTGAAAAAGACAGTGAATAAATGCAGGAAAAAGCTGAAAGATTAATTAATATTAAATAAAACTAATTTAACTAATTTAACCTATTTATTTCAAAAAGGAAACAAATACCTACTTATTTGACAAAAAATAATGATATCCTATCAAAAACATGAATGTCAAAAAATGTCAAGTTCATTAAAGGTTTCGCTCATAAAAGAAGTGATTTGACAAAAAATAATGATATCCTGTCAAAAACATGAATGTGAAAGAATGCCAAGTTCGTTAAAGGTTTCGCTAATAAAAGAAGTGAGATCTAACTGCAAACCAAATTCTTTCGGAGCTCCTTAAATCATAACTCCTGTCATGCATAATATTATTCAATTGCTTAAGATGATTTGTTATGTTACTTGTTATTCAATAGAGCGACTTGGCAAGTTTTCAGCTACCAACTTTAATCTTTGAGTCGGAGTACAATTTAATCTGGAATCTGATTGGCAACGATCTAGTCAATCGAGTGTTCGAATAAGTATATTGAAGTTAAGGTACTGATAAGTTAAGGAAGGGATCAACTTTAATTTCTGATCAACTGAATAGAAAAAATTGAATAAGAGAAAAATTGCTAAGTCGCTCAATTGAATAACAAGTAACATAACAAATCATTTTAAGCAATTGAATAATATTATGCATGACAGGAGTTATGATTTAAGGAGCTCCGAAAGAACTTGGTTTGCAGTTAGATCTCACTTCTTTTATTAGCGAAACCTTTAACGAACTTGGCATTCTTTCACATTCATGTTTTTGACAGGATTTAAATATGTGTTTATTTATTTATTTTGTGTAATTATGATGCATTTATAAATAGTTTAACGCATGTTTTATTTTCATATGTTATAGTATGCCTATTCATATCCATGATGGGTAAATATTACGGTGGCCCCTAACGACTAATTTATTCATGGTTTTAAAAATTTTATTTAATTCATGTACAAACCAAAGCTCTGCATATCATCGCACAAACCCATGCAAAAGTCGTTGCATTATTTGTGATGGCCTGTACGTGTTAAGGCCACTTGGAACATTTCGACAAATGCAATGAATCAGGTTTGCGAATTATTTAACATCATGTATTTTATTTAAAAATAGAAATAAAAATGAAAAACTTTTTTTTTTCTTTAAATTTACACATTATAGCCATTATATAAATGAAACAAAATTATTTTCATGCATAAATATGTTTTCAAGAACTAATTAATTTTTTACATATTTTTTGAACAATAATGTCTGTTCGATTCACTTTTCTAAAAACTGTTAAATGTATCACTTTAAAATTTATTGTAGAGTCAGAAAACATATTATTTGAGATTAATAACAAGCAATTTTCTTAAGAAAAAGCTTAAAAGAAAGCTTAAAAGAAAGCTTAAAAGAAATAAAATTAAAAATATTTTACTAAAAAAACTTCGGAAACTCTAAAAATTTTAAGAACATATTTTTCATTATTTAAAAGAGAAGAAATTCACACAGATCTATAATGTTAGATATTTTTTAAAGAAACAAATTCATTACACAATTTAAAAATTTCCCAGGTAAAAACTTAAGAAATTTGAACCATTTTATGTTCTATAAGCCCTAAAATAAAATTTCATTGATTACATCAGAAGAAAAAATGAGTTTTATATACCTTATGGCCACAATTAAAACATCCTTACACCGATCTGTTTATATATCGAACTTCTCAATCTAAAGATATCAAATTTTATGTAAATACCATACAAGAACGAACAAAAACAGATTATGCAAAAATAAATAAATAAATAAAATATAAAAAGTTATAGGAGCACGACAGCTGACGCTGTATAACAGAAAATAGGGGGCAAAAAGGCAAAAATTATAATAAAAACAGCGAGATGGGAAATCACTTTTTCCATATTTATTTCTGTTGCCCTAATGGAAAATAAAATAAACTTAAGGGTGTTCTTAACTGCTCCGCTCCGCTCAACAAGCGCAAAACGTTTTGACAAATTTACAAATTCATTTTTTAACGGAAAGATATAAAATTAGAATGCCTGACTATGGAAGCGATTTCGAATCGAACTTAGTTTTCCATTTTATGATAGTTAAATTACCTATCCAGTTCTAAACTACTTCGATCACGTGATCACCCGTTTTTCTCCTGCTTTTCGACCGGTTTTTCTGCTTTCGTCGGGAAATGTACTCAAAAACGTCAACTTTGAAGGCTTGTTATGGAAAATCTATTGTGTTAAAAAAAAAAAAAAAAAAAAAAAAAAAAAAAAAAAAAAAAAACAGAAAATTGGGTGCAATTAGACAGTTTCTGAATAACAACACCTGCTATTTTCACGCATTTTCGAAAAAAGGTAAATTAAAGCATATGTCACAAAGTAGCCCTTTTTGATTTAAGAACACCCTTAAACTGCCGATGAAACTGCAGTTTAACTTTGTAAGCCCAAAATTTTCGATTTTTAAACCCATGATTTTCAGCCATGTTTTGGGTATACCGGAGAATAAAAATTGAGTGAATGTTATTTCTTCTGCAACAGTCTAATAATAATAAATACTCCAGTCATGCGTTTTCTGATAACCTAGCCATTTTGCTCTCTGGATCTTAATTGGTGGGATTTTTTTTTTTTTTTTTTTTTTTTTTTTTTGCTGTGGAAACATTTTAAAAATCTTATTTATGGATCGCTTCTATTAATCTTAGCATACCTGAACGAAGGTATACCTCTACTTTTGAGAAGCTCTCATTCACTAGTAAAGATTTGCAATTGAACAAACTGTTCAAATACAGCAGATTTGGCATCTTCGTGAAACAAATCATATTGAGCAGCATTCCGTGCAATTATAAAGCCCTTATCACGTGAAGACAAATAAAGTTTGTAGAAATGCATCCTTTCAGCTTCTGACCTTTTGTACAGCGCCACTTACTGATGATTTGTGAAACTATTTTTTTTTTTTTTTTTCGCTTAATACATTTCCCCGTGTCTAGAAGAATAGAATATGCAAAATATTTGAAGGTCATACGCTGAGTAATTCAATATATAGAGAAGTCGAAGTAAGCAGTGTGTAATTGTTTATATATATATATATTAAAAAAAAAAAAAAAAAAAAAAAAAAAAAAAAAAAAACAGAGGGTTTACGGTACAAGCAAAAGGTGTTCCCAAGAGTCATGACAGTTTATGGCTAGAGCACATACTATTGTTTTATTTGAGAAACAGAGGGCATAAAAAGAAGGCTTCTTAAAAAAAAAAAAAAAAAAAAAAAAAAAAAAAATCAACGATGCTGCGTACACCTTCGTATACCTACCACTACACCCTTGAAAGTAGAGGATGTTTTAATTATGACCGTCTTGTATATAATGATTATGATAATGAAACTAAACTTTCTCGCATACGAGGTAAATTGGTATGTGTCAGTTCAGACACGCGTGTCGTATACGCTCTCCATCCTCCACCCTATTCTAGACTGCAACTTACGTCAGAATTGGCTAATCGCCACGAAACTTCAATATGTTTTAAAGTACACATTAGTAGTTATATTTTTTAAATGGTCATTTTATCGTATGTATATAGATTCATCGGAATAGGTTAGAAATTTAATATATAGCCCTAAGTCTACTGCGCATCAAAATAAGGTACAGTCGGCTCTCGTTAATTCGAATTCGCCCGAACCACAAGAAATGTTCGAATTATCCGAAGCTCGAATTATGGAAAATCTATATATTTAAAACACCTGGCTGTTTTTTTGGTCATCAGCCCTGAACTTTCTACTGGCCCGATTTTGATAATTATTTTTTTAAATGAAAGCTGTTTATGAGTAGATGTGCCCATTCTGGCTAATTTTTAATTTATTTCAATTTTTATATTTTATTTTTAATTTTAAAAGCTTTTTCATGACATTTCTTCAAAACAGTGGCAACAAGTTAAGCTTTTCTCAAAATTTGTTTCATTATTTTCCACCAATCAGGAGCTTGATCTCATCGGTGAATGTATAATCGCATTTAAAAAAAATAAAATAAAAAATGAATAAATAAATAAATAAAAATAAAAATAATAATAATAATTCGCGTTTGAAATGAAATAGACGCCCTCTCGCGGACAAAGTCTGAAACGAAATGGAACTGATGCCGTGAGCATCTTCCGCTGAAATCAGTGTTTAAAAGGCCGATAAATAAATAAACAGATCTATAATAAATAAATAAATAAACAGCTCTATAACGCATGAAACGTTGGGTTCTTTGTATTAAAATTATCTAAAATCAAAATTTTATACACAAAGTTTAGATCTATAATATAAAAAAGTACATTTGACTTACTCATGGCAAAATAACATGACAGCAACACCATGCTTGCATGATTCGCTTGCTCCAGCTTTGCAAGAGCAAGAATTTTTTTTTATTTTCAAATTTTTGTTTTCCTTTACTAGCAAACCTGAAATAATATGGGGATTTCCTTTTGTTTGGTTTGTTTGTAAACACGAGCCTACAATCTCTATTTCTTCTTCTTTGCATTTTTTAATGCCGCACATTACTAATCTCTTTGAATCAATAATTGCTTCAGCTTCTCTAAAGCAATTACTAGATTTTCCAGCATCTAGAAATTCTAAAATTGTCGATATTTGTAATTTATCTGCCATAATTAAATAAAAAAGATAAAAAAACTGCACTTTAAATAGCTCTTTAAACGGGTTTCGCTATGCATGGAACAAACAGCAAGCACTACGTAAACAAACGATTATCAGGTCTATACAACGCCATCTTTCGGTAAATAAAGATTTTCGTTAAATTTAATCATAATAAAATGATTGCACATAGTTATTCCTTGCAATACACAGATTATTTACTGAGTAATATTATTAAGTATTATGTAAGTAAAATAACAGAAGATAAACTTTAATAAAATATATCTAAAGTGAAATTTTGTCGATGGAGAAAATGTCGTCATAGAGAAACCAGATAAATTTATTCCATGAATATAATATACATTGTTATAGCTGTGTCAGTGATGATGTCATATTCACTGACTTTAATTCCTGCATCTAAATAAAGTGAACTTTTATTAATTTAAAGGTCCATTGTGTGTACAAATGAAAATATTTCTATAAACTGCGCCATTTCTATTTAATTATAATGAATATTTTATGAAACTAAAGAATTCTTAAATAACTGCATAAATCACGCTTTTATTTAAGAAAAGATGAGTATTTCTGAAGGTGTAAATAATGTCATATTAGAAAAAAAAAAAAAAAAAGAACAAAACCTGTGATATGCCGATATTACTATATTTGTATCTTACATAATATCAAAAAATAATTAAAATCATTTCATTGTACTAAATTATTGTTAAAAAAAAAAAAAAAAAAAAAAAAAAAAAAATCTGCATTTCAGCAACAAATACAAAAGTTTTATTCTTTTTAATAACAGATAGGGTAGATGTGCCAGTAATGGGCCACCTCGCACTTTTTGGTTTATAAAAAAATAATAAATAATAGTTAAGCTTTTATTATTTTTTCTGAACTCTACCTTGCATGTTTTATAAGCTGGATTAATTTTTTACACTTTTCGTCAGAACAATTAGGAAGCAGAAAACAAAGTTTCACAGTTTTTCTGTTTTTCACTGAAAATCTTAATGAACATGCTAAGAGCAGACTTTACTTACTTAGTTTATATCTTTTTTATTTTTCCGTAAAAATTGAATGTTTTTGTTTGGTTAGCAATATAAAAAATTGAATTTAATATACCAATGGCCATTTACAAATTTTTATTTATTTTTAAGATTTTAGGAGGGGTGGCCCATTACTGGATTGCTTATTTCGTGATTTTCCAGTAATGGACCACCCAAGTGACCAATACAAAAAAGTGTTATTTCAGTAGAGATAAAATATTTTCATTTAACTGAAAAGCTAAATAATCAAATTTAATACTTAAATTTTACCTATTAGAATTTAATAAAGGCAATTTCTTTATAAATAGTTGTTTTGAAAAAGTCATCCAAAATTGGTACAAAACACAAGCAGAACATTTGACAAAATCTAGATGTGCCGTTACAAAAGAAGTTGTTTTAAGTTGGTTCAGAATATAGGCCATTTACAAATTTTTATTTATTTTTAAGATTTTAGGAGGGGTGGCCCATTACTGGATTGCTTATTTCGTGATTTTCCAGTAATGGACCACCCAAGTGACCAATACAAAAAAGTGTTATTTCAGTAGAGATAAAATATTTTCATTTAACTGAAAAGCTAAATAATCAAATTTAATACTTAAATGTTACCTATTAGAATTTAATAAAGGGAATTTCTTTATAAATAGTTGTTTTGAAAAAGTCATCCAAAATTGGTACAAAACACAAGCAGAACATTTGACAAAATCTAGATGTGCCGTTACAAAAGAAGTTGTTTTAAGTTGGTTCAGAAATGTAAAATCATATTTGGAAGAAGATATTATTAATATTTTCTTCCGAATTCTAAAGCATACAGAGAGAATTTTCAACAAGGTTAAAACAAGGTTTCTTTTGTGCTCTTAAAACAAGAAAAATTTTGGGACCAAAATCAGTTAAAGATATGTAATTATGTAGTACCAAATAACGAAAAAGAACAAATCACTGTTACGGGATGTTTTTCAGCAAATAATGAGATTGCTCCATTGGTGATAATATATCCATATAAGCATCTCTGAAGGGAAATTGTGGAATCAATCTGTGCCAAATATATGGGCTATATGATTATCTGAAAATGGTTGGATAGTGCAAGAACATTTATCATTTTAAATGCATTCTAAAATTCCATATTGAATAGTTTGGACTATCGGAAAGGGATGATAAAATTGAAGATCTGTTATTTATATTTCACAGTTGCACAGCACATCATTTAGATAATGATACGAATGAAGATTGGAGACTTTTTTTTAATGCCTTATTTTATCTAAACTTGATTTCAGTAAAACATTGTCTTTATCTAATAAATCCTTTAAATTAAAATATTTTGTTTTATATCTTTACAATATAAATCCATTAATGTTAGTTAATAATAAACAGTTAATAATATCACTAATATTTTGTTTTATATCCACATTATAAATCCTTGATTATAATAATTTCATAACTTAAATTTAAATATTTTTTTTATGTTTTTTCATTATAAATCCTTTAATGTAATGAATTACTAACTTAAGTTTTAATATTTTGTTTTATTAGTATGTTTTCATAAGTTCTGGAGCAAAATACAATTGAAACAAGTTGGAAATCGCACGTGAAGCGTAGCAAATGAGGTGCGTTCGTACGATAACGAAGTTTTAAAAATATACAGATCTTCCTGATATAGTAGACAATACTTCGGATACAGTACAGTAGTTGGACTCTTTGTGGTCCTATAAACATACAAGGAGTAATTTTCATTACACCTCAGAAACGTATATCATATTCATAAAATGTGGCACAGTTTAATATAATTAAAACATGTCCCAAACAATGTTTCCCCGTATAGCATTATGTAGTGGAAAACTTTTGTGTGGCCCTGTAATTTAATAATAAATATTCTTTGCGTCTCAGATTGTACAGAATTTATATTTTAATATATATATACGTCATAGCTTCATGTCAATTTTATTATGTTTGAATGAGTGTAACACCATTAAAATTCATTTGCAACTTTTTTCCCCATTGACTGTAATGTAACGGAATACTTTTGATAGTCCCTGTAATTGATCTATGCATCTGATTATCATAAGATCTGAAATGAATCGACAAAATTATGCAATAATTATATGTTTTAAATTTCAAACGATTGAAATGCATTTTAAACTTTTTTCCCCGTTGACCGTAGTGTTACGGAATCCTTTTGATTTTCCCTGTAAATGATCTATTCATCCGATTTTCATAAAATTTGAAATGACTCGACAAAAATATGTAATAATTATGTATTTTAAATTTCAAACGATTCGGTTGGATAGTTTTTGCGTTGTTATATGCAGACATACAGACAGACGGATAGATAAACGTACAGACAGACGGACAGCCAAACGGACTGAACGACAACTATAGGTGCTACGTATTTACATAATTACGAATACACCTAAAAACAATTATCTGTTATTTTTTGTCGGTTGGCCCATTACTGGAACATAGGCGGTCCATTACTGGAACATAGGTGGTCCATTACTGGAACATAGGTGGTCCATCATTGGGCTTTCGGGTGTTTAGACATATTTCTATTATTTAAAATTAAATTTTTATTTCTATTGGGAAATGTAACTGTGGGATTAGTTAAATATTGTTGAAAGATTAATCTAATATGAAAAAAATTGGAATACAATAATTATAACTATTAATACAAAATTATTTCTTAGAGAAATTCCTTAAGGGGGCCCATAACTGGCACATCTACCCTATATCGTTTTTTTTTTTTCGTTGCCATAACAATAAAATTAATTTTTACAAGTTCATGGAGGATACAAACCAATAAATAAATTTATTGCAAGTGCTGTAAATGTGTAGTGGGTTGGTTAGGTAGTTTAGTAAGTCCCTGTTTCTATTATAATTAAAATGTTTTATTGATATAATTATTGTACAGTTATCAAGCGATATTTAAACGGAGAAAAAATAAACTTTGCAGATATTTTTGAATTCGTCTTCCGGGGTATAATATTAACTTCTTAAATAATTTGGCATTTAAATAATATTTAAGGTTTAGAAACGGCATTAAAAAAAGATTTGTAGCTGAAGTTAAGTCCAACATAATTTATGAGTTGTTTTCCTTATTTTTTGTTATTTTCTGAAGTTTGTGTATCTTCATCAAGAAAAGCTATGTTATCCCTATTTTAAGAGATGGCAATTGTTTATGTCGCTCAGCATTTTACTGTCTATATAAGATTTATATGTATCATACCTAATATATATTCTTTTCCGTCGAGTTTCGACGGGTGCAGCTAGTATGAAATGAAAACATGCTCAATATAGTAATAATACAAAGGAATGAATGTTGTAGTGTTTTTTAAATTTATTTCGTCTGTTTTCATTAGAATATGACTTAATATTAAATTAGAATGTATAAATACATAAACTAATTAAATGATTTGAAACAAGCACGATGGAAGAAAAATTTAAAGCGTCACTGATGGACAGACGGGGCTCTAAGAAAGTTGATATCAAATGTTTTGTATTATAATGTATACCCGCTCGGAACAATTTTAACAAAAATTCAAATAAAGAAAGTTATTCAAATAATCTGAAATCCGAGAGAAAAAAAAGAAAAATGGAAAATCGCAATTCTCGTTAGTTCGAATTAAACGAAGTCAAGAGAAAATGAGTTCGAATTAATGAAAATTTTTAACGTTATTCTGTCATTGAAAATTTCGGGACTTCATGTTTAGTTCGAATTCAGCGAAGATTCAAATTATCCGATTTCGAATTAACGAGAGTCGACTGTATATTGACAAAAATGATATTTAAAATGAATATGGATAAAAGTAAAAGGTGTCATTAATACTGTTTTGCGGCAAAACGCTTTCACTAAAATATGCCAACAGGCGTGCACTAACAAAATATCAGTGCGATGAGGCAAAAAACGAAGAACTTTCTTTTGAAGTCCTTTTTCTAAATAACACTTGTCTAATAAATTCTTTATGTAAGTCACAGTTTCTAGCACTTATTCTTTGTCAACTGCATGTTCCATATGTTTTACAGTCAAACTTTCAATTTCAGAATTCATTTCGCTTCTTTCTCAGAATAAACGAGTAAAATTTAATTTTGAGACAGCGTATAAATCAAAACACGGAATATAATAGTTGAGTTTAAAAATCTAAACACAAACTACAATATTTCTATTTTTATTCTTGGCAAGTCATTCACTTTCCCGTTTTCACAAATGAAAATAAAAGCAACTTCCTGAAGAATATATTAAATTTTTTTTTCGGCTATATGAGGCATGCAAGTTCACAGAGGAAAAATTGGCCTTGAATCAAGGTTGGCGTTTCAAACCTGGTCGCGCGATGTAACGTTTTCGTATTGCGATGAAAATGAGGTAAATAAAATATCGCAAAAGAGGCAAAGAATAAAACAATCCATTGGAATTATTTTACTTTAAAAGGATAACAATAAGTTACTGAAGAAGCTAGGTAATACTGAAACTCAAAATGGTTTTTATCAAAGAAATGCAGATATTTCCTGGATGATTATAAATTCAATTCTTTGACCAGGGTCGACCTTCCCTTTAACCCTTTATCTACCGAATTATGAATTCGTGAAAATTTTACATTCTAAAGCATTTTACGTAAATTGTTTAAACTAAATTAAAAGATTTACATAGTCATTTAATAAATTTTTGAAGGATTTTAGAAGGATTAATTAAATTGGAATTTTCAGGGATTTTGTGCGCTATTTATAACCCCATCCAAATATTTTATTTTAAATTATTTCTTAATATTTTGTAGAATTATAAAATGTAAAAATATGATGTTCTTGCACTATAATTATAGAAAAACTTCCGAATCGAAAAATCCCTATCCCCCTCCCTCAGCGCCAAGGAAGCTGAAGAGATACAAATGCAAAAGAAATCATCCTTTTAAAAATATTTTTGTTTTGTATAACCAATAATACTTTTGGAACAAAATAAAGTAATGTATCTGTAACTCATTCTGAACTGTATTACAATTAATTGACGTATTAAAAGAATTTTAGAATGAGTAATTTTAATGGTGCTTATAAGCACCGTCGGTAGATAAAGGGTTAAAAGTGCTTAGGTATAAGAAACATTTGGACCCTTGAATTATTTTCATAGGTAAATAAGACGAGGTCTTCCAGTCTCATGTCTCCGTTGGCATATAAATACAGGGTGGCATGAAAAGTATTGGTGCGTTCTTTGACGCTGCCATTTCACAATTGGAAAAAGCCTGATTTTTTTATTGCTTTTGTATTACTTTTTATGGATTTTCTTGTGATGTTTTACTTATTTACTTTCTATGTTTTTATGAAGCCCTGTATTGATCGTTTAGTTATTGCCCAATTGGCGGCAAGTGAAGAGAAAAGAAATCAACAAATGCATCTTGTCTGAAAGTCCCACTTCGAACAGTGTAGAGGATTATTGTTAAGCAATGGAAAGAAGTAGGAAACGTTGACATAAAAAAGAAATCAAGCCGACCACCTTATGCCAATACCGCAAAAATTCGTAACATTATCAAGAAGAGAAGTATCCTAAACGATGGCAAAAGCTTGAATTCCATTGCAAAGCGGCTGAATATTTCTCATGGAAGTGTCCAGAACTTTGTTAAAAACCCTCTCGGACTTCATAGTTAATGTCTTTAGCCTGGGCAGCATTTGCCAAATGATGTCAAGAAGAAAAGACTGATGAGATGCAAGAAAATGCTCCAAATTTTTGAAGGAGCGCCACGGGGATGTTGTGTTTATGGTCGGATGAGAATATTTTCAACATCCAGAAGGCACACAACCTTCTAAATGTTCGGCAGCTGTTAAGCTCAGTGCAGATAAATATTAGAAAAACAAAAATTGTCACACGATTGCTTTTTTACGAAATAATTAATGGTTTGGGCAGGAATAACTGCCATGGAGAAAACTCCTTTGATTTTTATTGATAAAAACGTGATTATTACTGCAAAAACATACCAAGACGAGGTGTTGGCTAAGATTGTGGTCCTATAAAAACAAAATAATCCCAATATACCAATAACTTTTATTTGTCGGAAGTACATTTTAAGTAAAATAAATAAAAAAATAAATAGTTAAAAAAATATCATATAAAGATCTAATATTCACATTTTACCTCTAACAATCTACTTAAAAATATTTAAAATTCATATTTTTATCTTATATTAATACTAAAGTATAAAATTCCCAGTCACGATCTCATTAAAGATGAAATCTTTCCGAAATTAACTTCAAAGAACAAGATTTTTAAAGAAATTCATCTAGCCATATCCGTCCGAAACAAATGTATTTACCTGAAAGCGTTCTTGCAGATAACTATAATTGAGTGCTAGCGTGCGCGTTTTGCCTTGCTGAGATGGCTGGTTCGAATCCACGGTCGTTCGCGTTTGTTTTTTACCACTTTCTTCAATTGACAGATATTTCACCTTTTGTAACGGAGAGAAAAAAACGGATATTTGTCAATCTACAAAAATATACTGGCAGCAGTACTGCCAGTAGAATTTCCTTGAATTGAAGATAGTTTTTTGAGAATTCACAGATCGTGATACTATCCCTTAATCCAGCGGTTCCCAAACTATAGGTCGCGGCGGATATTTTAGTGGGTCGCGAAAACAATCGAGGTTTCTAACAAAAATATATCTTTCACTCCAAATGTCAAAAAAATTTAACAATTTCAACAACAAATAATATTTTAAGGGAAATTATTTAATTTCCATATGAAGAAATATATGAGCAAAATGTCCAGAAACATCTAAATGTGCTTTGAATTCTTTGATGGAGTTCAACACAACATACTCGTGTGAGCATGCTTTTTCTACTAGGCTGTGTTTGGAAAACAAATATATAAAAAACTGTGCGTTGATAGTGAATTAAGATTGAAATTAACAAGTTTTAACCTTTATACAGATGCTTTCATTGGTAAACGCCAGTGCCAGAAAACGCACAGATTGTAAAGTTATGTTTTGATAGTAATTAAATGTATTTATAATTATATTTCTAGTTTGTATAGTGTGTTAATTATTATTCCACTTACACACATTGGAATTACGAATTGCTGTGTTAATTGATAGTGCATCATCCTTCGTACGAAAATTTGCCTTTTTCGTAGGGTAGGATAGCCAATAGCTTATAGAGATCATACAATAATTGCCATACTGACTAGGTGGGTCTTTTTTTTTTTTTTTTTTTTTTTTTTTTTTTTAACTTAAAGGTAGGTCGCGTATCAAGAAAGTTTGGGAACCGCTGCCTTAATCTTCTGTGATCGGTATATATATATGTATTTTAATAAAGCAAATTTATACTTACGGGATCTAGACGAGGGTTAACGAGTGTCACACGTAAGGCAAACGCCTAGTAATGTACAAAAAAAAGTTTAGTATATTTTGGCAATTCATTTTCTTGTAATATATTTATCGAATTATTGCATAAAAATTCTATGCATGTATTATTTAAACATAACACCTGAAACGAAATCTTATTTGCCATTTGTTAAAATTATAAACAAATACTAAAAAAAAAAAAAGCATTGCTCTAAAAATAATTCGTAAACTTGTGAGCAATCTTCGGTAAACGTTTTCCTTACACTAACTAGTATCATAAAGAATTGCATAAAAAATACGCCTCTATGCTCACCGCAATTTTATACACTTGGAATTTTACATTATTAGCCAAAAAATTGGTATTACTGGAAAATCATTAGCGAATTCGATAAGTATTATCAAAAACTACCACTGGTGTCAGAGATATATTCTTTAGTTTTTTTTCTTTTTTTTTTTATGAATTCTGCTACCACGTAATAAAAATTAGACCATAATATCCTTCTATAGTAAAAAAAAACTAGCCTTAAAAGGAATGACTCCTGGAATGATGCTGATGTGGAAGATTTCCGGAACTAACGAATCCGGGTTGTCCACTCCTTCCATGAGCCGAATAGACCAATCAGGAAAGGGCTCCGTCTATGCATCGCCGTATGGGTTACCATAAAGAGAGGAAAGGTTACCATCGCCAACAATCGCCAAGTTTGTCGCCAACTTGGCGATATATCGCCAAATTTGGCGACCAAAATTAGTTGTCAAAAGTGACGCCAACTTGGCGATAACTGTAATATTTCGCCAAATTTTTAATTTCTTTACAACACCAGTCGTTTGATACATCATTTGAGAGGTTTACAACTGCTTATTCATATAATGGATGTCTTGTGTGTTATCCCCCCACTCTGCTCCCCAGGGGGGACACATTTTTAATTTCTTTACAACACCAGTTGTGTTACACAAGATTTGAAAGGTCTGCAACTGCTTATTCATATTATGGATGTCTTGTGTGTCACCCCCACACTCTGCTCTCCCCAGGGGGGGGTCACATTTTTAATTTCTTTACAACACCAGTTGTGTGACGCATCATTTGAAAGGTCTGCAACTGTTTATTCATTTTATGGATGTCTTGTGTGTCACCCCCACTCCGCCCCCCCAGGGGGCACATTTTCAATTTTTTACAACACCAGTCGTGTGACATATCATTTGAGAGGTCTGCAGCTGCTTATTCATATTATGGATGTCTTTTGTGTCGCCTCCCACTCTGGCCCCCAGGGGGGCACATTTTTAATTTCTTTACAACACCAGTCGTGTGACACATCAGTTGAAAGGTCTGCAACTGCTTATTCATACCATGGGGTATTGGCTAGCGCAGCAAGCAGGGGTAGCCAATAATTTGGAATCGCGAAGCGATTACGCGGGGGGTTGGCGAGCATAGCGAGCAGGGGGGCGGGGCCCCCCCTAGTATTTTTAAATAAATCTAGACAATATAAATTAAACAAACATTTACTTTTCGTTAAAGATTGTACATATGAATAAATTGTTAATTAGATCTTTATTACAATTAGAATTAAATCACAAAATTTTTTATTATCATGTAGTTTCTTAGTATATAAAGCTTTATTATGTTTTGACAGCTTAAATCTTTATTTTTTTTAAAATCTGTGATAGTTCGCTAAAGTTTTTTTTAAAAAAAATCTCAATTTTTGCGACGTATTTGCATTTGATGTGTTAATGAATGGCTAGTGCAGGTCCTGATGGTCCAACTTTTCCTTCTATAGTAAAAAAAAACTAGCCTTAAAAGGAATGACTCCTGGAATGATGCTGATGTGGAAGATTTCCGGAACTAACGAATCCGGGTTGTCCACTCCTTCCATGAGTCGAATAGACCAATCAGGAAAGGCTCCGTCTATGCATCGCCATATGGGTTACCATAAAGAGAGGAAACGTTACCATCGCCAACAATCGCTAAGTTTGTCGCCAACTTGGCGATATATCGCCAAATTTGGCGAACAAAATTAGTTGTCAAAAGTGACGCCAATTTGGCGATAACTGTAATATTTCGCCAAATTTTTAATTTCTTTACAACATCAGTCGTTTGATACATCATTTGAGAGGTTTGCAACTGCTTATTCATTTAAAGGATGTCTTGTGTGTTATCCCCCATTCTGCTCCCCAGGGGGGGACACATTTTTAATTTCTTTACAACACCAGTCGTGTTACACAAGATTTGAAAGGTCTGCAACTGCTTATTCATATTATGGATGTCTTGTGTGTCACCCCCACACTCTGCTCTCCTCAGGGGGGGGGGTCATATTTTTAATTTCTTTACAACACCAGTTGTGTGACACATCATTTGAAAGGTCTGCAACTGCTTATTCATATTATGGATGTGTTGTGTGTCATCCTCCACTCTGCCCCCCAGGGGGGCACATTTTTAATTTCTTTACAACACCAATTGTGTGACACATCATTTGAGAAGTCTACAACTGCTTATTCATATTATGGATATCTTGTGTGTAACCCCCCCCCCCCCTCTGCTCTCAGAGGGAGCGCATTTTGTAATTTCTTTACAACACCAATTGTGTGACACATCATTTGAAAGGTCTGCAACTGTTTATTCATTTTATGGATGTCTTATGTGTCACCCCCACTCTGCCCCCCAGGGGGGCACATTTTTAATTTCTTTACAACACCAGTCGTATGACATCATTTGAGAGGTCTGCAGCTGCTTATTCATATTATGGATGTCTTTTGTGTCGCCTCCCCCTCTGCCCCCCCAGGGGGGCACATTTTTAATTTCTTTACAACACCAGTCGTGTGACACATCATTTGAAAGGTCTGCAACTGCTTATTCATACCATGGGATATTGGCGAGCGTAGCAAGCAGGGGTAGCCAATAATTTGGAATCGCGAAGCGATTACGCGGGGGGTTGGCGAGCATAGCGAGTAGGGGGGCGGGGCCCCCCTAGTGTTTTAAAAAAAAAATGCTCAGACATAAATGAAAATAGAATGCGCTATTGTGCTAATTTGCAATGTATTCACTCCACATTTTTTTAAAAAACAATTTTCCGCGTTTTTGAAGCGATTGTCTTAGTAATCTGAAGTTTTCCGCAACAAAAATTTCCTAAATATCCTAAATATTTCCTAAATAGCTAATATCTTAAAACAACATTGTGGTACTAACATTTATATAAAACTTACAATAAAAATAAATATTTTAAAAAGTAATTTCTCTTCTAAAAACTTTTATAAAATTTATAGATTTGTCAGAAAAGTTTTTATTCGATAACTCTCCAAACCTATATAATCAAGTGCTGTAAAGAATTAAATTACGGGTTGAAGTTTTAAATAATTCACATTAAAATCATGTTTCCGGAGTAATGCTTAATAATTTCAGTAGCGTCTGGATTTCTTTTATTTTCTCATCTTATCACTGTCTAAACCCGCTGGCAACTTCACAATTTTATTAAATAAAATTGGGGGATTTCCAAATCCCTTTCCCTTAACTATATACGAAGAAAAAAAAAAGATAAAAGATTTTAGCAGTTAAAATGATGCCAGGATCGCATTTCGTCAAGATACAGGAAAATACTTTCAATTTTATGGCGAAATTTAAAAAAAAAAAAAAAAAAAAAAAAAAAAAAGTAATTGTCTTAGCGAAGCGAAGTCTTTATACTCAGAGATACGTAACGATATTAAAATTCAAAAAAATTCTTTCGTCAAGCAAATCTCAAAAAGTACTTGTCGGATTTTGATTCTGTTTGTACCAATAGGTACCTATGAAGGTAATCTGGTGAATGCACCTACTTTTAGGTAGATTTCGTAAGAAATACTACCTATTGCAATCGCACCAGTTTATCTATCTATCTATCTATCTATCTATCTATCTATCTATATATATATATATATATATATCTCACTTTTTTATGGACACGATAACTTCTATAATTCTTCACCAATCTCCACCAAACTTGGACATAAAATCAATGGGGATAAAATCTTGGATGAGTTCGTTAATGGGCAAAATCGGACCAAGGGGTCGGAATAGGGGGCGTTTTTGTGAAAACCGAAAAAACGCCATAACTTCTTAATTAAAGTAGATATCGAATCGGTTTAAAGTTTAGATTACTTCTTAAAAATGGGCCAAAAGTATATATATGACAGATTTTTGATAAATTTAGAAGTGGGCTCAAGGGGCGAAAAAAACAGGGATTTTGAGAGAAAAAAATTCATAACTTCGTCAATTTTCAAGATATCAAGTCCAACTAAATTTTTTATAAATGTTCTTAAAATTATCTAAAACTTTTGTATTTACAAGTTTTTGATAGGACCAACTTTTACCGATGAAAAAAATTAAAAACGAAAAGAAAAAGGGCGCTGAAAAAAGAGAAAAATCCATAACTCCGTCAATTTTTAAGATATCAAATCTGATTAAATTTATTTTACATCTTCTCAAAAATATCTACAACTTTTATACTGACAAGTTTTTCATAGGACCAATTCGTATACCAAAAAGAAATTAAACAAAAATAGGAGTTGGAGAAAAAAACCTCAAATCCAAACGGCTTATATTCTGTCTCATTTTTAAATTCATTTTTGATTTTAAACGCATCCAAATGGTAGATCCTCTTATTTAGAAACTGTATAAAGTGACACATTGGTCAATTTTCTGATAAAGACAGAATAAATTTCAAAAAAAGGCTACCAAAAAGGGTATTTTGAACAGAATTTCCGAAAGTCATCGGGACTGAAAATTGAAGGAAGTATTCAAATAAGAAATTGCGTTTATTTCTGACTCGTTTTTAAATCCATTTTTGCTCTCAAATGCATCCAATTTACAGATCCTCTTATTTAGGAACTATATAATGTGATGCATTGATCGGTTTTTTGATAAAGACAGAATATATTTTGAAAAAGGCTACCAAAAAGGGTATTTTGAACAGAATTTCCCGAAGTCTTCGAGATTTGAAAATTTAAGGAAGTTTTCACATAGCAAATTGCGTTTTTTATGACTCGTTTTAAAATCCATTTTCGCTCTCAAATGCATCCAATTTACAGATCCTCTTATTTAGAAACTATATACTGTGACGCATTGGCCAGTTTTTTGATAAAGATAGAATATATTTTTAAAAATGCTGTCAAAGTGAGTATTTCGCACAAAATTTTCCGAAGCAAGCATGATTAAAGAATTAAGGATGTATTCAAACAACAAATCGGTTATTTTATGACTCATTTTTAAATTCAATTTTTTTCTCAAATGCTTTCAACTGACAGTTTTTTGTTATTTAGGAACTGTATAATGTACTGTTTTGGTGGATTTTTTAATAAATTTAGAATCTATTTCAAAATATGTTGTCATAATGGGCATTTGAGCTGAATTTTTCTTAAGATGATTCTGATAAAACCAGTTTTTGCAGGAAAATGAAATTAAAAACTTTTCATAAACGGCCAAATGAAGTTATTAAACTGGGTTTATCTCTAATCATATATATTTTTTTGTTGAAATGAGCACACTTCGAAATCTACCTCCGCCTATAGGCCCAGCCGACAGGGATTTTTAAAAATTAATTCCAAATAGTTTAAAAGTTATATTAAAAAAACTGATAAAACGCACAATTTATGTGCATACGTCACAGAAATTTGGTGAGCGTGATTTTCACCGGCTGGACATTTTCGTAGATAACCGAATCAGTACATGGAGTAAAAAGTAATCATTTTCGCAATCAGAAATATTGAATGCAATAAAACATTTTAAAATTTAATCATGCAGGAAAATAAAACTGTTATTTTTTATATTAAAAAAAGTCATAAAAACTTTGATTTTGAGATTTTGTGATAATCTCTTAACAGCACTTTTTGATCGCTAAAAGAATGTTTTACATATTTCGCGTGTGAAAATCTATACATATAATAAAACAGTAGGACCCGGTGTGTCTGTACATTGAAGATAATTGACAAAAATGGAGTCAGGGCGATAAAAGAAAACCAATGAAACACAAAAATTTTTTTTTGAATTTTTTGTCTGTCTGTCTGTCTGTCTGTCTGTCTGTTTGTTCGAGGTTATCTTCGTAACTACTGAATGGATTTTTATGCGGTTTTCACTAATGAAGAATGCACACTCCCGGGCAGTGTATAGGCTTTGTTTCATCAAAATCGGACAACAGACAAAAAAGTAACAAAAAGAAACAAAAGAAACTATTAGGTGCGCTGCTCACGTTTTTTAGTACATAACGTTTTTTAGTACATATAAAATCCAATAGATGTCACTGTGCGATTTTAAAACGCGCTATCGTTATGTTTTCGCCAGTCTACTTAAGTATGAGAAAGTTTCAAGCTGGCTGTCGTTCCATGTGGTTTAGTCGGTAGAACGTCAGTGCGCCATACTGATGGCCCGGGTTCGATTCCCAGCATGGAATTTTTTTTCACTATGTTGGCATTAACGCCTATAAGCAATTAAAAGAATTTGAAATATTGTATTCAAGGCGAATTTTCTCTCTGGGAAAATTTCCTTGCATTAATATGTCAGTGTAATTTTTTTTTCGATTTAATTTTTTTTTTTCGAAACTTTGTTTTTCTTAAAAAATTACAGTAAATATTTGATATTTCCCAACGTTTTTTGAATGATCGACTTGCTTTTTTTTTTTTTAATGTATGTCTGAACCTTATCTAACTACTTCTTCAAGATTTCTTTAGATAAACCGACCAGCGTAGCGGGCGAAGGCCGCTAGTTAGAAATAATTACGTTTTTAAATAAAAAGTTTCTTTTATGACATCATTTTCCCTTTATTGCATGTTTTCTTTTAACTTATATTTTGTTTGTGTATGGAAGTCAATTCTGGTCACTAATTTTTCGGCACGGATACCGCAAGCGCATCAGATTTGGCACAATTTTTTTCAAAGCCCATTTGGCGAAAACTTCCTTTTCAAATAACGCTTACATACACATTTTTAAATTATTTTCTATTTTCAAAAAGAACTTACTGTAAATAAAATAATAATAATAATTAATAACTATAAAAAGAAATATTTTATATAATTTAAAAAAAAGGAAATGAAAGTAAATAAACATTTTATGAGTAAATAAACAAATAATAAATAAATAAAGCCGGGTTACCATCTCAGGTAAAATAATGCCATTTTGACGCCAATTATGTATCCTGGTGCATATGTGACATTTTTTCCCATTTTTCATCCGTTTCCTGTTGGCATATAACTTTGAAATATGGAGTATGTATGCATACCTGGGAGCAATACTGGAATTAGACATTGATTTTTGAAGTGAAAACTTCTTTAGCGGCGCTGAGCACTTTTTGTATGGGTAAAAACTTCCAAACTCGCGTCAGGGTCACGTGATGCTGATCGAAAAAGCGTAAGATCGAGGGGAAGGGAGAGGAACTAGTATCTCCCATTCTTTCTACCGTGCCTGAGAGTGCTGCTCCGTTTAGGCGGCACAGGGCGCTTGCGCGAATGTCCGTGTGTGTTTTTTAAGTTATAATTGTATTTAAGTTTAACAACTTATACTGTTAATAGATGGAATAAAACGTTATGAAAGAAAAAGTATGACATTGTGCATTGATTATGCTGCAGTTTCCAACTACTTTTTTTCATTTTTGAAGTGAAAACTTCTTTAGCGGCGCTGAGCACTTTTTGTATGGGTAAAAACTTCCAAACTCGCGTCAGGGTCACGTGATGCTGATCGAAAAAGCGTAAGATCGAGGGGAAGGGAGAGGAACTAGTATCTCCCACTCTTTCTACCGTGCCTGAGTGTGCTGCTCCGTTTAGGCGGCACAGGGCGCTTGCGCGAATGTCCGTGTGTGTGTGTTTTTTTAAAGTTATAATTGTATTTAAGTTTAACAACTTATACTGTTAATAGATGGAATAAAACGTTATGAAAGAAAAAGTATGACATTGTGCATTGATTATGCTGCAGTTTCCAACTACTTTTTTTCATTTTTTTTTATTGTATTTAAATAATATTAACATAAATTAATACCAAATGGAATAAAAAGTTAAGAAAGAAAAAACATGACATTGCACATCAATTATGCTGCACTTTCCAACCATTTTTTTCAATTCCTTAAATTTTCAATTGTATTTAAAGTTTAACAACTTACATTGTTATCAAATTGAATAAAAAGTTAAGAAAGAAAAGACATGACATTGCTCATCGATTATACTACACTTTTCAACCAATTTTTAAAATTATAATTGTATTTAAAGTTTAACAACATATACTGTTACCAGAAGGAATAAAATGTTAAGAAAGAAAAAATATGACATTGTGCATCAATTATGCTGCACTTTCCAACCACTTTTTTCAGTTTTTTAAATTTTTGATTGTATTTAAATAGTAACAACATAAATTGATACCAAATGGTATAAAAAGTTAAGAAAGAAAAACATGACATTGCACATCGATTATGCTGCACTTTTAAACCTATTATATATATATATTTTTTCAATTGTTTTTAAAGTTTAACAACTTATATTGTTATCAAATGGAATAAAATGATAAGAAAGAAAAGACATGATATTGTACATTGATTATGCAGTACTTTCCAACCAATTTTAAAAATTGTAATTGTATTTAAACCTTAACAACTTATACTGTTACCAGAGGGAATAAAATGTTAAGAAAGAAAAAGTATGACATCGCGCATTGATTACATTGCACTTTCCAACCATTTTTCTCTCTTTTTTTTTTAAATTTTTTATTGTATTTAAATAGTAACAACATAAATTGATACCATATGGAATAAAAAGTTAAGAAAGAAAAAACATGACACTGCACATCAATTATGCTACATTTCAAAACCATTTTTAAAAATTTTAATTGTATTTAAAGTTTAACAAAATATACTGTTACCAGATGGAATAAAAAGTTAAGAAAGAAAAATCATGATATTGTGCATCGATTATGCTGCACTTTCCAACCATTTATTAAAAAATTGTATTTAAAGTTTAACAACTTATATTGTTTGATTACTATTCAATTTGTTGCAAGTTTCAGAAGATACGGTAGTCCAGCAGCAGGAGTAGCTATTTATAAAAGGTTGTTTGATGTAATGGGCATATATTTCCACAATTCATATGAATGTGCATGTGAGGTACACCAGTATGTTTAGTAGTAATGTTTTTGATATCAGTGATATATGTGTTTGTTGTTGCCACTCTGAAAATGAAAAACTAATTGTATTGGTTGCCATTTATATTTCACCGGATAAGTCTTTAAGTGCAAATGAGAATTTTTGTATGAAAATTTATTTATTTGTTCTAAAGAGGCTTCTGCATTACTTCAAGATAGAATTGGAAAGAGATTTGATGATTTGCCGATGATTTTGAGTAGGGATTTCAACATCAACTTTGTGGATGATGAAAATCTACAATTAATTGAATTTTTAAATAGAAAATTTGATTTAACAATGACCAACCATCGCAATCTTAGCACAGAGAGATAAAAAATTACAATTGATGCAGTCATTACAAGATATTTAAATAGAATTGAATCAAAATTGTTTGCTATATATTTTAGTTACCATAAACCTATAATATCAAATCTAGAATATAATGATGATGATGATGATGGAAGAATTGTTGAAATGGGGATGAAAATTCATAAGTTTTATGGGTATTTATTTCAAAGAATACCAACTGACGATATTTCATATTTCATGCATTTGTAAATTTATGTTTTAAGCAATAGATTGCAATTTTTGTATGTAAAATAATATGCATTATTTTTCATGTACAATAGCGCATTAAATGAAAATTGTAATATAATTTTTGTAGCAGTAGTTTATAATAATGAATAAAAAACACTTCATTTAAAAGTATTTTCTGCACAATAAAATATGTCCAGACGACTAAAAAAATACACACATAATTGTTCAAGTTTTCACTTCTGTCGGCACTCCCGGAGTGCCACTATATATATTTTTTTTATTGTATTTAAATAATAACAACATAAATTGATACCAAATGGAATAAAAAGTTAAGAAAGAAAAAACATGACATTGCACATCAATTATGCTGCACTTTCCAACCATATTTTTTCAATTCCTTAAATTTTCAATTGTATTTAAAGTTTAACAACTTACATTGTTATCAAATTGAATAAAAAGTTAAGAAAGAAAAGACATGACATTGCTCATCGATTATACTACACTTTTCAACCAATTTTTAAAATTATAATTGTATTTAAAGTTTAACAACATATACTGTTACCAGAAGGAATAAAATGTTAAGAAAGAAAAAATATGACATTGTGCATCAATTATGCTGCACTTTCCAACCACTTTTTTCAGTTTTTTTAATTTTTGATTGTATTTAAATAGTAACAACATAAATTGATACCAAATGGTATAAAAAGTTAAGAAAGAAAAACATGACATTGCACATCGATTATGCTGCACTTTTAAACCTTTTATGTATATATATATATATATATATATATATATATATTCAATTGTTTTTAAAGTTTAACAACTTATATTGTTATCAAATGGAATAAAATGATAAGAAAGAAAAGACATGATATTGTACATTGATTATGCAGTACTTTCCAACCAATTTTAAAAATTGTAATTGTATTTAAACCTTAACAACTTATACTGTTACCAGAGGGAATAAAATGTTAAGAAAGAAAAAGTATGACATCGCGCATTGATTACATTGCACTTTCCAACCATTTTTGTCTCTCTTTTTTAAATTTTTGATTGTATTTAAATAGTAACAACATAAATTGATACCAAATGGAATAAAAAGTTAAGAAAGAAAAACATGACATTGCACATCAATTATGCTACATTTCGAAAACATTTTTAAAAATTTTATTTTTTATTGCATTTAAATAATAACAACATAAATTGATACCAAATGGAATAAAAAGTTAAGAAAGAAAAAACATGACATTGCACATCAATTATGCTACACTTTCCAACCGTTTTTTTTCAATTCCTTAAATTTTCAATTGTATTTAAAGTTTAACAACTTACATTGTTATCAAATTGAATAAAAAGTTAAGAAAGAAAAGACATGACATTGCTCATCGATTATACTACACTTTTCAACCAATTTTTAAAATTATAATTGTATTTAAAGTTTAACAACATATACTGTTATCAGAATGAATAAAATGTTAAAGAAAAAATATGACATTGTGCATCAATTATGCTGCACTTTCCAACCACTTTTTTCAGTTTTTTTAATTTTTGATTGTATTTAAATAGTAACAACATAAATTGATACCAAATGGTATAAAAAGTTAAGAAAGAAAAACATGACATTGCACATCGATTATGCTGCACTTTTAAACCTTTTTTTTCTTTTTTTATATATATATTTTCAATTGTTTTTAAAGTTTAACAACTTATATTGTTATCAAATGGAATAAAATGATAAGAAAGAAAAGACATGATATTGTACATTGATTATGCAGTACTTTCCAACCAATTTTAAAAATTGTAATTGTATTTAAACCTTTACAACTTATACTGTTACCAGAGGGAATAAAATGTTAAGAAAGAAAAAGTATGACATCGCGCATTGATTACATTGCACTTTCCAACCATTTTTCTCTCTTTTTTTTTAAATTTTTGATTGTATTTAAATAGTAACAACATAAATTGATACCAAATGGAATAAAAAGTTAACAAAGAAAAAACATGACATTGCACATCAATTATGCTACATTTCAAAACCATTTTTAAAAATTTTAATTGTATTTAAAGTTTAACAAAATATACTGTTACCAGATGGAATAAAAAGTTAAGAAAGAAAAATCATGATATTGTGCATCGATTATGCTGCACTTTCCAACCATTTTTTAAAAAATTGTATTTAAAGTTTAACAACTTATATTGTTTGATTACTATTCAATTTGTTGCAAGTTTCAGAAGATACGGTCGTCCAGCAGCAGGAGTAGCTATTTATAAAAGGTTGTTTGATGTAATGGGCATATATTTCCACAATTCATATGAATGTGCATGTGAGGTACACCAGTATGTTTAGTAGTAATGTTTTTGATATCAGTGATATATGTGTTTGTTGTTGCCACTCTGAAAATGAAAAACTAATTGTATTGGTTGCCATTTATATTTCACCGGATAAGTCTTTAAGTGCAAATGAGAATTTTTGTATGAAAATTTATTTATTTGTTCTAAAGAGGCTTCTGCATTACTTCAAGATAGAATTGGAAAGAGATTTGATGATTTGCCGATGATTTTGAGTAGGGATTTCAACATCAACTTTGTGGATGATGAAAATCTACAATTAATTGAATTTTTAAATAGAAAATTTGATTTAACAATGACCAACCATCGCAATCTTAGCACAGAGAGATAAAAAATTACAATTGATGCAGTCATTACAAGATATTTAAATAGAATTGAATCAAAATTGTTTGCTATATATTTTAGTTGCCATAAACCTATAATATCAAATCTAGAATATAATGATAATAATGATGATGATGATGATGGAAGAATTGTTGAAATGGGGATGAAAATTCATAAGTTTTATGGGTATTTATTTTAAAGAATACCAACTGACGATATTTCATATTTCATGCATTTGTAAATTTATGTTTTAAGCAATAGATTGCAATTTTTGTATGTAAAATAATATGCATTATTTTTCATGTACAATAGCGCATTAAATGAAAATTGTAATATAATTTTTGTAGCAGTAGTTTATAATAATGAATAAAAAACACTTCATTTAAAAGTATTGTCTGCACAATAAAATATGTCCAGACGACTAAAAAAATACACACATGAAGTTTTCACTTCTGTCGGCACTCCAGGAGTGCCTTTTTTTTTTTTTTTTTTTTTTTTTTTTTTTTTTTTTTTTATTTGATCCAAAAAGGGGCAACGGGGCTATTTTTTAAAGTTTTATACAATTTATACTGCATAAAGGAGCCACTTACCTATTTCTATATACCAGAAGAAGTATGGTGTGTAAAAACAATTATAGTATACTTAAATAAAATACTTGAGATAATATACTAGAGATCTAAGCACCGGGTTTGGCGAGATTTTTTTTACCAGATGCATATAGCATGCTATAACAACACGTTATTTATTTATTTCAAAATGAAAAAAAAAAGGGAATAAATGAAACATTTCCTGTTATTAAAAAAGATATAACAATCAATAAATGATAATATTTTTAGAACAAACAATTTATTATAACATTTATTTGATAACCAGCATGTTAAGCAACTAAACGCCATTTTGGCACCAATTAGGTACCTCGGTGTATATAGGACATATATGTGCCATATTTATTTGTAAAACTGAGCATGAAAGTTTAACAGGCGTGTTTTCATATTCGCTTATATCTTTTTGCAACATAGCGCACCTTTCGAAGCCAAAACTGCACAAAAGAAAAAATAATCAATATTTGCAGCTTTTTTTTTTTTTTATGTAATGCACATTTTGTAATCAGTAGGCTCGATAATCAGACCTCGTTTTTTTGCTTTAAAAGATGATATTTCATACGACGTCTTTTTTGGATTCGTCGTTTTTCCATATTTGATAGTATGGGTCTACTCGTTTTGTACCCTTTTTTGTAACTTTCTTCTTTATTAACAGCGACATCTGGATTTCCTATTTAAATAAAAATTCTTCTAAATACAAAGAATTTTGTTAAAATAAATAAATAATAGGAAATGCGAACATCTATTGCTCAAAACACAAAATTTTTCCTATTGAGTTAATAAAAATCAGTAAAAACATAATTTTTATGATAATAAAAAGGTGACTTATGTAATAACAGAGTCATATATTATGTACGTTATGGATTAAGTATGAGTATTTCAATGAAAAGTGATATTTCAAAAGTATTATGAAATTAGTTAAAAACCATTTATTTTAAACTAAATGAATAAAAGATTTATATTTTTAATGAAATAAATGGGATTTGAAAAATTATTGGAAATTTATCACCATAGATGTATCAATATTACAATCAGTACCTTGTATGCAAAATGGAACAATTAGCAATACTTTTTGTACCCGAAAAATGGTCGTTGCTTTTTTTAAGGTTAAAAAGTAGATTACGAAATATTCCTATATAGAGATGCCAAACCCTCGCTTATTGCATAGCAGAATTTTCTTATAGGAAAATTTATTTTTTAAATCCGCAGAATGTTCCAATTTAATAAAACATTTTCTGTATTAAAATACCGGTATCCAAAATGCCGGAGACTTGGCAGCTCTGCCTATAACATTTTAATTAATCACGGTACTTTTTTTAATCGGATTCAAATTTAGTGAGGACAACGTTTTTTGGCCAAAAGATACTTTTTTCCACATGTGTAACTACGATACAATTCCTTGATGCTGAAATTAATTTGTTTTGACTTATGCTATTATTGCTTCCTCTTATTTATTTATTTGAATTTTAAATAAGATGACTCAAAATCGTGTTTTTTAAATATACGGAAAAAATGCATTTCGAGAGAGGGCGAAAAGAGCAATATTTGGCGATTTATTACCTGCGTTTGGCTAAGTGTCTTACTACCTTGTATTTAATACTCTTCACAATACTTCGCTGTTATATGGACTTACAATAAACTTTACTTGTTAGGCGCTTTTATAAAAAGTTTGACGTAATTCGGGCTTAAGAAAGTGAGTTTTTTACTGAATAATACAAATGAATGAAAAATGAATACTAAGAAATACTAATAAAAGAAAAATGAAGCATTATATTGATCTATGTATATTTAAAAATGCATCTGCTAGCACTAATTAGATAATTTATGTGTATATAATAGGAGATAAATAGCTTTTGATTCTGTATTTCTATGCTATAAAGCATTGACGTTTGTGTGTTTTTCGTTATCATTGGGAGTACCTAGCCGATTAAAAAAATAATGTGGGCAAACAATAATCACCTTCAATGTACGAGCAAAAAAAGTTCTAAAATTGAGAATTCTTTTATGTTGATATGACTAAAAATTTAAAATCTTTTTTTTTTTTTTTTGTGACAACTTTTAAGATATAATATTCTTGTTATGAACGATTTCTAAAACATTCGACAATTTAATTTCACAAATTAAACATTTTTTTTTTTCTAGAAAAAGTTTTAAACCCAATTTATTGAGAATAATACAATTTCTAGGATACTGTTGGGGTCAGAAACTATAACTTTGACATCATAGTAACTTATAAGGTGTAAGTGCTCGTTTAGGACAAATTTTTAAAAAAGGATTCCTTAACTCTTATCAACAATCTCATTGAATCCGTGGAAAACATATTAAAAATTATAAACTATTCGGACGAATTTCACACAATATTAAATACACTCCATTCTCTTTAAACATAATAATTTATGTTATTTATAGTTTCTCAAATCGGTGCGAAGCTTCTGTTTATGCTCATGGCGTCATTTCAAAGAGTTATATTTCCAATATAGGAAAATTTGGTGTTTTATTTTCTGTATTACTTTTAACCTTTTGCATATTTCCAATTTTATATCCATGCATGGTTTGCTTTTCTTTTATAAAAATAGTATATGCAACTTTATATATAAGATTTTGTAATTCTATGATTCAATATGCTTATTTTAATCATATTTTATCACAATGAATGACCAATTAAAGGTAACATCTCATTTTCTTTACTTATCGCAAGTTATTAAATGTGTATTCTCAGCAATATCGCTCAGACTAATCCCTCTGAGGGAAGTCCTAGTTAATTTTTGTTTGGAAATATATGAAACGAGCAGGTGAACAAGCTGTAAAATTTTATGAATTAAAACGAAAATTAATTAAATTTGTTTCAATCTCAAAATTAAGTCCAGTTGAGCTCTGTCGTTTCAATTTTGTTGCTATGGAAACAAAAACTTCTCTGATATAGAAATGTATTGCTGCAGCATTCTTCATCTAGCTTTTATTTTCGAATAAGCATAAATATATGAAAATATATTTTTCAATATAGAAATATTTTGTATACATAAAATTATTTTTACAGTATTAAAGTTAAATAACTAGAAGAACAAGCAGTATATGTATGTAATACATTTACATATTAAAATCTCTCATTGTTTAAGTTTAAATTCATTAAATACCATTTGCACGCATTCTAAAAATCTATTAACAATTTTAATTTACCTGAAAATCGTTTGTTTTTGGCGAGGAAAAATGCTACTTATCAAATCGCATGGCGCATTCGTCTTTTCACACCAAATATTTGAAAGTATTTTATTTTTTTACAAACTTTCTACTGTATTTCCGCCGATAAATTTGACGGATCCTTTATTCCATACATAAGTAGTTTAATTAGTATTATTTTCAAAACATTATGAGTATGCCCACAATGAAGACCTTCCTTGTTAGTTTTTGGTCAATTTACGTACTCAAAACAAGTTTGCAAGTAATGATAAAGAAATATTCTTGACTGTTTTAAGTGAAATCCCACGAATCTCAAGATGTATTTGTAAATTAAGGTTATTATTAGAAAGAGTCAAATTATTAGAAAAAATCAACTTTACACTCAGGAAAATTTTCACGAGACCACCTCAGAAATAAGTCTTGTAAGTAAAAGAATAATTATCAAAATCTATGGAAACACCCGCCCTAAGTTTAGTCTGATGTGAAGGCAGATGGACACGAACATGTTACATACATATATAGGATAATACAGAAATTATAGGCAAAATTTTAAAAGGTGTTAAGACACGCTAAGGAAGCATTTTTTGCATCTAAAACTAAGTAGAAATATGCTTGTTCAGTCAAAAATATAGTGTGTCTCAATACATATCCAGATTTTCGTTCGCAATATTTACTAAGGTACCCTGGGGTAATAACGCCACGTTAAGGTTCTACCAATTTTCACGGCTCAGATTTAGATTGTATTTTTCAAACACATATATGATTTGATACAGCAACTCATTGACTATATACATAAAAAAATAATTTAACAAATATGTATTCATAAAATGTAATGGCGTAATTTCTTGACCAATGCTATTTGGCGTTATTACCCACCTATCTGGGTAATAACGCCATGCAAACAAAACTATGAAATAAGATGGAATAATTGCATGTAGATTGCCCAATTCTAAAAATACAAACTCTACAAACGTAGAAATTGACAAATTGCATTCTAAGCTATTGAAAATGTTCAATTTTTTGTGAAAGTGTAAGAAAAATGAAGGTGTGGTATGTGTGTGTGTGTGTGGGGGGGGGGGGGTGAGGCAAAAGAATATCAGACCGTGGGCTTCTTTTTGCTTAAATAGGACCGCTTAAATAGAATTATTAGAAACATTTCACGGTTTTAACTGTGTTTATTTGAATCAGTATTTAGGATGTAGGTCGGCCACTGTAGAGAATCAACCGGAATATTATTGCCAAGGATTGGCGTTATTACCCCGTTATAGTTATTGCGCTGTGCATTTTAAATTACAAATTATCTCGAGAAGATATCCAAAATCTTCAACAACATTTTGAATGTCCATGAAATTTACTACAAATTTATGTAATTAACAAAGTATTTCCAAATAAAAAAAATAGTCTACATATCACAAAACGTATCTCGCAAATTTTAGATCAAGCGTTAATTTTAGTTGCTTATAAAAACAATAAGACTTAAAAATGAAACAAATTAACTTGAAGCTGTTTTTGCGATTTATATGACTCAAACCCTTCTGCGCAGAGCACATGGGTGTCATTTACCAGATTATTTCATAATTATGCATAATATTAGCACTTGGCGTTATTACCCCACCTGGCGTTATTACACCAGACCACCTTATATAAGGTTGCTTTTTGTGAATATTTTAAAATCTAGTAATGTTAAGAATGCCTCCTTGGTCTAGCCAATTTGTCAGTTGGTTGCTGCGGCAACTCCTTTTTTTTTTTTTTTTCTTTTTTTTCGCCAGACGATTTATTCTTTTTTGTACATGTAATTATGTAAATCTGAACAGAAATATATCGGTAATAATGGAACTCTCTTTTGAAAGTAATAAGTATGTCATTTCTTTTATGTAAATAAAATGCACATATGCTTTTTTAATCAAAAGTTTGGGTTATTTAAATTGCTGTATTAGTATTTAGTCATTAGAATTTGATATTTACGAACTAACATTTCAATACGTATTTTTATCGAAGAACTGATTATTAAGGAAAGTTACCGAGCCTGCATCTAATAAACGTATTCTCTTCATTTATGGCCTGAAAACTCCAGGACAAAATAATTAATGTCTGATTTGATCATCGAATGAGTGAGGTAAGTACTTCATTTTAAATTATGTTGAATAAATTGAATTATTGATTGTTTATATTGAATAGATTGAATTAAATTCGTTATTTACAATGGATCTAGAAAGTCTTACGAAAAAAAGCTACTATTCGTACACAAATTACGAAAATGTTTGATAAAAAAGAAGGTTTGTCAATTGATACTCAAAATTTATATATATATATGGATATTTCTAAACAACAGTTAAGGAGCTGTGCAAATATAGCGTTACCAACATTTTGGTAATTTTGGATCCCCTTCCCTACCTCTTCCGATATCCTACCTTATCAGACCTCCATCCCCCCAGTAATAATATCGTTATCAAAGTGTAATGTTTTCGGTAGATTTCGAAATAAATGCCACCTACTGCAGTCGTCACCATGGCACGACTTTTGAAGAATTTCTTCATAACTTTTCATTATATGACTCCAGGAACCCAAAACCACTCCCATTAAAAATATATATATATATATATACAGGGTGGTCATAAAAAAACTTTGCCGATATCTGGAGCTCTAGCGGCCAGTCCGCTCAACCGATCGAGATGAAATTTCAGATATAGCTATTCAGAAGTATGAGCTCGAGATTCTATGAACGGCAACAAAATGGCGCTCACGGTTACGGTTATAGTTACAGAAACTCGAAAATTTCCAATGGCAACACCCATTTTTTTTCATCGCAAAATGCTCAGCGCATGCGAAAATCCTAAAGAGCGTTGGAACCGTACCTGTATCGCAAGAAACGGACCTGTTATGTACGCACAAAAAACTATTCTGCGAATCCTCCCCCCCAAAAAACTCGATTGGGGCGCAAGGAGGAAATTTGCATGTGACACAGAGTCAGTACACTAATCACTGATTACAATACAGATCGGAGAAATTAAAACTTTTATTTTGATTACACATTTTCCACATGGGTGCCATCACCATTAATTGCCTGTGATGACACCCATGTGGAAAATGTGTAATCAAAATAAAAGTTTTAGTTTCTCCGATCTGTATTGTAATCAGAGATTAGTGTACTGACTCTGTGTCATATGCAAATTTCAATATACCTTGCGCCCCAATCGAGTTTTTCTTATGGGGGGAAGGATTCGCAGAACGGTTTTTTGTGCGTACATAACAGGTCCGTTTCTTGCGATACACGTACGGTTCCAACGCTCTTTAGGATTTTCGCATGCGCTGAGCATTTTGCGATGAAAAAAAAATGGGTGTTGCCATTGGAAATTTTCGAGTTTCTGTAACTATAACCGTAACCGTGACCACCATTTTGTTGTCGTTCACAGAATCTCGAGCTCATACCTATGAATAGCTATATCTGAAATTTCATTTCGATCGGTTGAGCGGACTGGCCGCTAGAGCTCCGTATATCGGCAAAGTTTTTTTTATGACCACCCTGTATATATATATATATATATACAAGTATTAAAAAATGGTGTGGTGAGCAACAAAAAAAGGTTAATATGTTTTTAAGTTTGAAAAAGTATTTGACAAGTGCTTCTAATTGAGCATGAAAAAAAGACAAGGGGTCCCTTCTCGGCTGCATCTCACTGTCAATGCCAAATTTGAAAAAAATCATATTTGCGCTTTTCCCATGTAAAAGAAATTAGTCACAATTACGATAAAAATGTGTTGTGCAAAGATGTAGCCAGAAAAAATCACAGCATAATTAAACATGAATGTAAGGCGAAATAGTACCAGAAACCTTAGTTCCTGCAGCGTATCATACTCAATGCAGTGCCACAAAGCATGCCCGCAGCATAGAACTGCACAGAAAACTGATTTGTAGTGCAGTTGCACTGCAGAGTCAACAGTCCAGTTCACATGTAAAGCAGGATTGAAAATTTTACTAAAAAGAAAGACGGAAAGTTTTACTCAAATTTCTTTTGCATGGAAAAAGCGCAAATATGATTTTTTTAAATGTAGCTTTGACAGTGAGATGCAGACGAGAAGGGACCCCTTGTCTAACACTTTCCAACAAAGTTGAAAAGTGTTTATGCATTCGGTTTGTCTGGTCGTCTGTCCGCGCTCTAACTCCCGCAAATATACTCGGATTGCTCTGAAATTTTTATATGTTATTGATGTTTATCCTAGCACGAACCCTATTGAAAATGAAGTTTCTACTATGATTATTTTATTTACAGGGATAGTCAAAAGTTTTCCGATACATTATGATCAATGGGAAAAAATCGTTTCAAATGAATTTTAAAGGTGTTACACCCTATGAAACTTATCATATTTACATGGATTCGCAAAAAGTACTAAAATACGTATTCTGTAAAATATCCTGTCAAAATAATAGTTATTATTCATTTACAGGGCCACTGAAAAGAATTCCATTACACAAAAATAAAGGAGGGAATTGTTTGAGACATATTTTAATAATGTTAAACGGTTTCAAGTATCATAAAACTGATATACGCCGCTGAGACTTAATATTTAACGCATAATATGAAGTGCATAGCTTTTACAGGGACACACAAAATATTTCAAACCTTATATTTTTATCTGAAATAGGGTATTATCGATGATAGCTGATAGATGATTGAAATGCATTTTTAATTATGATATGCGCTTTTAAATTTTACAAAATGTCTGCAAATTAAAAGATGTATATAAATGTTATAGTTGATATACAGGGTTACACAAAAGAGCTCATAAATGTTACGAATATGAAAGTAATTAATTTAAAGGTGGCAGTTATGCAGTTTTACGTTGAACTGCTTTCAGTTTACTAAGAAACGTTCGTAGAATATAGATAAAATGATATACAGGGTCACGCAAAGAATTAGCTACGTGGTCACCCATATGTGATAATTTCTGGAAATGTGATTTAAGTAGCTTTAAGAATGTGTTTGTTCGAATTGAATTTTAACAAAATACTGGCGTGTAGTAAAGATACTGGATAAATTACAGAGCTGAAAAGAAATATTGAAGTATTTTCCATCTATTAGAATAAAGTGCTGCCAGAGAAACTTCAGCCAGTTAGGCATTTTCTTGCTAAACTAAATTTTCCCATTATATTGTATATATATATATCAACCGACGGATCAAATACAGGGATGTTCAAAAGTATTTCAATACATATTTGACTATGGACAGTAGCATCTTATTTCCCTAAATAACAAAGTTTTGTTAAAGATTTCAGGAAGCGTTGGAAAGTATTTCATAATCCATGCTTAACGCATGATTTTTCTTACTTGTTTTCATGCTCAATTAGAAGCACTTGTCAAACACTTTTTCAAACTTAAAAACATATTAACCTTTTTTTGTTGCTCACCAGAGCATTTTTTAATACTTGTCATTTAAATTTTTTGATAAAAACTGAAGATTTTTTTATATTTTGAAAAGCAAAATAATTGCTGATGTCAAAATTTTAATCTTCTATTAGAATAATTAAGGAAGTTATTGCATTGCCATATAAAATGCATGATGTATGAAATATAAACCAAGGAGTTGAACGAAATAAACACTCACAACTTTATTCAAAGAACTGAAACTAAATGTTTTGCAATAAAAACAAATAACCATGTTTATCACGTGATTTATTTAATTTGAATAAATTATGTTACATAAAAAAATTATATTTATTTAAACTTGGTGGCAATGAAAAAAAAAAAAAAAAAAAAACTACAACAGCAACAACAAGAAACAGTTTTCAACTGGAGCTTTAAGACACAAATTCGATTTTCTCAGCGATCGCCAAACATATAAAGATGAAAAAAAATCTATTTTAGGTTTTACCAAAAGGATTAAAAGAAACCAAAAATGGAGTTAATCCATCCACGGGATCGTTAGCAATTGCTTGTTGAATTTTACGTCTTTATTTTTTCGTTAAAAGTTAAATAAAAAACTATAGTAAACTACGATAATTTTTTTAATGTTATCATTTTATTCGTCTCGTCGAGTTCTATCCTTTGAAAAAAAAAAAAAAAAAAAAAAAAAAAAAAAAATCACTGTCGCACGTCAACTGATTCACCAGAAATTTCAAAACGACGTTTGCATTTTCCATTTCTTAAACATATTATACCAAACGCTACCGCGTTTGCTATGACATATATAAATATACATATGTATGTATGTATTTGTGTACTAAATTTTGTCCGCATGATAAAAATCACAATTATGCACGAATCGTTTTCAAACTCGCCAAATACTTTTAGATGGTTAATATCTTAGCGAGGATTGAAAATGAGCAAAATCGGCCCAAAGGGGTGGAAATGTGGAGGGTTCAAATATTGAATACCGCCTTAACGTGGCTCTGACATAGCAATGACAAGAAAAAATAAACATTTTTCGTTATAGTAATTGCCCCCTCCCCCCAAAAAAAACAATAAAATTTTCATTGCAACAATAACTTTACTATTGCAAGATTTGCGCGTATTTTTATTTTATTTATTTATTTATTTTTTTTTTTAAAGCAGTTTGACGAATTTAAGAAAAATTGAATATTACGTCTTTTCGGTACTACTTGGTTATCCCGTCTACCAAAAATCTATCGCCTGACTATAAGATTAAATGCCAAAATGGATTATCGTGAATTTCAAATTTAATGGTATTAAATATGATACACGTATTTAAAACGTCATTAAGTGATTTTACTTCGACTTTTTATTTGTATTTTTATTAATATTCTACTAATTATTTGCTTTTTCGTTTCTTAAAATAAAAATTGTGTCACTAAAAATTATTTGGCTATTAGTTTGGCGATTTGTATAATTTGGCGAAATTGGTCAACGGGATAGCCAAGTAGTACCCATTATAATACCGAATTCGTGATTTCTCGGCACAAATTCATATACGCACCACAATACCGCAATTTTCTTTTTGTTTTGTTTTGACATCAGTTTGGCGGAAACTTCGTTTTCAAATACCAGTTGCATATATATTTATAACTATTTTTTATTATTATAAAAATGAAATAATAATACATAAGAAATTAATAATATAAAAAAAAAACAATTTAAATCATTTAAAAAAAAGGAAAATAAAAAATAAACAACATTAGCCGGGTTACTATGTGAGGCATATAATTGCCATTTTGTTGCAATCTCGCCAATGTGGTGCGTATATGACATCAATGTTTATTTCTCTAGCAAAATCTTCTAATTTGGCAAAAAATTGAACATATAGAAAAAAAATGTAATTTAACAAATTACAACGACGGAAAACGATATTTTCAAAGACTCAAATTTTAAAGACTTATAAATATATTCTATATTTAAATTAATAATAATAATAAACATCATTTTTAGGATGATTATAACGAATCATACATTACACTGCGCGTGCATTAAACATTAATATTCCTAGATCAATGATTAAAAAAACAGTAGACTAAAGATATATACTTTAACTGTTTAAAATGTGCATTTTTATTTGATGGAGCTAATCAGACTGACTTCTGAACGCCTCATAATACGTACGACATGGATTAAACATTAATATTCCTTGACCCATTACAAGCAAATTTTGAATGAAATTTCAGCTTTACAATTTTTGGAACTGCAAAATTTTCAACATTTTAACATCGCACATTTTTAATTTTTGCACCGTTGCGCAGAGAAAAAAATGCATTTTTTAATGAAATTTGTTTGAAATCTCTATCACAATTTGTTTTTAAATTATTATTTTTTTTTAAAGTTTTTATTACTCTTTTTGGCATCATGGCAACAGAAGTATTCCATTTTTGGACATTAAACTTGGACCAATCAGGAAACGAATAAAATTAAATAAGTTGCGGAATTCAACCAATTAAAAGATTCAGATATACTTTAGATTTCCCAATTTTCTACCGAGAACAACAACTATTTTTTCTCCAAATAGTTAACTAATAAGTTGCGGAATTCAACCAATTAAAAGATTCAGATATATTTTTAGATTTCCCAATTCTCTACCGAGAACAACAATTATTTTTTCCAAGTAGTTAATAAAATATGAATAAAAGCAATATGATTTAATGAGTATTATACATTTTAGGAAGATCAAACTGGTCGCCAAGGGCAACTTAGGTTTGAATTAATCATTAGAATACTATTATTTTTAACACAATCAAACAGATTGGTAAAGTTATCATACGAATTGAATATTTCCAGCTGAGCGAAGCTGGAAATATTCAATTCGTATAATCATTAGAATGCAATTTTAAAGAAATGCACAATAAATGGAGGGAAATGCTTAGAACAGGCCCTAGAGTCCCAGTAAAAATGTAAAGGTGTTGGTCTGCGGAGAAAGATCCAAAACTCAACTTTAAAACTTTTCATTCAGAATGCGAGAAAATTAGAAAATGAAAAATTTCTGCTACACAAAATTTCAAGAGATCCCGGATTAGACCCTATGTAATTTTAGGGTGTCCCAGACTTTTAACTGGAATGTTGAAACGTTAAAATAACTAAATGGAAAAAGTGTTCCAAAAATGAAAATTGGATTAAGAGGAGGAAAATTATTAACAATTTAAGGTGCAAAAACTTCAAGGTGCCAGGTATACCCAAGGTACTAGGGACTTAACCGGCATATAGTTAAGTATAAAGATGTTTTTAGTAGTTTCTGAAATAATCGGCGAACGCTAGAATGATGTAAAAGAAAAATGCATGCAATTCGAATAATTTTTTAAAAAACGCTGCATCAAGGGCGTCCAAAAAAGTGATTATTATTCAAAATGGGAGGTAGCTAAAATATAATTTTATCTCATTTATGTAGTAGTTGAAGGATCTAAGTACTTGTTGGAGAAAAAAGCTAGTTAATTGGACCATTTTTAAGGGAGCTATAATAAGGGACCCAAAAGGAAACAATTGATAATTAAAAACAGAGCTCTAACATGAAAAATGTTAAAATTCCTTAGTACTTACTACTTTAGATCAACAATTAGCCAAAATTAAGCATAAGAAATGAATGATTCGTTATTATAATAATATTTCAAAGAAACGCATAAAAAATGAGTAAATTCTTTTAAAAAAGGCTCTAATACCCCAATAAAAAATATCAGGGTGTAAGTCTTAAAAGAAGAGTCCAAAACTCAAATTTAAAATTATGCACTGAGATGGCGGGAAAATAAGCGGTGTAATCTGCATGGCGAACAAAAAATTCAATGGACCGAAACTAGCCCTACGGGACCATAGGGGTCCCAGGGTGTTAAATGGAATGCAAGAACGTGGAAATAAGTAAATGGAAAAAGGGTTCCAAAAATGAAGATTGGGTTAAGAGGAGGCAAATTAGTAACAATTTATGGTACAAAAACTTCAAGTAGCCCTATATCGGGCTCCAAGGGATCAGGAATTTATTTCGTATGTTGTTGGATATAAAATATTTTTTGCAATTATTAAAGTAATGGGAGGACGTTAAAACTATGTCAAAGGAAATTGCAATGAATTCGAAATGTTTTGAAAGAAGTTGCACCAAGGGTCCCAAGAACGCGATTTATATTCAAAATTATTGGTAGCTGAAGTCTGAGAATTTTTTTTGTCGTTCGTATAAAGGCTGGAGGACCTAAGAAGTTGTTGAAAAAAAAAAAAAAAAAAAAAAAAAAAAAAGATAGTGAATCGGACCATTTTTAAAGGACCTATAATAGGGACCCCTAAGAGACTAACTGATAGTTAAAAAGAGGACTCTAAAATGAAAACACATTTAAATGTCTTAATGCATAGCGCTTTAGATCTACAATTAGTAAAAATTAAGCATAGGCTTTGAATTATTCGTTAGAATAATATTTTAAAGAAATGCACAAATTGATTGGTAAAAGTTTTTTTTAAAAAAACTAGGGGGGCCCCGCCCCCCTGCTCGCTATGCTCGCCAACCCCCCGCGTAATCGCTTCGCGATTCCAAATTATTGGCTACCCCTGCTTGCTGCGCTCGCCAATATCCCATGGTATGAATAAGCAGTTGCAGACCTTTCAAATGATGCGTCACACGACGGGTGTTGTAAAGAAATTAAAAATATGCCCCCCTGGGGGGCAGAGTGGGGGTGACACACAAGACATCCATAAAATGAATAAACAGTTGCAGACCTTTCAAATGATGTGTTACACAATTGGTGTTGTAAAGAAATTACAAAATGCGCCCCTCTGAGGGCAGAGGGGGGGGGGGTTACACACAAGATATCCATAATATGAATAATCAGTTGCAGACCTCTCAAATGATGTGTCACACAATTGGTGTTGTAAAGAAATTAAAAGTGTGCTCCCCTGGGGGGCAGAGTGGGGGATGACACACAACACATCCATAATATGAATAAGCAGTTGCAAACCTTTCAAATGCGATGTGTCACACAACTGGTGTTGTAAAGAAATTAAAAATGTGACCCCCCCTGGGGAGAGCAGAGTGTGGGGGGGGACACACAAGACATCCATAATATGAATAAGCAGTTGCAGACCTTTCAAATCTTGTGTAACACGACTGGTGTTGTAAAGAAATTAAAAATGTGTCCCCCCTGGGGAGCAGAATGGGGGATAACACACAAGACATCCTTTAAATGAATAAGCATTTGCAAACCTCTCAAATGATGTATCAAACGACTGATGTTGTAAAGAAATTAAAAATTTGGCGAAATATTACAGTTATCGCCAAGTTGGCGTCACTTTTGACAACTAATTTTGGTCGCCAAATTTGGCGATATACCGCCAAGTTGGCGACAAACTTGGCGATTGTTGGCGATGGTAACCTTTCCTCTCTTTATGGTAACCCATATGGCGATGCATAGACGGAGACCTTTCCTGATTGGTCTATTCGACTCATGGAAGGAGTGGACAACCCGGATTCGTTAGTTCCGGAAATCTTCCACATCAGCATCATTCCAGGAGTCATTCCTTTTAAGGCTAGTTTTTTTTTACTATAGAAGGAAAAGGACCTGGGGTACCAATAAAAATATGAGGGTAATCGTCCTGGAAGAAGAGTCCAAGACATAACTTGAAAATTTTGCACTGAGAAGTTGAGAAATTTAGGGAGTGAAATATGTTTGTCTCACAAAATATTCAGGGGGCCCTGGGCCGGGCTCTATGATTCCCTAGGTGGCCACATTGACTTAAATGGAATGTCAAAACTTGAATATATCTAAATGGATAAAAAATCCTAAAAATGAAGATCAGATTACAAAGAAGCAATTTATTAACAATTTATTATTACAAAAACTTCAAGGAGCCCTTTACCGAGCCCCAAGGGGCCAGGAATTTTTTTCGCATGTAGTTGGGTATAAAAACATTTTTGTAGTTATTAAAATAAGGGAGGATGCTAAAATTATGTTAAATAAAATTGCAAGCAATTTGGATAATTTTTAATGAAGCTGCACTAAGGGCCCCATGAAAGCGATTAATATTCAAAATTGGCGATCGCTGAAGTCTGAGAAAATTTTCTGTCATTCATGTAGTAGCTGGAAAACCTAAGAAATTGTAAAAAAAAAAAAAAAAAAAAAAAAAAAAAAAATTAGTGAATCAGACCATTTTTAAGCGAGCTAAGGGATAATTTCAACTGACAGTTAAAACAAGGGCCCTAACATGAAAACATATTAAAACGTATCCAACATTTAAAATTAATCAGATTTAACTATTTTTCTTCAAAATAATACATATAGTCCGAGTGCTACGCGACAAAAATAAGGTGAAAACTGCAAATCGTGATAAGAATATACCGCTTGGTGAGTATGTACTTTATGATAATACAATGCATATCAGAGGGGGAGGCATCTCGTAAAGTCGTCTGAATTCAAGATGGCGGCTGTTATTCAAAATGGTGTCATTTTCTGAATATGCTTAATATAAATGTGCATTTCATATCGATTTCGATGTTTTTAAAGTCAAGTTTTTGTTTTTAATACTATTCAACATTATTTAAAAGAGTGTATGAATTCGGTTTATCTGTCTGTTTGTCTGTCTGTCCGCCTGTTCTTCCATGCTCTAGCTCGCTTAAATGTACTCAGATTGCCATGTATATTTTATATGTTTTATGAAGTTTATAATAACATGTTCGGAGTAAAAAGTAAAGTGTATAGCTTTTATAGTTCATTTACAGGGCGCTAAAAACATTACATTACAATATTGCGTATGTGGCCAAATCGTTTGCAATGTTTCTTAATGTTGTTATCCTCTTTAAAACACATTAAAATTTATATACATCAATGTTAATACTACATTGAGCTACCAATTACTTACTATATAATAAGACGTACATAGTATTTATCGCTTATTTACTGTGACACACCAAACAAGAAAATGCGTATTTGCATATAAATCTTATAACGATCACCATATAATTCAAGTGTTATTAGTGAAAGTGCTAAGTGGGATAAAACCTTTGTAATAAGGATATCCCGAATAGTCAGTATCTATCTTATATTAATAAAATGCATGTAAGAAAGAGAGGTATCATATAAATTTATAGGAATTCAAAATGGCGACTATTATTTAAAATCTCTTGCAGGTTTATTCCTCTGCATCTTACAAGGCTATTTATTATGTTAATATCCATATTTTATAACTCAAAAATAATCTTTCTAATACTAGAAATATACTTAAAATGAAAATAGGACATTTATTAAAGTATTTTTATCATTTACAGTAGAAAATGTAAAAGAATGAATATATAATAAAAATACTCTTTTATTAATAGGTTACTTATACAGCATATTAAAAAATGAATGTTATATATAAAGCTGTAGAATATAGAAACTTCACTCGGTGTCATGATATTTCTCACATTCCTGTTTGCAAATACACAATAATGCAAGAAAGTCCAACCTTTCTACAGCCACATTTAACTTTACAGATTTTACACATACACTTTATTAAATCTTCACAAGAGTCTAAAATCACTGGCAACTCCTACCATCTATTTTCTATGATAAATTATCCAAGCACCATTCACATTTGTTTGGAGAGATTGCATGTATTTCCCGATGATCTACTTTTCCCCAAATTTCTCCAGCTTGGAAAGCACTGCGTAAAATATATTTTTGAAGTGCACCCATGGTTGGTGGAAAATTGTCAGAAACAATTCTTGTCTTGCATTATTGACACTTATGATATTGCTTGATGAACAGCACAACAATACTACGAACTTTTCTAAAATATTTAAAATACTTTCAAGAATAGGAGTTTGTGGTTTTGATAGGTATGCAAAGGCAGCAGTACCTTCTTTAAAGAGAATGGGCGTTTTCCAATTTGATTTTTTAGTTTTTCCTGTGAAACCCATATTACTGTCGCATCCTGTGAAAGCATTAAATCCTAAGTCGTTGTCTTTTCTCTTCCAATCACTGGAGCTATGGTATGAACAGGAATAAATCTGTATTTCTTCTCTGTTCCAAATGCAATCCGAACAGTTTCTAAGCATCTGTTTGAAAGGATTAAAAAAATATGGAATCACCAAAACTAATACATCAGTGTCTACAGAGCGTACAATATTATTTTTCAGTCCTTTTTCAACCATGTCTTTGAGATGCAGTATTATTCTTCAATATTGCTTCTTCGTGACCAGGGCAAGTCGTTGCAATTAAGGAACTTACGGCAGTAAGACTGCCTTTAACTTCTTCTCCTGGAGTGGTTACTCCAGGAGAACTCCACCATAACTTGTGTGTTATTGTATGGTGCTAGTGTTCCAAGGATATTAAAAAACTCTTCTTTTTTATTTGAATTTCTAAAGAAATGGTGTCGATTTTTAGGTAATCTAACATGTGGTTGCACTTGTAATCTCGCCCCTTGAACCCCTCTTCTGTCTAGTTTCTCCTTTAAAGCCTAGTATAATATATCTATCCCAATTCAAATCTATTCTTTGACATTTAAAACTCTCAATGTCTGTACGTAAGTAAGGATAAAACGTTTTAATGTATAACTAAAAAAATAAACAACGTTCAAAAGCACAAATATAAAATAAAAGATGTTAAAAGATGCTAAAAGCATACATGTTTCGGGACTTCTTAAGTCCCATCATCAGTGCTAAAAGTGTAAAATATAAAAGAATGTCACATCGCAAAATAAAATAAGTCTTGTAACTGAGCTCGCCCTTGGGCGAACTGATTAGGAAACGTCGCAAAGCGACAGTAAAAATAAGCAGGCATGCGCACCCAGAGGAGACCAATCATACGTCACATCTTACTGGAACGAGTCCAAATCAAAGAGAACAGGAGGGGGGGGGGTAATGTAGTAGTCATTAAATGTCTTTAAAGTCTGTTGAGGCTTTAAAATGTTCGTAAGAAATAGCCCCTCATATATTAAAGCATCACATTTTATAAGTTGCATTCCAACCAAAGAAAATAATCATATGACATTTTGCAATTCGTTCCTACCTGGTAAAGTTTAAAATAGCATACTATAATTTAAAAGCACGTAGACAACATTGTTTTTATAGACAGAATTGTAAACGTATTCTTTTTTAGAGCTTGTAAATGAACTATAAATTCTACGCTCACCATATTGTACAGTAAGTATCTTGTACTACACTTCACTGATGTATGTTAATTTCAAAATGTTTCAAATAATTTAACATCATTAAAACACACTAAAGAGGATTTTAGCAAATGGACCATAATGTAAGGGGATTATTTTGAGTGTGTCTGTAAACGAACTATAAATGCTAGACACTTCATTTTCGATGTAGAACATTTTGCAGTATACCTCGTCTTTAAATTACACATACAGATAACACATAAATAAATTACACGGATATATGAGTAAATTTAAGCAAAAAAGAGCAGGGTCAGACAATTCGTAAATACTTTGAGTGCCCTGTAAATGGACTATAAAAGCTATACACTTTACTTTTTACTCCGAACATGTTATTATAAACTTCATAAAACATATAAAATATACATGGCAATCTGAGTACATTTAAGCGAGCTAGAGCATGGAAGGACAGGCGGACAGACAGACAAACAGACAGATAAACCGAATTCATACACTCTTTTAAATAATGTTGAATAGTATTAAAAACGAAAACTTGACTTTAAAAACATCGAAATCGACATGAAATGCACATTTATATAAAGCATATTCAGAAAATGACGCCATTTTGAATAACAGCCGCCATCTTGAATTCCGACGACTTTGCGAGATGCCTCCCCCTCTAATATACATTGTATTATCATAAAGTACATACTCACCAAGCGGTATATTCTTATCACGATTTGCAGTTTTCTGATGCGTAGCACCTGGACTAATATAAATATCACAAAGAATAGGAGATAAAGAATTACCCATATTTAAGCCGTCTGACTGTTTGAAAATCTTATTATCAAATGAAAATGTAGTTAGAGTTAAGCAAATATTAGTTAACAAAATCTTGGATTTCAATATCAAAGAAATGAAAATCACGTAATCTTTTTTGTAAGCAAGAAAGAGAACCTTCAATCGGGTTATTGGTAAATAAAGATTTGACATCAAGTGAAAGCATAGAACAATTGGATGGGTTAATACTTTTTATTTTACTAACGAATTCATAAGATTTTTTTACTGTATGAGAATTAGAAATGCATAAAGGAGAAAAAAGGGATGTTAAAAATTTGGCAAGAGGATAAGCAACAGTACCAAGATTAGAGACAATAGGTCTTAAAGGGACTACTGGTTTTGTGAACTTTAGGTAAAGCATAAAAACGAGCGCAAAATGGGCCTCACCGTAGGTGATTTTTTAAAATGCCGCTATTTTTGACAAAAATTTAAAATTTCAAAAATTCTACGCTAATAAGCATAGCTAGTATGCCAAAATAGAAATATTCACAGGCCGAAATTTCCAAGTCAGAACGAGAAATTACCTTAGCCCGGCCCGTTTATATTATCGGAGTTAACACCCTTCCCGTCTGTGCAGATATCAGGCATTTATACAAAATAAAAATTTCCTATTTTTCTTAACATAGAATTAGGATTCTTTTAAAGACTAGTACATAATATTTATACAAAAGTTTCACAGAATTTAAAAAGTTTCATGTTATTTGTTAGAAACATTAGTTATCACTTAGATTGTAAGCGATTGCATTCAAATAAAGACTCATTAGAATATAATTTAATGTAAAATAAAAGTAAAAAGATGATTAAAAAGATAATTTAAAAAAACTGCATAATTATAAAAAATATTTTTGGAAATATCTTTCTATTATTTACTAAAGTAGTACATTTCTGAAGATTTCCAAAAGCACAGTTTCAGTATTATTTTTACAAAAAATTATTTCTCCGACACAGGCCAGATGCAATTAAGTCCAGTTCGAATATGTATATATATATGTGTGTGTGTGTGTGTGTGTGTGTCTAAGTCCGTCATGACCCGAGTCTTCTGAAAAATCGGGTCGAGAGATGATGTAACTAACCGGACCAGTGAGAATTTCGACCCAGTCTAAAGTACGATTCAGATCTCTTATGCTAATCTAACGAAAATTCAATTAAATTTTCTTTTGGGCTCTTTTCTTCTGTATTCCAAATATGGCCTTTTTTCTTTCGGAAATTGTGTTGGAAAGTGTTTCCTAATCAATGCTTGACGCATAGTTTTTCTTTCTTTTAAATATTTAAATAAAAAACATTTATTGAAAAAATATATTCAAAATTTTGGTATAGTTTTTAAATCAGTATGCATTTTTTTTTTCTAGATATTCTGCTGCATATTTCAAATTATAAAAGGTGCAAGGAATTTCCTTTCAAATGTGCTAGCATGATAATTTTCTCTGACCTCTGCATTTCGAATATCATAAATTATGATCCGTTGACTTCCCCCCAGCGTAAATCGTGAAATTCTAAGCCGGAAGGTGTTGATGAAAAGCCAATAGTAGGAGGTTATAGTAAATACCAAGATAAGGAATATTCATCGCCTATTTATATTACACATATGGTACGAGTTTTTCAGGCATTCTTAAACAGTGTTGCCAGATTCGGAGTCGCTAAAAGAAGGAAAACGGCTTCTAAATATGTACATAAAAATACAGTAAACACAATTTAAACGGAGTATTAGAAAAATCTACCTTGAACAAAAAAATTTATTATGTCTACGAAAGCCTATTTAAAATGAAAATCGGCTTAAAAGAACATTTTTTTTCGGGTCCTTTGAAGTTTTATGCTTGTAAATTTTTTTGTACTACATCAACACAGCAATCTTATTTCCTAAGACCAATGAAAGCGTTGTCGCTGAATAATGAAACGAAATTCAAATTTAGCAGGCGTAAGTAGGAAACATTCTTTTCGTTGGAACAGTGGAAATCTTGTTTTTAAAATTCCGTATTAAGCATATTTCATTTTCACAGGTTAACTGAAGAAATTACAGTAAAATCTGTCAAAACAGAATCGCCTAAACCCGCGGAAATTTCGTGCTATACAGACTTTCATCAAGTCAAATAGATTTTAAAATTCTGTCGAAAGCACTGCATAGATTTTCTGCTATATACAGGTTAGCAATATATATATATTTACTGGATTAAAGTTTACAAAATGCAGGCTAACGAATAACATGGACGAAAAGAATTTATGCATCACGAAAACTCGAAATTGTTTACGTCCGGCGCAGAGATTACGCGGAACAGATCTAGGAATGACTGTAAGTCGGGATATCTATCCCGCGTATATCGGGGCACCCGGTAAGCATTTTCAGAAAGAATCACGTTTTGAGCACCTTATCGCCAGAACAACGATTGGCGCGGAGATGAAGTCAATGCTACGTACCCTTTCTTGTTTGTGACGTCAAACGCCAAGCGAATAGAAACCTTCCTTCTGCAAAGAGATCACACTTATTGTTCATTTGTTTTTTTCGTAAATGTTATCACACAAAGACTATAATATGAAGAAATGGTATTCATCGTTGTTTACGATTAAAACATAGTTGAAAACAAAAAGTTTTTTCAGATTAATATGCTTTAAATATCACAAACATCTAAACATAGTTTTTTTTTTTTTTTTTTTTTTGATTCAATTCAAAAATTTTATTTCCTTAACTCGCTATGTTCGAAGAAATTGAGAAGTTAATTAAAAACAGTAGTAAAGATTCGCTTGTAACAGGGGCGTGCCAGCAGTATTCGGCGCCTGTGTGCAGAATTGCATTTGGCGCCCTAACCCCCCCCCCCCCCCAAAAAAAAAAAAAAAAACTATGAATGTTTAAAAATCTATAGTTGCCATTCTTTTGGAGTTTTTTGAACCAGAAAATTTATTTAATAAAATATGTCTTGTTTCTTTACAATTCTAACTTTATTTCATTAAATAAATAAATTTCTGTTTCCAAACATGCTTAAATTACTTGAAAAATAAAGAATGGTGGCAGCTATTAAATAATATTTGTAACGCAGTAAAGCCTGTGTAAATGAAAGCACTCTCTATCAGAATCCTGCGTTACAGTAAAATTTCATTATCCCGGAGAAAATAATTTAATGCAATTACAATAGATTGCATCTAAAAGAAAGAAGTATTGGCGATAGCTACGAAAATCTACTGCATATAGAGATCTGAAAATTTGGATAAGGATAGATGATGGTAGATGCACCGTGCACCTGACACTCAATTTTTTTATTTTTTGTCAATTACCCGAAATATTAATTAAAAACCCTTAATGATAATCGCAAAATGGCGAACTTTTATTCCTCAACGAGATTATGCTTGTGTGCTTCCTCAAACAGTCCTTCCCACTGACGAAAAGCGTAACGTTGATTTCTTCTGCATTTTCAAATTGGGATATAGCGAGATCCCGGTAGAATCCTTACTAATATTATAAATCGGAAAGTGAGTTTGTTTGTTTGTTTGTTTGTTTGTTTGTTCCGCTTTCACACCGTAACTACTGAACCGATTGCTTTGAAATTTTGCAGACGTAAAGTTAGAAGTCCGGATTAAATAATAGGGTAATTTTTATTTATTTTATTCAAATATTTTCCTTAATATTTCAAAATTTAATTATTTTTCATACAAAATCAATAGGCATTTTTCAGATAAAATTTAACCATTTTCCTTTCCTGTTGCCAAGAAAATAAAAAATTGGAATAATAATTTTTCAGCGGCAATGAATTTTTAATAGAAAACTTCCACGCGAAAAACTATAATAAAATAATTTAAAAGAAAATAAATATGACGTCATGTTTGAAATAAAAATAAAAGGTGTATTTTTTATAATACATTTAACAAGGATATTTGTTTAGTTTGTGTAAAATAAGGTGACATAAATTAAAAGTAAAAAGAATGAAAAAGAATTATATTTTTAATAAAATGGTTCACTCATGAAAATGTGACGTCATAGTTGAAATAAAACAGGTACTTTATAGCAGTCGTTAAAAATACAAGGGGTATGAATATCAGTAGCTAATGGAGCGAGATAAATAATGACGTCATATTTAAAATGAATCAGAAATATTTTTTACTTATACTAATTAATAAGTTTTAAGTTACATACAAATGAATATTTTTATTCAAAACTCATAATTATCAATGGAAGAAATTTTTTGTGGGGAAAAGGTGGAAAATAAAATCACTGATTAATATATTTTTGGCTCGATTTTTTAACACTTTCGAACAAAGTTGAAAAGTTATTATGCTTCCGGTTTGTCTGTCTGTCTGTCTGGTCGCTTTCTAACTTTCGTAAATATACTCCGATTTCCATGAAATTTTTGGACATTCTTAACGTTTACCTAGCACGAATATCTATTGAAAATAAAGTTTCTACCATGATTAGTTTATTTACAGGGATAGTCAAAAAATTTCCTTATATATTACGGCATTATGGGGAAAAATCGTTTTAATTAAATTTAACGATGTTACAGCCTGTAGAACATATTCAAATTTATATGCATTTACAAAGTGCACTAAAAAATGCATTTTTTAAAGTATGTAGTGAAAAGGGCACTTACTATTCATTTACAGGGTCAGACAGAAGAATTCCATTGCATAGGAATAAAGGGAGGAAAAGTTTCCGACATATTTTAATTATGGTAAACCATTTCATGTATAATCAAATTGATATATGTTGCTGAGGCTTAATGTAAGTTATTTCATGCATAATACGAAGTGCATAGCATTTACAGGGACACACAAAAGATTTCAAATATTATATATTCTATCCGAAGTACTGTATATCATGGATGATGACTGTTGCATGGATGAAATGTATTTTGAATTAGGATATGTGCTTTTAAGTTTCGCTAAATGTATGCATATTAAATGGAGAGTATAAATGGTAATAGTATAAATACAGGGCCGTGCTTAAGGGGGGGCGAGCCGGACATTTGCCCAGGGCCGCCAAAATTTGGGGCCGCAAAAAAAGTTGATGTTTTTGCATTTCATCAGTTTTTATGAAGAATCTAAATTGACTTGTCTGGTGCAACTCGAGCCCGTGATGAATGACCTTTAAATTGACCTCAAATTTGTAGGATTTTATGTCTTAAGACTCCATTCTACAAAATTTATATTTTTAAGTGAAAACATATTGAATTGAAAGTGTCTGCTACTTTGCATTTTATTTTCTGCTTAATTTGATTATTAGAGTCTTTGCATACCGAAAGTGAGTGAAACCACGACAAAACACTCAGATTTTTACCGATTTTGTTAAAATATTCCATATTTCATTTTGTAAAAAATATTTCTACTGTCAGAAGCTTTCAAAATTTTTGTAGGTGATTAAATTTGGTCTATTGGGGTGCTCTAAAAAGATTGTATTAAAACACAGACGCTTAGTTTCTTTTAGTGAAGAAGAGATATCGTCTCTGTCATTACTGGTACGTTAGAAAGGGTTAAAATTCTGGCTTTTTAACCCTTTCACATTACCTACATTACATTATCAATTAGAAGAAAGTTTCAGCTTCTAAGCACATGTTTTTGGTTCGTTGATACCTCTAAAATTGCATCTCGGTGAGGCATTGCAATAAGAGTAAAAAACGTTTTTCATTAAAACAACCTTTTTTTGAAATTTTTTTAAAGAGTGCTATAAATTTTCAAGACTGTTGTAGATTTTTTTTAATTGATTACAGCATTTGAGGCTTAAGAGTACGATCTTTCAGAATGTGGCTTGAGTTTAAACGGTTTGGACGATGTAAGTTAATACATAATTACAAAATTCCTTGAAAATTTTCTTTTTTCGTTCCTTATTTTCAACCAATGCATAAATGTACCTTTAAATCATGCGCCGTAGCTTTTCATTTCTCGCAACGACCGAGATAAATTTTAAGTGAAAGTGAGTTTGGTTTTTAATTAACAAATCTAATAATTATACGAGTTTTTAAATTCCGAGTTCAAAATTTTCAGATGTATCATGAGACACTTTGGGCTAAGCCTTACCAAATATTTCATCCTCGTACGTGCCTATTTCTGCTAGCCATCGTACACAAACTAACATACATACACGTAGACAGGCGTAAACTTTGTTTTATTAATATAGACCTATACTTAAGGAATTGAGAGAACTACTTACTGATCTAAAGAATTGGGAATTTTGTACTGAATGTCTTATTTCCTTCACTTGATAAACACTCTAAATAAAAAGGAGTGACTATTCACTCCGGAAGATTGAATACTCACTCAATGACAGACTCAAAATATGCCCAACCTCTTTAGAGTGACTATTCACTTTGAGCAAAAGTGGAATCGTTGACTCTTTGAAAGAGTGAATACTCACTCCTGGGAAGTGAATATTCACTCTAAACAGGGGTCAATAATCACTTTTTCTGGGGAGAGACTATTCACTTTTGCTAAAGGAGTGCGTTTTTTCATTCCTCTTAGGAGTGAGTAGTCACTTTTGCATAGGAGTAAATGTTTTTTTTTTCTTTTTTCTTTTTTCTTTTTTTTTTTTTTTTTTTTTTTTTTTTTTTTTTTGCTATTATGGGCATTTTAAAAGAATCGTATTTTTAGAGCATACATTGAAAATAAATACAAGCGTGGTGAAGATTGGAATAAAATTCTTTATTGACAATATTTATTTAATTCATAGTATGTTACATTAATTGAACTTTTTAAGGGAAAACACAATTAAAGTTTCTATGAATTAAATTAGATTATTGACAGAAATAAAATATTTTATTCCAATCTTTCTCCTTGTGTTTGCTTTCATCGGTAGATCCATAAATATATGATACTTTTAAAATGCTCATAAGCGCAAATTATTAAACAATTTTAAAATCTTAAACAATCAATATATTTTTTTCAGATACCCATTAAGTTTTTCATATTATTTAAATAAATACATATGTACGTTATCTGTTTTTTTTTTTTTTTTTTTTTTTTTTTTTTTTAATGTGTAATTAAAATCTTATTGCTGAAAAATATATATTAATGCAACCCTTATTTATAAAACTACATGGTAAGTCATATTTAATTTAAATTTTTTATTTCCGTATACAGAGTAGATGTGCATGTAATGGACACACTTAAGGCATCTATCCTTGCCGGCGAAGACATTCACGAGCTAATGCTAACCCTATGGGGAGGAATTTTTCTAATATCTCGTTTGCATTTCGACATTTTATTTATTTATTTTGCATTGAATAGCTGAAGTTCGTCTCTATATCGCATCTTTTTTACTTTTTCGACTTCGGTCGCAGATATTTTTTATAAACTTTCTTTCACTTTCAAAACCGATACCAAAAATGAAAGTGTTATTCTAAAAAATATCTGCAGCCAAAATTGAAAAAGTAAAAATAAACAAATATTTAAGAGAGAAAATATGTTTTTAACGACTTCTGTAACTTAAATGTTTTTATTTAAATGGGGAACGATTAAGCCCTATAAGAACCTCTTTGACTGTGCCCTTAAACAACATTTTCGGCTTCATGAGTGGTTTGATTATAAAATAGACAAAATATAGGTTAGATTCATTTAAAAAAATAATAATAAAATGAAGATGATATTGAAATTTTATTAATCACATTAATATAACTTAAAAGCAACTATTTATAAAAAAAATTGTCGTCATTACATTTTGGTAAGTGCAATTTAAAAATTAAAGTTGATTATTTAAGTTTTTAACTAAGTTAAAATTTTTTTGTACTATAAACACAGTGGTGAATTCAGGGGTGGTCCGGGGGGACATTCCCCCGGAGCATTGAAATGTCTCCCCCCCCCGGAAATTTTGAGATTTTGCCTTTTCAATGGTCAAAATGGGCAATCCCCTTCCCCCCCACGGAACTATATAATGTCCCCCTAGGAGCCAGAAATATCTCACCCGGAGATAAGTGTCTGAATTCAACACTGCTATAAACATAACCGAAATTGCATTTTTAACAATGCCTATATGAGGTGTACATTGCTGGAAAATGACTACTTAAGTATTCCAGTAATGGACACTCCTTTCAAAACCTTAAAAATTAATGAAGTTATAAAATTCGAAGTTTTTTCAACTACAGAAACAAAAAATTGCAAATTTTGCAAGAAAATAAAGAATATATAAATTTACTAAATGAAGCCAGCTTATAGCATGTTTATCACGATTTTCAATGAAAAACAGTGGAACTTAAAAACATTATTTTCTGCTTCCTGATTGGTTTACTTAAGAGTGTCAACAATAGTGCTAAATTATAAAATATGCAAAGGCGAGTTACGAAAAAAAAAAAAAAACAATAAAAGCTAAATTCTTATTAGTTATTATTATTTTTTATATAAACCAAAAACATTCAAGGGTGTACATTACTACTACATCTACCCTATAGTATTCTATGAATGTGAGTTAAAGTTTTATAAAAATATACTCATATAGGAAAAGAAAAATGAAGAATATATAGAATAAAAGAAATAACTAGGAAAAACATTTTTAATGAGTTATTTATCTCTAATAAACAAATTTCATCTAATATAAGTCATACTGCAAACTTTACCAAAGCTGTTTTTTATCTGTAAACATTACGCATAAAATACCAATCTTTGCGTCAGCGAATTTTCTTTTCTTTTCTTTTCTTTTTTTCTTTTTTTTTTTTTTTCTTTTCTCCGAACACATAAAGATAGCAGACAGCTTCCTGTAAACTACTGAAATCACATTCTCAGAAATTATCATTCATAGGCATCTATGTATTAAATTCTTTGCGTGGCCCTGTATATAATTTTATCCATATTCTATACTACTATTTCTTAGTAAACTGAATGACGTTTAGCATAAAAATGCATAACTTATTTAAAAACCATCTTTAAGTAATTTACGCTCATATTCAGTAACGTTTGCGATCACTTTGGCATAGCCCCGTATATCAACTATATAGCATTTATACACTCCATATAATATGCACAGATTTAGAGAAACTTAAAAGCACATATCATAATTAAAATGCATTTTATCCATCCATCAGCCATCATCGGATACATATATAGTACGTAGTAAAGAATATACTATTCGAAATCTTTTGTGTGTCCCTGTAAACGCTGTGCACTTTGTATTATACATGATTATATCGTACAACTTATGTTAAGTCTCAGCTACATATAATAATTTTATTATATATGAAATAATTTAATATAATTAAAATATGTCGCACACAATTCCCCTCTTTACCACTATGTAATGGAATTCTTTTGCGTGGCCTTGTAAATGAATAACAGCTATTTTTTCATCGCATATTTTACAGAAAGCATATTTTAGTGCTCTTCGTAAATGCATATAATTGTAATATATTTGACAGGGTGTAACATCTTTAAAATTAATTTGAGACGATTTTTTCCCATTGGCCGTAGCATAACGAAAAACCTTTGACTGTCCCTGTAAATAAACTAATCATGCTAGAACTTTCATTTGAAATAAGGTTCGTGTTAGGGTAAACATCAATAACGTAAAAAATTCTCTAGGCAATCCAATTTATTTACAGAAGTTAGAGCGCGGACAGATGGACAGGCAAACCGAAATCATAAATATTTTTGAACTTTATTGGAAAGTATTAAAAAAGGGGCTTTTTCGAAATCGTTTTAAATATAACATTTTAAATATATTGTTTTAAATATGCCATAATGTTCGTCTTTAAATGTGTTTCGCACGTATTATTTGGTTTAATGTTTTCTTCCTATTTTAATGTTAACTTGTAAATATATCTTTAACTAGGACTTCCCTCAAAGGGATTGTCTGAGCTATTTAATTTGTGACAAGTGACGACACAGTTTTCTGACATAACTTCTTACAGGTGCAGAAAATGATTACTTTTTAATTCATAAAATTAGCAAACAAATTCAAAAAATGAAAATGAATAAAATAAAAATGTCAGAATTCAAAGTAGTACATATCAATTCATATATTTTTAGCATGATGATTCTTTCAGCAATTCTTGTTCTATGTTAATATATATGAAACATATCTAGGCGCTGTTGATCGTTATTATAAGTAAAAGAAATTTTCTGAGATCTTCTCTGTATAAAACATTTGTACTGTTCCTTTAAAAATGGTAAAATTAGCACAAGATTCAAGCATGAAGTCTTTAATCTTTTTCACTCTACTGAGCGTGACATAAACCGAACCTAATATAACCTCTGGTTTATACTTTTTGAATTAATTTATTACATTTTAGTTATTTGACCTTTTTACATTTTTGAAAATAGACATTTCGAATACTTTTTGCTAATGAAACTCTCTGTTGATAGCATCCCGAACATAGAATATAGCTCATATTTGTTACTTTTTAATAGGCTCTATCTCCACCAATTTACTTTTGGAATCGGTTTGTACTTGTTGAGATCGTTTACAAATCGCCATTTAGAACATTTTTAGGACGCTTTTCGCTCAGTTCCTCCTTTTTTAAAATTTCGAATTTTTTAGGAATTGTATTTAGAGACCACATTTATATCTTATAAGTAACTACCATGCTAAATTTCATGTTTCTAGGCCCTTCAGTAATACATAAATCGCATTTTAGAGCATTTTTTTCGCTCCTGAATTCCTTTTGGGGTTGCGACATCGACATAAGAAATATCCTTTGTTAAAGCAAGGACTGTCACCATCATTTTGACATCATTATTTTTTAAGTCGGTTCGTTACTTCCCGAGATTGCTTAAAAAACTCAATTTAGAAAGTTTTTATATCGCATCTCGCGCAATTTTATCCTCTTTAAATTTCATATTTTTTAGAAACCATTCTTGGCAATTATTTATATTTTATAAGTAATTAACATCCCAAAATTTATGTTTCTTAGTCCGTCAGTAACTCAAAAGTCACATTTTTTAGAACTTTTTTGCTCCTGAACCCCTTTTAGGGTAGTGACACCTACATAAGATATAGCCTGTGTTGGAGCAAGGACTATCACCATCATTTTGACATCGTTATTTTTTTAATAGGTCCGTACTTCCGAGATGTATTAAAAATTGCAATTTAGAATATTTTTCGCGCATTTTCACCGCTTTTAAATTTCGTATTTTTGAAAAACGCTTTTTGAGATAATTTATATTTCATAAATAACAAACAACACAAACTTTATGTTTCTAGGTCCTTCAGTAATACAAAAGTTGCATCTTTAGAAAATTTTTTGCCTCCTATGGGGTAATGACGCCAACATAAAATACAGTCAATATTGGAACCAAGGACGTCACCATCATCTTGACATTATTATTTTTTTAATCGGTTCACTATTTCCCAAGATTCTTTTAAAATCGCTATTTTGAACGTTTTTAGAATGTTTTTCAGTACATTTTTAGAACGTTTTTTGCACCTGTACTCCCTGGGTTAGTGGCATCGACATACGATATAGCCTTTCTTTCTTTCTTTCTAACCGATGGCCAGGCTCCTACCTGCCGAGTTATCTCAGCTTAACGGGTTAGATACCTGGTATCGGGGCGGTCGACCGCCTAATTGCCGCGTAGCGGCAATGAACCTGATTTCTTTGCTACGCATGCCATCATTTCTGCAGTACTTGCTTGTCGTTGAGCATACTTTGTTTCGCCTGTTAATTAATGGTATTTCCTGTTGTTTGAACTGTAATTGGCTTCGCGAGATGGTCTCGTAATTTAGAGCCTTGATCAGATGACGAGACCTTCACCTGTCAAGGCACCTCCAGAGGTATAATTCACAGGTAACTTGGATTACTTTGCACCCACGACGGATTTTACATGCACCAGGCGCCATTAGCGTACATGATGTAATTTTTGCCGGCAAAGTGGCGAACCACTAAGACAAGTACCCGGGTCGGCTGTTTAGGTTAAGTGCTTTGTTGGTAATCTTTGTGGTTTATTGCACATTGGGTTAACTTTGTGATTTGTTGCCGCACACCTTGTACTCATCTTACCAGACGAAATGGGACTGGATGTTTTTGAGCCTAAACAATGGTACTGAGCTTAGCTGAATGTTGGGAAAATTTTGAAAGAATAAAAAAAAAAAAAAAAAAAAAAAAAAAAAAAAAAAAAAAAAAAAAAACAGAAAATGGCCGAAAAGCTAAGTCGTACCGCTGATGGAGGAAAATTTTTGCGCCAAATAGCAAGGCAAACGAAAGCGTTGCAGAGAGAGAGATAAGAACCCACCTTTCTACCGTACCCCACCGAGAAAAACTGGCTCCCTGGGTTGCCCCATTAGAGCGGGTCCGGTATTTTGTGCGGACAGAGTCCTACTGCACCAAATAAAGAGGCGAGCTGTCAAAAATAAATAATTAAATAAATAAAAATTAATAATAATAAAATGAAAAAAAAATAGTTAAATAAAGAATAAAAAATAAATAAATAAAATAATAAATGAAAAAACTTAAAATTAAAGCAGTTATTATTATTATTTATTTATTTTTTTTTTTTTGCATTAGGGGATTCCCAGACCTTTTATATATATATATATATATTTTTTATTTTTATTTTTTTATAACACAACACAGTGGACGGACAAGCAGTGTCGGGGGCGTTTGAAGCTTCTTACTATGTCATATTGCACAACTTGCTGAACCGTTGGTGATATTCGTTGTGCATGCAGTTCATATGTTGCGGGGCTCCTATTGCGGGCCATGGTTACAGCTGATGTTGTGCGACTACCGCACAATGCTAAAGGACATAAAACATATACAAACTTTTTTTTTTTTGGCAAAAGAAAATACGATATAGCCTATGTTTGAACAGGGAAGAACACCATCCTTTTGGTGCCATTTCTTTTGAAATCAGTTCGGTAGTTCCAGAGATGAATCGTTGCATATATACAAACTTTGCCTCTTTATAATATTAGGTATAGAATGCGTGCGATTTATGATGTTAAAACCTAAAAATTAAAATGAACTGTAATTTATCATGAAAAGCGAAAAAAATGGTAAACTAAAAAGATTATTATAAATACTGATGTGCAAGGGAAATTTGATTCTTTTGGTAATAATTTTTATGATCTCTTTTTTTCAATTTTTTGTGTTAAAAAGTTCATACTAATTTCACTCTTGTGATACATTTTGTACAGTTTATAACATTTTATATCCGTTTAAAAAATTTCGGAAAAAAGGGCAGCCAAAATATATTTCGCCCAGGGCCGCCAAAGTCCTAAGCACGGCCCTGTATAAATAGTTAAATTTTGATATACAGGGTTACACAAAAGATCTCGGAAAGGTTACTGAATATGAGCGTAATTTACTTAAAGGTGGTTTTTAAATAAAATATGCATTTTTATTTTGAACTGCATTTAGTAAACTAAGAAATGTTTGTAGTATATATATAAAATGATAAACAGGGTCCCGCAAAGAACTGGATACAAGGTTGTCTTCGGATGATAATTTCTGAAAATGTAATTTAGGTAGTAATAAGAAATATTTTTGTTTGAAATAAATTTTAGAAAGATACTTTCGTGTATTAAAGGCACTTGGAAAACTACAGGGCTGAACAAAAGAATTCAAGAATGTTTCTATCTATTAGTATTAATCCCTGAAAGGAAAATTTTGACCAACGAACAAATTAGCAAATAGGGATTATCAAAAGTTTTTTTACCATAAATTCGCGATAAAAAGTTAATTACACATGCTTTTCATCATCGAAATTTTTTGCTTGATTGATCAATTATTTCTTCTTTAAATGTTATGTGAACGAAGTCACGGGCAACTGCTAGTTATAAATAAATAAATAAATAATAACAAAGAAAGAAAGAAATGATATTTTTCAATGGTATTTTTAATTATTATTTCAAAAAATCTTTTTATTTGGCAGCGATTCGCATCAGTTTTCAAGTTTTCCATTTCTCTGAAGTTTCAAACGTAAAAAAACAAACAAACAAACAACAACAACAACAACAACAAAAACTGTTGATACATTTAACGGTATTTTTCAGGTTCTAATAATATATCTGATGTGAAAATATTAATATTTACTGTTCAAAAAATTTTTTGAAGTCATTTCATGGATTCGCCAAACATTTTTTCTCTCGGTGCAAATTATCTCAAGATATCGTTTCCCAATTAAGAAATATGTAATTTGAATATCATTTCGCGTTTATAAATAAAATATGTATGAGGGGTTGTGCACATTTCCATTATTTATTTTATCAAGATTTTTTTTTTTTTGGATCAAAATTGAAAGTTTTATATCTAAATGTCAGAAAATAAATACAAATAGCGGTTAGCTTGAAAAATCAGACCGGAACATGAATAGCACCGCTGGTATACTCTGATGAAGGCAGTGGGAAATCAACTCGAGCTTCGATTGGATGGAGTTTCATTTAAAAAGGAAAAATCATACAAATTCAAGATTATACACTGCTAACAATATAATGTTCGTTCCAAAATATTTTTATTCAAAATTATAAAGTCAAATCAACATGCTGCTGAAGACATTGCCCTCCCCACACCCCACCCCATCTCTACATTCGTTTGAAAAAAAATATCATTCAATATTTGAATTTAGAATATTTAAGGTTATTGTAATTGGCCTAGGTGATCCAAGGTGGTTGGTTAGTAGGACATAAAGTGCACGGGATTTTAAAACACCTTTTACATAAATCTATATTTTTCCATTCATATTAACAGCTATCATTGTAGTTTCAATTTATTTATGTCTAAATTGATTTTTTTTTGCGGGGGGGGGGGGGGGCGTATTTTAGTCTCTGTAACGTCTACGGTTATGTGTAATGCTAATAAGTGCTCTTATTTCAAAAATTCAATTGTATGTTCGGAAATGAAACGTACAAATCTTACAATCATTACAATAATTTATGCAGTATTTGAATAGACATGAGTGTACGCAAGGAATGAGGGGAAAGGCTCCCCCTTCAACCTTCTAAAAAATTAGAAAATTTGGACATCTATGGCCAATTTTAGTCTATCTTCATCAACTCTCCCCCTTTTTCGCTATTATGATAATTCCAGAGTACTAGATAGGTAAAAGATAAATAAAAGGTATTTATTTCGCTCAGAAATCTATAGTGTGAAAAAAAGAAAAAAAAAAAAAAAAAACACCACTAACATACAAAAAGCTATACAAATGTAATGAACGTTCTCAACTTTTTGGCAATTTTTGGACCTCCACTACTACCCCTTACGATATCATATATTATCATTCCTCAATATCATTCTCTTTTCTTTATTGGCAAACACAAGTATTATTTCCAACATACTTTACACCTATTTTCTTAAACGCAGATTATATATATGCATACACATAAGACGGAAGAATTGGAATAACAAACATTGAGATATTTAATATTTTGAAATAAATAATTTTATAGTGATTTAATTATTTTAATTTTAATTTTCATAAAAGTAGTTAACAAACTAATATATATATATGTATTGCAGACTATTTTGATATAACGAACAATTTATAAAAATATATATATATATATAATATATATAAAAAAAATGAAAACAAAGAGAAAATTTTGGTTGGATCATTCAAAAATGAAAAATATATTACAAACACCATCCCTCACTAGAGATATCCTCCGATATCATTTGCTATATTCTTCACCTTAAAGTAATAACGTTATGTATGCATAGCCAGTGCCGTAGCTAGAAGTGAATAATGTGAAAGGGGGAGGGGGGTCATATTTTCTTTCTTTCTCTCTATGATGCAGAAAGATAAATTAGTACATGTTCAGTCTGTAGTTACTATATGTTTCTCATTAAACTGTTGTAATAGTTTCATTTTACACTAAGAAAAGAATAGGATGATGAAAAATTCGAGTGTAAAACGAGTGAAATCTTAAAAAACTTATTAGCTTCATATGTGTAAATAGGGTGAACATGTGATGAAACACTTATTTTAGTTACAATTTAGTATTTTTTTCAAAAGCTGTAAAAGGTCCTCAAAATTGAATTAGATTTTATAACAGAATTTCATTTGAATTTTTGGAATAAAAATCAATTTAGTGACTTTGGAATCTTTTCCAAGGAGGCTCAAAATGTTTGAGGGGAAGCTGAGCCGCCCATAGCACCCCTTAGCTACGGCCCTGTGCATAGCCCCCAAGTTCTGGTTTTACATTGTTTCTCTACTCAGGATTCTCCAAAGCGTCCCCCGCGGACGCCGCGATTGCGCCCTTAGGTTTTCTTGGCACCCATTCGAATGTATCCTCTTATACTAGCTATTTTTAAGATTAAAAATCCATTTTAAGGGATGCATTTTTAAAAGTAAAAAATATTTAAATAGTTTTCTTGTAATACTTATCGATGACCTTAAATAAGTTTTAATTATTTAATGCTATTAAGTTGTTATTCAGTGATTAAAGTTTCTATAGCTCCTTCATCTACAAAACTTTTGAAGATAGATTGTCCTCTGAAAATCTATTTTTAAATTTATTCTGAATTAAATTATTGTTGCAAATTATTTTAAAATAATTTTTGAATCATAGGGGACTTATAGCTATCAGCGTAAGATGTACTTGCATCATATAAGACGTTTCTAACATATAAGTCTACCTCTATTCATGGACTGATATTGTAGAAGAAACTTTTACCAGTATTTCCGAATAGTAATTTTCTTCTTATTTATGATAACTTCTGAAGTAAAGGGACAATTGCTTCTTATAAATAATAATAAAAAAAACAAGTGAAAATTTAGCTCATACGGTAATAAAGCTGTATATTATGCTTTTCCACCGCAGTGAGATAATAGTGTTGCATATTTTCAGCTATGTGGAGCCTTTTATTATTTATAACTATATGAGGTGCGCCTCTGTTTATAAAGGTTGAGCAGGTCTTGTCTAAATGATTTATTAGAGGCACGGGCGGATCTGGAGAGTCCTCAAGGGGGGGGGGGCGATTTTAAAAATTGGGAGACTCGAATCTCATGCGCAGGTCGGGGCTAATATTTTCACTGCGGGTCGGGTTTGGGTCCGGTTATCTTCTATATTTCCTGCGGGTCGGATTTGGGTCCGGTCGACTTCTATTTTTCAGCGGGTCGGAGTTGGGTACAGTTGATTTCTATTTTTTGCTGCTGATCGTGTTAGCTAATCAGGGGCGTGCGAAGAGAAAACTGCGCCTGAGCAACGTTTCATCAGTTTGCCCCCCTCCCCCCAAACGACTTTTCTTGTGACAGGCCAAAAATGACGTTGGTAGTATAAATTTGACGTCCTTTAAATTACCGGATCCGAGACAACCGCCCCCTTCGCCTTCCACACCTTTCGCACTAATACTTTTTGCGTGGTTCGCATTTGGATCTGTTTGCCTTCTACTTTTTGCAGTGAGTCAGGTTAACTTCTACTGTTTTGCTACTTGTTGGGTTTGAGACCGGTTACTATATCTTGCTGCTAGTCTGTTTTTTTTCCCAGTTAACTTACAATTTTTTTTTTTCTGTGGGTTGTGTTTAAGTCCGGTTGGCTTCTTTTTTGCTGCAGGTCGGGTTAACTTTTACTTATAATATAAATCATAATAGTAAAGCTCTACAATAAAAACAAAAGTAAATTTTTAGAAATGTATTTCTTAAGATTTCGCTAAATAAATAATACATAAATATATTTTTTACGAATAACAAATAAGTAAGATGCCAGCCTAAATTGGGTTCGGAGTGAAGAATTGCAGGAATCAAGGTCGGGCCAATAATGCTTATCATACAGGCTGGGTCGGACACAGAACAAACGTTTAGCTTTTACTCAGGGCCGAGCCTCGACTTGGAAATTTTGATCAGTACAGACAAGACATGAGTTAGGACTCTTTTATCAAAATTAGGTCCCAACCGAGGTCGACGATTTTAAATCCGAGCCCGCTTGAACCCGAAACATTTTGTTTCATCAGAGCCCGAACCCGATAACGAAAGCATACAGTAGATGAAAAAAATGCATATTTTTTTTTTAAATGTCCCAAAGAAAAAAAAAAAAAAAAAAAAAATTATAATTTTTAAACTACATTTTACATAGAAATGTTACTCTTAAACGAAAATTTAAATTTAACATTATCAAACGAAAAGTTTGGTACAAAATAAAAATGTACTTTATACGTAAAAAAAATCTCATATTTTGTCTCCTTTAATAAGAAAATATTATGGACATGTTAATGAAGTGTGTTTCATGAATAAATGCATAAAACTTGTAGAAATTATTGTCGATTATTTGTCGAATTGAACAACATTTATCAATTTTCTATAAAAAAGTGCACATTTTTAACTATAACCATTTCATTCCTCATAACAATTTTTTGGGATAGGCGTGACACAGACAATGACATTAAATTAAAAGTTTTAAATTCCGATGCTTTTATAGAAATAAAGGAAACACTGCTCAATTGCTTTCTATCAGAATAATATGGAAATTAAATTTACTTACGACCAAAAGTCACTTCGTAAATTGCAGAGTAACAACTTCAGCAACGTCCGAATTCACAAACAAGCAACAATTATTTTCATATGAAAAGCGATTACGATCTGTGTACGCTGTGTACAATAGTAATCTAAATTATGCGTCAAAAGCAAACTAAAATTAGAAGAAAATAACCTCTTCGCATTAAATGTCTAAATAATAATGATGATAAACCCTATTTCAAAATAACCTCTGTCTGCTACAGACAAAAACCAAACTAGACAAATTCAATATTCCCGCTTTTTTGTTGGCACCAGAACATCGTCGGAAATGGCTAAAATAGGTTTGTAGAAGTGACTAATAATTTGCTTTTGAAATTACATTCTAAAGCTAAAACAGAAAAAAAAAAACACAATTTCTGCTTCCCCTTCATTCTCATCAAAATGTCAATATAGTGATTTGAAAAGGAATAAATAATGTTTAAAGGGGAAAAAAGTTCTTTTAATTTATTAATATTTTCTATTCATTGATAAATAAAATTTATACGTTTCAGAAAAAATGAGTCCGGGTCCGAGTCCGGTTTACTGTCTCACCTCTAATACAGACGTTTAGGAAGACTGACTCCAGGCAGGACTCGACATGGAAGAAAAACAAGTCTTGCCCGACCCAAATCGTCAGTAAAATAGAGATCAGGACACGGCCCGGCTCTAAAAGTCAGAAGACCTGACCCAGCCCGATCCTAGGGTGTGCGATCATCCCTTCGCCATCTCCCCCCCCCCCCACCTTAGATCCACCATTGCCTGATTCATGAATTGGCGCGGCCCGCCCGGGCCGCGCCGACCTTGAGTCCAAGTCTTATTCCATGAAGATATCTCATGTTGGTTTGAAAACTTTTAAGGGCCCAAGGGGGAGCGACCGCCCCCGCCCCTTAGATCCGCCATTGCCTAATTTATGAATTGGCGCGGCCCGACCCGGGCCGCGCCGCGACGACCTTGAGATTTAGCCCAAGTCCTATTCCATGACGATCTCTCATGTTGGTTTGAAAACATTTATGGGCCCAAGGAGGGGGCCCATAAACCCCCCACCTTAGATTCCGCCATTGATTCGCGCCATTGATTAGAGGACTCATAAGTAGAATAAAATTTTTTTTTAAAGAAATAAATGAATATTTATAAATAATTTCTATGAGGTAAATCTACAAAAGATAATTCAGATGCCAAGAAAATATAATGCATTTTAGTATAAATAAATTAAAGATTTTTTTTACATTTGCTTTTCAACTGAAATCTTTTGGCGCCTTTACTGCTTCGGCGCCTTTACTGCTTCGGCGCCTGTGTGCGCCGCACACTTTGCACACTGGGTCGGAACGCCCCTGGCTTGTAATAAATATAATTCTATTAATCATATGTTTTATGACACATTGAACTGAGTTTATTTTGTGTTTGGCGATGCAGATAGCTGAACGTTCTCGCTTTCGCCAACTCGCCAAGGCTGGTGCTCAAAACGTGATTCTTTCTGAAAATGCACCCGGTAACACTATTATCAAATCGCCACCCATGATTTTTTATTTCACTCCAAATTTTGTTTTCGAGTACTCTTCAGGCTTTGAGAATATGTATTTCAGAATTCGTTTTAATGAAGCTTTGCGCGTATACACGGTGTTCTCAGAACTGTAAGGGATGATAATATATACCTAGACAAACAAATTTTGTGTTGGAAAGCGGAGTCGGAATCCACATATTAAATAAAAACACAGTCTGTCCTACAAGGAAAATTCATATTTTCATTCATAATTTTAAAAATATTAAAAATGTTTTAGCGTTATCTTCAACATAGTTACTTTGCTTTCTATGAAAAATGACGAAAGCACAAAAAATGGCAATCCCCCATCTCCAAGAACGGAATTAACTTTTTAAAACAACCAAGTATTGAACTAACTTTTCACTACTGACTTTTTAAAACTCGGATGATAACTGACGATGCATACTATATCATTGGTTGAATACAGTGAAATTCCAACAATTCCCTTGATGTCACGATATTTACAGAAAAAAAAGTTATTGTGTTGAAGATTTCGCTAAAATAATTCACTGTAGTTACAATTATGAATGAAAATGTGGATTTAGTTTAGTGTGGGACACCCTGTATTTTTTGTTTTAATATGTGGATTTCGACGGCGATTTCCTATGCGAAATTTGCTTGTCTTGATATGTATTATCACATTTTACAGTTCTGATCATCAATTCAGCTATACCATTACATCTATTCCGATTAACTAAGTGATTTTATGATACTAAATTCACAATATTCAACACATTATTACGTGCGTTCGTAATTACGTAGCACTTATAATTGTCGTTCAGTCCATCCGTCTGTCCCTCTGTTCGTATGTAACAGCGCAAAAACTACCCAACCGAATCGTTTGAAATTTAAAATATATAATTATTACATAATTTTGTCAGGTCATTTCAAATTTTATGAAAGCCGGATGTATAGTTCAATTGCAGGAATAATCAAAAGTATTCCGTTACTTTACGGTCAATGGGAAAAAAAAGTTTCAAGAACATTTTAATGGTGTTACACTCTTTCGAACATAATAAAATTTATATGCATCTATGAAGTATATCTATAATATAGGTTCTGTACAATATGTAGTGAAAGGAATATTTATTGTTCATTTACAGGTCCACCCAAAAGTATTTTATTACATAATGGTTTTGAAGGAACATTGCTTGGTGCGCATTTTGATTGTATTAAATTATTTAACATTTTATGAAACTGATATACGCTACTGAGGTTTACTACAAGTTACTTCCTGTGTAATAAAAAGTAAATAGTATTTACAGAAACATACAAAAGATTTCGCCTACTATACTGTATCCGAAATACTGCATAATATTATATATATTATGATCTGAATATTTTTTTATTCTTTTTTGTTTATTTTTTATTCTATTAACTTCGTTATTGTACGAACACATCTCATTTGCTACGCTTGACGTGCAATTCCCGACTTGTTTTAAATTAAGTGTAAATAAAGCATTTTTTTTTGGGGGGGGGGGGGGAGGAACCATATAAACTTAATAATATGTCTGTTTTATGAATCAGTGATAAAGAGATGAAAGAAAAACTCGCATCTAATGGGTTCATTTTGTCAGATGCTGCAGATAAAAGTGATATATACGAAAACTTCAACTTCTAAATGAATAGATACTGAAAAAAAGTGGTGGATATATGTGTTTAATGTCAAAAATGCTACATTTTTTTTTTCTCCTACAGTTCGAAATCTGGCATTTCTCACTTATGGAGAGACAATTTGCGGGAGAAAAAACAAGATTAAGAAATTGACAGGTTTCTTTAAACATTAGACGTAAGATAAAATTAATAAAAACTGATCATATGCTGTAATAAAAATATGTTATGAAAGTCTTAGACCATTTGTAATTGTAAGTGGAGAGTGTTTTATATGTTTTGTCAGATAAATATTGGTGCAAAACAGGGTATTATTAATTTTTTGAATATTTTGCCTCATGCGACCACGATATCGGGAGAAAAAAAAAAAAAAAAGAGATTGATGAAAAACTAACAAGCCAAATCATTTCTTACTTAAATAGTGCAATTACTATTATTATCATTATTACTTTTTATTTTTTTGGATGGGGGAGGAGAAAGGGATTTTAAGATTTAAGTATTGACATGTAGACAGATGAAATAGAAAATAGACAGATGTATAGAATGTATAGAAAAAGATGTAGATATAGAATTGTAGCGAGTGTAGATGATGTAGAAATATAGAATCGATGTAGACAGATGTATAGAAAAAGATTATTCACTCCAGTGACTGTGCACTATTTTGATGGTAACTGGAACTTAATTTTTAAACTCCTTTTTACATGTACTTTTCCCGATCAAATAGATAAGAAACGAGATTCAAAACCAAGATTGTGCCCTATCTATCTATATAATAAAGGCCAAACGTATCTGTGCGTAACGCATACGTCATTTTGCGAATGGCAACATTTTCCCCCTGCAATTTCGGTTTTGCAATTTTTGGCTACTGTAAATTTTACACTTCTAAACATCGCACATTTTAAATTTTTAAACCGTCGTATAGAGAAAAAAAACGCACTTTCAAATGCAATTTGTTTGAAAGCTGTATCTCAATTTATTTTTGAGATATTAATTTTTTTTATAGTTTTTAGTACCAATTTTGTAATTGTGGCAACAAAATCACTTCGTTTTCTTTTAAAATTGAGGGAAAAAAAAAAAATTACAATGCGTAACACTTTCCTATACAATTTCCGTTTTGCAATTTTCGTTACTCTAAATTTTATACTTTTAAACACCGTACCTTTTAAATTTTTACACTGTCGTATAAAGAAAAAAATGCACTTTAAAATGCAATTTGTTTGAAAGCTGTATATCTCAATTTATTTTTGAGATATTAATTTTTTTATGGTTTTTAGTACCAATTTTGTAGTTGTGGCAACAAAATCACTCAATTTTCTCTTAAAACTAATAATAATAATAATAAAATGACATTAAAATGCGTATACTGTTTTTAAAATATCGTTTGTTATAAAATCCGGTGAATTTCGACTTTGTTTCGTTTAATAATTTGGATAATTAAGTTTTATAGTATTTTGTTAATTTTAGCTTAAAATAATATTTGTTAGAGAGTTAGATTGACCAATATAAGATGCATTTTTTACTGTAACTAATTTTGTATATTTATTATAAATCAATAAAACAGTTCTTACTTAAAGAAGATTTTCTTTCGTCGAATTTCGACGGGTTCCACCTCGTAATAATAATAATAATAATAATAATAATAATAATAATAATAATAATAATAAACTAGCCGTCTTTAGCGACTAGTTTGGTCTCCCTTAAATGTATACTACGTATTAAATCATATTGCTCAATCATATTGCATTATTTTAATTGCTCAATTTTTTGCCAAATTAGAAGATTCTGCTAGAGAAATAAACATAGATGTCATTTTTACGCACCACGTTGGTGCGATTGCAACAAAATGGCACGTATATACCTCACATAGTAACCTGACTATTGTTGTTTATTTATTAATAAACTGTTTGGTCTAAACTTTTTTAACCATTTGAAAAATGGTTGTTGTTTTCGGGAGAATGGACCCGATGATGTTACCACTTTTGAATGATGTTACCACTTTTGAATGATGTTACCACTTTTGAATTTAAATTAAATTCTTTATTTTTAGAAGAATTTTTATTTGAATTTAAATTAAATTCTTTACTTTTAGAAGAATTTTTATTTGAATAGTAAATTAAAATGGTTAAAATCATTGTAATAAAGGAGAAAACTAACAAATTTAAAAATGGGTAGACGGAAATTAACAGATACGGAAAAAGCCGAAGCCAAAGAAATGAATGAACGTGAATATCGCATTCAATGATATTAAACACAGTCAACATGTATAAGTTGCTTATTAGTTTGGCGATTCGTATCATTTGGCGAAATTGGTCGACGGGATAACTGAGTAATACTGTATTTGGTTTGGCGCAAAAACGTCTTTCAATGCAGAAAATGATAAAATCAAAAGATTATTGAGCCGCTGAAAACCAATTACGTGTTGAAAGGCGATCACGAAAAAGGAAGCAATTTAATGCCGAACCGATTAATTGTAAAACATCATGTCGCCAGGGCGACCAATCCACTAGCCATGGCGTTTTACTATCGGTCGGTTCTAACCAGGAAAATTTGAGTGCCAATAGTGATTCTAACAAGCCGGAAAATGTTATAGCTATTACTCTTGATTTTCCACCACCTAAAAAGAAAACTAAAAAGCAATCGGCTTGGGAAAAACTGGGAAAAAACTTTTTTGATTCGATGTCTGATGGACCCATTCACAGATGCATGTGCTGCGATCGATTTTGGTTTAAAACCTCCATCACCAAAATTCTGCTCTGTAAAATCAAACAATATATGCCAAAGTCTTACAAGTATAACAGTATATGCCAAAGCTGTATTTTAATAATGATTACTTTTGCACCAACAATGTTAAATAGTTTGAAATGTTTCTTTCGTCGCCAACTTTTATGCTTGGCGACAATAGAGTGATATAACTTAAACGAACCGTACCTTCAAATTGCAGCATGTATAAAGTCATTTATAGCAGTGGCACGGATAATACACAATAAAACAACTGGTATTTAGCTTAAAATGATAGATGAATGTATCGAGTGAAACATTTTTCAAATGGTTGGGGTAATTTCTTAAATTACAATTTTTTTTTTTTTTTTAAGATTTAATTTTTTTTCTATAATTATTAATTAAACTTTTTTTATTTATTTATTATTATTTCCTTTTTAAAATAATAGAGAAAAGTTTAAAAATATGAATGCAACTGATCTTTGAAGACGAAGTTTTTGCCAAATTGACATTAGAAAAAAATTGTGCTAATGTGGTGCGTATATAACATCTGCGCCGAGAAATCGAGAACTCAGTATTTTTATATTAAGCTGGAGCAGGCGATAAATCGCCAAATATTGTGCCCGTGACATTGTTTCGTATTTAATTAATTTCATTTAAAATATAACAATATAATCCTTTTAGTTATTTCATCTATAATACATAACTGAAATTTGAAACTGAAATGTTTAAAATTCGTGACTTTTATTTATTTTTTTTATGTAAAAAAAACAGAGGGAAAAAAAAAAAAAAAAAAACCAAAATAATATTTTGAAACTCCGTATGTACAGCGGAAATCGTAAATTTTCAAGTTCCAAACACTATATATTACCTACATATATAAAAGAAAGTAAAATAACTAAGAGAAATTTTAATATGATGGTGAGTTGTTTTCACACCCTCTGTTCAACAACGCGAAACTTTTTGGCACCTTTTCCCACTCATTTTTAAACGTAAAGGCATAAAAGTTCCAGGCATGACTAGATGGATTTCGAATGGAGATGGGTATTCCAAATTTTGATAAACAAATTACTTATCAAGTTAAAAGCGACTTTGGTCACATGGTGACCTATTTTTCTTCTTTTTTGAGGTATCGTGCCCGAAAATTCGTTCAAAATGTCCACTTTGACAGTATTTTCGAAAAATCTTTTCACTTTACAAAAAAAGAGAAAAAGTCTTTCGATTACAAAGTTTTTGAATAAAAACACGTGCCAACTTTATGTGTTTCGAAATACAAATGAAATTAAAAATGTGTTAGAAAATAGCTTCTTTGGATTTGAGAACGACCATAAACTAGTCGTTGGGGGCCACCGTAATACTTACCCATCATGGATATGTATATGAAAATAAAACATGTGAAACTATTTATACAATGCATTGCAATTCATAAACAAAATTTAAATATTGTTAATATACATAGTAATGCTATATTAAAGAACTGCTGATGTACCAATTTCGACAAATTATATAAAACGCCAAACTACTCAAGTAGTACCGAACTGCGTAAAAGAAACATCCTTATAACTCCAAAAATAATAATTCTATTAACTAACAATTAACTGCGTCGGATTAAGCGTCTCATTTCCAATTAAAATATACTTCTGAATTGAAATTTGAATGAAATACAGGGTCATGAAAAATCAAAGAATGTGGAAAACAAGATTACAAATATCTCGGTAACTAATAATCCGATCGACTTCGTTTTATATGCAAAATGTGTGTTATTTTATTGCCTTTTACGTCCATTACTTAGAACAAAAAAATTCGAAAATATTTATATACCTTTCATCAGAACGAATTTTTCGAGAGTCCGAAAAAAATAGTTCCGGATAATCGAGGTCGCTGATATTAAATAGGCTTCGTCCCATTCTTACATACTAACTACATACAAAATTTCAAGTCTCTATCTCAATTTGTTCGGGAGATAGAGCGTTTACAGACAGACAGACAGACGGACGGCAAATTTTTTTTTCTAAAAATATGTTTTTCGGAATCTCCACTATCTAAAACGTCTAAATCCGTCAAAAAAATTTTTCGATTTTCAAAACGATTGCAAGACTTACTCTATACTACGTATGATGGGTAAGTAATATCAACGTTTCGCTCCGTCTTCAGGAAAATATGATAATGGAAGGCCTAAGTTTGCTTATTGATCGAGAGATAATATTTCTAAAAATGGTTATGAACAAAGGAAAAATATATATATTGAATACAGTTCTGATTTTTAACCTTAATGAACATTAACTGAGTTATTTAACAATATTTAAATATTACATCGAAAGAGGTCTAATATGATACGTCTCTTTCATAAATTGTAATAAATTTTACTTGATTTGCTTGTATTTAAAAAAAATTCAGATTGGAATGAGTTTCCAGAAAAAGATTTTGGAAAAGAAAATGTAGGTATTTTTTATTTTTTATTTATTTTATTTTATTTATTTGTGCTTTCAGTATAAATTGTAATCTTATACTTTATATTTAAATATTTTCAACTATTTTTTATCTTTTCTTTTAAATATTTTTTCTTCCATTATTGTAAATATACTATAGTGCTACATTTTTTGTATCATGCATAATCATGGAAAAAAAACCTAAAACAAACTTAAACTAGTCGTTGGGGGCCACCGTAATACTTACCCATCATGGATATGTATATGAAAATAAAACTTGTAAAACCATTTATACAATGCATTGCAATTCATAAACAAAATTTAAATATTGTTAATATACATAGTAATGCTATATTAAAGAACTGCTGATGTACCAATTTCGACAAATTATATAAAATGCCAAACTACTCAAGTAGTACCGAACTGCGTAAAAGAAACATCCTTATAACTCCAAAAATAATAATTCTATTAACTAACAATTAACTGCGTCGGATTAACCGTCTCATTTCCAATTAAAATATACTTTTGAATTGAAATTTGAATGAAATACAGGGTCATGAAAAATCGAAGAATGTGGAAAACAAGATTACAAATATCTCGGCAACTAATAATTCGATCGACTTCGTTCTATATGCAAAATGTGTGTTATTTTATTGCCTTTTACGTCCATTCTTTAGAACAAAAAAATTCGAAAATTTTTATCTACCTTTCATCAGAACGAATTTTTCGAGAGTCCGAAAAAAATAGTTCCGGATAATTGAGGTTGCTGATATTAAATAGGGTTCGTCCCATTCTTACATACTAACTACATACAAAATTTCAAGTCTCTATCTCAATTTGTTCGGGAGATAGAGCGTTTACAGACAGACAGACTGACAGACAGACAGACAGACAGACAGACAGACGGACGGCAATTTTTTTTTTCTAAAAATATGTTTTTCGGATTCTCCACTATCTAAAACGCGTAAATCCGTCAAAAATTTTTTTTCGATTTTCAAAACGATTGCAAGACTTACCCTATACTACGTATAATGGGTAAGTAAAAAAAAAAAAAAAAAAAAAAAAAAAAAATTAAAAGATTATTATTGTTATAAAAAAGAAAGACATTTTGTTTTTCATAAGTGATAGAATATTGTAATTTTATGAGAAAAAATTAAATCTAATTAAAAAAGAATTTAAATTGATTAAATTGCTAATTGATCAAAATAAATAATTAAATTTATTTAAAATGCTTTTATTATTTACATAAAAATTGAACACCTTGTAACAATCTTCTAATTTTAATTGCTAAAAAAGCGTAAATTAAACCTTTAAAAACAGTAAAAATAGGTTTATTTACATGTTTCAACCCTATGCGAATCATTTTTAAAACAAATAAATAAAAATATTCTAAAATTGCAACTGTTTGTGACATGTCATAGTTCAAGTTTTCACGTATTCTTTCATATCATGCACGTTAATATTTTTTTTTTTTTTTTTTACTTTACTTTTATTTCATTTGCTGGAGTTAGTCAATGTTACGACAATTAAAATATAAATCTAAGTAAAATAAAAAAAAATAACAACAATACACATAATATGAAAGAGTATGTGAAAATTTTAATGATGGCTTTTCATACGCTGTTAAAAATCTTGTCCTAGTTCGAACCAAATTTTGGTGCTCAACAGCTGCCACTGTAAGATGGTGAAAGTCGACATTCAAATGAGCAATTTGCAATGCGCATAACGCATTTGAAAACCCGTTTTCAGCTATTCTCACACTATTAATAAAAAAAAAGAAAAAAAAAACATCTTTTTTTACAATCGATTAGTTCAACATTACATTGTTCCCTTTTTTATGATCGTTGCACATTTCATAATCGGTGGGATCAATAATCAGACTTCGTTTTTTTACTTCAAAAGGCGATATTCCATACGACGTTTTTCTCTGGATTCGTTTTTTCCATACATCTAATAATTTGCATCTCCCTTTTTGTAATTTTTTTACTTTCTTATTTATTAACAACAACATATTTTTCTCTATTCGTAAAATAATAATAATAATAATAATAATAATAATAATAATTTTAATGATTATTAAAACGTGGCTTACGTAAATACATCAGAGCAATACATTATGTACGCCGTGGATTAAACATTAATATTTCTGGACCAAACATGAACAAATATTATATGAAATTTCAGTTTCGCAATTTCGGTACTGCAAATTCTTAGACTTCTAAATGTCGCACATTTTCAATTTTTACAACGTCCTATAGGGAAAAAAATTACTTTAAATGCAATTTGTTTAAAAGCCGTATCTCTATTTCTTATTGAGTTATTATTGTTTTTTCGTAATTTTTTTAATACTTTTTTAGCCATTGTGGCAACAATGGTATTTAATTTCTGGACATGGATTAATCAGAAAACGATTAAAATCCGGTAGTAGTAGAAGAAGAAGAGTTCTCCGGCCACGGCGGGATGCGTGATGCGGGATGGGCAATTGTCAATTGAGAGCAATGCTTAATTGACAAGACTCATCTTCCTCCTTATCGCAATACTCAATTATATCACATCGCTGTTATCAGTTTACTAAAAAGGCACATACATATTCTGCGGTCACAGGCGTGATGCGGGATGGGCAACGGGCAATGGGCAAGAATAATAGTATCAAAACAGTTTAGTATCTAAAAACTTATTTACTCTAGCTCATTTTTGTTGTTTTCTCAGATATTTTTTAGAAAGATGTGAATACAAGTAAGTTTTTAAAAAGTATATACATCTCTCTCATTATAATTAATACGATTGTTTGGATATATGCATGTGTACATGTTAGTATGCATATATTTCTCTCACGTTATATATGTGTTTTTATGTATCTATATATGTTTAAGAAACAACAGACATATGTGTTTATAAGTATAAATGTGTACATTTAAACATTTATGTTTAAAAATGTGAATGTTTCGATGTTACTAAACATACATCTGAGTATATATAATTACAAATAAATATGCATATTTGTTATGAATAACATAAATGCATTAATATTAATATTTAAGTGTTAATATGTTTATGTACAAGTGTCTACATGTATGTTCATGTAAAAATAAAATTTATTAGTAGAAAAAATTATAAAATCTATTAAAAAAGTTTTAATAAAAACAAGTCTAACAACAACAACAAAAAAAGTTTTAACAAAAAGAAAAGTTTTAACAACAAAAAAAAAAAGGTTTAACAAAAAAAAGTTTAACACAAAAAAAGTTTAACAACAAAAAAAAAGTTTAACAACAAAAAAAAAAAGTAAAAAAAAAAAAATTAACCCCCCTCCAAAAAAAAAAAAAAAAAAAAAAAAAAAAAAGTTTTAACAAAAAAAAAAAAAAAAAAAAAAAAAAAGTCTTAACAAAATTTTGCAAAATTTTAAAGTATAAAAAAAATACAATTTATTAAAAACTGAGTATACTGATTTATCTATTTATATGCATATTCATGTGTGAGTGAGTATGTTACTTCTTTTTTTAAATACAAAAGTTTAAGAAAAGTAGTCTAACAAAATTATTTGTAAGTGAATATGGTTATTTATAAATATATTGTATATGAGTGTATGTGTGTATTAAAAATAAATGCACATATTTAACAATCTATTAAAAAGGATTATGTATATGTTTTAAATAAGTACTCATATGTAAAAGAAACATTTTTTTATTAAAAACAAATCAATTTACAAGAAAAGTATATTTACAACAAAAGATTTATTTACAAAATGCTATGATCGTGATAATTCTTCATTATATCAGCAATTTTCTTCAATCAGTACAATCTTGAACAATTTGATAATGTCCATAGGCAAAACTGGAGGTACCGTCTTTAAGCAAATAGCGTTTATTATCGAAAGGGCTTAAGCTAATCTTATTCTGTGTTAACGTATACAGACGGTGTGCATCCTGGCCGATTCTCATCTGTACTTCGAAAGAAGTCGATTGGTTTTTAAGACAGTTCACATAATATTCATGCTTAATTTTCTGACAAACAACATACGTCGATGCACCCTTAGCTTGTTTTTTCTCTTCTTTGAAGGATTTCAGGGAGTACATTTTTGATTTTACTCACACACACTCAAGGACTAAATCACCATTTAACTCATCTTTAAATTTACCGATCACCTTCTTGTTGATAGCTGAGTAGAGTAGATGATCACGAGGATAATCGGAGAAATAGAATAGGCTTGCGTGGTGTTTCAAATCGTCAAAAATATCTTCTGTCTGAATATGATTACACAATGAATCGGTAACAGTAAATAGGAGATTTGCATCATCTTTATATGTTTTCTTAATAAAATTATAATGAAAATCATACATAACTAGTGTAGATAATTCCAAAATAGCAAACTCGACATAAATCGGTCGATTCATGAGTATGCTAGTTTTCATCCTTTCAACAGTAGTTAAATCTTCATCATATGTTTTAAACGATTTAAAAGTAGGTGAGGCTACTAATTTTTTAGCTCTTTTTTCATTGTTACAAAGCACAATATTTCTACGTTTTTGTAGATTTTACATAGTTTTTCCAAACACAGAGTTATTCATCAATTTAAAAAAGTCCGTTTCAAAAGAGGATTTAGCTTCTATAGTATTTATATATGATTTAGCTTAGGTATTAAAATTAATATAAATTTTAAGCCAAGGTGCTTGTCTGAATTTAAGGACTTTATGAACCGCTGTAAGTTTTAATCCAAGTTGCAAATAAAATTTAAGATTACGATAATGAGTGATATAATTCTGTTTATCATTTAAATTTGGGATGAGTTTAGGGGCTCCTATGAATTTTCTATTGTTAACTAAACTACGTGCATACGAAGACAACATTTCTTCTGTGACTATCACTCTGTCAGGTGTAAGAAGATATTCATTATGTGATGGATGCAGTTCTTCGTTATACTTCAAATCAACCTCGAAAATATATCCGATATCAGTATCATCAGCTAACGATAAAATCCACTGTTCTGTAATATAATTTGTCGCACACCATTCAAACCTACCATAAGGAAGAAATAAGGACATAGCACAGCCATACAAGTTGTTAGCATCCCAGTACATGATGTAACTGGGATCCCCATCTTTATTAAATTCAGGTGTATTAGGTATGTTCGCTATGGCATATCTATGACTAATCATACTAATACCACCTTGTATCCCGCTTTCGACCATAAGCAACATATCAATATCAGTGAGTAACTCTAAAGGTGTTTCAGACATTTTCAAACAAGATTGCCAAGCAAGAGAAGGTGCGGTAAATAAATGTGCACAATCAATATCATAGTACTGCTGACATAATTTCCTAAAATTCTGGAAAACATCAGCAAGTAGTACAACATCAGTCTTGACATACAGATCGTGATATTCTCCCAGAGATTGTATATCAAAGGTTTTCCAAAAGTTCTGCGCATGCTCATAACCTCCCTCGTCTATTGGTTCAGCAGTCAAATTATTAAAAAATGCAGAAGGTGGGGGAAGCTTCTTTTCATTAAATTTTTCAAAGCAGGTCAAGTAGTCATAAGGGTAAACCCCTTTTCTTGTAAGCAGATTAAAATTAGTATTTTGAGGAAAATTTTCTTTAAAACATTAAACTGAATCGGTTCCAAGTTGTTTACTAACTTTTCTAATGATGTCGGCAAAAATTGAAACGAGTCTAGAAAGACCATCTGTATGAGACTTGTTGGCTTTCTTAACTTAAAGGTTATATAATTTTCCATAGAGGTAGCAAAAACATCAATTTCATGATCTTTAAATTTTCCTAATTTGCTCATAACAGGATGCCCATCATAATTTTGCAGATTGTGAAATATAACAGGAATTGCTTTACATTGTTTATATTTCAAGTTACATTCCACATGAGCTGCTTCTCCATATTCTCCAGAGATGTGGTCGCGATCACGCGAACGTTTCGAATTTAATGGGTGTTTACAAATATGACATTATTGTGCTTCTTGGAATGCCAGTTCTTGCGCAGGTGTAAGCTTCATGGATTCAATATTCCATAAATTCTGTCCCAATATATCTTTTTCACGCATCATTTGTTTTAAAAAGTGATCCACACAGTCTTTACCAGGATATACTTTCACTTTCTTCACGCATCACACATCGGGCTCAACAACGACATAAGCATACCCACAAGGAAAATGGTAGGTTGTTTTTTCAATATAAGATACTTTAGAAGAAGGTGTGGAAGATGCAATAGGTATGAGTAGACTCTCAAAGTCCGCATATATAGTAGAGGCAATAGGGTCTTGAAAATGAATATCAGAAAACTTGAGTATGTTATCATTTTTACTGGGCATCTTTATAGCCTGTGCTGTATGTTGACGACAGTATTCATCATGTTTATTCAGGAGACCTTGTCTTGAAAAACTATGTAAACATCGATAACAATAGTAACACACACCATTATGATTGGTGAGATCACTTAAAAGTCTTGAAAAACTTCTGATTGAACAATGATGTTGCTTTTCCCCATCACCGATTAATAACAAGTTAATAACATCCAGATTCTTCTTTTCATAAATGTACAGAGGACATACTTCATCCTCTTCATATCCAAATACATTAATCCGTAAATTATTCAGTTGTTCAGTATTGGGTATCTTCTGAAGGGAAACAGGACATTCGACATTCCCTATTTTAATATCACTCTCATAAGGAATGTAATGAGAAACTCGTTCAGGCGTCTCCTTTCAGGGGAAGTTTATTTTAAATGCCAAAAGACACCACACCAAACACCTGTTATCTTCATTTTTTATATTAAGCACTGCTTTTTTATCATATAATTTCTTGGGTAAAGCTATATATGAACTTGCGGCAAGAGGATGATATTTAGCAATTTTAAGTTCTAAATGATGAATTTTTTGAAGTTTCCATCCAGACCCTCTTTGTATAAATTCTTCAAAGGATTTAGTTATTTTGGAAAATCCTTCTTCAACATGTTGTGAAATAGTATCTTCAGTAAGTGAGAACACTGTAAAAAATATCCGTTAATATACACAAACCTTTCCCTAAAATTTTAGGGAATAGTTTCATTTTTTCGAGAAAACAGTAGTATTTCCGTATTTCCCACTTTGCGGTTTCGAATCACGGAACTGCTCCGTTAATTTTTCCGAAAGTGTAAAACTTCCGTTTTTAAACAGCACAACATTGGTATTTTTAACCGATAAGTGTCGTGGTGCCATCTGTATGAGGAAAATAGAGAAAAACGTTATAGCAATATTTCCCTATTTTTCTGTTTTAATAATGAAAAGGAACATATTTTTACAATATTAAAATAACAATAGTAATAATAAAATTTATTAATTCTTTTTAAGTTTGATACAGTTGTAAAATTATTCTTTTTTTCATTAAGATTTTAAAATAATGTTTATTTATATCACAGTATAAAAAGTGCGTACGATATTTTAGTGGGAAAAAATATACTTTTAATTTTAATATATAATACTTTTTAATCTATTCAAATTAAGAAGTTCGCACATAAAATTTAAAATATATCGAAATATATTACCGAAATTATTATTATTTTGGCGATTACCTAAGTCATAATAATCAATAAATGTAATTAATTTAAATAACCCATAGTAACTTTTATTAAGTTATCTTTATTGAGTTTACAATAGATCGTCACACAAAATATTTGTTAAAATATATGCTTTTTAAAAAAGTGTGTTAGTATCCTTTTATAAAATAAATAAATGAATATGAATAATATTACAATAGAACTTTAAAACTCTTCCAAAATAGAAGGAAACAAAAATTTTTAATACTTTCATTCATGCATGTAATATCTTAAAGGCTAAACTTTTTTTTTAATATAAAGCTAAAATTTAAAAAAAAAAATAAATATCAGAAATTATAGAAAGAAAATCTTTAAAACATAATTTTGAACTGTACGCTAAATAAATATATATATATATATATATATATATATATATATATATATATATAAATTATATATATATATATAAATTACATATATATATATATATATATATATATATATATATAATCGCTACAGAAATAAATCCGCGTTCAAAATCTTGTCTTTACTTTATGAAATGCATCTGAAATAACTAAAGATATTTGAAAAAGTGTTTTGTGTAATCATGGTGTAATGGTATTACACTGCAGGCTACGACCGAAGGCGACCCGGGTTCGATCCCCATGGGAAGGTAAGTCACATTTCTTCACTGTTATTTAAATTAAATGTATATAATGTGTGCCTGATGTTAACGTGTCTTTCTAAAGTAAAGAATAAAAATCACAAAGATGTTAGTTTGTCCTTGAAAAATTCTTTTAACTTTCAAATGAAAATTTTTGCATAAAAAAATATTAAAAAACGGAAATATTTTGTGAAAAAACGGAACTATTCCTGGAAATTTTTTTCCGTTAAAAAACGGAAGTAGTACTGGCGTCTAGATTACCAGTACTATTTCCGTTTTTTAACGGCAAAATTTTTTACAGTGTATGAAACACTGCTATATCACTTTCTTCTCGTTCACCACGATAAAGCATAATAGTTTTAAACACATTAAGTGCATCAGATTGGTTTTGTTTTAGTTTTTTGGACTTCACATTAGGTAAAGTTGTTTTCCGTTTTATACTTACAAGAGGTGCACAAGAGTGTTGGATATACATATGTTGCTTCAATTCCAAATTATGTCCGAAAACTTTATCGCATTCACGACAAGGAAATTTCAAACTTTCATGTGATCTGAGATGATGCTTCAAGTTATCGCTTCTTGTAAAAACAATCTCACACTTATGACACTTAAATGGTGACAGTTCATCAGCATTATGAGTTTTCAAATGTCTCACTAAGTCAGGTTTCCTTGTGAAAGACTTTTGACACGTGTCGCAGATATGTAATTTCTCACCTAAGTGAATCTTCATATGTCGATTTAAATGAGAAGTAGATAAAAAACTTTTATCACTGGTAGAACAAACATGCTTCTTTTTTTCATCAGTCACAGCCTTTGCAGGAACAGAATCTTCAGGTGTTATGTTGATATTTGAAGAGAAATTATTTTTCAATGCAGATTCTTCAGAAAATCCATTATTTTCTAATGATCTAACATTACTATGTGTCTTCAAATGTCTTTATAAGTGAGATCTTCGCCCAAAAGTCTTCAGGCAGACTTCACAGGTGTACAACTTCTCATCAGAATGTATCTTCATATACTGATTCAAGTTAGATGTACTTGTAAAATTTTTCCCACAAGTTAAACAGATAAACTTCTTCATAGATGTTGAACTTTCCAAAGGCATGATCTCATCGGTAGGTATGACAACATCCATAATAAATAAAGAAAAACTTTAACTCTAAAAAGAAAACAATAAAAGAAGATAATCTTTTCAAACCAATCACTAAGATAAAACGAGAGCAATTAAAAGTACATCTTATCGCTACCAAGACTAATCATCAAATGACGAAAGTCAGATTTTCCTCCTCATATTTATACCCTCGCACCAACAATCTGGATCTACCAACGAAATATTGTACTTAGTGAGAAAATAAAAGATCAAAATCATGATAATGTATTTCACTTGATTGGTAAACAAAAGATTAGGGTCGTCAAGTTATCAGAGTATTCCCCCCCCCCCTTCCTATTGATAACACGCTAAGCGATCATTTAAACTAACTTCAAATTATGTACAATTAACATTATTAAACAAATGATATTATTAAAATTTATTTACCAAAGCTTGATACTAGGGATTTTTTACACTTATGAATTAACGAATAAAAAAAATGCTTTATTCTTACAGAAATAACTCTATTTTAAAACAGTTTCTCAATGAATTTTTCAAAACTTTCTATATATAGAGTCATGATTTCCTTGTATATCAATAATAAATATTTCATACATTAAATTATATATTTCCGATTCAACTGAACATTCTTAATAACTGAATACATGCAAGAATGATAATCAGAAAAATATAAAATACAACCAACAGAACATTCAATTAAAAAAAAAATAATAAAATAGATGGAAATATTAATGCACCAATATTCAATAATGAACTAGTAAGGCATGCAAAACCATCTGACTGAGTTTATTTAAATGTTTTGATACAATTTTTATAATTTAATTAATTATATCTTTAACATATTAATGAAACTTACTAAAATTTTTATATAAATATACTACATATTGAAAATATAGAAAACTTAATGAACAGATCATCCACATTTTAAAATAAAATATTTTTATTAATTCTGTGTACTATATTACTATCTTACATTAAATTTAACAACAAATAGTAATTTTAAACTATAAACTCAAACTAGTAATTTATGAATATTAATTAAAATAAACTAATTGAGCATCTACATTTGAAAAATAAAATAATTTAATATATCACTAAACTCTGTGTACTATATTACTATCTTACATAAATTTTGATGACAAATAGTAATTTTAAACCATAGACTCGAACTACTAATTCATGAAAATTAAAATAAACTTATTAATCATCTACATTGAAAAAAATCCATACATAATCATTTCAATGTATTAAAAAATTCTGTGTGCTATATTATTATCCAACATAAAACTTAACAAATAGTAATGACTTTAAATTATATACTTTAACTACTAATTGATGGATATTAATTAAAAGAAACTAATTAACCATCTACATTAAAAAAAACATATATAATGATTTCAACGTGTTAAAAAAATTCTGTATGCTATATTATTATCCTACGCTGAATTCGACAAAAAATAGTGATTTTTAATTTTATATTTGAGCTACTAACTTGTGAAATTTAATTAAAATGAATTAATTGATACAAATTTTAAATTTATAACTTGAAATATTATAAATATATGTAATGTTATTTAATTTTGACCTATTACAACTAATCATATTCCCTAACAACATCCGTTTTCGCAAATGCGAGCCTTAAAATTGTCCATTGTTTAGAAGTATCTTTAAAATACTCATTAAATATTGTATATACTCATATCAAATCTAAATATCTATCTGTTATTAAATCTTGTTATTAAATCTTATAATTAAATTCCTTCAAAAAATCAATAAAATAGCTGTCAAATTCATTTAAAAATAGTCTAAGTCTTAATACTATCAACATACAAAATAATTAATCTATCCTATGCGTCATAATCTAAAATCATATTCTCAAAAAACAGCGATAGCGAAGTGCATAAGACCCTGAAGATGTAAATCTTTACTACCTAACTCGATTACATGCTCCGACAGCAGAGAGATAAAAATATTAATTTTAAAAGCAACAATTAACGAAAAAAAGCGATAATTATCCAAAATCTCGATAGATGGCACTGCCAAAAACGAAAAAATAGATAAAATAACAACATTTTAAACTAATAGAACAAGATAGTTGTGTGAGAACAGCTAAAAATTAGTAGAGGGAAAAGGACAGTTCGAAGCGATGGGATTGTGGAGGAAGAGGAGGTGAAACCACCACCTCCACCGCTAAGAGGGAGGACCACCTCCACCACTAAGAGGGTCACCACCATCTCCACCACTAAGAGGGTCACCACCACCACACGGGAGTGGAAATGAGGTGGATTCTGTTGTAGTATGAGAGGGCTTAATATTGAGGGGGGCTTAAATTTCAAAATGTATTGGTCGATTCGAACACCCCTTTCCCCACTACTAATTTGAAGACACATAGTAATGTTAGATCATTAGAAGATAATGGATTTTCTGAAGAATCTGCATTGAAAAATAATTTATCTTCAAATATCAACATAACACCTGAAGATTCTGTTTCTGCAAAGGCTGTGCCTGATGAAAAAATCCCTGTCGACTTGGCCTATAGGCGGAGGTAGATTTCGAAGAGGTTTCAATTTAATAACAAAAAATAAAATATTATTAACGATAAACCCAGTTTAACTACTTTATTTGACCCCTTTTGAAAAATTTTAAATTTCATTTTTCTGTAAGAAATGATTTTATCAAAATCCTCTTAAACGAAATTCGGCTCAAATACCCATTTTGAAAACATATTTTGAATATATATTCTGACTTTATTAAAAAATCGACCAATACGCACATATTATATAATCCCTAATTAACAACAACAAAAAAATGTCAATTGAATACGTTTGAGAGCAAAATTGAATTTAAAAATCAGTCATAAAATAACCAATTTGTTATTTAAATACATCCACAATTCTTTAATCAAGATCGCTTTGGGAAATTTTGTGCGAAGTGCCCAATTTGACAGCTTTTTTTAATTATATATTTAGCCTTTATCAAAAAACTGACCAATACGACCCATTACACAGTTCCTAAACAACAAATAACTGTCAACTGAATGCGTTTGAGAGCAAAATTAAATTTAAAAATGAGTTATAAAAAAAACAATTTATTATTTGAATACATCCTCAATTCTGTAATCATGATAGCTTTGGGAAATGTTTTTTGCTAAGTACCCACTTTGACAGCTTTTAAAAATATATATATTTAGCCTTTATCAAAAAATTGATGAATACGCACATTATATAGTTTTTAAATAGCAAAAAACTGTCAATTGAATGCGTTTGAGAGCAAAATTGGATTAAAAATGAGTCATAAAATAACCAATTTGTTATTTGAATACATCCTCAATTCTTTAATCATGATCGCTTTGGAAAATTTTGTGCGAAGTGCCCATTTTGGGAGCTTTTTTTTAAATATATTCTGCCTTTATCAAAAAACTGGCTAATCCGTCTCACTATATAGTTCCTAAATAAGAGGACCTATAAATTGGATGCTTTTGAGAACAAAAGTGGATTTAAAAATGACTCAGAAAAAACGCAATTTGTTATACTTCCTCAATCAATCACTATTACTTCGGGAAATTCTGTTCAAAATACCCTTTTTGGCAGCCTTTTTAAAAATATATTCCGCCTTTATCAAAACACTGGCCAAGACGTCACATTATATAGTTCCTAAATAAGAGGATCTGCCATTTAGATGCGTTTAAAATCAAAAATGAATTTAAAAATGGGTCAGAATATAAGCAGTTTGGATTTGAGGTTTTTTTTTCCAACTCCTATTTTTGTTTAATTTAAATATACTTTTCTTGTAAATTGATTTGTTTTTAATGAAAAATTGTTTCTTTTACATATGAGTACTTATTTAAAACATATACATAATCCTTTTAAATAGATTGTTAAATATTTGCATTTATTTTTAATACACACATACACTTATACAGGGTGTCCCAAAAGGTCGTTTACAAATTTAACATGCTGGTCTGTCATATCATGATGAACAATATTAAATAGGAAACTAAGGGTCCCAAACATCTTCCAAAGGAGATATGCGCCTTTAAAGTTTAGGGTCCAAAAATTCAAATGATTATAAAAAACAGAAAAATTGGTCGATTCATTTGCGGTTTTCACTAAAACTATTCTTTATGTCAGTATTTTCTCGAAAATAAATTATAAAGATAAATTTCAAAAAATTTCGATAGAGGGCGCTTTAGACTTTGGAGTAACAATAAACTAGTTTTTACCATTATTTTTTGCATCTCATTAAATTTTTTTAGAAGCTTAGACATAAACTTAAATTTTGATATGAAAATCTGAATCGTTGGGAGTGGTAAAGTAGCGCAAACTGAGCTGTGTTCAATGGGGGTGGGGAGGTTCAAATTTCAAATGATTATAAACAACGGAAAAATTGGTCGGTTTTCGCTAAAATTATTCTTTATGCCAATATTTCCTTGAAAATAAATTTTAAAGATAAATTAAAAAAATCCGTTAGAGGGCGTCTTAAACTTTAGAATAACCAACAATTATTTTTAACCGTTTTTTTTTTTTTTTTTTTTTTTTTTTTTTTTTATATATATATATATATATATATCTAATTAAATGCTCGCAAAAGTTTAGACTTAAATTTTGTGCTCAAAATCTAAATCGGTCGGAGGGGTTAAGAAGCGCAAACTGAACTGTGTTCAGGAATGATGAGATGTTGAAATGTTACCTTCCCCACCCCTCGAACGCAGTTCAATTTTTGGCCGCTTAATTACTCACAACGATGCAGATTTTGAGCACAAAATTTAAGTTTGAACTTTTACAAGCATTTTATTAGATACAAAAAATAACGGTTAAAAATAGTTGTTGGTTACTATAAAGTTTAAGGCGCCCTCTGACAGAATTTTTTGAAAGATACCTGTAAAATTTATTTTCAAGAAAATATTGATATAAAGAATAGTTTTAGCCAAAACCGACCAATTTTTCCGTTTTTTATAATCATTTGAAATTTGAACCTCCCCACCCCCATTGAACACAGTTCAGTTTGCGCTACTTAACCACTCCCAACGATTCAGATTTTTATCTCAAAATTTAAGTTTACGTCTAAGCTTCTAAAAAAAATTTATGAGATGCAAGAAATAACGGAAAAAAATAGTTGTACGTTACTCCAAAGTCTAAAGTGCCCTCTATCGGCATTTTTTGAATTTTATCTTTATAAATTATTTTCAAGATAATACTGACATAAAGAATAATTTTAGTGAAAATCGCAAATCAATTGACCAATTTTTCCGTTTTTTATCATCATTTGAAATTTGAACCTCCCCCCGCAATTCAGTTTGCGCTACTTAACCACTTCCAACGATTTAGATTTTGAGCTCAAAATTTAAGTTTATGTCTAAGCTTCTAAAAAAATTTAATGAGATGCAAAAAATAATGGTAAAAACTAGTTTATTGTTACTCCAAAGTCTAAAGCGCCATCTGTCGAAATTTTTTGAAATTTATCTTTGTAATTTATTTTCAAGAAAATACTGACATAAAGAATAGTTTTAGTGAAAACCGCAAACGAATCGACCAATTTTTCTGTTTTTTATAATCATTTGAATTTTTGGACCCTAAACTTTAAAGGCGCATATCTCCTTTGGAAGACTTTTGGGACCCTTAGTGTCCTATTTAATATTGTTCATCATGATATGACAGACCAGCATGTTAATTTTGTAAACGACCTTTTGGGACACCCTGTAACAATATATTTATAAATAACCATATTCACTTACAAATAATTTTGTTAGACATACTTTTTTTAAACTTTTGTATTTTTTTAAAACATTTTTTAAACTTTGTGTTTAAAACACAATAGTAATATTTTTATTTAGCTTTTAAATTTTGAAAACCTTTTTATAAAGTTATTTAATAAAACAAGACAGTATATTAATATATTGCTTTTATACATTTGATAACGTTTTGAAATGATTAATTAAGAACATAATGTAGTGTTGGTAGTAAGATAATATATTAGAAGTAACTTACTCACACATGCATATACATATGAATAGATAAATCAGCAAACTCAATTTTTAATAAATTGTATTTTTTTATACTTTAAAATTTTGCAAAACTTTGTTAAAACTTTTTTTTTTTTTTGGTTAAACTTTTTTTTTTTTTTTTTTTTTTTTTTTTTTTGTTAAAACTTTTTTTGTTGTTGTTGTTAAACATTTTTTTTTTTTTTTGTTAAAACTTTTTTTTTTGTTAAAAAATTTTTTTTTTTTTTGGTAAACTTCTTTTTTGTTAAAACTTTTTTTGTTGTTAGACTGTTTTGTTTTTGTTAAAACTTTTTTGAATAGATTTTATAATTTTTTCTACTTATAAATTTTATTTTTACATGAACATACAAGTAGACACTTGTACATAAAACTTTTTTTTTGTTAAAACTTTTTTTGTTGTTAAATTTTTTTTTTGTTGTTAAAACTTTTTTTTTGTTAAATTTTTTTTTGTTAAACTTTTTTTTTGTTAAAACTTTTCTTTGTTGTTGTTAGACTTTTTTTTTATTAAAACTTTTTTTAATAGATTTTATAATTTTTTCTACTAATAAATTTTATTTTCACATGAACATACATGTAGACACTTGTACATAAACACATTAACACTAAAATATTAATATTAATGCATTTATGTTATTCATAACAAATATTCATATTTACTTGTAATTATATATACTCAGATGTATGTTTAGTAACATCTAAACATTCACATTTTTAAACACAAATATTTAAATGTACACATTTATACATATAAACACATATGTCTGTTGGTGCTTAAACATATATAGATACATAAAAACACATATATAACGTGAGAGAAATATATGCATACTAACATGTACACACGCATATATCCATACAATCGTATTAATTATAATGAGAGAAATGTAATTGTTACAGGCCATACCCGATTTTAGGGCAAACTAGATTGGCTTAGGCCAAACCGGTCTATCATAACGCCCATCGGATAAACTAGTTTTTCCTAGGCCAAACCGGTCTAGCCTAACGCCCATCGGATAAACTAGTTTTTCCTAGGTAAACTAGTCTATCCTAAGGCCCATAGGACAAACTAGATTTTCCTAGGCCAAACCAGTTTGGCCTAACTCTTATAGGATAAACTAGTTTAGACTGCTGTTTATTGGTCTGAACTAGTTTATCCTAGGCCAATTCAATTTGGCGTGATTTTATTGAATTCAATGACCGCCTCAACGCCAACTTTTTTGTTTGTCCTAGGCTAATCTAGTTTATCCTAGGCCAATGTAGTTTTATGTGTTTTTAGCTCACGGGCGTGAAAGCCAGAGAAATAATGGGCTCACCGGTTCTGTATATGCATGTACGCATGTATGTACGTATATGCGTATATATGTACGTAACGCGATAACTCTTGATAGAGATATCCAATTTTCTTCAATTTTTTTTTCAATGTAGGTTCATTGTGATAAGGTACTTTTCTGGTTAGTTTTGGGAATTCATTGGATAAGAATAAAGGGGGACAAACGGGAGGCTAATCCTTCTTGTTAATGTAGAGAAATGGATTTTTCATGCAGAATTATCAGTTTTCCTTTAAAATTTTAGATATAGGATCATTGTGACAAGGCGCCTCTGTGATTAGTTGTGGATGTTTATTGTTTAAGTTTAAAAGAAAGGGCAATGTAGGTAACACAACATAATTTAGATAAATGGTTTTTGACGCAGAATTGGGGAATTTGCTTCAAATTTTGGATATAGGTTCTTTCTGATAAGGCGATTCCCTGAATAGTTTTGGGGGGTTTAATGGTTAAGTATGAAGGGGAAAATGAAGGATTACCCTCTTACCTAGGAAAAACTAGTTTATCCTATGGACATTTAGTTAAACAAGTTTGGTGTAGGAAAAACTAGTTTATCCAATTGGCGTTAGGATAAAATAGTTTGGAATAGGCTAATCTAATTTGGCTTGAAATCAGGTTTGGCCGGTAAAAAACATGCCTTTCACAAGAATAAGTATAAATGTGTGTAAAGAGTCATTGCTTATAACATCAATACTGAAATTTAACATGTCCACCGTAGAGGCATGATGCATTGGACATGGTGTTTCCTTATTTTTTTTTCTGCAGACTCCTGCCAACTGAACTGAGATCAGACTTGCATTTATTATTATTATTATTATTATTATTATTATTATTATTATTATTATTATTATTATTATTATTATTATTGTCCATTCGAGTCAGATCGGAGCTGAGCATAATTTGGACTCGAACAGCGTTTTCCATTTTTGAGAAATTTATTACCTGTCGATATATAAGCTATTCTTGTCACGGCGTCAAGTTTCTCTTTTCCGTCAAGTCGTAAGCGGAAATTCGATTCAAAATGTAGCTTTAATAGAATTTTCTCAAAGGTACATCGCTTTTATGAAAAAATGGTTAACGCCATTCGATTACATATTTTCTGAGTGAGAATGCCTGTTAATCTTATTCATTTCCGAAAATGAATTAGTTCTTAAATGTTATAGGATGTAGCTCTTTTGGATTTGAGAAAAGCCTTAAGGAATGGCAGAGAAACATATTCACAAATCTACTTTTTACTGAACAGATTCAATAGTTATGATATTTTTAACTCTTCTTTTTTTTCTTTTGTTCTAAACTACATTAATTATTTAATACTTCCCCATTTGAACATTGAAAGGTTTAAGAATCTAAATAATCAATAATACATTGTGTATTTACCATTCTGTGAAAACATCGTAATTTAAAAGTACATTATAAATTTATCCATAATAAATATGTATGCAGCATTTTTTAAAGGAATCCTAATTGCATGTTAAGTAAAATCTGAATTTTTTGCAGAAATTGAGTAGGGCCAGATTGAGCCGGACTGAGTATCTTTTCACTGATTTTTGTACAGGCAGGTCTCGGGCTGAACCTTTAATTTTTACACCTGGTCACGGCAAAATAACTTTCCTTCGGGAAGGGCGGGGCCCGGGCCTCAAAATTCCGGCCCGTGCACTACCTTTGACAGTATTCTACAACCTTTCGAATAAAATACATTATATAAGGGTGATGAAAAAACCACTTTTTACAAGGTTAGCTATGGAGCAGTAGTCGGGATCAATATTAAAAAGAATATTGCCCAATTAAATTGATGGCTTTGCATTCACAGGCTTTTTACAATATTGTGTATTACAGCCTTATTTTTTTTTAAAGAATAACACCCTCGAGAAATAAAGTAAGTTGGATTACTTTTTCCCATTTCCCCCAATTATACTTAACCATTGAACTCCCAAAACTAATCACAGATACGCTTTATAAAATTAAACAATTATTCAAAACTTGAAGCAAATCAGATAATTCCGCTCAAAAAACCATTCACCTGATTTAAGAAGGGTAATTCCCATTCCTCCCTTTACACTTAATCATTAAACCCTGAAAACAATTCAGGGATTCGACTTATAGTTTTTTTATTACATTAAAAATTTACGGCAAATCGGATAAATCTGCATAGAAACCCAATTATCTAATTTAAGGAAGGCGATAAAACGTCCACTACTCCATTATACTTAACCAAAAGAAAAAACCCAAATTAATTAAAGAAGTGCCTGATCAAATGAATTCGTGTCCAAAATTTTAAGCAAATTGGATAATTCTGTATTATAACCAATTTATCTAATTTGAGAAAGGAAATAAATTGCAAGTTTCATCCTTATATTTAACCGAGAAGCACCAAAATTAATCAGTGAAACACTTCAACAGAATGAACAAATGCAAGATTTGGAGAAAAACGGTTAATTCTGCATGAAAAATCCATTTGCCAAAATTAGGCGGGATCCCTCTATTCTACCCGTTGTTCTTTTTCAATTAACTCCCAAAATTAATTAGGGAAGCGCTTTGCCAGAATGAATTTATTTCTAAAATTTGAAGCAAATCAGTAAATTCTGCGTGAAAAAAGCATTTACATAAATTAGGGAGCGTTATCCCTATTCCCCCTCCCTTTATACTTAAACAATGAGCACCCACAACTAATCAAAAAGGCGCCTCAACAGCATGATCCTGTATCTAAAATTTGAATAAAATATGCTAATAATGCATGGAAACCCATTTATTTGATCTAAAGGAAGGGGCGAATCAGCCTCTCGTCCCCCCCCCCCTTATTCTTTTCCAATGATCTCCCACAATTAATCAGAAAAGCTCCTCATAACCTATATTGAAAGTTTGATGCAAATCGAGTGTTTCTATCAAGAAATATTGCGTTACGTACTTACGTACATACATAGATACAGAACCTACGGGCACATTAGTTCTCAGGCTTTGGTAGCCAGGTGAGATAAAAACACGTTAAATTACGTTATTTCTACCAAGAGTTATCGCGTTACGTACATACGTACATAAATGCGCACATACATGCATACATGCATATACAGAACCTGTGAGCCCATTATTTCTTTGGCTTTCACGCCCGTGAGTTAAAAAACACGTAAAACTACATTGGCCTAGGATAAACTAGATCAGCCTAGGACAAACAAGAATGTTGGCGTTGAGGCGGTCATTGAATGCAATAAAATCACGCCAAATTGAATTGGCCTAGGATAAACAAGATCGGTCTAGGATAAACTATTTCAGACCAATAAACAGCAGTCTAAACTAGTTTATCCTATAAGAGTTAGGCCAAACTAGTTTGGCCTAGGAAAATCTAGTTTGTCCTATGGGCCTTAGGATAGACTAGTTTGGTCTAGATAAAACTAGTTTATCCGATGGGCGTTAGAATAAACCGGTTTGGCCTAGGATAAACTAGTTTATCCGATGGGCGTTAGGATAGACCGATTTGGCCTAGGAAAAACTAGTTTGGCCTAAAATCGAATTTGGCCTGTAACATATATACTTTTTAAAAACTTACTTGTATTCACATCTTTCTAAAAAATATCAGAGAAAACAACAAAAATGAGCTAGAGTAAATAAGTTTTTAGATACTAAACTGTTTTGACACTATTATTCTAGATAATATACACTGTTAAAACTAATGGTGACACATTGCACCTTTTAGGGGTGAAAGGCTTGTCTCACTGGTGACACCCCTAAAGGAGCTAAAATGCCACCCTTAACTAGGGTGAAAGGATGGCACCCCTAAAACAGGGTATTTTAGGGGGTGAAAGGACGACACCTCAGGGAAGAATAATGGCACCCCTTATCCACAGTGTTCAATAGGGTGAAAAGATGGCACCACAGGAGAGAATAATGGCACCCCTTATCCAGGGTGCCCCAGGAGGTGAAAGGATGGCATCTCAGGGGAGAGTAATGGCACCCCTTAACCAGGGTGCCCCAGGGGGTGAAAAGATGGCATCTCAGGGGAGAGTAATGGCACCCCTTAACCAGGGTGCCCCAGGGGGTGAAAAGATGGCGCCTCAGGGGAGAGTAATGGCACCCCTTATCCAGGGTGCCCCAGAGGGTGAAAGGATCGCATCTGAGGGGAGAGTAATGGCACCCCTCAGCCAGGGTAACTTAATGGGTGAAAGAATGGCATCTCAGGGGAGAATAATGATACCACTTATCCAGGGTGCCCCAGAGAGTGAACGGATGACACACATAATCCAGTGTGCCCTGTGGCATCCTACAAGAAATAGCACTCACAATCTATGGCCCACAGTTTCTATCCCCCTCCCCCCCACCCCGCTTGCCAAGAAATTGTATTGGTTTGATTCATGAAATACAAAGTGTTTACCCATTTTTAAATTGAAGTCTGCAGAGAAAATTATCATGATCAGTCAATATTTTGAGTCTTTTTTTTCTTTTAGATTGATGGGATATTATATTTTTAAACTCATTATCAGGTGTCCAAAGAAAAATTGTAGCATATTTTTGTAACTCAGAGAGGGATAATATGAACTACAAAAATAATCATAGAAAGACAGAGAATTCAAATTGTACTTTCATTTACATGGAGAGTATTTTAAGAAAAATTCAAAATTTTAACTTTTATACAGTCTTTGATACAGTCTTTGCATTTCAAAATTACCAATCATAAGTCATCACTATTGCATTGTTAGTCATACCCAAAAGGTTTTGTTAGCATAAGTCGCAAAATTTACACAACCTCTACACCTATTTTCTGCCTCTAAAAATCACTGAGTTAGAGTCAAATATTGTGACTTTTTCATGCAATTTAAAGCCCGATTTTCATTTTATGTTTTGAATTTCTTGTAAAATGAAATAAATCATGATTTTTGACTGTCTCTAACTCAGATGTTTGGATCAAACTTTTTGGGTATGTTTAAGAAAGGGCCAGTAACAATTTTTGTGATTGAGCATTTTTAGATGCAGGAACATTATAAAAATTTTATGTTTTTTGACACCAAAATAAGAGAAAGTACAAGTTTAATTATCTATCTTCATATAATATCTTTATAATTTTCTTATAGTTTCAGAAGTAATCCGTAACCATCTTTTTTGACACATAGTATATTGCTTGACATGCATTTTCATTGTTTTATATACAGGGCAACTGAAAATTATGGGGACACAGAAAAATGCTATATCCTGTAAAATATATGCCATATTTTAATAAAAAAAATAAAAGAAATAACAGTATTTTAACAAATTGTTCACTGGCTTGATATTTATTTTTTTACACAAGTTTGAAAACGAAAGATCACAGAATTGACAGTCTGCTGCAGATAATTCTGATTTAAATCATTCTATGCCTTGATAATTTCGCATAACATACAATGCAAACTTGGGATTTTCTATTTCTAACTTTTCTACAGAAGTCAAGTGAGTTAAGATCTAATTGTTCGAAGGCAATACACCTGTTATTAAATATCCACGAAGATGGGTGTTGAAGGTCAATGTTGTTTTTGCTCCATGTGAAGGCCCCAATACTGCTGGAAGTTCCATTAAAATTATTTTGCTACCATGAGGCCAACACTTCGTTGAACATATTAGTTGCTGATCATTTTGACGGTTGTGAACTTTTCGGAGGATTTTCATATAAAAGAAGAAATGCTACAAAATTTTAAAATAAGCATTTCTCAGATTTTAGTTGTGAAATATCATTGTCAAACAACGCACCAACATTTTTTCAGCTACCCTGCTGTATCTAATTTAAAAAAATGTAAAACACAAATTAGAAAAGAATATGTAATAAATGCTGTGTAATTTTTAAATTAGTAAGAATATTTCATATTCTTTAAAATTCTTCCAGAAAGTTAGCCATCAAGCTATGAAATGAATTATAGAAAATAAGTTCATTTTATAGTTGTGGTAAAATCACAGATGAAATTGAGTAAAAAAAAAAAATCATTTTTACAATATATGTAGTACTTACCTTTATAGTGAACTTATGCAAATCCATATTTTATAGCATATATCCACACAGGATTAGAAATTAAGAACTGTATGTAAGGTGTCAAAATAATGCCTACAATTTTTTTTCGATGTGCCAACTGCATTTCATATTTTCTTATTTCTTTTCACAACCATGTTAATAGCAAGAATATTGCATTGCATATTTAATTTTAATGTATTGAAGGGAAGTGGGGAGGAAACTTTATATATTAAACACTTTTTCTTACTAAACAAAATAAAAACTGGCTTTCCATAAGTATGAAATTTGATTAAACTACAATATTTGGTTTCTGGAAAAACTTATTCTTTTTATAAAGCTAATATGCATACAAAACAGATAATCAAGCAAATATGTCCACAGAGAGAAAATATGAGCTTTAGATATAACTAGGGATAAGCTCATTTTTAAAAAATCTGAGGCTAACAGTACATCAGAAAATAAAAAGTTAGCAAATAAATGAATCTTTGGTTGCCAATTATGGTGTGGCATTTAAAACATTTCTAAATCACACATATTTTTTTTGTTTGTTTGAGGAAGGGAATACAAAAATTTCAAAACAATTTTAATACAGTTTCTTATTTTAGGAACATGTAAGGATGCAGAAATATCTCATAATAAAAGAAAATCTTGTTTACAGGGGTGTAATATCCAAGGACCAGTTTTATCAGTCATTGGTGAAAGTGACGTTAACTTAGAGGTTATTGAAAGATGGTGCAGAGGGGAGGGGATGTATGCTAAAATACAAATGAAAGCATTTGCTTAACAAAAATTACAGTTAAAGAAAGCTAGCTATCAAGATTTGACGACTAGGAATAATTTTTCTATAATTTAGTTTCATTTGACGACTAACGACTACTGATTTCTAGTCCTGTATCCACATCAAAACACTTTCCGCCAAATTGTTGTTGTGTTTTGACTTATTGCATCTGAAATTTTAATCCAAAGAGTAATTATAATGAAAGGAATAAAACACTGAATTAAAAAACAACCTTTTAGTTCAAATAATCTTTTTATTGTAAACACCAAGAATGTATTAAATATTATTAAACAAAGACGTAACACTATGTGGAACTGATGCCACTGAGAAAATTTTGAAGACATAAGTATCTAATAACAAGTAAGAAAAATCATGCGTTAAGCATAGATTATGAAGCACTTTCCAACACTTAATGAAATCTTTAACAAAACTTTCTTATTTAGGGAAATAATAGTGTATAGCCAAATATACCCAAATATGTATTCCAGTACATTAGAACAGCCCTGTATTTCATATGTCAGTTCATATAATGGGAAAATTTAGCTTAGCAAGAAAATACCCAGTAGCCTGAAATTTCTTTTTCAGCAATTCATACTATTAGATGGAAACATACTTGAATACTTTTGTTCAGCCCTGTGTTTTACATTGTACCTTTATTACACGCCAGCATTAGGCTAAAATTTATTGTAAACTAAAACACTTTTAAAGCAACTGAAATGACATTCTCATAAATCATCATTCATAGGCGTCCATGTACCGAATTCTTTGCGTGGCCCTGTATATCCCTTTATCTATATTCTGCAAACATTTCTCAGTAAATTGAATGCAGCTCAGCGTAAAAATGCATAGCTTATTTAAGAACCACGTTTAAAAAAATTCACGCTCCTATTCAGTAACGTTGGTGAGCTCTTTTGGGTAGCCCTGTATATCAACTATAACATTTATACACACCATATAATGTGCATATATTTAGCGAAATATAAACGCGAATATCATAATTAAAATCCATTTCATCATCGGACACATGTACGGTACTTCGGAAAGAATATACTATTTGAAATCTTTTCAGTGGCCCTGTAAATGCTATGTACTTCATATTATGCAAGACAGTAGCGTATAATTTATATTAAGCATCAGTGCCATACATCATATATCAATTTTATTATACATGAAAAAGCTTAATATATTTAAAATATGTCACACACAATTCCCCCTTTTACCATTATCTAATGAATTTCTTTTGTGTGGCCCTGTAAATGAATAATAGCTACATTTTCACCTTATATTTTATAGAGGGCATATTTTAATATGTTTGACAGGATTTTTACATCTTTATATGTTTTAACATCTTTAAAATTCCTTTGAAACGATTTTTCCCCATGGGCCGTAATGTAATAGGAAACTTTTGATTCGCCCTGTAGATAAACTAATCATGGTAGAAACTTCATTTTCGATAGGACTTGTGCTAGGGTAAATGTCAATAACGTCCTAAAATTTCATGGCAATCCGAGATATTAACGATTTTTTCCCATGCGCTGTAATGTAATGGAAAACTTTTGATTCGCCCTGTAGATAAACTAATCATAATAGAAGCTTCATTTTCAATAGGGTTCGTGCTAGGGTAAACATCAATAACGTCCTAAAATTTCATGGTAATCCGAGTATATTAACGATTTTTCCCCATAGGCCGTAATGTAATGGGAAACTTTTGATTCGCCCTGTAGATAAACTAATCATAGTAGAAACTTCATTTTCAATAGGACTTGTGCTAGGGTAAACGTCAATAACGTCCTAAAATTTCATGGCAATCTGAGTATATTAACGATTTTTCCCCATAGGTCGTAATGTAATGGGAAACTTTTGATTCTCTCTGTAGATAAACTAATCATGGTAGATACTTCATTTTCAATAGGGTTCGTGCTAGGGTACACCTCAATAACGTATAAAAATTTCATAGCAATCCGAGTATATTTACGGGAGTTAGAGCGCGGACAGACGGCCAGACGGACAGACGGACAGACAAACCGAATGCATAAGCACTTTTCAACTTTGTTGGAAAGTGCTAACAAGTAAGAAAAATCATGGGTTAAGCATAGATTATGAAGCACTTTCCAACACTTAATGAAATCTTTAACAAAACTTTCTTATTTAAGGAAATAATAGTGTATAGCCAAATATACCCAAATATGTATTCCAGTACATTAGAACAGCCCTGTATTTCATATGTCAGTTCATATAATGGGAAAATTTAGCTTAGCAAGAAAATACCCAGTAGCCTGAAATTTCTCTTTCAGCAATTCATACTATTAGATGGAAACTTACTTGAATACTTTTGTTCAGCCTGTGTTTTACATTGTACCTTTATTACACGTCAGCATTAGGCTACAATTTATTGTAAACTAAAACACTTTTAAAACAACTGAAATGACATTCTCATAAATCATCATTCATAGGCGTCCATGTACCGAATTCTTCGCGTGGCCCTGTATATCCCTTTATCTATATTCTGCAAACATTTCTCAGTAAATTGAATGCAGCTCAGCGTAAAAATGCATAGCTTATTTAAGAACCACGTTTAAAAAAATTCACGCTCCTATTCAGTAACGTTGGTGAGCTCTTTTGGGTAGCCCTGTATATCAACTATAACATTTATACACACCATATAATGTGCACATATTTAGCGAAATATAAACGCGAATATCATAATTAAAATCCATTTCATCATCGGACACATGTACGGTACTTCGGAAAGAATATACTATTTGAAATCTTTTCAGTGGCCCTGTAAATGCTATGTACTTCATATTATGCAAGACAGTAGCGTATAATTTATATTAAGCTTCAGTGCCATACATCATATATCAATTTTATTATACATGAAAAAGCTTAATATATTTAAAATATGTCACACACAATTCCCCCTTTTACCATTATCTAATGAATTTCTTTTGTGTGGCCCTGTAAATGAATAATAGCTACATTTTCACCTTATATTTTATAGAGGGCATATTTTAATATGTTTGACAGGATTTTTACATCTTTATATGTTTTAACATCTTTAAAATTCCTTTGAAACGATTTTTCCCCATGGGCCGTAATGTAATAGGAAACTTTTGATTCGCCCTGTAGATAAACTAATCATGGTAGAAACTTCATTTTCGATAGGACTTGTGCTAGGGTAAATGTCAATAACGTCCTAAAATTTCATGGCAATCCGAGATATTAACGATTTTTTCCCATGGGCTGTAATGTAATGGAAAACTTTTGATTCGCCCTGTAGATAAACTAATCATAATAGAAGCTTCATTTTCAATAGGATTCGTGCTAGGGTAAACGTCAATAACGTCCTAAAATTTCATGGTAATCCGAGTATATTAACGATTTTTCCCCATAGGCCGTAATGTAATGGGAAACTTTTGATTCGCCCTGTAGATAAACTAATCATAGTAGAAACTTCATTTTCAATAGGACTTGTGCTAGGGTAAACGTCAATAACGTCCTAAAATTTCATGGCAATCTGAGTATATTGACGATTTTTCCCCATAGGCCGTAATGTAATGGGAAACTTTTCATTCTCTCTGTAGATAAACTAATCATGGTAGATACTTCATTTTCAATAGGGTTCGTGCTAGGGTAAACCTCAATAACGTATAAAAATTTCATAGCAATCCGGGTATATTTACGGGAGTTAGAGCGCGGACAGACGGACAGACGGACAGACGGACAGACGGACAGACAAACCGAATGCATAAGCACTTTTCAACTTTGTTGGAAAGTGCTAAAAATGATAAAAATTTAAATTGGCTTTTGCTATAGTTAACGTTAAACAACCAAAATAATGCATACCACAAAGTAACTAAGCTTATAAAATTATCAGTTTATGTAATTAACTGTTTATATAAAATTAATACATAGCATGAGTAATTCAACAAGTTGCTTGAGTTGCGAAGCACAGTAACAGGTTGAAACACAGAAATTTTTGCACCTTCTTCATGATAAAGAGTCGGAAACTTTTCTTGTATCAAGCATGGTAATGTAAATACTATAAATGTAAGTTCACTATCTGAAATAATAATAATAACACATTAAGGAAAACACACAACAAGACAGTACAATTAAAATGTATCATCAAAGTACAGCAAAAATGGTAGATGAACAAAAAAAGAAAGAATAAAATTTAAATAAAATTTAAATTATAGCTCACAAGCCTGACAGCTAATGTGCCCGCAGGTTCTGTATGTAACGTGATAACTCTTTATATAAATATCAGATTTGCTTCAAATTTTATATGTAGGTTCATTCTGATAAGGTTCTTCACTGATTAGCATTGGATGTTCATTGGTTAAATATGAAGGGGGGGAGAAGAGAGTGCTACTCTCCTTAATTTATATAAATATGCAGAAATCATGCAAAATTATCACATTTTCTTCAAATTTTGTTAATAGGTTCACTCTGATAAGGCTCTTCCCTGATTAGTTTTAGTGGCTCATTGGTTAAGTATAAAGAGGGATGGCAGTTAATCCACTGTCCAATAACTTACAGTTGATTTCTTTTATTTTTGGAAGGGCATTATTTTTTTAAATAAGAGTATAATATACAGTTGTATGTATAGCCTGCGAGCTCAATGCCATCAGTTTAACTGGGCACTTTCCTCTTTATTGCCTATTTTCGGACAGCACGAGAAAATTGCATGACCAACTCATACTTGTCATTCAGATATTCTTTTCCTGTATTATCATTAAGAGTTACAAACTATTTACATTATTAACCATATTTACAAAACATATCTTGCAACAAAGTGTCTATTCCAGATTAGCAACGAATTTCCCTAACATGTACAGGTATTCCATACCAGTAATAATAATAAAAAAAATGAGGAATTTTATTTAAATTTAATAGTTATAATTTATTAGCCCCTATTATGTATCCTATATTGACACTAATGAATGAATATATGGATACAACCCCTCGTGTTTTTCCTTCATTTTGGGAATAACGAATTTTCAACGTATTCTATTGACGATTATTTTCAAAATTTTCAAGATGTGATTTTGAGACTTTCACAAAAGTTGCTCTATACATTTGGCTAACATAATATGCAAATAAAATTTTGATATCTTTGACGCATGCGCAGTGAAAAATTATTTAGTAAACCTACTCAATATTGGAAAATTTTTTATTATTTTTTAATTCTGATTACGTATTGTGTGCAATGTTGTTTGTCACATTTTCTGAAAAGAATGTTACTTTATATTAAGAACTCTCCAAATTATAAGCAAAAAATCTTAAGTAAATTTTAGACTGTTTTTCGGATTCGTAGAAAACCTTAATTTTTCTACGAGTATACATGCTATCGACATAAAAATGAACACAGTTTATTACAATAAGCCACTTAATCATAATCTACAGTTTGAGCGCTTTTGCTACATTAGTTTTGACAGGTTTATCCAAAAGATATCCAAAAGGTATTCATTCTTTTTTAATTTGTTGAAGGTCCCCTATTGGAGTTTCGGAATAAAACCTTCAGGGAAATATATGACTTGTACTACACTACCTGGCCATTGATTATCGTCCACTTGCGATTTTAGACATTTTGTTAAATATCTAGAAAAATACATGAGGAATTATCCTGAAACTCTCAGTGTATACACATAATAGTACAGGTCATATATTTCCGTGAAGATTTTTTCCAGAAACCTTATAGGAGACCGTCAACAAATTAAAAAATAATGAATATCGTTTGGATAACCCTGTCAAAACTAATGCAGCAGAAGCGCTAAAACTGTAGATTGTGATTAAGTGGCTTATTGTTATAAACTGTGTTCATTTTTATGTCGATAGTGCTAGGATGTAGGGAGGATTTTCAGATTATTTTTTTTTTTCAAAAAAAATTCAGATCATTATTTAAAAAAAAATAATTAATTAATACTCATTTCAAAAAAAAAAAAATAATAATTTTAATCTTTCATAATTTCATTAATATATCCTATAAATCCAGTATTTTCATTTGATACATCGCAGCTACCCTATTTGACATGATAGCAATATACAAAATAATATTTTTCTAAATTATTTTATTATTAATTATTCATTCTTAAAATTATATTAATCAGTCCTAGTTTTAAATATAGATCATTTTCATGTAATTGCCCAGTCTTTTAATCGTATAATTCGTAATTTATGCTATTTCAAAATTTAAGATAATCTCCGTATTTTTTATGTGACGATCGCTAATTTTTCCTTTTTGAGCATCGCCATTTTCTTTACTGATACCTCCTAGATGCAGGACATGAGTCATCGGGGCTTAGAATGTTCTACGACATTCCGGAAGCGTCGTTTTGGTACAAATTTCCCGCTGAAATCTCAGCGTCCATCCCTTGATGACGCATGTTTGTTCCAGATCATTCCTAGCGTCGGGTGATGCGAGATTCTGATTGGCTGAGCGCACGCGCGCTGCCGTGAGAGGGAGGAAGATTTTCTGATTTATTTGACACTTTGAGAAAGAGCAGCGTTAGCGAAAGACGTCCGTGGCCCGGCGCTGCCCTCTCGAGGGTTAGCGTCGGGACAGAAGAGTCTCCTTTTTTTAGGATTACGCGACAAAAGAATGATTCTAACAAGCGCCTTGCTGAGGGGCATCTGATAGATAGATCTTTTTTTTTGTTAAGTTTTGAGAGAATAAGATCTCTAATTGCGAATGTTGCAGCAATGTTATTATCCTTTTTAAAAGCCCCCGCACTGTGTATTTTTATTGCATTTTTGGCATACAGTTTCCCTCCAACTCCAGTAAAAGACTTTAGTTATCGTAAATTCCATATGTACACAACAGGATTTACCAAAGTATTAGTGTTTATCAGTGTGACGGTGCTAGTAGTCCCTCCAGCCAATTGAGGCTACGTAAATACCGGGAAATTCAAGAGCTGTCAACGTGATCTTGCTGCGAAATTTGATCGACGTACTTCATCCTTTCCGGCGGTAATGTGTGGAGAGTCATCGTGAGAACCAGCGATTCTTAGTCTCCAATTTGAAGTGTGGAGTTCTGCTATTGTGGAAAAGCCTTTGCCGTCCTCGATCATCGAAAATCTTCATAGATTAAACTGTTCCCGTAGTGCACATAATTTGGACTGTCTACCCGATCTACATGACAAGAGACTTTCCTCTTATCGGAACTGTATGATGATTCAGCACCTCAAAATCCAATAATGTATTTTTTTTCTTTCAAAGTTAGTACGTGGCCACGGTAAAATATATTCATCATTATAATTAATAAATCTTAAGTTGCTGCAAATAAGTGTCTTCCTTTCTCCATGTGCTTCTTGGGTGAGTGATTTTTCTTTATTTTTATTTCAGGTATCCTAGAGTTAGCAATATTACAAAATTAAATGATTCAGTTTTTTTTTTTTTTTTTTTTTTTTTGGCACAACGCAATGTCGCACTTACGTTCACGCGCTGCTGGTTGTATTTGAGGAGTTGTTTACCGGTAATATTATTGTTTTGGGCCGACTTGTTCGTTTCCACAAGTTTTGGCTGCCAAATATTGCTGGGATAGCGATTCCCCAAATACAACGTATAGCAGAGAGCATGTATACTCGTAGAGAAATTAAGGTTTTTATAAAAATACTCCCAATTTTTCCAAGATTTTTGCTTATAATTTGCAGAGTTCTTAATATAAAATTAGTTCTTAATATTAGTTCTCAATATTATGTGCAATGTTGTTTGTCACATTTTCAGAAAATATTATTTTATATTAAGAACTCTGCAAATTATAAGCAAAAATCTTGGAAAAATTTGGAAGTATTTTTATAAAAACCTTCATTTGTCTATGAGTATACATGCTACCGACATAAAAATGAACACAGTTTATAACAATAAGCCACTTAATCACAATCTACAGTTTGAGCGCTTTTGATGCATTAGTTTTGACAGGGTTATCCAAAAGATATTCATACATTTTTTAATTTGTTGGCGGTCCCCTATAAAGTTTCTGGAAAAAATCTTCACGGAAATAGAGGACCTGTACTGTATTGTTTATACACTGAGAGTTTCAGGATAATTCCTCATGTATTTTTCTAGATATCTTGCAAAATGTCTAAAATCGCAAGTGGACGATAATCAATGGCCAAGTAGTGTATTATATTTATACACTAAGATTTTCCGGATAATTCCTCATACATTTTTTCTAGATATTTAACAAAATGTCTAAAATCGCAAGTGGACGGTCATCTCTGGCCATATAGTGCATATCAGGAGCTTTAAGGAACTGGCTAATTCTTTATTTCCCCTTTTGCTATATGGGGGAAAGTCGGGTGGAATGGGACTGTAGATTTTTCTCTTTGTGCATTATTCTAAACATTTCATCGATCGCATACAAGATGAAGCAATGGTAATCCATTCTTCAGTTTACAAAAAATATTGATATGCATAGACTTGCAAATGTATGAAAGAAAAAATTATTTCAAAAATCCAATTTAAATTTCATTTATTTGCTCTCAATATATTAAAGGCTTGTTTATCTATAAATGTAATAGTTTCCCTATTTATGGAACATTGTTATACTGTATATTATCCATAATTTAAACTAACCCTAAAGCAGCATTTTTGTTTGAACAATAAGTTTAACACAAACAAGGAAGTGGCGAGGAATGGGACATGCCAGAAAAGGGATGAATGGGACGCGCCCAGTTCCTTTTTTTAAATTAATAATAATGCGAATTGCTAGCATGCAAATTTCTTAGAAGATAATATATTAATTGTAAGATTGATAATATATGCATTCATACTTCAAAATGTAAATAAATTTATGATTATTTAAGGCGCAACTCTAGGCACAGAAAAAGACCCGGATGATAATGCAAAGTCTATGGGGGCGTTCTTTTCAAATATTTCGTCGAAATTTTAATATATTTACGTGATTGTTTTGCACAAAATTGCTGAGGGCGATCCGCAACCGGCGTAGGTTTTACTTTTTCAGTTTTGTTTTCAGATTTTTTTTAAAAATTACTTTAACTTACGAAATTGGTTTAAACCGTTCTGAAATTGAAACTATCGTTGTACAAAAAATATAAAAGCAAAATCGAAAAAATTAAAAACTAGGCCGGTTATGGATCATCCTCAGCTGTCTTTGCTCAAAAGAATCATGTAAAAATATTAAAATTTGAGTTAGGTATTTCAAAAGAACGCTCCTATAGACTTTTACATTATCATCTTTACATTCTGAGCCTAGTGTGGGGCCTTAATGACACCTATGACAGAGAATCCTGAATTTTCATTCCAGTCATGAAGATACTGGAATTTTATATTGTGGCATATACATTATCAACTTACAACCTTTGTTTGATTGTTTATATTACCGACACTATAGGTTATTTTGTGCCTTATAGCTTTTTTTTTATTATTGCTGTCCCATAACTCTTAATGAGGAGGTATGAGACACATTTTGAAACTTACGTTCTCTTTAAAATAAAATAGTATTTGCACGTTATGTTTCTATATTGTTCAGGGGGATTAATAAATAAAGAATACTGCCCAGTTAAACTGATGGCATTGAGCTTACAGGCTACAAATACTAATTGTACATTAAAGCCTTATATTTTCAAGGGTTAATTCCGTTCGAAAAAAATTAAGAAGGGGAAACAGCTCTCCCCTTTCCTCTTTTTTTATACTTAATCATTGAACCTCCTATACTATCAAAGACATGCTTTATCATATAAAATATATATCCAAAATTCAGAGCAAATGAAATAATTATAGAATTTTACGATTCGCGAATTCGAAAGTATACGTAAATAATACTTGAAAATGGAGTCTTTTTACTTGTTTATTTTGGACAACACACACACTAAACACAACTACAAAACACTTAAACATAAAAATATAAATTTTACATGAATAATAAGCGAGAGTTTTATTTCTCTCGTCGAGAAAATCCTTCGAGAACATCTGGTCTTTAGAACATGATTTACGTAACACAACTCTCTCGGGCCCACGGCGGCGCCGAGAAACCAATCACGTGACTGAATAGCAGGTGCTACGATTCGTAACACTGCCCACCCATGAACATATGGATGTTCATCACAAATTATGTATCAATTTAATACAACATGAATATAAATATTGAATATTATACATACTTCAAGGACAAAACTTCAACTAAATACAACAAAACTTCAACTAAAATAAGAAAAAAAAAACAAGATTAGTATATACAAGTTAATCAGTTCAAATTTCCATGTGATACAATAACTGTACTGGTCGTCTGAGAATAGATTTCTCAGTTTTTACCTTGCAGGCCCTCACCTTGCCGTCTCTTCCAGGAAATAATTCAATAATTTTTCCTAGACTCCAGAAATTTCTGGGTAATTTATCATCTTTGATTAATACTATGTCATTCAATTTAAATTGAGGAAAATTAGTTTTGTTCGAACTTAAATGAGCTGACCTCAAATTTAACAAGTATTCCCCTTTCCATCTAGTCCAAAACAAGCGCATTAATTTCTCACGATAGTTAAAAGATTTAATTAATTCTTTCCTGGAAGAGATATTCGATTCAAGATGAAGGCGAACTGGTGGCAGAGAAGAAATTCTTCTCCCAATTAGGAAATGAGCAGGCGTTAATGGTAGGGGGTCTTGACCTTCTGGCGAGGCATATGTTAAAGGTCGAGAATTGACCATTCCTTCAATTTCAACTAAAACAGTATGTAGTTCATCAACAGTTAGCGATGATTTCCCGAGTGTCTTTCTTAAAGCAGTTTTTATAGTTCTAACCATTCGCTCGTAAAATCCCCCCCACCACGCTGCTCGTTCAATGATATATTTCCACTGTATGTGATGAGAAGCAAAATAGTCTTGCACATCTGGATGAGTCATAATCCGCCAAAGGTTTTTCAAATCATTGTCCGCACGTTTAAAGGTCTTGGCGTTGTCCGAATATACTACAGATGGTAATCCTCGCCGAGAAACAAACCTACGAAAGCCTAGTAAAAATGTTTGTGTCGACAAGCTGCCGACAAGCTCCAAGTGGACATTTCTAGTAACTGCACATGTAATCAATAAAATGTATTGTTTGTTATCACAGTCTTTTACGTATAATGGCCCTGCAAAATCACATCCTATCACACTGAATGGACTGGTCTGTTCTACTCGATCATTAGGCAATGGCGCTACCGTCTGATCGCCTGGAGTTGAAGAAAATCTTTTGCAAATAATGCAATTTTTAAGCACAGCTCTCACAGATTGTCTAGCCTTTAATAACCAGAATCTTTCTCTAATCTGCACAAGTGTATGGGCAACAGCAGAATGAAAAACTCTGTAGTGGGCATCCCAAATTATAAGTTCTGAAAGTTTGGTTTTTGACGGAAGAATTATTGGATGTTTCTCATCCATCGAATAATTTGCGTTATGGAGTCGTCCTAAAACTCGCAAAACTCCATCTGAATCGAGGTAAGGGTTCAATGAAAGCAATCTAGAGTCTCTAGGAATTGGCTTGGAATTTTTCAGGCTTAAGATTTCTTTTTCGAAAATTTCAGCTTGACAATTTTTTATCCAGAAGATTTCGGCTTCTCGGATTTCCTCCGCCGAAAGTGTACGTATTGGTTCACGATTTTTCTTTAGTAATCTGATAAAACGAAATACATAGGCTGTTACACGCAATAATTTTCTCAAGCTACTAAATTTTTGTATATCAATTAAATTCTCCTTGGCAATAATTGTATTAACAACAATATTACTTCTAGCTTCAATTTCAGGATTGACTGATTTTAATTTTAAATTATCGTCCTTAGGCCAAAATTTTTCAGAATTACCGAGCCATTCCGGCCCGTACCACCACTGATTGGAGTTTATTAACTCTTTCGCTGACAGTCCCCCAGTTAGCATGTCAGCAGGATTATCCCTGCTATTTACATGCAGCCAAGAACTAGGGTCGCTGATGTCCTGAATTTGCATCACTCTATTAGCCACAAACGGCTTCCATTTGGATGCAACTCCTTTGATCCAATGTAGTACTATGGTCGAGTCTGACCACAGTACTATTTTTTCTAGATTCGTGAAAATGAGTTTAAGGTGATTAGCTATTCTAGCAGCTATTAGAGCCCCTAAGAGCTCTAAGCGTGGTAGTGTTATTTTTCTCAATGGGGCTACTCTAGCCTTAGACATAACAAAACATGTCCTATAATTTTCTTCGGATGTTTGAAACCGGAAGTAGGCTACCGCTCCATAGGACTTCAAGGAAGCATCGGAAAAAATGTGTAGTTCTACTTTGTCGTGCACTTCACTCGAGTGATAATAATATCTGGGTATTTTTAATTGGTCTAGCAATTCGATTTCCTGATACCATGTTCTGTATTTAATTTGAAATTCTTCGTTAAATTCATCGTCCCAGTCTAGCCCACTCTGCCATAATTCTTGAAGGAAAATTTTTACCCTTATCAAAAAAGGTGACATAAATCCAACTGGATCAAATATTTTAGCGGCAGTCTGGAGAACATGCCTTTTGGTGAATTCCAAGTTGTCACCTATTGACACTAAAGATGCCAAATCTATAGCCAAAAAATCCCCTTCAACATTCCAATTTAACCCCAATACCTTTGATTCTGCGCAGTTTTCATTAATCTCTATAACCGGGTTACCATTCCAAGCTTCTTTTAATTCTGGAGAATTAGTAACGAACTTTCGCAATTGCATATTGGCATCTTTAAATATAGAAACTGCAGTAGTTGTTAGTTGCATAGCCTGCTCGACTGTAGATGATCCGTAAATTAAATCATCTACGTACAAATATTTATTAATCATTTCATAGGCGGCGGGTTCCGTATCCTTATAATTACCAATATGCTTTTTAATTGTAGAGGCTAAAACATAGGGAGAGCTGGTGACGCCGAAACAATGACGATTAAAGTGATACAAAACACTGTGTTTATTTATGTCGCAGTCATCGAAATACAAAAAACATAGATAATTTCTATCATTTTCTGATACCTGAATTTGTAGAAAGGCTCTAGCAATATCCCCCGTGAAAGCAATTTTAAACTGTCTGAAATTTAATATCACATCTATGAGATTAGGATTCAAATTTTGCCCCGCAAAAAGACATTGATTTAAACTTTTCTCCCCCATTTCCCGACTGCTCGCGTCAAAAACAATCCTTGTTTTTGTTGTAGAAGAACTTGGCCTAGAAACAGCAGAGTGTGGCATCACGAAATTGACAGAACAATTATCACTACATTTTTCAATAATTCCCTCGCTTAATTGCTCTCTCATAATTTCATTATATTTTAAAAACAAAGATTTATCATTCTTTAACCTTTTCGCCAAACCTGCGAAACGCCTTTCTGCTACCTCGTAATTATTAGACAAATTTTGTTTATCTAATTCGCTACGCCATAACAAGGGGGTCATATATCTATCATTTTTAAAAATGATTTCTTTCTGGAATTGATTAATGACCTCATAAGTCTCCTCTTGCATTTGATCATTTGAATCGACTAAAAAAGACTCAATTTGCCATAAATTTCTAAGATCATTTTCTGAAGGGAAACAAATTACATTCATACAGGAAGTTGGCTGCGAATTATTACTATTAACTTGACCGACAATGGTTTTGCCAAATATTGTTGGCTGCATAAATAAATTATGATTAATTTTTTCGACATTACCTATTATAGTTTTGAACAGATAGTCCGCACCTAGCAAGATCTGGACCGGTTTCGAATGAATAAATGTATCGGCCAATTCATGTTTATCTAATCGTAATTTATCTATTAACTTATAATCAACCGAAGTCATTATCTTAGTACCGCTAATTATTTCAGAAACTAGCGCTTTTACAGTTATTTTTTCATAAGGATGATGACAACTAATAATAGTTAAATTTACTACATTAAACTCCTTTTCTATGGCATCGCGATTTGCAAATGTATAAACCAAAAGCGTTTCCTTGGCAACAGATTTTAATTTCAACGCCGAGGCTAAACTTTTTGTAATGAATGTTCTAGAGGATGCCGAATCATATAAGAGTCTCGTGCATAATTTATTACCAGTACCCTGCACTCGTACACAGGCGGTTTGCAACAATGTTGCGTACTTTTCGGGAGAATTATTAGTTTTAATTACATATGAAAATACGGGTTGACTTTCTTCATTTTTAGAATCATCGGCTTTTACTGAGCTTTCATCGGGACGCGCTTTTGTCGATTTTTTTGTCGGGCAAAATAAATAATTATGCTGGTAACTTTTACACAATTCACAAGGAGGTATTTTTACCTTACACAAGGATATTACGTGCGATTTCAAGAAGCAACGATAGCATCTTCCATCTTTTTTCAATTTATACCTTTTTTGTTCATCGGTAATTTCATTACACTTTAAGCTTAAATGATTCGCGTTACAAAATATGCAAACATTTTTTACAACAGTATTAAGCGCGATTGAAGAGGGAACATTTGGTTTAGTTCTAAAATTCCTTTTTTCATATCGTGCTACTTCCTGATTTTTTAAGGAAATCCCTGACACTGCATTTGCTGCTTCCCGCGATTCTATTTCAAATTTTATGAATTTCATCAATTCATTTACGTCACCAGCTTTTTCCGCATTTTTCTTTCTCTGATATTCTACAACTAAATTATGGGGTATCTGTTTTAAAATTATCGGTATCAATAAATATCCGAAATTGTCCGACGCGACCCCGATAGCTTGTAAATTACGAATGCTTACTTCGCATTCGTCATATAAATCTCGTAATGACTTAATATTCGTGCTCGACCTAACCGGTTCTAGTTCTAATAATTTGTTTATAAACCCGCTTATCAAAATTTCTGGTTTACCATAACGATTCTGCAGCAAGTCTAAAGACTGCTGGTAATTCGCCTCGGTCAGGGCTAGACCGGAAATTGATTTAAGTGCTTCACCTGACAAAAAGGATTTTAAATAAATAAGTTTATCCACCTTGGATAAATTTTCATTAGCATCAATGCTGCTTTTAAAACTATTCATAAATTCCAAAAACATATTCGGATCCCCTTTAAACGTCGGGATGTTTATTTTTGGTAAATTTATTGTTGTTGGTCTAGCATTAAAATAGGGAGTTGTACTCGCGTTAAATAAAGAACTAGTATCAGGTTTATCAGAATCAATTTTAAATTTCTTCAAATTCAATTTAATTTTAAATTTTGTTTCATTTATTCCATCGTCATATTCAATAGATGACTGAATATCGTTCTCGAAAATTGTTCCATCCGATAATAATTCCTGAACCTGATTATTAACAGTTTTTAATTCGTTTTGTTTATCATTAATATTAGTTAAATATTCTGTTAACTGCTCAAAATGACTTTTATCATTAAAATCGATACTTTCTATATAAGCCTCAATTTTTGTAATAAATTTGGTTATTGCGGTTTTCAATATCTTTCTTTTACTTTTAATTTTTTCAAGATCCATAATAGTGAAAATATAGATCAAAAGAATAAATCAAAATAATTTTACAATACCTTTTCTATCCGCGATGTGAAGACGCGATGTATTATTCCGATAAATTCAGACCGAGAAATCCAAGAGCGGCAGCACAAATCACAGTCTTGAAATTTATAAGCACATTCTACACAATCACTTCCCGGGTTGAAATGTGGCACCATATAGAATTTTACGATTCTCGAATTCGAAAGTATACGTAAATAATACTTGAAAATGGAGTCTTTTTACTTGTTTATTTTGGACAACACACACACTAAACACAACTACAAAACACTTAAACATAAAAATATAAATTTTACATGAATAATAAGCGAGAGTTTTATTTCTCTCGTCGAGAAAATCCTTCGAGAACATCTGGTCTTTAGAACATGATTTACGTAACACAACTCTCTCGGGCCCACGGCGGCGCCGAGAAACCAATCACGTGACTGAATAGCAGGTGCTACGATTCGTAACAATAATTCTTAATAAAAACCCATTTAGAATTTATATAATTTAAAAGGAGTTATCCCCCTCTTTTATACTTAACCATTAAACTTCCAAAACTATTCAGAGATTTGAACGAAATCTGAAAATTCTGCTTGAAAAACCCATTTACATAAATAAAGGGGGGGGATTAGAACCCCTGTTTCCCCTATTTATACTTATTCAATGAACACCTAATAACAGTCACGGAATTGCCTCATCAGAATGATCCTAATCTAAATTTTGAACAAAAACTTAATTCTGCATGAAAATCCCATTTATATCAACTAAGGGGAGGGACATCAGTCCCCCGTTCACCCCTTATACATATCGAATTAACTCCAAAAACTAATCAGGGAAGCACCTTGTCAGGATATACCTACATACAAAATTTCAAGTGGATCGGATATTTTTTTCATGAGTTATCGCGTTACGCACGAACGTACGAACGTACATACAGAACGGAAGGGCACATAAGCTCTCAGGCTATGATAGCATGTGAGCTAAAAAGTGTTTTACCTTGCATGCTATAAATTGAATTTTTTTTGTATATATATATATAATTCTTACTTTTGTAAAAAAAGTCCCACACCACCCCACTCTCCCCAATAGAGATATTATATATTAATACACCAATTACACGAAAATAGAATTTTTATCGATAGTATTAAAATACAGTTTAAGGGCTAACAGTTTATTTTATATCCTTAGGTTTTTACCACGTTCTCCCCAGGTTTTTACCGGTAAAAAGCCAACCCTGTTTATTGGCCTTGTTTCAGAACGAGTGGAATGAAAGATTGTTAAAAATTATGTCATTAGAAAAATGTTTAAGATTTATAAATGACAGTGCAAAAATCGCCTTTAAAACACGAGATCATCATCACCTGCGGAAAATTTTCACATTTGTGTAAAATTACGATATAAGTTTTTATTCATTGTTATATTTTTTGAACAAACACTATTTCTGTAAACTATTCTGAAAGTTCAGTGGAGTAAATATAGATTGTTTTCCTTTTATAATTTGAATGTTCATGACTACAAATTTGCCATATCGGATGATGTTGATGATTGAGAAAGGGGGGGGGGACTGATTACGGTCTTATCAAACTTAAATTACTATTATTGAAAAAAAATATTTTATTTTATTCGACCATAAAATTCTGCTACTAAATAAAGTTTAATGCGAAAGAATACTTTCGAAAAAAAAATGGGTGTAAATCTGCATACCCGATAATCAGATCATAAGGTTTATTAAATTCAATACCCTAACATTTTCTCACCTTTTTGAAAGAAAATGAAACCAAAAGTATGAAAATATGAAGAATTGGGAGTAAGAAAACATAATGGTAAACCCAAGATACCGCTAAATTCGGGTTTTGAGGCATTTCCCACCAAGGTAAGACTTGGCTGACTAATAACGTTTTAATTTGCAAATCGAGGTTTTATCCATGATTTTTATACTTAAATGAGACTAAATGATTGTCCGTGCTACCGCCTCCCGATCTAATCTTATTATGAAGATTATTTTGCAAATAATGGTGGTTAATAAGGAAAATATTAATAATGAAAAACCTGTAAATAAGTTTTGATTACTTTAAGATTTGCAAGTATTCAATTGTCTTAAATGAAAAAATTACCCCCCCCCCCTCTCAAATAAAGACAAATCAGGTATACTGAAACAATATTAGAGAAGTTACGCGAGGCTGCAATATGGTGTGAATTAGCCTTTACAGGAGGGGTTCGGATAGCATCTATCCGACAATATATGCAAAGCCGGCCAGATGCTGTCCGAGATCCCGTGTAAAGGTTCAAATTAAAACTTCGCAATTAAAATTAATTGCTTTTAACTGTATATAGACGCAAAAACATATTTTAACCTTAACTGCTCTGACAAAAATTGTTACATAACTACTGTGAGCTGTCTGTCAGACCATTTAATCTGAAGATGAATAAAATGTTACATAAATTCTCAGAATGCGATATATGTATTAAACTTTATGTACAAGAATATTATAAATCAAATTCAGCTATTCAAAAGTATTTAGAGGTAGTAATAAGACTCCAAACTAAAAAAAATTGACCAGTATCTATAGTTAAACTAAAAATTACAAGTTAAACTGTGAAACTTGAAAAACCCACGGTGTCTGAGACCACTAACAGCAGTTAAGGGTTAAATCTAAACAGTTGTGTTTAAACACAAGGTAAAATAGTCATAGAATATTCCGATTGCAACAAGATTCGTCTATAATAACTGATTTGTAATGAAAAAATACGTAAATATTTTTACAATATTTCATTTCGCTCTTTCTAATTATGCGCCTTTAGGATTCCCGTGCCTAGAGCAGTTTGATCCAATTGCTCCTCGGTAGCTAAGGCCTAGATAAATCATTTAAAAATATTGACAGGTAAACGAGAAATTATAAAATAACTATCTCATAGGTTTAACATTAGCAAGCGGGTATTTTGGTGAGAGTGTAGCTTGTAGATTCACATAATAAACTTAACAATCAATCATACTAACAAAAAAATCTAATTTACTGTTTTTTTATGACATTACTTATAGGGATGTACGATAAATTAACGTAACAATAAAATAAAATAAAATAAAGTTAAATCTTACCTTTAATCAGACTTTGCCCGGTTCACTGGTCAAGCAAATCGGATCGTTAAGTCCTCATTGTTGTTTCATTGTAGCTCAGTGGTTAGTCCTCAATTAATATCGCCAATTTACACACTGCCATGTTTTCATTTGCTCATACCCGTAAACTTTACTTGCCGACACCGAAAGCAGAAAGACACGCGTCATAGCGCATGCGCAAGTTGCCAGTCACCCGATGAGGTGGTTACGAAGTGCATGGCACCTTATTTAGCTCCCATCATCCAGTAACAGAGCTGTCGTCACCCCAACCGCATATTCAAGCTCCTATGACACCCTAGGGTTCCAAATGGCACCGCCTTTTCACCTCCGGGTCCCAAATGGCACCGGTTTGTCACCTTTATTTTTAACAGTGTATATATACCTTTTAAGTAAACTGATAACAGCGATGTGAGATAATTGAGTATTGCGATAAGGAGAAAGATGGGTTTGGTCAATTAAGCATTGCTCTCAATTGCCCATTGCCCATTGCCCATCCCGCATCACGCCTGTGATCGCAGAATATGTATGTGCCTTTTTAGTAAACTGATAACAGCGATGTGAGATAATTGAGTATTGCGATATGGAGGAAGATGGGTCTGGTCAATTAAGCATTGCTCTCAATTGCCCATTGCCCATCCCGCATCCCGCCTATTGCTGCAGAACTCTCCTTCTTCTACTACTTCCGGTCATCACTACAGATATGTTTCAAATATCTCTATTCTTAACCTACAGAAACAACCATTTCCCAAATGGTTTTAAAAAAATCTGTAATTTTACAGATGTAAAGTTATACAAATAAATCTGTATGCTTACTTAAATTTTATCACACGCACACACACACACACACACAAAAAAAAAAAAAAAAAAAAAAAAAAAAGAGATGTAAATTTACAGAAAGCTACTGTAGCTACTTTACAAAAGCTATTTTTAAAACAATCTACTAAAATGATAGCAATCTTACTAAAATTTTATCTGTAACTCGAGTTGTAGTTACATAAAAAGTTCTAGGAATTCCAGTTTCTGATAAAAATCTTAGTAATTTTACAGATTTTTTTTTATTTATAATGCAAACGTGTATATGTTACACCAATTTTTGTTGTTTCCGTTTCCTAAAAAGCTCTTGAAATCCCAGTTTCCTAGAAAAATTTTGTTAAATTTTCAATTTTTTTTTTTTTTTTTTTTTTTTTTTTTTTTTTTTACAGTGCATGAATACTCGTTAAAATATTCGATTGTTTTTACAGCCCTGTACATGATCTAGATATTTTTATGTATATTACATTGTATACTAAAAGTTAATTCAATTATTAAAGGCATAGCATAGCAGAAAATATCCACTCAGCAATTTCCGCCAATAAACGGATGTTTTTGAGAACTTTTGTGCGACCTTGTATATTATCTATAAAATTTATACACACCAAGTAATATTTGAAAAATAATTAAATTAAAAAACTTACGCCACAACTGAAAACGCACTTCCAGCAATTTTTTGTTTGTATGCTTCAGTAGTCCAATCATTGCTCATTTTCTTCTATAGCCGATTTCTTTTATTTGTACCTGCAAATAAATAATACGTTTTGTGTACACTATGCTGTATAGTAAGAACCTTGTGGTACATCTCAGTGATCTATATCAATTTCAATATGGTTAAAATACTTTAATATCATTAAAATACATGGCAAACGATTTTTCCTAATAGACTGTAATGTAACGCAATTCTTTTGAGTAGCCCTATAAATGAACCGAAAATACTACGCGCAATTTTCAATACGGATTATGCCACATTTCGTGGCAATCGGAATATACGCGACTTAGAGCATGGACAGACAGACCATCAGAAAAACGAATTCATAAAGACTTTTCTCTTATGTTGGAAAATGTTAAGTAAGTCCTTTTTATACATAAATTTTAAAGTTATATTTTAATAATGTTTAAATATTTTACTTTTTTTTTATAATTTCTTTTACACGTTTTTCCTTTCCTTTTTAAAATATGTTATCATACTGCTATTTTTTCGGTTTCATTTATAATTAATATAGGGAAAAAAAAGTAGAACAAACTTCTTTAAAATAAATAAATAAATAAAAAATAGTATAAAATTAACGCTTTCCCAAAAGATTATTATTGTAAAAAGAAAAAAAAAATTGTTTCATAACAGAGAAAATATTTGCACGAGAAAATTTTACTGAGAAAATTGGAATTTTAAAAAATACACGTCACGCGCTTCCGTCATTAAAAACGGTCACCTGAAATTATTCGTTATGACCACTCGCGTAATGAAAGAGAAACTTCTTACAAATATATTTATCATTACTCACAACGGGAGATGGAAGAAGCACGGGATTGTTGCGCATGCGTTCGGAAAGATCAATGAAAAGAACGGAGGGAATGAAAATCAACATGAGTGTGTCTCATCGAAATTCTGTCAGAACCGAAGGTGTCTTTGACAGGATTAACATGCTTATAACCATCTAAGAGATGATTCCCATTAAAAATGAGAGAAAACCCAGAAGCCTACAAGTTGGAACTTGAACTGGAAGATGAGAAATTAACAACGTGCTGCTGCTGTTTGTTCCCGGTAAGAAATTATGCCTCAATGTTTCCCACTTTACTGTAAACAATATGTTTATCGTCTGCTAAAACATGGTAAACAAACTGGATCTTAAGCCGAAAGCTGAGAAGTTTAGCTGTTTTTAGTGATTATTAAGTGGTTTTGTTTAAATCACAAGGGAAAAAAAATTCTTAAATGAGCAGTATAAAAAATTTTTTAACAGAAGGGATTTTTTTTTAATCTTCTAAAATATGGTAAATTTGAATTTTCCTTTGTGAGAAACTTTAGTATACGTTAAGCAAAATAGCACGTGATATTATTTAAAATAAACCTATAGTTTGTTTTAAGTGGAAAATGACTACATGTTTCACATTCAGTTGTATAGAGAACTGTGCAAATGCAATTGTACAATTGTATATTTAAGGTTTATATATAAATGGGTTACTTTTATCAAATAAAAGGTAAATAACTGGATTCTATAAACCCATTGCAACATTTAATAAAATTTTGAAGATTCTTATTACTTATATTTGCAATAATATGACTATTGTATAAATATATATATATGAATATTTAAAATGGCAATTTAATAACTTTAACTTAATTTAAAATATTTGTTGTTCATTTTGTCCATTAATATATATTGTTCTAGGACATTATTTTTCTACAAAGATTTTATCCACAAAATTAAACCTCTAAATAATTCTCTAATTTTAAAAACAGTTAAAGAATGTTTTTCATTGTTGAAATTTTGCGTTAATATATTTTTTAAAGGAATAGATTCATTTTTGTTATTTACGTAATTATTTTAAGCTCACAATCGCGTAATTACAAACATTTGCTTTATCAAATTGAATGAATCTTTTTATGGAGCTAATATCATATTAAATAATTATTTTAATTACAAATGATGGTTTCACAAATTTCTTGAAATAAAATTTAAGATCATAGTAATTAAATAAGAAATTATCATTACAATCACATAAAAAATATTTCAATTACATATATTTGTTATAAAAAATTTCCGAAGAAATCTTTAGATGATAATGTTAGAAATTTCATAAAATCCATTTTACCAATTTATTAAAATAAATTTTAAGAACATGCTTTTATTATTATTATTATTCCACAGTAACCTTATTAAATAGTCATTTTAATTAGATATATTTCTTAGTAAATTTACAGGATAAATCATTGAATTCTGGTAATACTTTCATATGAAAGTTTAATAAATTATCATACTCGATAATTATTTTAAATGCCGATATTTGCTTTACGAATTTCACAATGTTAGCTTTAGTGTCAATCCTGTTAGCAATTTCTTAAGAAATTTCACTTAATACCTTATTAATTTACTTATTATTCATTGAAACTCAATTCATCTAAATATATAGACAAGCTGGTGACGATTTTGTCAGGAAATTTTTCAGTATCAGTATAAGTTTTAAATTATCCATTTCTTGTAACGGAAATACTTTCAGCATAAAATTAACGACACATTGAAACATGTTGCAACTTGGAAATTATTAAATACTTCATTAAAAAGTAAAACTTTGTATGAAACATCATAAATCAAAAGAATACACAAGACGTTGTGTGCGTTTCTGTCCAAAATTTTTAGCGGCTCGTTATGAGCCAATGTAAACATATGTTTGTAAGGGAACAAGGTTGCAAAAAAAAAGTTGCGAATATTATTTTTTTGTGACTTTGTACCATTATGAACACGTTCTTACATGACAGGCTATTAAAATTTCCAGCCTGAAACGCATCTCATGAGTTCATTAGATTTTATGGCGTTTCATGCAAAGTTTTATTTTTTAATTGTAATTTATTGCCAGTTTTCCATACTATTTCGTCTACTAAATGCTTAGTGACACATAGTTATTTTTGTTATTCTATTAAAAGGAATTGCAAGATAAACTATTTTTTTTCTTTTTTCACTTTTTAAAAACATTTTGAGTATTGAGTGCTAGTAATTGGTAGAGGTAATTTAATTATGGTATATACTCGTATATAAATGGACTCCCTTAATTCTTAAGCAAAATTCGTTAAAAAATATTTGAACTTCTTGTATACGTCTGACCCTGAAAATTATATATATTGAAAATGTATATAATTTTTGGTTGCATATTTTTATGTAATATATCGAAAGATGATTTGTAATCAAAGATAAAATAATAATAATAATAATAATAATAATAATAATAATAATAATAATAATAATAATAATAATAATAATAATAATAATAAATTTAAACTTGATTTTTTTCTACGTTCCTAATCAAACTTTTTGTTAAAAAAATTAAATAAGTAAATAAAATAAAAAATCAGCGTCTTAAAATTGTATAATTATGCACAGCCGAAAAAGCTTAAACTATTTTGACACCTATTCACATCACATCAATTTAATGATATTTAAAAAGAAAAAAAATCTTTCAAAAATCTATTCAAGCCTTATTTACAAGGGTAAACAACTTCTTAGATGTCCAAAATATAGTACGTTTTTGTATTGATGGACTTTTAGAAGATGCATCTAGAAATATTCTCAAGTTAAAAAAAAAAAAAAAAAAAAAAAAAAAAAAGATTAAAATGTTGAAAGGAATGCTCCTGTATTGAAAGAAACTCTATCCCAAGAGAAAATGGGAACAGAACAATTACAGTGATTTTTTTTTTTTTTTTTTTGTTTTTTTTTTTCGGCAATCACAGGGAGATTACCATTGACTTTTTAACTTAGAATCACATGTGATTACTTCAAAGATTTGCCCGTTCGCAAATCATCTGCATTTTTTTTTTTTTTTTTTTTTTTTTTTTTTTTTTTACTAAATTGTGTATAAGTCGACTCCTATTTTCAACTCCTAAATTTTGTCTAAAATTCTTCGACTTACAGTAGTATATACGGTATATCTAAAATAACGGCATAAAAACATATTATCAGCTGAAAATCAATAATTACTCATATCGATATGGTATATCTGAAGGAAAGAGACGCTCTTCATATAATGCCTCATCTCCTCCTATAATAATTACATACTAATATATTTTTTTCTCAATTTGAGGCTTTCAAAAAAATTTTTTTAACTTAAAGCTAAACTTTCTCTAAATAGTGCATGAATGGCTAACATCTTTCACGAATATTAACTTTTTAGAGATCGAATTAAGTTCTAAGCTACGTTATTATAGCTGTTTGTAAATTTCTGTTATTTTAATTAAAAAATAATTATCATGAAAATGGAGAGAGATAACACAGGATTACTATAGTCAAATTATTCGTAATTAAGAACATGTATTTTTTGAATTAAGAATTTAACGAGCAGTGTGCTCATCATGCAATTTCTCATATTTTCGCTTGATACGTTGAAGAAATGGGTCAAATTGAAAATGGATTGTATCATTTTTCAAATTTATATTAATTTTTAAATTATTCAGAGGGAAATATAGCAAAAAATATCATTTTCCTGATCACATTTCTCGTTTTATATTAAAAATGTAAATAATAATTTCTCATAAAAGAGAGAAACAGAACAACAACAACAAAAAAGCCATATTTTCATATTTTAAATTATATTGATGATTATTTTTCAGTCCAAACGAGCAAACCTTAATATAAAAACTATTTTTCAATTCGGTACTTTAAACATTGACTTGCAAAAAGTTAATAACGAAAAAAGTGATTAAAGAAAACTTTAATATTGAGTATATGAAGGTGATGTGGTTCACTCTGGGTTTTTTCATGGACTCATTATCAAAAGTTTCTAATACAAAAGCTAAGCTAACTATCGAATCAATAAATAATTGCCCTGAACGATAGCAAATTAATTAAAGGATTAATTCGGAAAGCCTTTTCAATGTTCGATATCTCACCAGAGATGTCTCATAAATGCTTGACGAGTGCATGCGATAAAAACCACGCCAAGGATAAAGCTGTCAACACTTCGAAATCTTTCGCGACTGGTAATTCAGCAGCTTACAAAGGCTGTTCTGGATTCTCTTTCATGATTTACGTTCGGATAAACGCACTAAGCCTGCACGCAAGCATCTAAAATTTAAGAAATCACTCAACTCGCAATCAAACCATCCAATTTTTGTTTTGTTTTATTTATTTATTTATTTATTTTTAAGTTATGATTATTGCCCAGTTGAAAACCGAAGGAACAGACTTCGTAAAGTTTTTTTAATAATTATTTTAAAACGGGAGGAATAATTTAAAAAGTTATATAGATAGTTTTATTTTGAATTGTGGAAAATTAAATTCTCAAAATTAAATTATTTAACTTTCTAAGGATCTTTCAAAATGGTAAAATATTGTAATGTTGTTTTCTCTGTATTTTGTTTTACGACTTAGGCTATGTATGCTATATACAGTCGACTCTCGTTAATTCGAAATCGGATAATTCGAATCTTCGCTTAATTCGAACTAAACATGAAGTCCCAAAGTTTTCAATGGCAGAATAACGTTAAAAATTTTCATTAATTCGAACTCATTTTCTCTTGACTTATTTTAATTCGAAGTAACGAGAATTGCAATTTTCCATTTTTCTTTTCTTTCTCACGGATTTCAGATCATTTGAATAACTTTTTTTCTTTGATTTTTGTGAAAATTGTTCCGAACGATTATAAAAAGAATCCAATGCATTTTATACCCACTTTTTTAGAGCCCCGTCTGTCCATCAGTGACGCTTTAAATTTTTCTTCCGCCGTGCTTGTTCCTAATCTTTTAATTAGTTTACGTATTTATACATTCTAATTTAATATTAAGTCATATTCTAATAATAAGACGACGAAATAAGTTTAAAAAACACTATAACATCATTTTCTTTGTAATAGTACCATTTTAAGCATGTTTTCCATAATTCGAACATTTCTTGTGGTCCCAACGAGTTTGACTTAACGAGAGTCGACTGTATATATATATATATATATATATATATAAAAAGATTCTTTCACCATCATAAAAAAACATAATTACAAGTATGAATGTAATCCTTGAGAGGATTAATCATTCTTCAATGTATTGAAAATTCACGAAATCTGTAGAATTATATTATCTTAATTTTTGCATATATTGTAGTGAAATCTGGAGCTTAGTGAATGGAATATTGTTGCGTGCCAAATACTTAGAGGGCTGAAAATCCTCATCTCATAAAATAAATAAATGAATAAATATGCGTAAAGAAATAAATAAGTAGGCGTAAATAAACAAATAAATTTTGATATTTTATCAGTTAATTTTATACTTTCTGTTTTTTCAGTCACATTTTTGAAAAAATTTTAAAAAATTTAAATGCATAGTAATTTTCAAATTTCTTTAAAATTTGTTTCTAATCTCTTAATTTTAAAACCGGAGAATAGACTTAAAGAAGTTTGATTGTTAATTATTTAAAAATACAAACAATAATTTAAAGAGTAATAAATTGAGTTTTATTTTTCCTTTTAGGAAACTAAATTCTCAAGATTTAGTTATTTAAAAATTCCCACCTCTATAAATAAGTATCAATAAGTAAATAAATAAACAAAAATAAGCAAATACGTATAAGTATGAATAAATAAATAAACAAATAAGCAAATATGCGCAAATAAATAAATACATTTTTATGTTTTATCAATTAATTTTATACATTCTGCTCTTTTTCAGTCACAACCTTGAATAGTTTTCCCTTTTAAATGTATAGTAATTTTAAAGTTTCTTTTAAATCTTGTATGAAGAGTCAGAAGAAGTTTCAAAGTTTGTTGCCTTAAAAACTATTGAACCCATTTTTGCAAAAGTTCAATCGAAAAATAAAATAATAAATAAAAGTAGAAATAGTTTTTAAAAAGGAACTATTTCATATGAATTCAATGTTCATCTTCATGCCTAATTTCTTCGCTATAATTCAAAAAAAAAAAAAAAAAAAAAAAAAAAAAAAAAAAATCCATTCTAATCGATTAATTGGCATGAGCTCGATTAATGAAAAGTTACCGCTTTGATTTACGTTAGATTGAAAGCGCGAACTATTGGATTTATTAAATTAATTATAAAATTTCCTTGTTTCTGTTTTTTAAATGTGTCAATAGGAAAGAAGCAAAAAACTTTATTTAAGCTATCTATTCATGTTTTCGAAATTGTTTTCTGAACCTATAATCGTAATTTAATTAATATATTAAATGATAAAAGAATATATATTTTAAAAATATTATCCTCATTATTTTTTATTTATATTTCTTGCTTCTTAGTGTTTAAAATGTTACGCTGATGCCGTTTCACAACCATTTGGCAAATTTTGGCTACTATGGTTCGGTACATAGTTAATTTCTTTGCTATTAGAACATATACAGTTGTTACCATAGGGATTATTGGGCTAAAGGAAAAATAGACTTTATAAACTGTTGTACTGTCATTACAAACACACCTGTGTACAATTCTTTGATAATTATTACACATCAAGTAGTGAATGAAAAATCAATTCCAGATTTCATCTTTACATGAAAGAAGAAGAAAAACAGACCGTAACAACCATACTTCTTTGAATCTTGTTTTCAAAAATCAAATATGTTTAATTTTGATTAGTTTTAAATTAAATTCAAATTTCAGCTGTTCCAATCTACCATCGGAAAATTATCCGAGTTCTTTGAAAAATACTGTATATGATATATAAATTTGTATCTATTAACTAACAAGCATGCAAAATTTAATTCTGTTAAAAATATATATATACCTCTGTTGAAAATTTCCTTTCAGCAATTTCGACTAATATGAAGAATGGTACATAATTTTTTTTTTCAGTTTCGCGTACGAGTACTATGAGCATGACACTCGAGGCGACGAGTGACATGCAAAAAATTATTTACATTTAAAAAAGCATGCCGAAAATGAAAACTCACTTGCAACAATTATTGCCCAAATATACTATATAGTACTATAATCGATTTATTTTGTGTGTCCCTGTAAATGAACGGCAAATACTATGAATGTCCTATTTTACCGAAACCATCTTGTAATGAAATTCAGTAATTTATATAAGTTTCAATACATTTAAAATTGCGTAAAGTCATTAAAATACCCACCAACATTATTTCCACATATACAACAATACAATGGAATTCTTTTAAGTTTCCCTGTAAATGAACTATCAATATTACACACTTCATATACAGTACCGAGCATGCCATGGTAAATATGTTGAACCATATTTCGATTGCAGGAAACCCCAAGTATATTTATGTGAGTTAGAGCGTAGATAGACGGGCAGACAAGCTGAATTCATAAACCCTTTTTAACTTGGTTAGAAAGTGTTAAAGAAATTCCTAAAAAATCCAGATATTTTACAGATAAACAACGAATTTATTTGTTGTTGTCGTTTATTTAAAGGTATCTGACCCTTTAAACTACATTAAAGTCATGTTCATTGTTGAACACCTCTCCCTTTCTTCACCAGAAATATATATATATATATATATATATATATATATATATATATATATATATATATATATGTATATATATATATATATATATATATATATATATATATATATATATATATATATATATATATATATATATATATATATATATATGAGGCTCTTTACTGACTTCCTTATACTTTTCCTGGAGTTATAGAATTTTATTACATATAATATATAAATACACAGAAAACAAAATGCACTCTACATTGGTGACCCAAAAAACGCTGCAAATAAGTTTAGATCGCGTGCAATATGTGACAGTCAAAAGCATTCCCTTCCGCAAATGGAAATTTTAAATATATTTTACTGCTGGTATATGATTATGATGTCAAAGACTATGCTTTGAGTTATACAGGAACAGGACACATATTTCATTTGAAACAATCTTTTTCTTTATTGAAAAATAATAAATTGAGAAAGTGATAATATAGTAAAAGTTAAATAATACAAACTGTTAAAATAGGTTAATATTTAGATGGTTTTAAAATCACTCGAAAAAGACAAAAAGGACAAAAAATATATTTATGTTTGTTCATATAGATAGAATATATCATATAAATAAAAAAAGGATTTAATTACGTATGTTATATAGTAAGCTATATACACCTCACGCACAGACATGTATACGAATAATACAAATACACACAAATTGATAGAGATTGTGAAAGACGATTTCTAAAAAGTTAATACGTTTGAAAATATATATTTATTGATTTGTATTGATAATAATAATAAAATATATACAGTACATAAAAACCGGTATAAAAAATTCTATCAACTTTAAAAATGTAATCTTAGTTAGATATTAAGGTGTTTTTTCATTTCTAATTATTGCTGTTAAGAGACTTATTATAATAGACATTCATTTGAAATGTAAACACACACACACACACACATATATACATATGTATGTTTATAATTCTTTCATAGAACTTCATAATTCTAATGGTGATCTGTATTGTTTATTTTAAATAGGTGTTTAAATTTTTCTTATCATTATACATGTTTGAACATAGTTTATCAGTTGGTCTTATTGAATTTAAATTTTGGTAAATATCTATGTGCAATGGATTTATTTATAAAAAAGTATGTATATATGCATACATAAATAAATAAAATAAAAAGTTGAACTATTCTCCACCCCCAATATGCTTTTAAAATTTAAATATGTAAATACTCCTTGCCCTGCCCTTTGATCGCTATTATAACTTTATACTTCTACTGAAAATAATAATTCTAATAAATGTCTAACAGAATTAATTTTCCTACGTTTTTAGTTTTCATACTGGTAAAGAAGTTCTGCAGCAAAAATAAACGAATACTTTTTTGTTTTTACTATAATTAGCATGTATATATATATATATATACATATATATATATATATATATATATATCGTATCAAAAACATGAATGTGAAAGAATGCCAAGTTCGTTAAAGGTTTCGCTAATAAAAGAAATGAGATCTAACTGCAAACCAAGTTCTTTCGAAGCTTCTTAAATCATAGCTCCTGTCATGCATAATATTCTTCAATTGCTTAAAATGATATGTTACGTTACTTGTTATTCAATAGAGCGACTTAGCAAGCTTTCTCTTATTCAAATTTCTCTATTTAGTTGATCAGAACTTAAAGTTGATCACTTCCTTAACTTATTAATACCTTAACTTTAAGATACTTAATCGAACACTCGATTGACTAGATCTTTGTCCGACACAAAAATTAAAGTTGGTGGCTGAAAACTTGCCAAGTCGCTCTATTGAATAACAAGTAACGTAACATATCATTTTAAGCAATTGAAGAATATTATGCATGACAGGAGCTATGATTTAAGGAGCTTCGAAAGAACTTGGTTTGCAGTTAGATCTCATTTCTTTTATTAGCGAAACCTTTAACGAACTTGGCATTCTTTCACATTCATGTTTTTGATAAGATATCACATTTTTTGTCAAATCACTTCTTTTATTAGCGAAACCTTTAACGAACTTGGCATTCTTTCACATTCATGTTTTTGATACGATATCAACATTTTTTGTCAAAGAAGTAGGTATTTGTTTCCTTTTTGAAATAAATAGGCTTAATATTAAATTAACTTTATTTAATATTCATCAATCTTACAGTTTTTCATACTTTTATTCACTGTTTTTTTTCAGTAAAATTTAAAAATTTTAACATTATGAGTACTTATGTTCCTTTAAATTTCACTAATAAGGATTTTTTTTTTACGTGATTGGGTACTACTTGATTACCTCGTCGACCAAAAAAAAGTTTGTCGCCAACTTGGCGATATATCATTAAATTGACGACAAAAATTACGCGTCAAAAGTGATGCTAACTTGGCGCTATTTCTGGTATTTCGCCAAATTTCCATAGATTCTCATTGTAATCTGGTAATTTACCCAATACTTTTGTTAGAGCAAGTACTGTCCCCATCATTTTGGCATCTTTATTTTGAAACGGTTCGCTAACTTCCCAAGATTGCTATTTAGAAAGTTTTTAGAACGCTTTTAGCTCATTTTAACTTTTTTAAATTTTGTATTTGTTAAAAAAATGTTCTTAGTGATCATTTATACCTTATAAGTAATGAACATGCCAAATTTTATGTTTCTAGGCCCTTAACATACAGACATCGCATTTTTAGAACGTTTTTTGCTCTTTTACCCCTTTGGATTAGTGGCATCGGCATAAGATATAGCCTACGTTGGAGAAAGGACTATCACCATCATTTTGATATTATTACTTTTAAGATAGGTTTGTTGCTTGCTTAGATTGCTTTAAAATCCCAATTTAGAACATTTTTAGAACGCTTTTCGCGCATTTCTCCCCCTTTTAAATTTGATATTTTTTAGCAAATGTCATTAGTGATCATTTATATCTTATAAATAATTAACATGCCTAATTTTGTGCTTCTATGCCATTTAGTAAAACAAAAATCTCATTTTTAGAATGTTTTTGGCTTCTGAACCCTTTTTGGTTAGTGACACAGACATAAGATATAGTCTATGTTTGAACCGGGGAGAATACCATTATTTTGGTACCATTTCTTTGGAAATCGGCTCGGTAGTTTCAGAGATTAGCCCCGATAGTCGCCAAAAGTGACGCCAACTTAGCACTATTTCTGGTATTTTGTGAAATTCTCATAAACTCCCATTGTAATTCAATAATTTATCTTTTAACCACCATTAATGTTTAATTAATGGTGATTTCTGAGTTTTTCCTATTTATATATCCAATAACCTACCTTCACACCAAATTTCAACTTTCTAAGTCACCTGGAAGTAGTCAAACATTTCTATGAGTGAGTCAGTGAGTCAGTGAGTCAGTGGTAAAAATAGCGGTTTTCAGACGCCAATTTCTCGTGAACGGTAAAAGATCTTTTAAAAAAATTGTAGGATTCGGAAATTAGAAGATGGCCTTACACTACACAAAAAATTGCAAGTGTGTAGGTGAAATAGAATTTCAGTTATTGGGGGGTAGAAAGTGGCCCGAAATGGTTCGGGTAATATAACCCACGGCCGGTGTGTCGCCTTTTACTTTGTGAACTTGGCTGACACACTGCCGTGTGTCTAGATATATATATATATATATATACCGGGTGTCCCAAAAATGACTGATGGATTTTTAAATTCAATAACTTGCAAACGGTGATAGCTATTAAAAAATTTTTTGCAGGAGGGCTATGTATAATATCAGGCGTTTTTTTACCGCAATTCTTGATTTTAGTTCGAATTTCAAACAACAGATGGCCCTGATGGCGGTTGGCGGCTAGTCGACGCCGAGACTTACTTCATTCAGCTTTGACGCAAAAGAAGGAGATTAAGGCTATGGAGTACGTCTCATTCTACAGTACAGTCTTGCTGTTAGGCCCCGATTCTGGACTCATTCGGTATGATTTCAATGGAATGCGTTGTTGCCATGGAAATAACAGATTGTTAGATAGTGAAATACAGCATTCAGAAGTGGGCATAAATTTCTCAAGCAGTATTTGAGTTTGCAGAAGATTTTCGTTTAGGTTCGATTTTATTTTCCCGGATTAAATTACTTTTTTATTGCACGATTTAAAGAATATTTTATGCATCATATTTCAAAACTAGATAAAGAGATTTTTTTCAATTTGATGATTTTTGTTATATTTTTAAGAAATTTTAGATCTTTTAAGAAAATTCTTCAGTAGATTTTTATGAATGTTCAAAAAATAATCATGAAAACTGTTGATAGTACATTATTATGTAAAATAACTACCAAAAACAAATATTATAAGTTGCCTTGTTTAGCCCTTTTCAATAGGATTAATCTATCGTTGCTTTAAAATAGAAAAAAATAAAATAAATGTTAGTTAATTAAAATTTATTTTCCCGGATTAAATTACTTTTTATGGCATGATTTAAGGAATATTTTAGGCACCGTATTTTAAAACTACACTGTTAAAAATTTGAAACATTTGCTGCATCGTCGCTCCTTCACTTTTATAGAAGAGATTACTTCACTGTATTATGGAGCATTCTCATTGGTCAAAATAGTGATATTCTATAATAGCAGTGGAGTGACGATGCAGCAAAAGTTTCCAATTTTTAACAGTGTAGGTGAAGATATCTTGCTACAATCTTGTTCTTACACTATAAAAATCTGCTGCATTTTGTTGTATACGCACACCGCTTGTATAGAAACGGTTACTTGATTGTATTATGAAGCATTGTTATTGGTCGGAAAAGAGATATTATATACAAGCGGCGGAGTGCGTATGAAGCAAAATGCAGCAGATTTTCAACACTGTGGGGCCCGATTCTGAACACATTCGATATGATTACAATGGAATGTGTTGTTGTCATGGAAATAACAAATTCTTCTATAGAAAAATACAATATTTAAAATTAAGCATGAATATAACAATCTAAATCGATCTAAAATTTCTTAGAATATAACAAAAATTATCAAATTAAAGAAATCTCTTTATCTAGTTTTAAAATATGATGCATAAAATATTCTTTAAGTCGTGCCATAAAAAGTAATTTAATACGGGAAAATAAAACTTCGTAAACGAAAATCTTCTGCAAACTCGAATACTGCTTGCGAAATTTATGCCCACTTCTTAACGCTGAATTTCACTATCGAACAATCTGTGATTTCCATGGAAACAACGCATTCCATTGAAATCATATCGAATGAGTTCAGAATCGGGCCCCACAGTGTTAAAAATCTGCTGCATTTTGCTTCATACGCACTCCGCCGCTTGTATATAATATCTCTTTTCCGACAAATAACAATGCTTCATAATACAATCAAGTAACCGTTTCTATACAAGCGGAGTGCGTATAAAACAAAATGCAGCAGATTTTTACAGTGTAAAAGCAAGATATCTTCACCTACACTGTTAAAAATTGGAAACTTTTGCTGCATCGTCACTCCACTGCTATTATAGAATATCCCCTATTTTGACCAATGAGAATGCTCCATAATACAGTAAAGTAATCTCTTTCTATAAAAGTGGAGAAGTGACGATGCAGCAAAGATTTCAAATTTTTAACAGTGTAGTTTTAAAATATGGTGCCTAAAGTATTCCTTAAATCATGCCATAAAAAGTAATTTAATCCGGGAAAAACCATTTTAATTAATTCACATTTTTTTTTCTATTTTAATGCAACGATAGACTAATCCTATTGAAAAGGGCGAAAAAGGCAACTTATAATATTTGTTTTTGGTAGTTATTTTACACAATAATGTACTATCAACAGTTTTCATGATTATTTTTTGAACATTCATAAAAATCTACTGACGAATTTTCTTAAAAGATCTAAAATTTCTTAAGAATATAACAAAAATAATCAAATTGAAAAAATCTCTTTATCTAGTTTTAAAATATGATGCATAAAATATTCTTTAAATCGTGCCATAAAAAAGTAATTTAATCCGGGAAAATAAAACTTCTTAAACGAAAGTCTTCTGCAAACTCAAATACTGCTTGCGAAATTTATGCCCACTTCTGAACGCTGTATTCTACTATCGAACAATCTGTTATTTCCATGGCAACAACGAATTCCATTGAAATCATATCGAATGCGTCCAGAATCGGGGCCTGAGAGCAAGATTGTACTGTACAATGAGACGTACTCCATAGCCTTAATCTCCTTCTTTTGCGTCAAAGCTGAATGAAGTAAGTCTCGGCGTCGACTGGCCTCTAACCACCATCAGCGCCATCTGTTGTTTGAAATTCGAACTAAAATCAAAAATTGCGGTAAAAAAACTCCTGACATTATACATAGCCCTCCTGCAAAAATTTTTTTAATAGCTGTCACCGTTTGCAAGTTATTGAATTTTAAAATCCATCAGTCATTTTTGGGACACCCGGTATATAGAACCATTAGATATTACTACAAATCAACATCAATTACTGTAAATATTTGTTAATGCCAAATTATATCATACAGAGGAGTTGTCAGAATTAGAAATAAAATTGAAAATGTGGTATTTAGCTCGTTATCAATATATATATATACATATATATACACTATATAGCCATTGATTATTGGACACTTGCGATTTTAGACATTTTGTTAAATATCTAGAAAAATACATGAGGAATCATCTCGAAACTCTTAGTGTATAAATATAATAGTATAAGTCATACATCTCCGTGAAGATTTTTTTCTCTAAACTCCATAGGGGACCGTCAACAAATTAAAAAAGAATGAATATCTTTTGAATAACCCTGTCAAAACTTTTGTAGCAAAAGCGCTCAAACTCTAGATTATGGTTGAATGCCTTATTGTAATACACTGTGCTCATTTTTATGCAAATAGCATGCATACTCGCAGAGTAATTAAGGTTTTTATAAAATTGGTCCCAAATTTTTCCAAGTTTTTTCCTTATAATTTTCAGAGTTCTTAATATAAAATAATATTTTTTTCAGAAAATATGACAAGCAACATTGTACACAGTACTCTGTAATCAGAATTAAAAAATAATAAAAATTGTATAAAAAATGAGTAGGTTTACTAAATAATTTTTTACTGCGCATGCGTCAAAGATATCAAAATTTCATTTGCATATTATGTTAGCTAAATGTATAGAGCAACTTTTGTAAAAGTCTCAAAATCATAGCTTGAAAATTCTGAAAGTAATTGTCTATAGAAAAAGGACAAAATCCGTTGTTTCCAAAATGAAGCAAAAAAATGAAGGATTTTATCCAAATGTAGTAGTACATCCCGTATTGTGTATTCTATATTGACACTAATCAATGAATATATGGATACAACCCCTCTTGTTTTTGCTTCATTTTGAGAATAACGGATTTTCAACTTATTCAATTGACGATTATTTTCAGAATTTTCAAGTTATGATTTTGTGACTTTCACAAAAGTTGCTCTGTACATTTAGCTAACATAATATGCAAATGAAATTTTGATATCGTTGGCGCATACGCAGTAAAAAATTATTTAGTAAACCAACTCATTTTGTATACAATTTTCATTATTTTTTAATTCTGATTACAGGGTACTGTGTACAATGTTGTTTGTCATATTTTCTGAAAAAAATATTATTTTATATTAAGAACTCTGAAAATTATAAGGAAAAAACTTGGAAAAATTTGGGACCAATTTTATAAAAACCTTAATTACTCTGCGAGTATGCATGCTATTTGCATAAAAATGAACACAGTGTATTACAATAAGGCATTCAATGATAATCTAGAGTTTGAGCGCTTTTGCTACAATAGTTTTGACAGGGTTATTCAAAAGATATTCATTCTTTTTTAATTTGTTGACGGTCCCCTATGGAGTTTCAGGAAAAAATCTTCACGGAGATGTATGACTTATACTATTATATTTATACACTAAGAATTTCGAGATGATTCCTTATGTATTTTTCTAGATATTTAACAAAATGTCTAAAATCGCAAGTGTCCAATAATCAATGGCAATATAGTGTATATATATATATATATATGTAAGAAAATACAAAAAATCAGACCTATTTATTACTTTTTTAATAAATCGCCCCTCAATGTGGATACGGGCCCCATGACTAATAATCACGGGTTTTACAGGGCAACAAGAAACCTAAGTTTATCGTATTAATTTAAGTAAAACACATGGCCTTTTTAACTGGTAACCCCCCTCGGGAGATGAGAAATTTCTATACATCTACGCACTTGGTCTCCAGAACTCATGATGTAAAGACTTGCGAAAAGACTTTGCTATGTTTTAAATAAATCGTAATTAAAACTCATCCCCTTGAAGTCTGTCGTTTTATGAAAACGCGACAGTTCTTCATAGTCGGCAGTATGATACCTAGTGCGGGAAAATAATCTACGAAATATAAACATCATTAAAAATACCGGACCCACAAAGGAAAGCAAAGACAGTGGTCATTCTGACTCGAAACATCGAAAGAGGCCCTGAAAAGGGGTTAACGTCTCGTCATGAGTTATCCAGCAAGCGTATTCCATGTTGGGATACTGAGATATTTTTCTACCATTCGTCGGGCCTTGCCGGATTTGAAACACGGGATTCGTGAATTTTCATCCAAAAAGTGGGTTGTATCGTGGAATACTAGGATGCTATTTTTCTGCCATTCTTCACACCTTACCAGAGCGATTTTTCTGCCTGAACGGGGCATGCAGTTGTGTGTTGATCGTTCATCCTCCGTAGTGCCATAAATCATTTCAGTCAAAGTGCTCCGATGACCGGGTGAAACTGATACTCAAAATGTTTGTGATCTATGTTTTTTTTTTCCTTCTGCTTCTCTTGAGTTTCAAAAAGAGAATATACGACATCAATATACAGGGTGTCCCAAAAGGTCATGTCCAAACGGCACACATGGTTGTGTCAGGTCATTAGGAAACAGAATTACATAGGAAAGGGGGGTCGGAAACGCGATTGTAATCCGCTAGAGGGCGATAAGCGATGTCAGACGAAAGCGCGGGCAGTCGGATCATTCGAAGCGCGGACGTTGCAGAGAAAGGATGAACCAGTTGATGAGCACTTGGATGAGCACTTACTATGAGTTGTAGCATTTTTCTTTTTTATTTGGTACTGTTTTGTTGTAAAATAAAGATATTTTACACCGTTTGTTATCTTTTCTTTGCGTGACGGTTACGATGCAATTTCACTGTTTAGATCGCGTTTCCGACCCCCCTTTCCTATGTAATTCTGTTTCCTCATGACCTGACACAACCATGTGTTCCGTTTGGACATGACCTTTTGGGACACCCTGTATGTGACAGCAGTTTTTGGTCTGTGATTATGATCTCAGGAGAGATTGCGTGAATATATTCGACATCTACTACATGATTTATACTCAAAGGGGTGGTACAGTGATTTATGATTAAAGGAATGTTTAATTTATAATATGTGAGCTCACAAGTGTACATTATTTTATTTATTTATTTATTTGTTTATATTAGTGCGCATGTTTTTTCCCTAATTCCTTGATTATAAAACTAATTGATTAAGGTAAGTAATATATCTCTAGTGTTATTGTTTTTATTACTTCTACAAACCATGGTTTTAAGGTGTAATTATATTTTAAATTGAAAGAAAAAATGGATATCCATATTCACGTCTAATTCTTTTATATAATTCTTTTTATTTATTTCATTTCACAATTCTATGCAGATGCTTGTATTATGTTGATATTATTATTATTTTTTTTAAGGTCATTTAGAATTTGTTTATATTTAGATTTTAGGAAGTTGTCATAAAATTAATTAAAAATGGAAGCTATTAAAAAACAAAAAACTGTTCTTAAGGGAAAAATCACTCGTATAAAAAATATTATAAATCCCAAAATTGATAATGAAACTGTAACTCTTGAAGAGTTAGATTTATATGTTAAACAGGTTCAGGATATTGAAACCGAATTAAATAAACTCCATGAAAATGCCATTCTTCAGAGCGATGCATCGGAAATTGATCCTATAATTGATGAATATAATGAGATTGCACTTAAATTAGATAATTTAAACATAGCAATAAATACATCACGTAATAAGTTAACTAAAAGTTTAAACATTCGCGAGGGTGGTTCAGAAAGTCTAAATAAAACTACAGGTAATGTTTGTGTAAAAACTGTTAATCTTCCAAAATTTGAATTAAAACCTTTTCACGGAGAAGCTGATCAATGGCTTTCTTTTAAAGAGATTTTTCTTACAACTATAGATCAAAATTTGGAGTTGGGGGGCGTCTCAAAATTGCAATATCTACTGGCTAGTGTAAAGGGTCCTGCTCATAAATTAATTTCTGGATTTCCTCTCTCGGAAGCTAATTATAAAAATGCATGGGACACTCTCTGCGCTCGCTACGATAAAACTAGGGATTTAGCCATCGCACAAATAAGTAAGTTATACAATTTAAAAAACATGAAAAATTGCCCCTCTTCCTCTAAAGCTATTTTTGACATAATAGATACTTGTAATGAGTCACTTCGAATTCTAGAGTCTTTGAATTTGACTCAAAATGCTTTGGTGGATAACATGATAATTTATACTATAATTCAAAAACTAAGTGATAATCTAAAAGAACGATGGGAGCTCTCTCTTACTCATAATGATATGCCTAGTCTCACGGAATTTTTAAAATTTTTAGAGACTCATGCCAAAAGTATGCTAGCGTTGGAGAATCCAACTAAAATAGAGATAAGAAATGTAAATTATTCCCGAGATTCTTCCGATAGATATAAATTCCCAAAATCAAGAAAATACTAAATGCGGTGTTTGCCTTGAGTCGCATGCTACCCATACCTGCAGAAAATTAACGAATATGCCCATAGATAACCGTTGGAGAACTGTCCAACTAAACAAATTATGTATCAATTGTTTGCGTGGTGGCCACTTTTCAAATAAATGTCCCTCCAAGATGAACTGTAAAAATTGCCATCGAAGACATCATACTTTACTCCATAAATATGATGTTCAGGGCAATGCAGGGACAACAATGAATCCCGATTTGGCAACCCATAGTAATCAGTTTCAATCACAAAATGTCCATGAGTATTCCCCTGATCAAGGAATACCCCATAATGCTTTATGACGGTTTATAGTCCCGGGGTACCTCAGATACGGGAATTACGATAATCATACGTATTCAGAAACTTGTCATGAGGTTCAAATACCATTTTTATTGGATAGCGGAAGTACCCTTTCCCTTATTCCAGAAAACTTAGTTGCAGCTTTGGATATGACGTCTATTCAAAGCTGTCATCCTCTTAAGGTTAATCAAACCCAAGGACAAGTTCAGATTTCTGAAAAACTTCACGTACCCCTCAAAATAGGAAATATCAGGCAAAATAGCACCTTATACCTAGTTAGGTCATTCTTGCCATATGCGATACTGGGAACTCCAGAATTACAAAAATTCCATATATCGATGGACTTTTACTCGAATATTCTGACTCAGGATGGAGTCATTCTTAAGTATGGTCAAAACATTTCCAATAAAATTTCTCAGGGAAACTCATTCAATCATACATTAACTTTAACGAGTGATATGAATTGCAAGAAGCCGCTTCGTTCTCCTTCCAAATCAAATCAAGAAATTTTGTCGCAACAAGGACAATGTTATCTTGATTCTCAAATTCTCTCCGATTATGATGACAACAGTTTTAGTCATTGTACTACTGAAGAGAACTCACAGTTGGAAGGGCTTCTAAGCGACTTCAAGGATATTTTTGCGCGCAATAGATATGACGTAGGTAGAGTCAGATGGGAACCTCAGCGCGTAACTCTCACCTCGGAACTTTCTATCTCGCTTCGACCTTACCGTGCATCTCCTAGGGACAATGAAGAAATTCAAAAACAAATACAAGAATTACTGGAAGCTAAACTTATTAAAGAGTCCTGCAGTCCTTATTCCTCTCCCGTCACTCTGGCATATAAAAAAGGAGAAGGTAAAACGCGTCTCTGTATTGATTACAGAAAAATCAATGCCATTTGTAAGACTGACTCGGAACCATTGCCCCGTATAGATTGGCTTTTCGACAGACTTATCAATGCCAAATATTTTTCCACGCTAGATTTAGCCTCTGGTATACTGGCATATCCCACTTCATCCTTCAGACACAGAAAAGTTGGCCTTTGCAACCAATCAAGGTCTTTATGAGTGGTTGGTTTTTCCTTTTGGCTATAAAAATGCCCCAGCTCAATTTGCAAGAGCTCTTCGAAGAATCCTAGATAAACATAAAGTTAATTTTGCTACCAATTATTTTGATGATTTTATAGTTTATTCAGATTCCTATGCCGAGCATATGGATCACCTTAAAACAATATTTAACATTTGCCGTCAAGAAAATCTAAAATTAAAATTTTCCAAATGTAACTTTGCTAAATCTCAAATTGACTTCCTCGGTTATGAAATTAGTAACGGCCAAATAAAACCAGACAATGCTAACACCGAAACTATTAAAAAATTAATCCCTCCAAAAAACGTTAAAGAATTGCAAAGGTTCCTTGGTTCTGTAAACGTATACCACAAATTCATAGACAAGTACGCTAAAATTAGAGCCCCTCTAAATAGTTAAAGAAAGATGCTCCTTGGGAATGGTCAGATGTCTGTCAACAATCATTTGAATTGCTTAAAAACGCATTAATTTCTAGGCCTATTTTAAAATTATTCAATCCTAACCTCCCATGCCATGTCTATACTGATGCCTCAAAGGAAGCCGTAGGTGCTGTTTTAAAACAAATGTATGAAAAAGGGAACTTGCATCCCATTGCGTTCCACTCGAGACAATTAAGGCCCTACGAGCAAAATTACGCTATCACAGAACTGGAATGTCTAGCAATAATCGATGCCCTTGACAAATTCCATTATTACCTTTACGGAAAACCTTTTACAATACATACTGACCATGCCTCCTTAGTATGGCTTAAGAAGGTGAAGCATTTAACAGGTAGGTTATTCAGATGGTCATTAAAATTAAGTATGTATGATTACACTGTAAAATATAACAAAGGATCCACCAATTTTTAAGCAGACATGCTTTCAAGAAATCCCACTTTTTCTGTAAATCCCCATATTCATTTATTAACGTCAGATGAAATTAAAGAACACCAACAATTAGATAATATAACAGGGCCTAAATTTCAAAAAGTTAATGACATTGTAATAATTCGCAAAAAGGGTTTTCAAAAAATTGTAGTACCATTCTCCTTGAGAGAGAAATTACTAATAAATACCCATACAGAATTTGGCCATCCCGGAATCCAAAAAATGTTAAATTTAATTTCCCCACAATACTACTGGAGCAGCATGACGCACGATATCACACAATTTGTCAAGCATTGTGAGGTCTGCCAACTCAACAAAAAATCACACCAACCAAAATTTGGTCTTCTGGAGGCATTACCACCTGCAGAACTACCTTTCGATATAATATCATTAGATTCAGTAGGAGGTTTTAATTACTATAATTCATCAAAAAGGTATATGCACATAGCTATTGATCACGCTACTCGTTATGTTTGGGGTTTTGCATCTAAAAATGTTACAACTGAAGTCTACATTAATATTCTTAAACAGATTTTTAATATTCAACTTCCCAAGAAAATTTTAACGGATAGAAATCCTGCGTTTACAGCGTCTAAACTTCGTAAATGGGTACATAAACAGAATGTAAAAAAATTACTTACTTCTTCTCATAGACCACAGTGTAATGGGAAAAATGAGCGTGTGAATCAGTCAATTTGCACCCGACTAAGACTTAAAGTAAATTCTACCCCTTCAAACGTCCCATGGCCCAAAATTCTGCAGGAAGTAATTAATGAGTACAATAACACACCTCATTCGGTAACCAAATACCCTCCTGCATACTTAATGTTCGGCCAATTACCTTATCCATCTGTATTAGGCAATGAAAATTATTACCCCCCTGTAGAGGAAGCCAGAAAAGAGGCTTTCCAAAGAACAAGTGAACATCACTTGAAAAATAAAGTCAGGTATGATTTAAAGTTTGTGGAAGCGCCTTTTAAACCTGGTGACCTTGTCATAGTGGAAGAATTTCACTATCCGAATACTCGGAAGTTAAATCCGCCTTTTTCTGGTCCATATCAAATTATGGAAAAATTATCCAATGTAAGTTTCAAAATAAATAAGCCTAACTGGCTTACAAAAAAGGATTATGAAGTAATACACGCTTCCAAACTAAGATACTTTTTTCCTAGTAATCAATTTAAACTACTTACACCAACAAACTGAAATAGTTGGTATCATATGAACTGATATTATATTATATCAGATCTCGGTTTGCATTATTATGAATATTTGGAATTTTAATTACCTTTTTGATTTATTATGAATATTTGAAATTTAAATTATTTTTGCATTATTGTGAACATTGTGTTATGTGTAAAAGTACTATTTCTTGAACTATGTCAGGACAGTTCCATACAAATTTGAAAATGTAAATAACATTGGACTTTTCAGAATCCATCTACAACATATTTCTTATTTTGATTATCTTAGTCTATGTATAATATTTGCTGAGTGTTTTGCATTTATTAATACAATTGTTTTTATCATGTTCAATGACGTATAGTGGTACATTTTATAACAGTGTTGTTTTTAGATATGATATTTGTACATTTTTTATTATTGTTATACTATTATTTGTTAAGTATACGAAAGAAATAACTCATCTCCCATTAGCTCACTTAATGTAAAAATTGTTTACCCTTTTCAGGTGAGTATCATGGATGGAAGCCGGCCCATCCCCGGAGACTTGTCTGGAAGGGGGGGGAAATTGTAAGAAAATACAGAAAATCAGACCTATTTATTACTTTTTTAATAAATCGCCCCTCAATGTGGATACGGGCCCCATGACTAATAATCACGGGTTTTACAGGGCAACAAGAAACCTAAGTTTATCGTATTAATTTAAGTAAAACACATGGCCTTTTTAACTGGTAACCCCCCTCGGGAGATGAGAAATTTCTATACATCTACGCACTTGGTCTCCAGAACTCATGATGTAAAGACTTGCGAAAAGACTTTGCTATGTTTTAAATAAATCGTAATTAAAACTCATCCCCTTGAAGTCTGTCGTTTTATGAAAACGCGACATATATATATATATATATATATATATATATATATATATATACAGGGTGTTTCAAAAATGACCGGTATATTTGAAAAATCAATAAAAACTAAAAGGGCAGCAATAGAAATACACCGTTTGTTTCAATATGCTTGGGATAAAGTAAATTTTCAGGCAGACAAACTTTCGAAATTAGTTACAATTTTCAACAACAGATGGCGCTGCAGTCTGGAAAAATCCAAATTACGATATTTATATACGGGAATAAACCATTTTTTCACAGCAAACTTGCAATCTGTGAACAGCACACGCTTACAGCAGAAAGACGACTTATAGAATGGCGAACTCACAGACTTATTTTCTTCTATATCTTTCAAATCGCCTGCTGCGCCATCTGTGGTTGAAAATTGTAACTAATTTGGAAAGTTTGTCTGCCTGAAAATTTACTGTTGTCCCAAGCATATTGCAAAAAATGGTGTATTTCTATCGCTGCCCGTTTAGTTTTAATTGATTTTTCAAATATACCGGTCATTTTTGAAACACCCTGTATATATATACCCTGTATATCGGGTTTTGTAAAATAAAAGATTTTCATTTCTAGCTAATATATATATATATATATATATATATATATATATATATATATATATGTATATGTATATATATATATATATATATATATATATATATATATATATATATATATATATATATATATATATATATATATATATATATTAGCTAGAAATGAAAATCTTTTATTTTATATGTGCAATAAAATATTCATTGCACGTGTCGGAATATGTACAACTGCAAATGTGTCAAACTTGTATATATTCAAAATTAGTCAAATTTTCAATATTTTCTGCTCTTTATTTTTTAACTTTAGGGATCGATCAGGATAAAAGAATGTTTAACAAGCATAAAAGTTCAAAAACAGCAATTCATTCTATATTTATAATAAGTATAAATAAAAACAAATATTCTAATTTTGATTTCATCTTGAGCATAAAAACATGTATTCTTGGTTATCAAGATGCATCAGAGTAAATTAAGCTCTTGATTAAAAAAGTGATGTGCTATCCCCACTCTTGAAATAATAAAATTCCTTATCCATAACTACAAATGTAATTCTTAAAATGGAATGTTCTAAATCTAAATTAACCCAGCAACCTTTGTCAGAGGAATAAAATCTTGTAAGAGCTGTATTCTGTAAGTGCTATTTCTATATATTAACAGAGAAATATCTCTGCAATTCTCCTTTAATCTTTCTGAAAACTTGCTGTTTTTGAACTGTTAGGATTTTTTTTAACATAATTTTATCCTGATATTTTTCAATAAGAGTATAATTAATACTAAACTTCATCATAGAAATCATAATAATAATAATAATAGTAAAACAAGAGTATAATCAAAAGAAAATATCACTATAAAATTATGTTAAAAAAAATCCTAACAGTTCAAAAACAGCAAGTTTTCAGAAAGATTAAAGGAGAATTGCAGAGAAATTTCTCTGTTAATATATAGAAATAGCACTTACAGAATACAGCTCTTACAAGATTTTATTCCTCTGACAAAGGTTGCTGGGTTAATTTAGATTTAGAACATTCTTTTAACCCCAAAATAGCATAATCCAAATTTGTATTGCATACTAAAAAGTTAACATATTTTTTAATTTTACTTTTAAGGTGAAATTCCTGAGTTCGCGCTTTCGCAATTTTGAGGGCTTTGTCTACTGGTGGGTAATAGTTTTGTTTTAAAGGAGATTCATAAGGCAATTGACCATAAAATAAATAGGCAGGTGGGAACTTGGTGATAGAATGGGGCGTATTGTTGTATTCTTCGATGACTTGGTTTAATAATCTAGTCCAAGGTATTTTAGAAGAAGTGGAATTAACTTTACATTTAAGCCTGGTAACTATAGTCTGATTAACTCGCTCTACTTTTCCATTGGTCTGAGGATGATGTGCGGATGTAAAACGCTGTTGAACATGATGATTTCTAAGGAATTTCTTAAATCTTGGAGATCTGAAAGATTTATGTCTGTCACTAAGTATTTTTTGAGGTGCTTTGATATTGAAAATTTGTTTTAAACAGTTAGTGTATGTTTCAGTGGTAACATTTTTGGAGGGAAAAGCCCAAACAAATCTAGTTGCATGATCTATTATTATGTGTAAGAATTTTTTTGTTGAGTTGTAATAGTTAAATCCACCAACAGTATCAATAGAAAGACATTCAAAAGGTTGATCTGTTGCTGGCATAGCTTGTAATAAGCCGAATCTTTTCTGTTTTGGTTTTTTATTTTTCTGACAGGTATCGCAATGTTTAACAAATTCTGTAATGTCTATTGTCATATTAGGCCAATAATAGTTGGGAGATATTAAATTAAGCATTTTTTGAATCCCTAAATGTCCAAAATTATCATGAGCAATATGGAGTAATTTTCTTCTTAATGACATTGGTACAACAATTTTTTTGAATCCCTTTTTCTGAACTATAATAATTCCATTCTCTTTTTTATATTTTTTGTCACATATATATATTAGCTAGAAATGAAAATCTTTTATTTTATATGTGCAATAAAATATTCATTGCACGTGTCGGAATATGTACAACTGCAAATGTGTCAAACTTGTATATATTCAAAATTAGTCAAATTTTCAATATTTTCTGCTCTTTATTTTTTAACTTTAACTTCACTCTTCGAAAATACTAATAAATGATAAATAATAAACGAAGTAAAGAAATTGTATAGCGTTCGTGAATTTCCCAACTGTTTTAGTCTTCATGCTGGAAAAGAAGTTTTACAGTAAAACAGACCGGTTGTTTTCCTCTGCGTTTGCTAAATTCAGGACGTTAACAATTAAATGACGACAGGCCATTTTTTTTTATATTTCTATACAGGCACTTCTAAATTTTAAATCTTTCTTTATTTTTTCATTTATTTACGTATATTTTTTGCTTTAGCAGCTTTCACTCCAACTTTATGATGAAAGCAAAAAACAAAAAACAAAAAATTTGACAGTGTTAACTTTCCCCCGTTTATAGTCTTCATGTCGGAAAGACGTTTTACAGAAAAAAAAATTTGGTTTCTAAATCTTGTTTTCGTTTAATTAAAGGCCTTTCAAAAAATTTTCGGGTTTTGTTAAAATTTTTAAAATATCATATATGTACTTGGAGAAAGCATATTTTCAAACTTCTTATAAAGTCAAATAAGGAAACTAACATGTGAAAATACATATACACATACAAATTAATGTCTTTCAAATATTGTTTCTCTTAAAACAAATTTTCCGCAGTCTATATATGTATATTTAAAATGATTCAGTTTGTTTTTGAAATTGACAATATTGCTAAGGGGCAATCTTGATGACACTAAAATATTGCATATTGATTTTTTTAAAAATCCAATAGGTTCTTTTTACTTTCTTTCATCTTTATTAGAAAAAAGTACTGGATTCCTGAAAATTTTCACGTACGGTTTTCGATGGATTTATACGTTTTAAAAGGTCCTGAACACGATTTCCTGGTTTTTACAAAATGTCTGTATGTAACAAATTTTGTGGGCGCTCTATCTCAAGAGCTAATGTACTGAATTCACAAAACTTTAGATTCAGTTAGACCTTGTAATAAATTGGAGCTAATTAGATTTTGGTGTATAACGCCCAACATGTAGTGATGTCATGCAGATTTTTTTCTTTTAAGTTTTTTTCGCAATAGCTTAATCTCATAAACTAATCCACGGGTTTTCATCAAATTTCAGAATCAATTAGAAGTTAACATAGGTTGTTGCGGTTTAGATTTTGGTTTAATTCATACAACAGGTGGTTCTGCAATTCTAAGTTGCAATTTTCAGGAAATTTTAATATGTATGAAAAACGTTTTGATAGACGTAAAACGTTTTGAAAAACGTATGATAGAAAAAGTTTTGAGATTGCCAAATCCGACTAGCTTTAAAAAAGGATAAAAAAACTGTCACGAAACTGAATTTTTACGAAACATTCGCCTGGTAGTAGGTTTTATTGTTAAAGCGGGATTTAAAACACGAATCCCAGATGTTTTTTAGTATGTATTAGAATAACACTTATCGATATCGATAATTTTGATGAAAAAATATAAAATATATGAAACATTTTAAGGTATACAAGCTGCAGATAAATTGTTTTGAGGGGGAAAAAATGCTTTTCAAATAATTCTCGGTATGTTATTTAGATTACTTGCATTTGATAGAAGAATGGACACATATTTTCTGTTTAGTATATGGTAGTATATTAAAAAAAAGTAGTGCAGAAATAAAAATTTATATTCTCTCTTTTTTCAAAATCTGCAGTACTTTTAACAATTAATTAAGAGTGAAAAACTTAACTGTATATTATCACGGTTGCGCTTTAATATTTTAATTTCCTGCTGTTTGGTCGTTACTTTCATTTTACGTTTTTAACGAAATAAAACAAGTAATGATCTTTTTTAGTGGAATTAATTTTCCCGCCCTTTTACATACAAGTCGAAAACGGAATTTTATAGCAAAACTAAGTATTTTGGCATTTTCTATTAGAAAAAGTATTAAAATAATAGCTAACATTGAATCATTTCATTTGAAATTTAACTTTTAAATCTTGAATATCTTCTGCTCTTTGTTTTCATTTTACCTTAATGTTGAAAGAAGAAAAAAAAATATTGAATTTTCTAGTAAGTTTGACATTCAATTCTGTAAATTCATAGTCCGAAAATAAATATCATAGCAAAAATGAAACAGTTTTTAGCAAATCCAAGAACTTCACATTTTTCCGCATTTACTCGTATAATTTAAAATGTTCTGTGCATTTTTCATACCCCTAACTTTTATAGAAAAAAAATCAGCAAAACGGAAAGATTCTCGTAATATTCACTTGTATAATACGGGATGATTTAAATTCATGAAAATTTTGTATGTGTCCTAGTGTTCGAATATAAACACAAATTCTCTATTTACCCGCTACTTTTCTTTTAAGTCGCATTGTGTTTAGTTGTGTTATAATAATTCAGTTTTATCTGCTTTGTGATACATTTGTGCTGAATGATTTATATTAGAAATATTTATAAAAATAACAATTACTAAGAAGAATTTTATGTTTATAATGTTCTGCCCTGTGAACGTACGCAGTAACAGTTCAACTGGAAAATAATTACTTTGAAATAGAAAATCATTAATGCAATTAGAATAAAAGATAAAAGGGGGTTTGAAACAACATAACTTTTGAAATCGTATAATAAAAAAAAATTGATTTTTGAAAATATTTATCAGTAATTTATTAAAGCATATTTCCAAATATTTTATTAGCAAATACCTCCTTTATATATATATATATATATATATATATATATAAAGGATGCCGGACATAACTAGTGAACAATTAAGTTCATGGCCTGAGTATATACGGGGGAAAATGTTAGCCCAAGTCTGAGTAGGTCAAAAATGTTAATATATATATATATATATATATCTGCTTGTATTTAAACACGGTATAATTGTCATGCGTAAATCTCTACGCCGGACATGTTAAATTTCTGCATTGGTCAAACAAGTGTCGGATTGGATTTAATAAATTTACATATCATATATTTTCTCGGCTTAGTCCGCCCTTCTTAAATTTATTATATCGGAGCGAACGGTCCTCAGTTTATTCTCTCTCTCTCTCTCTCTCTCTTTTAGGTGAGTTCGTAATTATGTAAATATTTAGCACCTATAGCCGTCGTTTAATCCGTCCGTCTGTAAAATAATAACGCAAATATTATCCAACCGAATCGTTCGAAATTTAAAATATATAATTATTACATAATTTTGTCGAGTCATTTCAAATTTTGTGAAAATCGGATCTATACTTCAATTACAGGGACAATCAAAAGTATTCCGTTACATGACGGTCAATGGGAAAAATTAATTTCAAGTGCATTTTAATGTTTTACACTCTTTCGAACATAATAAAATTCATATGCATCTATGAAGTACATACTAAAATATGCATTCTACATAATCTATGGAGCAAAGAACATTTTTTAATATACAAGGCCACACAAAAGTATTGGGGGTGTTTTAATTATATTAAACTATATTACATTTTATCAAGTTGATATACGTTATTGAGGCTTACTACAAGTTAATTTCTGCATAATAGAAAGCATTTAGTATTTACAGGGGGATACAAAAGATTTCGGATACTGTATTGTATCCGAAGTACTGTATAATTCAAAAACTTCGTCATAGTACGAACGCACCTCATTTGTTACACCTGGTTTGCAATTTCCGACTTTTTTTTATCGACGTGGTTGTTGTTTTTTTTTTTTTTTTTTTTAATTTTTTATGTGTCTAGTCCGCTTATTTGTCTTTTTTCATTTTGACGACTCGGCTCGCGGGCAGGTCTGGATACTGTCCTTGCGATGCCCCAAGCAGATTTTCACATAGACGTAACATTTACATCGATTATTTATCATCGATATTACAACATGAACATCGATATTACATCGATTTTTTAAAAATTGTACTGAAAGAGATATGACTTTTTTGCTACTAAATAAAGAAAAAAAAATCTCTAACAGAGTTAACTTTCTTTCCCATGCTTTTAGTTTTCATGCCGGAAAAGCAGTTTTACAGTAAAATTAATCGGATGCTTTGACTTACTTTTCCTCAATTCGAGAACTTAACGTTTTAATTAATGATAAAGATTTTTATTTTAATTTTTACAGATGCTTTAAAAATTTAAAATCTTTCTTTATTTATTGTTGGTTTTCCCAGTCTTACTTTAACTTTACTTTTTAACGGAAATTAAAAAATATTTGTTTTCTTAAAAAAGTTAATATGAAAAAAAAAAAAAAAAAAAAAAAAAAAAACTTTGCTCGTCTTGCTAGAAATATAATTTCACAGCATAATTAATTTAATTTAATGTTTTGCTTAGCTCTTAATAATTTCAACACGTTAGTTATTTATTGAAGGTTTAAATCTTTATTTATATTTATGTAATTACACTATACATTAATAGAATTTGAATCCGCAATCTTTCACTTAAAAAAAATATTCATACATTTAAAAAACTGTTATTGAAAATGTACATTTAAGTAGTTCTGATGAAGTTAATTTTCTTCTTATTTTCGATCAACTTTTAAATTTCGTTTAAAATAAAGAAATTTTTTCTAAAGTGCCTGCTTTATAAAAAAAAAAAAAAAAAAAAAAAAAAAAAAAAGAAGAAAAGAAAAAAAAAAGAAAAAGAAGAAAAACAACTTTTTAAAAAATCGCGAAATTTTGTAACTTTATGAAATTGTTTTGAAAAATTGTTAATATACTGTTAAAAATTTAACAGCTAAATCATTAGAAAAATGTAATTTAAAAATCATTTCTTTTTTATTGTCAAACTAGAACGAAAATTGAAAGAACTTTCGGAACCCATATTATAATTTTTCCTTCCAAGCATGAATGTCTTTCAGGGTACCTGGAAAAAATATTGTAGCCCATTTTATCATTCCAAAAATTTAAATAGGCAGTGTAAATCATAAAACTAAACGAAAATTATTCAAATAATTAAACCGTCATTATTTAAATATTTATAAACTGACGAAAAGAATTTTTTTATATATATATATATCGCTTATGCATTTATTGTAAATTTTTCTGCTTTATTTACAAATTTAATTTCGGGTATGTGAATTTGAATGATAGTATAATTTATTTATGTATGCATTCAGAATATTTTTCCTCGCATGCAGAACTTGAGGTAAAAATTGAAAACTTTGAATTTTTAATTAAACTTTTAATTGAAAACTTTTAATTAAACTTTTAATTGAAATTGAATTTTTTATATATTGTCCATCAACTGACCCAAAAAGCATTTTTCATAATTAAACAACGCATGAAAACTTATAGTAAAATGGAAGTACTAATTGAAAATAAAATATTATAAACAATTAACTGCAAGTAGCAAATTTTTAGTTCGTGTTTTTAGCATTAGACTAATAAAAATAGAATTTATGAAATATTTGAAAACAGCTAAAAAACCACTTAAATTGAAAAAAAAGCTAATAAAATGACCATAATAAGCAAAAATAAATATGATATTCATTATATTATTATTTTTAGTAAAATTCCTTCAAAAAAGCAAGTTTTGTAAGTCTTAAATTTCAAATTTAAAATAATTTCACTTCATTAATTTAGGCATCTATCGCTAATAATCGCTTATGCACAATAAAATATGTCATTTTAGCAAGTCTTAAATGCTTACTTAATCAAAAGACAATATTCTATGGAACTATCAAGTTATTGTCGTGAAATGTTGATGGGTACTGTCTAGTATGTATTTATGTTACATACATAAATATTTACATACATATATTATTCAAATAAATAAACGTTCATTGTAAAGATAGTATGAAAGAAAAAGAAAAAGAAAAGAAAAGAAAAAGAAAAGAAGAGAAGAGAAAAGAAAAACATGCTTTAAAATTATTTTTAAAAATTATAAACAAATTAGTACATTGAGTCATAGTTTCAAGCAAATTTTATTTGAAAGTACTGTTTAGTGTTTCGTTCATCTGACGAAACTCTATTTGCCTCTGCCCTCAGTCTATCCGTCTTGTCAGAGAGTTCGTACAAGAAAAAAAATTGTATTAGTCAGAGACTTTAAATTTTGTGTACTTGCATCTGAATACCTAGTGTCACACGACAAATCATAAAATTTTGAAAAATTCTATTATTTTAATTAATTTTTTTCTATGTCATACGTTCATTTTTTTTTTTTTCGATTTAAAAACAGAAACTTAATTTCAACGTTTTTCGTGTAGACATCGCGGTTTGGGGTAAAAAGCACCTCGCTAATAAACGGAAGGTTCTTAGTTCGATACCCGATGGAGGAAATTAAAATTTGCATCTTAAGATGGATTTAGTAAGAAAAAATTTCGTGTTTTTTACCAATTTAAGTGTTTATATAATTGAGTTTCGTTCATCTGGACATTCATAATACTTTTTGAAATTCAATTTTATTTTTATTTAAAAAACTTATGCTATTTATTAATGGTTCAGCATTTTAAATTCCGTTTAAACATTTTTTTTTCATCTTTAGAAACTTAAAATTCTATTTATATCTGTGCTATTTTTTTTTCTGATTTTCAAAAAATTAGGAATTTTGGATTTAATTTAAATAATTTGATTTGAATTTTTTTTTAATTTGACTAAAATAAATAAATAACTTCCTTTTATAATTATTTGAAAATTAAATTTATTGGCCATTTATGTAAGAATTTAATAATTATAAATTATCAATTTGGATTTATTAATTAAATGATAAGTAGTTTTGATAGAAATGTTAAACGAAACCCTCTGTGCAATCTGCGATCACACCTATCCAATTTCTTTTTATTCGATCAGGTAAAAATTAAAATTATATAACAACAGCGAAAGCAATAGAACAGATCGTTACCATAATCATTAACAATCGATGTAAACATTAATGACACACGTGTTTTTGCTTTACGATATAGATATTTATTTATTTGTGTTTCGGTAAATAAGGTGGTCTGGTGTAATAACGCCAGGCGTGGTAATAACGCCAAGTACTAATATTATGCATAATTATGAAATAATCTGGTAAATGACACCCATGTGCTCTGCGCAGAAGGGTTTTGAGTCATATAAATCGCAAAAAACAGCTTCAAGTTAATTTGTTTCATTTTTAGGTCTTATTGTTCTTACAAGCAACTAAAATTAACGCTTGATCTAAAATTTGCGAGATACGTTTTGTTATGTAAAGACTGTTTTTTTATCCGGAAATACTTTGTTAATTACATAAATTTGTAGTACATTTCATGGACTTTCAAAATGTTATTGAGGGTTTTGGATATCTTCACGAGATAATTTGTAATTAAAAATGCACAGCGTAATAACTATAACGGGGTAATAACGCCAATCCTTGGCATTAATACCCCGGTTGATTCCCTACAGTGGCCGAGCTACAGCCTAAATATTGAATCAAATAAACACAGTTAAATCTGTGCAATGTTTCTAATAATTCTATTTAAGTGGTCCTTTTTAAGCAAAAAGAAGCTCACGGTCTGATATTCTTTTGCCTCATCCCCCCCCCCCCACACACACACACACCACACCTTTATTTTTCTTACACTTTCACAAAAAATTGGACATTTTCAATAGCTTAGAATGCAATTTGTCAATTTCTAAGTTTGTAGAGTTTTATTTTTAGAATTGGGCAATCTACATGCAATTATTCCATCTTATTTCATAGTTTTGTTTGCATGGCGTTATTACCCATATAGGTGGGTAATAACGCCAAATAGCATTGGTCAAGGAATCACGCTATTACATTTTATAAATACATATCTGTTAAATTATTTTTTTATATAGATAGTCAATGAGTTGCTGTATCAAATCATATATTTGTTTGAAAAATACAAACTAAAACTGAGCCGTGAAAATTGGTAGAACCTTAACGTGGCGTTATTACCCCCAGGGTACCTTATTTTAACATAAAACAGTTCAGAAATTTCAGAATAATTGAATTAAAACACACAAAATTTTTAAATACTTAATTAAATATACAAAAGATACAATGTATAAAATGTAGTTTTTAAATTATAAATCTCAAATCTTGAGGGAATACAACAGTAGAATATTTCCATCTTAATGTACTTACAGCAATCTAATGTGCACGTTTCCCGACAAAAATGGATTTCAAAAACGTCTTTTGCATTAGAATAATTGGCGTGTTACATTCGTGTTCATAGGATAATTAAAGTGATGTTACTGTGACTTAGACCTTTTGGTTAATCATTTATTTAGTTACTAATGAAAAAGATAAAATTTTTCTTGTGAATAAAAGAAAAAAAAGTTCTAAAGTTCAAAAAACTTTCGTAATATATTTTTATTTATTTATTTAATTTTTCTGTTTTTTATTTTTGTGGCAAAATATGTTAAATATTCAAAATTTTTATTAAAAAGAAAAATTCTCATGAATGATTTCGGCCTTTTTTTTCTTTTTCACAGCGTCAATAATTGTAGAATTTTATTAAATAACTTCTTTTTTTAATAATTTAAGGCGCTCAGGATACAAAATCCTGATAGTTTTTTTTTTTTAAATTTATTTAGCTTAAAAATAATACTCTTGAGTTTTATCACAAATGGCTTTTAACCGCATTTAAGGCCCTACATCAGTAACGCTCCGAGATAGAACGGCTAATGTTATTTCAATGGAAGAAATTTATCGCTTTCATTCCTTTGCATTTAGTTCAAATTTAATAATTTTTGTTGTTTTGAAAACCTGTAGGTTTAAACTATGCACGTCATTCTGAAATTTTATTTCTTTTTTTAATTTTAAGGCGATACAAGTGCGTTATTTTATAGTCTTTAAAATTCACTTTAATGTCTTATTACGAAAAATCTGTTTGACATTTTAAAATTTGGTAAAACAGCATGCAGAGTTTAATTATTTAGCTTTCAGAAAATGTTTTTTGTTTTGATTTTTAAAAAAATTTAATCTATGCTATTTGTATAAAAAGTTGAAACACTTTGATTTAAAACAGTCGAAAATGGTGTTTAACTCCGCCTTTAAAAGGGAGACGCCTTAAAAGTAATTAGAGTGAAAGACGATATGGGTTTACCTCCAGGGAGTCTTCAGGGACGAAGGTGTAAAATCTTGCCTCTGGCTATTAGTAAAATGTTGTTTGCTGGTTTAGGATAAAAAAATTAAAACATCCTTTCCTGAATGCATGATATTTCACGCAAGAGGTTCGATCAGAAATGAATTTCAGAAATGATGTAAATACAAGTTGATTTCAAAAAGTTTGTTTAACTAGACATGTAATCTCAAATGTACTTTAAAAGCATTATTGATTTCGAATAAAAACACATTTAGCATTTTTATTATTTTTCTTCCATATATTTGAAGTTTAATTTCTAAAAAAGATTCTTTAATTGCGTGCAACATCAAAATGAAATATTTTTTTAATTTATAAAACATAATAGAATTAACTTTTTGTCATCTGCAGATGACAAAGGGAAAAGAGGAAAGAGCAGAAAGAAAATAACAATGGTTCTGACATTAAAAATGAATAGATATATTCGTGAATAAATACATTTGTATTAAATTTTTCTATATCTTTTTTTTTTTTTTTTTTTTTTTGTATCATTCTTTTAGACAATTCTTAATGAATTAGTTTAAATGTTCCTTTTCATAAATATTTCATAAATATTTCTATTTTAATCAATAAAAGTTTGCAGTATACCCACTCTAAAATATAAAGTAATTATTATGCAATTCATGATGAAATTGGATAACACTAATTTAAATGATAGAAATATACACACATAATAATAATAAGAAGAATAATTTGACACATCTATCGAAAATTATGACTAATTTACAATACTTTAGAAAATATATTCTGTTGCGGTAAAATTCACATCCGTAAATGATATATTTATGCTTTATTGTACATAAATTGTCTTTCCTTTATTTTTCCCTTTCAGAAAGATAAACGAATGATTTTTAAAGTTCTTATACTATTTTAACTAAATAATACGCATATATTCCAAAGCCTGTTATATAGTCTAACTGATCTAAGTTTTAGAATAGCGGTTTTTTCAGTCACGCGAAAAGACAAACTCAATTATACTAAACATACGGAAGATTTTTTATAAAGATACCATATTTTCATTCCAATTTTTAATTATTTTTTTTCTGCATAGTATAGCTGACGATGGTTTGTATAGAGGCCGCTTTTTAATTTTTTCGATACTGATTGTAGATTTTAAATATGAGGATAATATCACTTTTGAAAACGGTTCCGAAAATGAAATTGTCCTGTAAAGAAAATTAAAAAAGTAGAAAAAGGCCTTTGAAGAGATCGCTCTGAGCTATTAAAGGGGGGAAAAATATTAAAATGCAGACGAGATTTATTTATAAATTTCGACCGTTGGATTATCGTCGAAAGAATTATCATAAGCTAGTAAATTGTTTCGCTTGATTAAAGGTTTCTTTTCTTTTTTTTTTTTTTTTTTTTTTTTTTTTTTTTTTTTTTTTTACCCGTAAAATAAATTGAAAAAATAGAAAATGGCCTTTGTGCAAATCGATATCAACTAGGCAAAGTAAAAAAAAAAAAAAAAAAAAAAAAATACTTAAAACTATTAAAACACAGACTATATACTTTTATAAATTTCTTTCATAGCATTAGCTTTAAGGCGAAGGCATTGTTTCGTTTAACTGCAGTAGCCTCTTTAAAATAAATGAAATCGTAAAAGTTATTCAATGTAAGAGAAAAAAAAATAATTTTTTTAAATGTAGGCGAGATATCTTTATAAATTTCAACAATGGGATTTCGCTTGACTGAAGTAAGTCACTTTAAAATACCTGTATCGAAATCAAAAATTGTAATACGGCCTTTGTACAGAAAGATCTCAGCTGTTATATATAAAAAAGATTATTAAAATATAGACGAGATATTTCTATAAATTTCTGTCATAGGATTTCGCTTCATTGAAGTAAGCCCCTTTAAAATACCCGTAAAAAATCGAAAAAAATATAAAGCGGTATTTGTACAGAAATATCTCAGAAATTCAATGCTAAAAAAATAATTTAAAAAATTAAAATGTTGACGAGATATCTTCATAAATTTCTATAATGGGACTTCTCTCTATTCAAGTAAGCCACTTTAAAATACCCGTAAAAAATCGAAAAAATGTAAAAAGGTGTTTGTACAGAAAAATCTCCGATATCTAATGCCCCCCCCCTCCCCCGAAAAAAGTTTAAAGACAATTAAAATACAAACGAGATATCTTTAAAAATTTCTAAAATGGGATTTAACTCTATTGAAGTAAATCACTTTAAAATACCCGTAACAAAATCGAAAAGATATAAAACGTTCTTTGTAAAGAAAGATATCAGTTATATAATGAAAAAAAAATTACAAGTATTAAAATGATCGTTAGAAAGGACTTTTAAATGATCTTAAAGATACCTTTATAAATTTCTACCATGGGATTTTGCTTGATTCAGGTAATCATCAGTTTATACTTACTTGTAGACGAGATATCTTTATAAATTTCTAACATTCAATGCTAAAAAAAGCATTTAAAAATATTAAATGTATAAGAGAAAAATATATATTTATATGAACTTCAAAACTTCATAGGATTTCGCTTGATTGAAGTAAGCCCCTTTAAAACCCCCATAACAAAATCGAAAAAATATAAAACGGTCTTTGTACCGAAAGATCTCAGATATCCCATGACAAAAAAATCATTTAAAAATATTAAAATGTAGAAGAGATATTTTTATAAATTTCTACCATTCGATTTCACTTGACTGAAGTAGCTTTTTAAAATTCTCCTAAACAAAATCAAAAAAAGTAAAAACGGTCTTTGTACCGAAAGATGTCAGCTATCCAATGACAAAAAATCATTTAAAAATATTAAAATGTAGACGATATATTTTTATAAATTTCTACCATTGGATTTCACTTGACTGAAGTAGCTTTTTTAAAATTCCCCTAAACAAAGTCGAAAAAGTACAAAACGGTCTTTGTACCGAAAGATCTTACCTATCCCATGACAAAAGAATCATTTAAAAATATTAAAATATAGACAAGATATTTTTATAAATTTCTACCATTGGAATTTACTTGACTGAAGTAGCCTCATTAAAACACCTGTAAACAAAATAAAAAAGTACAAAACGGTCTTTGTACCGAAAGATGTCAGCTATCCAATGACAAAAAATCATTTAAAAATATTAAAATGTAGACGAGATATTTTTATAAATTTCTACCAATGAATTTCACTTGACTAAAGTAGCCTCTTTAAAACACCTGTAAACAAAGTCGAAAAAGTACAAAACGGTCTTTGTACCGAAAGATCTTAGCTATCCTATGACAACAGAATCATTTAAAAATATTAAAATGTAGACGAGATATTTTTATAAATTTCTACCATTGGAATTCACTTGACTGAAGTAGCTTTTTTAAAATTCCCCTAAACAAAGTCGTAAAAGTACAAAACGGTCTTTGTACTGAAAGATCTTAGCTATCTAATGACAAAAAAATCATTTAAAAATATTAAAATGTAGAAGAGATATTTTTATAAATTTCTACCATTGGATTTCACTCTACATAAGTAGCTTTTTTAAAATTCCCCTAATAAAAGTCTAAAAAGTACAAAACGGTCTTTGTACCGAAAGAACTCAGCTATCCCATGAAAAAAAATCATTTAAAAATATTAAAATGTACAAGTGGTATTTTTTATAAATTTCTACCATTGGAATTCACTTGACTGAAGTAGCCTCTTTAAAACACCTGTAAACAAAATCAAAAAAGTAAAAACGGTCTTTGCACCGAAAGATCTCATCTATTCAATGACAAAAAATCCCTTAAAAATATTAAAATGTAGAAGAGATAATTTTATAAATTTCTACCATTTGATTTCATTTTACTGATGTAGCTTTTTAAAAATTCTCATAAACAAAGTCGAAAAAGTACAAAACGGTCTTTGTACCGAAAGATCTCAAATATCAAATGAGAAAAAATCATTTAAAAATATTAAAATGTAGAAGAGATACCTTTATAAATTTCTACCATTTGATTTCACTTCACTGAAGTAGCTTTTTTAAAATTCCCCTAGAGAAAGTCGAAAATATAAAAAACGGTCTTTGTACAGAAAGATCTCAGCCATCCCATGACATAAAAATCATTTAAAAATATTAAAATGTAGAAGACATATTTTTATAAATTCCTACCATTGGATTTCACTTGACTGAAGTAGCTTTTTTAAAATTCCCCTAAACAAAGTCGAAAAAGTACAAAACGGTCTTTGTAGAGAAAGATCTAAGCTATCCAATGACAAAAAAATCATTTAAAAATATTAAAATGTAGAAGAGATATTTTTATAAATTTCTACCATTGGATTTCACTTGACTGAAATAGCTTTTTTAAAATTCCCCTAAACAAAGTCGAAAAAGTACAAAACGGTCTTTGTACCGAAAGATCTGAGATATCGAATGCCAAAAAATAATTTAAAAATATTAAAATGTAGAAGAGATATTTTTATAAATTCCTACCACTGGATTTCACTTGACTGAAGTAGATTTTTTAAAATTCCCCTAAACAAAGTCGAAAAAATACAAAACGATCTTTGTACCGAAAGATCTCAGCTATCCAATGACAAAAATTCATTTAAAAATATTAAAATGTAGAAGAGATATTTTTATAAATTTCTTCCAATGGATTTCATTTGACTGAAGTAGCTTTTTTAAAATTCTTCTCAAGAAGGTCGAAAAAGTACAAAACGGTCTTTGTACCGAAATATCTGAGATATCGAATGCCAAAAAATAATTTAAAAATATAAAAATGTAGAAGAGATATTTTTATAAATTTCTTCCATTGGATTTCACTTGACTGAAGTAGCCTCTTTAAAACACTTGTAAACAAAATCAAAAAAAGTACAAAACGGTCTTTATACCGAAAAATCTCAGCTGTTCAATGCTAAAAAAATCATTTAAAAATATTAAAATACAAACGAGATATCTTAAAAATTTCTATCTTGGAATTTCGCTCTATTGATGTAAGCCACTATAAAATACTCGTAACACAATCGAAAAAATATAAAACGGACTTTGTACAGTTCAATGATCTCAGCTATTCAATGCTAAAAAAATCATTTAAAATATTAAAATGTAGAGGAGATTCTTTGGAAAATGTTTAATGTGCAATCTCTGACATAATAATCACGATCTGTATGTTGTGTTTTAAAATTACATATAAATGATTCAATTTCACTTGAAACTATCTAACAAAAAAGGTCAATGTCGACTTGTTTTAAAACGGATCCGAGTGTTTTGGTCAGAAATTATCTCGAAGAAACTATCCAAATGCACATATCCCTCGGGCTATCAGTATTGAAAAGGTGCGAGAGTTTTTAGCATTTGCTAATGACTTTTTTCTTCCTGGGGTATCTTATCCCCTTTTTATCGCCTGGAGGTAAAGGGTGGCTTGAGATGACCATTTTCTTATTAATTACAAGCTTGGAAAATATCATTGGTCTTTTAAAGTGTCAATCTTTGGGTTCGGGATACGCCTTCCTCGTGGCAACACGCATAGGTTTGTGGTAGGATTTTGAGTTTCGGTTTGACTGATGCAGGCTCTTAAATGTAATAATTGGATCAAAAGATGTAAAACATTTTATGCTGTTACTATCTTTTTTTTTTTCGCACTTTCTCGTGGAATTTAAAACTTTTTAATCGAAATTTTATTTTCAGTATCCCTCCTATTTAAATCCATATATTTAAATTGGTACCTGCAATTGGAAGTCTGAAATTTCGAACGTTATGAAAAAATAAATAAATATGTAAAATAACATAAAAAATTCCCGAAATCATTTATGAGAATTTTCAATATTTAATAGGAGTTTTGAATGCCTAACATATTTTGCTACAAAAATAATAACTAGAAAATAAATAAATAATAATGCATTACAAAAGTTTTTAAATTATGAAAGATAAAGCTGGGAAACTTGATAGAATATTTTTCAGCCATACATCCTTTAAGGGGCTACTTCAGTCAAATGAAAAGAACCGTTCGCTAATGCTAATCCTACTAAAGAAATTTATAAAGATATCTCGGTTGCATTTCAATGTTTCTAAATGATTTTTTTCTTTTTACATTGGATAACTGAGATTGATCTAAATGCAGGCCGTTTCATACTTTTTCGATTTTGGTTGCAGATATTTTTATGACGGTGCTTTCGTTTTCTAAACTGGTTCCGAAAATAAAAGCACCCTCATAAAAAATATCTGTAAAGAAAATCAAAAAAAGTAAGAAACGGCCCGCATACAGGCCGATCTCAGGTATCCAATTTAAGAAAATCACTTAAAAATATTAAAATGCAACCGAGATTACTTTATAAATTTCTTACATAGGATTAGTATTAGCGAACGGATTCTTTTCATTAAAATTTCATCTTTTTCTTTAAGGTTGTTCTCAAATCCAAAGGGCCTTCTTTCAAACACAATATTTTATTCATTTTTGTTTGGAATCGCATGAAATTGACAGATGTTGCTATTCAGAAACTATGCAATCGAAAGATACTATCCACTTTATAAGTAAACACAAATATCATTCAGAAATTATTACCAACTTTGGGGTTTCGGACTGAATATCTGGACGGAACAAATAAAGAAAATGGAAAAACCGGTTATCGCTTGATCAAAATCAATTATAACCGATTTATTTATCAAGGAAAGAAAAACTCATTTCTTTTCCATATACTTCAACAGTCAATTCTGGCAAATTTATGTTTCTATATTTGTAATTGAATATATATATAAAAAAATATTTCATACAGTTTCGCTGAAAATATAATTCTAGAAGGGAAGTCTTTTTCTTTATTTCTTTCTTTTTCTTTTCTTTTTTCTTTTTTTCTTTTTTATTTCTTTCTTTTTTCTTTCTTTCTTTTTTTATCTTCTAAAAAGTATTAATTTTTTTGAAGAACATATTTTTTTTATAAATCCTGACGACAAACCAATCTATTTAAATACGAATAAATAAATAAATAAATAAAAACTAGTTGGATATGCCACTCCCAAAACTTTCTTCTATCTCATACATACATTTTAATATTAAAAAAAATAGTTACACATGTTAATTCTTTAATAATTTTAATTCAATACTATGCCAACTTTGATTTTCATCTTAAATGTCCGCTTCAATCAATTAATCGGAGTAAGAACGAGTTTTTACGACCTCTCTTTTAAATTTTATATACACAAAAAAACACTCTTTTAAATTATATATATATATATATATATATATATATATATATATATAAATACTTTTATAAAAAAATCCAAAGTTATTCAGACAATACCATTAAATAAACCAATGAAACCAGTATTTTTACAACCATATTATTGAAAATAGTTGAAGTTTGAAGTGAAATTGAAGGCAGATTACCAAATTACTAAAAAATATATGGATAAATGGACATTATATAACCAGAGTAATTCATATATTACCATACAATAAACCAATGAAACCAGTATTTTTACAGTCATCTTATTGAAAACAGTTGAAGTTTGAAGTGGAATAGTAGGCAGATTACCAAAATAATGAAAGGTAAATGGATAAAAGGACAGTAGAAGGCTTTTTTTATTAAACTACTCATCAGGGGTGCATAGTTTCACAAAAAAGCAAAAACATCCAACCAGTTTCTGTTATGACGTGCGAAAAGCTAAGAATTCGACTCACAATGCACCCGACTGGCTGGAAGCTATTTGCTATTACAAATTAGTAAAAAGATACTCATCGAAGAAAATAAAAACAATATGACTAAATAACAATAATATAATATTCTTAAAAAAAAGCATATATATACTAAAATAGCTACCATACCCAAATCCTAGCATGATTTGTAGTTCAAGTAAATCTACAGTAGATATAAATTACATGTGACTTTGTAACAGTTAAAGTTATGGTCAAGGTATAAGTCATATAGATAATAAAATTAAAATTATAACAATAATTATAAAAATTAGTAGAACATATATTATACTATAAAATTCATAATACATTTAGAAAATAAAAATAAATGCTACTGTTAGAAGTATTATATTTTTAAACAATTATTAATATTACTGTATTAATTATTTAACTAGAATATGTTACTTCAACTTCTAGTACATAAAATGTTTTAGTGCTGCCATTTATATGATAAATATATTAATTGAATTATATACTAATGGTGCTGACATCTATTATTGAAAAATATTATTGGAATAAAAATAAATTATTTAATAGCTCAGAATTTCCAAGAATAATTTCTATTCTAATATTTTACAAATAATTTCTTTAAGACAAATACAATAGACAACCATATCTTATCTCAATAACTTGATCATTTTTAAGTTATGCATATTAGTTTTTAGGTAAAAATAAACTTTAATACTATGTGTAAAATTAAGTTTTTTTTTTATTTTATTTACATTGTGAAGAAAAATAATTTCAGCAATATTTCATTTGTAAAAAAAAGTAACAATAATAGATTGGTGATTATTTAACTATAATAAAATATATTAATTTGACTATTTTCCTAGCTTATCTAGTAGAAAGACATAATTAACTATTATTTTTGTTTCAAGAATAACAAATGTATAAAAAATATCAAGCAAGTTTTTTTTAGTTATTAATTTTAGTTAAGTCACCATTGATGATCAAGTTACCATCAATATTCAATTTCAATTTATGAACATGAAAATATTTATGAAAAATTTTGAATATTATAATTTTATTATTATTGTTTTAAAAATAACAATTATAATTAATATAGCTAGAAAGATGAAATTCATAGATATATTTCACCTTTCAATGTTGATAAATAATAATAATAGTAATAATAAAAAAAACAGGAATAAACTGTTACGAAATGTACGAAATAACGCATTTTATCATATCTAGTTAATCAAAATGTACTTCATGTCACGTTTTCAATATCATCGGTTAAAAAATCCTGTATAACAACTAGATGTTTAACTACATTTGACCCTTGTTCTATTAACATCACCTGTCATATTTGATTCTTTTAACTGTCAAACGTTTAGAAGAAGAATGGAATGAGTGTTAGTCGAAACAAATGAAGAAAAAAAAAAAAAAAAAAAAAAGAGTTTACATCACTGATAAAAATTTTGGTAATAAAGCCGTTAAGCTACCAATCCAAACGAAGCCAATTGGCATTAGGCCCTATTTTTTCCTTCTAATTCTTAGCAATTTTTCCTGTGCGGCTTTTTTAACTTCCATGTGGAATCTCAATGAATTACATGGTTTCAAGCGTTGCTATGGGGACCGTCCAAGATCTACAAGGCCCGCCATCTTGCGATCAATAAATGCTCATTCTGCGAACATAAACAATTATCTTAGAAAAAAAAAATATATATATATATTATTTGCTTCTGTGTTTCTTTGTCACATATCGAGTTGCAATCGCAAATCGAAGTATTAAGTTTGTCGTTGTAAAACATCATAAAAAATTTTAAAATGAGTAGCAAGATAAAATAACTAAGAAGCAAGTGTTGCTTTAAAAGAAAAAAAAATATAGGCAATTCGTATTATCATCATACAATAGGAAAATTAAAAAAAGCCATAAGACCATTTTTCAAGTTTGTTCATGAACTTTAAATCTATTTGCCTTATTTTACAAAGTTTTTTTTTTTTCTTACTTTAAACTGGTAATATTAAAAAGAAAAAAAAAGCATAATTTTTGAACATTTAAAATAATAGTATAAATATGTTTTTTCTTATTGTATATTTTTAATTTAAGAAAAGGGTTTAACCCTTTCAGGTGCAATTTTTTTCAATTTTCAGAAAAAAAATTATTTTTACGCAAATAACATTAATCTAATCAGATTAACTAGAGTTTAACGAATATTTCACTGTCTGAAACATGAAGAATATTGTGGTTTTGTCTACTATTCAATTCATATTCATATGAAAATAGGCTAAGGAAGAGTTTTTAGAGATGTTTAGAAAATACTTTAGTACAAGATTTAACTGATACTGTTATTTTCTAATACTTATTGCGATTTATTACACATGATTCTTTCCCGAAATTAATCTTTACTTTAAATTTAAAGAGTGAAATATATGTTTAAGGTAAAAGAATACCAAACGGAACCAAAAGAATACTAATACTTTTTTCTTGTAAAGTTCTAAGAAAGTAAAAATATCAATACTTAAATCGCCTTTGCTTATTCTAAATATATTTCATGTTTTATCATTTATTTTATTTATGATTCAAAATATCGTTTTATTAAATAATTTTCAATGTCTGAAAATCACTAGGGGAGCAAATATTGTTTACATTAATCAAGCAAAGGTAACATGAAACGCTTAACTTTTACGTAAAGATAATATATTTTATATAAAATAATAATGATTATTATTAACTAATGTTTCGAGAATTCACTCAATTAACACTTTTTTTTTTTTTTTTTAATGAATGCGGTTTGTTTGTATGCCGCCTGTTTGTCCGACCTCTTAACTCGAGTAAATATAGCTGGATTTCTTTGTAATTGATCTATGTTATTGATTTACTATGGCATGTTCGATATTGTAAATGGAGTGTGTAGCGTTTACAGTTTTTTTACAGGGGCATTCCAAAGAATGTCGTTACAATATGGTCGAAAAATCTTTAGCAATATATTTTATCGCTGTTACATTATTTCAAGCACAATAAAATCGATATACATCATTAAGGTGCATTACAAGGCACTTCCTATAGAATGTGGTGTGCATAGAATTTATCGTTCCTTTACAGGGACACACAAAAGAATCCAGTGCTTTATTGTCTATGAACGGAAATTATTGGAAGTGCGTTTTTAATAGTAGTACGCCTTATTAACACGTTCGCTGCCGCTTACGTGAAAATGTGATGATAGTTAATGCCTCACTGCAGAAGTAGGTTTTTCCCAGAAGCCGATTTACTTTTTATAACAAAGAACCAGTGAAAGATTTTCCCGTGCCAGTGCGTGACTGGCTATTGGATATAACCCCACATCACGCGCTGGCGCGTGAGAGGCCCCTTAACGTCGGCGCCATGTCACGCGCTTTCGCGTGAGCGGCAGCGAATGTGTTAAATTTGACTGATGTTTGACATATTATTTGGTGTATATGAATTAAATACATTACATACAGGAGCTCACAAAAATTTTCGAGTATTTTCCCACTTATTGCCAGAAACGGCTGAAGTGCAATTTTCTGTTGCGTTGCGCGTTTTCCAAATGAACTAAATTTTGATGTACTATGTTGTATATATAGAAATCTATTAGCTCTTATATAGGGATGTACGAAAGAAGTCAGATGTTTTCCCGATTATTGATGGTAATTGGTGAAATTGGTTTTACAAATACATTATGCATTTTCCAAACTATTTTGGGATATATCATCTTTCACTATATTAAATCATAAAGTTTTCCTAGAGTGTTCTGAATGTGTTGGAAAGTGTTCCATAATTTATACTTGACACATGAATTTTCTTTCCTGTTATTCAAGAAATTGCGTTGAAAGAATAATGAGCTAGATTAAAGTTGAAAGTTTAGAAATTTTCAAAAAGTTAAAACTCGATAATTGTTTGTTGAAATCAACATGTGGCTTTTTGAAGGTCATACTTTTCATCAAAATTAAAAACTTAACTTTTACGGAAATGGCTTTTAGAATTTTATCGAAAAAAGTTTTATAGAACCCTATAGATTTATGGCCTGTTTTTCAATAAGCTAATTAAAAAAACTGTAGAAGTTCTGTAGAAGTTCAGTAAAAATGTCTGTAGAGCAAAAATTTCTATTAAACTTCTACGAAACATTTTATCTCTACAGAGTACTATTTTTAATTTCTTCTATCTTCAATAGAAAAAAGTATTGTAATCGAAATTTTTTTCGACTTCCGGTTTTCGACGGATTTACACGTTTTAGGGCTCAGAGATTCCAAAAAACATGCTTTTACAAAATGTCTGTCTGTCCGTGTGTCTGTGTGTCTGTCGCCATTCTACCATCAAAAAGTATATGACGTTATGCATAGAATTGAACCAAATTTTTTGGGAATATTTTTGGCTGTGGCAAGCAGGTCCTACTTCAGTTCTGAAATATTCCACCGGAAGGGGGCGCTGCAATCGTGATGTTTGGGCCATTTTCAATATTGTACCGATCAAAAGTATGTGAATTTATGCATCGAATTGAACCAAATTTTTTGTGTAAGTGTATGACTATGGTTAGTTAGTCCTCCCTGAATTTGAAAAAAATACGCCAGAAGGGGGCGCTGCAATCGCGATTTTTGTGCCATTTTCAATATTGTATTGACCAAAAGTATATGAATTTATGCATCGAATTGAACCAAATTTTTTGTGTAAGTGGATGGTTATGGCTAATTGGTCCTCCCTGAATTTGAAAAAAATCCGCCAGAAGGGGGCGCTGCAAACGCGATTTTTGTGCCATTTTCAATATTGTACCGACCAAAAGTATATGAAATTATGCATCGAACTGAACCAAATTTTTTGTGTACGTGTATGGTTATGGCTAGTTGGTACTCCCTGGTAAAAAAATCCGCCGGAAGGGGGTGCAGCAATAGTGAATTTTATGCCATTTTCAATATTGCACCACCTAAAAGTGTATGAAGTTAGTTCTATGACTGAACTAAAATTTTTGTATATGATTATTTTTTGGTAAGGCACCCTGAATTTGAAAAAAAATTCTGCCTATAATTCTATTGTCTATCGGCTTGTGCAGAGACGGAGATTCGTTTTTACTCCTATTAATTGACTGAAGCAGAAATTTAAGATGAAAATCAAAGTTGGAATGATATTGAATTAAAATTATTAAAGCATTAAAATGAGTAACTATTTTTTAAAAATATTAAAATGTACGTATGAGATAGAAGAAAGTTTTGGGATTGGTACATCTAACTAATTTACAGGTATTTCTATTGCTTTTAAATTAATTTATAGAAAAACGGAGCATAATTCTATAGGGTTTATTAAAGAAAATTCTATAGAATTAAATAAAAAAATAAAAGACATTTTCGTAAGGGAAATTACGTATCTTGTGTGTATGCTTTCGTGTATATATATGAGTGTTGAATACCCACCCACGTAGAGTCATACTAAAGAACTCGCAGTTTATTGGCTTCCAAGAATTTGTGGGGAATCAATCAATGTATATCATTATCTTTGTTTAATCCAACGCATCGCAAGTTACAAGCATTTATGCAAGTAAGCTTGTAAACTGGATGGAAAGAAATTTCTGATTTCCCCAGAATTCCGTCTTAAGATTTTATTCTTTATTAATAGTTTTGAAACATTCATTTTTATTCCTATTTTTTGTCGTATCATTTATAACGCAACTGATATTTTAATGCCATGTAAAATACATTTAATAAAATTATAACCCTTTGATGTTGATCTTAATCTTTAAACGTTATCCAGAGCTGCCAACTTCTACGCCTATTTAAATCACATAAACATGATTTGAACCACAAAAAAGTTTTAGTAAAATGAATGCCAACTATATTCAATGTCATGTATTACATTTTATATTGTTAATTATTTACTAAAATTTCTGCTTCTGATATGTTTATTCGTCTTTAAATAGGCGTAGTAGTTGGCAGCCATGATTATCAGAATATAACATAGTTGGCCCATATATTTGAGTAAAAGAAAAAAAATATATTATTAAAATTATTGTGTTATTTTTTAACGGGTTTTATTTTTAACAATTATTATATTTTATCTTAGTAAAGTTTTTATTTATTAAGGGAAAGGGAAGGAATACTATGTAGGAGTTTGCCTATGTTATGATAACTAATAAAAATCTCAAAGAATTAGAACATTAAGAATTATATTTTTTGTTGAGAGTCCGAACTCGAAGAAGAAGGGAAAAAAACTAAATAGCAATGTATTTTTAAGAATTTTGTACACCATTACATTTATTATACTAATAAAAAATCAATAATTCGGGATAATAAAAAATTTTTAAACTATTAAATGAGTCGATGCGAAAAGAAAAATTTTTTTGAAAACATCTTTACGTATTGTTCATGAAATATCAATATTATTTCATGAAATTTTTACACGGGATACAAAAACATATTTTTAACGAATAACAGTTTTAAAGAGTTTGGACTATAACGATTATTATTTTTAAACATTTAATGTACCGGAAGACCCCCCCTCCTCTCCACCATTCCTTTTTTCAACGTACCCCAAAATTACGCATCGGCTTGGAAAATCAAAGTGCGATGAAAAGAAAAACACCGAATCACTCGTACGTTCATTTCCAACGGTGCATTTTTTTTTTTTTTTTATCGAGTTTGGACAGTAAGAAATATATTTTTTAAAGTTTAAATATATTTAATGTCAGTCAATGAAAAGAAAAAAAAAAGATGATAAAGCTTTTTGCACGCACTTTTAATTTAGATTTTCGACACAGTTTACTTTTTCAACAATTTCGTTTATTTTTAAATATATGCATTCAAATGATGAACTCACTGAATTTCAATGTTCAATTAAAAGTACATTTTGAAACAAAAATTAACAGCATATTTTTAAAAAGTTTAAAAAAAATATTACTTTTTTAAAACTCTAAATTTTTTTTAAAATATTGATATTCTTGCCCAAGTGCTTTTTTTAAGATTTTAAATATGTATTTCATAAGAAAGCATATGGATTTTTAGATACATCTATTATTACAATTAATATATATATATATATATATATATATATATATATATATCTTAAGGATTTAATTGAGGATTATGATGTTCGTAAGACAATTGCTGTTGCTTATTAAAGACTATTATGATATTTTATGCACGATTAAAGATAAGTTTGTAATAATAATAAAGTATAAAAGAGTCATTCTCAGAATGCAGTATTTTTGTGAAAATGTCCTATTATTAGATTTTTCAGCTAGAAAACTGAGTTAACATTTATATTTTTCCTTTTATTTGTTAGAATTTCTGGTGGCAGTGAGCTTTAGTTCCCGGATTCTTATAATTTTTTTTTAATTCAGTTAGAAAGATGGAACTGTACAAAGCAGCTGATAGAGTTTTGATTGATAAACATAATTAATTTTTTCAGTAAATTTTGTGATTTTAAGTATGAAATTACCTATCATTAAAATTTTTGAATCTGTTTATGATTTATAAAATAATAGAATTAAAAAGTTGATCCCAATTTAAAGTATAACTATGATATTTACAATTTCTATTTTTATTAGATAAAATTTCTGGTTAAAGTTAACAGCTAAATATAGTCACAATTTTCACGATAACTCTGATTCAGATTTTTAAAAGGGTGGATAATAATTTTGTGTGAGACAACTAGAATGTAAACATAACCAGCAGACAAAGCCCTCAAAATTGCTCGAACTCGTGAATTTCATCTTAAAAGTAAAAGACTCTATGATCGAAATTTTGTCGAATCCCCATTAAACATACAAGATTCTGTATTTTATGAAGAGTTTAAATACCCTAACACTCGAAAATTAAAACCTACTTTCTCTGTACCATACAAAATTATAAATAAACTTTCTGATGTAACTTATGAAATAGATAAATTTAATTATGAGACAGGACAGAATTCCGTTATTGTGCATGTTTCTAAATTAAGACCCTATTTTTCACCAGATGATTTTAAATTGTTTCATGAGCAACCCAAAAAACAAACAAAACATGAAATACAATCACAATCACTAGATCAAACTAAAGTCAAGACAGTAGATTAAATTTTAATTCTTATTCTTTAAATATTTTACCACCATAATTTTCAACATTAGCAGGTATCTTCTTGGTGGCCAACAAGAATATTACTTGTTTTTGGGAGTTTTTGGGGTTAAATTGGGGCTCCTTATGCAGGCATAAGGTGTACACTTTGATTGTTAAAACTTTCAAAATGATGTTGATAGATTAATTTTAAGTGTATTTAATGCTAACTGTATTTACTCATTTATTTTACATTACTATTATGCTATTTATTTAACAGATATTTATATGATAACAGTTATAAAATTTGATGATTTTACTCAAACCTATAACTTAATATGTGATTTTCAGTGATTGTGAAAACTACAGGTATTAAAAGTTTTTCAAAAGCAAATTATCTTTATTTCCATTTCTCAATTAAGAATGACACCTTTTATTCCTATTTGTTTTATTATTAAAGTTTATAAACCATGTGTAGATAAAGCATTACTCTATACATTTGACATACGAAAACTTATAACCAAATAACTTGACAATTTTGTAAAAGAGTATCAGAGAGGAATTATTGTAAGGAAATACTGGTTGAGAGTCCATTTTCTAAATAGTTAGATTTAATTTTATTTGGATTTTGGGTTTATTATTTTTTATGTTTACTTTCGGCTAGCAAAAATACTTTCTTATACTATTAGAAGATAAGGAAATTATTTAATTGCTATGCAATTATTTTTATCCTCAACCAATATTTTCCCTATCAATAATAAACAAACTGTCATATTTTCTTTTGATTATATTCTTGTTTTATTATTATTATCATTATGATTTCTATACTGAAGTATAGTATTAATTATGCTCTTATTGAGAAATATTAGGCTAAGGATAATTATTATTATTGTTGCTATAAATTTTGAGTCTTATTATACTATTTATTATTGTTGTTGTTATTATTATTATTTAAATTTTTCTATATTATTTATTATTGATGTTGAGAGTGATACTATTTATTATTAAAAAAATTTGATATATTATTAAAAGATGTTGGATCCAACATAAGATTAAAACCAAAGATTAAATCCAACACCAATTAAAAATAGAAAAATTATATAGTTCACTAGTAAATTACTAAAAAGATTCAGTTAAGAAATAAAAAGACTTATTTAGTGAACTAGTCCACTGAGGGGATCGTTGTAATATTCCGAATAAAGCTATTGAAAAGACTGGTTGACTTTGTTTAGTGAACTACTGATTGGGCTATTGAAATTACGTAAACTCCTAATGAAAAATAATTTTTATTGTTTTTATTATATTTTTTATCACTTGCTTATTAATATTTGTAACTTATTTACTGTTATTGTATGTATTATCTCCAATGCACTTACAAATGAACTTGTGTGACAAAATGAACAAAATGAACTTGTAGTTTTATTTAACTATCAATTTCATACAAAGTTTTGAGGAGGGGGAATAATATTACAAATTTAAGATTCTTTTGTCAAAATTAACCTTTATACTATATTCATTTCCTTATAACAATATTCCGTACTTAGTTCAACTTATTAAATTAAAATCTTGTTTCTAGATCTAATCTACCAATCTTTAAGGAAACGATATAAATCCCTAATTCGCCTTAAAAAACATTTATTCCAATAAGCGTAAATTTAAAAAGATGGCTCTAAATTAAAAATATTTTGAATTAAACTTTATTTCTTAATATTCCAAATAGAACTCATTTTTTCTCCGTTTTTATCAACCCTTTTTTAAGAAAGTCTTATTAAATTTATTCCAAAACCATACCTTTCAAAAAATATCATTATGTTTATTTATTTATTTATTTATCTTTTCCTCCTTCAACGTTTGATATTTGTGCATATCAGTAAATTCATTTCTTTTCTTTTTCTCTTAAAATATCGTCTGCAGGATATTCGAAATTCTGAGTTCGATTATAAATTAGTTAAATAATTTTTTTTAAATAAGAATTATCGTCTGAATGAAATAAAAATCTCGACGCTGGACATGAATTATGTTTACCTGGGAAAATGATGGTTAGAGAGTAGAGAATTTTCTAGAAGTTTGTTTTTAGATTTAAGAAGGAAGCCGGCAGATGATGGTAGATATTCTTTGCTTTTTCTTCGATGAGACCGTTAAAGACGGCTTGCGCAAGTAGTGACGGAATATTCTTTTCGATGATTCGGTTCAAGACGGCTTGCAAAGGGAGCGTTTCCCTCTGTATGTTACTACAGTTTAATTATCTAAGTTGCAGGAGCCAATGTGTAATTTAATGAATCTTCTACATTTATTTATTTATTTTGTTTTTTCCCTCGCTTGCCACAACTGTGTGTTTAATAAAGGGGAACCAGTGAAGATATTTCGTGTTTCTCCTTAAAACTTCATATATATATACCGTAAAATGGGGGTGAATAGGAACAACGGTGTGAATAGGAACGAAACTTCCAGGCCATACAAATAAATTCATTATAAATATATGTGATGATATTTTTAGTTGCCGATTTTTTTATAAGAAGGTAATAACATTAAGAGTTGGGAAATTCAGTTTTGATATGTTTGCACAACTACTGGGGTCAGGCCCGTAGCTAGGATTTCCTTTCGGGAGGGGCTGAATCTTGAAATTTTTTCTGATTTTATACAAAAGTAATTTGTATAATTTATGGCAAAAATTTAAACAAATCTGAAATGTGTTTCTGCATAGGGTACTTGATAATCATGTCAAAAATTGTTATTTCGTATATATTTTTTTTCCAATTTTTGTTGCAATTTTTGACATTCAGAAACATTTCCAGTTTCCAAACCGGATAGCTTTTAGGGAAAAAAATCCGCCAAAGCTAAAAAGCACAAATTAACAATGTTTGAGATGAGCCTAGAGTACCCTATGATAAAAAAATATATATCAAAATGCGAACAAATAACATGAATTGATTTAAAACACAGGATTAATACTAGCGTGTAAATGTTTGTCATTACGAGTGCGAGATCTGGAAACTATTGATCCATAAATGAAATTAATTTCTTTCGCATTATTTTTTCTTCTAAAGAAAAATGAATTGCTACAGTCATATTTAATCCTAAAAATTATCTTTGTATTTTACATTCTCTGATTATAATAGTTGTAAATGCAGTACTCTTTGGTATAATAAATGTACTAATGGAATGGAAGCAATCGTCGTAATTTCTTCTTAGCCTAATGCTGATTAACTTATGAAAATCTACTGCAATGTCCCAGTGAATGGAAATCATTGCAAAGCGACTCAGACTCTCATCAACCATAATGGTTCAAGGCAAAGATTTAAATATTTTCATTGTCGAAAAAGATCTTTCATCACTGACTGTTGTTACTGGATTTTTAACCAGACTGTGAACAAGTGTTTGATATTATTGCTATACGTCACATTACAGTACTAAAACTTTTAAAACATCTGTGTTGTTGTCAACAATTTGTTTGCACCCTAATTCATGTTCAGCTTTCACTTGCTACATTGACACTTTATCATGAAAATTTTCAGTAAGACTTTCAACACGGGGAATAAAGACCATGATACTCTTCAGCGGATGTATTTTGAGGATTTGTATGAGTTGTCTGTCTAAATGTTAGTCTTGGGATCTTTATTTCGGTTTGGAAGATGTCTTCCCGAAGTTTTGATACACAATAAAATATCTCACAAAAGATTTCTACTGCATTTTTCGCTATATTTATGTAAAACAATTAGGACATTTTTAAAATACGTTACAGCCGATGTCATGTCACGAAATTTTTTTGAAGAACTTATTGTGACTTTGTCAGACAGAAATCCTTCTCACGAACAGACAAGCATATGAGACCTTTTCTCGACTGCCAAAAAAACTCCAGATACCAAAGAAATCTTCCACGTGTTTTTCAAAATATTTTCTGAACTAATGCAAATGTATGTAGCTCAACAAAAGTTAATACAATTTTCATGCCTCTCGGTAAATTTTATACCACAAATGCGGAGAAGTCACTTTATTTCATTTAATGGGGCACATTATGCAATTGCTTCTTGAAGCACTAAATTTGCCTTTAGGTGATTTAAACTTTTGTCACTGCTACCACAGTCCATGATACTTTTGGATTATGGGAATCAGCATGCTGTTGGACCAGGCAAGATTTAACAGATGGCTTACAAAGTGGACGGATGTAAATTTTGGATACTCTGAAAAATTTTAGAATGAAGCCCACTAACATGACCAAATTTTTAGCGGCTTCATCATACGCCTTTGATAGGCATTTACACGTGTCAAGGCAAAATTAATCACAATGTTGTAATATTACTTTTCCTGAATTTTTGGCAGAGAAGACTTTTATTGGAATAAAACCTAATTTTTTTTTTTTTTTTTTTTTTTGAATTATTGGGTTTTGTGAATTTTTCAATAGTCACAATCTAACACAAAGGTCAAGTTGTTCTGCGCTTGAGTTTCAACAGCAACTAAGATACGCGTTTTGTTTGTTACTAACAAAACATATCACGTTATTTATTTTTGATAATTAATTCTACAGTAACGGTATCCGAGGATATTTGAATGATTTTATTCAAAATGTTTTAGGTGAAGTAAATAGCATTTCTACGGATATTTATACTATCGCGTTCCAATTCATTCTCTCCAGACTTTGCTCAAAATTTAAGACTCTTAATTAACAGTCTTTTTTATATCGATTTCTCTAACGTTAAAGGATCGTAATCTCAAGTGGCGTATTTTTATCTGCACAAAATAAGATTGTTTCAAGTATTGGTCCAAGAGCAACTCTGAATTCTCCTTTTCCTAAAAGCTCTTTGAAAACTCAACAGTGAAACATTAATTTGCTGTATTCCTAAAAAAATCTTAATTTTGTTTGCTAAAATAACATACAGTTTGTGATAATCTAATTGCATATGTTATAAGAATCGCATAAGAAAACACATTTAGCCTTTTTCTAATGTCTGAAGCTTGTAGAAACTAGTCTTTCTGGTTTTCTGTGTTCTTTCTGTGCCTAGTTTTTCGTGAAAAAACAATAAACAAGGTTTATAATAAATGCGTTTTGGAATATGTAAGAAAAGGAAATACTATTTCTGAATCTTTCTTTCATTTTTCTTATTTTTGGTTTCTTTCCTACAGCTATTGGAAAACTATATGGCTGTTTGGAAAGTAAAATGGAACCAAAAATGATTACCTTCGTGGCATCATCTAAGTCATCTCTAGTTACATAGCAATATCGAATCGAGTTGCTTGCCATACCACAAACAACTCGATATTGCAGCTTATATCGAGTACTTGACGAATCCCTTCCAAAGTCAAGTTGTTTCAAACGCTAATTCTAAACAATTCTAAATATTAATTTCTAAACAATACTTGCTGTCAGAAAAAGTTGATAGTTATTGGAATTGGTTTTAGTCATTTCAAGATTTAGTACACCCATGGTGCTGCTTTGTGATTTTGCAATTAAAAAAGAAAAGTACACGTCTGAAAAATTAATTTTGCCATTTTATATAATATTTTCAAGTTGCTTAAAAGATTTCATTAACAATCATTAACATTCATCTTTCCATCTTGTCTAGTCATTTGAAAAAATACTGTATTTTTCGCCATTTAATTTACGGCTTAAAAAGTTTATTTTAAACCCAGTAATTATTTTTGATGAAATTCTTTTTTTTTTCTTTTTTTTTTAAAACTTGGAATACACTTCAGTTCAATTTCTAAATAAAATTTCTGGCTGTAAAATGAGCCAGTGTTGTTGTTTAAATTTTTATTTTGTCCCTAGATAGAACTTAAAATGTCTCTATATTGATTTCACAAACAGCACCCCCCTAGCCCGTCAGCACACCCGCCTAAATCTGTAGATTGGCCAAATTGGCCTCACAATGTAATTGGGGTAGATTTTATTCAAATACATGTGCTAACGGGATATAAAACTCTCTCCAGTGGTACTATAAAAAACTTTTTAAAAATCCCTACATAGAGGTATCCATCCCTGAAGATAATAGTTCTACAAAATACAAAGAAAATTAACCAGACAAAGCAGCTACTTTATGCACATCAACAATTCGCAGAAAAGTTTTTCGGTGAACAGACTGGGGATGCCGCAGTGGCGTTTTTTGAAGATTTTTCGATACTACACTGCTCAAAACAATTAAAGGATATTTGAAGTTTTATATAAAATAACAATATAAGCGAAATTTTTTTGCCGAAAATAAAAGAAGAGAATCACAAATGCAAATTTTTCTGGTTTTCAAACTATGGAGCATGCAAATTTTGAGTTCGACGTCAAAAGCGTCGCTTCAGCGGCAGCGAATGAAATTTGACTTTCAACTGGATAAAAGAGAATGAAGACAAAAATGATCGGCATTTAGTGATTGCTTTGTTTCGATGAGTACGATGTCTCAGCGAAGTCATTTGACAGATTCAGAAGCTTGGAGAATTGTTGGTAGGTTAGAAGGGGACCAAACTCAAGCCGAAGTAGCGCAAGCCATTGGGGTGTCACAAAGTGTCATTTCCAGTATCTGGAACCGTTTTTTGGAAAGTGGATGTGCAGGCTGAAGACCAGGGCAAGGTCGTAGGCGGGCAACAACGCCCAATGAAGATCGGTATTCAGCGCTAACAGCTCGGAGACACCGAAACATGAACGCTACTCTTCTCCAACAACACCTTCGCTCGGCTACAGGCACCACGATTTCAACTTAGACTGTCCGAAACCGGCTCCATGCTGTAGGTCTGTATGCTCGCCGACCGATGGTATGTGTTAGATTAACACAAGGCATCGTCGCGACCGCAGGGAGTGGGCAACCGAGCATGTCAACTGGAGGAGAAATGAATGGAGCAATATTCTGTTTTCTGACGAGTCCCGTTTTTCTGTGCATCCAGATAATAGGCGTATTTTCATCTGGAGGGACCGTGGCAGTAGGAATAATCCTGCGTTCGTGCACGAAAGTGTCAGATTTGGCGGTGGAGGAGTGTTGGTGTATGGTGGCATCTCCATTGACGGGCGCACTGACCTCTACATCATTCGAGATGGAGCTCTGACTGGTCGCTGATATAGGGATGAGATCCTCAGACCTATTGTAGTCTCTTACGCTGCAGCAATCGGAGATAACTTCATTTTAATGAACGATAACTGCAGGCCACATCGTGCAAACCTGGTGGAGGATTTCCTTTTCGAGGAAGGAATCGTTCGAATGAAATGACCAGCGTGTTCTCCAGACATGAATCCAATCGAGCACGTTTGGGACGCTCTAGGAAGACGAGTTTCTGGCCGCCAACAACCCCCACAAACTCTCCAAGAACTGGAAAGAGCTCTTCTGAAAGAGTGGGGCAGAATACCCCAACTCGTCATTAATAGCCTCATTGAGTCCATGCCTCAAAGGTGTTCACCGTTGCTGGCTGCCCGTGGAAACCATACCTCCTACTGAAAATGATTTTCTTCGAAGAAACCAACTTTTCTTATTCTTTTTTGTGTTTTTTTTTCCTTTTGTACACAAATGCGCAACAAAATGCATTTTTTTCTGCCAAACATGTGTAATTTATTCTCATATAACCTACTATGTCTGTCGACCATGTATCAATCAGCTATAAAGTTTCCCAGATACAAAATCCACCTAAAACTGCAATATCCTTTAATTGTTTTGAGCAGTGTATATCGTTTTTCTTCGCATCTTTCTTATTTTTCTTTGCTATGTTATTTTTCAAAAATACATTCTAATAGTTTCTGTTTAATAAAAAGAGTTTTGCAGTTAGAACATCAATATCAAAGATTCTTCAAAATTACATCTTTTTTCACTTTATTTTACATTATAGGCGGCTATTAAAGTTTTTTAGCTCCCTTCTGTGCAAAACATTTTAACATTGACAGCCCTAAGTTTCGTTTATATGCATGAAGATAGAGAAAATTAAAGAAGATCATAACATGCAAGTAAATGTATAATATCTGTCTCCTAAATTTAATACGACATATGTGCATTACACTAAATATTCTTAGTCAAATTAATGATACGGAATTACACTTGATCTAATTTTACTGCGCATAAAGGTAACTAAAATTACCTTTTAAAAAGAATTTATATTTTTTGTGGTAAATATCTATTAAAAAAACAATATATCCAAATGAACGATATAATGAAGTATTATTGTAACTGTAATTGAATAATTAGATATTTTTACAGCTAAAATACAATTGATTTTAATGTAATGGAAGATGAAAACAAAGCTTATTTTATTGTCATAGAGATAATTTTGTAAAGCCTTTTCAAACTTTCGGGAGGGACTTCAGTCCCCTTAGCCCCCTCCCTGGCTACGTGTCTGACTGGGGTATATAGAAAAAACTTCAAGAGGATCCTCAAAAACCTCATTTTATCAACGTTTTCAAAACTTTGTATGTAACTACAGTATTTTTCGTATTCTAAATGTAAGGGAGGGGACTTTTAATTAATGATAGACCTGTAAACGATATTCTGTATTAAATTCTACTTATTTCTAAACTACATAATGGAAAAAGGAAAAATGGATTGTAACATCAGAGGTATAAGATTTACGGGGTGAATCGGAATACGTTTTCTCTCATAGTTTTTTTTTCTATACAGTAACAGTTTCATGTAATATATGAAAACATATGTATGAATATGTATTGTAACAATATTTTGTTTGTTCTAATTACTTGAAGAGTTTAAAGGTGCCAAGAAATTACTTGGTTAAACAAAAAAGTCAACGCCTAATCCAACAGACATGGAACACACAATAAAATAATTTTAAAATAGCAAATTAGAAAAACTGCACAGAATTATTTTCTGACATGCACAATATTACACAAACATCTCAAAATGAAAAACCGATTAAAAAAAGAGTGGGATGCAAACAGTACTAAGAGCTGGGGATAAGGGCGTATTAGAAGATCGTATTAATACAGCGATTAATGCAGCGATTGGGGCTACTCAATCGATTCACTTACCCATTGACTACTAGTAAAGGATAACACAGAACAGAATTTGTATTAAATTCAACTTCTGCAATTCGAATATATTTTCTTAAAATAAATTTTAATTTTTCTTGATTTAAAAGTTGTTTTCTAATTTTTGGAAAGGCATATCTTTACTTATATATAAAATAAAGGCTTGGTTTCACAGTAACTACGTGTTCCTATTCCTCCTTTATCATTATTACCTGTTTTTACTAACCCTATTAAAGTTTGAATCGGAATAAATAAAGATTATAGCATTTGTTCCGATTCACCCCTATCTGCGGGGTAAATCGGAACACCATTACAAAAATAAATAATATATATATAAACAGTAAAAATGTTTCGTTTTTGCTTAAAAAGTAAAGAACAAAACAAGACCGAAGTTTCTAGTAGAAAAATTAAAAAATTAAAAAATCAATTGTTGCTTTTTTAAAAGCTTGAAAAGTGTTCCGATTCACCCCATTTTACGGTATATATATATATATATATATATATATATATATATATATCGGAGGAGGGTGGTGTTGCCTGGATAAAAACCGAAAGGTTAATTATATATATATATATATATATATAAAGAGAGAGAGTGGGTTATTTATTTTTACATTATTTTAACATAATTTTTAAACAGTTTAATTGACACCAATATATGGATATTTGTCTATTTATATCTATAGTTAAATAGCTATATTTTAATTATCAAATTAATTTTAATGTTATTGATATAATTTTTGGCATTATTATTAATAATATTATTACTATTATTATTATTTTTTTTAAATATTTATTTATTTATTTATTTTATTTTTTCGTATTTTTTAATTTTTATTAATTAATTAATGAATTTATTTATTTTTATTTATTTATTATTATTATTATTTATTTATTTATTTTTTAAATTATTATTTATCCTATATTAAAATAATGAGTTCTCACCATGTAAAGTCACAATAAATGTTACTGATTAAAGTAACAAAATGGTAATTTAAGTTATAAGTTAATATGAATGTTATCACTTAATTCTAATTTTAATTATTTTATTAATTTAATTTTATGTAAATTTCGATCATTAATTATTTTCTCTGGTTCAATTTTATTTCCATTCAGCTTTATGTTATTTGTATGTTATGGATATTACTTAATCTACATGTGGATTTAAATATTATTTTTACTTACTTTCAACTCCTTTTTGTAAAATAAAAATATATATGCTGCTACTATTATTAAGTTTCTTTATTGTTTTCAACATATTGTATCTTTTAATCATAGCACGTTTTTTTTCTTCTTTTTCAAATCATTTATCTCGCCATTTGGCGCGCATGGCATTCTTAATTTAAAAAGAGCAACCCTGTTGATCTTGCTAAGATCCGTCGCTTGCATTACTAACGAACTGGTTTTTCTACGTGTTACTTTCAGCTTATATAATAAACTATTGCTTCCTGTATATAAGATTTTTTAATAATTTTATGCGCAGTCTACATTAATGGCGATAACCAAATAAGTTTTTTTTTCTTTTTTCTCAATATTTTGTTTTCTTACTTTTTATCCAAATTATATATGAATGTAATGTTTATCATTTCCACGTGCATAAATAGGGTTAGTATGTGCTCATGTTACTGACACTATTTGCTGCATGCTATTGTTTCAATATATATATATTTTCATTTTTTCAACTATTTATTTCTCTGTTCCTTGTTTAATAATTTGGTTTTTGTGTGCTGGTAGCCCCAAATACGTATTATTTTGCTATTTCATGGCTAATACGTGGATGAAACCGCACACTTCATTTGTAGTTCCAGAGCATTTGGGGCCTGATGATTCTGCTCTGTGGACTACAAATTACATTTGCATTCATTTTATTTTATTTATTTATTTATTCAGATACACTCGTTTCACTATTCTTTTTGTTATTTTTTTTTAATTATTATAATTCAATTTAATTCAAATTCTTTGTTTTGGTTTATTGTTTTATTGATAAAATCCATTGGTGAATCTAATCTACTTTTAATGGTATTATATATATATATATATATATATATATATATATATATATATATATATAACTGATATATACAGTGTAAAACGATGAAATATGACACATCTTTAATATACTTTTAAATATGTAACAAAAAACCAGTAAGCTATTTTCATCCGCACATTTATCACATTATAATGAAGAACACGTACAAAATTTTAAATCTCTATTTCAAATAAAAAAAAAGACCAGTGATGTAGTCGTAAAAAATACAGATGGTATACGCTCTAAGCAGAGGGTATACGCTCAAGCAGTGTTCTCGTTGTCACTTGCCATTGCGCCAAATTGCGACTAAATTCTTCATTTGGCGAGTAAACAAGCGATTAGATTCGCCAAATTGCTAGTGTTCAGTTTTTGCTTATTCTTTCTTTTCTTTTTCGTTTTTCATACATATGCATGCATATATATTTTTAATATATTTGTAGCGGATAGGTGAAATTAGATTAATAACAATGGTTGTCGCAGTTGTAAAAACTTAGGTTATTTTAGAACATATTGAAAAAAAGAGGTAAATAAATTATTATTATTATTATTATTTGTGCTACACGGCGAATTTATTTTGGTAATACTTTTTTCATTTGGCGAATGTTTTTTAATTTTTAATTAGCCAAATTACTAACGCTGGTCAAATGTCAGCGAGAACACTGCGCTCAAGGCATAGCATATACTCTAGAGCGTACATACTATAGCTTTCTTGCGAAACAGAGGGTATACGGTATTCCTTTAAAAAATCTATAAGGTATACGGTGTGTACCAGCGTATACCTTCTACTACATCCTTGATCCTTACCATTTTTAAAATAGAAAAATGAAGAAAATATGAAAATGAAAAAAGAGCCATATAAATATTTAATTTGTGTAGAAAGTTGCTCTGTGCGTATTAACAAAATTTACAATATCTTGTTATATAATTGCCGTATTGGTAAACTAGTCGTTTGGGGGAAGGGGGGGGGGGACACCGTAATACTTACCCATTATGGATATGCATTATATAAAATTTGAAAATAAAACATATGTGAAATATTTAGAAAATGATCGCAATTCCAAAATAAAATTTAAACGTATATTTAAATATTTTTAACACATACTAATGCTCTATTAACATGCGCGTAGCCAGGGGGGGTGCCCTGGGTGCCCGGGCACCCCCCCCCCCCCCGCTCGCGCAGATCCAAGATTAATTATTTTAAAAAATCAAAATTTATAAAAGAAAAAAGAAGAAAAATGAATGCAAAGTTTGTTCAATTAGTTACTCAAAACTAACAGTCTATGTTTCAAAATGTGATAAAAGAAAAGACCCAGATTTTTTTTTTTTTTTTTTAAGAAAATTATTTTGTTTATCTTTTTAAAACTAGAATATTTACTAGAATCTGTATTAATCACTGTAAGTCAAAAAGTTGGTTTTACAATCCCAATTTGATGAATTTTGTTTATGGAAGTTTTTTTAACGCCGTTCTTTTTCAATGTTTTTGCAATTCCATTAAAAAAAAAAAAAAAAAAAAAAAAAAAATAGTGTCAATTTTTGACAAGGATAGAAACTATTTATATCGTTGATTTTGTAATTTAAAGCCTAGATAGAAGAAAAAAAAACTGAAAGGAAATACAGATATGAAACGATAATTCCACCATGTTATTAGCCTGGAGAACGGAGGGGGTGGGGGAGTTTACAAATTTGCTTCTTTTGAAATGAGAAATAACGCTACGCAAAATTCAAATTAATATGGAGGTTGGTTGGTTGGTTCGATCGTTAAATTTCGTTTTTTGTGACCAAATTTTGACATTCGTACAGGCTCATTTTTTTTTAAACCGGGAAAATTTTATTTATTCATGTGTAAAAAATATTGAAAGAACTCTTTTCCACTTTAAATTGCGTACTACAAGTTATTTTAATGCTACTTTGATCAAAATGACGGGAGAACTAAAGTCGTGTTTGTTTATTTTAGTATTTCATTGCGGTTTGAAATGAAAATTCGTGATAATTATAGATTTATGTTTACGGATATCTTTGTTTTAGATTGGAAATGAGACGGGCTCATCCCGAGCCCGATCTCTTTGTCGGGCTTTAGTCTTATTCTAGTCCTCGGGTTCGGACGGGCAAGTGCTCTTTTATATAAAGCCGGAAAAAATTGATTTATTCATGTATAGAAAAGATTGAAAGAACTTTTTCCACTTAAAGTTGCCTACTTATTCCTTTTCAACTCATTTTAATTCTTTTTTATCAAAATGACAGGATAACTCAATGCTTTATTATTTATTTTATTATTTCATAGTTGTTTCAAATGAAAATTTGTGATGATTACAGATTTATGTCTACGGAATATCCAGCGACGATCTATTTATATGGCGTCAATCAAAACAAACACAACAATGAATTTGCTTTTTGTTGGCATTTCGTTAGCAGAAGATATTTTTTAATGGTATCGTTTATTTATTTATTATTTAGTTATATAACGTCAAGATAATATTTTCTTCTGTTTTTGGTATACGAAAAATATCTGGAGGTTTGCAAATTATTTAATCTTCGTTTGTGCACGAATTATAGTTGTTTTTCATATGAAAATTACTTTAGTGATTGTTATATGTATTTCTCATCATGCTGGGGACGCTGTTCCTTTTCAAAGTCACTTTCCTCAGTAAGTAAACATGATTACCAAGTTATTCCGATAGAAAGTAATCGATCAATGTTTTCTCTTTTTCTATAAAAGCATCGGACCTTTAAAATAACAATGTCGATTTTTTAAATTTACGTTGACTTTCAGGTACCTGTCAATCACAGAGGATTGTTATGAGAAAGGAATCGATTATAATGAAAGATGTACACTTTTTACAGAAAATTGAAGAACATTGTTTGATTCGCCAGCTTACAAATAGTAATTTCTGCCAATTTCAAGCACTTATTCATTAAATACAAACGTGTCCATCAAATTTGTTTGTTAACCCTTTACGGAACGGACAAAATCTGTTAATGAAAAATTATCGATTGACACCGAAATTCACAAACGAATTTTTTAGATATTTTGAAAACCTTAATTTAAGCATTTATTGTAAAAGCAAATATTTTCTAAAGTATTATTGGTGCCGTTTGCATGTTTGGAATAAAAATTAGGTATCCCAGACGGGGCACAGTGTGCCGGAAAGGTTTCAAAAGGAGGAAAAAATGCGAGATCCTTAACAATATATGAAGTATATTTTTATTTTCTACGGATTTTGATAAGATTGGATATAAATTTTCATTTAAAAATTATATCTATGTAAGAAGTTTTAAAAAATGAGATATCACTTTTGAAACATTTTTAAAATACCATACAATTTTGTTTCGTATAATTTTGGTTTCGGGCTCGGGAGAGCTCGCATTTAAAATCGTCGGGCTCGGGCGGGTCCGAGCCTCGAAAAACGAGCCCGAACTTATCTCTATTTTATATCTCTCATGTTTTATCTATGTTTATATATATTTTTCTTATCCATTAGATTTAGTTTTGAGGAACTTCTCATGCTTCTTCACGCTATGAAAAATTGCATTTGGGTCCTTTTTAAAAGAAGTACCACACAAATATATCTTCCGCAAATAAAAACCTGTCTAAAACGGAAATTCGATAGGTTTTATAAGGTTCCGGTTTATTAGGTTTTGCTACATAAGATACTGTTTCTACCCAACATGTTCAGATTGAAAAATTTGGGCACCCCCCCCTTTCAAAAGGCTGGCTACGCCTATGATTAATGAATAAATTACTGATAAATTTTTCGACAAATTATATAAAACGCAAAACTACTCAAATACTACCGAATTGCGTAAATGAAACATCCTTATAATTGCAGAAACAATAGTCATATTAACTAACAGTTTACAGCGTAGGATTAAGCCTCTCATATCCAATTAAAATCTATCTTTTAATTGAAATTTGAATGAAATACAGGGTCATGAAAAAGTGAAGAGTGGTGAAAAATAGGATCACAAATATCTCAGCAACTAATTATTCGATCGACTTCGATTTTTATGCAAAATTTGTGTTATTTTATTGCCTTTTATGTTCTTTCTCGTTTTCTTTCACGTCTATTCCTTAAAATAAACAGTTTCGAAAATTTTTATGTATCTTTCATCAGAACGAATATTTCGAGAATCCGAAAAAATAATTCCGAATTATCGAGGTTACTGCTATTAAATAGGCTTCTTCCCATTATTACATACTAACTACACACCAAAATTGAAGTCTTTATATCAATTTCTTAGAGAGCAAGAGCATTTACAGACACACAGACAAACGACAGCATCCATCCGCCTCCTCTCCCTATAAAAATATGTTTTTCGGAATCTAAAGTATCTGAAACGTGTAAATTCAGAAATATTTTTTTTTCGATTTTCAAAACGATTGCAAGATTACCCTTTACTACGTATGATGGGTAAGTAAAATGAGGTGTCAAAATATTCTTAATTAAACAAGTTTTCACTTAATATTATTTTTTTAATCTATACTTTCTGGTCAATTTTGAGGTAACTGTTCCTTTAGAAATACAAAATCATTCAGCACTCATTTTATGCATATTTAAGGCTATTATCACGTGCCGGGAAAGGCCAGGCCGATCAGCTAGTATATAATGAAGTACTTTTATTGTAATTATGATGCTATATCAATTTAAGTTACATTCTTGAATGAAATAGAGCGCATATTGAAAAGCTAAACTAATGAATTTCCGGTCAAATGCAAATGGAAACACACATTCATAATGTTCCACGTGATTTCTTTATCAGTAATTGCAATAAAATGATATTAAGTACAGTCTTACTATTACGTCAAAAACCACGTGCAGTCTATTGCCGGACTGGTTAAATTTGAAATCGGAAGATGCAGCGGTTTTTTGAATGAACTCGTGATTAGAGTAGACAGTGATTCATTTACTCGTTCGATCGTGTGAAATATTTTGGGATGTTGCATACAGAGAAATGTACAACTGTTTTTTTTTTCTTTTTTTTTCTACGACAGTTAATTATTTTGTAAATTTTCGTAGATGATAAATAAAATGAATACATTTGATTTGCTAGTGTTTATTAGCACATATTTTTAAATTTTTCGTATACGGAAAATTAAAATGTAATTAAAATAAAATAAAGTTAATTAAATGATTAAAAAAAAAAGAAAATCCTACACTATAATTTTTAAACTAATTCAAGCATAAATTATGGCTACACTGTAAAAAAAAATTGGGAAAGTTACAAAAATTTTTCTAGTAGAATTGTATTCCAAGAACTTTTTATGTAACGGCAACAATAAAAATTCATGTAACAGATACAGATTTGCACTTTGAATCAAACAAATTTTAAGGTTACTAAGAATTTCTTTGGGAAATCGTATTCCAAGAACTTTTTAAGTGACGATAACTAGCATTATAGATGAAATTTTAGTAAAGTTACCAAAATTTTAGTAAATTGTTTTGTAAAGTTACAGATGGTTTTAATTTTGCTTACAAGTTTTGTAGATTGACATCATTTTCTTGTACAGTGTACACATAAAATTTTAGTAAGCATAAGAGATTTCGGATAATTTAGATTACTAAGGTTACAGATTTTTTTTACAGTGTATTTTGATATATATATATATATATTTAAACTATATATGAAATCAGAGTGACCGGATTTTCGGGCATCACTATTATCTGAGAGAAAATCTAGTTCTGTTAAATCGCCGAAATGTCCAATTAAATAAAGCAACAGTTTCTTCATTAAAGTACCGGTATCCAAAAAAGCCGGAGACTTGACAGTTCTGTGACAGTCACTAGAAGCATAACACTAACTTAATATCTGCGAAAAGAGATAAAAATATATTTACAACACAAGACAAATAAATACTTTTGTCTATTCAGATCAACATGTTTCACCGCTCTGATAGCGACAATATCAAGATTTATACTGATGAAAATATTTTCGCAAAAACTTTTAAATTAAAAAACTGGTAAACAAAAATCACCGGATCGCATGCATAATGAAATCAACTGCAATATTAAAAATGAATGTATATAAACATGAGTTATTTTATTACTATTATTTCATTATTCTGCTGGACATCTCTTTTTAAATATTAGAAAGATTCATAGAAGCTGAATCATTCACTGCGCAAAAAGTTCTCTATTGATGCTCGGCTATATACTGATTATCTTTTACTTACACATCATACGTAGTATAGGGTAAGTCTTGCAATTTTGACGGATTTGTACGTTTCAGACATTGGAGATTCCGAAAAGCATATTTTTAGAAATTTTTTTGCCGTCCGTCTATCTATCTGTAAACGCTCTATCTCACGAACAAATTGAGATAGAGACTTGAAATTTAGTAACATAGATAAGTAGGAATGGGATGAAGCCTATTTAATGTCAGTAACCTCAATTATCCGGAACTATTTTTTCGGACACTCGAAATATTCGTTCTGATGAAAGGTACATAAAAAATTTCGATTTTTTTTTATTTAAAAAAATTAATATAAAAGACAATAAAGAAACATAAATTTTGCATAAAAAATTAAGTCGATCGGATAATGAGTTGTCGAGATCATGTTTTCCACACTCTACGATTTTTCATGACCCTGTATTTCATTCAAATTTCAATTAAAAAATATATTTTAATTAAAAATGGAACGCTTGATCTAACGCAGTAAATTGTTAGTTAATATACTTATCATTTTTGGAGTTATAAGGATGCTTCTTTTACGCAATTCCCTGTTACATGGTTTTATTTTTATATTTTATAGTATGCATATCGATGATGGATATTACGGTGCCCCCCTCCCAATGGCTATTTTTTTAAAATACATTTTTATTATGATTCAGTATATATTATCATCTGCAGCTTTAATGTATCTGCCTTTTTGTCTGTTTTTCTCTATTAAACCTTCGCATAAAAGAAAATAAAAGTTCGGATAGATGTGAAATTTACATACGCTATTAAGATAGATAACATTAAAGCTAGTTCTTATAAGGACGCACAGAAACACGAACACATTATCATTTAAGTTTTCCATATAAAGGTTCAAATTATTAGGGATTCAACTGTGCATTCAGATAAAGTATGATATTTTTCTTAATTCAAAGGATAATTGTATCTTATACTTTTTTTTTTTACTTTCTTCTATCTTTACAAGAAGAAAGTATTGGATTCGTGAAAATTTTCAAATTCCGTATTTCAACGGATTTACCCTTTTAAGGGGTGAGAGATCAAGAAAAACATGTTTTTGCAAAATGTTTGTCAGTCTCTATGTGACACAGATTTTGTGAGTGCTTTATCTCAAGAACTAATGAGCGGAATTTAATAAAACTTTAGATTCAGTTAACCCCTAATGTAAATTTTTGCTGATAACTTTTTGGTGTACATCGCTCAATAGGTATACGCAGCCTTTTTCATAATTTCCGCAATAGCTGTATTATCGCAAGAACTAATACACAGATTTTCATAAAACCTCAGATTCAGTAGGTCCTTGATATAATTTATCGCTAATTACTTTTTTATATAAATCGCACAGCAAGTGGCACTGCTATACTGCATTATTCATGAATATTGAAATAACTCTATTCAAGAACTAATGCCCAAATTTTCATCAAATTTCAGATTCTGTATAGTCCCTAATATAAATTAGTATCTTTTAGTTTTTAGTGTGAATCTACCGACAGAGAGCGTTGTTATACTGTATTTTCCCCGATTTCCACAATAGATGTATCTCAAGAATTAATGCATGAATTTGCATCAAAATCCAGATTCCATTAATTCCTGGTACAAATTGTTCTTAATTAGTATTTGGAGTGAATCGCTCAACAGATGTCGTTGATAAGCAAAATTTTTTGCGATATTTGCTGTAGCTCTATTTTAAGAACTAATGCACGAATTTTCATCAAACCTCAGATTCAGTTAGAAGTTGACATAAATTTTTGCTGATTAGATTTTAGTGTACATTATCTAATAGGTGACGCTAATATGCATAGATGCCAACATCTCTTAATTATTCCGGAGTCTCATCCAAAATTTGCATGCTGAAACCGGAAAGAATATATAAGAAAATGTGTGTTGTTTCTATGATGTATGTTCTCGATTTCATTTTGAAATTTTTCGTTAAATAAAATTTCCGGTTGAAAACATATTCATCTTGGAACAGACTCCGGAATAATTAAGAAATGTTGGCATCTATATAATATGGTGCATATTTCAGAAAGTATTAACATTTATAAGATAGAAGGAAGTTTGGGGATTGCCACATCCGACTAGTTCATAAGATGGCATAAAAAATTCAAGTACATAAAAAAAAATCATATTTTGTCATACTAGGTACACAAAAGGTAACTCTAACTTTTAAAATTATACACTGTAAAAAATCAATAGGCCAGATTACAACACAACGTGCGGGTAAAAAAATCGCCATCAACTTGTGTTGTAAATTTCAAGTATGCTGTAAATGAACGCGTGCTTGAATTTTCAAGAACGTTTATGTAATTTTACGACACAGTGTGTTGTAAATTTCAAGTATGTTGTAAATGAATGTGTGCTTGAATTTTTCAAGAGAGAGGTATAATTTTACAACACAGTGTGTTGTAAATTTCAAGAGTGCTGTAAATGAAGATGTGCTTGAATTTTCAAGTACGGTCATGTAATTTTGCAACACAATGTGTTGTAATTTTCAAGTATGGTGTAAATGAAAGCGTGCTTGAATTTTCAAGTACGGTGATGTAATTTTACGACACAGTGTGTTGTAATTTTCAAGTACGGTGTAAATGAAATCGTGCTTGAATTTTCAAGTATGGTGGTGTAATTTTACCACATTGTGTGTTGTAAACTTCATGTTTGTTGTAAATGTATGCGTGCTTGAAAATTCTCGCACGGAATTGTAAATTTACAAAATAATATGTTGTAAATGAATATGCGCTTGAATTTTCAAGCACGATGATGTATTTTTACTGCACTAAATCTTTTAATTTTTAAAATTTGTCTTAAATGAATTTTCAATCACAGCGATGTAATTTTACAGTATTGTATGTGTAGATTAAATGCATCTCCGAGTTAAATACTATTTAATACATTATAAAAATTTCAGAGAGGGGGGGGGGGGAGAGTTTCGGTGTATTTTGAGGAAGAGCAATTTTCAAGTTTTTACGAGCCGCTCACGTAGATACACCATAGAAAAATTACATTTTATATTATGAATATTTTCCCTCTCTCCCCCCCCCCCCCAATTTGGGCAAATTGGAAGGGCACTTTATGAACTTTTTTGAAATCGTATAGCATTTTCATCATTTTACACCAGACTTCTTTACTGTTCCGATGAGTAGTATTTATAATGTATAAAAATTTCAAAGAGGGGGGGGGGGAGTTGCATTCTGGAGGTCGCGATTGTAATTTTGCTTATTTCTTCACTTCATTTCAATTTTTAAAAGGCTATAACTTTGCTTCTATGGGAGCTACAGCGGAGGGGGGGGGATTCTAGCATAGCTTACTTTTCCTCGGCGTTCTTTTTGCTATTTCAGTTTTCAAGTGTTTCTCATAGGACCGTTTTGGGGTAACGGATAGGGGGGCATTCTCATTTTTTGATGTAATATGTCTATTGAAAGCTTATGATTCATACATTACAAATCTAGCACAAAAAAATCTCCCGTCATTCTGGGTCACGATTTATAATGAGTTAAAATTTAAATTTCTCAAACTTCTTCAAGGTTTTCGCTAAATTGGCATCTGAAAGAAATCGTGCCAATGTGATGTATGTATGACATCTGTGCCATATAAATATTATTCAGTATTTTTTATGGCAATTTTTGTATATAAAATAATTTGCATTATTTTTCATGTACAATAGCGCATTAAATGAAAATTAAAATTTTTGTAGTAGTAGTTTATAATAATGAATAAAAAACACTTTATTTAAAAATATTTCATACATATACATGACGTCATTTCCTTTGTCGCCTCTCTCATGGAGCTAATAAGAATTCCATGCTTCTCAACAATCAACTAATCAAAACTACTCGCGAAGAATGCTCAATTGCCTACATAGTATATAGTTAGAAATGTTATTTTTTCTTTTGTGTATAACATCATGAAGAAGCTTTGCATGCGAAATTAAATGACGCTAAAAAAACAAATACCGTCGTTTTTTTTTTTTTTTTTTTTTTTTAAGAAATTAATTAAGTGTTTATTTTTTTTATGGATCAGACTGAGCAATATAACTTCTATTTTAGTGTATGGGAATCGCGTACTGTAAATATTGAGTTGGATGTAACTGATTTTCCTATAAACATTTTATCTTCTAGTTATAATTTGAGAATTTCGTACCAGGCCAGTATTTTAAATATATAGAAGAACATCTGGTGGATTCTCTCTTAATAAATACTTTGCAAATATTAAATATTATATAAAATGTGTATAAGTTATATTTTAGATTTATGTTCTTTTTTGCCTTTACATTGTTCTTAAATTATGAAATATAATTGGATGGTAAAAAAAAAAAAAAAATATTCTAATATTTTTATTTTATCTAAAAAAAGAGTGAAAAACTCCAGAGAGATTGTACTTATCTTTAGGGGAATTCTCGGTTTTGTACTCGTAGAATTTTAAAAACCCATAAATGAATAGATATCCTATTGATGCAAATTAAATATGGTAATGGTTAGACAGAAAGAGTATAAAATTTTTCCACATTTTTAAAAGGTATATCCATTTGTAATTAGTGTAATAAATCACAACCAAACAAAAAGTTTTGTTAGAAATGTTGAAAGAATTTGTCTATATCTTATTTTATGTACAAAAAATATTACTATTTGAAATTAACATAATCGAATTGTCTTTTATTATTTTCTAATATTTAATATATAATATAATAGCTCTGTAAGTAATAAAACATTAAATTCTATAAAAGCTTACTCAACTAGCAAAATACATATTTGAACACTGGTATGATTCTGAAAGCAGTAATAACATTGTTCAACAAATTTTAATGAGCTTTCTTTCTCTTGTTGTATGTTAAGCAAAAATTTTTATCACCTTCTACAATTTTGCAAAATTTTAATTTCAATTTTTTAATTACACTTTCATTTTATTGATAATAACATCAAATAAACATGTTATTTGTGTTTAACATGTTGAGTACCACAACAATCACTGGTGACAGATATTGAACTTTCCATTTAGTCACCCCAATGTTTGACAGTGGTATAGAATATCATATAAAACAAAATATATATATATATTGTTTTAAGTAATTGTTTAAAATTCATTTAAAATTTACTTAACTTATTTATTAGAAGATTATTATCCATATATATTAGTCAGCTTAAACGGAAACTTCAGAGTTAGTCATCGATGACTGACGTGACACTCAGTAGTAGGAAAAGGAGAGTTTAAGCTCAGCCGCAGGGACCAGGGACCGTGCCTCCTGCTCCTCCGGCTGTCCCGCCTGCTCCTCCGGCTGCCCCGCCTGCTCCTCCGGCTGCCCCGCCTGGCCCCTCCTGCGGTGCCTCCTGCGCCCACCGTGCCACCACCGTCCCTCCTACCCCCCACTATGCATCCCCCTCCACGAACGCCTCCTAGTGGAAAAAAGGAACATTCTATTCTAACAGGATAGGTGATCAACCTTCCCTAATTAAAAATATTACCAATCACATCTCAACTCGGAATCCTACTATATGATGAAGATTAAATTTATATTTGAATTTTGAACAACCATAATTTTAATGAGTATTATTAATTAAGCGAAACACTGGAAAAATCTCAGTTTTTAACCATTTTATTTAGATTTCTTCAACTACAAGATAAGATTATCAATTTAACTCAAGAAAGTTAAACATATATTTGAATTTTGCTTCATAGACATCTTAATGAGTAGTATTAATTAAGTAAAAACAATAGAAAATATCCAGTTTTATAGAAAAAGACTGATTTCTTACAATTTTTATCAACTATATGATCATTGTAACGACTTAAAAGTTGAAAGTTAAACATGTATCCTAGTTTTTCAACAACTATAGCCTTAATGAGTATCGTTAATTAAGTAAAAAAACAATGGAAAATATCAAGTTTTATGGAAAAAGACTGATCTCTTACGATTTTTATCAACTTAAGAGAGAAAACTTAAACATACATTTCAGTTTTTCAACAGCTATAACCTTAATGAGCATTCATAATTAAGTAAAAAACAATGGAAAATATCGATTTTTATAGAAAAAGGCTGATTTCTTACGATTTTTATCAACTGCAACATCAGTGTATCGACTTACAAGTTGAAAGTTAAACATGCATTCTAGTTTTTCAACAGCTATAATCTTAATGAGTATCGTTAATTAAGTAAAAAACAATGGAAAATATCAAGTTTTATAGAAAAAGACTGATTTCTTACGATTTTTTCAACTCAAACTTCAGACTATCAATTTGGTAGAAAGAAATTTAAGCATGCATTCGAGTTTTGGACAACCATTTCCTTCATGAACATTATTAATTAAGCAAAACAACAGAAAATATTAAATTTTTAACTGATTTCTTCATATTTATTTTTTTTTTTATATATATATAAAATCAGAATACACAACTTAAAATAGAAATTTAAACATATTTTTTAATTTTTGAACAGTCGTTACCTCAAAGAATTTCAATAATTAAACAATTAACAAAGGAAACTAATGATTTTTTAACGAAAAAAGACGAATTAAACGAATTTGGTTAACTTTTACTCTAAATGGAAATTTCATCATACTTTTATATACTAACTAAGTAGAATTTTAATGCATAAACGAACACATTTCAGTAAATATTCAACGCACACGCAAATATGAAAACAACACCTGCTTCTTGTGACGTCATATTGAAACCAAAAGTTATTCCTCCGAAGTCCCTCACCATACCTTTTCACCCCCATCTCCCCCAATTTTTTACCTTAGGTAGGGAAATGGACAATGCAATGACCTCTCATTCTTGTATATTTAGAAGTCTGGGAGAAAAAAAGAGAAATTTTATACACTCCAATTTCATAACAGTTACCGCAATATCCCAAAATTTGAATTTTGGAAGACATAATCAGTATAATTAATTAAACAAAATAATAAAAATATTATTTTTTAAGATGAAAAGGTGAATTTAAGCGAATTTGATTAGTTTTACAATAGTCTTTTGAACAACAACTTGGAAATATAGATTTCTAACAGAAGAATTAAACGTATATTTTAATTTTAACAACAAAAACTTAACAAGTATCATTAATTCAACAAAAATAAATATCAATTTTAAAGAAAAGACGAATTTGAATAATTTTACACTAGTATTTTCAAAAGCAACATAGAAATATCAATACTTATTCACATATTTCACTTATTCACTGTATTCAGTACTATATTTAATAAATATGGATACAATTTAAGAATTTTCTAATCTATAATTAAATATTAGCTGTATATTTAATGTTACCCATGTTTTCAACATTAGTTCAAAATCGTGAATTTTGTATTTTAAATACCATGTATTCAGGTTCAGATTATTTTCACTTGAAATCATACAGAATTTTTTAACAGAGTTTGTTTTTGAAATCATTGAAGCAACTGTATTTAATATTTTTAACACCAATTTTCTAAGATTTTCTAGCATTTTCCGATTATACATTCTTCAGAAGTACATTTCTAAATGTTACAATCACTTTACATATCGAAAAGATATCATTGAAGCAACTGTATTTAATATTTTTAATACCAATTTTCTAAGATTTTTTAACATTTTCCGGTTATACATTCCTCAAAAGTTATTATTACGTATTCTAAACAATAGAAAATATTAATTTTAAGAATAAAAAGACGAATTTAAACAAATTTTATTAGTTTTACACTATTTTTTCTCACCTCCAACACGGATATATCAATTTTAACAGAAGAATTAAACGTATATTTTAGTTTTTAACAACAAAAATGTAATAAGTATCATTAATTAAACAAAAAAAAATATCAATTTTCAAGAAAAGACAATTTTTTACACAAATTTTCAACTTTGAAATACATTTGCTTACATATATTGTTACAGTATATTACTAAACTTAAACTTTTTAAAAAGTTTGAATGTCTTTACAAAGGTTCATACTTATATTTTTCACGTCTTGACTGCATTCGAAATCTTACAATAAAAGTATACTTTTATTATTATTATTATTATTATTCTAGAAAACCTAAAAAATCGTTTCTTGCTGCTTTAGACACTTGACATATTAAAACTACTCTACCCATATAATTAATCAAATTAGGACATGATTCATCTTACACTTCAAAATTTCTGAATTTTTACAATACTTATTTTCATCAAACTTTATTCTTGATCCTATATATTTTAATAGCACAGAATTTTAACATCTGTTTTTATCTACTTATCAAAAAATTATTAAAACACCCAACAACATTTTCCAAATATGAATATTATCTTTACAATTTAATAATGCAAAACATACACGAATACAAAGTTTAATTTTTACAAACATTTCATATTTCAAATCAAACTATTCGAAATTTTCACAACATAAGAGCAAACATTAGACGAACTTTTTAACATTAATATTGCTTACATCTTTTCAACATAACTTTTAACTATGATAATTATCCATTTTTAGGTTGATTGTCGAAAAACTGTAACTGAAATTACATAAACTTAATGTAAAAAACCATGTTCTCACACAATTTCTTGAAATTCAACAAAGAATTGACTATTACTCCAATACTTATCTACTTCAATCTCGACTCTCGATAGTATATAGATATTGCATCATTACATACTTACAACTCTTTTCAAACGTTTATCAGAAAATCAAGTCAATCAAAGTCTAGTAGTTATTACATACCTGTTCCTCAGAAATATTACTATCATATGAAACAGTAAAGAAAATTAATAGATATTTAATATTTAATAACTTCATACGTGAAATTACTGCTGAATAAGAATACTAATAATCAAAAAAATCAACTGTTGGACAAAAAATAGTACAGATTACCGAAAATTCAAATCATTTTTTCTACAAAAATTACAAAAATTAACAAATGAATGACAAGTTAGAGAAATAACTAAAAAAAAAAAAAAAATAATGAACATATTTACAAATTTATTAAAATCACACCTTTTTCTGGATTACAAACCACAATTTCTTGAAAAATTTAACACCGAATTTGTAAGATTTTAATCCTAGTATTACATACACTCAATAAATATTCAAAATTAACAAAAAATAATTTTTTAGTCTCATTAATAAGCAGAAATTCTATATTAAAAGAATATTTTCATAGTAGTACTTATAAAAATGAGAGTTTACAAACTGATTTTCATAATTTTATCACATTTAAACTTAATATTTTACATAAAACATTATTTAATCAAATTTTATGCTTTCTAATTCAGTAAAATTCAATACTTTTTAGTTTTTAAACCAATACCACAATATTTATTTACATCAAACTTGATTCTTCACCTTTTATATTTCCACATTACACACGTGAGATAAATACTAACTTGGATCAGGAGTTGAAGTCAATTGATTCCATTCGATTTTCATCATGTACGCATTGCTCCTACACGAAATTTCTTACTGCTATAATCATCTAATGTATTAAAACTAATCTACTCATATTTTTAATCAATTCATCAGATGTTTCATCTCGCACTTCTGAATTATCGTGCATCAAGTTGCTTAAAATATAAATACTATCTTTATAGTTTTAATGATATATAGTATACATGGTTTATCTTGAGTTAGCACTTCCATAGTATTAATCAAATTATATGTTTCATCTTGCACTTGATCTTAATGTTTTCATCTTGCATCTGAATTATCGTCCATCGAGTTTTTTAAATAATAATATATTTATAGTTTTTGATTATACATAGCATGTACAAATACAATCTTTAATTTTAACATTTCATATTTCAAATAACCTATTTCCGAAACCAAGCTATGTGAATTTTACCACAATGCTTATTATCATAGAATAATTTGTGTTTCACACTTTTCTAAAAATTATCAGATATGTACCCCTCAGAGAAATTACTATCATATGAATAAATGAAGAAAATTTAATTTATATTAAATGTACACGAAATTGATTGCAATATACATGTATTTAATAAAAATAAATAGGCGATTATTTATACATTAAACCTTTACTAAATATATATTTCTTTCATTATACAGATGTTTCAACAAGATGAATCAAAACAGCAGCAAACTTCAGAAATTAATGACCCGAATGATTCATCCCTAACACAAGTAGCGTTAACGAATAACACATATGTGAGTACTTATATGAGAAATACTAGAATTCGTATATGAAACGTAATTAGAGTAAATACAAAATGATTTGTCTTACTACCTACACTTTAACAAGTGCTTTTTACCTATATTATTGAAGAGAATCCTAACTGTGTCCATTTATTTCTACTACAGATGTGCTCTATTTGCTACAAACACTTCTTAAGTAAATGGAATTTAACAGAACATACAAAAATCTATACAGATGAAAAACCTTACACTTGGAAAGATTACCATAAATGCTGTTTTCAAGGAGACGTGAATCAAAAATACACACATCATCATATAAAGCATCATCAGATATATGTAAACTTAGCGAAGATATTCAAAAATTAGTCAGACTTTTGAAGAATTTAGAAATAAAGGAAGATATTTAGGCTATTTATCCATCATATTTTCACAACATTTACCACAATATCTCAAACTTAAAATTTGGAAGACATACACACTGCTGAAAAGTAATTTTGTGATTCTTCTAACCAGTATGAATGTATAGATGTTATTTTGCAGTGTATTCTTTAAATGCTCACATTAAATATTCTTTTATATGCATATATCGTTGTGTTTATTTTTCTAATACCCATTATATTAATGAAATACATAACATTTTAAGTGAAATAACACTCTCACAACTTAAAAAATGCATAAGAACATACAAAAATAAACAGATGTATGAAAAAATATGCAAGTTTACAAAATATTTTCATTGTTTTCTAGAAATATTAACAAAAAATATTTACAATATGAAAAAATTGTAAAAGTGAAAAGAAAAAACATAAATGTAAAAACAAAAACCACAAAGTGAAAAACTCATAACAAAGTTTTTGAAAAAAAATATTTACAACAAAATTTTTTTTACAAAAACCAAAACTTCCAAAAATATTTTTTTCAAAAAATTTTTTTTTCAAAAACATTTTTTACAAAAAAATTTTTTTTCAAAATAAGTTTTTACAAAAGTAAAAAAAAGAAAATCACAACGTTAAAAAAATGAAAAATTTTTGTTAAAAAAAGTGTAAAAAAATTGCAAAAAAATGTTGCAAAAATTTCAAAAAAAGTTATGAAAAAAGTCTCAAAAATTTTGTTGTTTTTAATAGCAAATGCAATGGTTTCGCCATTGCATACTGCATTAAAACCAACGAAATTTTTGAGACTTTTTTCATAACTTTTTTTGAAATTTTTGCAACATTTTTTTGCAATTTTTTTACACTTTTTTTAACAAAAATTTTTCATTTTTTTAACGTTGTGATTTTCTTTTTTTTACTTTTGTAAAAACTTATTTTGAAAAAAAAATTTTTTGTAAAAAATGTTTTTGAAAAAAAAATTTTTTGAAAAAAATATTTTTGGAAGTTTTGGTTTTTGTAAAAAAAATTTTGTTGTAAATATTTTTTTTCAAAAACTTTGTTATGAGTTTTTCACTTTGTGGTTTTTGTTTTTACATTTATGTTTTTTCTTTTCACTTTTACAATTTTTTCATATTGTAAATATTTTTTGTTAATATTTCTAGAAAACAATGAAAATATTTTGTAAACTTGCATATTTTTTCATACATCTGTTTATTTTTGTATGTTCTTATGCATTTTTTAAGTTGTGAGAGTGTTATTTCACTTAAAATGTTATGTATTTCATTAATATAATGGGTATTAGAAAAATAAACACAACGATATATGCATATAAAAGAATATTTAATGTGAGCATTTAAAGAATACACTGCAAAATAACATCTATACATTCATACTGGTTAGAAGAATCACAAAATTACTTTTCAGCAGTGTGTATGTCTTCCAAATTTTAAGTTTGAGATATTGTGGTAAATGTTGTGAAAATATGATGGATAAATAGCCTAAATATCTTCCTTTATTTCTAAATTCTTCAAAAGTCTGACTAATTTTTGAATATCTTCGCTAAGTTTACATATATCTGATGATGCTTTATATGATGATGTGTGTATTTTTGATTCACGTCTCCTTGAAAACAGCATTTATGGTAATCTTTCCAAGTGTAAGGTTTTTCATCTGTATAGATTTTTGTATGTTCTGTTAAATTCCATTTACTTAAGAAGTGTTTGTAGCAAATAGAGCACATCTGTAGTAGAAATAAATGGACACAGTTAGGATTCTCTTCAATAATATAGGTAAAAAGCACTTGTTAAAGTGTAGGTAGTAAGACAAATCATTTTGTATTTACTCTAATTACGTTTCATATACGAATTCTAGTATTTCTCATATAAGTACTCACATATGTGTTATTCGTTAACGCTACTTGTGTTAGGGATGAATCATTCGGGTCATTAATTTCTGAAGTTTGCTGCTGTTTTGATTCATCTTGTTGAAACATCTGTATAATGAAAGAAATATATATTTAGTAAAGGTTTAATGTATAAATAATCGCCTATTTATTTTTATTAAATACATGTATATTGCAATCAATTTCGTGTACATTTAATATAAATTAAATTTTCTTCATTTATTCATATGATAGTAATTTCTCTGAGGGGTACATATCTGATAATTTTTAGAAAAGTGTGAAACACAAATTATTCTATGATAATAAGCATTGTGGTAAAATTCACATAGCTTGGTTTCGGAAATAGGTTATTTGAAATATGAAATGTTAAAATTAAAGATTGTATTTGTACATGCTATGTATAATCAAAAACTATAAATATATTATTATTTAAAAAACTCGATGGACGATAATTCAGATGCAAGATGAAAACATTAAGATCAAGTGCAAGATGAAACATATAATTTGATTAATACTATGGAAGTGCTAACTCAAGATAAACCATGTATACTATATATCATTAAAACTATAAAGATAGTATTTATATTTTAAGCAACTTGATGCACGATAATTCAGAAGTGCGAGATGAAACATCTGATGAATTGATTAAAAATATGAGTAGATTAGTTTTAATACATTAGATGATTATAGCAGTAAGAAATTTCGTGTAGGAGCAATGCGTACATGATGAAAATCGAATGGAATCAATTGACTTCAACTCCTGATCCAAGTTAGTATTTATCTCACGTGTGTAATGTGGAAATATAAAAGGTGAAGAATCAAGTTTGATGTAAATAAATATTGTGGTATTGGTTTAAAAACTAAAAAGTATTGAATTTTACTGAATTAGAAAGCATAAAATTTGATTAAATAATGTTTTATGTAAAATATTAAGTTTAAATGTGATAAAATTATGAAAATCAGTTTGTAAACTCTCATTTTTATAAGTACTACTATGAAAATATTCTTTTAATATAGAATTTCTGCTTATTAATGAGACTAAAAAATTATTTTTTGTTAATTTTGAATATTTATTGAGTGTATGTAATACTAGGATTAAAATCTTACAAATTCGGTGTTAAATTTTTCAAGAAATTGTGGTTTGTAATCCAGAAAAAGGTGTGATTTTAATAAATTTGTAAATATGTTCATTATTTTTTTTTTTTTTTTAGTTATTTCTCTAACTTGTCATTCATTTGTTAATTTTTGTAATTTTTGTAGAAAAAATGATTTGAATTTTCGGTAATCTGTACTATTTTTTGTCCAACAGTTGATTTTTTTGATTATTAGTATTCTTATTCAGCAGTAATTTCACGTATGAAGTTATTAAATATTAAATATCTATTAATTTTCTTTACTGTTTCATATGATAGTAATATTTCTGAGGAACAGGTATGTAATAACTACTAGACTTTGATTGACTTGATTTTCTGATAAACGTTTGAAAAGAGTTGTAAGTATGTAATGATGCAATATCTATATACTATCGAGAGTCGAGATTGAAGTAGATAAGTATTGGAGTAATAGTCAATTCTTTGTTGAATTTCAAGAAATTGTGTGAGAACATGGTTTTTTACATTAAGTTTATGTAATTTCAGTTACAGTTTTTCGACAATCAACCTAAAAATGGATAATTATCATAGTTAAAAGTTATGTTGAAAAGATGTAAGCAATATTAATGTTAAAAAGTTCGTCTAATGTTTGCTCTTATGTTGTGAAAATTTCGAATAGTTTGATTTGAAATATGAAATGTTTGTAAAAATTAAACTTTGTATTCGTGTATGTTTTGCATTATTAAATTGTAAAGATAATATTCATATTTGGAAAATGTTGTTGGGTGTTTTAATAATTTTTTGATAAGTAGATAAAAACAGATGTTAAAATTCTGTGCTATTAAAATATATAGGATCAAGAATAAAGTTTGATGAAAATAAGTATTGTAAAAATTCAGAAATTTTGAAGTGTAAGATGAATCATGTCCTAATTTGATTAATTATATGGGTAGAGTAGTTTTAATATGTCAAGTGTCTAAAGCAGCAAGAAACGATTTTTTAGGTTTTCTAGAATAATAATAATAATAATAATAAAAGTATACTTTTATTGTAAGATTTCGAATGCAGTCAAGACGTGAAAAATATAAGTATGAACCTTTGTAAAGACATTCAAACTTTTTAAAAAGTTTAAGTTTAGTAATATACTGTAACAATATATGTAAGCAAATGTATTTCAAAGTTGAAAATTTGTGTAAAAAATTGTCTTTTCTTGAAAATTGATATTTATTTTTGTTTAATTAATGATACTTATTACATTTTTGTTGTTAAAAACTAAAATATACGTTTAATTCTTCTGTTAAAATTGATATATCCGTGTTGGAGGTGAGAAAAAATAGTGTAAAACTAATAAAATTTGTTTAAATTCGTATTTTTATTCTTAAAATTAATATTTTCTATTGTTTAGAATACGTAATAATAACTTTTGAGGAATGTATAACCGGAAAATGTTAAAAAATCTTAGAAAATTGGTATTAAAAATATTAAATACAGTTGCTTCAATGATATCTTTTCGATATGTAAAGTGATTGTAACATTTAGAAATGTACTTCTGAAGAATGTATAATCGGAAAATGCTAGAAAATCTTAGAAAATTGGTGTTAAAAATATTAAATACAGTTGCTTCAATGATTTCAAAAACAAACTCTGTTAAAAAATTCTGTATGATTTCAAGTGAAAATAATCTGAACCTGAATACATGGTATTTAAAATACAAAATTCACGATTATGAACTAATGTTGAAAACATGGGTAACATTAAATATACAGCTAATATTTAATTATAGATTAGAAAATTCTTAAATTGTATCCATATTTATTAAATATAGTACTGAATACAGTGAATAAGTGAAATATGTGAATAAGTATTGATATTTCTATGTTGCTTTTGAAAATACTAGTGTAAAATTATTCAAATTCGTCTTTTCTTTAAAATTGATATTTATTTTTGTTGAATTAATGATACTTGTTAAGTTTTTGTTGTTAAAATTAAAATATACGTTTAATTCTTCTGTTAGAAATCTATATTTCCAAGTTGTTGTTCAAAAGACTATTGTAAAACTAATCAAATTCGCTTAAATTCACCTTTTCATCTTAAAAAATAATATTTTTATTATTTTGTTTAATTAATTATACTGATTATGTCTTCCAAAATTCAAATTTTGGGATATTGCGGTAACTGTTATGAAATTGGAGTGTATAAAATTTCTCTTTTTTTCTCCCAGACTTCTAAATATACAAGAATGAGAGGTCATTGCATTGTCCATTTCCCTACCTAAGGTAAAAAATTGGGGGAGATGGGGGTGAAAAGGTATGGTGAGGGACTTCGGAGGAATAACTTTTGGTTTCAATATGACGTCACAAGAAGCAGGTGTTGTTTTCATATTTGCGTGTGCGTTGAATATTTACTGAAATGTGTTCGTTTATGCATTAAAATTCTACTTAGTTAGTATATAAAAGTATGATGAAATTTCCATTTAGAGTAAAAGTTAACCAAATTCGTTTAATTCGTCTTTTTTCGTTAAAAAATCATTAGTTTCCTTTGTTAATTGTTTAATTATTGAAATTCTTTGAGGTAACGACTGTTCAAAAATTAAAAAATATGTTTAAATTTCTATTTTAAGTTGTGTATTCTGATTTTATATATATATAAAAAAAAATAAATAAATATGAAGAAATCAGTTAAAAATTTAATATTTTCTGTTGTTTTGCTTAATTAATAATGTTCATGAAGGAAATGGTTGTCCAAAACTCGAATGCATGCTTAAATTTCTTTCTACCAAATTGATAGTCTGAAGTTTGAGTTGAAAAAATCGTAAGAAATCAGTCTTTTTCTATAAAACTTGATATTTTCCATTGTTTTTTACTTAATTAACGATACTCATTAAGATTATAGCTGTTGAAAAACTAGAATGCATGTTTAACTTTCAACTTGTAAGTCGATACACTGATGTTGCAGTTGATAAAAATCGTAAGAAATCAGCCTTTTTCTATAAAAATCGATATTTTCCATTGTTTTTTACTTAATTATGAATGCTCATTAAGGTTATAGCTGTTGAAAAACTGAAATGTATGTTTAAGTTTTCTCTCTTAAGTTGATAAAAATCGTAAGAGATCAGTCTTTTTCCATAAAACTTGATATTTTCCATTGTTTTTTTACTTAATTAACGATACTCATTAAGGCTATAGTTGTTGAAAAACTAGGATACATGTTTAACTTTCAACTTTTAAGTCGTTACAATGATCATATAGTTGATAAAAATTGTAAGAAATCAGTCTTTTTCTATAAAACTGGATATTTTCTATTGTTTTTACTTAATTAATACTACTCATTAAGATGTCTATGAAGCAAAATTCAAATATATGTTTAACTTTCTTGAGTTAAATTGATAATCTTATCTTGTAGTTGAAGAAATCTAAATAAAATGGTTAAAAACTGAGATTTTTCCAGTGTTTCGCTTAATTAATAATACTCATTAAAATTATGGTTGTTCAAAATTCAAATATAAATTTAATCTTCATCATATAGTAGGATTCCGAGTTGAGATGTGATTGGTAATATTTTTAATTAGGGAAGGTTGATCACCTATCCTGTTAGAATAGAATGTTCCTTTTTTCCACTAGGAGGCGTTCGTGGAGGGGGATGCATAGTGGGGGGTAGGAGGGACGGTGGTGGCACGGTGGGCGCAGGAGGCACCGCAGGAGGGGCCAGGCGGGGCAGCCGGAGGAGCAGGCGGGGCAGCCGGAGGAGCAGGCGGGACAGCCGGAGGAGCAGGAGGCACGGTCCCTGGTCCCTGCGGCTGAGCTTAAACTCTCCTTTTCCTACTACTCTCAGTGTAGCCCCTGTCCCTGCCCACGAAGACACTCGCGAGCTAATGTGATTCCTATGGGGAGGCATTTTTCTAAGAAACCTTCGCCTTTTGACATTTTAAAGTTATTTTTATTGCATTGGATAGCTGAAGTCAGTCTCAAGATGGCTACTTGATTACTTTTTCAATTTTGGTCGCAGGTATTTTTTATAAAGTTACTTTCACTTTTGGAACCGGTTTTGGAAGCGAAAGTAACTAAATAAAAAATATCTGCAACCAAAATCGAAAAAGTAATCAAGGAGCGATCTTGAGAGGAACCTCAGCTACCAATGCAAAAAAATTAGAAAATGTCAAAATGCAAAAGAGTTACTAGAAAAATGTTTGTTTACTTCAGCTAACTGTGAGGATCAACACAATTTTTTTTTCATATATTTTTTCTAATAAAATAAAATTTTGTGTTTGGTTCAGTTTTCTTAACAATGCGAAAATTAAGGTTTACTTGTCAGAGAAATAGGGGGGAGAGGGAAAGTTACTGGTCCTGCAGAGCCCTAAATTTTTTAAATTAGTGGTCTCATTGAATTTTTGATGGTCTGGGACCAGCAAAACCAACAAGGGTTTTGAATGCTTTGTATATATAGTCACCTTTGTGAAATCTGCATACTTTAGAGACAAAAGTGTTTTGGATAATTCATTCTTGTAGATTATACATCATCCCTTTGTTTACATTTTATTTTTTAAAGTCTGATTATAAATTAGGAACAAGTGTGCAAAAATTACAATAGAAAAGAAAAAAAAATTGCTATATTGATTTGATACATTTAATAAGATTAAAGAAAATTTAAATTATATGTAATATCCATAAGGAATATATTTAAATATTTATTCACTGGAAAATTGATAACATAAATGTATCTGTGCACCAAATTTAACTTTATGGGTTTAACTGTTAATGACAGTTTTCACCGTTTCCATTCCAACATGTATTGCAGATAATAGATCATTGCGGAATACACTACATGGCCACTGATGAGCGTCTACTTGCGATTTTAGGCATTTTGTTAAATATCTAGAAAAATACATAAAGGAATTATCCCGAAACTCTTAGTGTATAAATATAATACTACAAGTCATACATTTCCGTGAAGATTTTTTTCCGAAACTCCGTAGGGGACCGTCAACAAATTAAAAAAGAATGAATATCTTTTGGATAACCCTGTCAAAACTAATGTAGCAAAAGCACTCAAACTCTAGATTAGGATCAAGTGGCTTATTGTAATAAACTGTGTTCATTTTTATGCGAATAGCATGTAACTCGTAGAGAAATTAAGGTTTTTATAAAAATGGTCCCAAATTTTGCCAAGTTTTTTGCTTATAATTTGCAGCGTTCTTAAGGGGCTCAGGGGTTAAAAACTTTTCAAAAAAATCGCTTTTTTATGATCTAGTTTGATTATTCAATTAATTCTTAAATCAATGCAAAAAACCGCATAAAAATATCTGCATTTTTAACGGAGTTATAAGCATTTATGTATCGACATTTTCATAGCCGCACCCATATAATTTCAACTTTAAGTCGCGTTTTCTCAAAACTTGATTTTTGACGACTAACACCAAGATTTAAAAAAAAAACTATTTAATAGAATGCCTTTTTTTTTTTTTTTTTTTTTTTTTTTTTTTTTTTTTTTTTTTTTGCATGCATATAACATTGATATCTAAAAAATGAATTAATATATTTTAGATAGTTTAATATTTTGAGTATTTTTAATGACAAAAAAGTTGTATTTTTTAGGGGGATTTTAAATTTTCAAGTTTGAGATATTTTTTAACAATTTTTTTTAAGTGATAGTTATGTCCTTAATTCATTCTATAGCTAATGATGTTATATGCATGAAAAAAAAATTGACCCATTCCATCAAATAGTTTTTTTTTTTAATCTTGGTGTTAGTCGACAAAAATAAAGTTTTGAGAAAACGCGACTTAAAGTTGAAATTATATGGGTGTGTCTATGAAAGTGTCGATACATAAATGTTTATAACTCCGTTAAAAATGCAAATATTTTTATGCGGTTTTTTGCATTGAGTTAAGAATTAATTGAATAATCAAACTAGATCATAAAAATATCAATTTTTTGAAAAGTTTTCAACCTCTGAGCCCCCTTAATATAAAGTAACATTCTTTTCTGAAAATATGACAAATAATATTGCACACAATACCCTGTAATTAGAAGTAAAAATAATAATAAGTTTAAGAAAAATGAGTAGGTTTACTAAATAATTTTTCACTGCGCATGCATCAACGATATCAATATTTCATTTGCATTTTATGTTAGCTAAATGTATAGAGCAACTTTTGTGAAAGTCGCAAAATCATAACTTGAAAATTCTGAAAATAATCGTAAATGGAATACGTTGAAAATCCGTTATTCACAAAATGAAGCAAAAACAAAAGAGATTTTATTCAAATGTAGTAGTACGTCGAATCTTGTGTATTCTATAGTGACACTAATCAATGAATATATGGCTATAATCATTCATTGAATGTGTGGATACAACCATATGGCCATTTCCAATTTACTGATTTTTGAAATTGGCCAGTCCATTTTAGGACACCCGCTATTTGTAGTTTATATATTATTAAATATTTTGTTACAATAATTTAATTTGAATTTTGCTGCAAACCTTGCATTTAAACACAATGTAGAATTATATGCTTAATGAGGAATATTTAACAACATTGGCAAGACATTTTATTGTAGAAACAAAAAATATGTACAATTTTCTTATCAATAAAAATATATATACAATTTTTTTAAAACTACATGAATAAATACATTTTTTTAACTCTATTAATAAACATAAGAAATTAATGCTTGAATCACATTCGTAACTATGTAAAATTTACTTAAAATAAATCAATTAAATAAAAGCATTTAATAGCAATCAATTGCTATTTTCATTTTCAACAATTTTTAATGTACAGAAATCATTGCCTTATTTAAATTTCAAAAGTAAAATTTAAAATGCAAAAATTTTCTTACAAAGAAAAAAAAAAATAACGAAATAGTTCAGGTTGTATATTTCCATGAAGATTCCCCCCACCCTCCCACCCCCCCAAAAAAACCTCATGGTATCAACAAATTGAAAGAAAACTAATATATTTTCGATAACCCCATCAAAACTAACGTAGCAAAAGTGTTCAAACTGTAGATTGTTATTAAGTGGTTTATTGTAATAAACTGCGTTCATTAAAAAAAATTATAATAATAATAATAATAATAATAATAATAATAATAATAAGGTTTACATAGAAACAGTCCAAAATTTTGCCATGTCTTTTGGTTATAATTTGTAGAGTTCTGGATACAAAAAATATTCTTTTTAGAAATTATGACAAACAACATTCTAGAAAATAATCTGTAATCAAAATTAAAAAATAATAATTTGCCTCCCCTTTTGTTTCCTCTTTCAACAGGCTCAACTTTTCAGAATGTACCTAAAAATTAAATAACAAATCATTTAACTATTTAGTAAAATATGTTTGAAAATATCAATATCAGTAATGCATAAAAGTATGATTGAAATAAGCTAAAGAACAAAAATATACATTAAAAGCAACATATTGCAAGTAAACTTTTTTTTTAAATGTTTGAGTGTCAAGAATAGCTGAAGTATTTTAATAAACAAAATCTTGCGTAATTAATGCTTTATAAAGCAATTCACATTCATTCCTGTTCATTTAAGTTTCTACTTAATACTAGTATAGAAAGCAAATTTATGCTATGTAAATAATTAATATCATTCATTGTTATCATTTGCAAAGTTCTACATTAAAAAAAATATCCAATAAAAGTTTTTTCACCCCTAGCAGATAAATTATTAATCATTTTATGTTGCATTTGTCTTCCAATATTTTCTCATAACATCAGTGTGCCTGTAAGCAGATCATACAATGGAATTCTCATTGCATCTGCACATTAGAAAATATAAAATTAAAGTTTCTATACGCAAGGGAATAAAAAAAAAAGATTGACAAAAATTATTCACATAATAATTTTTTTATATATATAAATACAGCGAAACCTCTGACAACGGTCACTCCGAACAAGGGGTACCTCCGAATACCGGTCATGTTTCAGTGTTACCAAATCTCTTTTCTATAGAAAGAACATTGCACTTAAATAAAAAACAGAGGGTCGACCCTGCATTTTTTATTTTGTTTTTGTTTTTTTCTTTTATGTTATGTTTAAATACTAGAACGTCCGGAAAATGTTACCCAATCTTAATCAAAAACGTTTTAATACCAGAATTTTTATTAAAAACAATTTTATTTGTTTATTTCACCTAGATTTCTCAATAAGATTAGGAAAAAATGCTGATTCAAATTGAGATTTTTTTTATTTGACGGTGTCAAATCGATACTAGCTGGACGTTAACTACAACTGAGGTAGAGAAGAATGTGGTGATTTGATTTTTTTTTATTTAACGTCCTTACAATTTCTTTACTAATATCTATAGATTGCTAAGCAAAACTCCGTTCTTAAATATTCGTGGCGAAGGAAGGGGGATGGGTGACGGAATTTAAGTATGAGCAAGCACTAGACATTTTTATTTCTTGTCAATCCTGTTATGATATTTCTTGTCTAAGTGTAGCAGGTATTTTTCAATAAAAGGATGGATTCAAAGTGAACATTTTTTTTAATTAAGTTAGAAGTTTAACCCGTTTGCTACAAGAAATTGCTTGATTTTTAATCTTATTGCTTAATATAGCAAGTTTTTCAAAACAGAAAATTTTCTGTAATTGAATAGCGAAACTGCTCTGTTTAAAAACTAAACTTTACGCTAAAAAGTAACTGGACAGAATGAAGAAGGAAGCAGTTTCAGGGAGTTTAACTGTTAAAAATTGGGTGTAAATACACAGTTACATTATACACAAATTTCCCAAAACTTATTTTATGAGATTTTTCCATTAGCTATCTGAACCCCTCATTGTCTTAATAATTTGATTCATGTAATTATCGGAATTTAGTATTTTAAACTATAGTCTATAATAAATTATAGTCTATTTAGTATATGATAGTAAACATAGTAATCTTGTGATAATCTCAATAATTAATTTTAACAGCAAATAATTTTCGCTAATAGTTATATTTATTTGAAAATAACTATGTTGCTTTAGTACTATGCTTTCATTCAATTCTGGTTCTAAATACACTCATAAAAACAGTTATTTATGTTATTTTTTTTTAATGTGTCCATTACTGGAATTTTGTATGTTTCTATTATTTTCAAAAAAAAAATTTAATTAATATTGGAAATCATAGATCAATATAAGATCTAGATAAATATTAGATCAATATAATATTTAAAAAAAACTCGATTATAACTATTAATTAAAAGAGCAGATTTTAAAGAATTTCTTTAAGAGTGTCTGGCACATTTATGCTAGTTATATGTGTGTGTTTGCATCTTCTTATTTTATACAAAATTATTTTCTATATTTAAAAAAAAAAAAAAAAAAAAAAAGCTTAACAGTATTATTTTACAAAAATGTTTATGTTGGATAAAGTTTGGGTGTTTCAATTTATTTCTGATACTAAAACTAAAATTTGATTCTTAATGAAATTTGTGGCTGTGAGATTACCTATAAATAATGTTGATAGATTAAAACATTCACAGTAGACTCCCTCAAATTCACATAACTTGGGACCAGTGATTTTGTGGATTTTAGAATTTTGCAGATTTCTGGACATTGCTTTATTTACACTTTTTAAACAGTAATTTGAATGCAATTCATAATGCAATCAAAACTATAATGAATGCTTACAATAGTATAGTAAAATATTAAAAAAGTAATAAACTAAAATAATAAAAATTTACATAATTTTTAATATCATTAAAATATTAAAAGCAAAGGTCAAGTTAAATATCAATAATGTATGATTAAATATTCATCATAAAGATGAATTTTTTCCTAAATTATTCAGTGAAACTTGCCTCATACAAGTACTTTAGTAATGCACATCAAAATCATAAAATAAGGAAGTTTTATTTCAAGTTCAGCCAGACTTAATAACCAAAAAAAAAAAAATTTATGCATAAAAATATTTGGTAAAAAGATTGTGACTATCAGATATATCAGCATCTTGAACATTTTCAAAAATAAATGTATTCTTCCTTCATGGAAAAACATGAATTCAGTAATATTAAAAAAATTACGAATTAAAATATAATGTGAAATTTAAATAAAGCTAAAAAATTCAAAAATTTCCCCTATATCTAACCTGAAATCTTCATTGTTTACATCTGTAAATTATGTACGTATTTTAAGGAGTGTACTGTATTAAAAATATTGTAAAATTTAAGATTTTGTCATACGTATTAACTAGAAATAAATTTATCATGTGCGCCTACTGTTAGCATATTTACTTAATATATAAATTTGAATTTACTGTTCAAAAAGTCTTTTTTTATTATTCTTATTTGCATGTTTTATAACCTGGCTTAATTTTTAATAACTTAATCAAACTAAGGAGAAAAATATATTTCACAGTTGCATTTTTTTATCAACTGAAAATTTTAATGAACAAGATAAGAGCTGGATTTACCTAATTTATTTTACATTTATTGTCTTACAAAAATTGCATGTTTCATTTTGATTGTAATAGACAATACTAAACCTTACATATATTTACAAAATTGCACTTATTTTTACATTGTAGGACCAATGTTTGTTACTAAAAGTACAATTTTAAAAGCTACTGTACATAAAAATTTTATGTTTATTTACGAAACCCAGTAGTAAAATTTTATTGTTAAATTGCATTTACCAGATTGTAATGAATTATATATATATATATATAAGACCATTAATAGTAAACAATATTACTAATTGAAATTAACCATTGAATTTAATAACTTATATCACATTATATATATACATATAGTTGCTTATATTAATTTTACAATGCTATAAAAATTTCCAATATAATTAGCAGAGTTTCCCCAAGAGGGTTTCAGGGGGGTGCTCCGCCCCTCCTGCCCTTTAGTTTAAAAAATAGCGCCCCTCCTGCCCCTCATCCAAAAACTAGCGCCCCTCTTGTCGCTCATTCAAAAAAATAGCGTCCTTCTTGCCCCATATTTGAAAAAACGCAGCCCTTCAGCGATGATGCGGGCGCGCTATAAAATGTAAATCACGTAAATAATCGGCGACAAAACGCAAAAAATAGCTCTTATAACGCGTCTCACAAAACGTGTAATTTCGTCGAAAAGTTGCAAAAAAAAGTCAAATTTCACTAAAAAAAGTCGCAAAATAACGACTAATTTCCGGCAAAATTCGCGAAAAAATGGCTAATTTTGTTACCAAGTTCCATAAAAACGGCAGATTTCCTTAAATGATTGTAAAAAAATGACAAATTTTGTCCAAAAATCGCGATAAAACGGAACATTTTGTCAAACAATTCACGAAAAACGGCAATTTTCGTCCAAAAATCGCGATCAAGCGGCAGATTTCGTCAAAAGATTTGCTGACACACGGCAAATTTTGTCGAAAATAGCAATAAAACGGAAAATTCTATCAAAAGATTAGCGAAAAACGGCAGATTTCGTCAAAAGATCGCGAAAAAAAGCAAATTTCGTCTAAGAGACACACACACACACTAAACAAGTTAATGACAGAAGTGATTTTTTTCGGTTCTAAAAACTAATTTTCTTGTTTAAAAATTGTGTTTTTAATGCTCAAAAAGCGGTTTTTCTTGCTTCACAATCAAGGCGTGTAAAGACAAAATTACACCCGGGGCATAATTATAATTTGAGGCTTCCACTCCCTCCCAACTTTTTCTTGTGACAGCCCAAAAATGACGTTTGTAGCATAAATTTGGCACTCCTAAATTTCCGTGCCGGTGGCGACCTCCTCTTAGCCCCCCCCCCCCCCCTGTTCACAATCCTCTTTTGACTGTCAAAACTTTCTAAATGTGAATCCTGAAAGCATCCGTTTATGAAACAAAAAGAATCCTTTATTCAAGAAAAGTATTATTTTTTTCAATAAATCAGAACAATCTTTTAACAAAATCGGCCGTTTTTTCGCGATCTTTTAACAAAATTAGCCGATCTTTCACGAAATTTGTCATTTTTTCGCAAAAAAATCAACCGTTTTTTCGTAATTTTTACAATATTTTTTTTTAACAAATATTTTTTTTGGCAAAATTTTTGTGTTTTCTCGATTTTTGATGAAATTTCTGTTTTTACGATTTTTTGAACCACTAGATTCTAGATTCAACTCGATAAAAGTGCCCTGAAGAATGTAAAAAGTGCCCTTTTCAGAACAGTAGCGCCCTGCCCCTTTTTAAACCTGGGGGAAACTCTGTAATTAGGTTATTTTATTTTATACTTCTGCCTTCAATGTAATCTGACAATCTATCAAACAAAACCAGAAAACACGTAATAATGTTCCAGGGCATAAGGGAAAAAGGGGCTCATGATGATAAAGTTCTCTCCATTAAAATAAAAACAGTTTAATATTTTAATTCAGAGAAATTGTTAAAAATGTATTTTTTGTCTTAAATATTTGATTATAGTCGATGACAAAATCACTCTATTTATAAAAAACGCCATAATTATTAATATCTATGTTAGTAATAAATGACTAGATCCATATAACAAGGTCTTGAAATGCAAATTATTTAGATTTGTTTTGACGCAATTTTATTTACTATTTAAAGCATTCAACTTACAATTTCATCTTTTTAAAATTTATATTACAGTAGAACCCTGCTAATTCGGACCCCGTTAATCCGGATAATCCGGATCGGTTTGACCATTTTTTTTTTTTTTTTTTTTTTTTTTTTTTTTTTTTTTTCAAGTTTGAGAAGCGATTGGCTAATTTTCATAACATTAACTTGTTTCATCGTCGTATTCTGAATATATATAAAAAAAAAAAAAAAAAAAAAAAAAAATCTGACATTTTTTTGGAAGAATTAAGCAAAGTAAACATTTTTTATGTCTGTAAATATTCAATAAGTTTAACATAAAGATGATTTTCTGTAAGTATGTTTTATTTTATTTAATTTCTTTCTAATTCTCCGGATAATCCGGATTGGGTCCGGTCCCAATTAATCCGAATTATCGGGGTTTTACTGTACTTTAATAGTTAAAAGTATTTTAATAGGAAATAAGGATTTCAAGAACTTGCTATTTTTTTTAAATTCCAAAACCTTTTTAACTTGTCATCTCCTGCTCCTCTCCCCTCAGGGAAAGAAAAAAAACTTTTAAGTTATTTGATAACTGTTATTTTCTGAAATTCAGTATTTATAAAAATAATTGCATTTTGAAACAAAAATTTCTAATTATAAGAAAGATAAAAATTATCCTTTAAAATTATTATTAATATCTTAAACATTTTTTTTTTTTTTTTTTTTTTGAAAGAGGCATTTTGTTTAAGTTCTGATTCTGTATTCTAGCTACAGTCATTAAAAACAATTTTCTATTTCTTAAGGGTGTCTAATACTAAAATAGTTCACTAGAATAATTTAAGGTTTTTCTTTATTCAAATGTGCTATTACAAAAATTTTGATGCACTTTGTGAAATATTTCTTGAGATCTCCAAATTAACATGGAAACTTTTATAATTTTTTAAAAGTTATTTTATCTGGTTAATAAAATTTTATTATTATTGTTTTTTAATTTGCATAAACTCAGACTTGCATGATTTATACTAATGCAATCATACCAGTCAGGAAGCTGAAAATATTAATTACACAGTCAAAGATAAGTTCGTAGGGTTTAATACCCATTTAACCCTTTCCGGCACAGTGTGCCCGGTCTGGGATACTTAATTTTTATTCCAAACTTGCAATCGGCACTAATAAAATTTTAGTAAAATTTTCTTTTGGAATTTAAATTAAGGAATTCAGAATACCTAAAAAATTGGTCTGTCAATTCCGGTGTCAGTCGATAATTTCTCAATTTACTAACAGACTTTGCCCGTACCGGAAAGGGTTAAATAAAAACAATTAAATTACAAAAGTTGTTAAAAATCTATTTTCTGTCTTAAATGTTTTCTTATTCATGTCTGACACACACACACAAAGAGAGAGAGGGGGGGGGGGAGGGAAAAAAAGGTAATAAAATGAATACAAAATGAAATAAAAGATAATAAATTATGAAATAAGAAAATTGCAGATCAATGGTTTCAAAATTGAATTATTTTCACTGATATTTTAATGTAAAAATGACTTTAAAAAAATATATAAAGCATATTTTAACTACTTTTTCAAGTTAAAAAAAAAAAAAAAAAAAAAAAAAAAAAAAAAAAAAAACAATATGATCACAAAACTCTTACGTACCTTTAATACAGGAACATATGAGACATTTTGCTCAAATAAGGAATAATCTGATTAAAACAGGAACAGTTTCGGATCTAAATAATTTTTAACACATTCGAAAACAAAATAAGCGTTTTTCCGAAGGTTATTTATTAACAAAAAAACCTAAATAAAACATTCAAGCAGCTTCTGCACGTTACTTTTATACTTATTATACAAACATACATAAAAAATAATTTCAAATGTTTAATTAAAAACATTTTTGAAAATTCAAAAATTACATGTAAATATATAATTAATCGTAAAATGTACATTAAATAAAAAGTGTAAAATAATAAGAAGTAAAAAGCGAATAAGACTATACTTTAAAATATACATTTCTATAAAGTTAATAAATTTAATAATTTAATGTTTATATATTGTAATGTATGCAAAAACGAAATATTAAATGAGGATTATTTGATAATAATGAGCAAACTTAAATGATAACTTAGAATACATTTATCAATTAATTTGTTGGTGTTAAAATATCTGTTTTTATATCTTATGTATTAAAACATATTCCAAACTATAGATAAAATTATGAAATTAAAAGTATTTAATAATAATTAATAATAAGGAATAAAACTTAATAGTAATTTTAAATATACTGATAAAAAATGCCACTAATGTTAAAAGGATTTTGAAATTAGAAATATATATATATATTTAAATACATTGAATAAATCTATTCAATGTGTTATTTAACTTGAACTAAATATAGAATTACACAATTGAAAACTTTCTTTTCTTTTTTCCTTTTTGTTTCATTATTACTCAACAGAATTTGCGAAAACGAAGTAAAGTATAAAATAGAGTCACTGTTTCATTCTTAACAGATCCCAGCGCCTACTAATCACAACGATAGACATAATACGAATCATGAATTTCAAACCGGAATAAAAGAAAGAACCTCTAATACGCAATGTGTAGCCGCCGATCTACAAATAAAATTTTCCTAATTCAAATGAAAGTAAAAGAGAGAGAGAGAGAGAGAGAGAGAAAAGAAAACACGCATTAATTGGACTCTTACACACTCGCACTCCCAATAATTGATATATTTATTATATGTTTCAGCTCACCCCACCTACTCTTTCATCCTGCTAACTATAGCAGAAAGATTTGTGATAAATAAAAAATAAAGTTTTATTTGACAGACAAACAATTTATGGTCGAAAATAGATCCCTTTTCAGAAGCTCATCAATCAGAAACATAAGTTGAAAATGAAGTAAACACATTTTCTTTTCATTAAAGCATTTTTTTTTTTTTTAAACTAAATTGAAATATATGAAAAAAAAATTCCTAATTGATTCCATTTTACTTTCTAGTTAGAATAGAATGTGTTCTGCTCATATATAAATTCGAATACGATCAATATAAATATTTTGTATGCTATGCAATTTAAATTATACATTATACAATTCGTTTCAATCTAGTGGCACGAATACGAGTCGCTCAGGATCTGAGTAAATTACACATGATTCACAATAATAATTTAAGTCGTTCATATAATAAATAACTTTACGCCAATGATTATGCTGAGTGAGATAGAAAAATGATTATTTGTTATTCAATCGTTCATTTACTAAATAGAACAATTAGCAAGCAATTTAATTTTATAAATTAAAATACAATAAAAATATATATCTTGCATTCATACAATGAATAAAGGTAATAAATATAAGATTAAAACTTAATTTTACTTACCTTGAATATTGATTATCCACATCTAATGTGTTTGTAACATCCGATAAAATGGCGGCTTGAAAACAAAAGCTGTGAATTTTAATTCTCTTTTTATCTCATTGGCTCGTTGACGTCATGTGATGCGTAGTATCAGGTTAAAAGTGCAAAATACTACACGATTTGCTTGAAAATATTTTACTACGCATGTGCTGTATTTTTTCACAGCAAGACTTGCTTGATTTTGGCTGTAATTTTACAACATTTTTTTACAGTGTATTGTACTGTATCTAGTTTAATGGATTATTCTTTTTTATTGGTATTTAAATAAAGAATAGCATGATGATTATAATTTAATACAAGGTCCAGTCATTGATGTATCAGAAAAAAGTTGTTTAAAAATATTTTTAAATAAAAAAAAATTACAAGAAATTTTTTATAAAAATAACTGTAATTATTTGTAAACAATGATATATCTTAGATTGTTCTGTAAAACTTTACCTAATGTTATGACAAAAAGTTTTTATATCATTATGTATGTATTAATTCAATATTTTATGCATTTTTTGGTGGAGAAAAGTATAATATTTATGATATAGTACTCTACATACCCGTTAAATAATCAAATAATCCAGACATTTAACAACTTGTTTAAAGTAGGAAATGCCGAATAGCAAATTTAAAAGTAATAATGATTCCAATTTTACATTAATTTTCTTTAGTAATCTTCGGATAGTTGAAATTTCACGTACCAGAATTCAGTGTTGATTTCAAGAAGTGGTCTGGGAGGGACATACCCCCCCCCCCCAACCCCTTTCGAAGAAATGAAATGTCCTCCCGAAAGATTTGATATTTTTTTGTTTTTAATAGTCAGAAAGTGCAACCTGCCTCCCCCCCCCCCCAGAAAAAAGTAGTTAAAAATGTTAATATCTCTTAGAGATATTTTTAACATACGAATGCACCAAACTAGCAGCTTTAAGTGTTTATCAACATTTAGTTTTGTTTGAATATTACGTACAGTACTTAAAATTTTAACACTTAGTTTTTTGAAGACAAAATATTTTTTTCATTATTACCAGAGCACTCTTGTGTTATAATAGCATAACAGTTAACGGCATTTAGGCTTTTTAAGTTTCAATCTTGAATCAAGTGTGAGATACGTTTATTCTGAAGTAATGTGTGGGCTATTCGAATTTGGTTGTAGGACAGATGTGCCAGTAACGGTCACCCTTAAAGAGTTGCTTTAAAAATAGCTTTTTAATTAATAGTTATAGTTATTATATTCTACTTTTTTAAATAATATATTAATCTACCAACAATATTTAACCATTCTGATAGTCTCATTTCCAAATATAAACCAAAAATTAATTGTAAATAACAGAAATATATTAAAACACCTAAAATGCCAATAATGGATACCCTCTGTTTCAGTAATGGACCCCCCCCCCCCCCTTAAACTCTAATAAATGTAATTGATTTTACGACTGCATTTTGAACCAGGTTTTAGTCAAAGTAGTCCGGGTATTATGAACACATTTCGATGGTTCCGGGGAAACTCCACAGACTTAACAAAAGATGAACTCTCTCTATTCTGAACACCCTCTAATCCGAAGACCCCACTATTATGAACACTATTTTTGGTCCCCATTTCTACTCCATTTCTCTGTAAACTGAACGCGTGTTTGCAATCTGAATTCAAATTCCGATCATGGAAATGCGGAAAAACTATTGCAGACAAATAAAAAGGTTTAACGAACTTTGATTAAAAAACAAACAGACAAAAACACTGTTAGATTGTAATCATGCACTTGAAGCTGCAATTTGTTTGAACACTTCAATTTCTTTGATAAAATTTTCAATAAAATGTTGCAGCACCTGTTGTCACATTCTTGTCAGCTGCATGCTGCAAGATAAACCATTTTATGACTTTTTTCAATTAGAAAATGTAAAAATTTAGTTTTTGATTAGTTGGAGAAAATTCCAGCAAGTTAAAATAATCAATTAAGGTGCCAGTAATTAATAAAATATTTGTGATAATCGTTCACTGTTTGCATCAATTATTGTACTTTTCAGAAGATTAATTATTATGTCAGAAGTTTAATGATTATGTCAGTTGGATAGTTTATAATACCAGGCATCAGGCAATTATCTCTATTAAGTTATTGAGACAGTGGGGGTTTTAAAGGTATAAATAATAACAATAATAAAAAATTTTGGAGTATTAGTCTATAGTTTTACTTCATTATTTTTAACAATTAAACTCTCAGAGGCTACTTGGTCTATTACTTGTGATAATTAATGTCACAAATTTGAAAGAAATGATACGGTGAGTTGGCTATTTTAAATATTAAATAAAATCATTTCAAAATAAAACATTAGTATTGATGTTCGAGACCACTGATCTGCATATTTACTAGTTACTCATGATTGCTATAATTTTCATTAATATTGTAAATAATATTGTTTTTATTATGCACATATATATATATATAATTATCTATATAGATATATATATATAATTATATATTATATATATATTCTCAGTAAGAAAACATTTAAGGCAGGAAATATATTTTTAACAACTTCTGTAACTTAATTGTTTTTATTTAAATTGGAGGGATTAAGCTCTATGTCTCCTTAAATAATATTTTCTGCTTATTGACTTACTGGTTTTATTGCCAGATTATAAAACATACAAAGTACAGTTATATACATTAAAATATATATATATATATTACTAACCACATGAAATAAATGAATGCAGTTATTTGTAAAAGTTTGATGTTGTTATATATTTTGTGTTTTTGAAAAGTATAATTTAAAAATTAAATTTGATTATTTAGGTTTTCAGTTAATAAATATTTTATGCACTATAAACTTTATTGAAATTTTGCTTTTAGCAATGTCTGCACGGGGTGTCCATTGCGGAAAATGACTAATTAAGCATCCCAATGACACCCCTTAAAAACTTTAAAAATAAATGCAATTATACAAATAGCTGTTAATATATAACCAGAGTTTTCCCCAGAGGGTTTCAGGGGGGCGCTCCGCCCCTCCTGCCCTTTAGTTAAAAAAAATAGCGTCCCTCTTGTCATTCATTCATTCAAAAAAAAAAAAAAAAAAAAAAAAAAAAATAACGCCCTTCTTGCCCCACATTTGAAAAAACGCAGCCCTCCAGCGATGATCCGAACGCGCTATAGCGCGTAAATTATGCAAAAAATCGGCGACGGAACGCAAAAAATAGCCTCTTACACGTCCCGTTGGACGGGTAATTTCGTCAAAAAAGAGTTAAAAAAGGCAAGTTTCGTTAAAAATCGCGAAATAACGACTGATTTCCGGCAAGATTCGCAAAAAAATGGCGAATTTCATCACAAAATTTCACAGAACAGCAGATTTCCTCAAAAGATCGTGGTAAAACGACAAATTTCTTCCAAAAATCGCGATAAAACGGAAAATTTTGTCAAATGAGTCCCAAAAAACGGCAACTTTTGTCAAAAAATAGCGATAAAACGGCAGATTTCGTCAAGATTTCAGAAATACACGGCAAATTTCGTCCAAAAATCAAAATAAAACGGAAAATTCTGTGAAAAGTTCCGTTTTTTCATGATATTTTCACGAGATTTCGTGATTTTTTAGCAAAATATGCCGTTTTTACGATCTTTTAACAAAAACTGCTGTTTTTGCGATCTTTTAATAAAATTTGTCGTTTTTTCGCGATTTTTTCTCGAAATTTGACTTTTTTTGCGATATTTTAGCAAAATATGCCGTTATTTGCGATCTTTTAACAAAATCTGCTTTTTTTGCTATCTTTTAACAAAATTGGCCGTTTTCCCGTGCACTGTAAAAAAAAAAGGGTCGATCTACTAAAAAAACTTTAGTGATCCTTGTAATTACTAAAAAATTTTTAGTAATCTTAGTCGGTTACAAAAAATTCTGTAAGAATTACTAGAAAAAAGTTAGCAACGAATAGAGTTAATAGTTTTATATTTTTAATAGCTCTTACTAAAACTCAGTTGATGTGGCCTTGATAGCATAGTGGTTATAGTAACGGACTCCAGGCTAAAAGGTCCCGGGTTCGAAACTTGCCACCGCCAAATATGCCCCGAATGTATGTAGTGTCTCGTTAATAAAGGGATTATGAAAATCCTGTCGGAGCGGTTAGGAATGTTTGGTGCTGCCATCTATTGCGGTTTTGCCGAAAATCTTCCGCTTCAGAAGTCTGGATGCAGCTCGAAGGAAGCTCCTCCCTTTCGGGCGCACGTAATGGTTATTAAAAACAATTTTGGAACTATTACTAAAATTTGCTTGGTGGCTCATACTAAAAATTTTTAAGTTAGTTATACAAAAAATTCTTTTGTTCAGTTTACAAAAGAAATGCTTGTTTCACTTGCAAAAAAAAAGTTTGTAATGGTTACTAAAAAATTCTGTGGCATACAAATTTGCTAAGAATTTTTTAGTAACCTCTTAAATTTTTTTTTACAGTGTGATCTTTAAAAATATTTGCCGTTTTTTCGCGATCTTCTAACAAAATTTACCTTTTTTTTTCTTTTTTTCAATTTTTTTTAATGAAATTTCTGTTTTTTCACGACTTTTTGAACCGCTAGATTTTAGATTCAACTCTATAAAAGTACCCTTAAAAATGAAAAAGTGCCCTGAAAAATGGAAAAAGTGCCCTTTTCAGAGCAGTAGCGCCCTGCCCTTTTTTAACCTGGGGGAAACTCTGAATAACATTCAGAGTTTTCTATTACTACCAAAACAAAACACTGCAGAATTTGCAAGAAAATATGGACTATATAAAATTATTAAATGAAGCCGCAATTCTTAGCATAGCATATTCATTTTCACTGAAAAATACAGTGGAACTTCGAAACATTATTTTTGTGCTTCCCGACTGGTTTGATTAAGAATGTCAACAATTGTGCAAGATTATAAAATAATCAATGGGGAGTTATGAAGAAAATAATAAAAGTTAAATTTTTATTGGTTAATTTTTTATAAACCGAAAACATTGAGGAGTATGCATAATTGGAAGGGTGTACATTACTGGCACACTTACCTTTTATAGTGAAATAATTTATCATTTTAAATAAGTCTTTAATTAAGGTCTCTTTTTTTATCACTGTACACTTTCGTTTGTGACTTTCAATGTTTTGGTGATTAGTAAAAACATATCAATGCATTTGTCAAATGAATTACATAAGATTAATTACCTTTTATTGCTTTTCTCAATTACTAGAAAGTAATCGATTAAGTTGTTTACATTAGAGGTCTGCACGGGCCGGGTTCGGGCCTATTTTCATTAAAGGCGTTCGGGCTGGGTCGGGCTCGGGCCTTGCTTCTGAAGACTCGGGCCGGGCCGGACGGGCCTAGTCACTAATCTTTTCGGGCCGGGCCGGGCTCGGGTCTTAATTTTTTTTCCTGGAGTATCGGGCCCGGCCGAGTCTAACTTATTTTTTCCTTACGAAGCCGAGACTAATTTCGTTCTTTTTAGTCTTCACGGACCTAAATAATCAGTTCCTGTTGAAAATCCCGTATGAAAATCCTTTTCTCGATGTGGAAAAGTCGTTCATAAATGAGTAAAGTTTGGCTTGATCCAAAATTTTTGCAAAATAAACATATACTTTTAAGTCGTCATTATTCTACAATTGAACATTAGAATTTATTCTTTTTAAAGAATCGTAGATCACTAGGCGTCTTAAAATAGAATTAAACACACTAAAATAAATAAATAAATAAATAAATGATTATGACGGAATTTTTGTTTAAGCTGAAAACTGCAAATTTCTTTTAAACTGTTCATTCATGCAAAATGAATACAATAATACGCGAAAATTTTTTTTAAACATTTACATCTGCTAAGAAGGAAACGTATTTTTTTCCCCCAATGTCTTAGAAGATTTTAGTTTTACCATATACCATTTTTTAGATTTTTTTTAATGTATTAATAATACTAATGATGACTGAAACATTTACATACAACAAACAAAGGTTCGTTAACCCCTTGAAGGGCTGTGGTATAAAATATATATGCCACTTAATTTTAATTGCGAAACGCCACGTTGACACCAGAAGTTTGAAAAGAAAATTTTAATTTTATCAAGTACGTACGGAAAAGTTTTTATCTATTTTGAAATAAATTCATTTTTAAATTCTGGTGTCAATCAGTCATTTCAGCAATTTAAGAATAGAAGTGCTTTGCCCCTCATAGGGTTAAAAACGTAAATATCGCAGCCTATGGTACTTCTACATAAATAGAGATTATAAACATGAAAGAAAAAAAAAAGGACTAAGATAAGATTTTTTGGTCTGAACGCTTCCGTTAGAGCAGAGGTTCCCAAAGTGTGCTCCGTGGAGCCCTTGGGGCTCCGCCTGAACTTTTCAGGGGCTCCGCAGCGTTCCAGGAAAATAAACAAAACATGAAAAAAATTAGCATATTGCAAGTGAAAGATTTTCAAAAGTATGTAGGAATTTCTGTCCGTGTGAGTAAAAAATAAATATATCTATAACTGGGTTGAAAAAATATACTTCAAAGCTGTTTAAGTATTCGCATTACTAAGTATTCGCATTACTTAGTATTCGCATTCGGTACAAATACATTTATTCTTGAAGTGATATTTTAATTTACTGATTGGAATAGGTATGTCCACTATTTTGTCATAGATATTTTCCTCTATTACGGATTTAGCCAAGTAATCAGCACGCTCGTTACCTTTAATCCCAACATGTGCCTTGACCCAGCCTAGATGTACTGTCTTATTTTGTAAAAGTCGCAATTTCGTAAAAATGTCAAACAAAAGGTAATTGTCGGGAAACAGACATTTAATCGAAGAAACTGAAGAAAGACTATCCGTATAAATATAATAATGATTAAAGTTACTTTGTTGACACCAATGCAATGCTTCAGAAATTGCCACCAGCTCAGCTTGATATATAGAGTTTAAAATATTTAATTTGATTCTAAGCTCATAAATTATCTCATTCCTTTGAAACACAATAAATGCCGCTCCTACATCTCCAGGCATCTTGGAGCCATCTGTAAATATAATTGGATGTTTATTAGCTGGCACTGAACGAATTATTGGATTAATAAAATTTATATGGTGATTCTCATAAAAATTCGGATAATAATAGAATGGAATTTTCTTCATTACTGTACTAGACGTAGCCACCATTCCATCAAATGAAATTGATTCATCACCTGAGATAGTTGCAAAATAATGTGCTGAGTTTGACAGTTCAAGATCAATTGGTATGATACCAGCTAAGACGCACAAGGCCTCTGTTGAAATTGTGCGATAAGTTCTAATTATTGTCAAAAGGCAGACACGTTGGCGTGAAGACAAACGACTCAAGCCAGGAGACTTTAGTTCGGAATACCATATATCATGCCCGTAAGAGATCTGCTTTTTTAAAACTGTATGATACCAAATTTTTAAAAAATTTAGTGAAATTCCCATATCTCTAATTCTAGTTTTTCGAATATTACAAGTGAAAGAAGTAACTTTAATACGTACCATAAGCGAGTAGCCTACTGGAATTATTCAGAAGTATCTCTCGGCAAAGGAAAACTGTACAACTTACCCTTATTTCTCTGTGTGCGTGTGTGTGGTTTTCGCCATAATAATAATAGTTTTACGTAAGCCCCAATGCAATGGATAATCCAAACATGGTTACTATTTTGATCTTTAATTCCGAGTTCTTACTTTAAATCCCAAAAGGATATTTCTTATTTTAAAAATGAATGTCATTAACCCCAAAACAGTGTTACTTGAACATCGCTCGGGCAAAAAAGAGTTTGTTTTCTTTGTTACTAAAAGCTTTCAGAAATCACAAATTTTTAACTATAAATTTTGTTGTACTTGAAGGAAATATATCGATTTTACAAGGTAGATGTTTTAATACAAAAAAAGAATATTTTAATCCTTATTTTTATTTTATTGTATCCAATAATAGTAATATTAAATAAAACTGTTAAAGGGTTATATAATAGAAAATTTGATTTTTAAAATTTCTATTATGAATTCAGTATTTCTGTATCAGGAAAGGGCCAAACTGAGAAACTTAGTCCAATGTTGGAAATTATGGCCTGGATTTTTATCCACCAGATTTTTCTCTGCTCCATAAGCATAAAAAACCTTAATTTGTAAACCACAGAGTATCGTTGGGTTCAGGGGCTCCGCCTCAGAAATTCTTCCCAAAAAGGGCTCCGCAAGTTCAAAAGTTTGGGAACCGCTGCGTTAGAGTAAAGATCAATGTTTTGTAGAAATTCACCAGAGCCGGGCCGGGTTCGGGCCGAAATTTTAACTCTCGGGCCGGGCCGGATTCGGGCCGAAATTTTAACTCTCGGGCCGGGCCGGGTCGGGCCAATATTTTTTTCGTTCGGGCCGGGCCGGGCTCGGGCCGAAATTTTAACTTTCGGGCCGGGCCGGGTCGGGCCAATATGTCTTTGGTTCGGGCCAGGCCGGGCCCGGGCCAAAATTTTGACTTTCGGGCCGGGCTCGGGCCTGGAAATTTCGGCCCGTGCAGACCTCTAGTTTACATAGATCTAGTTGGGGGGGAATAAATAGCAGTTATTATGGATGTTTTTGTTTGTAATTACAAACAATAATTACTTTCTCGATATAATACAACAATTTATTACATGGAGCATTATTTCTATGCATATTGATTCTGCATTATTTATTTTCCTGTTACGAAAATTAAATTTGAAATGAATTTCTTTTTAAACATTGTCTACAAGTTTCCTTATATGATGAAAATGAATTCATCTAGTTATTCTTATACTAAGTAGGTGAAAAGGAAATTTAAATCAACCAAAAATATTTTTTAATATCAAGAAAATAAAAAAAGAATATACTGATTAGAGAACATTAAATTGAAAAAAAAAATACTGTAGGGGAAACTGGGGAGGGTTGGTAATAGGGGAGGCTTGACTTACCCTTCATTTTTAGGTGCGTTCGTAATTATATAATACGTAGCACCTATAGTGGTCGTTCAGTCCGTCCGTCTGTCCGTCCGTCCGTCTGTCCGTCCGTCCGTCTGTCCGCATATAACAACGCAAAAACTACCCAACCGAATCGTTTGAAATTTAAAATACATAATTATTACATAATTTTGTCGAGTCATTTCAAATTTTATGAAACTCGGATGCATAGATCAATTACAGGGGCAATCAAAAGTATTCCATTACATTACGGTCAATGGGGAAAAAAGTTTCAAATGCATTTTAATCGTTTGAAATTTAAAATACGCAAATATTACATAATTCTGTCGAGTTATTTCAAATTTTTTGATAATCGTGTGCATAGATCAATTACAGGGGCAATCAAAAGTATTCAATTACATTATGGTCAATGGGGAAAAAGTTTCAAATATATTCTATATGTTTGAAATTTAAAATACATAATTATTACATAATTTTGTCGAGTTATTTCAAATTTTATGAAAATCGGATGCATAGATCAATTACAGGGACAATCAAAAGTATTCCGTTACATTACGGTCAATGGGAAAAAATGTTTCAAATGCATTTTAATCGTGTTACACTCATGCGAACTTAATAAAATTTATATGCAACTATAAAGTACATATTATAATATACATCTCACATAATTTGTGGTGCAAAGAACATGTGTTATTGATTTACAAGGCCACACAAAAGTATTCCGTTACATAATGGTATAGGGAGAACATTGTTTGATGAGCGTTTTAATTGTAATTCACTATTTACAATTTTAAGAGATTGATATATGAAAGTAATATTTTTTAAACTTCGTTATCGTACGAACGCACCTAATTTGCTACGCTTCACGTGCAATTTCCAACTTGTTCTTATTTAAAAGGGTTTCAGAGTTTTGCCAAGAGTTGGCAACAAAAGCTACTTAAATGCTCAAGCAATAGTCTTTGTTTGATGCAGATAATTAATATAGATGTGGAAAAATCTACTATAAAGTATTTTTAGCTTTAAAAATGTATTTTTTTTTTTTTTTAAGATTTTCTCAGATAAAATATTTCATAGAAATTAAAGTAAATAGATTTTAAAAATTGCAGAAGTATTGAGCTTTCATTGCAGGTATAGTGATTGTATAGTATATAAGGCTAATTATAACCATGTAATCATGAGCTATTCTTTAAAAAGTTGTATCCAGGTAGTCTTGAAACAATTAATGTGAGGGAGAGTTCACCATGGTCCTCACTCGAAAACACCTGCTCCGTAATGTTAAACCAATGAGTAGGTTGTTTTTAAATTTCTCGTTTAAGTTTAAATATTCCTAAACTTTTTTTTTCATAAGGTAGCTGAGATTGATTTTCAGCATGGTTATTTTTGCTTTTCGATTTCGGTTGTAGATTGATTTATTAATATCTTTTACTTTCGGAACGGATTTCGAAACTAAAAATACCTTTTGTAAAAGGATCTGCAACCAAAAGCGCAAATATAACAAGAAAGAAGAAAATAATGCGTCAAGTATAGATTATAAATCACTTTCCAACACATTTAGAATAGTGTAATAATACTGCATCATTTAAAATATTGAACTATTACGTCTCATTTCACCATATGGAAATGTATAACACATTTCAAAACCAAATTTAAGCGGTTCCCATCTACAATCAGAAAATTATTCAAATTTTTTAGCAGTCTCGTGTATGATATAGAAATTTGTATCTATTAACAAAATGCAGTTCATTAAAGCCATACATATATTTCAGTTGAAAATTCCCCTTCAGCAATTTTCTCTGATAAAAAAGAATGGTATGCGAATACTTTTGTGCAGCCCTATATATGAGGATAGAATTTATATATAAAGAGTAATATACAAAAAAATAATTAAATTTAAGAGCGCATATCGAATTTTAAAAGTAATTTCCATCAATTATTACGCAAAGATAGTACTGTAACTGATTTCTTTTGTGTGTCCCTGTAAATTAATAAAAAATTGCTGTGAATGCTCTGTTTTAACGTAATTATATTAAAACTCAGTGATTTATATCAGTATCAATACATTTGAAATAACGTAAAGTCATTCATTTTCTCTTCAAATGATTTTCCACCATATATCTTAATGCATCAAATTCTTTTGAGCCTCCCTGTGAATGAATCATTAATCGTACATACTTATATGCAGTAGCAAACATGCTTTGATGACCTTAATAAGTTTTATCAATTGCATGAAAATCCGAGTATAGTTATAGGAGTTAGAGGATAGACAGTCGGACAGACGGACAGACTAACAGACAAACTGAATGCATAAGAACTTTTAAATTTTGTTGGAAAGAGCTAAAAAATAGGCATTTAAAAATTGAGCTCAGCTATATTATTAAAAAAAGTTTTAAAATATTCAAATTTAAACGAGAAACTCAAACAACCTGCTCATTAATTTAATATCACAGAACACGTGTTTTCAAGTGAATGAAGAGTCACCTCTTAATTAAGTGTTTTTGGATTTTTTTTTTTTATTATTATTTATTCACTGTACGTGTACATATTGAAAGGTTAATGATTACATTTTTAAAATAATGTAAAATTATTGTGTAAAGTTATAGTAAATTGGAGTAATAGTAAAAGAAATGGAAAAAAAAAGATGTGAAAAATTACTATAGAAGCAAAAAGAAAAAATTTAATGAAATACAAATGAGAACTACTAAGTTATTATAATAAAATTATAACAACGGCTTGTTATTTTTGTTATTTATATTTGACGGCTTATAAAATCTGTTGCGTTTAGCTCCGCCCCCTCCCCCCAATATATATATATATATATATATATATATATATATATATATATTAAAAACATTATAATTCAACAAATTAATAATCTGCATCGTAATTATTTAAAAAATTACAATCGGTTTCTAATACGTAAATATATTTTTGGAATAAAAAAGAAACATATAGTACAATATTTAAATATTTTTCTCAGTAAATCTTACTCTAAACATTTTTCAGATTTTTTTATGATCTCCTTATGACTCGTGTCAACCTTTACAATATAAATCTACTAAAAAAACCTAAAAATCTACAAACTAATTCTCAAATGGTAATTACTTTTTCTAATCCAATATTTAATAAAATCAATATTAATTCACTATTAAATGATAAAAACTGTCAATTTCCTATTAATAATATTCATATTTCTAAAACCTTTAAGTATCCCATATCTATCGGTCGAACGATTTTTAACTATAATTCTTTCTCTAAATCTTCTTTTGATGCTAGTACATTACCCTGTAAATGCAATGACCCCTCTCTACAACAATATATAAATAAGGATCATGGACATATTATTACTGGTAATCTTAATCTAGTAGATGATTTACAACTTAGAAGAATTATGGGTTATGGGACCAAGTACAGAATTCCTTCCAAATTAAACATTAAATCTATCATAAAACAATTTACCTATGATATAGATATATTTATTTATAAAATTGCAATTTATTATAATAAACCCATTGAATATTTCAATCAATGGAAAGTATTAGTTATCGATAAATTAACCTGGTCCTTAAAATATAATATTTCACACCTAGAATATGTAAATACACAGCATCTGTTTAAGCAAATCAATAAATTACAACAACACTTTGTAATAACTTATGTTGATAAATCTCCTAATAATTATGCAATTATTTGTAAATCTTATTATCATCAACTGCTTGCATCTAGTATATCTAATAATAACACATTCCAAAAAATTAACGATAACTTACTTGCCAATAATCGTAAAATTAAAGGATTCTATAAATTATTAGACATTAACCCTACAAACTTTAAATATCCTTATCTAGTCCTTATACCCAAATTTCATAAGCATCCTGTTAAATTCAGAACTGTTACAATTGGTTGCAATACATATAATAATGCTGCTAACAAACTTCTATTAGTAATTCTTAATCAAATATATAACTTTAAAAAAAAAAAGTGATAATACACATTGCATAAAAAATAGTTATGAACTGGTCCATATTATGAAACATCTTAAATGTATAAAAAATAACTCTACTTATGATTTTAAAGATTTATTTAATAATATCGATTTATCGGATTTACATAATATCATTAATGAGCTTTTTAAAAAATATCAACACGAGTTGGATATATCACATAATATCGATTCTGAATATTTTCATACTTTAACCAATTTCATTATCCATAATAATTTTATTATGCATGATAATAATATATATATATTCAAAATGTTGGTATACCACAAGGTGGTAGTACATCTAGTGTATTATCTGACTTATACTTATATTACTATGAACGTCACTATTTAAATAATAAAATACATTTATATAGATATATAGATGATGTAATATTAATTGATACTGATAACACCTGTATACCTCAATTCCCCGTTGATTATCCTTCTAATCTAGAACTTTCAAAAAACCTAGTTTTTAATAATACAATCAATTTCTTAGATATTAAAATTATATTAAAAGAGAACAAATTTATCACTGATATTTATGACAAAAGGAAAGAATTTAATTTTTAAGTCAATACCTTTACTAATTTTAAATCTTGTCTTCATAATTCTGTATATCGTAATATAATACTTAACCATTTATATAGAATAAAATGTCTATGTTCTTCCCATTTAATTAATACTAATATTAAAAAGCTTGTTTATGATGCTATAAATAATGGTTATCCTAAAAAATTCATATATTCTTTAATTTATAATTACTGATTACATGATCTTATAATTAATTCTTTGCGTAAAAAAAGTATAAAAAATTTATAAAACATAAAAATAATAATAAAAAATTAAAAATGTTATAAAAGTAATAAAAAAATATATAAATAGGTCGGTTGGGTGGGTAGATGTTAGAGTACGGGGGAGGGTGGTGTTGTCTGGATAAAAACGCAAAGGTTAATTTAATAAAAAAAAAAGAGAGAGAGAGAGAGAGAGCGGGTTCTTTATTTTTACATTATTTTAACATAATTTTAAATAATATTAAATAGTTTAATTGACACCAATATATGGATATTTGTCTATTTTTATTTATCGTTAAATAGTTATATTTTAATTATCAAATTAATTTTAATATTATTGATATAATTTTTGGTATTATTATTATTAATATTATTACTATTATTTTTATTTATTTATTTATTTATTTATTTTTATTTCTTTAATAATTATTTATTTTTATATTTATTTATTTTTTATATATATATATTATTAATTTTTTAATTTTTATTAATTAATTAATTTATTTATTTATTTATTTATTTTATTTTTATTTTATTATTTTTTTTATTTTTTTTATCCGATATTAAGATAATGAGTTTATACTATGTAAAGTCACAATATATGTTACTGATTAAAGTAACAAAATGGTATTTTCAGTTATAAGTTAATATGAATGTTATAACCTAATTCTAATTTAATTATTTTATTAATTTAATTTTATGTAAATATCGATCATTAATTATTTTCTCCGGTTCAATTATATTTCCATTCAGCTTTATCTTTTTTGTTCATTATGGATAAATCATAGCAAATTTTTTTTTCTTCTTTTTCAAATTATTTTTTTCGCCATTTGGCGCGCATGACATTCTATTTAAAAAAAGAGCAACCCTGCTGTTCCTGCTACGATCCGATGCTTGAATTTCTAACAAACTGGTTTTTCTACCTGATACAGTTTTAGCTCATATAGTAAACTATTGCTTTCTGCTTTTATAATTTATTAATTATTCTATTGCGCTGTCCTCTACATTAATGTTGATAACCAGATAAGTTTCTATTTTTTTTTTCTCAATATCTTGTTTTCATACTTTTTATCGAAATTATATATGCAAGTAATGTTTATCATTTCCACGTGCATAAATAGGGTTAATTTGTACTCTTGTTACTGACACTATTTGCTGCACGCTATTGTTTCAATATATGTATATTTTCATTTTTTCAACTATTTATTTCTATGTTCCTTGTTTAATAATATGGTTTTTGTGTGCTGGTAGCCCCAATTACGTATTATTTTGCTATTTCATGGCTAATACGTGGATGAAACCGCACATTTCATTTGTAGTTCCAGAGCATTTGGGGCCTGACGATTCTGTTCTGTGGACTGCAAATTTCCTTTGCATTCATTTTATTTTATTTATTTATTTATTCAGATATACTCGTTTCACTATTTTTTTTTTTAATAATTCAATTCTATTCAAATTCTTCGTTTTGGTTTATTGTTTTATTGATAAAATTTATTGGTGAATTTTGTCTACTTTTAATGGTATTATATATATATATATATATATATATACGGAAAAATGAGTGCAATCCGATAGTTTCTGGAGGACAAAACCTGCTAGTTGCATGCATTTCCGAACAAAAATAAATGTTCTACAAACAATGCATTGACTTATGTCACAAAGTTACCGTTTTTTAAACAAAAACACCTTTAATCTATGTACAGCAAGGAATAATCAGTACTAATTTGTGTTAAGCACTAACTAAATATGATTTTTAATGAAACTTTATGCATTAGTTCTTGAACTGGAATGTACAAAATGTGTATAATGCATAGAGATGGGAATGCTCGGAAAAAACCTGGAAAAATTGGGAAAAAAAACGGTTTTTTTTCGGGGGGTTTCCGAAGGCTTATTTTTCAATTTTTCCGAACTGGAAAAATTGAAATTTCATTTATGAAATAATATAGTGAAAATTTTGTAATAGCTACATTCTCATGCTTTTTATTTTATTTATTTTTATGTTGAGTGCCCCACATGAAAACTTTAATGTGGGTAATCTGATCTCTGAGCAGAAATCTGTTTGAGAAGACTTGAAAGGATTTTTCATATTTTTTTTCTTGTTTCAAACACAAGACCCTTCGCAAAATTTCTCTTGAAAATAGACATTTCAGAAAAAAGTTTAATCCACAAATTGAATCTTTCGCAAATGCAGTGATTGAAGAAAAAAAAATCTCATACCATATAGCAGCTAAATCGTATCAAGTTGTATATATGCATAAATAACCTTATTAAAAATGTCTAAATAGGACTCTAAAAATAGTAATAATTTCTTATTCACAAATTCTGAATATATTTTGTATAAGTATATATACAAGAAATTCACAATTTCACAAAAACAGGATTACATGAAAAAAATCTAGATGTATAATTAAATGCAACTTCTTTTTTTAAAAATTAATTCATGTGCAAAATTATTTCAATAATATGCCGATTAATAGAAATGGCAAAATTAAAAATTCAACATAAAATTTAAAGCATGCATTTATTACTTTTTTCTATCTTTTCAAGAAGTAAGTATTGAATTCGTGAAAATTTTGACTTCCAGTTTTTGGTGTATTTAAACATTTTAGAAGGTCCTGAACACGATTTGATAGTTTTTGGAAAATATCTGTCACTCTGTGAGTCTGTATGGGACAAAAATTTTATGGGCACTTGATCTCAAGAACTGATGCACATAATTTCACAAAACTTTAGATTCAGTTTCACCTTGATATAAACTCGAGATGTTTAGTTATTAGTGTATATCGCCCAACTGATGGCGCTGATATGCTGCATTATTCATAATTTCCACAATAGTTCTATCTCAAGAATTAATGTATGTATTTCCATAAAACTTCAGATTAAGTTAATCATTGATATAACTTTGTGCACATTACTTTTTGGTGTAAATTGCTCAACAGATGATGCTGCTATACTGCATTATTCATGATTATTGCAATAGCTTTATTTAAAGGACTAAAGGACGATTTTTTTTAAAAATCAAACTACAGATTCAGACAGTTCCTGATATTTATTAATGTTGTTTAGTTTTTGGTGTAAATTGCTCTATAGGTGGCACTACTAGGCTGCATTTTTCAAGATTTCGTTATAGCTGATTAATTGAATGTTTTTTCAAGGTATTGAATCTAAAATTGACCTCCATTTTACCTCCCAGTAATGTTTCAAAAACATGGGCAGTTTGCATTAGAAAAGTACATCTGGGATTTAAAAAAAAAACACCCATATTTTATTACAAGTAACGATGTTAAAAATTATACATTCCCTCTTGATTAAACTTTGAATTTTTGTAGTTTTTTAAAGCACACTAAAAGTTTATCATTGTATGTAACTGCTTTTGTTAATTCCTCAAATAGCGAGCATTTTCTATTTGTAGTGTTCTGTTTTCATAACTTTTGAGTTCCATTCTTAGAAATATGAAATTACCATATGGAAACATTATTGAGTATGGTTTCTTACTCAAGCATGCAATACCAGAATTGAGTATAAGAAGAAAAAAATTACGTTTAACTTAAAAAAAGATATTTTTCTGGTTTCAGTGAGTAAAAATCTAACAGTCAATAAATCCTATGCTATTTTTTAGTTGCAGACCTGAGTAAGCCAAACTAAATCTTAGTTTTATAATCTAAATTCAAACAAAAGTAAATCAAAACTTTGAGTTGAAAGTGGAAAGCTATACCAAAACTAAACATATCTTTTAAAGGAAATAAAATTATAATTGTAAGAAAAAAGTGTAATAATGTAAAAGTATACATTTTTTTAAACAAACAATGGCATTTTTTTAATACTGATATTGATAATAATGACAAAACTGCAACAATTTCTTTAAACTAGTATCATTTACTTAAAAACTATACTTAAATGTAAATGGAATGCATAATTTATTTACATTTGCAGACTACTTTTGCCAAACTGCAGACATATTGGTTCTGGTTCTTACAGTAGGTCAATTGGTAGTTAAACATGTAACTGAAAAATCATTTCAACAGAGGTATGATGTAACAAACAATAGCATTTAATAAAAATTCTTAGACTATGGAAAAAAAAACTAAACTTTTAAAAGCAGGCTTTGCTACTTTCTTTTTATTTTGTAATATAAAGTGAAAATAATTTTCATTTAATACAAATAAATGGGAAAAAATATTTATTATTTAACATTCTCTAAGAAAATATAATTTATTTGGGAGAAACAGTCATGAAAAATCAATTTTTCCAATTTTTCCGTTTTTTTCCGAAAAAAAAAACGGTAAAAAACCAGTTTTTTTCCGCCACTTATATTTTTCCGGAAAATTTACATCTCTAATAGTGCACAAACAGACGAATATCTAAAAATGCGGGAAAACACCTGGAAAGGCATGTACGTATAACGGTAAAAAGAAAAAATAATAATGTTTAATTGTAGTCAGAATATTTCAAAACGAGTAAATCTACCAAAAACAAGAAATCAAAAATTAATTTTTTATTTTAAGGATATCGAAGAAAGTAAAAATTGGTGTTTAAAGATATTCTAAAAGTTTCATGTGTTTCTAACGCTTTGTAAACGTTATACTAATGAAAATGGAAAATATTTAATAAAGAAAAACCAAAGCTTGCAAAACATATCTAACAAAATGCCTTAGAAAATAAAGTGTTGAAATACCTTTTAATAATCATTCTTTTCACGCAGTCTCTCTAGAGGTGTTCCTCATTCTGAGTTCATAACATTGACAATAAAAGTCATTCCTCTAGGGAAAAATTTACAGGATAATTCAGTAGATAGAATATATCAGTAGAGTATTTAATTGAAAAAATATTTGCTGCTAACTTTAGGGAAGATAGTTTATTTTAATTTCATTCGGCTTAAAAAGCGAGATACTTGTTAAATTGATATTTGACTAATTCGTTTTAATTACAACAAAATCTAACTGTTTCAATATTTTCCTTAGCCTTTTTTTAAAATTAAAAGACAACTTTAATTTTCTAAACAAACTTAACTCTGTTTTTAATACATTCTAATTTTATATATTATTATGAAATTTGAGATTATATGAATTGTAACTTTGGTGACAGTAGTATACTTTAATACAGAATTTCAAACAAAATTTGAAAAAAATATATAAAATTAAAAAAAAAGTTTATTTACTTAAAATTGAGTTCCCTCTTTTCCTTTTAATTGAAGCAATGGCTAGTTATGGCCATATTGCCGTGTCAGTTTCATCTTGAATTTTGACCCGAATTTCAAAAGAATGCCCAAAATCAAGCTAAAAAATCTCGATACCATAAGACCCCCTATTGGCTTTACACTTGAAAGACATGTCACCTTTATTTAGTGAATACTTTTTCAATTCTTAAACTTTATATATTTGAATGCTTATGTTTCTGAATAGCAGGCACTTCTCAATTGAAACATACCTAACATATGTATGTATTGTGTAACTATCAAAAATACGATACATGTGTTTTTGTGTGTATTAAAAACAAAATGTTGATAGTATTTTTCATATTTCGAAAGAAGAAAAAAATGGTTTTTAAAGAAAGAATGATCTATAATTGCATTTCTTATATAAGTTTTATTTATCATGTAGTAAATTGAATATAATCTCACACATATTCAAATATATCTTTATTTTTCATCTGAAACATAATTGTGCTCAAACTTTTTGTGAAAATCCCAACAACCTGAATGGCAAAAAGCCTAAATATGACCCACAAGAGTTCTTCTAGAGTGAACTAGCCTTGGAGAAAAGAAAATTAGATTCATTCTGATCCAAAAATTTTGGGATAACTCAACATTTGACTCTATTCAACGACCCCGCAGTGTCCACTAATCAGAAGTTTTACTATATCAAATATTAAAGAATATCGATTTGTTCATTCTTCTATGTAAAACACAAAAATGGTATCATAGATGAAATTATGGCATTAGGACATGACTTACTTTCCTTTCATTGCGGGTTCGGATCGGGTTGCGGGTTGATTTAATATGGAATTTGCAGATTTGTTACAAACGGTAAAAAACCGCAGTCGGTTACAAACCGACCCGCGCAGATCTCCACCCGGTTTATAGTTTACAGGGAAAACCCTGAAAACAACACATATACACAGTCATTGGCGCTAATTTATGAAAAATATTGGGTGGGCTCAAAAATATTTTTGTAAAATGGTGCGATCAATTTGTTTTTCTTTGAAGGGTTGACAGATGGTGCAAGATGAGAGTTTTAAGTCAAGCTATTATGTTTTAATACAGTTGCAATTTATTAAATTATATTTTCATGCGTTTTTTTTTATAAAGACACTTATGTTTAGTGTAATGTCATGGTATCATGAACATCACTAGAAATTGAATTAGAAGAAAATTAAACATGGAAGCAAAGCATTTCAGTAGTTCAGGATTTATGGGTGTTAGTTGGAGAATTAAAACACATGATCATTAGCAAAATCAATCTTATTCTAAGGAGAAAAATGATTTATGAAGTACAAATTAAATAAATATCTAGAACAATGAAAATTGTGTGAGCTATGATTCAAAATTTTTGCATGGGCTCGGGCCCTTATAAGTTGGCGCCACTGTACACAGTCATCCTGCCCCAAACTCCCTATTATCGAACCCGCAAGTATCGGCCAAAGCTCCTCTTTTTTCTGGTCAGTTAATTCATTTATGGCTAGAGTTCTAAAATTGGGCCGCTTTAATTTTGTGAAAATACATAAACATTTCTATAGATAGACTTATTTTCGCATTTCCAAAATTGTCATTATTTTACGCAATTTACAGACAGAACATTCAGAAAAATATAATTTAGCGTACATTGCATATTATTTATAGAGAAAGTATAATTAAACAATGTACCGAAATGAAAAAAAGAATCAGGCATAAATGGGTTAATTAATGAGCTGAGTGGATCCCATTAAAATTAAACTAAAATTATGATAATAATTGCTGTTACTTTTTAAAACAATGATTATTTTGCTTCAAATGTTGTACATACATTCAAGTAATTTTATTAGACAAATTTGTATGTAGAGTTTTGGGAATTTTTTGTTTTTAGATCTAATATTGCGTTTGCGATTTAAGTGACTAAATGATCTTTAAAAAAAATCAGCGAAACGGAAAAAGTTATTTTCGTTTCATATTCCCTTTTTAAAGGCCTATGTCATAGTTAATTATGTGAATAGTTTTATCAAATGTATTTAAAAATCGTTTGAAGGGAGAAAAAATAAGAATTATTATCTTATTTACAAAAGAAGCTCTATTCATTTTCTTTCATGCAAGTCTGCAATTAATAAACATGGAAGAAAAAAAACAATATCCAGGTTAAACAATTCATTCATAATAATTTACAAGGTAAACAAACGAAACCATTGAACGAAAACAAATCGTCAATTCACTGTTTGCATTTATTAGTAGCTGAAAGTAAAATAAATAATTCATTGAACATGGCAATTCAAAAATTATTTTATATATTATAATTTATAATATATAAAACATAATTATTATTATGTATATTAATATTAAAATTAATTAGCGAATTAAAATTATATTAAAATATTCCAAAATTATATAATTATAAAAATAATATAAATTATTAATTTTCAAAAATTATTAATCTACATAAAATTGTAGAGGATGGTGGGTTCAAGTAGGGTTTTAAAAAATGAAAATACTTGAATAATTAGGATTATTAATAACACAAATAAAAAAATTAAGAAATCTAACTACAACTAAGACAAAGACAAACAATAGAAAACTAAGTTGTTGTAATAAATTTTTATTTTCTAATAATTTAGTTTTTTTTTTTTTTCCTTCATGCATGGGTAAAAGGGGTACAGGAAGTTGGTAAGGTGCGGGGGATCACATTGTATTCTTTGGTACTTGAAAATATATGAATTTTGATCAATTTTAACCAAATTTAATCATTTGGCACCTATTAAAGAAAAATCCCGATTAAACCCACAGTAATTCCCTAAAAAGGGGTCTCGGGGCTCGGGGCAATTGCCCCGCGCGCCTTTGCATTAGTCAGGCCCTTCATTTATGTTGTCATTTCTGTGACAACCTAATCTATTATGGGGTTCTAATTATTTGAAGTGTTACTTGAGATAGATATAGAAACTTTTTTAGCGACTAAGGGGAAAATGTTTTAATTGAATGGTTTCACGAAAAGATAGAATAAAAACTACAGAGCATTTAATGAATTTTATGTTCCACACATATATGTACATATTGCGTATTTTGTATAGTTAATATTTTGTTTAGCAAAAAGTAAAAAAAAAATCTATCAGATATGCACGAGACTTTGTTAAATGTTCGTTTGGTACAAAAAATATATTAAATTCGTATAATGGCTTTATCAACGTAAGAAAATTCTGAATGTCACATAACTCTTATTAAGACTTAACTAGATGAGAAAAGCCATAAAGTCACGTAGATTACTTAAGTGGGTATATCATGAAATATTTCATTAGAAATATTCGAAACCTTCTAAAAATTTAGCGTTATTTCTTTCACTCAAATAAAATGTTCTTCAACAAGTGAACTAATGGTGGGAAGGATAAGTATTTGTAAAATAGCAAATGTTGAAAATACAAGAGTTTCGTTAATAAAAGTAATAGTAAAAATAATTCATAATTCATTGCCGTCATCAAATTCATTAAAAGTTTCACCTTTCCCGAAGCCCTTTTCTTTTAAATCGTTCATAATTCATAGTACTGCCACGCTGAGTATTATTTGTTAGTAATTAGCAAAGATTAATTTATGTTACGCCAAGCTGCATTAACAAATTATTAATGGTAGAATTTTTAGGCATTTTAGGGCGTAAATGTTCATTTATTAAACGAGTTTTCACTGGAATATTATCACATATTTTAAATTTCTCTTATCTTGTTCGAAATATTTAAGTAACTTAACGTGATAAATTAGAATAGTATATCAAAAATATCTACTTAATTAAAAATGCTTTAATAGATTAAGTTGAATGGCATCTATCAACTAAATAAGCTCTCATATTTGACAAAAACACGATTTTTATGTAGTCTTTTTTACTGCTGTAAAATTTTTTCTGTGATTTATTTTCATGACAGCTATAATGACAAATGACTTTCAAATGCATCGCCAAATAAAATGAATAAAAAAAAAGAAAGAGGGAGGGAAAAAAAGAAAAAAGATAGGGTGAACAGCGTGATGGCTCATTATAGGAGGAGATTTGTGAATATTTGAACTATTCGCTCTATATTTAGGTACCTTGGAAAAGCTGCTATTGATTATTCAAAAACCACAGAAAAATATCCGGTTACAGAACTTAATAATTTTTACTTCAGTGTTTTCACGGTAAAAATAAGACCTAATGTACTGCTAATAAATTCGATTTTTTGTCATTTTTGGGTTACATATTATATTTGAATGGCTGATTTAAAAGTTTTCAAGAATTAATTGAAATTGATATACACCACAAATACACTATATGACCAAAAATGACCGGCCATTTTCGAATTTAGACATTTTGTTTAGAATAGTATAGGTTACATATTTTTGCGAAGATTTTTTTTCTCTAAATCTCATAGGAGACCGTCAACATTTTGAAAAATAACGACGATCTTTTGGAAAACCTGTCAAAACTAATGCAACAAAAGCGTTCAAATTGCAGATTATGATTAAGTGGCTTATTGTAATAATTTGTGCTCATTTTTTTACAATGATAGCATGTATACTCATAGAGAAAATAATGTTTTTTATAAAAACGGTCCCAAACTTTGCCAAGTTTTTTGCTTATAATTTGCGAAATTCTTAATATAAAAAAATGTTCTTTTCAGAAAATACGACAAGCAACATAATACATAATATCCTGTAATTAGAATCTAATAATAATAAAAATTGTATGAAAAATGAGTAATTTTACTAAATAATGTTTCACTGCTCATGCGTGAACTCAATCAAAATATAATTTACATATTCTGTTAGTTAAACGTATAGAGCAACTTTTGTAAAAATCTCTAAAACATTGCTTGAAAATTCTAAAAACGATCGTCGATAGAATAAGCTCAAAATCCGTTATTTCCAAAATAAAAGAAAAATATGAGAGGCTGTATCCAAATATAGTAGTACGTGCAATATTGTGATTCTATATTGACACTAATCAATACGTATATGGATACAACCCTTCACCTTTTGGCTTCATTATGTGAATAACAGATTTTGATCTTATTCTATCGACGAACATTTTCAGAGTTTTCAAACTATGTTTCTGAGATTTTCACAAAAGTTGCTCTATATATTTAGCTATTACATTATGCAAATCATATTTTGATTGCTTTCACGTATGCTCAGTAAAATATTATTTAGTAAACCTGCTTCTTTTTCATACAACATGTATTATTGTTTAATTTTGATTACAGGGTATTATGTACAATGTTGTTTATCATATTTTCTGAAAAGAACACTTCTTTAATTTTAAGTCACCTACGAATTTTAAGTTAAAACCTTGGCAAAATTTGGGACTGTTTTTATGAAAACCTTAATTTCTCTACGAGTATACATGCAATCCTCATAAAAATGAACACGATTTATAACAATAAGCTACTTAATCATCATCTGCAATTCGTACGCTTTTGTTACATTAGTTAATCTAAAGCATAGATAAAGTAATATGTAAATTAGTTAAACTATACATAAAGTTATTCAAAAGACCTTCATTTTTTTTTATTATTATTGTTGAGTGTCCCCTATAGGATTTCGGGGGGGAAATCATCGCGAAAATATATGACTTTGTACTATTCTGTTTACACACCTGGAGTTTCAAAGTAATTCCTCATGTATTTTTCTAGATATTTAACAAATAACAAAGCGTTCAAAATCGCAAGCGACTGGCGACCTTTGACCATATAGTTTATCTGTATATTTAAAAATACTTTTCTGCGCCCACTATATTTATTAAGGAATGTTCCTATCCTTAAATAGCCGTTTCTGCGAAGATTTTCGACTTTTTCATTATTTAAAATTAAATTTAAAATTCTCGGGATTCTAAAAAGCCTTTATTTTTGGCTCAGCGATAATTAAAAGCAAAGTTATAACGCAAAATATAAAATGGAAACGAACTTTCTGAAATAAAAAATTACCGTTTAAAGAACCACTGAAACATTAACAATGTCTTTTAATGCACAAATATATAATATATAGTTTATGCAAATGTATACACCTAAAAATACTATGGTTGATTTTAAAGTTGTAAACTTTGTACATAATTTTTTGTGCTATATCAAAATTTTAATTTGCGTTTTTTATTGTGTACGTTTACGAGAAACATAATTTCTTAAAGCTATTAAAATAAAAATTTTGTTACAAGGCTCTGCTCTTTTTGTAGTATGGTATGAAACAAAACATAGCTTGTATGTTTGTATATATTAATGTAAGAACTATTTTTATTTAAAAATACACTTAAAAAGAAAAATAAGATCATGTTTTGTACACAAAATTTTGTATATGTTAGTATATCAATTAATAATGTTAGTCCGAAGCTTATTTAAAAATAAACTAACCAAAATAATGACATATTTTGCTGTAATTGAAATTAGTTTAAAATTTTATTATTATATTTTACGTACAAAGTTGATTTTGTAAAGTCATAATAACATGTTTTCAGATTATTATTATTATTATTATTAATTGAGAGTGATGGTACATGGTATGTTAAATAACACAATAACAATAATCGAAAAATATTTTAAGAATTGTGAGAAAGATAGAAAACTTAAAATCTGTAATCAAAACGGTAACCCGGACCCTTAGTAGTAACCCATTCCGCTTCCGCACTGCAGGTCCGATTTTCGCCTCCAGATTTGCAGAAGGTTTATTCAAACTTTCATTCATTGCCTTTAAAACTTCTCTAGCAAATTATACCATATCTAGCGAATCTAGCGAATTATACCATAAAGAAAAAATTCTCATTTTCATGTTAAAAGTTTCATTTCAATGTTCTTCATCTGTTTTATTATTATTATTATTATTGTTGTTGTTGTTGTTGTTTTAGAATTTTTAGATATAGGGGAGATAGGGGCACTTGTGAACATTGGGCATATGTGAACGTTTCAGATTTTTTTTTAAATCTTTAACTTTCAGAACCAGTTTGAATCGGCTATGAAACTGAAACTATCTTAATATAAAAAGAATATAACCAAAATCGAAAAAGTAAAACTAGGCCGGTTGTGGACCGTCCTCAGCTATCCTATGCAAGAAAAAAAATCGTGCAAAAAAAAAAAAAAAAAAAAAATTGAGCGAGATGTTTGAAAAGAACGCCTCCATAGACTTTACATTATCATCCTGGTCTTTTTCACTCAGTAGTGTGGGCTCTTAAGCTTTTTGACATTTTTCTTGCCTTCAGTAGCCGAAACACTGTTTATAGATCTCAAAAGTAAAATATCAGTTCCAACTTGCTAAGCGAATATTTTTTTTATTTATTCACTTATTAGAATTTTAATGTTTTATCATGTACTATGAATACTAATAGATATTTTTGATAAAAAAAAAATTCTTAGAAAATGGAGAAATGATAATGATTTCTCCATTTTACTCCAGTGGTCATGTGGGGCATTTGTGAACAGATTAGTTGAGACAGATAATGACAGGGATGTAGTGCAGGGTATACGGGGGTATACGCCGTATACCTTCTGGATTTTTTAAAGGAATACCGTATACCCTCTGTTTCTCAAGAAAGCTATAGTTTAAACACTCTAGGGTATACCCTCTGCCTTGAGTGTACATCCTCTGCTTAGAGCGTATAGCCTCTGTTATTTTTACAACTACACCCTGAATATGAACACTTCATCAGTGCCCCAACAATCATTCTGTTATTCTGTTCCTTTCAGTTAATTTCATGAGAAATAATATCAGTTCTAATATCTACAATTTTTTCGAAATTGAAGACTTTTTATCATACAACATTTGATTTTGTAGTAAAACTTCCACAAAAACTTCTATCAATGAGTTCATAAAGAGCAAGAAGTTCGTTTACGTTCAATTGTAATTTAAATAAATTTAATGTTTTCTATATAATGTAGTAATGATATGCAACATTTTACTGAATGGTTTAAAACAATATTTGTATGCATTCTTAATACAAAAAGTATTATATTAAACAACTTTGCGAAATTTTCTATTTCATTTCTAGAAATCTGCAATAATGGCTTACTTTTATCTCTAAAATAGCTGTGTAGTATACAATGCTAGTATTATCTTAAAAAAATAAAATTTTTAAACTCATAACTACTAAAAAATCCCGATTGTAAGCCCCCGTATTTCAAAAGCAAAAAAAGTTAAATTTGTGTGTGTGTGTGGGGGGGGGACTTATAAAGATTTTTCTTTATTCATAAAAAAAAGACCTTCTTTATTATTAGTTTAGAAGTAAATAAAAGAAATACAAGGGAGAGAATCTTTCATATTTCTGCAGATTTCCAATAAATATTATCTAAATGCCCTTTCCCTAAAATCTAATCGAAACAAAAACGCCTAAAAAAGTAAAAAAAATTAAAAGCTTTATCATTATTTTTTCAAATTTACTTTTTATTATTTTTTTTTTTTATTTTATTCCAAAATAATTAATCATCTAATCCCCCACAAACTCCAACTTACTTGCTTTCATTTTATAATCAAGTGCTTAAACATATCGTCGAGAAACTAGCAAAATTTATACATATTTTTTTTTTCTTTATAGTGAATTTAACACATAATATTACTAATAATTATGACGACAAACAAGTAACTGACTACAAAAGTTGTCAAAGGATATTTTTCCCAGTGTTCACGAGTGCTCCACAACAAGGCTGCTGGTGGGTGGTGGGGCACTGGTGAACAATTTTTAGGTAGATTTCGTAAGAAATACTACCTATTGCAATCGCACCAGTTTATCTATCTATCTATCTATCTATCTATCTATCTATCTATATATATATATATATATCACTTTTTTATGGACACGATAACTTCTATAATTCTTCACCAATCTCCACCAAACTGGTACGTAAAATCAAAGGGAATAAAATCTCGGCTAAGTTCGTTAATGGGCAAAATCGGACCAAGGGGGTCGGAATAGGGGGCGTTTTTGTGAAAACCGAAAAAACGCCATAACTTCTTAATTAAAGTAGATATCGAATGTGTTTAAAGTTTATATTACTTCTTAAAAATTGGCCAAAAATTTATGCATGACAGATTTTTGATAAATTTAGAAGTGGGCTCAAGGGGCGCAAAAAATAGGGGTTTTGAGAGAAAAAAATTCATAACTTCGTCAATTTTCAAGATATCAAGTCCAACTAAATTTTTTGTAAATGTTCTTAAAATTATCTAAAACTTTTGTATTTACAAGTTTTTGATAGGACCAACTTTTACCGATGAAAAAAATTAAAAACGAAAAGAAAAAGGGCGCTGAAAAAAGAGAAAAATCCATAACTCCGTCAATTTGTAAGATATCAAATCTGATTAAATTTATTTTACATCTTTTTAAAAATATCTACAACTTTTATATTGACAAGTTTTTCATATGATCAATTCGTATAGCAAAAGAAAAAAAAAATTAAACAAAAATAGGAGTTGGAGAAAAAACCACAAATCCAAACTGCTTATATTCTGACTCAATTTTAAATTCATTTTTGATTTTAAACGCATCCAAATGGTAGATCCTCTTATTTAGAAACTGTATAAAGTGACGCATTGGTTAGTTTTCTGATAAAGACAGAATATATTTCAAAAAAGGCTACCAAAAAGGGTATTTTGAACAGAATTTCCGAAAGTCATCGAGACTGAAAATTGAAGTAAGTATTCAAATAAGAAATTGCGTTTTTTTCTGACTCGTTTTTAAATCCATTTTTGCTCTCAAATGCATCCAATTTACAGATCCTCTTATTTAGGAACTATATAATGTGATGCATTGATCGGTTTTTTGATAAAGACAGAATATATTTTGAAAAAGGCTACCAAAAAGGGTATTTTGAACAGAATTTTGCGAAGTCTTCGTGATTTGAAAATTTAAGGAAGTTCTCACATAGCAAATTGCAGGTGCATTTCGCCAGCCCGCACCTATGGAGTTAAGGAAATTCAACAATGTCATTCGTTAGTACTCCGTTAGTACCGGTAAGTACCGAGAGATTTTCGTTTGTACCGCATCCGTTGCGGAGTTATGGCCAATTCTCAAGTTCCAGCGCGCGGGCTGGAGAAACATGGGATTTCCTATAGGAAAAAAATGAAGGTTCTCCGATTTCGTTCAAATTATGTGGGTCGTTAGTACTACGTTAGTACCGGTAAGTACCGAGAGATTTTCGTTTGTACCACATCCGTTGCGGAGTTATGGCCAATTCTCAAGTTCCAGCGCGCGGGCTGGAGAAACATGGGATTTCCTATAGGAAAAAAATGAAGGTTCTCCGATTTCGTTCAAATTATGTGGGTCGTTAGTACTACGTTAGTACCGGTAAGTACCGAGAGATTTTCGTTTGTACCACATCCGTTGCGGAGTTATGGCCAATTCTCAAGTTCCAGCGCGCGGGCTGGAGAAACATGGGATTTCCTATAGGAAAAAAATGAAGGTTCTCCGATTTCGTTCAAATTATGTGGGTCGTTAGTACTACGTTAGTACCGGTAAGTACCGAGAGATTTTCGTTTGTACCACATTCGTTGCGGAGTTATGGCCAATTCTCAAGTTCCAGCGCGCGGGCTGGAGAAACATGGGATTTCCTATAGGAAAAAAATGAAGGTTCTCCGATTTCATTCAAATTATGTGGGTCGTTAGTACTACGTTAGTACCGGTAAGTACCGAGAGATTTTCGTTTGTACCACATCCGTTGCGGAGTTATGGCCAATTCTCAAGTTCCAGCGCGCGGGCTGGAGAAACATGGGATTTCCTATAGGAAAAAAATGAAGGTTCTCCGATTTCGTTCAAATTATGTGGGTCGTTAGTACTACGTTAGTACCGGTAAGTACCGAGAGATTTTCGTTTGTACCACATCCGTTGCGGAGTTATGGCCAATTCTCAAGTTCCAGCGCGCGGGCTGGAGAAACATGGGATTTCCCATAGGAAAAAAATGAAGGTTCTCCGATTTCGTTCAAATTATGTGGGTCGTTAGTACTACGTTAGTACCGGTAAGTACCGAGAGATTTTCGTTTGTACCACATCCGTTGCGAAGTTATGGCCAATTCTCAAGTTCCAGCGCGCGGGCTGGAGAAACATGGGATTTCCTATAGGAAAAAAATGAAGGTTCTCCGATTTCGTTCAAATTATGTGGGTCGTTAGTACTACGTTAGTACCGGTAAGTACCGAGAGATTTTCGTTTGTACCACATCCGTTGCGGAGTTATGGCCAATTCTCAAGTTCCAGCGCGCGGGCTGGAGAAACATGGGATTTCCTATAGGAAAAAAATGAAGGTTCTCCGATTTCGTTCAAATTATGTGGGTCGTTAGTACTACGTTAGTACCGGTAAGTACCGAGAGATTTTCGTTTGTACCACATCCGTTGCGGAGTTATGGCCAATTCTCAAGTTCCAGCGCGCGGGCTGGAGAAACATGAGATTTCCTATAGGAAAAAAATGAAGGTTCTCCGATTTCGTTCAAATTATGTGGGTCGTTAGTACTACGTTAGTACCGGTAAGTACCGAGAGATTTTCGTTTGTACCACATCCGTTGCGGAGTTATGGCCAATTCTCAAGTTCCGGTGCGCGGGCTCGAGAAAACATGGGATTTCCTATGGGAAAAAAATGAAGGTTCTCCGATTTCGTTCAAATTATGTGTGTTGTTAGTACTATGTTACTACCGGTAAGTACCGAGAAATTTTCGTTTGTACCACATCCGTTGCGAAGTTGTGCCGACTATTCATCTCCAGTTTGTGGGTTAGGGAAACGTAAGATTTCCAATGGAAAAAAAATTAGGTCTTCCGATTTCGTTCAAATTATATATGCCGTTAGTACCGGTATGTACCGTGAGATTTTCGTTGGTACCGCATCTGTTTCGGAGCTATGATCAATTTTTCAGTTTTGAGACGCGGTAGAGGTTTGCACGGATTTCCAGCCCGGTTTTCCGTACCAACTAGTTTATATTTTTACATTTCTAGACACGGCACGGTCAGTAGAGAAATAAATGAAATCAGGTCCTGCCTGAACTGGCCCGACACACAATTTCTTCTATTTCGAAATAAATGAGATTTTTTTTCATATAATTAAGATTCCTTTAAGGAATACTGCATACATTTTTATGGGATGATTTTATTGTATATTTTACAGAAAATACATCATAAAAACATTCATGATTACTGAGATTCTTAGAATTTCATCATTCAATTAAAGATTCATTAAAAAATTAATATTGTTTAGAATAAAAGAAAAAACAATGTTAAAAACTTCATAACTTTCGAAATTTTTTAATAAAAAGTAGATTTATGAAAATACTTCTAAGTCATTTATTAAAGATTTTTTGAATTCCAAAGAAGTTTCTTTCTGATACATTTCTGAATTCATTTCTTTTCGGAAACGCAGGTGAACGCAGATTAGCAGGTGTTTTTAATTAGAAACTATGTAATCGAATAGCCTTATCCATTTTTTGATCCAAAAATTTAAAGAAAATACTGTCAAAGTTAGCACTTTGAATCGAAATTCCGGAACCAAAAGCATCTGAAGGGAGAAAAATCTGCAACCACGTAAAAAAAAATTGTTATTGCAACAAATCTATGTAAGGTTATTATATACCAAAAATGAAAAACGCTATTTGATTCCAAGTACCTTTAATAGTCAGAGTTGTCTTTTGTAATCAAAAATTAGTCAGAAAATGCGTTGATGAGCAGCGAATTTAGGAACCATTTAAAAAAACCACTGAGAAGTATATTTCCAAAGATTACGTTAACAGAATTTCTTTAACAGTATTAATATTTTTACATATCATATTTTCTGCCCTACATATCCTGAAACAGTTAAGTCTAGTTCCGTTATATGTTGGAAAACAATGGAAGCCTGACTCGTTCCGGCATGAGTCTACTAAAAGAAATATTACGTCCAAAGATAACAGTCCAATATAACAGTCCAATGTCGATTTTTACATTGTGCAAGTTGCATTTCTGTTTTAGAACAAAATGGATTTTAAAATGATTCAGAATGTAAGCAGTTTGAATTTGAGTTTTTTCCCTTCAGCTCCTGTTTTTGTTTAATTTCTTTTTGATATAAGAATTTATCCTATCAAAAACGTGTCAATGTAAAAGCTGTAGATATAATTGAAAAGATGTATAATAAATTTTATCGAATTTAATATCTTAAGAATTGAGGAAGTAATAGATTTATTTCTTCCTGCCCCCCTCCCCCCATTGTTTTCGTTTTTATTATTATTATTGCAATGAGAGTTGTTCCTATCAAAAACTTGCAAATAGAGTAATTGTTTTCTTTTAAGTTTTAGATAATATTAAAAAAATATATAATATTTAAAAAATTGTAATTTAATTGTATGTGATATCTTGAGAATTGATGAAGTTATGAACTTTTTTCTCTCAAAAATCCCATTTTCTTTCCCCTCTTGAGCTCATTTTTAATTTTATCAAAAATCTGTCATGCATTTAACTTTTTGCCCATTTTTTAGGAGTAATATAAACTTTAAACTTATTCGATATTTATTTTCAATAAGAAATTATGGAGTTTTTTCGGTTTTCAGAAAAACCCTCCATATTTCTACTTGGTCCAATTTTGCCCATTAACGAACTTCACCGAGATTTTATCCCCTTTGTTTTTAAGTATCCGTTTGGAAGAGATTTGAGCAAAATTATAGAAGTTACCGTGCCCATAAAAAAGTGATATATAAATATACATACACACATATATATAAACTTTTTTACTGATGGTAGTTTTGGGGTCTAGAGATTATAATCGGTGTAGATCTGAAATAAAAATTTTCAGAAATTTCAACATAGGAGCACCGCAATGAGTATTTCATATGAAATCTACCTAAAAGGGGTAAAAAAAGTTCTTTATAATAATCCATTACTTTTTTTACTTTCAAAGTACGGTTTTTCAAAAGACATGTGATGTTATTTAAGGGGAATTACGATTAATAAAACATTAATTTTAAATGGGTCTTAGATTTTTTTTCTGATATATCATCATTTATTAAAAGAATGTTTTTTTTTTTTTCATTTCTTTACTTGAAGATTATTGATACTTTCAAACAACAGTACAATGCAAGTAGTTTTTTTTTAAAACAGCCGAGCTATCATATTTGCATAATTAACCTTTTATAGACCAAATTAAGGTCCAGGCATATTTTAAATTATTTTTTTGCAAATTGTATTTTCTAATGCTTTAGTTAAGGGATATTAATCATTAATAAAGTAGAAAACATTTTTATATATAATTTTCAGAATGATCCCAATTGGGAACAATAGTCATTTTCGGCGGTCATTTCCAGTAGTCATTGGTCATTTTTATGATTTTCTGTACGTTTCCCCATAAATGATAAGAATGTAAATTCTTTTCCAAAAAATAAAGTTATCTAATTCGAAAAATCTGTTTCGAAAATTCATTTTTATGACTAATCATTTTCCAACGGCCATTGGCTATTTTTTATGATTTTCTGTACATTTACTCAGTAATGATAGGAATGTAACTTCTATTTCAAAAAATCAAGTCATCTTTTTACTGTTTATGCTAATTTTTTAAAGTCAATTTTGATCAAATTTAGTTTTTAATAAATTTTTAAACTAATGTTCCCAATTGGGAACGTTGGCCTGTGAAAGGTTTAAATCTCCTAGAAATGGATATAAGTTTGAAATTTTGAAAGTAAGTTTATTGTTCAGAAAATAATATATATATACATATATATATATATATATATATGTCACAGCCAAAACCCGGAGCCTGGCTAATTCTAGAACTGGCCGGCCAATATCCGAACTGACCAAGTTTTCTGGCCAAAACGCAAAATACATGAAATGAATAGCGTATTTCGGGTTTTGGCTGGCCAATTCGCGAACTGGCAGGGAAGCCTTGGCCAACATCCGAATTGGGGATTTAAGGCTATCCTTTAGATACGGGGTCGTCAATAAACTTCTTTTAGAAGTTGTTTCTAATTTAGAGAAGAAAGTCGTTTCGTGACGGCCCCGGTAGTTTACACTGACATGCACACATGACAGGAAAGAATATTTCCATGCTATTCTGATATGCTATGCATAGGTACCAATTTTATTGTAACTAAGATAATCTAACAACATTGAAATGTAACGATTCCCTTTGCTGATATTTAAACGAAATATCTTTGTGTATCCCAGTAAATTAACCAAAAATAGTACACAATTCCCTTTCAATACCAAAATTAATTGATAAACCAAATAAGACAGCAATTACAAGTTAATCAGAGCCTTTACTCGAGTTAGAGCATGGGCAGGCAGACGGCTAGACTGTTTGAATTCACAGACTCTTTCAACTGTTAGAAAGAATTAAGCCGAGTGCCTATATCTATTTTGTGAACTGGTCAATCACATCTGGCCAGTTCGCGAATTGAACAGTCGCATCTGGCCAGTTCGCGAATCGGCCAATTATTTTTAAATGTTACTGGCCAGTTCGGGAATTAGCCGACCAATTCTAGAATTGGCCAATTTCGGGTTTTGGCCGTAACATTTATGTAGAATTGAATTTATATTTTATTATTTTCTGATGTAAGACAAATAAACATTTAAAAAAAAAATAACGAAATGTTAAACACAATCGAAAAAGGATTCTTTTACATTATTTTATTAATATAAAATATTTACAATACATTACAATTATTTATAAATGTAACATATTACAATTGTAATAATAAAAAAAAAGGTGGAATTTCCGAAATGAAAATAATGATAAGAAAAAAATTATAATTTTTTCAATAATACACTAAACATATTGCAGATAAATCAGTGACACATTCATTTGTCTGTTGTAAATATTGTAGTGATAAATGTAAAGTATAATAATGAAAAGAAATTTTAACAACAATTGACATAAAATCATAGAATAAAATAAAATGTTAATCAAAAAAAGATTTGTAAATAAATTATTAGCAGTTCAAAGGAAAAATATTTATATATATATATTTATTTAGATTAAACAGCTTGTTTATCTAATAAGTAATGGAAACAAAAATTGATTTTTTATTAACAACTCTAACTTCTTATATCTTAACATACCCTCTGTGGCATTAAAATAAATAAATAAATAATAAAATAAAATAAAAGTATTTATTAACTTTCTTCTTACTACTGAAATCAATATTTAGTCAAGCCCCAATTTACCTAATTTCAATCAATCGAACGTCCAAGTATAAAAAGTTCTATAAACTTTCATTTTTTTTAAAATTTCCATGCAAGTGTTAGATTTTTTTTTCTTTATTAAATGATAAGTTGAAGCAGAATCTAAAAATTTGCAAACATAAAAGCATAACTGTTGTCACAAGGGAAAAATTAAAAAGTTTCTGTGCATTAAACAGTTAATTCAAAATAATATTTTATAAATGTATAAGTTGGTAGAAAAATGCAAATTCCCAAAGGTGTTGCAACGCATGCTTAATACACTGTTAAAAATAAAGGTGACAAACCAGTTGCATTTGCACCCAGGGGTGAAATGGTGTTATTATTTGACACCCGCTGGCTTGAAAACGTGTTTGGGGTGCCGTTTGATCCCTCACTGGATGATTCATGCTAATCAAGGTGCCGTGCAATGCATACCGTTGAAAGTTTTTCATCCTTTAGTTATTTGCGAATGCTCTGTGACGTGTATCCTTCCCCTTCAACTCGCCGTCACTGGTGGATCAAAACAGCAATTTCTCCTTACGATGACTATCACCGCGCGTTCGCTATCCCAATTTCGTTTAGAACTTCTAATGGCTAAATTTTGGCGAGCTTTTTTACATAAAGCAATCTTTGAAATTCAGGACATTTGAACATTTCAGGGAGACTTCGAAGGTGAGCTGGATGGCCGAACGGTTAGAGCGTTGAACTTACAATCAGACGTTGTGAGTTCGAATACTTCGCTGGCCAAAAGGTGGTGTTTAATTTTTATATATTATTGGGCACTCTGGATTAAGGGTGCCATCTTCTCACTCTAATTAAGGTTAATTCACCCATTTTCACCTTCTGGCTCCCCTAGGGGTGTCACCAGTGAGACAAGCCTTTCACCCCTAAAAGGTGCAATGTGTCACCTGTAGTTTTAACAGTGTACTCTCCCCAATTCTCTTATTCCTCCTAGTATATGCTTCTTACTGAATTGCATATGAAAAGTTAAAATCTTACAGAATCTATTTTTTCCCACTTTATAATTAAAGCGCTAAAATAGAATAGGTTAATTTCAATGGGAGAGAAAATTTTTATGATAGAAAGGCAGACATTCCTTGTCTTATGAAATGATTATATTCTATATACACTGTTAAAACTACAGGTGACACATTGCACCTTTTAGGAATGAAAGGCTTGTCTCACTGCTGACACCCCTAGAGGAGCCAGAATGGCACTCTTAATTAGGGTGAAATTATGGCACCCCTAATCTAGAGGGCCCAATAATAAAAATGAATTATAAACTGACTTTTGTCCTGTGAAGGATTCGAACCCACGTCTGATTGCAAACTCTGCGCTCAAACCGTTCGGCCATCGAGCTCACCTTCAAAGTCTCCTTGAAATGTTCAAATGTCCTGAAATTCAAAGATTGCTTTATATAAAAAGCTCACCAAAAGTTTTCCATCCGAAGTTCCAAACGAAATTGGGATAGCGCATTCGCGGTGATAGTCTTCGTAGGGAGAAATGGCTGTCATAATCGACCAGTGACGGTGAGTTGAAGAGGAAGGACACACATCGCAGAGCATGCGCAAATAACTAAGGGGTGAAAATCTTCCAAAGGTATGCATTGCGCGGCACCCTAATTAGCGTGATTCACCCAGTGAGAGATCAAACGGCACCCCAAACACATTTTCAAGCCCGCGGATGTCAAATGGTTACACCTTTTCATCCCTGAGAGCCAAATGCAACTGGTTTCTCACCTTTTTTTTAACAGTGTAATAATTGCAGTCAGGACACATGAATACGTTATTGCAATTTGAAAGTTTTTCTGGTGAAGTAAGAATCACAATATTGAGTGTTACTGACTGTATTTTATATTATCTAATACTTACCATTCAAACTATATTATGACACAAAGTTTTTCGAATAAGATGGTATATAGATAATAAGTTCTAAAAGGTTATGCAAAATGGTAAATGTGTATATTGATATAGATTTTTCATGAATTATGTGCTGTAAAAGTAAACTAATATACGTATAAATATATAAAACTGTTTACATCCAACTCAAAAAATGGGAAGAAATAATTTTATAAATAAGAAAAAATTTCCAAATAAATAGCATTTCCAGCATCTTTTTCCATAAATCTTACTAAATTACTTGTTTATTAACAAGATTATTAAGCTCTTTTTTATAATATTTATATGATTCATTAGAAAATATATTATAACGTATGGGATCTTCAAGCATTTAAGAAAAAATACACTATGTGGCCATGATACTTGCAATCTTAGACGTTTTGCTAGATATTTAGGAAAATTCATAACAAATTATCCTGAAATTTCAAGTGGGTAAATAGTATAGTAGACGTCATATATTTTCATGAAGATTTTTTTCCCGAAAACCCATAGGGGAGTGTCAAAAAATTGAAGAATTTTTTTACTGAAGAAAGACTTGAAGATTTTTTTAACTGAAGAATAGCTTTTGGTTATCCCTATAAAAATTACTATTGCTAATGTATTGAAATTTTAGAACATGATTAGGAGGTGTCTTATAATATACAGTGTTCATTTTTATAAGTATAGCACGCATATTCACGGATAAATTAAGTTTTTTATAAAAAAAATTCCAAATTCCTCCAAATGTTTTGAATATAAATTGCAGAGTTCTTAATGTAAAAGAATGTCCTCTGCAGAAACCATTACAAATGATAATGTTCCTAATATCCTTCAATCAGAGTTAAACCGGTAATAAATATTAGAGGATAAATGAACAAATTCACTGAATTTTCACAGCGTACGCGCGAATGCGACCTAAATATAATGCGCATAATGTATTAAATAAATGTATAGGGCAACTTTTGTGAAGTTCTCAAAAACATAGCTTGAAAATTCTGAAACTGATCGTTGATAGAATTAGCTCGAAACCCATTGTTTCCAAAATGAAGCAAAAACACGAGGGGCTATATCGAAATGTAGTAGTATGTACATGCTTGTGAACGCTCGATGGGCAATAATCAATTTGTATTTGGATAAAGACCCTCATCTTTTTGCTGCATTTGTGGAACAACGAATTTCGATCTTTTCTATCAAAAATAAATTTCAGAATTTTCAAGCTTTATTTTTGAGACTTTCACGAAAGTTGTTCTATATATACATGAAATTTGTTCTAATACATTATCCACATTGCATTTTGAATGCATTCGTGCCTGCGTAGTGAATTATTATTTAGTGTAATTGTTCATTTTTTATACATTTTTTATTATTTTAAAATTCTGATTACAGAGTATTGCGTAGTGAATTTTTATTTAGCGAAACTGTCTATTTTTTATCCAATATTTATTTTTTTAAATTCTGATTGAGTGATTGGATATTGCGTAGAATGTCGCTGGTCATGGTTTCTGAAAAGAATATTCTTTTATATCAAGAACTCTGCAAATTATAAACAAAACATTTGGGGAAATTTGGATTTAATTTTATAAAAAAACTGAATTTCTCCATTGGTATACGTGATATCCTCATAAAAAATGAACGCAGTTTATTACAATAAACATCCTAATCACGTTCTAACGCTTCAACGCTTTAGCGACGTTGGTTTTAGAGGGTTATCCAAATGCCATTTCTTTTCTTTTAATATGTTGACTGACCCTTGTGGGGTTTCGGTGGGGAGGGGGGGGGGAATTTCCCCAGAAATATATGAGGTATAATGTGATGTTTGTACAGCTGAAAATTCTGGATAATTCCTCAATCATCATGATTTTTTTTAAATATCTAACAAATCGGAAGTGATTGGTCATCATTAGCCGTATAGTGTACACGATACATGCGAAATAAAATAGCAATTTATGTTAAATTGAGCAAAATGACAAACATATTTTCATAAACAGTTATGCAAAACCAAAATATGTAATTTAAATCTCTGAAAATGTCTGTATTTAGTTAAAATGTATAGAAAATTAATCTTCTAATAAATAACAAGAAGAAATAAAAGATTCGGCATAATTATTCAAACTTTGCATAATTGTTACTACTGCTATAATAAGTGTTACTATATTGTTAATAAAATAAAAGAGGATTTTATTTCTCACTGACATACCTTTTAGAAAATTATATTTATAACTTTAAATATTAAAAATTTAAATTTGACTTAATTTTTAATAAAGTTTCATATCTCTTTTTAACAATCACATGAAAGAATTTTAGTAAAAAAAATATCATTTGCGATTTAATAGAATTGGCAGCATTCGTTAAAAGGACTATCTTGAAATAAAAGTCTGGCATAGATATATTTTTAAGTTTCAACTGTTTGTCAGTATTATCCTTTGTCGATTTGAAATATGAGGCAATTTCTTCAATTTAATGCTTTTAATATAAGTTAATGAATTTATCATTTTAAAGTTTTTTTTACCCTTTTAATAGTCACGTTAAAATACTTTTGTTGTTAGAAAAAAATATTACTACATGTGCTGCATTAGAATTGGCAACAAAAATTAAAAATTATATCGAAATATGACATAAATGTCTTGTTAATACATTTTTTTATTTAAACTGTTTGACAGTGTTATTATTTGTCTATTTTAAATAGGACGTAATTTTCCTTATTTGTTGTTTTACGGATATTCATGAATGTGTAAAGTTTTTTTGTAATCTTGTAAACTTTGAAGTTTTTTTTTTTTTTTTTTTTTTTTTTTTTTTAAGTCAATGTAAATATGATATCTGATTTTATAAACATAATAAAGAAAGAAATATGTGTTGCACAGAATAATAAATATAATTTTTCTCCAACAAATATAAAATGTAAAATTAAATAAAATATACAGAGAAATATCTAAAAATGTGTGTAAGGATCGCAAAAAGCTAAAAAATGCTTTTCCAATAAAATAAAAAAAAACTTTTTCAATGAATCGCATATTTTTTTAAAGAGGAAATATATTAACATGACTCATACATGTCATACATATCATACTCTAACATTCATATGACTCAAATCAAAGTATGCAAAGTAGCACATAAGATTATAAACATTTCGTGAAAAAAAGAAAAAAAAACTTTCATGAATGCAATAAAATATTAATACCTGCTCTAATAAATATATATATTTTTCTCAACAACTATGAAAAGTAAAATTAAATAAATTTGCATGCTAATATCTAAAAATGTACATATTGATTGCAAAAGGACTGAATGCTGTTCTAGAAATCTGCATGGGCCGTAATTTCCAAGCCCGAGGCATATCGATCCACAGAAATTAAATTCGACTGACCTCGGTATAAAAATTAAAAGTTCGATATGAGAACGGGTACAACACCTAGAAAAAAATTATTGTCCATTCCTATATAAAACCTAAATTTTTGGCCCCCGTCAGTAAAGCAATTAAATTCTCAGCCCGAATCCAGCCCTTTCCGACTGAATTTCTACAAAACATCAATTTTTGCGTCGATTTTCTTAAAAATTTGTTTCGTACGATAGGTTCTGGTAAAAAATACTTAGTTTTTCTTTTCTTTTTCTTTCTTCCTTTTTATTTATTTATTTACTTTTTTCATGTTCATGATCTTCACTTTTACAGAAGTGCCGTAAGTTTGACCCCATCAGTGGCCGAGAGGTCGAATTGGCTAACATAAACACAACAACCATAAGGCTGCACTGTAAAAAAGAAAAAAAAATAAAGTTACTAAACTTTTTCTAGGAAACTGGAATTCTTGAAACTTTTCATGTAACGCTAACAGCAAAAAATCATGTAAGGTATTCTGTTGCATGAATTTTTGCTGTTATTGTTTCATAAAATAATCTAGAAATCCCAGTTTTTTAGAAAAATTTGAGTAACTTTACCGATTTTTTTTAAAGTGTGTGATATTTATTTATTTACTTATTTTATGAATTTCTATATGCTGTGTATAAATGTTTCACTTGTCTTTAAAATTATTATTACATTTTCCATGTATTGTAGATTTAAAAGTCTGAAATATGTTATATAGTAAAATATTCAGAAACGGAATTGCATAGAAAAGAAAAAAAAAACAGTTTTAAACAAACACTTTTTTATCAGGTGCAAATGTATTATACATATAGTACATTTATACATGAGTTTTCACTGTTACGGTTACATGAAAAGTTCTAGGAATCCCAGTTTCCTAGAAAAAGTTCAGTAAGTTTACAGTTTTTTTTCTTACAGTGTACGATATAAAATAATAAACATAATTTTTCTTCATCAATTATGAACTATAAAGTTAAATAAATGCATATGCAAATATCTAAAAATTTATGTATTCATTTCAAAAGACTTAAATGGATGAAGACTGCTCTTCCAATAAGAAATGGAAAAAAAAATGTTTCATAACTTTGTCCACGATAATAAATCACTACAACTTTTTAAATGAAATATATTTACATTCCTCATGTAACTCTTACCATATTGTTTTATGGTATACAGGATCTTCAAAATTTTAGAAAAATAATATGCACCATGATATATTAATTCCTATAAAATTGCACAAAATGATAAACTTTTCTTTATCAAAAAAAAAAAAAAAATATCTAAAATTATAAGTCTTTAGGTCAAGCATTTGCAGAATCATGTTTCAATAACTAATGGGGAAAATATAACGAGCTATATCTTCTACATATTTATTTCATTGTCTTTTTGTTTGCTAACAATAGAAAAATGTGTTTATATTCTTAAAATTTCACTATTTCACTAAAATCAATGAAAAATAAGACTCATAATACTTTTGAAATTTATGAAAAAATGTTATATTATATACAATAAAAGGTTTCTTTTTATAGAATTACACAATTATGGCAAATACACTCTCTAACACACATATTACTTTTTCTTTCTTGCACAAACAACATGTAAAATAAAAAATTAGGAAAATCCGAAAATTTGTTTTAGAATAATGTGTAAAAATTTGTACTTATTATACTGATAGAATATTTATTGATATGTAAAATATTATTCAATAAGGTAATAAAAGCTGCATGTGCAAACCCAGCACTCTTAGTAGCATTGGTATAATCATTATACAATATATTTATAATCATTACATTGATTTATAACAATTAAGCATGTTTAGATATTAAAAACTGAGAACGGAAACATTTCGAAGATGATGATACACATATGCAATTATACACTAACTTATACATAAGTAATAAACATTTTTAAATAAAAAATAAAAAATATAAATATTTTTGATTAATAAGTTGGGGATAGTAAAATCAGTAACAACTAAATATACAAGTTTCTTATAAATATTCAGCGAATATTTTAAATATTATACAAAAAGATTTAAAAAGTTTATACGCAAAATAAATAACACATATTGGTGGATTTATACCACGTAAAATTGTTTGCATCTTGAAATGGAATAAAATAAAAATTTCTGAAATGGATACCAATTTATACATTAATAAGATTTTTTTTAAATCCCGTAACAACGAAATATACATTTATCTTATTAATAATCTGGAAGGAATAATTCAATAATAAAAAAATATACACAGTCCTAATATCTATTATGGAAAAGGTAATTTTAAAGAAATTAAATTGTATAAATTAAGCACTGACAAGAAATTTTTTTGTGGTTAGGAAAATGCTTACTTTTTTTCCCTAAGTCATCGAATAATTCCCAATGTTTGTTCAGACGCTTGCAAACTGCTACATAATGACCAATATCATTAATTTTAACCGATTTAGTATGAAATTCTTCTACTATACCTCGTAAATAGAAATCTTTTCCCGACAGTTGTAATTTGTCTGGAATATCACTTGGCTTAGTTTTGATATCCTTAGCGATGTCACTTTCATCACTAAAATGTTCGTTAATTAATTCGATGATTAGTTGATGTCCACTAATGATGCATGTGGTTTCTATATTACCTTTACATGGTTCCAGTCCTTTATATTTACTGCACAAGGATTTTCGGCATCTTAAATGAAATTCCATAGAATATTGTAAGTTTTTGATTGCTGTTGATGATGACAGAATTGATATTACATGAATTTCTCTTGAAGCCTGAGAATTTGTTTCACAATTCTTTTCTGAGCATCGCGAAATTTCAGTTACTGATGGAAATTCCCTAAATATATTTTCACCTGCAGTTTTTGCTGTACATTCTGCTTCTATGTTTAAAATGCTGTTTGGCAGGAGGGAAGATTTGCAAATATTTTTCAACCATGCTGCTCTAATGAAGTATGTTTTTGATGTTATACAGCCCATAGCTAAGTCTCTTACAATCTGGAATTCTGTTTTTGATGATAGTATGCCATCAATAAAATTTTTAAAATCTTCACTGTCAGAATAAGAACATGCCAGTATTTGTAAAATTGTATCATATGCGCAAGTATTGGAAATAATCACGTCATATCCATTAATAGATATTGGTTTTAGATTTTGATTTCCGTTGCGCAATAACCCGATGGGCCGGTTTCTACTTTTAACAGAAAAATCTACGTTGAGTAATTCTTGATTAGGGTCTAAATATGAAGCACGTTTTCTTTTTTTAGGTGGTAATGCCAATCCTCGCCAATTTTCGACTTCTCTATCTTCTTTCATATTCCTGCGTACTTCAAAACATGATTTACAAACTCTGCGCTCTCCGTATCCCTGTTTCTCTTCTGTATCCGAAAGTGGATAGGAGCATCCTCCTATTACATGTACTGATTTCTCACAAAAAATACATTTATGTGCCCCAGTAGGCATATGGCCATTAGTACACACCATACAGTCAGAAGAGGTGTCATATATGGAGGATTTTTCAACTAAATTTTCTTTAGTAGATTCTTTAGATTTTTCTTTGCCTCGAATTTTTTCATCTCCCTTATTGTTTTTTAAAAATGTTTTCTGAAAATTTTCTTGAACTATTGCTCTGTCTTCTTTTATATTATCGCTTACTTCAAAGCAAGACTTGCAAATTCTGCGTTGTCCGTATCCTTCTTTTTCTTCTGTATCCGAAAGTGGATAGGAACACCCTCTTATTAGATGCACAGGTTTTTTGCAATGAATACATTTATGTTCCCCGGCAGGCATATGGCCATCCGCACACACTATACAATAACAGGTGTCATTTTTCGTTGATTCTTCAATCAAATTTGCTTTAGTCGATTCTTTTGATTTCTCTTTGCTTCGAGATATATCTTTTCCCTTAAATTTGCTTAAAATTTCTTTCTGGGTTTTTTCTGTATCTATTCTTTGGGAAGAGGCAACTAACTTCATTTCTCCTTCTAAAGACTGCAGGTGGGTAGCAACAAATATGTCTGCTCTCAAGGGTAATTTTTTATTTGAAAAAATGCAATTTTTGATTTTATTAAAATTGCTTTCTACTGGAGCACTACTACTTGTTGTTGAGCCATACCCAAAATATGGTACCATAACGGCTGACCATAAAGGAAGACGTTTCACTAAATCATAGATTTTTTTTACTACATCCGGTAAAAAATGCAAATTATCATGACTTCCTTCTTCTTTAGCGATTTTATTTTTTACACTACTTAGTATACTACCATACCATTTTTCAAGTTGGGAACTGGAGACAGCACTTTCAGCACTATTAGAATCTCGGTAAATATTTATTTCTTTTACAAAATTATCTATATCTTTATCTAATTTTTCGTTTTTATTGCCTGTAGCGATTCTGTGCTGTAAGAGTTCTTTCGATTTTTGACAGTGTGTCTTTTCACCTGTCTCTAAATTTAAACTATCAGTCTCACTGAGAGCAACTGTTAAGATAGCATCCAGTAATTCAGCGATGTCTTCTATCGATTTGGATTGAATTATTTGAGCAATGCTCCTAATAAATAATGTTCTTACTTTGAAGCTTTTTCCTTTTAGCGAATTCCAGGAAGAAACCAGTTTTAATGTATGCGCCACATCGCATCTTATGTAACATTCAGGAATTCTGTCAACAGCTGATGGATTAAATATTAAGATGGCGCAATTCTCAATATAATCCTTCAAACTCCCATACTGGGTGAATGCTCTGACCACCGCTGATAAGAGAGCAGTAGAATGATCGCAAATAATTTCTTTTGGAGAGAGTGCTCCATTTCTTCTCCATATAGCCAGCCAATGATAGATCATATTATTATCGTGAGCTTCCGATAACATGCTGCTCACAGAATACTGTTTGACTGACACTTCGTCGTTCACTACAGCTTCATATAAGAAAATATGTTTCGATTTCCCGCCATAAGGACGTTTTATTCTTTTTACTACTCTACCTGTAGCATCAATGCATACCCTTGATAACTGACTATTTTTGCAGTAAGCGTTATACACTTTTAATTGGGATGGTACCCAATATATGACGTAAAAAGGATCATAACCTAAATGCCTGATACTGTTTTGGAATTTTGTGTCATACATTAGTATATTAAGGCTTACAATAGGATTTTCTTCTTGGTTATTTCTTGCTGCATTGCGATGTTTTAAAATTCTAAGTGCATTTGCAGTAGGAATAATGGGAGGTTCTGGATCACCAGGATGCATCATGCGTCTTGCTTCAAAATTTCGAAAGGTAACTGCCGATAAGTTTTTTTCACCAATTTGGAAATTAGCATACTCCTTAGCTCTTCCTATTAATCTTCTTTTCGATGTACTTTTACATGTAAGAAAAGAGCCTTTATATCTACATTTTATCACAGCCCGACATCCCTCTAACGGTTCATGTTTTATTTCACCAAGAAACTTCGAATTGCAATCGACACATTTTGCTATCATTCTCACAAAAGGTTCTTCATTTGTGGAAACTTGAGCTCGTTTGAAAGATAGGCAACAAGGAAGACTGGTGACATCCCAAAAGTGTTCACTGACAAGCGATGTCCATAATCTGGGTGCTAATTCTCTATAATTTCTACGATTTTTGCTATCTAAAAAGATACCGGAATCGGGTTTTATCTCATTCCATTCTAAGGGAGATAAAGTTAATATAAAATCTGTAGAATTTTCTGCATCATCATTAGAACTATTGCTTTCTGTATCTGTTTTTTCAGAGTATGAATCTTCAGACCTAATTTTTTCTTCAGGATCAATTGTTTCCTTGTTTCCCTTAGCAAAAAAAGGCATAGAATTACCATAAAAAAAACCCATAAGTGCAATCATATGGATTTTTGCCTATGGTAAAAGTGATTCTATGGAAAACCATATAATCGTTAAGTGTATGGTAATTCTTGTGAAAAACCATATAAACGTTAAGTGTATGGTAATTCTTTATGGTACTATATATTAAAAAATAATAACGATATCAACTTTGGTGGCGCCATCTTTTAGGAATTCGGGGAACTAAGCTTACTAATGGACTTCGACCTTGGGAAGCAGTGGGATTTGATCCACGGACGGTAGGGATGGGAGACGAGCGTCCTAACCATTCGGCCATGCGGGGGTGACGAGCTGTGCTTATAAAACGTTATATGAATAAAGCGTTTCGGTGAATCATCATTATTTGTCGTTCTAAGTTAATGGCTGACAAAAGAAGGTAGTTTTAAAGGTTTTTTTTTATATTAATTGTTTTATAGACATATATTTATAAGTTAATTTATTATTTTAACGAATGTAGTAAATATCTTAGCAAATATTATTTAGTTATAAAATCCAATTAATTAAAGGAAAAACTATTTTCTGTTTATTAAAATTAATTAAAAAAAATAGAAAGTCGATAAAAAATAATATTTAATAAGAATAAGAAATCATTTGATAATTTAGTATATAATATATTTTTAATGATTATATTAATGTATTATATTAATTCCTTACTTACGAGCATTTTTTTATTTTAAAGTAAAAAAAAAAAAAAAAAAAAAAAAAAAAAAATATTACTATTTTTTAGATAATTTTTACGGAAATTTTGAATCTTTCTTTTAAATTTTAATATAAAAAAGATTAATAGATTTTTCAATATTTGTATGCATTGTAAAATGATTTTTAATCTTTTCAATAATTATTAACGTTTAAATAAAATAAAATAAAAACTTTGTTGTAGCATATAAAATGAATATAAATGAATATAAAAACCAAAACTAAAAAATAATACTATTGTCTCTTCGAATTATAATAGAAAACATGATTTAAACGTCATTATAAGCATAAGAAAAAATAAAAAAAATTTAATGCAGTTTTTTTTTTTTTTTTTTTTTTTCAAAGAATGTGTTTGTAATTACAGAAGTTTGTAATTTTGAAGTGTGTAATTACAAACTTCTTTAATCGCTGTTAGAATTTTATAGGAAATATATCATCAAATATATATTTTTGTTAAATCATTTTATTTCTCCCATAGGATTTTTTTTTATTTATAACGCATAGACTCTACTCACATATATGAAATACATAAGAACAAAATAATAACACTATTATGTCATATATTATCATAATTTGAGGTCTATAAAAATATTGGTAGATTTTTTTATATATCGTAAAATAATTTTTAATCATTTTAATAATTTTTAACTTTTAAATAAAATAAAAATCCTTGTTGTTTCATATAAAATGACTTTAAAATTATAAAATAACGTGAATTAATTATGAACCGTAACTTTTTTTGGATTATTAAGTTTATTAATATTTAATTAATATATTATAATATAACATATTAATATATATGTATTAATATTTTGTTGTTAATATTTTTAAAAGATATTTCAAAAATTCTTTTGGTGATTCAAATATTTGTAGGTCCTTTTTAAAATAAATTCAAAAAGATTTTCTTTAAATAATTATAGGCTATTTTTGACAATTTGTTTATTTTGAGGGGGTCGGGGACACATTAAAAAAAAATATATATATTGAATTAAAATTTCAATAAAAGAAAATGACTTTAAAATTATAAAATAACGTGATTTAATTATGAACCGTAATTTTTTTGTACTATTAAGTTTATTAATATTTAATTAATATACTATTATGATACATTATATTAATATATATGTATTAATATTTTGTTGTTAATATTTTTAAAAGATATTTCAAAAATTCTTTTGGTGATTCAAAAATTTATAGGTCCTTTTTAAAATAAATTCAAAAAGGATTTTCTTTAAATAATTATAGGCTATTTTTAACAATTTGTTTATTTTGAGGGGGTCGGGGACACATTAAAAAAAAATCTTTTATTGAATTAAAATTTCAATAAAAGAAAATGACTTTAAAATTATAAAATAACGTGAATTAATTATGACCGTAATTTTTTTTGTACTATTAAGTTTATTAATATTTAATTAATATATTATAATATATTATATTAATATATATGTATTAATATTTTGTTGTTAATATTTTTAAAAGATATTTCAAAAATTCTCTTGGTGATTCAAATATTTGTAAGTCCTTTTTTTCAAAAAGTTTTTCTTTAAATAATTATAGGCTATTTTTGACAATTTGTTTATTTTGAGAGGGTCGGAGACACATTAAAAAAATCATTTATTGAATTAAAATTTTTGTGATATCAAACATACTATTTTAAAACAAAATCACATGATAAAACTTCTCTATATATTTTTTTATTTAAAATTTATTAAAAAAATGTGGAGGGAAATTAAAAATTATTGTAACTTAATGTAATGATTGTAGAATTTTAGTTTTTTAGCAATTAAATAAACAGAAACACCTACATTTTAATTTTGATTCAGCCTTTTTAAAAATATTAATAAAAAATTATTTAAAGTAAAAGTTTGAAAAAAAAATAATACTTTCAAAAAAAAATTTTTTTTTTTCAAATTTGCTGAATCAAAATTAAAGTAAAGCAATTAAAAAAAGGCATGTTCTAATTTTAAAGCATTTATGTTTAACGGCTCTTGAGTTATAACAATTTAAATGTGAGAAATTGTGAAAACCCATCATGAAGAAAAACGCATACAAGAAGTCTTATCCATAGAAGTCTTATCAATGCTTAAAAGCTAGATGCTGGAAACGAAAAAAAAAACACATAATATTTCCTTTTCGAAATATGATTTTTTAAAAATATCATTATAAGCATAAAAAATCAGATAAATTTTTAATGCAGTATTTTTTATGTGTGTCCCTGACTCCTCTAATCGCTGTTAGAATTTTATAGGAAATATGTCAATTATATATTTTTAGTGAATAATTTATTTTTCTCAAGATTTTATTTTTATTTTTAACGCATTTACACACTCATATATATGAATTATATAAGAATAAAATAATATGTTATTTCATGTTATATTAGTTTGAGATCAATGGATTTTCATTATGCTAGTTATAACTTAACATAAGTTGTTCCTAAATAGATTTTGGTTTAAACTATATAACCAGTGGCGTTGCTATGATTCTATTTTTTAGAAGTGCATAAGACATACATAAAGATAGTAGAAAGTTTTGAGATAACCACAACCGAGTAATTTTATATTATAGTTACACAAAATCTAAAATATTATAAACTTTCAAAAGGCATTAAGATTTTACCATATACCATGCTTTGAAATACTGTACAATTTATGGTGCAAACAATTATGTATTATTTTACTATACATCACGCTATGGAACACCATTGAATGTATGGTAAATTTCATTTCCCTATAGTTTTACCATACACCTGGTTATGGAATACCATATCATGTATGGTGTGTATCATTATCCTATAACTTTACCATACACATTTCTCTAGATACCATAAAATGTATGGTATATATCATTATCCTATAACTTTACCATAGACATTGCTCTGCAATACCATAGAGCGATTAATGTTTACTATATGAATACAATATGTTTACATATAATGACATAATTTTTTTATGATTTTCCATATAAAACCATGTGTTTCCATAAAAAATCCTATGCCATTTTTTGCTAAGGGTTTCCTCACATTCACTCGTGGATTCTTTACTGGCACATTCAGATATGTTTATATCTTTCCAAATATTATTTCTATTTTGCTTTACATAAACGTAAATATATTTAGGACGATAAACAAAATTTATTTCTTCGCTTATATCCTTCCATACAGGATCTGAGGGTGGTCGTATTCGATTTTCATTGTCACTAATACGAGTAGCATAAGAACGAAGGACTTCGTGTAATTCGCATCTGTGAATAACAGCTGTTCTAGGCATTTTAAAATGATTTAACAATTAAATTTCTTATTAAATTTCATAATTAAATTTTCAAATATTTCCTACTATTCAAAACATTGCAGGCAAATGAAAAATACGCGTCTGATCTCAAGCGAAATGTAGTTACATCTAATCATAGTTTTATAGCTTACATCTTTACCGTAATTGAGGGTGTCTGTAATGTATTTTATAATATATACTATCAACTGAATTTTCCCAGCTGGTTTAGCTTTAACTTTCGTCAGATTTATTATAGAACTAAACATCCCAATTCAAGTGCTTATACTCTTAAGTTCTATACTGATAACAGGAGCAACTAAATTTATTGAACACAACTGACATTATCAAGAGTGTTTGAGAGTCCAATTTAGAATGTTTTCAATCTCACCCGTGATAAACAAGTTTGACCCTACTGTAGTACGATCCCAGTAGTTACTTTGGTAAAACATATTCTTGAAGCGTTTTTGTATAAAATAAATGCAACTTAAAGATTTTACAGTAAAACCTCCATAACGGACACTCCCAAATAGCGGACACCTCTATTTAACGGACAGTTTTCAAATCCCCACTCCCAAAAATTAAATTTTTGTATGTTTAACCTCTGAATAACGGACATTCTAAATAGCGGACACTATTTACGGCAATAAAGGATGAAAAAGTATTTTTTAACAAGAAAAAATGTGAAAAACAATTAAAAAGGCATCTAAATTTATTAGGGCAATGTGTCACAAATTTTGTGATCACATATAAATGTAGAGGGTGGACGGAGGAAATTTCTCCTTCATGTTCAGTGTTGAATTCAGGGGGTTGCCTGGAAGGGACACCTCCCAGAGCATTCAAATGTCTATGTCCCCTCGGAAGGTTTTAGGATTTTATGTTTTTAATGATCAAAAAGCGCAATCCCCATTCCCGCTTGAAACTCTATAATGATCAATAACGTGACATTGAAAACAAATTACATATAATCGTGAGCAAAAGTAAACTTTTGTAACAGATTTTTTTTTATGTAATTGTTATATAATTATCTATAATTAATGTAATTAATTGTTATATAATTATCTATAATTGTTATATAATTATTTTATGTAATTGTTATTTTATGTATTTATTTATTTATTTTTTGCTGTTTATGTAATAAACAGCATTTAAAGGTGTGCGCAATTTTATTTAAGTTTTATTGTTTAAAAAATAACTTTAATTTCTCATTAACCATATAATAAAGGTTTTAGGACATATAAATGTCAATTAATGAAATATTAAGCATTTTTTAGCGATTTTTGTATCTTTGAGGTTTTCTCAATAGCGGACACCTCTGAATAGCGGACATTTTCTGCGTTCCCCCGGGTGTCCGTTATTCAGAGGTTTTACTGTATTTACATTCCATCAATAAAAATTCCACGGAGACTTTCAGAAATTATGTTGATTTTTCATAAATTTTAAAGATATGTTGTGAATAACATTACAGGAAATTTGACATAAAAGCACAGCTCATAACAGATTCAAATTCTTTGCTTTTTTTTAAATATATATTTTTTTAATTATTAGAATAAATATTATAAATTTTATAATATATTTTTTACTTGTATAACGAATCCCATAACTTGCAGATAGAAAAAAAATTGCTTGAGAAACTATAATATTCAAGAATGAATGTTTTAAAAGAAGTAAAATTTGCTCTTATTACATAATAAATGGAGCAAAAATTACCTTTAAATTTCTGTTTACCAAGAGCAAAAAATATTTTATTTATTATTATAAAAAAAAAATTATATTTATTATAAATTGTTTTGGTAGCCATGCTAGTATTTTACAAGTCATACAAAAGTATACGTATATTTAGTTTGAAAACGGTTTTTAATTTAAGTGCATTTAATGATATAGATTATATTGGTTTTATTCCTATTTTTTCTGTAATAAAAAAATAATGCAATGTTTGCATTGTAAAGTTTTAAGAGAGTTTGATACTAGAGATACTTCGACATTGTATTAATTGGAGCTCAAATGTATTTTGATATGAAAATGAATAGTATAATGAACGTAATTAAGTTCCTTTTGTATTTTTTTAAGCGAATTGATCTTAAAAGTTGTGAGATGTTAAGTTATAATTATTTGGAAAAAATTCATTTTTTAATTTTCTTATCAGATAAGCATGGTGTTTGAGATTTCTCTCGACAGGATGTCCACTATCAACGGTGGCCAATGGCTAATTTCTTAGTAGTTAGTCGTAGGCGTACAGTTCCAGTTACAAAAATGATTTAAATGAAGTAAAGAAATATAATAAACGCAATTGGGGTAAAAAAAAAAAAGCATTCCTTTAAAAAATTACAAAATTTAAATTTTTATACGGCCCTACAGGTCTGCACGAGCCCGGTTTGGGCAGGCGAAATGATTTTCGAACGGATCGGGCTGGCAGAATCGGAATAAGTTTTTCAACGGGCCGGGCCGGTCTATACGAGCCTAGCTTGGCTGTAAAAGACAGTTAGGCCTACCGGACAGTTATAAAGATTTGATAAGAACGATAAAATATGAGCTATTTTCAATGAATATGGCTTTAACTAGAATGTTCGTCACGAGCTGATACTAATTTGACAGTATCAATACAAAAATGTAATTTGTACAGTGAAAGATCGGAAGCGGACAGTTACATAGTGTCTAACCCGGATTTAATATTCTTTTAGCAGACTTGTGCCGGGCTGAGATCAAGCTTGCATTTTTTTTCTACATATTGTCCAGGCAGGCAAGAACTAATTGTTCTCAAAATTCTATAGGGCAGACAACACGATTTGTTAAAGATTTAATAGCGTCAAAGAACTTTGTTAAACCAATCTTTGGAAATATATATCTTGGGGTTCTTAAATTCATGCCTGAACAAGTCGAAAGTTTGAGAAATTTCCTAACTAATTTTTAATTGTAATGTTATAAAATTGACAAGCCTGACAATTGAAAAAATTTGGAATCAAATAGTGTTTTACATTTTTGGTAAGTAAAATACCTGTAGAGGGAAGTGGGATACATTGATACAGTTTTTTTTCTAAGATTATGTTTTTGGTGTAAAAAAGTGGAAAATTCAAGTTTTTTTTCCATGAGGTGACAGCAAAACTTGTGTAGTATGTTATAAAAATGTACAGTAATTGTTTTATATAGTATTTTTGCATGCAATTAAAAAAAAAAAAAAAAAAGTCATTTGTATCAATATGCCCCATTCGCGGGGCAGATTGATACGTTTGAGAAAAATGACGACAAAATAATACCAATGGATATTTTTCATAGAAAATGTGTTAGAAAACTATTTTATATTTATCTATAGAAATTCAAATCATCCACAATTTATTTTTAAGCAATATTAAAGCAATCAAAATTAAATATAATATGACCTGATGTTCTGGCTGTTTGATTGTTGGCTGTGGTAACTTTGTCATATCTAGCGCTTCAATCCCAGGATTATCATCTTTCTTGGGAAAGATGAAAAAATTACCAGGTTTTCTGTTTATAAATAGATTTATAAATAGAAAATAGACGATAATTATATTAAAATTTCTGTTTATAATATAATTATCTTTTTCTGTTCTGAAGTTTGCTTTTCTTACTTAACATTTATCATGTCGAAAATACTTGTTTTCTCTGGAAAATCGATATAAATTCGAGATTTGCCAGAATGCCGTCCTTTTCTTATATTAGTTCTACTAGTACTAGCTTTTGGGTAAGTTCGTACTTTTTCTGTTAGCAAAAATACTATAAAATGTTCTAATATACAAAATTAGAGCTATTTCACTTCAATAGAAATTAATATTAGAAATTTTTGGTGAAAAATGGTTGGATTAAGGAGTGTAGGGTAAAAAAAATATATAATAAAAAGTAATGAAAAAATGAACTAAAAAAGGATTTAGGTGGTATCAATATTCCCCGAGATAGAGTGTATCAATATGCCCCATACAGCCATTTTGAATAAAATGAGTCTCAAATCCAACACTTCATAATTTATCTAAGAATAAAAAATGAGGAACTGATAAAGAGTAGTTTGACTTGCCAGGGAAAGTATTCTTTTCGGTTGAAAATACTGGAACACTTGTATAATACCATTTCAGTTGTACAACTCAAATTTACTTTTGACCTACGAAAACAATAAATCACCCGTCCCATTTCACCAAACTACTGAATCATTCCAAGACTTTCTGTATGTAGTTGAGTGCACTAGCATCACCTTTTGGAGCCGTTGTGAAACTTCCTGTGAGCGGTAGAGAGGGTGTATCAATGTGCCCCATGTATCAATGTACCCCAATTCCCCCTATATACTTGTAGAGTATAAGAGATTCTTTTCAAGTGCTTGTAGATATTTCTTCCTTTCCATGCTATCGCTTCTGGAAATTCGATTCAAAAAGCTAACTTTAACAGTATTTTCTTTAAATTTTTGAATCAAAAATGGATAAGGCTATTCGATTACATAGTTTCTGAATAAAAACGCCTGCTAATCTTATTCGTTTCCGAAAAGAAATTAATTCAGAAATGTATCAAAAAGTAATTTCTTTGGAATTCAGAAAACCTTTAATAAATGATATAGAGATATTTTCATAAATCTACTTCTTATTATAAAAATTCATAAATTATGATGTTTTTAAGGTTGTTTTTCCTTTTATTCTAAACCAAATTAATTTTTTAATGAATATTTAAATGAATGTTGAAAGTCTAAAAATCTCAGTAATCATTAATGTTTCTATGATGTATTTTCTGTAACATATACAATAAAATCATCCCATAAAAATGTATGCGGTATTCTTTAAAGGTATCTTAAGTATATGATAAAAATATGATTTTTTTTTCGAAATAGATTCGATTACATATTTTCTGAATAAAAACACCACCTAATCTTATGCATTTCCAAAAAGAAATGTATCAGAAAGTAGCTCCTTTGGATTTGAGAAAATCTTTAATAAAATGATATAGAAATAGTTTAATAAATGTACTTTTTACTATACAGCTTCAAAAGTTATGATGTTTTTAACTTTCTTTTTTTTTTAAATTTATTTTTTATTCTAAACCATTTTAATTTTTAATGAATGTTTAAAGTCAAAGAGTATAAGTAATCATTAATGTTGTTATTGTGCATTTTTTGTAAAATATACTGTAAAATCATCTCATACATATGTATGCAGTAATCGTTAAAAAAAAAAAAAAAAAAAAAAAAAAAAAAAAAAAATGAAATATATCATTAAAATCTGAAATTTTTCGAAATAGTAGAAATTGTGCCGTACCAGAAAGGGTGTTTTCACTAATTTCTGTATGAGGCGGTTCCAGAAATGTCAAATTATTAACATGCATCATTCTACGGTCTCCTGATGCTTTAAGTCTTATTTAGTACATATTTTAGAGGTCTGCACGGGCTCGGGTTTTCCCCGTGCCCCGTACCCGGCCCGGTCAGCGGGCCATCCCGGGCAGGCGGAATCGTTTCAAATTTTCTAACGGGCCGGGTCGGGCCGGGCCCGGTAGATAAAAAATTTTCGGTCCTGCCGGCCCGTTCTGAAGCTTTAGCGGCAAACGATAAAATATGATCTATTTTCAACGAAAATGGTTTTAACGAGAATAAATATAAATTGTGTCACGAGCTATACTAGTTTGAGAGTATCAATATGAAAATATACCTTGTACAGTGTAGAGATCGGCATCGGAAAGTTACATTGTGTGTAATCCGTTTTAATATTTTTTTTTTTTACCTGACTCATGCCGGGCCGAGGTCAAGCTTGCATTATTTTTCTACACATAGACTTGCCGGACCGAAACCAGACTTAATCGTTCTAAAGATCTGTAGGGCAGACAACATGATTTGTAAAATTATTAACAGCGATAAAGTACTTATGTTAGCTTAATCTTTTGATATATACTTCCTGATGGTTTTTAAATTAATTTCTCAATAACGTGAAAGTTTGACACATTTTCAGATTAATTTTTAATTGTAAAAATATAAAAGTTATAAGCCTGACTATTGAAGGGATTTGGAATCTAATAGCGTTTTTAATTTTTGGTAAAAAAATATTTGTATAACCTTGTTGAGATACAATATAGTTTCTCAAATGGTTGCAGGTTTTTCTCCCTTCCCATGATATCGCTTCCGGAAATTCTATTGAAAACGCTAACTATGACAAATGTGTATTTACTGTAAATACTGCAAAATCATTCCATAGATAAGTATGCAGCACTCTTTAAAGGGATCTTAATTATATGATAAAAATCTGAATTTTTAGAAATCGTAGAAATCCTAACGGGCCAAAACGAGCCGGGCCGAGCCCGGACCTGGAAATTCCGGCCCGTGCATACCTCTAACATATTTCCTGTTACAATGAGAAGTAACACAAAAAAAAATTGCGTTATTCTACGATTGGTTTAGTAAATAGTGTTTAAAGTTGGAGCGTATCTTTTGTTGCTAATTGGGGGGGGGGGGGCATTCATAAATTTAGTTGGAATATAATTTCATTAGGTATGTTAACAAATGTTTGAGAATAAAATTAACATTGCAATGCAAATTTGAAATCTTCAATCATTCTGACATATGAATGCAAAACGTACAATTTGTAATATCTATAACAAAAAGGAGAATTTTTGTTGAATAAAATGATGAAAATTAATTGCCCACAAAATGATAATTTCATAAAATCATTTTTTTTCATCAGCCCACTAATTAATAATATTTTAGTTTCAAAAATTTATTTATCGGAAAAAAAAAACTCTAAATATCTATAGAAAAAAAACTTTTATTGGACACTTTGTAACGCATTACAAAAAATGTATGTTATTCAGAATCATTAAAGTTAAAAAAAATGATAATCGAATTTTTTTACGCGATAATTTAATAATATCAACATATTTATCAGAGAATGAAATAGTTATCTCACTTAAGGTTTTCATATATACCTGACTATCTTTTTATTTTCTTAATCTGTTATCTGCATCGCGGAAACTAGGAATTTTATCACTCTGGAACTCGCGAAAAAGTGGGGTCATGTAGGTCACATATTAACTGACAGTGTTGTAAAACACAGACATAAATCTTACTCTTTACATCTCTTAAAAATGACAGTTAATTCCAATAGATTTGACCGAACATGTTATCAGCATGTTTCTTACAAGATTCCATTTATTTTTAGAAGGTTTCTCTCTTTTATGCAAATTGTTGATAAAAGTTCAAGCATCTACCTGCTGGAAAACAAAAGTTTTAAATAGGATTTTTTCAAGATACTTACCAATAATGAAACTGCATGAGGTTCATTACTGGGTGCCGTGCCAGATTCTAATCGTGAACATACAGTATTCCAAAAAAGATTTTTAGCAGGCGTGAGATTTGATTTGTGGGAGGAGTAGCGAAGCAAATAACAATTTTTTATCTTCCGTAAAATGTACTGGGTCCAAGTCTAAGCTAGTGGCCTGCAAGGGTCAGAGTCGGCGGGACTGTACCGAATTTTCTAACGGGCCAGCTCGTGCTAGCCTGGCAGAATTATATATATATATATATATTTAACGGGATGGGCCGGGCCTACAAACAAAAAAAGCGGGTCGGGCCGATAAAAAATTTCGCGTGTCTACCGGTCCGTTGAGAACATTTAAGCAGAAACGATAAAATATGAGCTATTTTCAATGAATATGGCGTTAACGAGAATAAGTATAAATGTGCGTTACGAGCCGATACTAGTTTGGCAACATCAATACCGAAATGGAACTTGTACAGTGTAGAGATCGGCATCGGACAGTTACATTGTATGTAACCCGGACTTTATATTATTTAGCAGTCTCATGCTGGGACAAGATAAGGATTGCATCGTTTTTGTACATATTGACAAGACGAACCGGAACTAGATTTAATTGTCTGAAGATGTGTAGGGCAGGCAACATAACTTGTAAAATTATTAAGAGGGATAAAGAGCTTGTTAGGGTAATATTTATATATATTTCTTTGTGTTTCTTAAATTTATTTCTCAAAAACGCGAAAGTTCGATATATTTTTTGACTAATTTTTAAATTTATATTAGTCAAAAAATGTGTACATTTAAACTGTAAATTAGTAAAAGTATAAAATTAACAAGCCTGACTCATGAAGGGAATTGGAATCGAATAGTGATTTTCATTTTTGGTAAATAAGATATATGTGTAATCTTTTTGGGAGATAAGAGATTTTCATCGAATGGTTGCAGATTTTTCTCCCTTCCCATGTTGTCGCTTCTAGAAATTCTATTCAAAATGCTAGCTTTGACTTTGTTTTCTTAAATTGCTTGTATCAAAAAAAATAAATAATGCTATTCGATTACATAGTTTCCGAATAAAAACATCTGTTAATTTTTTGCGTTTTCAAAAAGAAAAAAAAATGAAATCCGAAATGTATCAGAAAGTAACTTTTTTGGATTTGAAATTGAATTTGGATTTGAAAACTTTAATAAAATAATACAGAAATATTTTTATAAATCTACTTTTATTAATCTTCAAAAGTTACGATGTTTTTAACATTCTTTCTTTTCTTTTATTCTGAACAGTATCAATTTTTTAATGAATCTTTATTTGAATGTTGACAGTCCAAGAATCTAAGTAATCATTAGAGTTGATAATATTTATTTCTTATAAAATAGTCTGTAAAATCATTCTATATATATGTATTCCAGTATTCTTTAAAGTAATTTTAATTAGGTGATAAAAATCTGATATTTTAGAAATAGTAGAAATTGTGTGGGGCCAGAACGGGCCAGGCCTGTTTTCACAGATTCCTGTACAGGCCGGGCCTAGAAATGTAAAAATATAAACGTGCCGGCCCGAGCACGGGCCTGGAAATTCTGACCCGTGCAGACCGCTAATCTGAGCAAGAGAGGAGGCAGGATTTTAGGATGTGAAAGTGGGGAGGAGAAGCATGTTCTCTCTCACAAGAACTTCAATTATTTCAACTTGAAGTAATTTCAATTCAAGGTCGATTTAATTTCCATTCTGATCAATCTACTTCAACCTGATCTACAAAAGAAAACTGATTGGCGAGAATCAGAAATCTAAATTAAAAACTAATAGATCAGTATTTTAATGTAATTATAGAAATGTAATCTAAAATTATATCGTTAGTTTCAATTTTATTTTTCAAGTAGAAAAAGGAGTACATGTATGAATGAAAACATAAGTTTCAAAACTCGCCTTGTACAAAAATAAATAAATAAATAAATAAAAATTTTAAAAAAGTATAAACAAATCGTAATTTTTTTTATTTATACTATTGATAAACTTGCACAAAAAATGTTCTAAATTAAAAAAAATATCTAGTAATTTTGAAATAGATAAGATTTGAATTATCATGAAAACAAGTGGACGCTGTTGAACGATTTTAAAAATTTTCCAAAATTTTATTTTCTGAATAAGGAGAGTTTTGAAACACACGTTCTCATATATATATACATAAATGTATATATACTCCTTAATAATCAAATACATAGATTTTCTGATGAAATTTTTTTTTGAAGCTTTCAAATAATTTTCACTTTGTCAAAAAAGATCAATTCGAATCCGACATGAAACAGTCAAAATCCAATCGAAAACCTATCTGAAATGGAGACTAATAAAATTAGAATACACCTGAGCAGAATCAAACAATAGCTCAATGTAGGGTCGTTAAGAAAAAGGTTATAAAATTAAATCAAACATTAAAACCATACATTAAAAATGATTCTTTTATGGAAAATATTTATGTGACGTATGGGAATTACACGCCTTAAAAATAGCGTAAATAGCAAATTTTTTTATTACATAACAATATTACATATTACAAATTATTATTACATATTAAATTTTTACATATTTCATCATTTGGCGTAGCATAAAATCGTAAAATTTATACGAAAAATACTAAGAAAATCCATACATACAGTCATTAATTAAAATTTACAATTAAAAAATAACATGAAAATGATAATAATGATACAAATAAGAAAGAAAGAATTCGTATTCGTGCAACGTGCTTCTGAAACGATATAAAATTCAACATAAACTGAAAACGTAAGCACAAAATTTGTAAAAAATTTAATTTTGTAAAAAAGTTGTTATTACAAAAATTTTGATTCTAAATGTTATTCCCAAGCCAACGAATTTTCGCAACATTAAATCAAAGACGAAGAATGTTATCCCCAGAATCGGTATAAAAGTATAACGGTAATAGGCCATAACTCCGCAAAAGATGCGGTACAAACGAAAATTTCTCGGTACTTACCGGTACTCACGTAGTACTAACATCACAGATAATTTGAAGGAAATCGGAGAACCTTCATTTTTTTCCTATGGGAAATCACATGTTTATCTAGCCCGCGCGCCGGAACTTGAGAATTGGCCATAACTCCACAATGGATGTGGTACAAACGAAAATCTCTCGGTACTTACCGGTACTAACGTAGTACAAACGACCCACATAATTTGAACGAAATCGGAGAAACTTCATTTTTTTCCTATAGGAAATCCCATGTTTCTCCAGCCCGCGCGCCGGAACTTGAGAATTGGCCATAACTCCGCAACGGATGTGGTACAAACGAAAATCTCTCGGTACTTACCGGTACTAACGTAGTACTAACGACCCACATAATTTGAACGAAATCGGAGAACCTTCATTTTTTTTCTATAGGAAATCCCGTTTCTCCAGCCCGCGCGCTGGAACTTGAGAATTGGCCATAACTCCGCAACGGATGTGGTACAAACGAAAATCTCTCGGTACTTACCGGTACTAACGTAGTACTAACGACACACATAATTTGAACGAAATCGGAGAACCTTCATTTTTTTCCTATGGGAAATCCCATGTTTCTCCAGCCCGCGCGCTGGAACTTGAGAATTGGCCATAACTCCGCAACGGATGTGGTACAAACGAAAATCTCTCGGTACTTACCGGTACTAACGTAGTACTAACGACCCACATAATTTGAACGAAATCGAAGAACCTTCATTTTTTTCCTATAGGAAATCCCATGTTTCTCCAGCCCGCGCGCTGGAACTTGAGAATTGGCAATAACTCCGCAACGGATGTGGTACAAACGAAAATCTCTCGGTACTTACCGGTACTAACGTAGTACTAACGACACACATAATTTGAACGAAATCGGAGAACCTTCATTTTTTTCCTATAGGAAATCCCATGTTTCTCCAGCCCGCGCGCTGGAACTTGAGAATTGGCCATAACTCCGCAACGGATGTGGTACAAACGAAAATCTCTCGGTACTTACCGGTACTAACGTAGTACTAACGACACACATAATTTGAACGAAATCGGAGAACCTTCATTTTTTTCCTATGGGAAATCCCATGTTTCTCCAGCCCGCGCGATGCAACTTGAGAATTGGCCATAACTCCGCAACGGATGTGGTACAAACGAAAATCTCTCGGTACTTACCGGTACTAACGTAGTACTAACGACACACATAATTTGAACGAAATCGGAGAACCTTCATTTTTTTCCTATAGGAAATCCCATGTTTCTCCAGCCCGCGCGCTGGAACTTGAGAATTGGCCATAACTCCGCAACGGATGTGGTACAAACGAAAATCTCTCGGTACTTACCGGTACTAACGTAGTACTAACGACCCACATAATTTGAACGAAATCGGAGAACCTTCATTTTTTTCCTATAGGAAATCCCATGTTTCTCCAGCCCGCGCGCTGGAACTTGAGAATTGGCCATAACTCCGCAACGGATGTGGTACAAACGAAAATCTCTCGGTACTTACCGGTACTAACGTAGTACTAACGACCCACATAATTTGAACGAAATCGGAGAACCTTCATTTTTTTTCCTATAGGAAATCCCATGTTTCTCCAGCCCGCGCGCTGGAACTTGAGAATTGGCCATAACTCCGCAACGGATGTGGTACAAACGAAAATCTCTCGGTACTTACCGGTACTAACGTAGTACTAACGACCCACATAATTTGAACGAAATCGGAAAACCTTCATTTTTTTCCTATAGGAAATCCCATGTTTCTCCAGCCCGCGCGCTGGAACTTGAGAATTGGCCATAACTCCGCAACGGATGTGGTACAAACGAAAATCTCTCGGTACTTACCGGTACTAACCTAGTACTAACGACCCACATAATTTGAACGAAATCGGAGAACCTTCATTTTTTTCCTATAGGAAATCCCATGTTTCTCCAGCCCGCGCGCTGGAACTTGAGAATTGGCCATAACTCCGCAACGGATGTGGTACAAACGAAAATCTCTCGGTACTTACCGGTACTAACGTAGTACTAACGACCCACATAATTTGAACGAAATCGGAGAACCTTCATTTTTTTCCTATAGGAAATCCCATGTTTCTCCAGCCCGCGCGCTGGAACTTGAGAATTGGCCATAACTCCGCAACGGATGCGGTACAAACGAAAATCTTTCGGTACTTACCGGTACTAACGGAGTACTAACGAATGACATTGTTGAATTTCCTTAACTCCATAGGTGCGGGCTGGCGAAATGCACCTGCAAATTGCGTTTTTTATAACTCGTTTTAAAATTCATTTTCGCTCTCAAACGCATCCAATTTACAGATCCTCTTATTTAGGAACTATATACTGTGACACATTGGCCAGTTTTTTTGATAAAGATAGAATATATTTTTAAAAATACTGTCAAAGTGAGTATTTCGCACAAAATTTTTCGAAGCAATCATGATTAAAGAATTAAGGATGTATTCAAACAACAAATCGGTTATTTTATGACTCATTTTTAAATTCAATTTTTTTCTCAAATGCATTCAACTGACAGTTTTTTGTTATTTAGGAACTGTATAATGTACTGTTTTGGTCGATTTTTTAATAAATTCAGAAATAATTTCAAAATATGTTGTCAAAATGGGCATTTGAGCTGAATTTTTCTTAAGATGATTCTGATAAAACCAATTTTTGCAGAAAAATGAAATTAAAAATTTTTCATAAACGGCCAAATGAAGTTATTAAACTGGGTTTATCTCTAATCATATATATATATATTTTTGTTGTTGTTGTTGTTGTTGAAATGAGCACTCTTCGAAATCTACCTCCGCCTATAGGCCCAGCCGACAGGGATTTTTTGAATTTATAAAACTATTTAAAAAAGTAAGAAGAACTATAAAAAGGATTTTTAAAAAATACCATGTGTAAAAAAAATACTGTATTCAATAGTTTTTGTTTATAGAAATTAACTCAGTTATGAGAAAAAGCTATATTTATTGTGAACTGTTCACATGTGCCCAAGCCTACCCTATCAATAAATCGAATTATTTCTTGGTAGCATTGCTTCTTTAAAGAGCTATCGATGCATAATGTGATACAAGTTTACTTAACATAAGGTTATGAAACTTATTACAACTTCTCTTTCAAATAAATAAATAAACAATACTTATAAACATGTATTTATTTTTATTATTTATTAATCATTAAATTTTAAATAAGTTTTAAAGTTGAAAATATTGACTAGTCTGAATCACAAAAGCCGATGCAATTATATTTATTCTTTACTCATAAATAATGTAATCCCATATTCCAATCTGGCTCATCACCTTTCTAGTACTGTTTAAAGCCTCTTGGAAAATAAAATATTTTTTTAATTCCTAGCGTACGTCTGGCATGATGCCTGATAACGATTTTCAGTTCATTTAGATATTTCTTATCGAAGATTTGACAAAGATCGGGAAAATCGCTCTATTTGAATTTCATAGATTAATCTCTGTAACGAGAAAGAAATAGTATAGACTACATTAACACTTTACTTTTAATTTTTCCAACTAAATACTAAAAGGTAAATCTCAGGATAGATCAGTTTTGCCGGATTCTTCCTAAAAATATACAATATACAAGTTAGTCGTTATTATGGGTTAAATAATTAACGTCGCGTCCAATATGAATGATGCTGATAATATTATGGTTTAACCCTTTACTGCACAACCTTTTTTATTTTTATGAAAAAAATTATTTGAAATTTATAGATCGTTCTAAAAATGAAAAAAAATCAATTGTTTAGCTAAAATTTGATATTTTCTGGCGTGAACCTACATACATAAGGAGAGTTTTGAAACACACGTTCTCATATATATATACATAAATGTATATATACTCCTTAATAATCAAATACATAGATTTTCTGATGAAATTTTTTTTTGAAGCTTTCAAATAATTTTCACTTTGTCAAAAAAGATCAATTCGAATCCGACATGAAACAGTCAAAATCCAATCGAAAACCTATCTGAAATGGAGACTAATAAAATTAGAATACACCTGAGCAGAATCAAACAATAGCTCAATGTAGGGTCGTTAAGAAAAAGGTTATAAAATTAAATCAAACATTAAAACCATACATTAAAAATGATTCTTTTATGGAAAATATTTATGTGACGTATGGGAATTACACGCCTTAAAAATAGCGTAAATAGCAAATTTTTTTATTACATAACAATATTACATATTACAAATTATTATTACATATTAAATTTTTACATATTTCATCATTTGGCGTAGCATAAAATCGTAAAATTTATACGAAAAATACTAAGAAAATCCATACATACAGTCATTAATTAAAATTTACAATTAAAAAATAACATGAAAATGATAATAATGATACAAATAAGAAAGAAAGAATTCGTATTCGTGCAACGTGCTTCTGAAACGATATAAAATTCAACATAAACTGAAAACGTAAGCACAAAATTTGTAAAAAATTTAATTTTGTAAAAAAGTTGTTATTACAAAAATTTTGATTCTAAATGTTATTCCCAAGCCAACGAATTTTCGCAACATTAAATCAAAGACGAAGAATGTTATCCCCAGAATCGGTATAAAAGTATAACGGTAATAGGCCATAACTCCGCAAAAGATGCGGTACAAACGAAAATTTCTCGGTACTTACCGGTACTCACGTAGTACTAACATCACAGATAATTTGAAGGAAATCGGAGAACCTTCATTTTTTTCCTATGGGAAATCACATGTTTATCTAGCCCGCGCGCCGGAACTTGAGAATTGGCCATAACTCCACAATGGATGTGGTACAAACGAAAATCTCTCGGTACTTACCGGTACTAACGTAGTACAAACGACCCACATAATTTGAACGAAATCGGAGAAACTTCATTTTTTTCCTATAGGAAATCCCATGTTTCTCCAGCCCGCGCGCCGGAACTTGAGAATTGGCCATAACTCCGCAACGGATGTGGTACAAACGAAAATCTCTCGGTACTTACCGGTACTAACGTAGTACTAACGACCCACATAATTTGAACGAAATCGGAGAACCTTCATTTTTTTTCTATAGGAAATCCCGTTTCTCCAGCCCGCGCGCTGGAACTTGAGAATTGGCCATAACTCCGCAACGGATGTGGTACAAACGAAAATCTCTCGGTACTTACCGGTACTAACGTAGTACTAACGACACACATAATTTGAACGAAATCGGAGAACCTTCATTTTTTTCCTATGGGAAATCCCATGTTTCTCCAGCCCGCGCGCTGGAACTTGAGAATTGGCCATAACTCCGCAACGGATGTGGTACAAACGAAAATCTCTCGGTACTTACCGGTACTAACGTAGTACTAACGACCCACATAATTTGAACGAAATCGAAGAACCTTCATTTTTTTCCTATAGGAAATCCCATGTTTCTCCAGCCCGCGCGCTGGAACTTGAGAATTGGCAATAACTCCGCAACGGATGTGGTACAAACGAAAATCTCTCGGTACTTACCGGTACTAACGTAGTACTAACGACACACATAATTTGAACGAAATCGGAGAACCTTCATTTTTTTCCTATAGGAAATCCCATGTTTCTCCAGCCCGCGCGCTGGAACTTGAGAATTGGCCATAACTCCGCAACGGATGTGGTACAAACGAAAATCTCTCGGTACTTACCGGTACTAACGTAGTACTAACGACACACATAATTTGAACGAAATCGGAGAACCTTCATTTTTTTCCTATGGGAAATCCCATGTTTCTCCAGCCCGCGCGATGCAACTTGAGAATTGGCCATAACTCCGCAACGGATGTGGTACAAACGAAAATCTCTCGGTACTTACCGGTACTAACGTAGTACTAACGACACACATAATTTGAACGAAATCGGAGAACCTTCATTTTTTTCCTATAGGAAATCCCATGTTTCTCCAGCCCGCGCGCTGGAACTTGAGAATTGGCCATAACTCCGCAACGGATGTGGTACAAACGAAAATCTCTCGGTACTTACCGGTACTAACGTAGTACTAACGACCCACATAATTTGAACGAAATCGGAGAACCTTCATTTTTTTCCTATAGGAAATCCCATGTTTCTCCAGCCCGCGCGCTGGAACTTGAGAATTGGCCATAACTCCGCAACGGATGTGGTACAAACGAAAATCTCTCGGTACTTACCGGTACTAACGTAGTACTAACGACCCACATAATTTGAACGAAATCGGAGAACCTTCATTTTTTTTCCTATAGGAAATCCCATGTTTCTCCAGCCCGCGCGCTGGAACTTGAGAATTGGCCATAACTCCGCAACGGATGTGGTACAAACGAAAATCTCTCGGTACTTACCGGTACTAACGTAGTACTAACGACCCACATAATTTGAACGAAATCGGAAAACCTTCATTTTTTTCCTATAGGAAATCCCATGTTTCTCCAGCCCGCGCGCTGGAACTTGAGAATTGGCCATAACTCCGCAACGGATGTGGTACAAACGAAAATCTCTCGGTACTTACCGGTACTAACCTAGTACTAACGACCCACATAATTTGAACGAAATCGGAGAACCTTCATTTTTTTCCTATAGGAAATCCCATGTTTCTCCAGCCCGCGCGCTGGAACTTGAGAATTGGCCATAACTCCGCAACGGATGTGGTACAAACGAAAATCTCTCGGTACTTACCGGTACTAACGTAGTACTAACGACCCACATAATTTGAACGAAATCGGAGAACCTTCATTTTTTTCCTATAGGAAATCCCATGTTTCTCCAGCCCGCGCGCTGGAACTTGAGAATTGGCCATAACTCCGCAACGGATGTGGTACAAACGAAAATCTCTCGGTACTTACCGGTACTAACGTAGTACTAACGACCCACATAATTTGAACGAAATCGGAGAACCTTCATTTTTTTCCTATAGGAAATCCCATGTTTCTCCAGCCCGCGCGCTGGAACTTGAGAATTGGCCATAACTCCGCAACGGATGCGGTACAAACGAAAATCTTTCGGTACTTACCGGTACTAACGGAGTACTAACGAATGACATTGTTGAATTTCCTTAACTCCATAGGTGCGGGCTGGCGAAATGCACCTGCAAATTGCGTTTTTTATAACTCGTTTTAAAATTCATTTTCGCTCTCAAACGCATCCAATTTACAGATCCTCTTATTTAGGAACTATATACTGTGACACATTGGCCAGTTTTTTTGATAAAGATAGAATATATTTTTAAAAATACTGTCAAAGTGAGTATTTCGCACAAAATTTTTCGAAGCAATCATGATTAAAGAATTAAGGATGTATTCAAACAACAAATCGGTTATTTTATGACTCATTTTTAAATTCAATTTTTTTCTCAAATGCATTCAACTGACAGTTTTTTGTTATTTAGGAACTGTATAATGTACTGTTTTGGTCGATTTTTTAATAAATTCAGAAATAATTTCAAAATATGTTGTCAAAATGGGCATTTGAGCTGAATTTTTCTTAAGATGATTCTGATAAAACCAATTTTTGCAGAAAAATGAAATTAAAAATTTTTCATAAACGGCCAAATGAAGTTATTAAACTGGGTTTATCTCTAATCATATATATATATATTTTTGTTGTTGTTGTTGTTGTTGAAATGAGCACTCTTCGAAATCTACCTCCGCCTATAGGCCCAGCCGACAGGGATTTTTTGAATTTATAAAACTATTTAAAAAAGTAAGAAGAACTATAAAAAGGATTTTTAAAAAATACCATGTGTAAAAAAAAAAGTTCAGTTTACTGTATTCAATAGTTTTTGTTTATAGAAATTAACTCAGTTATGAGAAAAAGCTATATTTATTGTGAACTGTTCACATGTGCCCAAGCCTACCCTATCAATAAATCGAATTATTTCTTGGTAGCATTGCTTCTTTAAAGAGCTATCGATGCATAATGTGATACAAGTTTACTTAACATAAGGTTATGAAACTTATTACAACTTCTCTTTCAAATAAATAAATAAACAATACTTATAAACATGTATTTATTTTTATTATTTATTAATCATTAAATTTTAAATAAGTTTTAAAGTTGAAAATATTGACTAGTCTGAATCACAAAAGCCGATGCAATTATATTTATTCTTTACTCATAAATAATGTAATCCCATATTCCAATCTGGCTCATCACCTTTCTAGTACTGTTTAAAGCCTCTTGGAAAATAAAATATTTTTTTAATTCCTAGCGTACGTCTGGCATGATGCCTGATAACGATTTTCAGTTCATTTAGATATTTCTTATCGAAGATTTGACAAAGATCGGGAAAATCGCTCTATTTGAATTTCATAGATTAATCTCTGTAACGAGAAAGAAATAGTATAGACTACATTAACACTTTACTTTTAATTTTTCCAACTAAATACTAAAAGGTAAATCTCAGGATAGATCAGTTTTGCCGGATTCTTCCTAAAAATATACAATATACAAGTTAGTCGTTATTATGGGTTAAATAATTAACGTCGCGTCCAATATGAATGATGCTGATAATATTATGGTTTAACCCTTTACTGCACAACCTTTTTTATTTTTATGAAAAAAATTATTTGAAATTTATAGATCGTTCTAAAAATGAAAAAAAATCAATTGTTTAGCTAAAATTTGATATTTTCTGGCGTGAACCTACATACACAATAAAGGTTTTTAAATATTGTATTGTTATGTTTTGCAACTAAATGAGTTTAAATTAACTAATTTTAACTGCTTAACATTCTGCAATATTCTTTATATTAGTATTTTTAAGTATTCAGTAAAAATAATGAAAATAAATTTTGTCTTAATAATTTGATAGATTTTTTTTTTTTTTTTTTTGGGGGGGGGGCTAAATGCAGCCATTTAACATGGACAAAATAAGTGTCATTCCATTCTTTGGACTGTTCTTAAATAAGGATAGACATCATAGTGACTGAATTCATGGCACATAATGAGAATTATAGTAAGGGGTGAAGTGAAGGTCTGCTAGAACAACGTAAAAACTACCCAATCGAATCGTTTGAAATTTAAAATATATAATTATTGCACAATTTTTTTCGAGTCATTTCAAATTCTATGAAAATCGGACGCATAGTTTAGTTACATGGATAATCTATAATAATAAAGAGAGAAGGATGTTTGTCTGTGACCGCTGTTCTGAAGAGACTGCTGCACGTAAAGTTACAAAATTTGGAGGGAAGGTACTTTTTTACATGTAGTTTTGCACCTCGAAGCCCGATTTTCGATTTTTGTTTAGATTTTTTTAAATAATTTTTTAGGCGATTTTTAGCGTTATTTTTGCGGTTTTATCCCTTTAGTGAAAGGAATACGGTTTCATTCTTTTAACCTAAAGTAGCAATTTTTTTTTCTCTTTTCAACAAAGTTTATTCGGAATTTGTACAGCGATTTTTGAATTTTTAACGAATTTTTAATGCGATTTTTAGTGTTTTTTCTCATTTTGCGGCTGTTTCTTTGAGATTGATAAAAAGAAAATCGTTTTAAACTTTTAGCCTAATGCCCTAAATTTTGTGTTTGTTACGATTTTTAGATTTTAACGATTTTTCATGCGATTTTCAATGCGATTTTTAACGTTTTTTAAAGATTTTTGTGTTTAGCATCTATTTTTTTCATAGTTGTTCTACCAAAAACTTGAGCTGTTGAAAATGCAATAAGTAGTATTTTTTTGTGAAATCTACCTAAAATGTCAAAAATTTAGGTACCACTATTTTCGAATAGCATTTTCATAAACTATCTTAAATTCTTGCATAAGACTGCTACCCCCTCGAGTTATATATCACCTGATAGGTTATTTAACAGAGTATGGGTTTGGTAAAGTTTTTGAAGAATAGAGTGCTCTACCTGGTGGTGGAAAATGGAACTAATAGAACGCTATTTTTTTAAATCTATAATAATAAAGAGACAAGTTTGTGTGTGTGTCAGCGCTGTTCTGGAGAGCCTGCTGTACGTAGAGTTACAAAATGTGGAGGGAAGGTACTTTTATACATGTAGTTTTGCACCTCGAAGCCCGATTTTCAATTTTTTGATTAGATTTTTTTTGATAATTTTTTTAGGCGATTTTTAGCGTTCTTTTTGCAGTTTTATTCCATTAGTGAAAGACGGTTTCATTCTTTTATCCCAATACAGCAATTTTTTTCTCTTTTCAGCAAAGTTTATTCGGAATTTGTACAGCGATTTTTGAATTTTTAACGAATTTTTAATGCGATTTTTAGTGTTTTTTCTCATTTTGCGGTTTTTTTTTTTTTTTTTTTGAGATTGATAAAAAGAAACCCGTTTCAATCTTTTAGCCCTAAATTTTGTGTTTGTTACGAATTTTAGATTTTAACGATTTTTAATGCGATTTTCAACGTGATTTTTAACGCTTTTTCAAGATTTTTTGCGTTTAGCATCTATTTTTTTCATAGTTGTTCTATCAAAATCTTGAGCTGTTGAGAATGCAATAAGTAGTATTTTTTTGCGAAATTTACCTAAAATGTCAAAAATTTTGTTACCACTATTTTCGAACAGCAATTTCATAAAATATCTTAAATTCTTGCTTAAGACCGCTACCCCCTCGAGTAATATATCACCTGATAGGTTGTTTAACAGAGTATCGTTTTGATAAAGTTTTTGAAGAATAGAGTGCGCTAGCTGGTGGCGAAAAATGGAACTAACAGAACGCGATTTTGTTAAAATTTGGAAATATAACAATGTGATTTATTTTAAATTTTAAAATGGTTTATAATACATGATAAAAAATTTAAACAAAGAATGGTGTGACACATTTCAGGGTGCGTGAAAGGAGGGGCGCGAACAAAATTAGGAAATGTAATAAGGAGATCTGTTTTACACTTTAAGGTAGTTTATAACGCATGTTAAAATTTTTAGAGTACTGGCGATGCTCTGGAGAGACCGCTGCACGAAGTTATGTATGAAATTTTACACCTTGAAGGCCAATTTTCAGTTTATTAAATTTAATTCATATGCGAATTTTAGTGGGTTTCGAGGCGATTTTTCCACATTAGCGAAAAGGAAAGCGGTTTCATTCTTTCGACCTAAATTAGTGAATTTTGTTCTCTTTTCAATATAATTTATTTGGATTTTCAACTACTTGCTGACGATGTTTGGATTTTTAGTGAATTATTTAATGTAAATTTTGCCGCTATTATTCGACATTAGTAAAAGGAATTTTGCTTAAAACTTTCAGGCTGATGTATTAAATTTTAGCTGTTAATATTTATGATTTCGGCTAATTTTAATGCAATTTTTCAAGATTTTTTGCGTTTGATGTCGGATTTTTGTTATTCATGAGATATTTCCAATTGCAACGTTTTATCCTATTAGAGTAAATTTTGACCCCTGTGATTTTTTAATATTAGTGATTTTTAATGCACTTTTCAATGCAATTTTTAGAAATTTTTCGAGTTTTATGGTGATTTTTTGATATTCAGTAGTAAAAATTGATTTCAAACTTTTAATCTAATATAATTTTAGAGATTTTTAACGCGATTTTTCAAGAATTGTTGTGTTCCGCGTCGATTTTTTATTATCTATAAAGGATTTCCTTTTACTACGTGCTTATCCTATCGACCGTGTTTATCCTATCGCCAAATTATATCAATCGTGAAACAAGCCAAATTATGCAAATAGATGTAATTTTTATGTTAAATAATGAAAGAAGAGATAATTTAGAAAAACATTAATACAAATACATATAAAAATAGAAGTAAAAACCACTTGATGACGTAACAAACATATGTAATATATTTAATGTCAAGTGAATATGGAATTTACGAACCGCCATTATTGTAGCTTAATCTTATTTTTTGACCCAGATAGTTTCTTGGTCAACCGGATAATCAAATAGTTCAGATTTCCGATTGGAATGTTTTATCCGTTTGATGAAATTCTGATTACTGCGATTTAAAAAATAACTAGCGATATTTAGTGCATTTTTCAATGCGTTTTTAATGAACTTTTTAATGCGATTTAGTACTATTTTTTTCGATCCCCACCACAGTGGTGTTTTAACAATTAAAAAATTATTTTGGTTTCAAACTTTTAGCCTAATATAGTAAATTTCACCATTTACGTTTTTTTTTTTTTTTTTTTTTGTTTTGTTTTTTTTTGTCGATTTTCAATGTAATTTTTGATATATTTTGTGTTCTAAGTCATTTTTTGTAATTCATGTAAAAGAGAATGGTTGCTACGTTTTACACGACTAGAATATTTTTTATTCACGTGATGTATTTACATTTAGCGATTTTTAATGAATTTTTCAATGGTTTTGTATTGTTTTTTTTTAATCTCACGGCTATTTTTTGAAATTTCGAAAAGAAAAATAATTTCAAACATTTACACTTCATTTACGAATTTTGAAATTTAGTGATTTTTTAATCCAATTTTTAGCAATGTTTTCATTATTTCTCACGCTTTGCGCCGATTTTTTTTATTCGTATTTAAAAAATAATTCAGATTATACTATTTTTTTCTATTAATGTAAATGTTGTCCCCCGCTATTTTTAAATTTGAAACGATTTGTAATGAATTTTTGAATACAATTTTTAGATGTTTTCGAGTCCACGGCGATTTTTTCACAATTGGAAAAGAAATTTTTAAATAAATTGTAGCTTAATGTAGTAAATTTTGACATCAGTGATTCAGATTTTTTGTGTATTTTCATAAAATGTTTAACAAGTTTTGTGTCGATATTTTTTAACTAATGAAAGAGTTCAGATTTCAATGTTTTGTCCTATTATGGTAAATTATGTCCGCAGGAATTTAATGTAAATGTTTATCTTACTATGGCAAATTTTGTCCGGATTTTCGAATTTTACTGATTTTTAATCTGTTTTATAGTGATTTTTCAAGTTCTGTGACAGTTGTTGACATCGGTAAAAGAATTTCGGTTTCTAACTTTTAGCATAAATAGTACAATTTGTTCTCCACGCTTTTATGAATTTTGCCAATTTCTAATGCGATATTCAATGTAATTTTTAGTAAGTTTGGGGGATTTTAGGTGTTCCGTGTTGAATTTTCCTTATTCATGAACGATTTCCGATTACAATATTTTCGACTGAATATTAAATTTTTACAGCCATGACTTTTAAATATTCAGCGATTTTTATTATAGTTTTCGATACGATTTTTAGCCATTTTTTAAGTTGCTTGGCGATTTTCTGCCATTCAGAAACCAATTTTGATATCAAACATTTTGTTTAATGTAGTTATGTTTCGAATGCAATGTTTTATCTCTTAATATGATTTTGACGTTCCATGCCTACATTTTGTAATTTATGAATGATTTCGATCATAACCCCCTCCCTCCCCCCCCCGCCCTGCCTTAATATTATTTTTTTAAGCATTGACTTCCAAATATTTAGCTATTTTTAATGTAATTTTCAATGTAATTTTTAGCCATTCTTCAAGTTCCGTGGCGATTTTTTTACATCCGGAAATCGATTTCGATTTCAAACTTTTTGGTTAATATGGTTAATTTCTTGATTACAATATTTTATATTATAACAGTGAATTTTTACCCTAGGGATTTTTTAATGTTTTACGACTGTCATTACAATTTTCAATGCAATTTTTGGGCTTTCTCAGCCTTTTTTTTTTTTTTTTTTTTTTTTTTACATTTTTTAAAGGAATTCGATTTTAAATTTCTAGACTAATAAGAGTTTAGTTTCAAGCTTTTATCCTTTACGGTAATTGTTTTGCTCTCTTATTTTGATCTACAGCAATTTTTAATGCAGTATGCTTTTTTTTTTTTCTTTGAGTTCACGGCGATTTTTTTCAGATACGGAAAAGGAATTCGGTTTTTAATTTCTTCGCTAATATGATAAATTTTCTCCTGTGCGATTAAAGATTTTTATTGCGATTTTTTAGCAGTTTTTTTCGTATTTCAATGCTTTTTACATTATCAAATTAATTAGATTCAAAACATTTATCCGAGTAGAGTAAATTTTGAGTTCCGTGATTTTTGAAAATTTTGCCATTTTTAAAGTGATGTTTACGTTTCTTCGCGACCCGCTTCGATTCTTTAGAGGTTCAATTTTTGGCCAAATTTATTAAATTCTGATCTCTTTTTTTCAAAGTTTATTCGAATTTTGAAACACAATTTTTGAATTTTGTTTTATATTTTTATGAGATTTTTAATGTTTTTTGCGATTTGTAAGATTTTTCCACGTTAGTAAAAATAATCCAACTTCAATTTTCTAGCCCATCTCTTTTCAACGAAGTTTAGACGAAATTCGTGCAACATTTTTTAAAATTTTCGAGGTTTTTAGTATGATTTTTAAAGTTTTTTCGCAATTCTTGCTATTTTTTGATGAACCCGGGCAACGCCGGGCAGAACAGCTAGTCAAAAAATATTCCGATACATTACGGCCAATGGAAAAATGTTTCAAGTGCATTTTAATGGTTCTTTCGAACATAATAGAATTGATATGCATTTATGAAGGACATAAATAAATGTGTATTCTGTACAATTTGGGATGCGAAGAATATTTATTATGGATTTACAGGGCAACACAAAAATATTTCATTACATAAGGTATAGGGAGAACATTGTTTTGCGCACGTTTTAATTGTATTAAACTTTTTAACATTTTATGAAATTGATACACATTGATGAGATAACTACTAGTAATTTCCTGTATAATAAAAAGCAGATAGTATTTACAGGGACACACAAAAGATTTTGGCTACTAAATTGTATCCTAAATATTATGTACTATTACACCAAGATCTGAATATTTTTGGTGCGTTTGTAATTGTATAAATTCGTAGCACCTATAGTCGTCGTTCAGTCTATCCGTCCGTCCGTCTGTCTGTCCGCATTTAACTGAGCAAAAACTACCCAACCAAATCGTTTGAAATTCAAAATAAATAATTGTTGCATAACTTTGTCCAGTCATTTCAAATTTTATGAAAATTTGATGTACAGTTTAATTACAGGGACAATCAAAAGTATTCCATTATATTACGGCCAATAGGCAAAAAATAGTTTCAAGTAATTTTGATGATGTTACACGCTTTCGAATATAATAGAATTGACATGAATCTATGAAATATATACTAAAATATACATTCTATACAATCTGTCATGCGAAGAATATCTATTATTAATTTAGAGGTTCACACAAAAGTATTCCACTAGATAATGGTATACGGGGAAACATTGTTTGGGACGTATTTTAATTATATTAAACGATTTCATATTTTATGAAATTAATATACTTTGCTGAGGTTTAATACAAGTTACTTCCTGTATAGTCAAAAAACAGGTAGTATTTACAGGAAAACACAGAATATTTCGACCACTGTACTGAATCCGAAGTCCTGTATATACAATAACAACTAAAAATGAATATTTTTAAAACTTCGTTATAGTACGAACGCACCTCATTTGCTACGCTTCATGCGAAATTTCCAAATTGTTTTCTTCTCTAGAACTACGCGGTATATTAAAAAATCCAATGGTATATATATTTTTTTCTTTTTACATCTTATTATTTATTTCCAATTTTAAAATTAATTTTTATGTTAGAATCGGCTTTACAGGCAATTTACACTTTTTCTTTACGATTTTCTTAGATACAAATTATTTGCCCTTGTAATAAAGATAAAGTGGTAGAACGCCTTTCTGTGTATTGTTTTTTTTATCGTAAGAATGGTCGTTGCAGTTCACCTTAAGAAATTTTATAATTTCATAGCCATCAATGTTATCACAATTTTTAAAAACTAGAGAGGCATTCTTTGCCCTGCAATGATTTATCAGTTGTTCAGATATTTAGAGATTTTTTTTCTGTTTTCATTTAATTCATAATTGTTTTTCATTCTTGTACTATATGTGGTTACTTACTTATTTTTGTTAATCTCGTCATGTTTTGAAGAATATACTAGAATTTTGACTCTTAGACCTAATAATTTTCACTTATCTGATAATTTAAAACTTTTTTCTGAACCTTTTTTACAAATATTATAAAATCATATGATTTCATAAAGAAATATGGCTCCATCAGTGACCTATGGATTTTGCTCTCGAAACTAGTAGACAACAAGTGCTGGGTTCGAACCCAATCGTGGCCGTCGGCCTACTTGTTCGGAGTTGTCCGTGGTTTTCTTCGAACCTTGGATTTATTTGCGTAAATATGGGTTAGGTTCCCTTAGAAAGACAACCAGGAAGGGCATTCCCCCCTCCCTTAGGGCTTATATCCCACGTTTTGATAATTGGCCATCATAAATACAACCAGCAACAACCACCACAACGGAATATATATTTCTTTTATTAAGAATAAATTATTCGACGCTCTATTAAATTTATTATCTTTAAATTATCCAGCATTATAATAATAAAAGTACATGATTCGTTTCTTTTTGCAACTGGTGCGGTATCCATAGGGCTATGCAAATATAACGTTATCATTTTAGGGGGAGGCGAGATCTGGCACATGATATCATAGGATATCTCTAAGGGGAGGGGAGGATTGCCTTTTGATATCGATATCATTTTTGATCCAACCAAAATTTTCTCTTTTATTTAAAACATGGTCTTTGATTCAAAATAGTATGTTATATTCTTTTAGTCTGCTATCTATTTTTATGAAAGTGCAATGTTATTATTAAAATTATTAAACTATTATAAAATTATCTAATTCGGAAATATGAAGTACTTCAACTTTTGACATTCATATTCTCCTGTCATATCTATATGCATATATAACCACTGTTGCAGAAATTATGCATGAAATACATCTGTATTGAAGCTTGTGCTTACTAATAAATTAAAGAGAGAGAGAAAAAAATGTCATCCACTTATTTTGTTTATAAGAATTTAGAACTCCTCCCTCCTCCTCTCTTCCTCCATGCAGGGCAAGAGCAATAAGACAGTATTACTGTTGACTGCATTATGTTAGAAAAAACTATTATAAAATACTTTTAAGTTGTAACTTTTTTTTAAGTGTTGCTTAATATAAATTGATATTTTATCGACTTTTCTTCATTTGAATCAATAAAGTATGCTAAAAGTAAATGCAACCAGTTTGTATATCAGTCCAAACAAAAGAAATGAAAATCGGCCTATAGCTTTTGGGCAAATTCTGAAAAAGGCAGCATAACAGCGCTACCTTTTGCGCGATATACACCAAAAACTAATGAGACTCAGCTTATATCAAGGTCCAACTGAATCTAAAGTTTTGTAAAATTCCGTGCGTTAGTTCTTGAGATAGAGCAGCCACAAAATTGATGTCACAGACTGACATGGAGAATCACAAACAGACATTTTGTAAAAACATGTTTTTTTGGAATCTCTGAACCCTAGAACGTGTTAATTTGTCAAAAACCTGAATTCGACAATTTTCATGAATCTAATATTTTGTTCTTGTAACGAATAAGAAAGCATAAATAATACTATTCCCATTACGAGATGAAACCCGTCAAATTTCGACGAAAGTTGACGTTTCATTAATTTAATAATCCCACAATTTTAATTACAATAAAGAATTATAATAAAAAACGCATCTTATATTCGTTACACTAACTCTCAAACAAATATTAGTTGAACCTAATGGCCACTGCTCTTCTATAAAAACACTCTACATTTTTGCAAAACTTTGCGTTTTATGAGTGTGTGTTTTCAATTGCGTTATTTTCAAAAGTAAAGCGTTTCGATTTGTGCTGAATTTCAAAGCCGCTGGACTTTTACAAAACATATGTGATGAAAGATGTGTACTTAATTCTAAAATTGATTATTTTAAGCGTTTATTGCAAAATTAAAACAATAAAATATTATAATAATAAAAAAATAAAAAAACACGATTGCTTTAAAATCATTAGAACGAATAAGAAATTTAAGGGTGTTCTTAAATCAAAAAGGGCAACTTTGTGACACATGCTTTAATTTATTTTTGTTCGGAAATACATGAAAATAGCAGGTGTTATTATTTGGAAACTGTCTAATTGCACTCAATTTTCTGTTTTTTTAAATACACAATAGACTTTTCATAACAAGCCTTCAAATTTGACACTTTTGAGCACATTTTCCGACGAAAGCAGAAAAACCGGTCGAAAAGCAGGAGAAAAAAGGGTGATTGAGTGATCGGAATAGCTTAGAACTGAATAGGTAATTTAATTACAATAAAATGGAAAAATAAGTTCGATTCGAAATCGCTTCCATATTCAGGCATTCCAATTTTATATATTTCTGTTAAAAAATTAATTTGTAAATGTGTCAAAACGTTTTGCACTTGTTGAGCGGAGCAGTTAAGAACACCCTTAAATACTAGATAATAATTATTTAACAAACAAATTATTTTTAATTAAATATATATTATTCGACTTGTTCCAATATATATAAATTATCTTCTTATAAATGACTTAAAATCGTAATTAAAATATATTTCGTTTATTTTCTGCAATCAATATAGCATATTTATTTTTTAAAAATGACTTGTAATAATACTTTATTTTAAAAAAATTATAAAAAAGAAGAAGAAGAAAAACGTGATATGGAAGAAGAATGCGCTTTTACATTATTTGCGACAGATGTAATAAAATATCACGCAATTCAATAATTTTTATTCTTCATAATAATAGCTGTCTCAAATCCCTTTTTTACATTAGTATCACGCAAAATTTTAATATGTTCTCTCGATATTATATATATATATATATATATATATATATATACATGTTTTATTCTTACTGCTATACTAAATGTTCTATGACTAATTTAAAACCATTAGTTTTTTCTTTTGTTCAACCTCCTTTATTAGTTTCAAGATTCTCATTAATTAAAAAAAAAAGAGAGAAAAAATAACAGATACTCATAATCCTTACGTTTTCACAGTCACGTAAAAGTATGTTCAACAACTTTATTTGAAAAAGAAAGAAAGAAAATAAAATAAAAAGGACAGTATAAATCTGCAATTACCTTTAGAATTTAGTTTAGAAAGAGTCATTTTGAAAATTTCTCAATATTTTTTAAAATTCCTTTTACTGTCTTTTATATTTAAAAGAAAGAAATATTGGATTCGTGAAAATTTTAAGCTACCGGTTTTTGACAGATTTATGCGTTTTGGAATATACTGAATACGATAGGACTATTTTCGAAATTGTTTGTCTACATCTTTCTTTAAGTCTTGTCTCTTTTAGGCTGTTTAATAAGCATTAAGGGCTGTGCAAATATAACGTTATCAACTTTTTGGTAATTTTAGATCCCCTCCCCCACGTTATCATTCCTCGAACATCCCCTCCCCCGCCCCGGTAATGATATCGTTATCAAAGTGTAAAAATTATTTATTTTTAGAATTTGTTCTTTTGTTTGGGATAATATACAAAACTGGTTAAATTTATTTTACACATTCTTTATTGATGTAAATAAAGAGGAGTCAATAAAATATCGCTTTATTCTAATAAAATAAAATAAAAGGTTATTTAAAAGTATTTTATAATAGCTTTTTGTTACATAATGCATTCAACAGTAATAAAATTTTGTTGAACTTGCTCCCCCCCCCCCCCCCCGAACGAAGAAAGGGTAGAGAGAAGGGGCAATTAGAAATTCTTATCAATAAAACGTGTGAACAACATCCTTTCTCTTTTATTTATTAATAAACAAAAGCTTCATTTCAAATATATGTCGCATATGATTTCTCGAACAGTGATTGTACATGCATACACATATGAAGATGAATAGAATGTCAAATGTTGGAATGTATACCATTTTTAGAATTACATAATTTTATAATAATTTAGGGATTTTAATACATTGTATTTTCATAAAAATAAATAACATTCTAAAAAAAAGATAATATACTATTTTCTACAAAAGACTATGTTACAAATAAAAAGAGACAATTTTAATTGGGTCAAAAATGATATCGATATCAAAAGGCAAATCCCCTTTCCCCTAGAGATAGCTTTCGATATCATCTGCCAGACCCCTCCCGCCCTCCCCCTAAAATGATAACGTTATATATGCACAGCCCCTTAGCACAAATTTTATCGAAGTTCTACTAAATACAGTAAAATCTCTCGAAAACGGCCACATTTCGTTCCAGTAAAAATTGGTCGATCCGATAGGTAGTCCCTTCAAGGAGGTCATATTTAAATATTGATTTTAATTGTTGATATAAAAAAGGCGAAAATCACGAAGCATTCTCACTAGGAAGTATTTAGGAATAATACGTACTCACTTGTAAGTCAGAATACATTTTTAAATGAGAAAATTAATCTCGGAAACATTTTTTAAATGATAATAATAATATTCTAGCGCATACTTTCGTTATCTACCTCGGCTCCGTGAAAAAAGCCCGAATTTCCTTGCTTGACAGTGTTAAGGCTACTTAATCACACAATTTCCAAAATTCCTCTTTCTGATGTTAAGTCTATGGGAGTTAGATGCATTCTTATATTTAAAATATATTTCCAGGGAATTGATATTTTTGATTTTTTTAATCATTTGGAGAATGGTTGTTGCTATCGGCAGAGAATAGAGATATCTGAGGTATATATAAATCCTTGTGATGTCTGCATTTTATTTGTTTTCTTATTGGTCTATGTTTAGTTCATGGCGTACGTAATATAAGATTCTATTATTACGTACGACACATTTTGATCAATATAAAAATGATGTTTTTATTAATAGAATACTTTTGATGTCACAATGAGAAAACTATATAAAAAACTACTAAATAAATAAATAAAATAATAATAATAATAATAACTGAAAAACAAATTGAGATACGATTATCAAACAAATTGCATTTAAAAATATATTTTTTCCCTTATATGACAGTGTAAACATTGAAAATGTGTGATGTTTACAGGTTTAAAAATTTGAAATACCGAAAATTGTAAAACTGAAATTTCACTTAAAATTTGTTTATGATTGGTCCAGGAATATTAAGGGGACTCGGGGCTTGATCGATACGGAAAAACATGTAAACAGAGCTCTTGCTTCGAGTCCATATAAAAGCAGAAGTATTCAATGTAATTAATGTTAATTTTCTGATATTTTTAAGGTATGTTTGTAATCTTATAAAATTATAAAATGGAGTAATTCAATGTAATATAATAAAAAATATAGCAAAATTTATATAACATAATTTTCGAAAAAAAAAAAAAAATATGTGTTATATTACCATCCGTAAGATATCTTAACGTTAAATAGACATAAGAATCTAATTTTTGCTTTAAAATGATCAGGAAATTTTACTCTATAGAATGAATTAAGGATATAACTATCACTCAAAAAAAAAAAAAAAAAAAAAAAAAAATCATTAAAAACTCTCAAATTTGAAAATTTACAAAACCCCTAAAAAATGCAAATTGTTTTTCATTAAAAATACTCAAAATATTAAAACTATCTAAGATGTATTAATTCATTCTATAGATAATGATGTTATATACATCCAAAACAAAAAAAAAAAAAAAAAAAGCCATTTTATCAAAGTTTTTTTTTTTTTTTAATCTTACGGATAGTCGTCAAAAATCGTTTTGAGTAAACGCGACTTAACGTTGAAATTATATGGGCGCGGCTTTGAAAGTGTTGATACATAAATGCTTATAACTCCCTAAAAAATACAAATATTTTTATGTGGTGTTTCGCATTGAGTTCGAATTAATTGAATAATTAAAATAGATAATAAAAAAATCGATTTTTTGAAAAGTTTTTAAGCTCTGAGCCCCCTTAAGTTTAATTCATGGCATACGTAACTCTGTTACAACTCTGTTACTGTCCTAAGCCACATGTTGATATAAATAAAAATGATGTTTATTTAATATTATTTTATTATTTAATGTTTAATTATTATTTAATATTTTTAGATATAGAATTTATTTATAAGTTTTAAATTTTAATCTTTGAAAAAATCCTTTTTTCAAATGGCTGTGTCCTTATCTTGAAAAAATGTCCTTTTTTTTTTCCTTAGCTGTCAAAATATTTTTAAAATCTATGCACAATTTAATATTTTGTTTTAAAAACTGATGAACTGGGAGTAAAATTTTAACAATTTATATAAAATTAAACACAGGTTTTAAACATATTTTGACAAGTAAGGAAAAAAAAAAAAGATATTTTTACAGAAGATAACACAGAAGAAAGATGTCGAAAATATTTATTTCCTGAGGAGATTTTTAAACATAAAAATGCATCAAATGCCTGTGCACGTAACATAACGGAGAAAAATTTGGAAAATGTGAGTGACTAGCAATAGCAGCATTAAGGAGCTTCTTCAGTCAAGTAAAAAGACCCGTTCGCAAGTGCTAATCCTATGGAAGAAATTTATAAAGATATCTCGGTTGCATATCAATATTTTGAAAAAAAAAAAATTGCATTGGATAGCTGAGATCGATCTGCATGCAGCTCGTTTTTTACTTTTTCAATTTAGTTCACAGGCATTTTTTTATGAGGATTTTTTCGAAATCGGTCCGAAAAATGAAAGCGTTCTCATTGAAATATCTGCAAACAAAATCGAAAAGGTAAAAAAAGGTCTTTATTCAGATTGGTCTCAGCTATTCAATGCAAAAAAAAAAAAAAATTGTTTAAAAATATTGAAATGCAACCGAGATATCTTTATAAAATTCTTTCATAGTATTAAGCATTAGCGAACGGGTCTTCATATTGACTGAACTATAGTAGCTCTAAAAACAATATGTTTAAGACATAGTCTTAGTTCCTAAAGGTATTAACAGCCGCGTTTAGGCGAAAAAAAATAATAACTGAAATAAATCCTCCCCACCCCCCCTTACAATATTACTTAGGGGCCGTCCTGATGTCACACATTTATTCCATATTTCTGACTCCCCTCCGCCCCCCTTTTCTCACAAGTGTCACACTTCACTTTACCCCCTCCCCCCTGCTCTTATCACATGTCACACTATATTACGTAACGTATACCTGCAGTTCAGAAACAAAACACTACGTTTTAGATCACTTTTAGAATTTTACTTTTACATTTTAACTATGTTTTTTAATGACATTTGGGAGCTGAACAATTAAAATGATTCGTATTTTACATGAAATAAGGTTTACAATAATAATAATAATTAATATAACATAGTAATAAAATATTAATCTGAAAGAGCAATTAAAATCTGGAATTATTGTATTTTGGAATTTGAAATAGAATTTAACATATTTAGTTTTAAATTTTATCTTTATGAACACAAAATATTTCAATTTTCAAAATAATTTCATACTTCATTATTTAATCTACACAATTTTAATGCTTTTATTTTGACCAAAATGTGTGATGTCACATTTCTTCTTAGCCCTCTCACCCTCTTGTCACAAACTGTCACAAATCACTACGCTTTAGATCACATTTTAGATTTTATTTTTAAACTTTAATTATGTGTTTTGATTACATTTGTAAACTAAACAATAAAAATAATTCGTATTTTGTATTAAAAAAAAAAAAAAATACACATGATGATAATATAGAATATCAATAAAATATTAATATGAAAGAGCAATTGGAAACAGTTGTATCTTAGAATTTGAAATAGAATTTAACATATTTGGCTTTAAATCTTATCTTTATAAATACAAATTTTATAAATTTAAAATAATTTCTGTTTCATAATTTAATTTGCTGAATTTTAATGCTTTTATTTTAACCAAAATGTCTAATGTCACATTTCTTTTTTCCCCCCTCCCTCCCCCTTGTCACAAACTGTTACAATTTCATGAAACCCCCTCCCCTCCTTCAAGCGTGACATCATACGACCCTTTATTCTGCTTTTCATTAAATTTTAATGCATTTTTAATGCATTGCATACAATTTTAATGCATTGCATACAATTTTAATGCATTGATGCATTTTTATGTTCAAAAATCTCCCCAAGAAATTAATATTTTCGACATCTTTTTCCTGTGTTATCTTCTTAAAAAAAAGTCTCTTTTTAGCACTTTCCAACAAAGTTGAAAAGTGCTTATGCATTCGGTTTGTCTGGCCATCTGTCCGTCAGTCAGCGCTCTAACTCACGTAAATATACTCGGATTGCCATGAAATTTTAGGACGTTATTTATGTTTACCCTAGCACGAACCCTATTGAAAATGAAGTTTCTATCATGATTGGTTTATCTACAGGGAGAATAAAAGTTTCCCATTACATTACGGCCTATGCGGAAAAATCGTTTTAAAGCAATTTTAAAGATGTTATATCCGGTCAAACATATTAAAATTTATATGCTTTTACAAGATGCATTAAAATATACATTCTATAAAATATAAGGTAAAAATGTAGCTATTATTCATTTACAGGGCCACACAAAAGAATTCCATTAGATAATGGTAAAAGGGGGAATTGTGTGTGACATATTTTAAATATATTAAACTGTTTCATATATAATAAAATCCATCTATGTCAATGAGGCTTAGTATAAATTATACGATACTGCTTTCTCTAATATAAAGTACATAGTATTTACAGGGACACACAAAAGATTTCAATTAATACATTCTTTCTGAAGTACTGTATATACATCCGATGATAGCTGATGGATGGATGAAATGCATTTTAATTATATGCGCGTATAAGTTTCACTAAATGTATGCATATTATATGGTGTGTATAAATGCTATAGTTAATATACAGGGCTACCCAAAATAGCTCGCCAACGTTACTGAATATGACCATAAATTACTAAAACGTGATTCTTAAATAAATTATGCATTTTCATCCTGAACTGCATTCAATTCCAAAAGAAATGTCTGCAGAATATAGATAAAATGATATACAGGACCACGCAAAGAATTGGATACATGGAGCCCATGAATGATAATTTATGAGAAAGTGATTTCAGTTTTTTAAGAGTGTTTTAGTTTAAAATAAATTTTATCTTAACACTGATGTGTAATAAAGGTACCAGGCAAACTACAAGGCTGAACAAAGCATTCAAGTAATGTTTCCATCTATTAGTATAAATTGCTGAAAGAGAAATTTCAAGCTACTACAGCTCATATTTAAAATATTAGAATAATTACCTTTTTTTTAGAAATTGAAAATATCGTTTGGTAATTTAATGTCTTTTAATGAAAATATGCAAACGATATTTTTATTAAGAACTTATTGTTGATTAAACTTACTTGTTATCTTAAATTTAATATCATTTTTGAAAAGATTAATTGAAAAAAAAATTATTTTGAAAAGTCAAAATATTAGAATATTTATTCAAGTGGTTCAAAATATTAGAATATTTCACATTAATTCTCCTTTAATTATTACCAATTCTTAACTGGTGGCATCATTGATTAAATTCCGACTATTTTATTTAAAATCAGTATTCTTTTTTGCAGTTTGTTTCTTTTTCGTCTTAAAATGGGCCGTGGGAGTGATATTCCTGAATCTACTAAACTTCGCATGGTTGATTTGTATCGGCACGGTAAAAATCAATGTTTTATAGCGAATTATTTACATTGTTCGCAATCGAGCGTTAGTAAAATACTAACACAATATTCAAAAATTGGAAAATTTCAAAATAATCGCCGAAATGGTGGCCGAAAACCAAAAACATCTGCTAGAGATGACAGGAAACAGAAGCGTATAGTTAAGAAAAACCGTTTTAAAAGTGTGCGATTCTTGCACCGAAAATGGAAAGAAGAAGGAGTTGAAGTTTCTACATCGACAACATTAAGACGTCTCCATAAATTTAAATTTGAATCTCGTGTACCAAAAACAAAACCTCTCATGACTGCAAGACAAAAGCGTATAAGATTGAATTGGTGTAAATCAAGACGTTTATGGAGCAATGAAGATTGGAAAAATATATTATTTAGTGATGAAAGTATGTTTTGTGTTTCATATGGTAATCAAGGTATTCGAGTTTGGAGAATGAAGCAAGAAGCATTTGATAAAGGATGCCTTAAACGTTCCGTAAAATTTGCTGCTAGTGTCATGGTTTGGGGTTGTATGAGTGCAGAAGGACCTGGAAAGTTATGCATCGTCTACGAAAAGATTAACTCTCTGATATATCAAGAAATTTTAGAATATTACATGATTCCATCATCAGAAGATTTATTTGAAGATGATTTCATCTTTCAACAAGATTTAGCGTCCCCGCATACCTCGGTGTCAACTAAGAATTGGTTCCGCCAACGCAACATTAAGGTACTTCCTTGGCCACCAAATTCACCAGATCTTAATCCCATCTAAAACTTATGATGTATAATGAAGAAAAAACTTCAAGAAAATTCTCCTTCAAGTAAAACTGAGTTAGTGGCACGTATAAAGTCTATTTGGGCTAATATTGATAGAAATGTTTGTAAACGCCTTGTATATAGTATGCAAGATCGATTGTACGCTGTTATGAAAGCTAAAGGGGATGATACAAAATATTAACTACCATTTACTTCATATTCATAAGGTAATATTGTTGCGTAAAATAAAATATTCTAATATTTTGAACCAATCTAAATTTTATTCTAATATTCTGGTGTGTTTAAGGAAGCTGTATACCTAATTTATTGTGCTGTATTTTATATTTTATAAATGTTAAAATCTTATCTAAACATTCCAGATTTAATTTATAAGAAATTTAATTGCATATACTTAGTATAAAAAATAAATAAATGACAAATAATTTTTTCTTATTACTTTTTCTCAATTATTCTAATATTTTGAATATGAGCTGTAGGCATTTTTTGCTAAACTAAATTTCCCCTTATATAGTATGTATATTAGCTGACAGATCAAATAGGGGCAGTTCAATAGTACTGGAATACATATCTTATATACATTATAAATGTGAAAGTGTGTCCGAAAATTGGAATGAAATTGGCTTCAAAACGGATGGATTAATGCCTTTGAATCTTTGAATATAGATAGATTATTGGTCTGAAATGAACATAGGCTAATTTTTATTTATTTTATTAAAATATTTTTCTTAATAATTCAAAATTTCGTTATTTTTCATACAGAATTAATTGACAATTTCCCCATAATATTTATTCAAATTTAATCATTATTCTTTTTTTGTTGCTAAAAAATAAAAATTAAAACGAAATAATAATTTATCTTCAGTAATTAATTTTCAATTGAAGATTTTCACGAATTAAAACAAAATGAAATAAATAAATGGACCCGATTCTGTTTTTCGGTTGGAGGCTAAAAACCGCAATTTTACCAATTGTGACGTCACAGGAATACTGTTTTTTGTACTTATATCAAGCAGACGATTATATAAAATTTCTTTTACACTTAAAAGAATAGATATTAAACCGTAAAGAAATAACCTTTTTCTTTCTTTCGGTTCGAGGCTATAAAATTCAACTTTTACCAATTGTGACGTCACAGGATACAGGAATAATACTTTCCATTAAGAATTTTTAAAATATCAATGTAACGTCATATTTGAAACAAAGTATAAGTTTTCAAGTATTCATTTCTAATAAAACAAGGTATATGAATTTTGAGTAAGTGCTAAAAAGAGACGAATGTGACGTCACATATAGAAAATAAAATAGATAAGCTCGGATGCTGCAATGAAATGAGATTGAATTATGATATCAAAAGTTATTATTTAAAGAAAATTAAGTTTATCGTCTGAGCATGGTTAATATAAATATTTCATATTTAATTTTAAAATGAAACAAGTTTTTTTAAAGAAATGTTAAATATTAAATGACTAGAAAATGTTAATAATTTTTACTGCAAATTTATCCATATCGTAAATGATGTAATGATCAATGAAAAATACTTTTTATCATTCTTAAAAAGTAAAAAGAGCTCAACTAATCAAAAAAAAAGAAAATATTTTTGACCAGTGTTAATTCTTAAAATTGTTCAATTCTGAAAATATAAATAAAAATCCCCTTTAAAAAATGTACTTTCGCGCTTAAAATCTAAAGATTTAATGTAATTGTCAATATCTCAATGGTGTGCTCGAAGTGTACTGGAAACGGGTTTGTAAATGGATTTTAATTCCACATTTCTTTTAGCCCTTAAAAAGTAAAAATATGTTGTCACTTTTAAAAATATTTTTCTGTAATAAATTTCTGTAAAGTTTTATACTATGCAAAGCATAAATGTACAAATTATACAAAAATACTACCTAAAACTCAGTTTTGTTGTAGAGTTTTCCTAACACTTTTTTTTTTTTTTTTTTTTCGCTTTACAAAAATAAATTCATCGATTTTCATGATGACTACCCCCTTTTACACACTTTCTAACACTGTCTCAAAGTGTTTACGACTTCGACCTGTCTTTATGCCGTATGCCGAGTGCATGGAGTCAGCCGTCTGTTTGTCCGTGTTTTAGCTCGACTAAATATTGTCGGATTCATACGGAAATATTAGATGATATTGAGATTTGCCATAGCATATGTGGCATTGAAAATGAAGCAGGTAGCAATCATAGCTGAATCACAAAAGCACTCAAAAGGAGACTTTGCATTAGCATTATGGTCTAAGACATAGGTTCCCAACCTTTTTTTAACTACCGCCCCCTTTACAAGAGAAAAAAATGCCAACGCCCCCTCTTCCATAATAATTAATTATACAAAATATTAAAATAATTATATAAAATATTGTAGCATATTATCTATATTTTATCTGTCTAGCTATCTATTAAGGATCACAAAGTTGATGTTAATTAAACCAACCATCAAATGTAGTAAATCATTGTTTATTAAAAATTGAAAAACAAACAAAAACCACAAAACGAAATGGTTGAGGTTGATTAATTTGTTCATGTCGGATTCTAATTTCTTTAACATCTGTCACAAATTGTTAGATTCAAAGATGTCTATACTTTTTTTAGACAGTAGATTAACTGCTGCACGGAACCCACTCTGAGCTAAATCTGATGAAGGAAAAGCGATTAAAATTTTATGTACTCTCATTCACAATCCAGGTTAGAAAGCTGTATTGGTTTTTGAGGTTGAAACTCATGGTATCCATTTCCGAATTTCACTTTTAGTTCTCGTTTGCTGTGAGTTTCACTTCCAAATATGATGATACTGTTGTATATAGCGAAATTATCTAAAAAGGGTCTTTGAACAAGTCAGATGTGGCAAGATTAAAGCTTCCATTTCATACATGTTAATACTTCAAAATCCGCTATCACGGTATCAAAATTAAATAACAATCTATGCTCGTCGTGAGAATTTTTTAATGGTATGAAATTCCGTGCATTAGTTCTAGAAATAGGACTATTGCGAATATCGAGAAAAATGTAGAATAAATGCGCCACCTGTTGTGCGATTTACGCCAGAATATAATCAGCAATAATATTTATCAAGATAAAAATAAATTTGAAGTTTGATAACATTCGCGCATTAGCTCTTGAGATACAGTTTTTATGAAAAACGGGAAATTTTCAGCATAGCAGAGGTAACTATTTCTTGATATACAGCTGTTGCAGATATCGTGAAAAAGACAGATAGCCGCAGCATTCTTTGAGAGATTTATAACAAAATGTAAACAGCATCTATTCATGTCAAGGAATAACCAAATCTGAAGTTTCGTGAAAATCCGTGCATTAGTTCTTGAGATAGAGCTTTTGCAGAAATCATGAAAAAGGCATCCTAGTAGTGCAACCTTTTCTGCAATTTTCAAGAAAATGTAAAAAGTATGCATTCTTGTCGAGGACTAACAGAATCTGACTGAAGTTTGATGAAAATCTGTGTCGCAATTTTTAAGATAAAGCTGTCGCAAAAACCGTGAAAAAACAGTACAAAAGCGCCACTCGTTGAGTGATTTGCACGAAAAACAAATCAGTATCAATTTATATCAGGGACTACCTGAATATAAATTTTTGCTAAATTCCGCGCGTTAGTTGTTGAGATAGAGGGCCCACAAAATTTATATCACATGCAAAGAGAGTCGTAGACTCACAGAACCACAAACAGGCATTTTGTAAAAACACGTTTTTTAAGATCCCTGATCCCTAAAACCTGTAATTCCGTCAAAGACCAGAACTCGAAAATTTTCACGAATCCAAAATACTTTCTTTTGTAAAGATAGAAGAAAGAAAAAATATCACATATCTTTGTCTTTTCTAGTATCAGCACGCATTTATTCAAATGCTCTTGTAGCCTAGAAGGCTTCATGGCTTCATCTGAAAAAACTTTTTGGCAAATTAAGCACATAGGTAACGATTGCTTTGTAGAAGAGTGCCTAGATCCACATTTCAAATGTTCAATACTGTACTGCTGGCATTTCTTCTTCGATTAAGATAGTTTGGAACATAAAAATTTTCCCTATTTAAGTTGAAATAAATTTACTTTTGAACAAATTTATAGATACAACGGTTTTTATCACTTTCACTAAGAATAAACTAATTTCTTGAACTGATTCAAATCACGGGTTCGTTTAAAAATAACTTCTCAGGCATACGTCGTCATACTTTTCTGGAACTACAAGTAGTATAGTGATGACAGTTCCATGCCACCGTGTGCAGGGTGCTGACCCCTAAGAGGGGTTGAAGGTCATCGGGTGCTCGAGCTGTAAGAGGGGGGTGGGGTGAAGGTCATCGGGCGTCACGCAAGGTTAAGATGACGTCATCTTAGAGGATGAGTGTGTTTTAGATAAGAATTTTTTTTTTTAATTTTAAGCGGGAATTTTAGGGAGTTAGAATTTTTTTCGGCGTACTATAGTACGATGATTTTTTTTTATTTTATTTTAATGCGGGGACTTTAAAATTTTCGGTGCACTTTAGTTTTAGATAAGAATTTTTTTTTAATTTTAAGCGGGAATTTTAGGGAGTTAGAATTTTTTTCCGGACTATAGTACGATGATTTTTTTAAATTTTAATGCGGGAACTTTAAAATTTTCGGTGCACTTTAGTTTTAGGATTTATTTATTTATTTTTTTTATTTTTTTTTTTAATTTCAATGCGGGGACTTTAAAAATTTTCGGTGCACTTTAGTTTAAGGATTTATTTTTTTTGATTTTAAGCGGGAATTTTAGGGAGATTGATTTTTTTTTTCACCGTGTTCTTTGATGAGGGGTTAAGCGGGTATTTGGGGACACAGAATGTTTTTTTTTTTTCTGTACTATTGTACAAGTGGTTTTTAATTTTAATGTGGCAACTTAAAATTTTTCAGTTTGGTGTAATTTAAGAGTTTATTTTTAGATTTTAAGCAGAAAGTTTGGGGAGATTGAATTTTTTTTTTTTTTTTTTTTTCACTATGCCCTGATTCGAGGACCTTTGATTTTAAGCGGGAGATGATTATTATTTTGTTGTACTCATGTACAAGAGGTATTTATTTATTTATTTTATTTATTAAAATTATTTATTTATTTAATTAATTTTTGAGTGAATTTTGTGAAGATAGAAATTTTTAGCGAACCATTTTTTGAGATTTAATTTTTTTTAAGTGTTGAATCGGTGTTAGGATATTTTAGAAAGACTCCCATGCAGGGCACTTATTCAAACGTAATTTTTGTAATGAGATGTATTCGCGCGCGTCGACCTAACTGTTCGGAATATGTGATTTTCCTCGAATCATGTGTGAATAACTGTTAGATTTCCTTAGAAAGATCTGAATAACCTTAATCCCTGTCTGCCATCATAAATAACATATGCTGATAATGGGAATTTGAGAATAACAATTTTGAATAGTTATTGAATGAAGGAACTTTAAAATTATTTCGAGTACTATTTTTAGTCAACTTTGTTATACACTTGATATTTTAGAATAGTTAAAAAATAACTTTAAAATTTGAATGAAAAAATATGTTTCAAAATGGGATTTTACGTGCTAGCATTGAATCGCACTCGTCGTCATAACGGTTTGGAATATGTGGTTTCCTTCGAACCTTGGTGAAAATGTTATTGAATTGATTATTATTTTGTGTGTGTGTTGTATGTATGTGTGTATGTATGTATGTGTTGTATGTATGTGCGTGTATTGTATGTATGTGTGTTGTATGCATGCATGTGTGTTGTGTGTGTGTATGTATGTATGTATGTATGTATGTGTGTTTCATGTATGTATGTGTGTGTCATATGTATGTGTGTGTCGTATGTATGTGTATGTTGTATGTATGTGTGTGTATGTATGTTTGTGTGTTGTATGCATGTGTGTGTATATGCGTGTGTTGTATGTATGTATGTATGTATGTATGTGTTGTATGTATGTATGTGTGTGTGCGTTGTTTGTATGTGTATGTTGAATGTATGTGTATGTATTTTTTTTTTGCCGATAGGTGTGATCTTTAGCTGAAAGTGACCTAGGGTCAAAACTTTTACCCAGGAATCGCCACGGGGAGGCAGATCACATGATTCCCGTATTGCACACATTCACATACATTATTTCGAGCGATATTTTAGTGAAACATAATATGCAATTAAATTTGTAGAATAATTAAAAAATAACTTTAAAATTTAAATGAAAGAATGTTTCAAAATGGAATTTGACGTACTAACATTTAATCGCGCTCGTCGGTTTTTTCTGTTTGGAGTCTGTCATTTTCCTTTAACCTTGGAAAACCTTGCGTCAATAAGGATATTTCAGAAAGACACCCACTTTGGGTACTCTTTTAAACTAATATTTGTAATGAGATGTGTTCGCGCGCGTCGGCCTAACTGTTTGGAGTATCAACATAAAATCATCAAATTAATACAAAATATTTCAAATAGTTAGAAAATGAATGGTTAAAACCGCCAAATAAGAACAAAATACTTTAAGCAATGAGAAAATAAATGTTTAAAATCAACAATTTAACATTTAAAGGTTTTATCCTCAGATCAAAATAATTTGTGAAAAATGCTTTTAAATATTTTTAAAACTGTATTGAAAATAATATTTTTCATACCTTAACATCAAAAAACTGTTAAATCCAAATCGATGAAGAGTTTAATAATTATTTTCTCAAAGAGAGGATACTAAATTCATTGCAGTATATGTGTGTGTGTGTAAACATAGATGAATCATTCTTATCTGTTTATCTGATAGCGTTTTCCGAAAAGGGTTGAATCTCTGAATCAGAGCTGATAGGAACTGAGGTTGATGTGTTATCTTAATTAATCTTAATGAGTACTATATCTAATTAAAATTATTTGACTTAAAATAAAATAACGTCTTTTGAGCAATATCTTTTGAAAACTTAAGATATAATTATTTAAATCAAATTAGAGGGTTTTTTTTTTTTTTTTTTTTTTTTTTCTCATCGATTTATTTTAAATAAAACTAAAATATTTTTTTTCTGTACTTTGTTAGCAAAATAAAGAGTGTATGACATTCATTTCGGCTTTAACTGTTTGAAAATTTAAATTAACCTATAATTAAAATGATTACATAAGGTTGAGTATGTGATCTTTTAAATGAAATCTAGTTAAAAACGGAATACGCATTCATATAAAACTTTAAATAATTATGGTGTTGTGTATAATGTAATGTATGTATTAAATATCAAATGAAAAATATGAATCAACGATAAATGAAAGACATTAACATTAATAAAATATTAATTAAACATTGCATTGATTAAAAACTTAATGAAAAATATTAATTTGGGAATACGCATTCGTATAAAACTTTAAACATTTATATTGTTTTTGTATATAATATTATGTATTTATTAAATATTAAAAGAAAAATATGAATTAACAATAAATGAAAAATATCAATTAACATTAATAAAATATTAATTAAACATTGTATTGATTAAAAACTTAATGAAAAAAATTAATATGGGAATACGCATCCTTATAAAACTTTAAACATTTATGCTTTTGGGTATAATATTATGGATGTATTAAATATTAAATGAAAAATATGAATTAACAATAAATGAAAAATATTAATTAACATTAATAAAATATTAATTAAACATTGTGTTATTTAAAATATAGATTAAAAATTTAATGAAAAATATCAATTTCTCATGTAATTAAAATAACACTTTATAAATTAATGAATTAATAATAAATGAAACATGTTCATTCGAAACAACTTGAGAAATACTAATTTGTAATGAAATTAGAAAATACCAATTAATTAAATATTAATTAAAAATTAAATGAAAACTATTTATGAGAGACACATTGAAAAATATTCTCACCTAAAACTTTCATTCACCAGTCCTTAAATCCAGCCTTCATCGTTACTTACCTGTTAGGAAATGTCTGATAACAACAAATTCTTATCTTAACGGTATTTCCCGAAGGTTGACTCACTAGATAAGTAACAATGACAAGTTCAAATCTGAAATTAAGAGTTATTCATATTGAATATAATTAATATAATGTTATCATTAAATGAATCACAATACAATTCAAACTTCTCATTTTCAATGTTTTATATATACTAGTGTTTATCAAATAGGTGTTCATTCTGAACAATCATTACACTAGATAAGTAACAATGACAAGTTCAAATCTGAAATTAAGAGTTTATTCATATTGAATATAATTAATATAATGTTTAATTAAAAAGGGACTTAATTTATTTAATACGTCATAATTAAGAATTTAATTAAATCCTAATATTATTTTTTTTATCTAATTAATAGAATAAAAAAGATTCTTTTCAACATTTTCAAGAAACATCAAGTTATCGAATACTTAATAGATTATTTTTTTAATGAATGTGTAATTAACATTTTTAAAGGATTTTTTTCTAATTAATTAGTGTTTAATTAAAATTTTCATAGTTAAAATAAATATATAAAATAAAAAAGGAATTCTTTTCAAAATTTTTAAGAAACACCAAATTATTATTAAGCAATATTTCGAATAACTACAAACTTTAATCATGATGAGTCATCACTGTGAATGATCTTTTCTTCTCATATGTTATAAAAACAAGTTTAAGTACCCAAATTTATTGATATATTTCATTGTGTGTAGGATCCTTCTTTACTAATCTCGTTAAAATTATTCATTTACCAATGATTTAAACTTCACATTTTAAAGTCATTTACATAATATACTAACATTTGAATATTAAATATTAAATAATGGATATGCACTTTTTACACTCACATCTTACAATGTAATTAGTAACCTAATGTAATGATTTTTAAGCATGTCTTCTTAAATTTTTTTTCAATGAAAGACTATCACAGTTGAATATTTAGCTTTCTCTTCATAACTTTATCGAGAAATATGTAATGTATACCACACGATTTCATTAAATGAATCACAATACAATTCAAACTTCTCATTTTCAATGTTTTATATATACTAGTGTTTATCAAATAGGTGTTCATTCTGAACAATCATTACTTAGTATATTGATGAAAAGTTTGTGTTGAACGGTTTTTAACTTAAATGGTGTGAGAGAAGGATATATTAGGATAGAAGTTATTAAATATAGTCTTTAAAGTTTATACCCGTGCAGGAATTGGCATTTCAAGAAACAAAGTTGTGTCACATTTGAAAGCATTCTTTATATTCGAAACGTACACGTGATCACGATCACATCACTGAAGACCATAGAGAAGCTGTTTATGTTGTATATAATTTGAATTTTCATTAACACAATGTTATAACCGAAGTTTTTCGACAGTTTGAAAAATTATGATGCACAACGTCTGCACACTTTAACACAGAATAAGATTAGCTTATGCCCTTTCAATGATAAGCGTTATTTGCAGGTAAGATGTATTAACATAACAAAATTTTCTTGGTAATTTTACTCGCAGGTTTCGAAACCACAAACATCTGATCATACTTCTCATTTTTAACACGCGACGCTATCCATTGGGCCATTAAAGCCTGTAATTTAGTAACTAAAAACTAAGAAAGATCGTCGAAAGTGATTACTTCACACATGCAAAAATAATTTTTATTGTGACTTAGTTAAAAATCACGAAGAAAAGAAAAAGAATTCATATGTGTTTAGGATTACTTTGAGATTTTATGAGTCACCTCATCAGTTAAATAGACATATTCACTTCATATGAAATGTATTATATTTTAGTTTATCAGTCATAGTGTGATTACTTATTAATAATTTTAGTATCATTAAAAAAGTTTTTAAAAAAAGCTAAATATATCAAAAATACAAGTTCGTGTTAAAGGTTTAAACAAATTGTTAAAATAATTTTACAAAACTTTACAAATTATTTAAAAATGATTCACTAATGTTTAGTAATCGACAAATTTTAATAGCCATAAACATTTATATGTGACTTAAGTTTTCTGTTTTAACTGTTAAGTTATTAGATTCCCCCTTCAATTACATCTCATTGATAAGTTTTAATCAACCAACCAACCAACCAACCAACCATTCAACTGTTTCCGCAAATAACTAGTATGTCAGTTAGATTTTTAGTTTTAACTGTTAAATTATTACATCCCCTCCCCCTCAATTTCATCTCATTGATAAGTTTTCAACAACCAACCACCCAACTATTTATCAACCCTAACAACCAGGTATTTGTTTGCCCTAGTAACCAAAAAGCTGTTATTGACACATGAACTAAATTTTTAAGATGCAAGACTTGTCATTTTTGATCGAAAAAACAATGACATATGTAATAATTTTTCCTTCTTAAATGAAACCTTTGCATGTGTATTTTAAAACTTGGAAAATTCATTTAATACACAAATTTAAAGTCAACGGACAAGGTCTTCATACTTCTTTTAGTATTTTACTAACATTTTACCAAATATCTTAAGAAATCAACAAATTATTTTAATAAAAATTCTCATTTGTAAGTGACGTTACTAACCTAACTTGAAAAAATTAACTTGTCAAAGCAGGTTTTGATTATTCCAACTTAGTAATAATCATAAGTTTCATATGATAATCAACCTGTTTGGTTATTTCCCAGTATGGTTTTATAAAAAAAGTCTCACATGCAAATAACATAACTTAACTAACTTGAAAAAATAACTTGTCAAAGCAGGTTTTCAATGTTTCAGCTTAGTAATATTCATAAGTTTTATATGATATTCAACCTATTTGGTTATGTCTCAGCATATCTTTATAAAATTTATCTAAAAAACCTTTAATATCAATGTTTAAAAATATGTGAATAATTCAGTTAGTCTTTTAAAGATGATTATTTTCCCTTCTTTTATTTAAAAAACATTTTTAAATAAAATTATTACTGATGCCAGTTTATCCCAGTGTTATGAAATGTGCATGCAAAACTTTTCATTCTAATTTTCACATTTTATTATTTTAAATTATTGTTTTCAAGTTGTACTAAAATTTGGAAAAAATATTTAATTTTCATGCATAATTAAATTGAAATACTTTAATAATAAAGACACATTTAACATTATATACTCACCTAATCCAACACTTTCACAAATACACGTCCGACTCACTCCGAGGTTTAGGAAGAAATGAGAGATTCAAAGTTCTTATCAGAAAATGTTATCAGATAATTTTATCTTAAGATAGGTGACGTCATAGAACATATGTCATTAACTGGTTACGTGATGTATATCACACGACCGGTGCTTTGTTAATTAATTAATCTTATTAATTAATTATTAAGTATTAAAATAATTATAAATTAATTCATTAATTAAATTAATTAATCTTATTAAAATAATTATTATTTCTAACAACAAAGAATTAATTATTATTGATTATCAACAATAGGTAAAGGTTCTTGTGAAGAAATAAGATCTGGATTATTATTGAGATCTTCAGTAGGAATGTGAGGAGTTCTACTCAGAAAATCTGCTAAGACATTTTCTTTGCCTGGAACATGTTGGAATGTGTACGAGTATTCTGACAGTTCTAACATCCAACGAGTAGTAATATCAGCAGGTGATGTAGCTTTTTTATAATTATTAAGTGGCTTTGCATCAGACAATAGAATAAAGGGTCGACCAAAAATATAGTATTTAAAAGCAGTTATGCCTTTGTAAATGGCATAAAGTTCCAGTTTGATGGCAGGGTAGTGTCTTTCTGATTGAGATAGAGTTTTGGAATAATAGGAGATAGGTTTTAGTTCACCATCAAATTTTTGCATAAGAACAGCTGAAATTGCTGTCTTTGAGGCATCTGTATTAACATAGAACGTTTCATTCCAGTTTGGGAGATTGAGCATAGGTTTATGGAAGAATATGTCTTGTAATTTTTTAAATGCATTTTCCTGCTCAGTTTTCCAAGAAAACTTATTTTTAGGTTTGGTGACTTCAATGAGAGGAGTAATCAATTTAGCAAAATTTGGAATAATTGACCTATAAAATGAACACAAACCTATAAAACTCTTCGTTTGCCTCTTGGTTTTAGGCGTTGGAAAAGAAGTGATTTTTAAAATGTTACTTGTAATAGGAAGAATTTTATGATCTGTGAGTTGGAAACCCAAGAAGTTAATACTTGTTTGCATAAATGCACATTTTTCAGGAGACAGAGTAATGTTATTAGCAATGAGAGTGTCTAATAGCTTTGTGAGCTTCATGGACATTTCTTCAAATGAATTAGCACCCACTACAATATCGTCTTGATATGCATAACAGGAATCAATTTGAGATAATTGAATAACAGAGTCGATTAATTGTTGGAACGTGCTGGCGGCCGTCTTCAGGCCAAATACTAGACGTAAATAGGTAAAAATTCCCCATGGAGTAGTAAAACTAAGTTTATCTTGCATATCTTTAGGTACAGCAATCTGCCAATATGCAGAGGGTAAGTCAAGAGTAGTATAATACTTAAATTTTGATAACTGCACTAATAGATTTTGAATTCGAGGAAGAGGATATGAAGATGGAATTATTATGGAGTTTAACAATCTTAAATCCAGAGCCAAACGATACTTTTGAGGCTTAGACATATCAGTTCTCTTCTTTTTAACAAGAAGCATGGGACACGCCCAAGATGAATTTGATCTCTCAATAATGCCGGCGTTCAACATTTGATTAATCTGGTCAAGCGCTTCTTGCTCGAGTGCCTGTGGCACAGGAAAAGGTAGGGTTTTGACTGGATGAGAGTTTAGCATCGTGAATTGAGGATCGACCAGGTCGGTATGACCTAAAGTGTCAAGAGATTTTGAAAAAGCTAAAGCTTTACTACATAATAATTTTGTTAAAGATTCCTTTTCATGAGGAGGTAAATGTTTAAGATCAAAGTCATTTGGAGACAGTTCTTGAATTCGTTTTCTTTTAATCTCTTCAGATGGTAAAATTAAATTACAATAATCGTTCTCAAAATCCAAATCAAAAGAGTATTCCTCAATATCTTTCTCATCTACATTGATACATTCGCCAATAATTGAATTTTTATTTAAATGAATATCCAGCTTTGATATATTCTGACATACAACCAAAAATAAATCATTTTGAATTGAAGATTTTGAGTGCAATGATTGATGTAACACAAGACCTTTATTTTTTAAATTGGGTTTGAAAACAAAATATTCAGATGGAGGATTGAGATACTTAACATGTAAATAAACAAACGAATTAGGAGGTATTAATTCTCTATTAAGTAATTGTACCATATTGGAATTCACCAAAACTTTATTACCATAATTTAAATGAGTTTGCTTTTCACCAACATAGCTACAATCATTAGTATTCTGAGATGAGAAATTCTTGCCAGGAATATTATTATCATTAGATACATAGTTTACCACATTACCATAATCAGTTGGAAAATAATAAGTAAAATTACCATCAATATAAGGATTATGAAAATTCATAGCAGAATGAGCCATATTATTTGTAAACAAACCATTATTTTGAACATTATAATTATAAGGATAGGTTGTATAATTGTTGAACAACTGTAAACTTGAATTATCATAATTTGCACAAGTATTATCAATGTAAGTATCACTCGTTAGATTATTTGACATAGAATCTTCATAACAAGGCATTTTGTGTGCATCGAGAGAATATGGTGCAATTGAATTCACATAATTATATTCAGAATTCATAAAATAGCAAGTAGGAGATTCATTATAACTTTGAAAAGGAATATGTTTATCTTTAATTAAAATAGACTTAAAGCTGGGTGATATGGTAATAGAATGTTTGTTGATAAACTCAAATCCAAGTATGGCTTGAAAGTGAACATTTTGTATCTTTGTAAGGTAAAAAACATGATGAAAAAAAAATTTATCAATTTTAAATGCTATTTCTATGCATCCTTTGAAGAAAACCTTAGAATTTATGGTAGACACCGATACATTCCTGGATAAAAATTTGTAATGAAGCCTGGATTTAATGCTATTAAAGCATTCTTCATCCAAGAGAGACAAACTTGATCCCGTATCAATTAACGTTGAAATTTCATTATGTTGAATGTTTATGAGTATGCATGGAAGAACATATGAATTATTAAATGAGCTGCAGATGACATGTCTTTCTTGTACATCATCATCAATTTCAAGATTTTGTTTAGATGTCAAAGAATTATGTGAACAGGAAGATTTGTTAAATTTAGATGTCATAGGAGAAGTTTGGACAGCTGTGGATGACACTAAGGTAACTGAAGAGCGTTTGTCAAATTGTTGATGTTTGTTGTTGTTGTCAAAGTGTACTGACCCTGAATGAGAATTACGGGAGAGAAGGCGGTCAGTAGAACCAGTCTCCCTTATCTGTTTAAATGATAAACATTGTTGTTATTTTCAGAAGAAGAGGTGTGGCTTTTCCTTCTGTGAGGGTGAGACGAAATTTGAGTTGAAGAGTTTTGGTTAGACGAATTAATAATATTTTTAAATTTGTAACATGTATCCATACGATGATTGAATTTCCCACAGAACGCACACTGCACAACATCTCGTCTGTGATAAAAGGATGTAGAATTTTTTTTGTGAGAAAACTTATCAAAGGTGGGTTGATAAGGACGTTTCCGGTAAAAATTACGTTGATGAAAATTATTGTTTCGTTTATTTGTAGCCTCTTGTCTCGGAGGAGAAGGTGAAAATGTTCTAGAATTTCTTTGAAAATTACGAGAAGCATGAGATTTGTCCTTTTGAGTTTGTAAAGGAGAGTAGTTGGCTTGAGAATTGTGATAAACTTTATCCTTCGTATGCTTTATAGGGGTTTTATGAAGAACATTATTAGAAGCAATAGAATTATCATGGACTTTTTCAGTATCCAAACAATAGGCTTGATTAAAATTCTCATAAGATTTTTTAGGGGGAGAGTCATAAATGTCTTGAAGAAAATTTGCTCGTTCAAGAGCTAACTCGAAAGATGTAATATTTTCTTCTAAAATTTTGCGTTTGATTTGTTTAGGCAAAGCCTCAAGAAAATGAGTGAACTTTAATGAATTGAGAGCAGAAAGATCCAATTTTGGGTAAGCAAGTCGAAGTTGTTTATCCAACCGAAAAGCAAAATTTTTAACCGATTCATTTGAATCTAAACTTAAGTTCTGTAAGGATTTGAGAGAAACAGACTTTTTTGTGGGTAAGAAATAGTCTATAAATGCTTTTCGAATCTCATTAAAGTTAGAGTTCTTGAACTGAGACTGAGTTTCAAGAAAGAAGAGTAAGGCAGTGCCTTCAAGTTTTGATTTAAAGAGAACAAAAAGTTCCTTGTCTGTAAAGTTATTTAGTTCTTGTATGTCAGATAATTGATCGAAGAAGAACTCTACAGTCTGAGGGTTACCGTCGAAGGGTTGGATTGCAATATTTAATTTTGCCTTGGGTGGCATGATGAAGAGAGAAACAAAAAATTAATCTAAGAGCTCAATATATGACATGATAAATTTGGTTATTGGTTGGTCTTGTGATGAATAATATATATATAAATTGACCCGTTATTTAAAATATTGATGACTTTCATATACGTCATAAACCATTTTTATATGTTAAAAAAAGAGAAGAAAAAATATACTAACATATTAGTATCATGTGAAGAATATAAGACCCAAATATTTTATGTAAATATTTATATATATATAATATGGCTCAAAACATATATTATTAGATGTATGACAAGAAAAATAATTTATCTTAGCATGAAGAATAATTTTTACTAGCACCTCCGTTAAATAATGTATATATATTAGTTGCAAATTATACCAAGGCAAGAAAAATATGTGGATAAATTATGTTATATATATGATGCACTGCTCCAGAAAAACAAAAATATTATTTCAGTATAGAATCAATATATATATTGCATTTAATTACTGCACCACTCTCAATAACATATAATTATAAAATATTAATCATTGCATGAAAAAATAATTTGATAATGAAGATATAACTGAAGATAATGACGACAACATATATATATATAAGGAAAATACGATGGTAGCAAAGGAAAAAACGGATGGTCATGGAATGTTGGACACGCTTTGGTCAGTGCACCAAAGAAAATAAGATACTGTTGTGTTTACTTTAGTGGGTGAGAAGAAGAGATGGGAGGAGAAACACTTGTTTATTTGTTTCAACCCACAATTAGGCCAAAGTGATCGTGAAAGTGACTAATACATTGTGAAGAATGGAGGCCGGCAAACGACCCAAACATGACCATCATTGCTTCTTTTAAAATAATAGAGAAATCTTTATCGATGAAGATAAAAATCAAGCACAAAATTATAAAAATATAAAATTGAAAAAGTAAAAGTTACCTGTGAGGTCCTTGGCTTTTGAAGAACAATTAATCCAGACTCATGCATAGGAATTAAAACATAGACAGATTTTAGAAGATGAATATTTTTATTTCATGAAAACTTATTTATTTTTCACGACTATAAATATTTCTTCACAGATATGTATTTCTTTGCACTTGTACATATAAATCATGTACTCTATAGAAACAATTTCACAACAGATGATAATTATAAAATTGATATCTTCTAAAAACAACATTCTCTTTCATAACACATTTTATATGTCTTGACAGTATGGATTAGAAAAATTTCTCATGATATGACAAAAAAAGATAATATTATTTTTCTTTCTAAACATCAATCAACGATACGTACTTTTAAATATATTTATATCAGACGAAAATTTTTCATAGAGATGTACAATATTTTCCTTTGGAACGCCCCGTGATATTTCAAAATTTATATATAATGTTGGGCCAAATAATGATATAATGAAATAATTACTTTAGGAATGAAAAAACTCATGTCGTGGATGAGAATGTCGACCTCCGCATGTTTCCTTCAGAGGGGTAAGAAAAAAAAAACACAAAGTAGAGATATTTGATGAACAAGATATGGAGAAAAATGATGATATAATCTTACGTAACATCTGTAACCAGGAAGAAGTAACACTCAGAATCATTTTCTGGATGCATAGGAATGATGTCTTGCTACTCGCCGCCTTAAAAAATCAATTTTTCGAACACACCTGGGGTGGACATTTTTAAGAATCAACACCTTGTTCCATCTAACGGTATCGGGGGAGCACCCTTTGCCCCGGAATTCCACTAAAATCTCTGATCAACCAGCCGCATCCATTACGGCAGGAGTCTAACAGCGCAACTGCTCTCTCGGCGGAGAGACAGGAGGGAAAAAGAGGCAGGGTTACTGGAATCCCGAAATACGCCAATTTGGCAGCGAGCGAAAGAGGGGGGCGATGACAAAATAAGCCAAGTTACGAAACAAAGTATGGATAAATATGAATTTAATACGAACAGAATTGATAAACACGTAAAGAAGGGAGGCCAAAGCAGGTGGCCATGCACTCAATGGCTTAAAATACGTCACCTGCGGAAACTAATTTGATAGGCTAAGGGGGGTGTCCGAATAAACGGAAGTTCCACCCATAGAACAAGCCAGAATGTTCTCGAAGGATCTCCAAACCGGAAGGAATGACTTCAAACAGGATTTTACCGGCTTGGAACATTCGAAAGCTAAGTAAGAAAGAAAACATTACAGGCGACGAAAAGAAAAGAAACGAAATCGAAATAAAATTTAAATTGAGAACATTAATAAAAAGGAGGTAATAAGAAATAAAATGGCTAATAAAAATGAATTAAACTAAACATATGGGGGGGGTTATCGGGTAACCACCACATATTACCCAGGGTCCCCCAAAAGAAAATATTGGTGAGATGACAAAAAAAATGAACAATTTTTTCATCGAGACAATATTTTCTGACATATGTACAAATATACTAAATAATTACACAAAATAAATGTATCAGAAATAGTTATAGGAATATAAATAACTGTTTTACATGCTGTTCAAATAATAAAAAAAAATACTTATTGTTATAATAGTAATCCTTATATGTTAACATGGAAGGTATACAAAATTTTCTTCCAGAAGTATCTATCATATATAAAAAAAAATTTAAAGTCTATGTCTATGTGCAAAACAACAGTCCTTAAGTTTGACGAGTCTCTTGTTAGGCTGTGCAAAATGCACTAGAATGCTTTAGCATATGTCAAAATATTGGATTATACAATAATATGTATATTTATATTCTTAGTTGTCAACAAAATGAAACATACTGTAACTGTATATGAATCATACAATAACTATATATAAAATATATGGTTTCAAATAACACATGATAAATTGAATGAATTTGTAAGTTGACAATTGAACAAAAAAAATATATATATATATATAAATGGTGCAGAGAGATTAGTTAGGCTCTCATAAAAAAAATTTACTTATATCACCACATAGCCTTTTAAACTTTCAATAAATCTTAAATGAATAACCTTAGCATTATTCAATAACACATTTTCACAGAAAATAAAATAATAAGTTGCAAAAGAATGGCATATGTTAGATTGGTAGCAAAAGTATAATGTTATATTTCAATAAAAACATCTTCAAAATGAATATAACAATTTTCACAATCTTTACACTCTCATAAAGGAATATTCTTGAACACTTTCAAAATAAATTGACAATAAATTGCATAAATACCTTTAATACTATACTTCATTCAAAATAAACATAAAACATAAGATGTTTAATATTCTGAAAAAGGAAGAAATTTATATGAATATGTCAACCTACAAACAAAAATCAATTATGTCAAAATTTCTATATAGAAGATATCTAGAACATATTTACTTGTAATTTTCAAACATTTTTAAAAAAAAAATTAAGTAAGTGATCACTTTTGCATTTGTCATATATCAAGTATTTGCTTTATATAAATATATATAATGACTCATTCAACATCTTTGGATCCAAAGTATAAACACTCAAAAGTATACAAAAAAATATTATATACTACTTATGGTGAGTCATTCACTTTCTATATTTCACCAAGAAGAGAAGAAATATTAGTATATATAAGTTTATCATGCACTTTCTTTTCTTTTTTTTTTTTATCAAAAGAGGTTAAATGTTAAAGCATGCATGCATTGTAAAGAGAAGTCACAATAGAGAAAATAATTTGAGGAGTACTCCAATTTATGTTTACCCTATATTAATTACAATTTCACCTTTCATATTAGAATACACATTTGTCAAAAATAACTTTAAATAATGACATAATATTATAACGAGAATATAAAAAAGACAAATTCTTTCTCAATTTCAGCACCAACTATTGTAATTAACGACTTTATAAGATTTAAAAGTATGGCATTCATGAGATTATATATCTATTGTAATAATTATGAGTTAGAGATAAATGCATTAAATAATAAAACTATTGAAAACCATACATACATCAAGAGGATGACTGTTGAATTGTATCAGGGAGAAGAAGACTTACATAATGAAGAAAAAAATAATAATAACAGCTGCCTGCAGCTTGGAGAAAAGAAAAAAAATACATAGTGATTCTTCTTACTGAAATATCAGTCTGGCTAGCATCGACTGATTATACTACAAAGCAATAGTCATCCTGAAAAAGGAAAAAGAAGGTTAGTTTATTTCTTATACAGTTTATGATTGCGAGGGCGAAGATCATAATTTTTATATTGAGTAGACTTGTTTTTAACACCAGTATGAGTGCTATCAGGAGGAGCTTGTGACAGTACTGATTTACTTGAACAAGAAGATGTTTGTTGACACTTAGAAGAAGAAAGAATTGGAGGAGATGTGTTACAAGCAACATCATGATTTGAAACTTGAGTAGGAGAGTGTTGTCTCACAGGAGTGGAAGATGCATTATCAACAGCTGATTGATCATGTGATGCATTTTTAGAAGAAACTGAAGGATGTTGCAGTGCTTCATTTCTCTTTTGAAGCTTCAAGATTCGATTAGTGTGAATCAACATAGGGGAAGCAAGACTATTATTGGAATCTTGAATTTGAATGAGCACAGGAGAAATTATTTTTTTTACCACATATGGGCCTTGTATTTTTTTGTTAAACACATTGGGAAATTTTACGTAAACAATGTCATTAACATTGATGTTGGAAAACTTTAATTTTTCTCTGGATTTTTGGTACACCTTTTGTCTAGACGATTCATTATTTTTGTAAGTTTGATAGTATATTTTTTCAATAACATCCATCAATTTATGAATGTCATATGCAGTATTGAGAATTTTCCATGAAACTTGAGTTTTATAATTGGAATAAATGTCGTTTATTTCTCTTCCAAAATGAAGAAGATTTGGAGTGAATTTTGTGGCTGGATGAGGTGTAGCATTATATATGGATTGGTGAATTTTTAGAGCAGTTGGTATATCACATCCTTGTGAAGCCATTGTATTCACAGACGATTTTATTTGAGAATTGACTCGTTCACTTAATCCGTTGGCCTGGGGATGGGCTACAGAACTGTGTTCTAATTTAATGCCAAGCTTTTTATTAAAGAAAGAAAACATGTCACTAGTAAATTGAGAGCCATGATCAGTGAGTGTTAATTCAGGTTTTCCATGAGTGGAAATGTAATGTAATAAAGCTTTTGTAACAGACTCAGCGCTGATATTATTCAAGGCATATAATTCTAAATGACGAGAAAAATGGTCTATCATGGTCAACACATATTGACGATTTCTCAATGGGCCGAGTAAATCCATAGAGACTTTTTGATTGGGAGCTGTTGGGAGTGGTGCAGGTAAGTATGGAGCAGTGTTTTTTTTATGATTCTTATTTACTAAACAGATTTCACAAGAGTTGACATAATTAATGGTATCTGAAACAAGGGTTTTCCAGGTAAATCTTTTCTTTAAATTAACAATGGTTTTATGAATTCCAGTATGAGTAATATGAGCAATTCTTAAGGCTTTTGCTCTAAGTGACACAGGTAAAACAGCTTTGTGTAGCTCGATATCTTCTGAAGAGAAATGACCATTATAGCAAAGTAACTCATTACTTGGATTAATATAGTAGCCATTTAAACTTTTAGATTTCTTATTATTTTTAAGATCTTCATAAATTTGCTTAATTTTTGGGTCTTTTAGTTGTTCAGAGAAGATGGTGTGATCAAGAATTTCTAATAATGGATCTTGGTTATTATCATTATTAGGAGGTGAAGAATCACTCTGAAGATGACATGTGTGGTGTATTTTGTCAACTAAACCACATGGAAAGTGAGGAATGTCATTATGTAAATCATTTTGATTATCAACAATAGGTAAAGGTTCTTGTGAAGAAATAAGATCTGGATTATTATTGAGATCTTCAGTAGGAATGTGAGGAGTTCTACTCAGAAAATCTGCTAAGACATTTTCTTTGCCTGGAACATGTTGGAATGTGTACGAGTATTCTGACAGTTCTAACATCCAACGAGTAGTAATATCAGCAGGTGATGTAGCTTTTTTATAATTATTAAGTGGCTTTGCATCAGACAATAGAATAAAGGGTCGACCAAAAATATAGTATTTAAAAGCAGTTATGCCTTTGTAAATGGCATAAAGTTCCAGTTTGATGGCAGGGTAGTGTCTTTCTGATTGAGATAGAGTTTTGGAATAATAGGAGATAGGTTTTAGTTCACCATCAAATTTTTGCATAAGAACAGCTGAAATTGCTGTCTTTGAGGCATCTGTATTAACATAGAACGTTTCATTCCAGTTTGGGAGATTGAGCATAGGTTTATGGAAGAATATGTCTTGTAATTTTTTAAATGCATTTTCCTGCTCAGTTTTCCAAGAAAACTTATTTTTAGGTTTGGTGACTTCAATGAGAGGAGTAATCAATTTAGCAAAATTTGGAATAATTGACCTATAAAATGAACACAAACCTATAAAACTCTTCGTTTGCCTCTTGGTTTTAGGCGTTGGAAAAGAAGTGATTTTTAAAATGTTACTTGTAATAGGAAGAATTTTATGATCTGTGAGTTGGAAACCCAAGAAGTTAATACTTGTTTGCATAAATGCACATTTTTCAGGAGACAGAGTAATGTTATTAGCAATGAGAGTGTCTAATAGCTTTGTGAGCTTCATGGACATTTCTTCAAATGAATTAGCACCCACTACAATATCGTCTTGATATGCATAACAGGAATCAATTTGAGATAATTGAATAACAGAGTCGATTAATTGTTGGAAAGTGCTGGCGGCCGTCTTCAGGCCAAATACTAGACGTAAATAGGTAAAAATTCCCCATGGAGTAGTAAAACTAAGTTTATCTTGCATATCTTTAGGTACAGCAATCTGCCAATATGCAGAGGGTAAGTCAAGAGTAGTATAATACTTAAATTTTGATAACTGCACTAATAGATTTTGAATTCGAGGAAGAGGATATGAAGATGGAATTATTATGGAGTTTAACAATCTTAAATCCAGAGCCAAACGATACTTTTGAGGCTTAGACATATCAGTTCTCTTCTTTTTAACAAGAAGCATGGGACACGCCCAAGATGAATTTGATCTCTCAATAATGCCGGCGTTCAACATTTGATTAATCTGGTCAAGCGCTTCTTGCTCGAGTGCCTGTGGCACAGGAAAAGGTAGGGTTTTGACTGGATGAGAGTTTAGCATCGTGAATTGAGGATCGACCAGGTCGGTATGACCTAAAGTGTCAAAAGATTTTGAAAAAGCTAAAGCTTTACTACATAATAATTTTGTTAAAGATTCCTTTTCATGAGGAGGTAAATGTTTAAGATCAAAGTCATTTGGAGACAGTTCTTGAATTCGTTTTCTTTTAATCTCTTCAGATGGTAAAATTAAATTACAATAATCGTTCTCAAAATCCAAATCAAAAGAGTATTCCTCAATATCTTTCTCATCTACATTGATACATTCGCCAATAATTGAATTTTTATTTAAATGAATATCCAGCTTTGATATATTCTGACATACAACCAAAAATAAATCATTTTGAATTGAAGATTTTGAGTGCAATGATTGATGTAACACAAGACCTTTATTTTTTAAATTGGGTTTGAAAACAAAATATTCAGATGGAGGATTGAGATACTTAACATGTAAATAAACAAACGAATTAGGAGGTATTAATTCTCTATTAAGTAATTGTACCATATTGGAATTCACCAAAACTTTATTACCATAATTTAAATGAGTTTGCTTTTCACCAACATAGCTACAATCATTAGTATTCTGAGATGAGAAATTCTTGCCAGGAATATTATTATCATTAGATACATAGTTTACCACATTACCATAATCAGTTGGAAAATAATAAGTAAAATTACCATCAATATAAGGATTATGAAAATTCATAGCAGAATGAGCCATATTATTTGTAAACAAACCATTATTTTGAACATTATAATTATAAGGATAGGTTGTATAATTGTTGAACAACTGTAAACTTGAATTATCATAATTTGCACAAGTATTATCAATGTAAGTATCACTCGTTAGATTATTTGACATAGAATCTTCATAACAAGGCATTTTGTGTGCATCGAGAGAATATGGTGCAATTGAATTCACATAATTATATTCAGAATTCATAAAATAGCAAGTAGGAGATTCATTATAACTTTGAAAAGGAATATGTTTATCTTTAATTAAAATAGACTTAAAGCTGGGTGATATGGTAATAGAATGTTTGTTGATAAACTCAAATCCAAGTATGGCTTGAAAGTGAACATTTTGTATCTTTGTAAGGTAAAAAACATGATGAAAAAAAATTTATCAATTTTAAATGCTATTTCTATGCATCCTTTGAAGAAAACCTTAGAATTTATGGTAGACACCGATACATTCCTGGATAAAAATTTGTAATGAAGCCTGGATTTAATGCTATTAAAGCATTCTTCATCCAAGAGAGACAAACTTGATCCCGTATCAATTAACGTTGAAATTTCATTATGTTGAATGTTTATGAGTATGCATGGAAGAACATATGAATTATTAAATGAGCTGCAGATGACATGTCTTTCTTGTACATCATCATCAATTTCAAGATTTTGTTTAGATGTCAAAGAATTATGTGAACAGGAAGATTTGTTAAATTTAGATGTCATAGGAGAAGTTTGGACAGCTGTGGATGACACTAAGGTAACTGAAGAGCGTTTGTCAAATTGTTGATGTTTATTGTTGTTGTCAAAGTGTACTGACCCTGAATGAGAATTACGGGAGAGAAGGCGGTCAGTAGAACCAGTCTCCCTTATCTGTTTAAATGATAAACATTGTTGTTATTTTCAGAAGAAGAGGTGTGGCTTTTCCTTCTGTGAGGGTGAGACGAAATTTGAGTTGAAGAGTTTTGGTTAGACGAATTAATAATATTTTTAAATTTGTAACATGTATCCATACGATGATTGAATTTCCCACAGAACGCACACTGCACAACATCTCGTCTGTGATAAAAGGATGTAGAATTTTTTTTGTGAGAAAACTTATCAAAGGTGGGTTGATAAGGACGTTTCCGGTAAAAATTACGTTGATGAAAATTATTGTTTCGTTTATTTGTAGCCTCTTGTCTCGGAGGAGAAGGTGAAAATGTTCTAGAATTTCTTTGAAAATTACGAGAAGCATGAGATTTGTCCTTTTGAGTTTGTAAAGGAGAGTAGTTGGCTTGAGAATTGTGATAAACTTTATCCTTCGTATGCTTTATAGGGGTTTTATGAAGAACATTATTAGAAGCAATAGAATTATCATGGACTTTTTCAGTATCCAAACAATAGGCTTGATTAAAATTCTCATAAGATTTTTTAGGGGGAGAGTCATAAATGTCTTGAAGAAAATTTGCTCGTTCAAGAGCTAACTCGAAAGATGTAATATTTTCTTCTAAAATTTTGCGTTTGATTTGTTTAGGCAAAGCCTCAAGAAAATGAGTGAACTTTAATGAATTGAGAGCAGAAAGATCCAATTTTGGGTAAGCAAGTCGAAGTTGTTTATCCAACCGAAAAGCAAAATTTTTAACCGATTCATTTGAATCTAAACTTAAGTTCTGTAAGGATTTGAGAGAAACAGACTTTTTTGTGGGTAAGAAATAGTCTATAAATGCTTTTCGAATCTCATTAAAGTTAGAGTTCTTGAACTGAGACTGAGTTTCAAGAAAGAAGAGTAAGGCAGTGCCTTCAAGTTTTGATTTAAAGAGAACAAAAAGTTCCTTGTCTGTAAAGTTATTTAGTTCTTGTATGTCAGATAATTGATCGAAGAAGAACTCTACAGTCTGAGGGTTACCGTCGAAGGGTTGGATTGCAATATTTAATTTTGCCTTGGGTGGCATGATGAAGAGAGAAACAAAAAATTAATCTAAGAGCGCAATATATGACATGATAAATTTGGTTATTGGTTGGTCTTGTGATGAATAATATATATATATAAATTGACCCGTTATTTAAAATATTGATGACTTTCATATACGTCATAAACCATTTTTATATGTTAAAAAAAGAGAAGAAAAAATATACTAACATATTAGTATCATGTGAAGAATATAAGACCCAAATATTTTATGTAAATATTTATATATATATAATATGGCTCAAAACATATATTATTAGATGTATGACAAGAAAAATAATTTATCTTAGCATGAAGAATAATTTTTACTAGCACCTCCGTTAAATAATGTATATATATTAGTTGCAAATTATACCAAGGCAAGAAAAATATGTGGATAAATTATGTTATATATATGATGCACTGCTCCAGAAAAACAAAAATATTATTTCAGTATAGAATCAATATATATATTGCATTTAATTACTGCACCACTCTCAATAACATATAATTATAAAATATTAATCATTGCATGAAAAAATAATTTGATAATGAAGATATAACTGAAGATAATGACGACAACATATATATATATAAGGAAAATACGATGGTAGCAAAGGAAAAAACGGATGGTCATGGAATGTTGGACACGCTTTGGTCAGTGCACCAAAGAAAATAAGATACTGTTGTGTTTACTTTAGTGGGTGAGAAGAAGAGATGGGAGGAGAAACACTTGTTTATTTGTTTCAACCCACAATTAGGCCAAAGTGATCGTGAAAGTGACTAATACATTGTGAAGAATGGAGGCCGGCAAACGACCCAAACATGACCATCATTGCTTCTTTTAAAATAATAGAGAAATCTTTATCGATGAAGATAAAAATCAAGCACAAAATTATAAAAATATAAAATTGAAAAAGTAAAAGTTACCTGTGAGGTCCTTGGCTTTTGAAGAACAATTAATCCAGACTCATGCACAGGAATTAAAACATAGACAGATTTTTGAAGATGAATATTTTTATTTCATGAAAACTTATTTATTTTTCACGACTATAAATATTTCTTCACAGATATGTATTTCTTTGCACTTGTACATATAAATCATGTACTCTATAGAAACAATTTCACAACAGATGATAATTATAAAATTGATATCTTCTAAAAACAACATTCTCTTTCATAACACATTTTATATGTCTTGACAGTATGGATTAGAAAAATTTCTCATGATATGACAAAAAAAGATAATATTATTTTTCTTTCTAAACATCAATCAACGATACGTACTTTTAAATATATTTATATCAGACGAAAATTTTTCATAGAGATGTACAATATTTTCCTTTGGAACGCCCCGTGATATTTCAAAATTTATATATAATGTTGGGCCAAATAATGATATAATGAAATAATTACTTTAGGAATGAAAAAACTCATGTCGTGGATGAGAATGTCGACCTCCGCATGTTTCCTTCAGAGGGGTAAGAAAAAAAACACAAAGTAGAGATATTTGATGAACAAGATATGGAGAAAAATGATGATATAATCTTACGTAACATCTGTAACCAGGAAGAAGTAACACTCAGAATCATTTTCTGGATGCATAGGAATGATGTCTTGCTACTCGCCGCCTTAAAAAATCAATTTTTCGAACACACCTGGGGTGGACATTTTTAAGAATCAACACCTTGTTCCATCTAACGGTATCGGGGGAGCACCCTTTGCCCCGGAATTCCACTAAAATCTCTGATCAACCAGCCGCATCCATTACGGCAGGAGTCTAACAGCGCAACTGCTCTCTCGGCGGAGAGACAGGAGGGAAAAAGAGGCAGGGTTACTGGAATCCCGAAATACGCCAATTTGGCAGCGAGCGAAAGAGGGGGGCGATGACAAAATAAGCCAAGTTACGAAACAAAGTATGGATAAATATGAATTTAATACGAACAGAATTGATAAACACGTAAAGAAGGGAGGCCAAAGCAGGTGGCCATGCACTCAATGGCTTAAAATACGTCACCTGCGGAAACTAATTTGATAGGCTAAGGGGGGTGTCCGAATAAACGGAAGTTCCACCCATAGAACAAGCCAGAATGTTCTCGAAGGATCTCCAAACCGGAAGGAATGACTTCAAACAGGATTTTACCGGCTTGGAACATTCGAAAGCTAAGTAAGAAAGAAAACATTACAGGCGACGAAAAGAAAAGAAACGAAATCGAAATAAAATTTAAATTGAGAACATTAATAAAAAGGAGGTAATAAGAAATAAAATGGCTAATAAAAATGAATTAAACTAAACATATGGGGGGGGGTTATCGAGTAACCACCACAAGTACAACAAAATAATAATCATCTCTTGCTTAAAATCAAAGGTCCTCGAATCAGGGCATAGTGAAAAAAAAAAAAAAAAATTCAATCTCCCCAAACTTTCTGCTTAAAATCTAAAAATAAACTCTTAAATTACACCAAACTGAAAAATTTTAAGTTGCCACATTAAAATTAAAAACCACTCGTACAATAGTACAGAAAAAAAAAACATTCTGTGTCCCCAAATACCCGCTTAACCCCTCATCAAAGAACACGGTGAAAAAAAAAAATCAATCTCCCTAAAATTCCCGCTTAAAATCAAAAAAATAAATCCTTAAACTAAAGTGCACCGAAAATTTTTAAAGTCCCCGCATTGAAATTAAAAAAAAAAAATAAAAAAAAAATAAATAAATCCTAAAACTAAAGTGCACCGAAAATTTTAAAGTTCCCGCATTAAAATTTAAAAAAATCATCGTACTATAGTTCGGAAAAAAATTCTAACTCCCTAAAATTCCCGCTTAAAATTAAAAAAAAATTCTTATCTAAAACTAAAGTGCACCGAAAATTTTAAAGTCCCCGCATTAAAATTAAAAAAAAAATTCTTATCTAAAACTAAAGTGCACCGAAAATTTTAAAGTCCCCGCATTAAAATTAAAAAAAAAAAATCATCGTACTATAGTACGCCGAAAAAAATTCTAACTCCCTAAAATTCCCGCTTAAAATTAAAAAAAAAATTCTTATCTAAAACACACTCATCCTCTAAGATGACGTCATCTTAACCTTGCGTGACGCCCGATGACCTTCACCCCACCCCCCTCTTACAGCTCGAGCACCCGATGACCTTCAACCCCTCTTAGAGGTCAGCACCCTGCACCCGGTGGCATGGAACTGTCATTACTATACTACTACTACAGGTTAATAAAAAAAATTCTGTTTAAAACTTTTAGCTAGCCACTTATCGCGAATTTTGTACTCCACAATTTTTGAATTCATAATGATATTTAATCCGCGTCATAGCGATTTTTCGTGTTCCACTGGGATATTTTGACATTCTTGAAAGAATTGAGCTACAATGTTTTTCGCCTGATAAAATAAATTTCTGTTCTCTTCGATTTTATCCCTTCTTCGTGTTCCGTGCTTGCTTGACACTATTAAAATAAATTCAATTCCTACCCTACCCCCCTACCCCGCAGATCTTAGGTTCGTTTGTATAGATTTCCATTTAAAGGTGCAGTTAAGGTTTTTGTCCCGGATTGGGGACTTCTTATAATAGAGGCTGACGCAAATCCATTTTGTTTCGGATAATTAGTACCCAATTCGGTATGAATCTACTCCGCGGGAGCGTAACCCTCGAAAGTTCCGAAGGTTACTGCCGGAGCTGGAGTTGCCAAATGGTGGAAATTAGCTTGGTTTTTCGACTGGGTACCAATTCGGGTGCCAAATCCGAGAGTGCAAAGAAGATCCGCTATTTTCACTATATTAGTTCCTAAATAGGTAGGTACGCCATGACCGCCCCCCTTGACTGCCCTAACGCCCCCCACTTTTCTGTAGACTCGCTACCGCCCCCGTTGGGAACCTATGGTCTAAGAGAATAAATCATTTACGGTGTATTTTGATAGTGTTACATAATTTTAAATGTAATGAAATTTACATACATTTTTAAGGTGCACAAGAACATAGTTACTATCTAATATGTTAAGTGTAGTACTTATAGTGTGCGTACAGGCAGCTCAAAAGTATTTCTATATATAATAGTCTGTGAAGGAAAATCATTTGCAGTGTATTTTAATAATGTTACTCTGTTACACAAATATTGAAATTGATATCAGTTTCTGGGATGCACTAAAACAGGATTTCTGTAGAAAATGGGGTGCAAAGATTTAACATTTATTTACAGGATCACAGAAAAATGTTCGGTAATGTAATAGTCTACGGAGAAAAAATACTCCCAGTGTATTTTAATTGCATTTCACTATTTCAAACATGATGAAATTGATATACTGAGATAATCAATACAATGATAAATACTGAAATTTACTACAATATGCTTGCAGTTGAGTATGATTTGCATCACATTTATTGTTCATTTACAGAGACACATAAAAGATTTCGAACCTGTGTCCAGTTTTCAGATATTGCATCCAAAGTAAGGTCTATTAGAAAAGATTGCTGAAGAGCGTTTTCAATAATGGTATATATTTTAAGGAAAACTAATGCATCTTGAAGTTCAGCTACATTTGAAATAATAAGAGATGTTTCTAGCATTTAAATAAATCATGTACCGGACTATACAATAAACTGGATACATGGTCACTTGTGCAATAGCGATTTCCGTAAATATGAATTCAGTAATTTTAATGGGGTTGTTTCCTTGAATAATTTAAGCTAAATATGCGGTCGTATAAATATCTGCATGTAATATACAGGATTGTACAAAAGAATTCAAGTACGTTTCTGTCTATTATTAGAAATTGTTATAGGTGAATTTTAATCTTCGTTATACTTTTTCTAACTAAGCTAAATTTTAACATTGTATTTAGAATATTTACAAACATATAGATTAGTTACATAGCTGCAGAAAAGAATGGGCCGGCGAAGTTATGTATCATGGAAATGTTGGATATTTTTTTATTACGTAGGTTTAACACATGATTTTTCTTTCTTTGATATGGAATTCTGAAATGTATTACAACATGATTTCTGTAGAACTGGGGTACGTTGCAGTTGTTCTACAATATTTTGGTTGCAATTTCATTTTCGAGACTGTTCATATTATTTAACACATTTCCCTGAGTTTTTTAAGTCCCCTGTAAAGAAAACTACTATATTGCCACCTATAAAATGTGTGTTGGTTATAGATATTTTAAATTATTATTATTGAAATGTTTTGTTTAATTAAAGCGTTTATCTTCTTTTTTAATGCTACGTGAACGACGTCCCGGGTAACAGCTTGTTTGGCTATATTTGGCTCTATATCCTTATTTGCCTAAATAACGAAGTTTTGTTAAAGATTTAATGAAGCGTTGGAAAGTGCTTCATAATCTATGCTTAAAGCATGATTTTTCTTACTTTTTTTCCTTAGTTGTCAAAATGTGTCTAAAACCTGTGTTCAATTTTATATAAATTGTTAAAACTTTACTCCCAGTTCATCAGTTTTTAAAAGAAAATATTAAATTATGCATAGATTTTAGAAATATTGTGACAAATTAAAAAAAAAAAAAAAAAAAAAAAAAAAAAAACATTTTTTAAGATAAGGACACGGCCATTTGCAAAAAGGATTTTTTCAAACATTAAAATTTAAGACTTATAAATAAATTCTATATCTAAAAATTTTAAATAATAATAGGACGAAAATTAAATAATAATAATTAACTAATAATAATAAAAATATTAAGTAATAATAATTTTTAATAATAGGACGACCCCTTATTCTGCTTTTCATTTGAGTTGTAGATATCGGATTTTGAAAAAGCAATCGCCACTAATAAGTAAGTATATTAACCTTTTTTCCAGAAGAGAAATAAATAAACGAATCTATTTTCTACTTCCCATACTCATTACATTATCGATATTTTTCATGATCGAAATGATCCCCTTGCCGAGTCATTTATCTCAAGTTCATGATAGAAAGAAAACCCAAATCGGTTTCTATTAATAAATGTATGACACGTTCAAAGTATATTCGACGTTCTAGTTCACTAATATCCATAATGGATTGAGAAAAACGTATTCACATTACTTTCCTTTTTAGCGATCGCTGGCGGATGATTTATTTGGGGCGAAATTCTTTCGAAAAATTTATTTTGTCAAATAGTCGTGCGTTAATCCACATAAAAATAATAATAATAATAATCCACACGCATGCGATGTTTTAGTTTTTAACTTGTACGGTAAAGATATATTCATTATTTATAAAATATGATTCATTTTTTATAAAATAATTATGCAAATACACTATATGACCAAAAGTGACCAACCACTTGCGATTTTAGGCACTTTGTTAAACATCTAGAAAAATACATGAGGAATTATCCTGAAACTGTAAGTGTGTAAACATAATAGTACAATTCATCCACTCCACTTCCGCGAAGATATTTTTTCCCTAAAATCTCATAGAGGACTGTCAACAAACTGAAAAAGCACGACGATCGTTTGGATAACCCTATCAAAACAAATGTAGCAAAAGCGTTCAACTGCACATTGTGATTAAGTGGCTTATTGTAATAAATTGTGTTCATTTTTATGCGGATACCATGTATACTCGTAGCGAAATTAAAGTTTTTATAAAAACAGTCTCAATTATTTTCAAGTTTTTTGTTTGAAATTTGCAGAGTTCTTAATATAAAATAATATTCTTTTCCGAAAATATGACAAACAACATTATACATAGTCCCCGTAATCAGAATTAAAAAATAATAAAAATTGTATGAAAAAATGAGCATGTTTACTAAATAATTTTTCATTGCGCATGCGTGAATGCAGTCAAAATATAATTTGCATAATGTGTTCAGTGATAGAAATTGGGAGATAAAAGGCAGGCGTCAAATGACGACTACTGTAAAAATCTTAGGCGTCAAATTAAGATTTTTAGTTGCAGTTTCTAAAATTCATATTAATATTACTGTAATACTGCATATAATTTTGGAGTAAAAGAAAAATTTTGAAATTCGCATCAAATTTTCTTTAAGGTTACTACAGAGACAGGAGAGAAATCCACTCCCAATACTTTTTTTTTTTGGGGGGGGGGGGGGTCGCACCACTTTTACGAATTTTGCGTTTTTTGCTATCTTTCGGCAAAATTTGCCGTCTTCTTGCAATCTTTCGACGAAACTTGTTGTTTTTTCGCGATCTTTCGATGAAATTTGCCGCTTTTTTTGCGATATTTCGATGCAACTGGCCGTTTTTTTCGCGATCTTTTGACGAAACTTGCCGATTTTTTCGCGATCTATTGACGAAACTTGCCGGTTTTTTCACGATCTTTTGAAGAAATTTGCCGTTTTTTGCGATCTTTTGACAAATTTTGTCGTGTGTTTTGCGATCTTTCGACAAAATTTGCCGCTCTTTTTTGCGATCTCTTGACACAACTGGCCGTTGTTTTTGCGATCTTTCAACGAAACTTGCCGTTTTTTCGCGATCTTTTGGCAAAACTTGCATGTTTTTTTGTGATCTGTCGAAGAAATTTACCGTTTTTTGCGATCTTTTGAAAAATTTTGCCGGTTTCTTCGCGATTTTTTTAAATATTTTGCCTTTTTGCGATCTTTTGATGAAACTTGCCGTTTTTTGCGATCTTTCGACGAAATCTGCCGCTCTTTCGCGATCTTCCGACACAACTGGCCGTTGTTTTCGCGACCTTTCGACGAAACTTGCCGGTTTTTTCACGATCTTTGAAGAAATTTGCCTTTTTTGCGATCTTTTGAAAAATTTTGCCGTGTTTTTCGCGATCTTTCATTGAAATTTGCCTTTTTTTCACGATTTTTTGATGAAATTTACCGTTTTTTAACGATCTTTTGAAAAACTTGTATTTTCGCGAACGTTGGCCAAATTTTGTCGTGTTTTTTTCGATCTTTTGGCGAAATTGGCAGTATTTTTTCGCAATCTTTTGACGAAATTTGTCGTTTTCTCCAGGGCTGGGAACCCCTCCTCCCCCGTTAATTATGCGTTTTTTACGCAATCCTTTGGCGAAAATTACTGATTTTTTGGGATTCCTTGAAGAAATTTTTTTCTTCGCGAACCTTTGATGGAATTAACGGATTTTATTGCGATCCTATGACAAGATTCTCATTTTTTCTGTATTTCTTTCACAAAATTAGCTTTTTTCTAAAGCTTCTGGGACGAAATTAAGATTTATTTTCACGATCCTTTGTAAAAAATTGCATTTTTTTTTTTTTTTTTTTTTTTTTTTGCAATTCTATAACAAAGTTAGTCTTTTTCCCAGAATTTTTTTGATGAAATTAACTTTTTTGTGATTATTTTACAGAATTCGCGCTTTTCATGTGATTCTTTGACGAAATTTGCATCCCTATTCGCAATCCTTTGTAGAAATTTGCGTTTATTTATTTATTTTTTTTTTTTTCGCTATCGTATAAAAAACTTTTGCTTTTTTGTTATTTTTTGGAAAAAAAATCGCTTTTTTCCTCATCTTTTGTCGAAAGTGGCGATTTCTTATTCGAGCAATTGACGAAATTTATTTTTTTCGGGACTATTTCTCGAAATTCGCGATGTTTTTTTAGTTTCGTTTTTTCAGACTAGACCATTTTTTTTTTAAATTTTCGGAACTGAATGTCATAAATATTTTTTTTAAAAAGCTAGGCGTCAAATTTGACGACTGAGAATAATTTTCTTGTCATCAAATTCAATTTTTTAGTTGCATTTGACGACTAACGACCGCTAATTTCTAACACTGAATGTGTTAGCTAAATGTATAGAGCAACTTTTGTGAAAGTCTAAAAACATGGTTGAAATTTCTGAAAATTATCGTCGATTGAATAAGATCAAAATCCGTTATTTCCAAAATGAAGAAAAAAGGTGAGAGTCTGTATCCAAATTTAGTAGTACTTGCAATATCGTGTATGCTGTATTGACACTAGTCAATGGATATATGGATTCAACTTTTCCTCTTATTGCTTTATTATGTGAATAACGGATTTTGAATTATTCTATCGATGTTTTATTCTATCGACGATAACTATATATACATATATATATAAACTTGGCAAAATTTAGGACTATTATTATATAAATCTCAATTTCTGTACAAGTATACATGCTATCCTCATAAAAATGAACACAATTTATTGCAATAAGCCACTTAATTATAATCTACAGTTTGAACGCTTTTACTACATTAGTTTTGACGGGGTTACTAAAAAATCTCCGTTCTTTTTCAGTTTGTTGACGGTCTCCTATGGGATTTCGGAAAAAGATCTTCGCGAAAATTTATGACCTGTACTATTCTGTTTACACACTTGGAGTTTCAGAATAATACATCATGTATTTTTCTAGATATTTAACAAAACGTCCAAAATCGCAATTGGCCGGTCTCCTTTAGTAGTAGAGTATATAAAATATTTACTAGCTTTATAAAATTTTGTAGCGCCAGCCCTTTAGATCGGAAACAGTTGGAATTAATGGATGCCGAAATACTTCATTTATTTTAAGATTTATCAATTCATTCATTACTTATTATTTATAAAATTATTCTGTGAATATATAAAAAGTTTAATAGCGTTAAATTTTTTTGGGAGTGCCAACCTCGACATCGGAGCCCTATTGACAGGATTTCATGTCGACATATACACTATATGGCCAAAGGTGACCAGCCGCAATGAAAAGCATGAAAAACGGGAATTTCGACAATGGGCCGCGCAAAATGCAAAATTCGTCCAAATGTCACGCAGAAAACGTGAAAATCGTCAAAAAATCGCACACAAACGCGAATTTCGTCCATGAATCACATAAAAAATACAGATTTCGTCCATGTCTTGGTAATATAACACATAACTTTGTTAAAAATTAATTTGCAGAAAGTTTTTGATGCAATATTCACGTTCGCAGAAATTTTTTGATTTTATACAAATCTGTGGACCGAACTCCACTTTTGACCGAAAACGAAACCGAGTTTTGTGGTCGGTTTCTGATTTTAAATAGTCTGCATATCCATATTTCCATCGACGCAATATCCTCTATCTCAGTGCAGCTGTTGCTTTTTCTTTTATCTTTATCTAAAATTAATTGAACAGATGGTACTATTTTTTAGTTTCAGAGTTCAAAGAATGTATATATCTACATAAATGTAATTGTGTTGTAATCACAGGCAGCATGTTTTTCTGCCACAGTCAATATTTCAGAAGTTGATTATCAGCGTATCTCTGTTTAAAAAAGCAAAACAAAATATGAAAAATTGCCGAGAAGTGGGTGTTACGGGCAGTGGCGTAGCCAGGATTTCGTTTCGGGGGGGGGGTCCAAAATTTTTCTTTCAGGTTATGTATATATATATAGAGAGAGAGAGAGAAAAACCTGCCTGTCAAGATAAAATCGTAATTGTTGATGAAAAATTCCGTTTTACACAGGTTTTTGTGTTATCAGATGTAATAGTACAGTATTTTTTTATTAAAGAATATAGAATTTTTCCGTTTAAGAAAGAATTCCGTTACAGGCAGTGTTGAATTAAGACATTTTTCTTCATTAGGAACTTCTGTGACTCCGTTGGAGAGACATTAGAGTTCTGGGGTGGAATTTCACTTTTTGACTATTAAAAACACAAAATCTTATTTTTTTTTTCACTTCTTATTTCATTACTCTGGGGGAGGGGTGTCCCCCGGGTTATTTCCTGAAATCAACACTGGTTAAAGGCAGATTCTGTTTTTACAAGTTTTGTGTATTTATATAGATATACTTATTTATGTTAGATGAATAGTAAAACCTGTTAAAATAGTAATTATATGTATAAGAATTCTGCCTTAAACGGAAGCGTTAAATGGTCTTAATATCAGTTGCCATACAATTAAATTTAAAGGAAGTTTTTTTAATCGAACATTTCTAATACCATACAGAATTTTCAATTTTGTAACACATATACATTATATGTATGTCTATGTTTGTGTGTTTGTAATATTTGTGTCATAGAAATATTCTAATAAACCTTAAAATGCTAACTATTTTCTGATAATACTTTATTTGAAAAGAAAAATTAGCTTACAAAGAGAAAGACCTAGACAATCTCTGTAATTGCATCGATTACTGAGGTGACTATGTATTATAGAAAAAGATGCGACAATTGCTTTGATATAAAAGTGTGAGTAAATATAAAAAATGTTTGTTAACCTACGACAATAAAATGTAACCATGAATTATCTTTTAAAAGTTACCCATGATTAAGAAAACTGGGTTTGTACGAGTTCTGGAATTTCAAGACCGGGAAATTCTTCGGTATCAGTATTTTCTTATAGAAATTTTCTCTTTAAATAAGGCGGAATTTCACGCATTTGAACCAGATCAACCTTTTTAGTGGCAAGGAGCACCGTCGCGCTGCTCTGAAAAATACCAAGGAGCGCCGTCGCCCTGCTCTGTCGTTATGCTGTATCTGAAAATTCACTTGTGTCCGACATTTTGAAATCAAAATTAGAAATATTAAAAAAAATAATAATAATCACGATGTTTATATTAAAAATATGCGATCGAAGATAGTTAGAATGCAATATAATGAATAAAAATACGAACACGGTAACACGGCCATCACTATGTTTATCCAATGTTCGAAATCATATGACAACAAGAAAAACAAAGATATTTTTCACAGCTTAGAAAAAATTGCAGAAATAAAATGATAATGTCCTTTATTCACAGTTTATCGTTCGCAATTAGAAAACTTCTTACATTTAGTATTTCTGTTACTAGGCGACAATAAATTAAATAAATTTAAACACTACTTTATCAAACACTGCGCCCGGCAAAAGTGAACTGTCAAAAGGAGCGCTATAGCGACATTGGAATTTTTCACGACTAGCGAGAGCAGCGCGACGGCGCTCCTTGGCACTAAAAGGGTTAAAAAAGTACTGCTATTTGGTCTGGAAAACCAACGGTACGGTACTTGTACGAACCCAGGAAAAACGTTCTTTAACTGTAGAAATTTCAGAAATCAAGATATTTTCGAGATTTAAAGAAGCATATAAAATAATATATATATAAATGTTGCCACAAATTTTCGGGAAAGTTTCCAACTATTTTTTTTATAAATTCCAAAAGTCAGAATATAAGAATTTAGTTTCCTATAGATTCTCAATTAAAATTTTTCAGCTTCATAATCTAATTTATGCATGTAAGAATCAAAAAATAATATTTATTTTAATGTTAATGTGAACTTTGTTAATTTCGCAGATTTCTCTGTAAAACACATATTTTTTTATGATTAAAACACTATAAAACAACTCATGAAATTTTTTTTAAATAAATGCTTGTTCAGATCAGGAAAACACATTGATTTATGTACTTTCTAAATATAATATATACATTTTTTTTTTTTTTTTTTTTTCATTGGCAGCTCGGAAAAAGATTATATTGTAAATCACTTTTTTTACACCATATTGTAAAGATTGTATTTTCAAATCACATTTCATATAACAGCATGAATATTTATTTAAGGAGACTCGGTACCCTCTGAACTATTTTTTAGCATTTTAAGGTGCATTTTTGGTATAGTAATAAAGGCTCAATGAAGGAAAATGATTCTATTCAAGAAAGTGTTGGATTTCTTGGTAAAATTCGAAAAATTTAAATTTTCTTGAGAAATTTATGTAAATTTTTAAATTGACTTCTCGTACAATTTTGGACAATTTGAGCTAATTTATTTTTTAAATTGTTCATAGCAGTGCGTTGTATAATTTTAAGTATCGTATTTACCATAACATAAGTTAATTATATTTTGGAAGAAAAAAATAAAATCTGCAAATACGTGTAAAATACAGTAAAAACTGAATTTATTGTGCATTTTTATAAGTAAAATAAATAAATAAATAAAAAATACTTGATTGTAAATCCGATATCTAGCTTTATCAAACAGATCATAAAAAACACCCCACCCCCCGCCCAAAAAAAAAAAAAAAAAAAAAAAAAAAAAAAAAAAAAAAAATCGAATCGATTGAAAAAATTATATAAAAGTTTTATCCCACTGAACATGCCTATTCGTCGAAAAAGCACAATTTGAGAAAAATCTCTTTCAAATGAAGTGGGTGTAGCTGTTTAAAAGGATAGCGATATAATAAAATCGCTTTAAATTGCATTTATAATATTCGGATCATTACGAAACTTCATCAGCATGTACTAAGTATAAAGTAAATTACAAGCAAAAAATTAGACAATCAATATTTTTGTCATATTTTGTCCAATGAAGGGTACTAAGTCTCCTTAAATTAAAATTATAAACAAAAAACTTTGAGTTTATAATAGCAGCTTTCTTTTTCCACTTACTGCCATTGCATCCAGAACTTCGTCTGGGGTGATGGTTACTGGATAATGGATTGACATAAGTGCCAACCCAGTCAACCTTTCATTCTCCATAGAATTTCTGAGGTAAGTTTTTATTCTTTTTAAAGAAGAAAAAGATCTCTCAACTTCGGATACAGAAACAGGTAATGTTGCAAATACTCTCAACAAATAATTAATATTAGGGAAAATATTTTGATCACAATCATCTAAAACAGCCATAATACCTTTGGGTTTCTCCATTTCTTTATTTTGCCATTTTTTGCACCAAAGTAAATATTCCACTTCAATAGATGATTGTGACACTCGGTCGTCATAAAAGATGTTGAGTTTTTGGAGCAATTTGGTATTTGATGTATTGGCATTCTTTGGAAGTAAAACATCAAAACCCTCCAAGATGCTTCGATTCTTTGAAAAACGATCCACAAGTTGAGAAATAAAGATATCAATACAAGGAAGAAACATCGATCTTCTGAAATATTCTTCAGCATTTCCATGTGGTGGATTATCTCTCATCATTTGTTGACCTGCTTGGCGAGGAACTGTGATAGTTGCCTGAAAATTGTCTCTAGATAAGGATTCTGCCTTTCTGAATAGTTCACTAAATTTTTCAACATCAGTTTCCTGCTCCATGCTTGTTGATTGACGCAAACTTTGAAGAACTGAAATTACATTATCAGCATGTTTTAGAGCAGAAGACAATTCACAGTCTGATTTTTGCAGGTATTTTGAAAGTGGTAATGTAATATTGAATAAAAATTCACAAATAACCAATCCAACAATAAAACTACTCTTTTCCATTGCAGCAAGCAAAGTTGAAGCAGTTGATGATATTGCTCGATGGGTATGAGATAACTCTTCTAGAGTAACAACTATTGCGGGGAACAGCTCAAGGAAAGTGTTGACTGCATCTTGCCGTTCAACAAACCTCGTCTCACATACACCTAATAAACGTGTTTTTTTACTGTCGGGCACTAAACGAGATATGTTAGTTTTTAATGAATCATTAGCCAGGACATTATTTCTAAAGATGTTTGAAACTTCATTTACAACACCAAGACAATTCCTTATAGAAGGCACGTTAAGGGAATCGCTTAAAACTAAATTTAAACGATGTGCTGCACAATGTACATACATAGCTTTTGGGAAAAGCTCTTGAAATCTCTGTTGCACACCAGTAATATGACCACTAAAAGTGGAGCAACCATCGTAACCTTGGCCAACTACTTTACTTAGGTCTAAACCTAGATTATTGCATGTTTCTAAAATTGTCTTGGTGATACTTTCTGCTGACAAGTCAGCAATCTGGGTGAATGAAAGGAAATCTTCTTTCAACATGGGCTTACTATCTTTGGAAATATAACGAATGCACAATGAAAATTGCTCTTTCCCAGATACATCCATTGTTTCATCCCCTAAAATTGCAAAACAATCTCCGCTGTTTATGGTTTGTACCAATTTTTTTTGTATCAAATTACCACAAATGCTAATAATTTCGTTCTGTATATCTGGACTGATATATGTTGCATTACGGGAGCATTCTAATATATGTTTTTTCAGTTCGTTGTTAGACTTGGAAAAAAATCTAAGAAGAGCTCTAAACTTTCCTTCTTTTTGTGGAGGTTTATCAATAGTTAGAGGACCACTATCTCTGTGTCCTCGAAGGGGTATTTCATTTTCCCCGCATAAAATTATAGTTTCTATGATTGGCTTCAACATAGATCGGTTTTTTTCCTTTTCTGAAATTCTTTGGCTGTCTAATGCCGTAGCGATGTCTTCCATTTTACCACTGCTGACTTTATAAAAATTTTCAGCTGCATTGCATGAAAATTTATGATAATCAGTGTTGTTATGGGCGTTGAATTTTTCTACAGCGTCTTTCCATTTTTTGAATGGAGTAGCTACAAGTGATGCTATCTTTTGGTGGGTTCCTTTACCCACATATTCACGTCCAAAAATCACACAATATTTGCAGTAAGCACCATCCTGTATTTTAGAATAAGCAAGCCAAGGCCACTTGCTTAGCCAATTTCTTTGAAATTTAAGGTTCTTTTTGTTGTACTCAGTTTTTGGAAAAACAAAAGTTTCATCCGGCACAAACAAATCATTCAAAACTTTAGTCTTTGTTTCAGTACTGACAGGTTGTGCTAAAGTCTTTCCGTGTCTATATAATTTTTCGGAGACAGTACCTATATCTACGAACGTTATGCTAATATCAGATTCTACAAATAATTCTTCGCGAGCCGACGACGAACAGCATGGAGTACTTTCTGCTGATGCAGGAGAATCGACATCTGTATCGGTTTTGGAAACTTTTCCTTTGAAAAACTGATTAATAGTAGTTCGCCTTTTCATTTTTTGTTTCGCAGAATAAAGAGATTATAAATCAAATCAATTATAAAACTAATAAATAATCAAAAATTACAAAATAATAAAAATTCTCACTCGAATACTTTAGAAAATGTCTTTCAAACACTGATACATCAAAGGAATTTAAAAAACAGCAAGCATAAACGAAAGATACATTTACTACGGGTGATATGCGACTGCAAAACCAGTTTCTCCTAGGACGTGTCTATTAATACCACATGGGTAGAAATACTAGTTTCGCCTAGGACGTGGCTATTCATACTGCAGGGGGAAATACTAGTTTTTCCTAGGACGTGTCTGTTAATACTATAGACGGAAAAGAATTAAAAAAAAATGTTCTTTGTGTGAAACGTGAAACGCTTACGGCGCAAAATGACTATACCTATGATTTTCGCAAGTCTCAAAATGACTATATCATTTTGAAATTGAAATTTCTACTTCGTTTATGTAATATGTTTGTTTATTATTATTTCGGATTTCAAACTTGTTTGTTTGCGTAATTGTACAAAAAATAGTTTGATATTTATTTTAAAACCATAAATGTATCAATATAGTATAACATAATTTTAATTGATGGAATTTCAACTAGACTAATAATTATGAAACTTACCGCATACAAAAATATGAAAATGAGTAGTATTATAGAGAAATGTTTGATAAACACGGTAATTAAGGCCGTTTTTTAAATCAAAGAATTAGTTTAAGGGCTTTTAATTGTTAAAATTGGTCAAATTCGTTCTATTTAAAAAGTTTTATAGGAGCAAAAGCACGAAAATTTAGTTTTTTTTCTTTAGGGAATTGCTTTATAAATTTGAGGTGTGCAGATTATACTTATTTTTTAACTCATATTTTAAGCCCAAAAAAAGGAGTTTTATGATTTTGTATTAAATTTGCATCATTTCAAGATTTTTTTCCTATTTAAAAAAGTTATATATATATATATTTTATTTATATTTTCCATCACTTGATGTAGCATAAATGCAATAATTAGATGTGCAAAATGCTTTCAATTTATTTTGTACGAATTATCTGATCATTTTACACAAGCTGAAAGTCGGGTGTGCAGTTGATTTAACTTATCAATCCACAAAAAATCCGTAAGCTGTCGCAACAGCGGTGAATAAAAGCATCGTAACAAGAAGAAGAAGAATAAAAAAAAACCCCTATTTAAACGGAAAAACATGATAACCCGATTTAAAAAGATAGTTGTCGCTTGTGATTACATCATTCAATTATCCGTAATTAGATAATATTTTTTGAATTAATATACATTACCATATATTTAGAGGAAACAGTGTCTGAACGGGTGTTGACGAACGTTACTCGCAAGGATATAAGCCCCCTAATTATAAAAAAGAACAAAGATATGTAGCATCAAACTTTGATAAATTTGTATGTTTTACATCTAAATAATTTTTTATCATGAATTTTGGGAATTGCAGCAAATTTTCCTTTCAAATAGGTTTCAAACATTAGCAAGCATAAATGTATAGTGTTGTTTTCGTCAAATCTTGAATTATTTTCCTTTGAGGTAAGTCATCTTCACAGATTTACTGCAATACATTAATACTTTTTAGAGGTGCATTATAGAATAAGTACGTTTCAGTAATTTTAATGGAAACTGAGAAAACAAAAATTTTTATAACAGAAACCTGTCTAAAACGGAAAAAAATATTCCCGGCTTAAGACATATTAATTACATTTTTTAAGACGAACACCTGTATAAAGCGGGAATTTTCAAAGTTTATTCCATCTTAATCGTTTTTATTGTTGTATCCATTATTCAGTAAATCAGTTCTTCATTCAGATTTCGGGGGGGGTCCGGACCCCCCCGGACCCCCCCCCCTGGCTACGCCACTGGTTACGGGTACATGTGAGGATGAATCTCCGATCTAAAAATATACCTTTTTCCGCTGGTTTTGAAGAAAAAGAAGATGAACTTTATGAATTTGCCGCCATTCGCTGTTAGAAAAACATATAACGAGAGCTAAAAAATAATTTTAAAAGACAAATTTGATTATTTGGTGCTTCTTATTCATGCCTGTAAATTGAGTGTACTAAATACGGGTATTTTTTTTTTCAATTTTACCATTAATAACAACATTTTTATTAATAAAACTAATGTATATCACCCAGTCAAAAATTACGGAATTTTAATCTGCGTTTCATTTTCATAAGACTTCATGCAAATAAACAGCATGAAGATTTTATTATTAAATGGTTTATATTGAAAGAAAGTACATTTTAAAATTGACAAATCATTTCTACAAATGCAAATAATGAGATTATTTTTTACTCGATATTTAATTTTTCAAATATTTCAACAACCAATAGTGACTCTGATTTTTAGAACTCAGAAATGGAAAACTCGCAAAAATTTCGTCTTGTTGACACAATTTTTTTTATCAGTTTTCCTCCGTAGTTTTATTAATCTAAAAATATATTTCAAGTTAAGAGTAACATCGCTTAGTGCGATTTTCTCATATGTACTTTATATATGTGCTTTAATGCTCAAGCAGAATGTGTTCAAATAAAAATATATTTTCTATGTAATTGTTATGTAAAAATCTTATGAAGTCATAATGCATAAATATATTTAATAAGCTCAATGGACAATAATCTCATGATGTCGCAATAAATAGGAATTTTTATTAGCTTATAAAAATAAAATAACTGTGTATCTTTTTTTCTTTTACCGAAGAAGAAAATAAAATGTTGCAAAAAAGCCAAAAAGCCACGTTTCTGAATAATTTTCATTATTTCTGTTTCATCTGAAACAATGGAAATAATCCGATTTCCACCATTTTGAAGAAATTTCATGAAATATGTTTAAAATTAAAATTAAATATCAAAATAGTAATATTTAAAAATATATCTCGTGCAGGTACATTTACAAACGAAAAACCTTTATTAAAAGATAATTAGTAAAATCGGCTCCGTAGAAAACTCAGAGCAAATGATTTAAAAAACAGCCTTGTGTTTTAAACACACAGATGGCAGGTTCACCCCGAAATGGCTAGATGGACACTTTCCTACATTTTGATTTTATATAATTAGATAGAAATATTAGCATTAAATACAAATCGAATGAAGAATAGGCTATGGCAGGCCTATCCATCCAACCTTTCAGTAACCAGAGTCTCATCTTGACTGTTGGCACTCAATGAAGGTCGCCATTACTTACGTAACTGAAAATATGTGGCAATATTATCACATAGTACCAATATATACACACACGTCTTAACATATTGTAAATGAATAGTACAGCGATAAACAAAAGACTCCTACAGTTCTGGAATTACACGTGTTAAATTTCAAATTTTTTATGAAAAGTCTACATCAAAAGTGTTTGTAAAGTAAGGTGTCGGAAACTTTAATCGCGTCTATAATAACAAATAAATGAATATGAAAATCAGAGATATTGCTAGGTTTCATATAGGATGCGAAAAACGGTTTGATTTATTTTGAAGGCGTGGATTAGTTTATGAAAAATACAAAAATAGACAATCATGGTAGTGACCAAACCATGTTGGTGATTTCAGAGGGATAGTCTGGAAGTTCTTTCATAGATGGAAATCATTCTGCACTGTTTATCATCTTTTCTAAACAAAATTATAGAAAAAATAAAGAAAAAAAATCCTCTAAATTTTCAAAAGTCATGAAAGAAAAATTAAGTCATTTTATCTATCACAAGGTAGAACCCGTCGAACGGAAGAAAATGTTTAAGAATGAAGAGTTTCGTTGATTTATAATGAACCTACAAAATTAGTTATAATAAAATATGAACCTTATATTGGTAAGTCTAATTCTCAAACAAATATTTAACCTAAAAATTACAAAATACTATTTCTATAAATCTCTTTAGTACAAATTAGTAAAATTAAACTTTAATCGTATATGTAAATAGTAAAACATAATAAAGATCCGTTATTATGATCAAGTTTCAATTGAGGCTTTTATGCTTGGTATTCCAAAATGAATAAAGAATACTGCCCAGTTAAACTGATGGCATTGAGCTCACAGGCTACAAATACTAATTGTACATTAAAGCCTTATATTTTCAAGGGTTAATTCCGTTCGAAAAAAAAATTAAGAAGGGGAAACAGCTCTCCCCTTTCCTCTTTTTTTATACTTAATCATTGAACCTCCTATACTATCAAAGACATGCTTTATCATATAAAAAATCTATATCCAAAATTCAGAGCAAATTAGATAATTCTTAATAAAAACCCATTTAGCATTTATATAATTTAAAAGGAGTTATCCCCTTCTTTTATACTTAACCATTAAACTTCCAAAACGATTCAGAGATTTGAACGAAATCTGAAAATTCTGCTTGAAAAACCTATTTATATAAATTAAGAGGGGGGGGGGAGGCATTAGAACCCCTGTTGCCCCTATTTATACTTATTCAATGAACACCTAATAGCAGTCACGGAATCGCCTCATCAGAATGATCCTAATCTAAATTTTTAACGAAAACTTAATTCTGCATGAAAATCCCATTTATATCAACTAACGGGGGGGGGGGGCATTAGAACCCCTGTTCCCCCTATTTATACTTATTCAATGAACACCTAATAACAGCCACGGAATCGCCTCATCAGAATGATCCTAATCTAAATTTTGAACGAAAACTTAATTCTGCATGAAAATCCCATTTATATCAACTAACGGGGGGGGATTAGAACCCCTGTTCCCCCTATTTATACTTATTCAATGAACACCTAATAACAGTCACGGAATCGCCTCATCAGAATGATCCTAATCTAAATTTTGAAAACTTAATTCTGCATGAAAATCCCATTTATATCAACTAACGGGGGGCATGAGCCCCCCGTTCCCCCTCTTATACATATCGAATGAACTCCAAAAACTAATCAGGGAAGCGCCTTATCAGGATATACCTATATACAAAATTTCAAGTGGATCCGATATTTTTATCATGAGTTATCGCGTTACGCACATACGCACATACATACAGAACGGACGGGCACATAAGCTCTCAGGCTATGATAGCCTGTGAGCTAAAAACAGCAAAATTTATGCCATTTTTACTGAATCATAGAATTTTTTCTCGTGACATCTAAACTCAGCATCCTTTTCACCATCTCAAAATTTACATATACAGTTCTCAGATCCGTATTCTCCTTTTAAAAAAAATGCTATTTTAATTTGATCATTTTAATTCAAAACTTAAAGTCTCAATTGCTATTAGCTGTAAACAAATATTTAACGATATATATTCTTTTAAGTGTAAATGAATTTTTCTGAAAGAATTTTCATGCAATAAAAACGATAAACAATACTCGGTACTACTTCCTTGATTATCCCATCGACCAAAAAACTATCGCCAAACTATAAGATTAAATGCCAATAATGGCTAATCGTGAATGTTACATTCGATGACATGACTTGTTTAAAACATTATTAAGTGAGTTTTATGTCAACTTTTTATTCGTAATTTTATTAATATTCTACTAATTATTTGGGTTTTTTTTCGTTATTTAAAATAGAAATTATTTCAATACGTATAATTTGGCTATTAGTTTGGCGATTTGTATAATTTGGCGAAATTGGTCGACGCGATAATACCCAATATTTTTATGACGTCACGTAAACAAAACGGCTTTTTTTTTACTGTCGCAAACTCGAATTCATATCAAATCATAAGTAAATCTTCTTAATGCTGCATATGTAAATCTTTATTTTGTTATCTATTTTGGCGCAGTCAATTCATCTAGTCGAGAATCATCACGTTCTGGAACATAAATCGCTGTTTTTTGGATAAAGATTTGAAATTGACTTTCCAATTGAAAATGATCTTTTTTATATTTAAGCGTTCTAAAGTAGCATTTCATTGATTATAAATAAAAAACTGTATTACAAAAATTTGGTTCTTTTTTTTTTTGGGTTGCTTTTGGGCTCAATTTATATGATTTTAGGGTTACATTTTTAGCATCACTTCCAGTTAGTATACTTCATTTCTATTTTTTCTTTTCATTCTATGGCTTTTTCTTCTTTACTTTTAATGGAAATGGAGTGCTTCTGTTGCCACGATTACAAAAGCGATATTCAAAGCTACAAAAAAAAAAATTAATATCTCAAAAACAAATTAAGATACAGTTTTAAAATTGATTCCATTTAAAAGTACATTTTTTCCGCCATACGATGGTATAAAAATTAAAAATGTATAATGTTAAAAAGTTAAAAAAAATTGTAGTAGCAAAAATTGCAAAACCGAAATTTCATTTCAAATTTCTAAGTGTTGCCATTCGCAAAATGACGTATGCGTTACGCACAGATACGTTTGGCCTTTATAATATAGATATAAAACAACCAATGAGCCAGTATGACAACAGTAAAGAAAAAAGTTGAGCTTTCATGCGCACGTATCTTCAAAGGGGAGGCAGGCAGGTGAAAATGTTTATTTTTCTCTTACTTCTGAAGTATTAAAAAGAGCTATTTCCAACTATTAAGAAATTTAACTATCATAATTATACTAAATAAACAATAACTAAACATTGCAAAAATATGCATTATTAAGTTTACAGAGTATGTTTCCGGTTTTTAAGTATAATAGCAAGCCAAAATCATGTCAACACTGTAAAAAAAATCTGTGAAGGTACTAAATATTTTCTAGGAAACTGGGATTCCAAGAACTTTTCATGTAACGATAACAGGAAAAATTCATGTAATCGATTCTGAAACTTAAATTTTTGCTGTTGCCGTTACAGGAAAAGTTCTTGGAATCCCAGTTTCCTAGAAAAAGTTTAATACCTTTGCAGATTTTTTTTTTTTTTTTTTTTTTTTTTTTTTTTTTTTTTTTTTTTTTTACAGTGAAATACTGGTTTAAAAAATATCTCTGATAAAATAGTAATAATTTTAAAGAAAGCTTTCTTAAGGGAATTTTACTTCTAAAAAGTTTAATAAGAAGAAATCTTCAAAAGGATGCTAAGAAAACCTTCAAAGGGCGCCATGGCGCCCGCGGACGCCGCATTGGACAGTCTTGGGCTATGGTATGCTCTTTATGCATTTTTTTAACACACCACACTACATTTTCCCCCGCTTGTTTATCCTAAAATATGAATAAATGAACAAAACACAATTTAAATAATTATTATTAATGCTTCGTTTAAAATAAAACTATGATAACAAAGTAAATGTAAAACCCTTTTAACTGATTTTAAAGAGATGAAATTATGATGTTCAATTACATTCAATTATGATGGAACAACCTGTATTTGTGACTAAATAAAAAGTTTGCGGCAGGTTGTTTCATCATAAATTAACTCGATTTGATGGTAATAAATTTGAGAAAAGTAACAAAATTGCAGTGAAAATCTAATGATAAGTTCCTTCTTTTGTATGAAATGTGATAACATCACAAAAAGTTCCTGAAAGACAAGTTGTTCAAGCATTTGATGATATTGTAACTGTATGGACCGGTAATCACAATCCAAAATATGGAGCGTCAAGTGCATACTTTTGGTGCTTATAGTGGAAACTTCTACTACTTTTTTATGTTTTCACATTTACAACAAAGATGAGCATGTCAGTTAAAAACTTTATCCTCTTCAGACCTGAGGTACACAAATGTGTACCGCCATGCTTTTCCTCAAAAAAACTAAACTGTTCGTTTTTTTTTTTTTTTTTTTTTTTTTTTTTTTTTTTTTTTATACAGCTGAATGGTTTTTGCTTAAAAATAAATAAATAAATGTCAGCACTGATGAATAATATCTCATAAAATAAATATTATTTTCATCCGAGTTTCGAAAATACCTTCAAGATATTGTGGCCAAGAAAGTAAGAAATATTCATGATTATTTAACTTAAATGCTTTACAATAAAAAATTTTGAGGATTTGCTGATAATTTACTTGTTTAAAGACCTTAATTTTGTCATTGCGTAAATTTATATTACTTATAGTTAAACTGATGTTTTAAGGGGATAAGTACTTTTATATCCATATTTGTAAAACCTAATTTACCAGTCCTCTAAAGTATTGATTTCATAAAAATGACTCTTTCTGTCATCTATGGTATCATTTCAATTAAGCAAAAGCAATAAATATACATTTGTAGAGTTATTTTATGCTCAGGTATGAAGAGGTTATTCTGGCATATACTTAATTTTTCTGAAAGTTGTGGCTCTTTTGTTCTACTTGACTTAACACTCTTCGTAAATATTTTTGCGTTTTTCTCCCACTAAACGAGGATTGCGACTCCACGTTTTATGTCAATTTTTCATCCTCTTGATGCCTACTATCACCCCGCTGATTTCGTAAAAACAATTTAGATTCAGTCTGTATATTCAGAACCAAATATGAATGCTATTGTATAAGTTATATAATTTTATATTCTTAAAAAGAATCTAGTATGAAGTGCAAAAAGAAAAAATAAAACAGTTTTAAATAATTTAAGTGTGTAAAAATCTTTTAGTTGAAATATTTCTGAGATTTTTAACAATAATTTGAATTAAGGGTAAGATAACTAACTGGAATAATTATAGTTTCAACACTGAAGATGAAAAACATACACATAAAGTTAAACATAATTTGAATTTATGTATTTTTTATTCCTTCCCTTAATATTAATTGCTCTGTAGCTATGGCTTAAGGCCGCACAATAGTCACTGAAAAAGACCCGAATGATAATGTATCCTCAACTACCCTATACATTAAAAAAAAAAAAAAAAAAAAATCCTGTAAAAATATTAAGATTTGAGCGAGATATTTGAAAAGAACGCCCCCATAGACTTTATATTATCATCCGAGTCTTTTTCAGCGACTACTGTGGGACCTTAAGCCATAGCTACAGAGCAATTAATATTAAGGGAAGGAATAAAAAATACATAAGTTCAAATTATGTCACAAATTACTTCAGTCATTCAGTCACTTGAAGAAACCCGCTTACTAATGCCAATCTTATGGAAGAAATTTATAAAGCTATCTCGGTTGCGTTTCAATATTTTAAATATTTTATTTTATTTTTATTTATTTATTTTATTTAATAATATTTATATATTTATTTTGCATTGGATAATTAAGATCGATCTGTAAAAAGGCCGTTTTTTACTTTTTTGATTTTGATTGATGCAGATTTTTTTTTTTTTTTTTTTTTTGCATGAGGATGTTTTTACTTTCAAAAGCGTTTCCCAAAATGAAAGTGTCCTCATTAAAAAAAATATCTGTAAACAAAATCGGGAAAACAAAAAACGGCCTTTATACAGATCCATCTCAACTACCTAATGCAGGATAATAATAATAATAATAATAATAATAATAATAATTAATGATAATTAATAATAATAATAAATCATTTAAAAATGTTGATATGCAAGCGAGATAACTTTATAAAATTCTTCCATAGAAGTTGGCTTTTAAGAGAATTGTCTAAAATATAACTACCGAAATCTTATTGTTCTTTTATTTATTTATTTTTTTTTTTTTTAATCTTTCTTTCTTTCTTTTTTAACTGATAAGATAAAAGAGTGATTTTCGGATAGAAAACTCAATTTTCTAAGAAAAACTTCAAAAGCTTTTAAAAATAACATTTTAAAAATGCTCTCCGTGTGTTACCAAGAGCCATCTGCTCAATTTTAAGAGCATCTCCTTGGCACGAGATGATGCGAGAGAGCGGTGACGCAACACCATCATTTCCGTACTTATTTATATCTGTTGCCACCCCAAAATTCCAAATGATGATTTTCTATGTTAAAGTGGGAGTGGGATGTCGTAATTCAGATGGGTAAGGGAGGACTTTGACTTTTCTTATACGTAGAATGGTGTCTCAAAGTGACAACAGAGTCAGGTGTGAAAGTTTACGAGGACCTGTGGTAACATAGAACGCCATTGCTAAATGGATACAGATAATCAATCGGTAAGGAAAATTTAAACATTTTCAGAAATAACAGATTTTAATTTTCATCGAGTTTCAACATCTTTATTAATTTCTATTAGATTGTCAACGATTTTAATCAGTTGATTTAATTCAGCGATTAAGTCATGATTTAAATCAGCTGGTTTAAAAAAAATCATTGATTAAAATCAAAAAATTTTTTATAAATGTTTAAAATGACATAAAAATATTAAAATCTAATATTAATTTGGAATTTTTCTACAGTAATGAAAAATTATGGGAAAAAATGCCTTATGTATAGATGTCTTATGAATAAACGAAAAAAAAAAAAAAAAAAAAAAAAAAAAAGCTTTTAAGAATTGTTTTTAAACTTAATTCCTGAGAATTAAGTACAATAAGTATGTATGTTTAATTGTAGAATTATGTAAAGTAAGTTTGTAAAGATATAAAAAGCACTTCATTTAAGCATTTTATTTAAATTTAATATAACTTGTAATGGTATAATTTCCTTTAAATAATCAAATTATTCATTCTTTTATATAAAGTAAGCGTGGAACGTAAATTTCTGCAAAGTAAAATTTTCTCATTCTACTTTTACGATAATAAAGTTATACCAAATATTGGAGCTAAAAAAGAATGGAAGAATAACATTTAATCAACAGCTGTTGTAAAAGAATGCATAAGGAAAAAAAATAATTGGTATAAGAATGTTAAGCACAGCAAGAGATCTTGGTTAACATATGCATACATCCTATAAGTTAAGATTTAAGCGATTAGCATTAATTTTTCTTAGTACATATGCAAAACGAGCTATCATTAATATTTGTTAGTTTTGCTATTTGTGCTAAAAATTAATGAAATTACTTACTTGCAATATTTATTAATCCTGTAAATATTTTTTCAATTAGGCAATTTTTTAAGGATCCATTTAAAATTGAATAAATTCATCCTGTCTAATTTTAAAAAATAGTCAAATATCTCCGTACTGCAGTTTTAAACAAAAGTGTCCAAGACCTTATAAAAATCACAGAACATTATTTTTTTGAGAAAAAAACAGGATGTTACTAAGCCATGCTATTTAACGTTAATTTTCATTTTCTAATTTATAATTTTTTTTAAAATTAATAATTTCTTATTTAATGTAATATAAAGTTATGTACTTTTTTCCTCATATTGGTTACTAAACACATTACGAACATATTTTCTTGTGAAATAGTCCCCTTTTTGGGGGGTTACAACATGTCCTGCCCTTTTTCCCTTCTAAAATAAAGACTAAATTATAAATTATCACTTCAGTAATTAAAATACAAAAATGTACATTATATACCTAATTAAAGATTATTTGTTTAATAATTATTAATTTTAAGTTGTGTTAACAATTGAATATTAAATGCAATTATTGATTATTTTGATAAATGTAAATATACCTAGTATTCTTTTATAGTCTTACATAATTATTACAAAATATTAATGTGTATAATTTTCTTGTATCTACTAACTAATGAAACTACTAGTTCGCAATTTTTATAATTTTAGTAAGTATTAAGTACTAATTAAATGTTATTAATTAAAGTGCTAAAATGTAGATTATGTTAGTAATTAGAGGTTTATTATAAGTAAGGTAGAGGTTTATTATAGGTTTATTATAGTAATTATTCTGGAAATATTAAACTCTTGGTATCTATTGAATATTTTAACGATGAGGGAAAAAATATGATTTAATCTGTTTTTTTTTTATTTGATTTAAATTTTAAAAAATCCGATTTTTTGATTTAAAAAAAATCATGATTTCTTTATACTCAACATTTAAAATAGAAAAAATGTTGATTTTTTAATACCCAAATTTCTATCAACTATGGTTTAAAATAGAATTTTTTTTTCCTTTTCGATCTATATACTACGATACAAATAGACAATGATACAAAAGCGGTTAATATATATAGTGTGTACATATTCGGAGAACAATAATCTAAAATGAAATTAAGTATGCCATTTAAGATGGAAAAACACAAGAACGAATAATTAAAAGACAATTAATAGACAAAAATTTCAACTTACATTAGTTTATTAATAAAGTGCTTCAATTTCCTTTGTTGTAATACCCATCTGTAAATAAAAGCTAATCCTTTTATTATTGTTCCAATAAAAATACTGCGGTAAGGGGTTGTGCAAATATAACGTTATCTGCTTTTTGGTAATTTTGGACCCCCCCCTTCCCCCTTTCGATATCTTACGTTATCATCCTTCGAACCTCCCCACTCCCTCCAGTAATGAGATCGTTATCAAAATGTTTTTTTTTTTTTTTTTTTTTTTTTTTGAATTTATTTTTTTGTTTCGAGTAATGTACAAAACTGGTTAAATTTATTTCTCGCATACTTTGTTGAATCAAATGAAGAGAAGTCAGTAAAATACAGTTTTATTAAAAAAAAAAAAAAAAAAAAAAAAAAAAAAAAAAAAAAAGTTACTATTTAAAAGAACTTTATAATAGCTTTTTGCTATATAATGCATTCAACAGTAATAAAGTTTTGTTGAACTTGCTCCCCGAATAGAAAGGTGGAAAAAGGGAGCAGATAGAAATTTTTATCAACAAAACAAGTGACAGCATTCTTTCTCTTTTATTTAATAATAAACACGAGCTTCATTTCAAATATATGTCGCATATGGTTTCTCGAACAGTGATTGTACATGCACACACATATGAAGATGAATAGAATGTCAAATGTTGGAATGTATACCATTTTTAGAATTACATAATTTTATAATAATTTAGGGATTTTAATACATTGTATTTTCATAAAAAATAAATAACATTCTAAAAAAAGATAATATACAATTTTCAACAAAAGACTATGTTACAAATAAAAAGAGAGAGTTTTGATTGGGTCAAAAATGATATCGATATCAAAAGGCAAACCCTCCCTCTCCCTACAGATATCTTACGATATCATGTGCCAGATCCCCTTCCTCCCCCCCCCCCCTAAATTAAAATATTATATGTGCACAGTCCCTAAGAACTCGCTGAAAGCAGATTTTCAGTATATTACCTAAGGAAATCTATATGAAAATAAAACATACTCAAATAAAAAATAATATAAATAAAACAAACATACTGAAAATAAAACATACAAGCAAAATAACATTGTCGAGAATTGACGAGTTTATAAAATATCATTTGAAAAAAAATAATAATAATGTTTAACTTGTATAGTTGATACACATACGTCAAGTAAATGCCAGGCATGAAGTGAAAGTTTGTCATTAGATGATCGACAAAACAGAGGAGGAATTACCTGAAAAGTGATTGACTAAACACATTTTTTAACCTTAATTTATTGTTAAAACCCTCCGATCTTATTTATTGTAATCTGATTTCGTTTTCTGGGCCTAAGCATGAAGTAACCCCCTTTTTTTTATTCTCTCCTTATTATTACTACAATGATCGATTTTGCATCAAGAACTTTTCTATGTTATCTGATTTAGAACATTTTAACTTCAGATATAATCTTGTTATTACTATTTTTTTTTTCTGCGTAATAAAGATTTCGGATCGAGGAAAAAATAAATAAATAAATAAATCTTGTTTTCTTTTACGAAAAACAAGACAGAGTTGAATTTCTTACCAATAGTTTATTCAAACAACAAAGCGGTTCGATTTGAACAAAGTGTCTGTTACCCTGTTAAAAATTTCTGTAAAAACACAGGAAAAGAAACGACTCTCTGTAAATTTATACTAGTTTTCGGTTAAATGTATTTGATTCAGTTTTTCGGTCTTCATTTTACAGATATTTCCTTAATCTTACACCTAATTCCATCTAGAGACTTCCATGCCTTTATTTAAAGTTTTTTATCTTTTTTAAAACTTGTAATTCAAAATAGACACTTAGAAAATTATTTTGCAATTTTTTTTTAAAGAAATATATATAATGGTTCTATATATACAAGAAATTTTAGTTTAAAAACTGATTTTTTTTTTTTTTTTTTTTTTAAACCTAGAAGAATTTTGAAAGGAAAAATCCTTTCCTCGTAGTTAGTGAGAATTTTTTTCGACAATCACTTTGGAGTTGCTTCCTTCTTATGCCAGAAGCTTGATAATATTATGATGCTCTTCTAGAGTCCAGAGCTCCCGGGTTCAAATCCCAGAACGGCTAGAAATCAATTGTGCAAAAAATTAAACGACTGAAAGTAAATTGCGTATTATTTCGAAGCTGTTATTGTTATTACAATGTTATTGTTAATATTATTATTTCATTGGTAAATGCGCTATAAAAATATATTAATATTCTAAAAACATATTACATAAAATAATAAAAACGTAAAAATGACTTTTAAATAATAAATTACTTTTTTCTGTTTATTTTTTTCTCATTTCTTACTTAAAAAATCTTTTAAAAGTATTATTTAAATAATACTTTAAAAAGATTTAAGCGCTATTTATTTTTTATGCGCTTTTTTTTAAGCGCATAAAAAATAAATAGTGAGTGACAATTTCGAAAAAATCCCTAAAATATTATAGTTGTACAAAATGAATTAGGCTCACATTTTTGCATTAGAAAAATGCATTGATTTTTTTTTTATTATTATTACTTAAACTAGCTAAAAAATTAAAATTGACTGAAAAAATAACGGGTTTTGTGTATCGCTTTGAAATAAATAAAATAAACCGCTTGCAAGTTTTTTGACGAATATATTTTAAGTGAAATCTTTGAACAGTATAAGTACAATAGATTTCTCCCCGGTGAATTATAAAAAACATATTTTGCACTCAAAGTCAACGGCTTCTGTAGCTCAGTCAAGAGTATGTTAGTCCAGAGGTCTCGGGTTCAAACCCCAGGACAGTTAGGAACAAATTGGGAAAAAATTAAATGATACAGCAATTCAAAATTACTCGAAAAATTTCGATATTATCTCTCTGCTGTTTGAATGATTCATTAATTTAAAAAAATAAAATAAACTATTATCATTAAAAATAAATTTACAGTCTTGTGCATTTTAAACGATGTTAATTTACATATTCTTAAGTATTTCTAACGATGTTAATTTTACAGAATCTATTGTAAATTTACTAAATAACGTCTCTGTTATTTAACAAAATCTCTGTTTTCTTTAAAATCTGTGTAATTATACATAAGGCTTAAGATAATGGATTACTCGTAGATTCTCTGTAATTTCACAGAAAATTTTTTAACAGCCTATCACAAGAGCATTATCTTAGTGTAAATGTGTGCAAAGAAAAAAGTAGCCATCAAATGAAAGTTTGTATGATATAAAAATCAGGATTGACAAAAAACCTGTTTTTTTTTTTTTTTTTTCTTTCCTTTTTTAGGTTTAAACCAGGTTTTTTTTCTTTTGAAACATTCTTTTTTATTAGATATACATGCATATTTATTGATAAAAAGAGACATTGTCGGATTATAAGTAAAGTAACTTCATTTAAAAATAACTTAAATTAAATAATTACAAGGAATTTATATATAAAATTGAAAAAATTATATTTTAATTAAAATAGTATTAGCAAACAGTCATGTGTTCAAAGAATAAACTGCTCTACATCACAGTGAAATATTGATACTCTGAAAATCTTTATAAACAATCTTTTGATTATTAATAACAAACATTTGGATGTAGTTTGTGATAAATATAGTATTATTTTCCACAATTATTCAGATAATAAATTTCAAATAATAAATGTCTTGGGATTTTGTTTTTTGAGTGATAATTTGAAGTCAACATTTTTGGTCATTAGATTCAGCAGATAATAGGAAATGATGATGATGATGATGATGATGATGATGATGATGATGATGATGATGATGATAATAATAATAATAATAATAATAATAATAATAATAATAATAATAATAATAATAATAATAATAATAATAATAATAATAATAAGATTGTTAGCGCTGTAACTAGCACTTAATCCTCTAGAAAAACCAAAATTGGTTTCTTTTGAGAAAACAACCAGTTGGTTTAAACCGTGATTTAAAACATGGTTGAAACCGGTTGGTTTAAACCATGCCAACCCTGATTAAAATATTAGAAAAACACAAGAAGAAGAATTGTAAAATGAAAATTATTAGACATTTTTGTCCTTCAACATAAATCGATCTTAATCAATGTAATTTGATTTACCTCTTCTGAATGTAAGCGAGCCCACTGCATATTAGTCTAATAATCGATCTTACATCAAGAACTGTTCATATATTAATATATTTTAAACATTCCTACTTCGAATCGATTTACGTGCCCCTTAATGGCTTCATAGCAAAGTTAATGACACTTCCTCCTGACATTTTTGGCATATAAAAGGGTGATTGACATAATGTCTTCTTTCTTTAAAAAAAAAAAAAGCTAGAACAACGCAAGTCATTTTTCTAGGATTTATATAATTTTTTATTATGATAGTTTGTGGGAAAATTACGGTAATTTCCGGCTCAAAAGTCGCGGATAAAGTGAGTCTGTTTCAAACCAAAAATTTTATTAAGTAAATGAAGTCAAGTAAGTGCTAGGTAGAAATAAGTTATAGTTTATTAAAAGAAATTTCTGATTTGATTGCAAACTTATGTAAGGCCTTATGCGCCGGAAATTACGGTTGTCTTTTTAGCTGAGTTCGTATTTATGTAAATACGTAGACTTATAGTCGTCGTTCCACACCGTCCGTCTGTCCACATATAGGAAAGCAAAAACTACCCAGCCAAATCATTTGAAATTTAAAATATATAATTGTTGCATAACTTGGTCGAGTCACTTCAAATTTTATGTAAATAGAATGTATAGTTTGATTGCAGGGACAATCAAAAGTATTCCGTTACATTACGGTCAATGGGAAAAAATGCTTCAAGTTCATTTAAATGGTGTTACAATCAATTTCGAAAGTGAAAGTAATTTTGTAAAAATAATTAAAATGCAAAGAGAATTAAGTAAACTTTTATTGTTGTTATTATTATTATTACTAAGTACCGAAATACAAATAGAGACATGCATAAGAAATGCATAAGACACATACGTATATCATTACTGCATGTCGATATAGTAACAAAAGTAATTCTTAAGACAAGATAATGAAATGACATGTACAGTAGACGGTACTAGACTAACCAATACAATAGACTAACCAAACTAGAAAAAGTAAAACAGGAGCGATGTAAAGATTGATCTCAGCTATCCAATGCAAAAATAAATAAATAAATAAAATGTCAAAATGCAAATGAGATATTAGAAAATAATCTCGCCATAAGATTAGCATTAGCTCGCGAGTGTCTTCGCCTGCAAGGACAGGAGCCTTAAGTTAAGTTAAATTGGTTTGCATCAGAATATGTTCGGAATTGTATTTTAATAATAATAATAATAATAATTATTATTATTATTATTATTATTATTATTATTATTATTATTTAATTTGTTTATTTATTTATTTTTTGTTCTTGAAGTTAATATTTAAATTTATGATACACCGTACATTTCCCTGAAAATTTTCAGTTATTTATTTTTACAGCACTTTATCTTTAGTGATCGTTGAATAACTTTTGAAATTTTTGAAACTCTCCAAACAGTATTTTTTGTTTGATAGTGTAGGAAACAAAGCCTTGAAACTTATTTTTGAAAATCCTTTTATAAATCGAAATGATTGTTTCATTGTATTCTTATCGAAAAGTTTCTTTAAAAAGAGAGAGTTTTGTGATTATGTTTTTGTTATCACCGGAATTTGTTTATGTGGAGGTCGGAGGAAGAAAAGAAGGGGGTGGAAGAACAATAAATTTTACTCAAATCAATGATGTTCGTCGCAATTTAATTTAAATTGATCGGGGAGCATTGTTTTAACTTATTATATTAACGAAAAATTATGCATGTTGTTTTTTGAAATTGTTTTGCTAAAGTTTCAAATAAATGAAAATTATTTGATTCTGCTTTGTTCACATAAATAAAAAGCTACATTGATCCTTCGTATATATTTAAAAATAAAATAAAAATAAGAATTATGGTTCAAGATTCAAAAGTTTTCTTCGTGTTTTTATTTATTTATTTTATTTTAATGAAATCATTGTCATTATCCATTTCAAATAATAATTACAGCGCTATTCCCCTTCCCTCTCCCAAAAAACTCGCTTTGGAAGTTTTTAAACCAGGATTTTTCTTCCTTTTTTTTTTTTTTTTTCTTTTTAACCATTTGAAAATTGGTTGTTGTTTTCGGTCGACAATAGATATGCCTGAGACATATCTGAATCTTTGTGGTGTCCGCATTTTATTGGAGAAAGAATATTAATGAATCCATGGCATACGTAACATATGACACTATTATTACCTAAGCCACATTTTGATCGTAATAAAAATGATGTTTTTATTTACTGTAAATATTTAAAGTCAGCTAACATAAATTTTGTATTTGTTTGAGTAAAGGTTTAGTTTTACGTTGAAAAGATTTTCACGCTTCTCTCTATTTATTTTGCTCCAGAAAAATAAAAAATTTCCTCTCTTGGATCAGATAAACAAAATTAATATTTATTATACTGTGAAACCTCGTGTACATGAACACGCTTAATGTGAATTACTTTTAACATGAATTGTTTTCACAGCTCCCTGTAAAAGCGAACACAATGATTTGATACTGATAACATGAATTTCTGTTAACATGAACAAAATTTTGATTCCCCTTGGGGTTCATGTTAACGAGGTTCGACTGTATATATTGAGAGGATGCGGATACAAATTGTGAAACTGATATCCATAATACGATTTTAAATGTATGAAACGTTAAGTGCTGCAAACAAAAATATAACCTGTCAACAAATAGATCTGATAACCAACAAAATTATTTTCATTTAATTGCATTGTCCAGATAGAAATTCAAATCAAAAAGTAAGCTTTAGTCATCATATAATTTTCTGAAATATTAGCAGTCTAATATATTAATTTCAATAGAGCCATTGTACACCAATAATTATGAACATGATGTGTAATGCATTTCTTAAAACTCGATATAAGCGAATTAGTAGAAAAGGAAAGCACCCAATTCATCAACACACCTTGTTGGATTTTCGAATCGAAAATGGGTAACAAAATATATATTTTAGTTAATAATTACAATATACAAAATATGAATATAAAATATGATGTATTTGTACCCAATATAAAATAATATACAATAAACATTGTTATTGTTATTACATATATTTATTGTTTGCATAAGCATAGCATAACAGCCTTCCCTGTTTTACATTAGAACTAAAGTACACTGTATGGTCAAAGGTAGCCGGTCACTAGCGATTTTAGACGTTTTGTTAAAAATCTATAGAAATATATGAGGCATTATTAATTTCAAATATAGTTGGACGTGCAGTGTTATGTATGCTATATTGACACTATACTAATCAATGGATATATGGATGCAGCCCTCATCTTTTTGCTTCATTTTGGGAACAATGGATTTTGAGCTTATTCTGCCCAAGGTAATTTTCCAGCTATATTTTGAGACTTTCATAAAAGTTGCTCTATACATTTAGTTAACACATTATGCACATTATATTTTGATTGCATTCACGCATGCGCAGTGATACATTATTTAATAAATCCGCTTATTTTTCATACTATTATTTTTTTACATTTTATAATTCAGATTACAGTGTATTGTATACAATGTTGTTTATCATATTTTCTGAAACTAACATTTTTTAAATTATTATTAAGAACTTTGCAAATTTTAAGCAAAAACCTTGGGAAATTTTGGGATTGTTTTTTTAGGAAAACCTTAATTTCTCTCAGAGTATAGATGCTATCTTCATAAAAAATGAACACAGTTTATTACAACAAGCCATTTAACCACAATCTACAGTTTGAATGTTTTTGCTACATTAGTTTTGACAGGGTTATGTAAAAAATCGTCGTTTTCTTTCAATTGGTTGACTGTTCCCTATGAGATTTTGAGAAAAAAATCTTCGCGTAAATATATGACTTATACTAATCTGTTTACTCACCAGAATTTTCAAGATGATATCCTCATAAAAATTAACACAATTTATTGCAATAAGTCACTCAATTATAATCTACAGTTTGAACGCTTTTGCTACATTAGTTTTGACAGCATTACCCGGAAGATATTCATTCTTTTTTAATTTGTTGAGTTCCCCTGTGGGATTTCGGGGGGGGGGGGGGAAATTTCACGGAAATATATGACTTCTACTATTATGTTTACACACGTGGAGTTTTAGGATAATGCCTCATGCATTTTTCTAGATATTTAGATAAACGTCTAAAATTGTAATTGACCGGTCATCTTTTCGCCATATAGTGTAAATAATCAGCAAAACTTTCCGTAATAATTATCATTAATGAAAAAATAAATAAATAAATAAATAAAGGTACAACTTTTTTGCAGGAGAGAAAAGTAATTTAAATTTAAGATTTAACAGTATAAATAAAATTTATACTATTAAATCTTATTTATTTTTGTTTCATCTCAGCTTATCTACGAATGTAATCTTTTTGTAAATTATGCATAATTTTATTGCTAAAAAAGAAAATACGATTTATTTTTTGTAATAAGACCGGAGAGTTTCACATAATTAATGCATTACTTGTGCTTATCTCTGATATAATAAAAAATAAATCAAAAACTGCTGTAGCACTTTGCGAATATCAGTCATTCAATGTTTTATTCTCATTCTCATCATATGTAAATGTTTTATATTTTCTTAAGTTTCTTGATAAATTCTTTATCATGTCTTCATCCTTCTTTTCATCGCTAATGTAATTTGTTACATACCATCCCTTCCCTCCCAATCCTAAAAAATATACGCTTATAAATTAAAAATAGAGAAAGTGAAATTACAGGCGAAAATAATTAGAAATAAATGTAGAATGTTTACATAAATAGTATTAACATCGCTCAATAGATGGCGCCGGTTTATCACTATCCGTTTTTCTCTTTTCTAATGCTACAAAAAACAAAACATAAAGTACTACGGATTATGATTTTTCGGTCTTTCTTTTTTCTTTTCTTTTCATGGATGCGGATAACAATTGCAGCTTGAAGAAAGGCTTTAGGGGCTTTTATTTTACGATGAATGCACACTCCTGGACAAAATTATAAACTCAGAAAATTTTTATTTTCTTTACATCATAATATAAATAAGCTTAGCTTTACTTTAATAAAATAATGATGAATATTTATAATAAGACATTTGAATTTAATATAACTCATAAATAAAATGGAGCAAATAATTTAAATAAGAAAATACATAACTTAAAAAAATAACATTATGTGAGACCTGGACAAAAATATAAACTCAAAATTATGAATTTATATATTCTGGCATATTTGATATAAATAAGTGATCTAGGAAAAAAAGTGACCGGAAAAAAAGTTATCGGAAAAAAGTGACCTAAATTACAAAAGCGGAAAAAAGTGACACGGAAAAAAAGTGACAAGGAAAAAAAGTGACACGGAAAAAAAGGGACACGGAAAAAAGGGGACAAGGATTGATTTTGGGGAATTATTATTGATTTTGGGGATTCATTGGTTAAGTATGAAAGGGGGATGGGGGGGGGGCTCATAATTTAGGTAAATGGGTTTTTCATGCTGAATTAACTGTTTTGGTTCAATTTTTGGATATACGTTCATACTGAAAAGACGCTTGCCTGATTAGTTTTGGGAAGGGACGATTACCCCCCCCCCTCCCGGCATCCGTCCGCAGTTAGATGAATGGGGTTTTATGCAGAATTATCCAACGTGTGTCAAATTTGAATATACAGGGCCTGACTAAGGCAGGGGCATGCGGGGCAATTGCCCCGGACCCCCGGTTTGAGGGGGGCCCCCAAGGAGAGAAAAGTTTATTGTTAAAAGAGGGCCAAATGATATAAAATAGCAAAATATTACCAAAATTCTTTTTTTTCAATTTTAAGGGGTCTTTTTTCTCCTACCCCCTTTGCTTCCCTGCCCCACGTTCCCTTAAAGTAATAGTTACATCATAAGAAAATTAATAGTTAAAATTATTTATCATCTGTTATTATGTATAAAGATGTGAAATATAAATACTGAAATCAGTACTTGGTACAAAATTTATACATACATACAATAGGTTTGAATTTTAATTTTAGTCACTTGAGTATAATTCACAAACATTTTTAAGATAGAAGGGGGCCACTCTAGTAATGTTTGCCCCAGGGCCCCCCACTGTCTAAGTCGGGCCCTGTGAATATAGGTTCTTTTCGATAAGGCTTATATATAGTATATAATGCATAAAGAGTTTTAATGGTTATATATAGAGGGAGAACGGGGGATAACCTTTCTTAAATTAAATTTATAACTTTTTACGCATAATTATCCGATTTGCTTAGAATTTTGGACATAGATTCATTATGATAAGACGTATCTCTGATTAGTTATGGGGTTCTTTTGCTTATTATAAAGGGTGGGGGTCGAGCAATTATCTCCCCCTTAAACTAGATAAATAGGTTTTTATGCAGAATTACCCCATGTATTTCAAATTTTAAATATAGGTTCTTACTGATAAGGTGGATCCCTGAATAGTTTTAAGGATTTGATATCTAAGTATTGAAGGGGAATAGAATATAACCTACCTTAAATTAAATTACTTTTTACGCAGAATTATAGGATTTGCTACAAATTTTGGATTATAGATTCATTATGATAAGGCGTATCCCTGATTACATATGGGGTTATTTTTCTAATTAAAAATTAAGGCGGGTGATTTTCCGATCCCCTTAAATTATATAAATTGTTTTTTATGTTCACTTATCCGATATATTTCATATTTTGTATATATGTTTTTTCTCATAAAGTTAGTTCCAGAATAATTTTAAGGGTTTAATGGCAAAGTATACTGTCAGGTTCTGAGATCACCTCTGCTAAAGATTGGAATTTCCGTTATTTCTCTATCTTAATCTCTTTTACATTATACCGGCTGTGTACTAGAATTTCCAAGGTGACATTCTTTCTTTGTTGAAGGGAGAATTGACAGGTAATCCTCTACAGGTGGTGAGTTAGAAAGAGGAGATTGCAGAGAGGCGTGTTCATCCGTCAGTGAGGTATGTGGATGATGAGCTGACAAGCAACATGTCACTAATCAAGAAAGGAATGTGGAATGTGTCCAATGGATAAGCCCCAAAGGGGGTTGACATTGGGGAAACACTGTGATTTGAGAAGAGCAAGTCTTATCTCAGATTAGTTCAGTTCGTATCTGGGTTCATACCTAGAGAGTAGTGTAGGACAGAGGTCCTGATAGGGTGTGCTCTGCGTTGTAGAGCGGAGGCAGTGCGTATCTGGAGAGCAAGGGACACAGACGTCCTGGTGTTTAGTGCTCTGGGCCGAGAAGTGCAGGCCGAGTATCCATGTGTTGGGAGATTCGAAAGTGATCTCCGATAAAGTTAATCTAACGTGCATTGAGTGTGAGGTGGAAGGTGTAATTCGAATAGTACACAGCCAACCTTTACTGTATTTAATTTAATGTTGAACCGGATCACCTATATCCGAGTTGTAAATGTATATAATGGTAACTAGCGTATTTAGTGTGTACATATATTCTAAATAAACTGTTAATTCAGTTAATTGACAGCGTCAGTGTTCATTTACACAATCCTCACAGTGGGTGACCGATATCACCTAGTAATATCGGTGGTGGCAGCTATAACTACCACGGACTTTTTTCAAAGTTGTGCGGGCTGAGAGGAACGTCCGACATATACAGTGGGGGAACGGAGGATAACCCCCCTTAAATTAATAAATGGCTTTTTACGCAGAATTATCTTATTTGATTCAAACTTTGAATGTGCGTTCATTATGATAAGGCGAACTCCTGATTATTTGTGGGTTATCCCCCGTTCATCCCTCTATACTTAGCCATTAAAGCTATCGTTCAGTTAAAAAAAAAGATGCTCATGCTCAATAGATGGCGCGGACTTTCACACTTCTCGACGGGGGGTGGAGCGATAATTTTCATGTTTTGGTAATCCTATACTTTTTTGTTAACTACAAATTTTTTATATATGACCCCTTATATTTCCCTTGTAGTGCAGGAGAAAAGGGGTGGGCTCGGCTGATCTTTATCTGGTGCGAAGAAGGGATCTTCATGTTCAAACTGATTATAGCGAGTTTATTTTTTCTTAGGATCTGCATGGCAGATTCGAATGCAATAGTCATATTGTCACTGTATAGTTCTGAAAGCAGTCTTTTGCAATTTACCTTTGTTTACCTACAAAGACATAATTTTAAAACACATTTTTTAATCGTTATAGATCCTAATTATGATATTTTTTATAGTTACTTTAATTTTTTTTTTCTAAACTATATTAATTTCTTTAATGTATTGCATTGTTTGAGGACATATAGATTTAAATATGATGTAAAATTACTGTATATGATACAGCAATCGAAAAAAAAAAATAGTATATACCATTCAATTGTAATCTCTGTTATTTATGTAAGCAGGGCCGGCGCTAGACATTTTGCCTCCTGAGGCGAGCTTTATTTTGCCGCCCCTATGATATTATTTTTTTTCTTTTTACCACTACTCAAACTTTTTTAAAAGTAAGTAAATTAGTATAATAACTATAATTTATTTACATACATATAAAATGCATTATAAAATATATTTATATTTAACGAATTTAAAATAATTAAACTGCTTTATTTATTTTATTTTATTTTTGCATATTTTTAAAAATAACAACAGCTACTTAGAAATTAAATTAATAAATAATATTATACTAGTATATAAAAAAAGGCCAGAAAGTCTCATGTAAAGAATAACAGTAATACTTCAAAATCTCTTTTACCTTGTTTTTCATTTCGAAAAATCAAGCACGTTATGGATATTAGAAAAAAAAATTGTTACAATAGGTAAAGAGTGTTTTAAAAAAATATATATTACTGAGACAAAATATGTTAAACATTTAAAATAAATCACATTGCGTATAATATTTGTGTATGAATTTAAAACAGAAAAAGAAAAATAATTATTTAGTATAACAAGTTATTTATCTTTTGAAAATTGTATAACACAAAATCGCATATTGATAATATTAATAAGAAAACAGCTACTAAAAATAAGACAAAAGTTTAGAGAAGAGAGTAATTTCTCTTGATTTAGCTTCGACGAAATCACACATTATTATGTCAAAATTAATATTATAAAATGAAAAAATATAAATAAATAAATAAATTTAGCGCAAACTTCGCAATATATTATTGATATTAAATAGAAAAATGTTGATAGACAGAGAAAATTACCTAATTATTTCAAATGAAACACTAACAATTAAAACAATAAAAATATTATTTTCAAACACACAACTATCAACAATGAAATATTTAATTAAATAATAAATTCACCTTGATTCTTTTTTTTTCTTTGTGAAAATCGTTTGCTATATCACGCTAATCAATATAGAAAACAATTAGATTTTCATTTACTAAAATAATTTAATCACAGCTAATCTGATGGCCGCTGCGTTTCCGGGCACCTAAAAAAATTGCACAAAACGCAAAATCGCAAGAAAAATAGCAAAATATTTTAAAAAAATCGATCCATAAGTTCTTATTAAACGTTATAGAAAAGAGAACAAAATGTACTATATTGGATTGGAAGATTGAAACTGAATTTCTTTTACTAATGCGAAAAAATCGCAGCGAATCGCGAAAGAAAATAAAAGGGGAGGGGGGGCACTAAAAATAGTATATAAAGAATTGTTAAAATTTCAAAAATTGCAGACAGTAAAATTTATTTAAGATTAAAAAAGAATTTCTTTTGTAAAGTCAAAAAACATCCACAGACAAAAAAAAAAAAAAAAAAAAAAAATACAAAAATTTGAAATTTGCTCAACGAGTTTCGATTAAATTTAGCTGAAACGAGGACAAATTTTAGTACATTAGATTAAAAGATTATAACAGGATTCTTTTTTAATAACGTTAAAAAATTGCTTCAAAACTTAAAAAAAAAAAAAAAAAAAAAAAAAGTAAAAGTTGCTAAAGATTAAAAAGTTGCAGAAAAACAAAATTTATTACAATGCTTTAACCTATTCTAAAAGGAATTTTTTCACAAATAAATTCACAGTTGAAGTTAATAACAAAATTCCTGTTACGAATGTCAAAAACTCATGTTGAAAATTGCATTAAAAGTTGCGAAAAAATCAAAAATTGCGGATAAATAAACGTAATGTATTACACTGAAAATCGATACAAAGTTTTATAAAATTTACAACAAAATTTCCTATAATTAGGCTAAAATTAAAAAAAAAAAGCTTGTGTAACGAATGTCAAAAACTTGCAGCAGAGCGCAAAAGAAAAAAATAAATAACAATCGCCAATAATCGTATTGAAAATGCCATTTAAAATAACTAAATATTCAAAAATCGCGGAGGATAAATTTTAATATATTTAGCTAATTTTTTTAACGTAGAATTCCTTTCAAGAAAGTCAAACAAGTAGGTGAATGTGATATCAGATCGCACAGGAGGTTTCGTTTAATATCTCTTTCAAAAAACGTTATCCTTATTCTTACTATGTGTTATAAAGTTTAAAGCGATTGATTCTTTAGGTTTCCCAAACTTATTAAAATTTAGAAAATAACTCCTAGTCGGACGACCCTCTCCTCCCCGTGAATTTTTCCAGCAAATGAAATAACATCCTCATGCGGAAGTACCACAGTATTTGAAAAATCAATAATTAAAAAAAAAAAAAAATTGTACTGCAATTATCAAATCCTAATAATAATAATAAAATATATGGGTCATTCCACAAGAATCTGGTAACTTTAGAGGTGAATTTGACATGCACTATTTTTACCTCAAATTTCAATTATTTTTATAATATCAATGAATAATAAGTTAATTTTGTTATATTTGCAGAGCAACACTCAAATATCTGAATATTTTTGAAAAAATGGATCTTTTTTAAAAATTAGATTCTAGGGGATTGATTCAAACTTTTTATTAATAACTATTAATAATTATCCAAAGGATTAATAAAAACATTTTTAATACATATTTTTTATATTATCTTTAACTAATACATGTTTTATCACTTATTTTGATAACACCAATTAAATTTTTAAAGCTTTGAATAAAACTTTTTTAAACAAGTCATAACTTTAAAATCAAAGCAAACAGTAACAGTTTTATTAAATGTATAAGTGATTCTATTACGTTTGGTACTTGAAATAGGTATAGGTAATTTTTCCAATACCTGCTGAAACGAAATTTTATCTGTATCATTTTCATCTAATAGAAATAAGGTTTTTTTTATCATTATATTTTTTTAGTGATATCACAGCCAACTTCTCACTACTTTTTACTTACCCATCATACGTAGTATAGGGTAAGTCTTGCAATCGTTTTGAAAATCGAAAAAAAAAAAAAAAAATTCGACGGATTTACACGTTTCAGATACTGGAGATTCCGAAAAACATATTTTTAGAAAAAAAAAATTGCCGTCCGTCCGTCTGTGTGTCTGTCTGTCTGTAACCGCTCTATCTCCCGAAAAAATTGAGATAGAGACTTGAAATTTTGTATGTACTTAGTATGTAAGAATGGGACGAAGCCTATTTAATATCAGTAACCTCGATTATCCGAAATTATTTTTTTCGGACTCTCGAAAAATTCATTCTGATGAAACGTACATAAAAATTTTCGAATTTTTTTATTTTAAGGAGTGGATCTAAAAGGCAATAAAATAACACAAAAGAACGAAGTCGATCGGATTACTAGTTGCTGAGATACGTGTAATCCTGTTTTTCACATTCTTTGATTTTTCATGACCCTGTATTTCATTCAAATTTGAATTCAAAGATATATTTTAATTGGAAATGAGCCACTTCATCCGACGCAGTAATTTGCTAGTTAATATGATTATTATTTTTGGAGTTATAAGGGTGTTTCTATTATGCAATCCGGTATTACTTGAGTATTTTGGCGTTTTATATAATTTGTCGAAATCGGCTCAGCAGCACTTCATTAATAAATCATTACTATGCATATTAAAACTATTTAAATATGCGTTAAAATTTTATTTTGAAACTGCAATGCATTTTATAAATAAGTTACACATGTTTTATTTTCATATTTTATATTATGCATATGTATGATGGGTAAGTATTACGGTGGCCTCCAACGACTAGTTTACTTACCCATCATACGTAGTATAGGGTAAGTTTTGCAATCGTTTTGAAAATCTAAAATTTTTTTGACGGATTTACACGTTTTCGACACTGGAGATTTCGAAAAACATATTTTTAGAAAAAAAATTTGCCGTCCGTCTGTCCATCTGCCTGTAAACGCTCTATCTCCCGAACGAATTGAGATAGAGACTTGAAATTTTGTATGTACTTAATATGTAAATATGGGACGAAGCCTATTTAATATCAGTAACCTCGATTATCCGGAACTGTTTTTTTTCGGACTCTCGAAAAATTCGTTCTGATGAAAGGTATATAAAAATTTTCGAAATTTTTTATTTTAAGGAATGACCGTAAAAGGCAATAAAATAACACAAATTTTACATAAAAAACGAAGTTAATCGAATTATTAGTTGCCGAGATATCTGTAATCCTGTTTTCCGCATTCTTTGATTTTTTACGACCCTGTATTTCATTCAACTTTCAATGAAAAGATATATTTTAATTGGTAATGAGATGCTTAATCCGACGCAATAAACTGTTAGTTGATAAAATTATTATTTTTGGAGTTATAAGGATGTTTCTTTTTCGTAATTCAGTACTAGAGTAGTTAGGCGTGTTGTATAGTTTATCAAAAGAGATTCATCAGCAACTCATTAATACAGCATTACTATGAACAATAAAAATATAAATACACGTTTAAATTTTGTTTTGGAGTTGCAATCCATTTTATAAATAGTTTTCAAATGTATTATTTTCATATATTATATATGCATATATATGATGGGCAAGTATTACGGTGGTTCCCAACGACTAGTTTTAACATGCGAACAAATTGCGACAGTTGTACAGTTTTCGGTACTGAAAATTGTAAACTTCTAAGCATCGCACATTTTCCTTTTTTACACTGTCGTATAGGAAGAAAATCTACTTTTAAATTTCTTTGAAATCTGTATCTCAATTTGTTTTTTAGTTTTTAATACTTTTTTGTCATTGTGGCAATAGAAGTACGTCAGATAAGTCACAGATATATCTATTTTTCTCCAAAAACAACAGCCATTTTCTAAAAGATAGAAAAGGGAAAAAATTAGTTAAATATCTATATAAAAAATCTATTTAAAATATTCACATTTTTGATCTCAATCGTTCATGGACCCCTTACCAGCAACCCGTGTGTCGAATTTCGTAGCCCTGAACGCTGTGGTTTCCGAATTTTTAATGTTAAGCGCACAGATTTGAATAGTATAGATCAGTAATTAATTAATGCATAAGCAAATTTGTAAAAAAAAAAAAAAAAAAAAAAAAATGTAAAATTATTATAGAAATGATGTGATCTAGCATTCATTAATTTGTTTAATTGTCTTTTGAGTATACGTCAGTTCCCTGGGAGTTTTTCATCTGAAAAACTGCCAGGGGACTGACGTATTCACTATAAAACACAAAAAATCTACTTATTGGAACCAAGTACCATATTATTCTGTTTTAATATTAAATATAGCAATAAAAAGATGTTAAATTAAGCACACATCAATAATAATTATTTATAAATTATTAAATTATTACTTACCAGGGGACTGATAAATTGAGTGTTTGCAATCTGTTTGTCGACACAAGAATGGCAACAAACATTAAATAAAAATGGCTGATGGATAAATATCATTAGTCACTGCCATCTTTATATTATAAATAAATATGAAAAAGACAATTCAGTTATCAACAATGGATAATATCAGAAATTTTTGGAATTTAACATGCGCCAGGGGACTGATGCGCAAAGTAGGGGTACACATCGAAATATTTAAAAAAATAATAATAAATAAATAAAATAAAATAAAATTTTTGTTGTTTACCAAAAATTTAGCCTTGGGAAATTTTGTTGCCAAATAATATGCCACGACAATGGGTATTGAAATATTAAAAAAAAGAAAAAGAAAAAGAAAAAAAAAAACTTTTGTTGTTTACACAAAATTTAGCTTTGAGAAATTTTATTAGAAAACTTGGTTTTTCCAGCTTGACCTTGACATTATTATAAACAATTGAAAAAGAAATCTTCTACCCGATTTTTGGAGATGTAAAATGTTTATTTTCCCTGGACTGCATACAACAACCGTAAAATCTTTGAAAATGAAATCTCTATATACGGATTCAGGGATGATGCCAAAATACATGTTTTGCATGGGTGCAACAAAGGAAGTTTTTGGTCCTGAAACATATAATTTACTACTACCAATATATAAAGTATTCTTTTAAACAAGGCTGTGGCAACAAGTTTCGAGATATTAAGAAAAAAAAGAAAGAAAGAAAGGTACTTTTTGGGGGAGAGGGGAGAGGTTGGCCATCAAAAATTTTCCTCAAGAATTTATTGGAAAAAAAATTTCCCATGTTAGTATCAATATAAATAAGTAAAAAAGTAAACTCTTCTGCCGTTTTTTTTTTTTTTTTTTTTTTTTTTTTTTTTTTTTTTTTTTTTTTAAAGATAGCCGCATTTTTATGGTATAAATTCCCCTTTGACAGAAAAGTCTGCCAAAGTTAGTGTTTTGAACTGAATTTCAAGACGCAACAGCGCCGGAGAAGAATAAACTGCCGCCCTGAGACAAAAATTTCGTGTAACTCAAGATATAATTTATATATTGGAAAATGAAAAAAAAAAAAAAAATCCGATTACACAGCATCTTAATAATCATCCTTGCAAGTATCATGCTTTTAAGTTTAAAAATGAGCAAGGAATTTTCACGTTAGATTGTTTTTCTTTTGAGAATGAATTTTATATTTGTCTACAGAATTAAGAAAGGTTATTTACAAAGCCTAAAAACTAACAATAATAATAATAGTAGGCAGCAATATATTTTTGCTCATTTTATATACTTTGTATTATAAAATTAACTTATAGCAAGTATAATTTTCCCTCATTGAATTTAAATTTAGTTTAAAAAAGTCATTTACAGTTAAAAAGTAAAAATTTATCATTTTTTATGCTAGAAGTGTTGCAATTATCTTATGATTTAATATCTAATATTATTATTTTTTCATTTTTTTTTTTCCAAGAGAAATTTTATGACACAAATGTCAACGTGCATAACCATTTTGCTAAAATGTAGAACAATGAATTTCACATTTGTCTACAGAATTAATAAAGTTGTTTACAAAGCCTAAAAATTAACAACAACAATAATAATAATAATAATAATAACATAATCAAAATCAAGAAAATGTATTTTTTCTTTTAAATTTGTACTTGCAAAGGCTTTAATTTTTTTTAAAGTTCAATGTTTAGAAATAAATTATTATATTTCTATGTAGAGGGTAAAATTTATATTAAAATAACCCGTATTTTATTTTTAAATACTTAATTTTCATAACTTAATTTTCAAATGTCTCTTGTCTTCTTTTTTCTTTTTTTTTATATTGGGTGCACACCAATTTTATTTTTAATCCGCTTACATCCTAAATAAACATTAATGTTTAGTTGAATACTGCATTTTCAGCACAAAAATAAACCAATGTCAAAAATCACTTTCCATGCATTTCCTTGCTGATTTCATAATTCAATTAATGCAATCAATTCAATTTTTGCAATGCAATCCATTGATTCAAAATATGAAAAGAATCATTCAAAGTTTAATTAACTTATTAATCCTTTTAAAAAGTTTAACTTTTCGTACAAAATTTGATCCATTGAACTGAAAAACGACTAAATAAATATACTGAAAACCTCGACTTTTTTTATCTCTCACAAGTTACTAGAATTACACTAAACTTTACTGTAGGAAAACCATTCTACGCTTATCAGCTAGAGGGAGGGAGAAATAGGGTGGGAGTAGTCCCCCCCTTGATGGGAAGAGTAAGGGACCATCTCTACCTCTCTCTTGCAAAACGTCAATCATGGGGTTTGCCGGAATAAGCAACATTTTGCGTCATTTCTTGTACGGCTTGTCCAAATAAAAGAGCTTTTTTTAAAAACAAAAGGACTTTTTGAACAATATTTTATATAATAAGGTATAAAATATATCCCTTATTGAATTTATTAAAAAATTAATGATAATATATAAAAAAGTAAATACATAAAAACGATAAAACAATCCTTTTTTAATCCACACGGAAAACCTAATAGAACCCGTATCTCCACCTGTTGGTGTCTATTGGAAACATGGAAAAAATTTTAATTTAAATTTAAAAAAAAAAAGCGGTGATATATTTTATCCAAAAAATTATACCACTTTTAAGAAACGAGTCTTATCTTTTACCAAAAAAAATTTTAAATCAATCACTGCAATAGCAAATGAGTTATAGTGATTTTTAGAATGTATCATAAGCAGTATATGAGAAGGTAATACTGATGGTTACCCTTAAACCCTTAAAACTATTCAGGGATTCACTTTATCAGGAAAAACCTATATCCAAAAGTTGAAATACGTTGGATAATTGTGAAAAAAAAATCTTATAAAGAGTGGGGGATTAATCGCCCGCTTTCCCTTATTTAATTAGCAAAAGAACCCCATAATTAATCAGAGATACGCCTTCTTATAATGAATATACATCGAAAATTTGAAGCAAATCGAATAATTCTGCGCAAAAAGCCATTTATTTAATTTAAGGGTGTATTTCGATTCAAACTGCCTATTTTCCGATTTATTTTTAACTTCATTTTTACTCTCATATGCATCAAACTGGCAAACTGTCTTATTTAGAAAGTACACAAGGTGCCCTAATTGTCAATTCTTTGATAAATGCAGAAAATATTGCGAAAAAAGCAATCAAAAACGGCAATTTGAACAGATTTTCCCCTGGCGGGAGATCTGTGAATGAAAAAAAAGGGTCATACTGAGAAGATAATTGTTTATAAATCAAATTCTAAAGAATTGAGCGTAAAAATACAGCACATGGCACCTTGTACATCTCTTCAAAAATATCCTCAACAAGTTTCATGTTTCTGCTTTTGAAAATGTGTCTGAAATTGAATCGGAAAATTTCGAGCTGTTGAAGGTGGAAAAGCGTTTTTTTTAATACACCCTTAAGGGGGTTTATCCCCCATTCTCCCTCTATACATAGCCATTAAACCCTTAAAACTATTCAGGAATTTACTTTATGAGAAAGATCCTACATCCAAAATTTGAAATAAATCGGATAAGTGTGCATAATTTTTTTAAAATCTAATTTAAGGCCGGGGGTAGTAATCACCCGCCCCCTTTTTAATTAGCAAAAGAACCCCATAAATAATCAGAAATACGTCTTATCAAAATTAACCCATGTCCAAAATTCGAAGCAAATTGGATAATTATCCGTAAAAAGCCATTAATTTAAGAAAGGTTATCCCCCGTTCCCCTTCTATACTTAACCATTAAACTCCTAAAACTCTTCAGGCACTTTATACTATATATAAGCCTTATCGAAAAGAACCTATATGCAAATTTGACACAAGTTGGATAATTCTGCATAAAAACCCATTCATCTAATTGAGGACGGATGGGGGGGGGGGTAATCGTCCCTTCCCAAAACTAATCAGGCAAGTGTCTTTTCAGTATGAACGTATATCCAAAAATTGAACCAAAATAGTTAATTCAGCATGAAAAACTCATTCACCTAAATTATGAGCCCCCCCCCCCCAGATCCCCCTTTCATACTTAACCAATGAATCCCCAAAATCAATAATAAATCCCCAAAAACAATCCTTGTCACTTTTTTTTCGTGTCACTTTTTTCCGTGTCACTTTTTTTCCGATAACTTTTTTTTCCGGTCACTTTTTTTTCCATTTACCGTGTATTTTATGATAAAAATCTAATAAATGGAGTCATTATGGATCAATACATTTCAATACATCAATATATGTTTTAATTTTTCTCATAAAATAACATTATGTGAGATCTGGACAAAATTATAAACTCAAAGTTATAAATTTCTATGCTCTGGTATTTTTTATCTAAACAATAAATGTGTTTTGTGATAAGAAACTAATTCAATGAAATTATTTTTCACATTGGTATTAATGCAAAAGATATTTATTCATATTTTCAATTATTTCCATTATTTTATTAAAAATTATTTATCATCTGCTTTTGAATTATTTTTAGAATACTTTTGTTTTCTTAAAATACATCTTGTTTATCGTGTGCCATTACATGTTATTCTTAGAACAGTTAAAATCAACAATCTTTCTAATGCCTCGAGGAAAGGTTCTCACAGAGGTACAAGTTTGTAAAAATATGGCATTTAGAGCTTCTGGAAAAACGCAACGCCAAATTGTTTTGCTAATTAAATGTTCACAAAAAGAAGTACAAAATTTTTTAAAGAATACGTCAGTGTATAGAAAGAAAAACGGAGTGGTCCGACGTCCAAAGATAATAGACAGAAATCGAAGACCTATCTTACGAACAACATCTAGTACTGGAGCTTCTTCTAGCCAAATTGTAAATACTTTAAAGCTAAATGTAAACTCTTGAACTGTCAAACTAATTCTCCAACGAGTGCCAGATGTGAAATGGAAGAAAATGAAAGCTAAGCCAAAACCTGAGCCCTATCACATGAAAGCCAGGCTTCACTTTGCACAACAGCACATGTCATGGACAACATAGTGGAGCACAGTCCTCTGGTCAGATGAAAAGAAGTTTGATTTAGATAATCCAGATTTCATAAGATACTACTGGCACAATATCAAACATGAAGAGAGGCATATTTTTAGTTGAAACCTTGGTGGAATACCCGTGATGGTGTGGGTTGGCTTTTCTCAGAATGGTAAAACTGCTCTTGCTTTTCTTAATGGAAAACAAAAAGCAGAAGACTACCAGTTAATGCTGGAAGATAATCTTTCGCCATATGGACCGTTGATCGCTGGAGTAATCTGAGTATTTCAGCAAGATAATGCAACAATACACTCTTCAAAAAGTACGAAAGAATGGTTGCAGCGCTGGTCCGTAAATGTCTTGAATTGGCCAGCCCTTATTTAAACTGCACTGAAAATTACTGGAGTGCAATGGTTCAAATATTTTATCGCGAAGGACGTCAATATCAAAACACAAATGATTTAAAGATGGCTATATTTTCAGCCTACCAGTTTTCCATAGGGCAGTTGGAAAAACTTGTTCAATCTATGCCGAGTCGCATATTCGAAATCATTCACAAAAATGGCTGTTCAACAAATTTTTGAATGTATGCATTAATATTTTGCACCAGCACCAGGATTCAAAAGTACGTTCATTTCTTAAACTCCATAATTTTATGTTTTTAGTTTACACATGTACTATATTTATATTACTCATATTTTTTGAAAAAAATTACAAAAATACATTGATGTATTCAAATATATTCATCCCTAATAACTCCATTTATCAGTTTATGATCATAAAATATATTTTCATTTATTTATATCAAAAATACCAGAGTGTAGAAATTCATATCTTTGAGTTTATAATTTTGTCCAAGTCTCATCTAACGTTATTTTATGAGAAAAATTAAAACATATATTGATGTATTGAAATGGATTGATCCATAATGACTCCATTTATTAGATTTTTATCATAAAATACTCTTATTACATCGAATATGCCAGAATATAGAAATTCATAATTTTGAGTTTATATTTTTGTCCAGGTCTCACATAATGTTATTTTTTAAAGTTATTTATCTTCTTATTTAAATTACTTACTCCATTTTATTTATTATTTTAATTTTAGATGACTTATTATAAATATTCATCATTATTTTATTAAGTAAAGTTAAGCTTATTTATATTATGATGTAAATAAATTTAAAATTTTCCGAGTTTATAATTTTGTCCAGGAGTGTATAAGATTATTTTATCCTTTGGTGAGTTCAATGAAGAATTCCGAAAATAATTAAGACATTAACCAATATTGAAAAAAGTATCTATTCATGTTTCGTAAAATTGGCACATCGCTGGTATGTGTCTAAATTTTGAAAATTGAAATAAATAACAGAAAATGTAGAAAATTTTGATTTTTTTTCACTTGAAAAAAGTTTATATACGAATATATTACACTAAAAATAAATGTATTCTTTGTTTACAGATTTAGCTCAAAAATACCTGATCTTAAAATGATTTGACACAAAAGTGTTTTTTTTTTTTTTTTTTTTTTCAGTAATATTTGCATTCGCTTTAAAAACAACATTCATGATGGTAATGCTTTCAAGTAAAAAAATACTTTTTAAATTGCTTTTCCCAATCAATTGGCAATTGTGGTAACTCAGCCACTAGGTTTTGTAAAATTTAAAAACAGGGAAAATTAGAAAGAAGTTTGTATAAAAACATGCATTTATTGTTATACAACGAAGTTAAATAGATACATACATAGAGATATTGATAAAAACGCCTGAAACTAAATTGGAATGAAAGCTAGTTAATTAAAGTATATATCGGCTGCATTTATACAATTCTGTAGAATCTTTTTACTCACTGTTAAACACAAATAACTAATTTACGGACACTTAAGAAGTAAAGTCAGTGACTTTTTTTCTAACGAAGAAAACTGAATCGACTAAGTAACTTGTTTTTTGTCATCATTGACTCAGATTTATGTGATTTGGTCAACGCTTTATGGAGCTGAATCTAGCAGATGTCACCACACTTAATTTACATGAATACTTAACAAGTGATTGTATTCATTGTTATTAATTAAATCCGCCTATTTCGAAATGCCGCTAAACCGAACTGTGGTCAGTTGCAATTAATTCGGAATAGAGGGACTCTACTGTATCGTATACATCTATATGATAAAATACATTTGAAAATTATTTAAAAACCATTAAAAAAATCATTAACTGGAATTACAGTTTTCAAACAAATTTCATTCGAAAGTATATTTTTTTCTGTTCCATGATGTAAAAATTTAAGTTATGCGAGTTTTAGGAGGGATGTGGGAGTAATAGCGAATTAGAGGTCTGCACGGACCGGAATTTCCAGGCCCGGTATAAAGGTCAAAAGTACATTTTTATATTTCTAGGCCCGGCCCGAAATGTAAAAATATCCCTAGCCTGGTCGATTTGGCCCGACAAAATTTCTATTATTTCGAAAAAAAAAAAAATCAGATTTTTATAATATAATTAAGATTTTTTTAAAAGAATCTATACATATAATAAAACAGTAGGACCCGGTGTGTCTGTACATTGAAGATAATTGACAAAAATGGAGTCAGGGCGATAAAAGAAAACCAATGAAACACAAAAAAAATTTTTTTGAATTTTTTGTCTGTCTGTCTGTCTGTCTGTCTGTCTGTCTGTTTGTTCGAGGTTATCTTCGTAACTACTGAATGGATTTTTATGCGGTTTTCACTAATGAAGAATGCACACTCCCGGGCAGTGTATAGGCTTTGTTTCATCAAAATCGGACAACAGACAAAAAAGTAACAAAAAGAAACAAAAGAAACTATTAGATGCGCTGCTCACGTTTTTTAGTACATAACGTTTTTTAGTACATATAAAATCCAATAGATGTCACTGTGCGATTTTAAAACGCGCTATCGTTATGTTTTCGCCAGTCTACTTAAGTATGAGAAAGTTTCAAGCTGGCTGTCGTTCCATGTGGTTTAGTCGGTAGAACGTCAGTGCGCCATACTGATGGCCCGGGTTCGATTCCCAGCATGGAATTTTTTTTCACTATGTTGGCATTAACGCCTATAAGCAATTAAAAGAATTTGAAATATTGTATTCAAGGCGAATTTTCTCTCTGGGAAAATTTCCTTGCATTAATATGTCAGTGTAATATTTTTTTCGATTTAATTTTTTTTTTCGAAACTTTGTTTTTCTTAAAAAATTACAGTAAATATTTGATACTAGCGGCCTTCGCCCGCTACGCTGGTCGGTTTATCTAAAGAAATCTTGAAGAAGTAGTTAGATAAGGTTCAGACATACATTAAAAAAAAAAAAAGCAAGTCGATCATTCAAAAAACGTTGGGAAATATCAAATATTTACTGTAATTTTTTAAGAAAAACAAAGTTTCGAAAAAAAAATTAAATCGAAAAAAAAATTACACTGACATATTAATGCAAGGAAATTTTCCCAGAGAGAAAATTCGCCTTGAATACAATATTTCAAATTCTTTTAATTGCTTATAGGCGTTAATGCCAACATAGTGAAAAAAAATTCCATGCTGGGAATCGAACCCGGGCCATCAGTATGGCGCACTGACGTTCTACCGACTAAACCACATGGAACGACAGCCAGCTTGAAACTTTCTCATACTTAAGTAGACTGGCGAAAACATAACGATAGCGCGTTTTAAAATCGCACAGTGACATCTATTGGATTTTATATGTACTAAAAAAAGTTATGTACTAAAAAACGTGAGCAGCGCACCTAATAGTTTCTTTTGTTTCTTTTTGTTACTTTTTTGTCTGTTGTCCGATTTTGATGAAACAAAGCCTATACACTGCCCGGGATTCTTCATTAGTGAAAACCGCATAAAAATCCATTCAGTAGTTACGAAGATAACCTCGAACAAACAGACAGACAGACAGACAGACAAAAAATTCAAAATTTTTTTTTTTGTGTTTCATTGGTTTTCTTTTATCGCCCTGACTCCATTTTTGTCAATTATCTTCAATGTACAGACACACCGGGTCCTACTGTTTTATTATATGTATAGATTTCCCAACGTTTTTTGAATGATCGACTTGCTTTTTTTTTTTTTTAATGTATGTCTGAACCTTATCTAACTACTTCTTCAAGATTTCTTTAGATAAACCGACCAGCGTAGCGGGCGAAGGCCGCTAGTATTGCATACATTTTTATGGGATAATTTTAGAGTACATTTTTTTTAAATGCATACATAACAGCAATATTAATGATTACTTAGATTCTTAGACTTTCAACATTCAAATAAAAATTCATTAAAAAATTAATATGATTTAGAAGTAAAAAAAAAAAAAAAAGTTAAAAACATCATAACTTTTGAAGCTGTATAGTAAAAAAGTAGATTTATGAAATAATTCTCAATTTGAGATTTTCTCAAATACTAAGGAGCTACTTTCTTATACATTTCTGATTTCTTTTCAGAAACTATTAAGATTAGCAGGTGATATTATTCAGAAACTGTAATTGAATGTCGCTATTCATTTTTTGATACAAGAAATTTAAGAAAATAATTTCAAAGTTAGTATTTGAATCGAATTTCCGGAAGCGACAGAATGAGAAGGGAGAAAAGTCTACAAGAATGTGACAAGAATCTCTAATTTCTCAAGAAGTATGTACACATCTTATTTACAAAAAATGGAAAACACTATTCGATTCCAAACGGCTTCAATAGACAATAAAATAATATAAATTTCAATATCAATGTTATCGCCTTAGATTTATGTGGGGAGAAATTTTGTATTTATTGCTATGATACTACAATAATAATTTTATTATTATTATTATTTTCTAATTTAGTCGTAGAAATGCTCTGATCCAAAAAAAGGCCAAATATTTTTTTAAAATTTATAAGTAGGGAATTTATTTATTTATTTTTTACAGTATAATAATAGTGTTGGAATTCAGATGCAATTCTCCGGAAGGGATTTCTGTGGTTCCAAAAGGGACATTATAAAGTTTTGGAAAGGGGGGAGGGGTATACTTTTTGATCAATGAAAATGAAAAGCTCAAATCTTTCGGGGGGACAATGTTCCGTGAAATGTCCCCTCCCCCGAGCTGAATTCAACAGTGACTTAAAAGCCATAGAACAGCTTGCCCGAGATTCTATGTACGTCATAGTCAGAGAGCCATTACTATCGTAAATTACTCATTTTCAAAACTGTATTTTTATCCTTAAAATATTTATTCATCGCTCTACCATATACAAAAAATTTATTTCTTCAATTTTGATCGATTCTACTTCTTAACATTTCGATTTCGCTGCGTAGTTGCAAAGCCCTCATGTTTAGATTTTGCAAAGAATCCATGTATTTGAAGTCAACGTGCCACAGACCTTGGGATGTTCACGTGTTACAACCAATTTTAGATCTCTCCCGTTCCCGAAACATTTTTCTCAGCGGTTGTGTTTTGGCTGCCAACTTGGAAAGCACGTGCAAACGGACTTCATATTTTGAGACTCCTTCTTCGGGCTCTCTGAGAAAGTTTACATTAACATTTCAAAATCTAATAAAGAAAAAAAAAAAGAGTTTCAGTTTTAGAAAGCATATTTTCTGATGGCGTCGCTTCCTTTTTAGGTACGTTCATAGTTACATAAATGCGTAGCGATTCTAAGAAAAAAAGTGACAGAAAAAACAAGAGCAGAGAAAAGTGACATATTCCTATTATTTATTCTATTAATATCTGAAGATACTAATCACACTGATCAGAACATACAAAATACACTCTTTGTTACTCTTTTAATTTTTAGTACTTATTTATCGACAAGTTTAATATTTATCAAATCCTTGCCACTTTTTTTAGGATTTTTTTCCTTGTCACCTTTTTTCCGCGTCCTGTTTTTTTTTTTTTTTTTTTTTTTTTTTTTTCTGTCACTTTTTTCCCATATACCTATGTAGCACCTACAGTCATCATTCAGTCCGTCCGTTAGTCCGTCAGTCTCAGTCTGTCCGTCCGCATATAACAACGGAAAAAAACTCCCCAATCGAATCGTTTGACATTTAAAATGTATAATTGTTGCATAATCTTTCGAGTTATTTTAAATTTTATAAAAATCGGATCTATAGTTTAATTAAAGGGACAATCAAAAGATTTCCGCCACATTACAGCCAGTAGATAAAAGTAGCTTCAAGTACATTTTAATGATGTTACACTCTTTCGAACATAATAAAATTGATATGCATTTGTGAAGCATATACTAAAATATATCCTTTGTACAATTCGTTGGCGCGAAGAATATTTGTTATTAATTTACAGAGCTGCATATAAATATTTCAAAGGAATTCCCCCATAATGGAATAGGGGGTAACATTGTTTGGGGCGCATTATTCATATACGTTGCTGGGGTTTACTACAAGTTACTTTGTGTATAATAGAAAGATGATAGTTATTTACAGTGAAACATAAAGGTTTCGGATAAAATGTTGCATCCGAAGTATTGTATACTATTACAACATTTACCACGATCTGAATATTTTTAAAATTTCAGTAGAGTATGAACGCACCTTATTTGCTAAGTTTCACGTGTGATTTCCGACTTGTTTCCTTTTTCTCTGCTCATTACTTGATGCAATATGTAGAGAAATATTACAGGGCGCTGCACAGGCCCGTAGCTAAGGGGGCGCTATGGGCGGCTCAGTCCCCCCTAAAATATATTGAGCCCCCCCCCCCCCTGGAAAAGATTCCAAGGTCACTCAATGAGTTTCTGTTCCGAAAATTAAAATGAAATTCTGTTCAAAAATCTAATTTAGTTTTGAGACCCTTTCACAGTTTTGCAGAGTTACTAAATTGTATATAAAATAAGCGTTTCAACACTCCATCATTTTATATGTACATATGAAGATAACACGATGTTTAATTTTACACCAGTTATACACTCAAAATTTTCATCATCCTATACTTTTCTCAGCATAAAATGAAGTTATTACAACGGTTTAATAAGAAACATAGTATCTACAATGTGAATGTGCATTAATATATCTTTCAGCGTCAAAGAAAGAGAAAAGAAATTATGACCCCCCCCCCCCTATATTCTCTTGAGCCTCCCTATGGTTTATTTCTTGCTACAGCCCTGGCGCTGCATCCCCGTGTACATCACAAATCACTGCCCCCTTTTTAACTACCCAGTTAACAAGAGTAATATGTATGATTAGGGTATATCTATATAACATTATATTAACTTATATAACGTTATCAATTTTTTCGCAATTTTGTATTCCCTCCGCCCTTTATGATATCGTATATTATCATTCCTGGAAACCCTCTACCCCCTAAAAATATCGTTTTCAGTTCCTAAAAAATCTTTTCATTTTTACACTTTTTTTCTTAGCTTTCTTTTCTTACGTTTGCATTTATATACAGACTGGCTAAAATATCCGGCGTTTCCCGGTATAAAATAAACTATAAAAAAAAATAATCGAAGTGTTGTGGACATAAATAAAATGGAAGCGCAATATAAAAATGGATACATTTGTATAAACTCAATGTGCAAACTCATCATATGGCATTATATATTCACTTGCTGACGTCCATTATATTTCTAATATGGCATAATATTAATATTTTTTTTTAAATGTTTTAAACTATTTATTTCGTTTTCATTTTTCTGGGGAAAATCTTGCAGTAGAATACTTATGACGTAATATTCACTTATTATTAAATTCATCAAATTACTTATTTCATTTTCCTCGTGGAAGTCTTGCAGTAGAAAATTAATTGCTGAGGTAAGAATTTTACTATGGATTTTTAATTGTTGTAATCTGCTATAACGAACAAGTCAAAAAATGCACGTCAAGCGCAGCAAATGAGGCAGAAAATGAAAAAAAAAAAAAAACATTAAGATCTTGGTGTAATAGTATACAGTATTTCGGATGCAGCACAGTAGCCTATAACTTTTGTGTGTTCCTGTAAATACTATCTGCTTACTATTATACAGGAAGTAACTCATAGTTATCCTCAGTAACGTATATCAATTTCAAAAAATGTTAAATAGTTTAATGCAATTGAAACGCGTCCGAAGCAATGTATGGAATGGAATGTTGTATTATGTAATGGAATACTTTTGTGTGGCCTTGTAAAAGAATATCAATTATTCTTTGTACAACAGATAGTACAGAATGTACATTATAGTATATACTTCATAGATGCATTTCAATTTTATTATGTTTGAAAAAGTGTATCACCATAAAAATGCATTTGAAACTATTTTTCTCATTGACCATAATGTAACGGAATACTTTGATTGTCTCTGTAGTTGATCTATGCATCCGATTTTCATAAAATTTGAAATGAGTCGACAAAATTATGTAATAATTATATATTTTAAATTTCAAACGATTCGGTTGGGTAGTTTTTCCGTTGTTATATGTGGACAGACGGACGGACTGAATGACAACTATAGGTGCTACGTATTTACATTACTATGAACGCACCTAAAAATGCTTACATTTAATAGGAAATTGTTGTTAAATTGGAGGTTTTTTTTTTTTTAAATTAACAACAAATTATTTCGATTCCGGATTATTCTATGATTGAGTCAAAGTGGAATAAATTTTGCTGTTCTTCATTTTGAAACACCAAACATAAGAGACCTAATTGATGACTTTATCACAGTAACAGAACTTTATTGTGTTTTTCTGCTTACATGTACGATTAAAGTTTACTCCTAATAATTTCTGCAACTGAGTTTTATGGAAATAGTATTTTGTTAACTTTAGATTAAATATCGTTTGTATAAGAGTTAGATTTACCAATGTAAGATGCATTTTTTATTGTAACTAATTTTTATAGGTTTATTGTAAATCATGAAATAGTTCCATCTTAAACATTTTCTATCGTCGAAATTCGACGGGTTCTACTTTGTATTTTTAATTTCAGATGCATGCCACCTACATCTCCCTCTTTTCTCCAACCGGGATTCCATCTGAGAATCACAAGTATCTGATTTCAACGGTATACGATGCTTTGCGGTAGCACATTTTCAGAATAGGGAGTGATAAAAAAAACTTCAATTTTAATTTCTATTTTTCGGGGGATTATGTTCCCTGTTTCCCTTACGCTTCTTCTATACCATCCTTCATTTTTCTCTGTTAGTGAGTCATAAAGGGCTGAATGAGATCAAAATGGATTAATCTCGTTTCAGTGTTCGAATCAGTGCAACACTCTTTTAGCTATCCAGAAGTCATTGAAACTTTTTATATTCTTTTATCTATATATGTTATAAATGATAAGCGTGTCTGTGCGTAACGCTGGCGTCATTTTCAGAATGGTAACAATAAGTTGTAAATTTTCGTTTTTACTGCATTTTTAAAATTTAAAAAAAAAATTAAGAATCGCGCATTTTTACATCGTCGAATAGAGAAAAATGTGTACTTCCAAATGCACTTTGTTTGAAAATTATATCGAAATTTGTTTGAAAACTGTATCATTCTTTAATACATTTTATAGCTTAAAAAATAATTTTCAAGCGAAATTTATTTATTCATTTATTTATTTTTCAAATTCTTAAATTCGTTTGAATTTAAATTAATACAAAAAAAATTATAAAACATCCATTAATCAATATCTAAAACGATAAAATATAAATGAAACACAAATTTAACATATGGTATCGAATTTCGTGCTTAAATCATTTAAACGAACCGAATTAAAAATTCTGATTATAAATAGTTATCTTTGGAGATTTCTTTGGTTGTTAAATCCTTTCGTGAGCCAAATAGGAAAATATCGCTTTTAATACATTTCAAATCTTTATTTGAAAGAATTGTTTCCCTTTTTTCATATAAATATGATTTTTTATATTGTTAAAGGGCATTCTAAAAAAATATTAATAATAGGTATCTATTAGAGTTAATAATTAATAATAATGTAAAAAAGGAGATCCATGCAAGGAATTTTCCCCTCAATCTTTGAGAATGTTTATAGATTCGTTTTTCGATTAACTACATAAATTATTGTTATTAAACAACCCGTTTAACGATGTATGAATGCACTATATCAAAAGCTACCGCAGAATCAAAAATAAAATAATGATATCAGAAATAAGACATATGATAGATGGCTTTCGTCTATTTTCTATTACGCGGGAAACTTGGGTTTATCCCCAAGTCTTTTTAAAGGGCTTTGTATATCAAAAAGTTACAAAATTAGAAATTTTGAAAAGTTAACTTATAAAGATATTCTGCTTGCCATAATTTCGGTATAAATTGTTTAAAATGATGGTATTTTGGATACATCATAATATTTGGGTTATAGGGAAACTTACCTTATAAATAAACATTATAAAATTTCATAAAGTGAAATTTTGAAATTTCGACTTTTGAAAATATTCAGAAATTACTGCTTTAAGTGTAGTTAGTAACGAAATAGTAAACTATTATTTATTGATTTATTTATTTTTTGTGATCGATTGTAGACCGGCTCTTTATGTCGCTGTACAGCAGTCCTACAAGGTTTTGGATCTCCTTTCTAAATCCGAAAATTTTGCTTACAATCTGTTTATATATTCAGAATTTTCTTCTGAACAATCGGGTTCCATAAATCCACTCGAAAAAATCGAAACTCAACCCGAATCCAAAACATTTAAAGTCAATTAGACACTCAATCAAAAAATTAACAATTAAGCCGATTGATAAAAAATTTGTGATTCTACTCAAATATATATTTATTTATTTATTTTAAGTATTTTGTTGGATTAAGAAATATAAAAATATAATATTTTATCAATAGAAATATGGAACTACTTCCGAATTGAACCCCCTCCCCTTCCCCTCAAGAAAGATAAAAAGGTGCAAAGGCAAAATCAACCATTTAAAAATGTTTTCAACCAACAATACTTTTGAGATAAGATAAAATAAAATATCCATAACTCATTCTAAACTGTATTACTACTAAATGAATTTTATAACAAGTTATTTTAAAGGTACTTTAAAGAGCCGTCGGAACATAAAGGGTTGAATTTTGAATATATACATTCAGATAATACATCGATGCATTAAGTTCTATAGAACTTACTTGAGAATCTAAATATAACATCAAAATTACGTTTTATTTGAATTGTATTTGTATTAAACTTTAAAGCAACCGCAATGTACAGACCGACTCTAAACTTATTTTTCCATTATAACTTTAAACAAGGTGTAATTGTCAATCAAATAGTAGTTTTCGTTTTTATATGCGTCGATTTGCTGATGAATTAATAGGGCGAGTAAATAAATTGCAAGTTTTTTACAGTTTTTTTTTTCTTTCTTTTTATTGACTGTAGATTGTAGTTATCTGAATTAACAATATCTTAATTCATTTAAATAAGGAATTTCTCGGATATCTCAAAGAAATCTGGAAAAACTAGTGAAAATAAGTAATAAAATGTATATTGAACTTGAGATTAAAAAAATTAAATGCCACTTTTTTTATTGCGCTTATTAGGCCAATTTTGTGTATTTATTTATTTATTTATTTATTTTATTTTTATTTTTTTTTCTAAACTAAAGTAGGAAAATATTTTATTATATTGTTAAAGGATCTTAAAAGAAAATTTTAATATGTTTAAAAACACCCATTTCTTTGGCTTCCTCAGACCTGAGACAAATATTGTGAGGGACCACAAAAACTAGTTTAAAATTATTATTAAATATATCTAAAGTCTATGTGTATATCGATGCGTATGATATGCATGCATTTATTAAAATAGTCTGAAAGTAATTTTAATAATTTTGGTAGGACTTAAATTAATTAAAAGGATGTTCTTTAGTGTCTCCTACAGGAGCCATCAGGATTGAGGAGGTTGGGGGTTGTGCAAATATAACTTATCAACTTTTTTGTTAATTTTGGACCCCTTCCCCCCTTCTGACGCGCTGTTACACGCTGTCATCCCCCCCGGTAATTATATCATTATCAAAATGTAAGAAAAAAAATAATAATAATAATAATAATAATAATAATAATTTCTAGATTTTTTTTTTTTTTTTTTTTTTTTTTTTTTTTTTTAAGTGATATACAAAATTGGTTACATTTATTTTTTGTTTAATTTTTATGATTCGAATGAGAAGAATTCAAGAAAATACCATTTTGCATATGAAATAACTTTACATCAAATAACACTTATAAGAAATAGTTACTAATTAAAAATATTTTATATATATATATATATATGAGGACCCCAGAAGCCAAGGGGTACAAGTGACAAAATTTCGATTTGGAGTAAATTGAGTTTAAAGATAATTGATGTTAAATTGGAACATCAATAACAATTGAGTGGATTGAAATAGGAAATTTTTGCTTGTTGCATTCTGGTCTTTGAACTGTTATTTCAATAACTGTTAAAAAATAAAGTACAATTTTCTTTAAATGTATAATTAATCAATATTGTTTGTTTTTCGAAAAAAGTGGTTTGCCTCTATAACTCAACAAATAATGAGAAAATTACTTATATTTCTTTACATGAAATGAAAAAAGCATATTTTTAGGTCGTCTGTGTATATAGTTTTTTTTTTTTTTTTCAATTTTGTCACTTATACCCCTTGGCTTCTGGGGTCCTCATATATTTATTTATTTATTTATTTATTTATTTTTTGTTACAAAATTCTTTCAATAGAAATAAAGTCTCGTTGTACTTGGCCTGAACGAAGGAGAGGTGGGGGAAGATAGAAATTCTTATCAACAAAACAAGTGGACAACATTCCTTTTCTTTCTCTTTTATTTATTAGTAAATACAAGCTTTATTTCAAATATACTTAGCACATTGTTTCTAGAACCGTGATTATATATGTATACACATATGAAGAAAAATATTAATGTCAAACATTGGATATTCCGTATTTTAGAATTAAATAATTTGATAGTGATTTAGTGATTTTAATAATAACGTTGTATTTTCATAAAAAAAATATATAACAGGCTAAAAAAAGATACCATGCTATTTTGTACCAAAGACCACGTTACAAATATAAAGAGAAAAATTTTATTGAATCAAAAATGATATCAATATCAAAAGACAAAACCTTTCTTCTCCAAGAGAAATTTTACGATGTCATATGCCAGGCTCTCCCTCCCCCCTCCCCCCTCCTAAAATGATAACGTTATATTTGCGCAGTTCCTTATAACCTTTATTAGCCTCTACTTATTTCACTAAATGATATATAACACCTCGCAGTATTTATTGATTTACACTAAAAAAGTGAAAACCAAATTTTAAAGAAAAATCTCAAAACTGCGTTGCAAAATTAGGTTTGATTTTATAGTAAAATTCGATTTGGCAGAAATTTAGAAACAAACAAAAAAAGTCCTATTTGTTAGGCACTTCCACACACTTTATTTACTTGATGATTCTGAAGCTGCAATTTCCAATGAAAAGTTGGATGAAATCCAATTTCTGAGTTAGTTATTTTCTTAAATACAGTTGCCAAGTTTTTCTTCAGTTGCAGAACAGAAGCGTCTAATGGATATAAAAATGTAATTAGACAAGAAGTGTGTTCGTGAAATTGCTTGAGACTCGGAATTTTTTTCAAAATAAGCTCATTATTTGTATCGCTAAAATTTTGCTGAGTGCGTTTAAAATGCATTTGATTTTTAAGATTACATGCTTATCATTCTGACATACTTTAGATTTAATTTGTTATTCAAAAAACTTATAATTGTAAAGGATTTTCTATCATTAAAATATTTTATTTATTTCTATTTATTTTTAGCCATTTGTGTGTTTAGTTAGTGCATAATTAAGGCTAGTAAGGCAAAAAAGCGGGAAAATCGGTTTTAAATCCAGACATATTGTAATGGAAAATCTTGGGTAATTACGGTATCTTGCAGATTTAATATCGACTATTACAAGTTATCATCAATGCCGTGAAAAGTAGATCGATAAAAAGATAAATATGCAGCCAGGTTCTTTAAAGTAAAGTTTTATTTTCACCCTTTCGAGAGAGTAGGACGCTCAACTTAAACTATTGGTGGTTACAGCAGAGCCGGGCCAAAAGAAAAAGTGACAGTGTGACCGTTCTTTTAGTCAGAACCAAGATAACATCAGTTGTCAGATATCGCCAAAGGTTACAATGTTTGGCATGTATATGATATTTGGCCAAAATATACGTGCAATATTTTTCTTCTGAGAGAGAGATTTTTGTACTTAGCATATTAACAAGATAATCGCTAATTGGCGAAAAAAAGAGTTTAAACCTTGATATTGGAATTTGAAAAAGCAAAGGAATTTTGTGGGATAGGCTTTGGGGCTCATGAAGCGGTCTAACATTTGCGAATGTATACCATATAAGGAGCGGTATCATGAGAAGGAGATATATTGGAATATGTACGACGCGCAAAACATCTTATGCAGCATTTTTATTGTAGAGCAGCTGGAATAAGAAAACCACATTCGGTTTTCTATGACCATATAAGGTATGGACAAAGTGAAATACATGTGCTGGGATTTCGGTGACCGTTACATTAAGGGATTGGTTTAAGTATTACTAAAATGAGAAAAGGGGCGATATATTTATAACTTCAACTGTAATGTAGATCCTGTTGTGATCATGATTTTTTTAGTTACTTTAAAAGAAAGGATTTTTTTTTCTTTTTTTTCTTTTTTTTAACTGGAGAACCAGATAAGTTTATCAATTTGTTACCTAACATCGTCATATTCAATGATATATGATATATTGATATCATATATCTCCCCCGCTGGTTTGGGTTTGAAAAAATTTTGGACCCGGTACGAAAATGTCTCTCTCAGAATTACATACAAAAGTGTAAGATTATGCTGGTTAAATATAATGAATTGATTACATATATTTGAATTTATGCAGTTATACATTATGTCGACATATGCTTATCTATCTTCAGTCACTCTTTCTTTTTTTTTTTTTAAATGTTCATTTATTTTGATGTTGTTGTTGTTCCGGAACACATTGGCCTTTTATTGCTTAGAGTTCAGGCCTTATTTGTGCTTTTTCTAGCACTTTGCACACAACAAGACATTCTTCCTGTTTTTTTTTTAGGTATACCATATATTGTTCCTTTATAAAGGTTATCTTTTTTTTTTAATCAAAGATAAGGCGCCAAATGCAAGGAAGATGTTTAATATGTAAAATAGTCATGAAGTTCGTACCATCAATTGTTTATAATATATATGTTTATGAAGAATGTTATCTATAGGTCACGAATAATATAAAAACATAGGTTATGGATAAAATGAAATCTTGAATAAAATATGAAGAATATGAAGTATATAATAAAAGTATGAATTATGTGGTACAAACATGAAAATCTATACTAAAAGAATACGAAATGGATAGTAAAAATATGAAGTGTAGGTTAAAAATATGAAATGGAGGTTAAAAATATGAAATGGAGGTTAAAATACGAAATGGAGGTTAAAATATGAAATGGAGGTTAAAAATATGAAATGGAGGTTAAAAATATGAAATGGAGGTTGCAACCATGTAAGTGTATGAAAAATAATGAAATGTTATGGATGAAGTGTATTTTGTGACAATTGAGTATGTTTAAAAAAATAAGAAAAAAAATTCGTGTATCCACACAGGACAAGCAAAAAAAAGGAAAGCGACACGCGATCCATAAAAAAGGTGCTGCCCTAAATCTTGTCAAATGACAAGGTGATGGCATCGGCTTATGGCCTAGCCCTATGGGAAGTGGGAATATTGGCGAGAGCCCACATTACATGGACCCTCTGCTCCTCCCGAAATCTTTTGCTTTCTCAGAGGAGCGCACGTCGCATTACATAGAAAAACAGGGAGTTTAGGTAAAATTGGTGTGAACTGCACCAATCCGAAATTTCGTTTCTCACCACAATGAAGTTACAGGTCCTTTGGGCGACTTTTGAACGGGCCTTCACTTCGAAGGGGCATAATTAAAAATAAAAAAAATAAAACTCTGATACCTATGGTATATATATATATCTGAAAGGGAATGTCAATCCTAGAGTAGTGAGAAACAGCTTTGTCATAATCGGTTAGAGATTTATTGTGCATCATGATTATGTTTGATATGACTAAAATTTAATGTATGTGCAATGTGATATGTTATTTTTATTATTACTATTATTATTATTATTATGTATGAACAATAAAACTACTGAAAGGGAAAAGTACAAATCTTGGCGACAACCCAGCAAATAAGAGACAACTGTTATGTGGAAGCCCCCTGTGATGGAGAACGTGGACCAGCCATGAACTCCCTCAAAGGAAACTCCAACACAACATGTGTATCAGTGTGATGTACTGCATTTACTGTAAATCTATGTTAACCTAATATTGTGATGGGCTGTGTTAAAAACGAGATCTTAGGTTGTATTTTATGGAGCTGTTTCCTGGGTGACTTATATTTTCCTCATGACGCACAAATAAATGATCATTTCTAGGGGGGGCTATAATTAGCCTGTCAATGTGTACTCTGAATGCCGATTCATCGGGTGAGTGTAAACGCTTAATGGAAACAGAAACTGGCGAATATTTATGTACCACAATAAAAGGTCCGGTGTATTTTGGTTTAAACTTATCAACGGATTTGAGGTACACTATATCCTTTTCTAAGATTACTCTTAGTTTCGCTCGTTTCTGGAAGTGTTGATTTCTCTTTTCTTGTGAATTTTTGATGTTAGTGTATGCTTTTTTGTAAATTGAATTCAAATCATTTAGCAACTGGTAAGTTTCTATCCCCTTATCAAGGATTGGCTGATTAATAGTTTGATCAAAAGTATCAAATAATAAAGATAGTTCTCTTCCAAAGTGTAATAAGTTGGGGGAATATTTAGTGGAAGAATGTGTGGAACCGTTGTATAGTGATTTATGTATACGTAGTGCATTTTCAAAAGAATGGCCTTCTTCAAGTAAAGTGGTAATTGAATATTTTATTGATTTATTTACTCTCTCTGAAATTGCATTACTTTGGGGGTGACCTACTGAGGAATGGAGTATTTTTATGCCCAATGTATCGTTGAATCTGTTGTACATGTCAGAAGTCAGTTGCTTACCTAAATCGCTGAGAATAGTGGCAGGTCTGCCAAAGGTAGTTATGTAATCAAATAAACATTTAGCAATTTTGTCAGTTGTTGTTGTATGCAAAGCAAATAGTTCGAGGTGCCGTGAAAAATGATCTGTTACCGTTAAAACTGATTGTCCGTTTTTAAATGGTCCTAGTAAGTCAATCCCAATGGTATGTCCTGGGTGGGTTGGTGTGTAAGTGGGCTGAAGTGGAGCAGGTGGTGTTATGTGATGTTTTGTTTGAATACACTTAGTACAAGATGCTACAAAGTTTAACGTGTCGGTATACATTCCTTTCCAAAAATATCTAGCTATTACAAATGCATATGTTTTAGTTAACCCAAAGTGTGACAGATGACAAATTGTTAAAACTTTAGCCTTAAGTGAGTCTGGTACAATAATATGGTACGAAAATGTGTTATTATATACGTTTTCTTTTTTTGTCATGAGAACCTTACTGTCAGGATGTATGAAGTACATCGGAAATTTTTTTGATGATCCATTTCTTAAAATCTCATTGTAAACTTCGGCCAAATTTGGGTCCTTTCTTTGCTCACTGACAAATGTGTCGTTTGATATTTCAAGTAATGGATCCTTGTTTGCATCTCTGCCTGAAATTAAATAATTTACTGAGTTGGGTTTGTTTTTATTGGATTCTTCGATATTGTCCGAAATATCATTATCTACAATTGGTAAAGCATGAGGGTCATTAAGGAGTTCAGGATTTGATTTAAGATCTTGGGTGTTGTTTTCAAATGTACACCTTGATAGATAATCAGCAAGTACATTGGATGATCCCGGTACATGTTCGAAGGAAAAGGTGTATTCAGAAAGTTCAGTTAGCCAACGTGTAGTTAAATCCGCAGGGTTACATGTATTCTTGTATTTTTTTAAGGGAGCACTATCTGACAAAATTACAAATTTCCTGTTGTATAAATAGTACTTAAATGCGATTACTGATTTATAAATGGCCATTAATTCAAGTTTTAAAGCTGGGTAACGTTTTTCTGCATGTTTAAGAGATTTAGAAAAATATGCAATAGGAAGTAATTGTCCTTCATGTTCCTGTAATAATGCACCAGCTATCGCTACCTTAGATGCGTCAGTGTTAACGTAAAAGGTTTTTGACCAATCTGGTAAGCGAACCATAGGTGAACTAAAGAACACTTGTTGCATTTTTTTGAATAATTCTTGGTGTTTTTGTGTCCATTTAAATGTAGCTTTAGGAGTAGTCAAATCAATGAGAGGTTGAATAATTTCCGAAAATGATGGCACCAATGATTTATAAAATGTTACTAAACCAATAAATTTTTTTAATTGTCTCTTAGTTTTTGGTGTGGGAAACGAGTTAATTTTAACAATGTTTGCCTGAATCGGTGCAATAGAGTGGTTTTCAATATGGAACCCTAAGTAGTCAACTGCTGATGTATGAAATGTACATTTGTTTGGAGTCAATGTTAAATTATACTTAGTTAAGATTTTAAGTATTTTATCTAACTTTGAACAAGTTTCCTCAAATGAGTTTGACCCAAATATTAGATCATCTTGATATGAATATACTCCATCAATTTGCAATTCATCAATTAAAGAATCCATTAAATGTTGGAAGAATCCACTTGATGACTTTAGACCAAATACTAGACGTTTATATTTAAAAGTCCCATAGATACATGTAAAGGTTAGTGGGTCTTGAAATTGTTCCGGAAGGTCTATTTGATGATACGCCATTTTGAAGTCTAGTGAAGTGAAAAATTTGTATGCGGATAAATTTGAAATTATGGTTTGTATTTTTGGTAGGGGGTATGATGAGCCTTGTAACACGGAATTTAACATACGTAAGTCTAGAGCGAGTCTGTATTTCTGTTTTCCAGACTGATCAGTCTTCTTTTTTACAAGCAAAATGGGACATGCCCACTCAGAACAATTTCGTTCTATAATATCTGCTTCAAGAAGTTGATGAATTTGCTCTTTCATTTCGTTATGTAATGATTGTGGGAGGGGAAATGGTAATGTTTTTATGGGATAGTCATTTATAAACTTTAAATTTGGGACTACCTTGTCTGTGTGGCCTAGTGTTTTTATGGATTTGGAAAATGATGCATAATTATCAAGCAATAATTTTCCTAACCTTTTTGCATTCACTTCCTGTAAATGATTTAAATTAAAGTCACTAATTTTTAGTTCTTCTTTACGTTGATTTAATGTTTCATTTGATGCCTGAATATAATTACAAATGTAATCCTTTAAGTTATCCTGAGATTTAAGATTAAAATTCGAAACATTTTCACATGAATTCATAATTTGATGAAAATTTGTGTTTTGTGACGGGTCCATAATGTCCATTGTTTCAAATAAAGTTCCTATTCGTGCATTTTTGTTTATGTGTACAGGTTTAGTAGATGAATTTTGTATAAAAACATAAAACTGGAATTTTTGTGGGGATCTAGTTGTGTTTTCAGTTCCTACCTTATCTGATTCATAATTCTGACCACCTACAATACTATCGTAAGAAATTATATTCTTTTTTGTTTCACATTGAAAATAGTAATGTTTTCTTGGGTCAATTGAATCAGTTTTTATGGAGATCCACCTCTTTTCCTGTGGTTCTAGTTTAAGTTTATTCTCCAATCGAATTTCTTTTGGGAATTTTTCCGATTGATGTATTTCATGTGTTTCAAGATGATGTGTTTCATTCTCACATAAGGCAGAATCAAGTAGTGGTATGCTAAATTCATTTGTTGACATTTTATTCTTATGAATATCTATCAGAATTCTATTTTTGTGAATAAAATCAAAGCCTAAAATTCCCTGGAAGTTAGCGGAATTCGATATGTCAACAATGTAGAAATTATGCGAGAATGACTTTTGGTGTATGCGAATAGAAGTTTTAATGCATGCAGTGAACTGAACATCTGAATTAACTGTTTTAATAGTGACGCCTGTTCCTAATCTTTTATATTTTAGTTTGTCTTTAATTTTTTCAAACAAATCTTGTGATATAATTGAAATGGATGAACCAGTATCGAGCAAAAAGTTAGTTTTATGTCTTGCAATGGAGGCCTTTATGAGGGGGAGTGTTGGGGATGAATTATTTACATTGCAAATAACTGCAACTTTGTCATCACATATGTTAACAGTTTGTGAAGCTACTTCATTATTGTTTTCGACTGTTTGTGATGCAGAATTTTTGGACCATTTAACTTCACATTTTGTTTGCGAAGCAACGGATTTAACCCTTCTGTCTGGACAGAGTGTAGGCAGTGTTGGGTCATGAGTCCATGGAAATTCGTCTGAAGTTGCTGATGTGTTAGACTTCTTTTGAGATGTAAAGCCATCAGCTGAAGTACATCTCATTAGTAGTTTAAATTACCATTTCTGTTATCATTCCTTCTATAGTTATTGTCGTATTTATAACTATGTTTATTTCTATTTGAATTTGCTCTACGCCATTTAAAACAATGTTTTGCTGTGTGGCCACGCTTCGCACATAGCTGGCAAGCGGGTGGTGATGTAGATTTATTTTTACGTGTGTTATGTTTAGGTGAAACCGTATGCTTCCTTTTAAAGTCCTTGTTCGCATGCTGTTCACGCTGTTTTGAATTTTGTGGGGTTATACTGTGAATTGCGTCTATGTTTTGTTCATTTGGAATGCTTGTTAGTGTTAATGCATTGACTCTTTCAGTTAAAATTTTTAACTGATTAGCAATAGAGTCTGCTACAGGATTTGTTGTGTTACATGTTTGTAGCACATTCTCATTTTGCATTATATCCTGCAACATTTGTGCCCTATCAACAGCAGTGTCATAATCAAGAATGTTTTCCTCTTGCAATTTAATTCTCAGTGGGGGTGGAATGCACGAGATTAGTTTTGTGTATTTAATATTGTCTAAGGCTTCTTTATCTTTTATGTTATCATGTACTCGAGTAGTTAGAATATTTATTCTGTGTGCAAGGTTTCTAATCGTTTCTTGAGGCAGCATTATTAAATTGTTAAATTCCACGAGCGCTGTTGTTTTACTAGGGGGGGCAAAGAATTTTTTGAATTCTTTTTCTACAAATTTTAATTTGTCAGCTTTATAAATAGATGGGTTCTGAGTAAAGAAAGTAAGCGCAGGTCCGGATAACTTACTACCTAGAAACTGGATGGTGTCCTGATCCTTCCATCCGTGTGCTTTGGCTAATGTTTTGATTTGGTTGAAGAAAAAGTCAACCAAATTAGCATCGCCATCAAAAGTGATGGTTTTGAAAGTAATCTTAGAATTAGCCATATCAGTTAAATATGTAGCTGATCTAATGCAACAAATACTAAAAAAAAAGGTTTAAAACTATTTGTAAATGTTAATTGGTAGGTGTAGGGCTACTATTTAATTGCACCCGTATTCCTTTGACTAAATTCTAAAGATTTCAAAGGTACTCACAATCATTTAAAGTCAAATAAAATAATAATAAAAACACAAAATATCACTTAAATAATAAAAATAGATACCATAATAAAAATTGTTAAAGCACTTAGTTAAAAATATCTAGCTCGTAAATGAGATAGTATTAGAAATGTCTTACTCTTATATTTTTTTTTTATCTATTACTGAAAACATCTATTTGTTCTCTCATGACTCTGAACAAAATATCACCTTGAAAATTACTTACTTTGTATCAAAAAAAAATTTTATGAAAAAAAATCACCTTTTTTTTTAGATTAAAGAGTAAGAAAATGTATGTATGCATAATAAAAATATAAAGGGTATCTTATTAATGCTTGGATACAGGATTATAATTGAGATGTTTTAATACCGTAAGATAAAGTTTAATCAAATAAGTATTAAAAAGCATTATTACTATTTTTTTTTGAAATGCTCTGAACAAAAAATGTTATTTAAATAATCATGTATCCAAATAAAACAATAACAATAATAATAGCAAAACATAAATCTAAGTGTTGTGGCATTATTGATGTAATAAAATTTCGCTTGAGCACAAATTCAAAAAAAAAATTTTTTTTTGTGTGTATATTGTTTTAGCATCCCTGTCAACAGGGATCAGACGCATATTTCACATTCAAAACTTGTGTGCGTACCATTGATAGATAATTGGCACACACTTTTTTTTTAATATTTTACGTATTTCTCAATGAAAAAAATTCTGTATGAGAGATTGATGACTTATTTATCACAAACACTTGATTGCATATTTCACTCTTTTTGTGCTCGACTTGTTGCCACATTAATCGCCACTACTTTTTTTTGGATTTGTTATTTTTTTGTGTATGTTGAAAATTCTGCTGAGACAATAACAATAAAAATACTTTCGTTTTTATCACATATTTGGATGTCTTCACACATTTATAACACGCATTGCAGCTGATACACGCCACTGAAAGCACGGAGATGAACGGAGCATATATCACACATGATGAATTCGCAAACAATTATGACGAGCACTGCAGTCGAAATTGAAAAGAAAAAAAACTGCCGAAGACACTGAGTTGACCGCAGCACGTCGAGATACGAACGCGATGATGAATGTTGACAGCGGACGGAGCCACGCAGGTCGATCAATCAGGGTCGAAGAAAAAAAAACTTTTGATTTGACATCACTTTTCCAGCTGGCTAAGGCTTGAGTAACTGTCATACTGGGAGGGACGAGCCTCTTTTGCCGCATCCAACACCCTGCGACCCATAGAAGAAGGAATACGTCTCGAATCGTGTGATGCACAGACGGAGCAATAAATCTTGAGTTGTTCGAAAACACCGCATGCCATGCAGAGAAGATGCGAAACCGCTATAGACAGCAGCGATTTCTCCGGATTCTATGAGCGCCCATACTCCTCTAGTCGGGTTAAGTACGGTCTTATAGCACCAAAGTTTGTAATGGAAAATCTTGGGTAATTACGGTATCTTGCAGATTTAATATCGACTATTACAAGTTATCATCAATGCCGTGAAAAGTAGATCGATAAAAAGATAAATATGCAGCCAGGTTCTTTAAAGTAAAGTTTTATTTTCACCCTTTCGAGAGAGTAGGACGCTCAACTTAAACTATTGGTGGTTACAGCAGAGCCGGGCCAAAAGAAAAAGTGACAGTGTGACCGTTCTTTTAGTCAGAACCAAGATAACATCAGTTGTCAGATATCGCCAAAGGTTACAATGTTTGGCATGTATATGATATTTGGCCAAAATATACGTGCAATATTTTTCTTCTGAGAGAGAGATTTTTGTACTTAGCATATTAACAAGATAATCGCTAATTGGCGAAAAAAAGAGTTTAAACCTTGATATTGGAATTTGAAAAAGCAAAGGAATTTTGTGGGATAGGCTTTGGGGCTCATGAAGCGGTCTAACATTTGCGAATGTATACCATATAAGGAGCGGTATCATGAGAAGGAGATATATTGGAATATGTACGACGCGCAAAACATCTTATGCAGCATTTTTATTGTAGAGCAGCTGGAATAAGAAAACCACATTCGGTTTTCTATGACCATATAAGGTATGGACAAAGTGAAATACATGTGCTGGGATTTCGGTGACCGTTACATTAAGGGATTGGTTTAAGTATTACTAAAATGAGAAAAGGGGCGATATATTTATAACTTCAACTGTAATGTAGATCCTGTTGTGATCATGATTTTTTTAGTTACTTTAAAAGAAAGGATTTTTTTTTCTTTTTTTTCTTTTTTTTAACTGGAGAACCAGATAAGTTTATCAATTTGTTACCTAACATCGTCATATTCAATGATATATGATATATTGATATCATATATCTAGTTTGTAATGGAAAATCTTGGGTAATTACGGTATCTTGCAGATTTAATATCGACTATTACAAGTTATCATCAATGCCGTGAAAAGTAGATCGATAAAAAGATAAATATGCAGCCAGGTTCTTTAAAGTAAAGTTTTATTTTCACCCTTTCGAGAGAGTAGGACGCTCAACTTAAACTATTGGTGGTTACAGCAGAGCCGGGCCAAAAGAAAAAGTGACAGTGTGACCGTTCTTTTAGTCAGAACCAAGATAACATCAGTTGTCAGATATCGCCAAAGGTTACAATGTTTGGCATGTATATGATATTTGGCCAAAATATACGTGCAATATTTTTCTTCTGAGAGAGAGATTTTTGTACTTAGCATATTAACAAGATAATCGCTAATTGGCGAAAAAAAGAGTTTAAACCTTGATATTGGAATTTGAAAAAGCAAAGGAATTTTGTGGGATAGGCTTTGGGGCTCATGAAGCGGTCTAACATTTGCGAATGTATACCATATAAGGAGCGGTATCATGAGAAGGAGATATATTGGAATATGTACGACGCGCAAAACATCTTATGCAGCATTTTTATTGTAGAGCAGCTGGAATAAGAAAACCACATTCGGTTTTCTATGACCATATAAGGTATGGACAAAGTGAAATACATGTGCTGGGATTTCGGTGACCGTTACATTAAGGGATTGGTTTAAGTATTACTAAAATGAGAAAAGGGGCGATATATTTATAACTTCAACTGTAATGTAGATCCTGTTGTGATCATGATTTTTTTAGTTACTTTAAAAGAAAGGATTTTTTTTTCTTTTTTTTCTTTTTTTTAACTGGAGAACCAGATAAGTTTATCAATTTGTTACCTAACATCGTCATATTCAATGATATATGATATATTGATATCATACATATAAATATTAAAAGATTTATTTCGATGTTGAATTTATGTGAATTAAGGAATTAAGAACTTTTAAAATATATGCCGAGAAAATTAACAGAATAGTGAAAGTCTTTGTGAAATAATAAACAACTGTTTATGCGTTAATCAATATTTATAAATGATACTTAAGCAATATTATTTTTAAAAACCTGCTATTCTGTTAGCTGAAATAATTCAGATTGTTTATTTAATCATAGAAAATTTTTCTAATTAATTAACCCCATTTGACTAAATATTATCCAATAATCGTGTACGAAGTTTAATTAGAGCAAATAATTATTTTTTAAATAGCGTAAATGTTTAAAGCCTAGCTTAAAAATATATTACCGCTTTGGGTAACCACTTTTCTTCATGATGCCAAATAATGCAATCAGCATAAATGAAAGCTAAAACTTCAACTAAAAACTTAATACTTGCCAAATATCTTTTTTTTTTCTTTAATAGTAGAAATAAAATTTATCAAAATTGATTAAATTTATTGAAAAGAAAAATCGGTTTCTACTTGACCTTTTACAAATTCGCCCAATGGCTAACATAACGTTTGATCTATCGTTATAAACTCTTATTCATCTTCTTTCTGTGGGGAATTGGATAACATATCATTCGGCAGTATCCCATGAAATTTCAAGAGGTTTGTACAATAATCAAAGCAAAGTGAGCATTGTGAAGCATTGAATTGGAAAAAGTTTGGACCAAGGGGCTGCAGCTGTTGACCTCAGACGGAGGTCAGTGACCATCTTACATATTTTAGGCACCACGGGGCCACCATGTAACGTGAGAACCTTTGTGTGAAGAGGTAAAAGAGTTACTAACATTTTCATATAAAAGAATCAAGAGTTTTAAATCCTTCTAAATTCGGATGTGGAATACTTTTCATTGATCGAGAATATATAGCTTAGCTATTTAACTATTAAAAAAAGAGGAACAGCTCAGAATTGGATAATTTTTAAACATTTTTAACGGAGACTATTTGAATAGATATTGATTTAACAACCGTGTTTCTGCCCTTTCAAAAATAAACGAAAAGGGAAAATGATGCGTCCATAAAAACAACACTTCCAGTTTTTTAGAAAAGTTGTTGTGGAATTTGAATCTAGAAGAAAACAGTAAAAATGCTATTTAAACACATTGCATCCTGCATACTATTGCTTCCTGCTTACCTCATTATGTATTTGCAGCCTTTTCAACATTAATCTACGTGGAATTTTTACACATCTATTAACAAAGCGAGCTCTATACCCATGCAGCTGTTCTCTTATGCAGATTCTGTGAGAAGTGACAATGCAGTAGAGGACTATATCATGTGAGGCTCCTACTTCGAATTGTAATATTTGAAAGAAACAAAGACTTTTTTTTTTTTTTTTTTTTAACCACGCTTTTATTAACTTCACCTGTATGTTTGTGAGTTTGTAACTCTCCTTATTTTATGTATGTTCACCGATTACTCCGAAACCATGCAACCGATTAACTTGGTTTTGGTGTTAAATGAAAGACGATGATCTCGAATTGGTACCACTTCAGTTTCATCGAAATTGGTTCAGTACTTTTTTAATAATTAGGCAAAAACTAATAAAATTAGTGATTTTTCGCTAATTAACCCTTTGCGGCACGGGTAAATTTTCTAGTAAAATGAGCAATAATCCACTGCCACCGGAATTTGCAAACCACTTTTTTAAATATCATGAAATCCGTAATTTAAGCTTTTATTGTAAAAGCAAAATTTTATTAAAATATTATTGGTGCCGTTTGCAAGTTTGGAATTAAAATTAGGTATCCCGGACCGGGCACAGTGTGCCGGAAAGGGTTAAAAGTGTTGAATACGTTCACTGAATGGAGTGTAGATAGCATGGCCGAGTGGTCTAAGGCGCCGGATTGAAGCTCTGTTTTTCGAAAGAGATTGTGGGCTCGAACCCCACTCCTGACATTATTTACATCTATGTAAAATTTAAAAAAAAATTCCGTATTACAATTTTTATTTTTAACCGGCTTCAGAAAAGGAAGAGGAAGTTATCAATTCGACGCGTATGTATTTTTTTTCTATGTATGTTCACCAATTACTCTGAAACTATCCAACCGATTAATTTGGTTTTTGTATTAAATATAAATATAGTTTAAAAAAACTAAAAACCACGCTTTTAAAGTAATCAAACTAAAAAGTGAAAAATAAATATAGTTTAAAAAAACTAAAAAACACGCTTTTTAAGTATATCAAACTAAAAAGTGAAAAATAATTCGTACTATAAGCTGAAAACGAAAATAGATGAAAAATACTATATTACTATAAAATCATTGTTATTATAGAAATCAATTAATAAGCAATAAATAAAATTATCGTGGAAAAAAAGCGTGGGGTGCTTCTTAAGAACTGATAGATGGAGCATGGTAGATGGAGCAGCCCACGCTTTTTTTCCACGATAATTTTATTTATTGCTTATTAATTGATTTCTATAACAACAATGATTTTATAGTAATGTAGTATTTTTCATCTATTTTCGTTTTCAGCTTATAGTACGAATTATTTTTCACTTTTTAGTTTGATATACTTAAAAAGCGTGTTTTTTAGTTTTTTTAAACTATATTTATTTTTCTTTAGTAATACCATTAAATCATTTAGAATACGTAAGAAGCTTTTAAATAGTTGCATTAATCGTATTTAGATTTCAGTACTAGATAATTTCTGTTTTTTTTTTTTTTTTTTTTTTTTTCTACTAATACCATTAAATTATTTAGAATACGTAAGAGGCTTCTAAATAGTTGCATTAATCGTACTTTTGTTTCATTACTAGATAATTTCTAATATTAATTACACTTATTACTTTATTATTCTAGAAGAGAAATGAACTAATTTTTTAAGCTGCTTTATTTTTTGAGTTTTTTAATTTTTTAGCGAGGTAAAAAATGTTTTATCATTCTTTAACCTTCCTTTAATATGTACATGCTTTCAAATTAATTTTAAACATAACAGATTCCTTAAAAAATATGGAAGTGTTTTGAGTCTCGTGTTTTAGGCTGAACGAAAAAAAAAAAAAAAAAAAAAAAAAAATAGAGCAACATTACACAAAAAAAATTATCACTGATGAAGAATTTCGATAGTAGATTCGAAACGGCCGTTTGCTAACTTTTCTTGCTTTATTTGCACATTTCAAATCGTTGGTTTTCTATCCTTATATATTTATTGTTGTACTTTAAAAAATGCATTACAGGAATGCTCCGTTTTTTCTAAACCACAAACTTCTTGTTAAACAAATAATACATAAGTTGAATCACAAGATTGAAACTAAATTCTATGAAAATACACTAGGTCTTTTATCATTTTCATTGCTAAATCATTTTTAAGAATTTAAGCCTTTAAAATTGAAGGAGCTCTTTAGCTATTTACTGAGTGACACGACAATTAACCTTTATATAAATTTAAAATGACAAATTTTTATCCTCAAATCATGCGGTTTCAAATATCCTACTTGCTTCGGTCTGTCATGTTACATTAATTCTACTAAGAAGCCCGTATTATTCATGTTTTCCTAAGCAATTCATCAGTCAAATTTGTCACAAGCAGAGCTTCGCAGAAGCTTTGTCCTTACAGTTCGTATATATTTCCTTGAACCTCAGGAAAGTCTAACCTTTTCAGTTACAGAAGTTTGTGTTGTGAATATTTGATAAATGAAGCGTTTTACGTTAAATCACCGAAATTTTCTCAGAATGAGTCCCGTAAAGCATAAAATAAAAATTAGTAGTAAATGGAAGCGAACAAGGACGTTTAAAAAAATTTGAGGTAAATAGCCAATTCTTTGAATATGAAGCAACCCCGTTAAATAAGAAGAAAAAAGAAGAAGAAGAAATAGTAATTCTACCGATTAATGTTACACAAATCTGTAGACTTATTTAAATTTTATATGTACACCCTACAAAAAATCTTGTAAATCTACAAAATTAATTTTGTAAAGCTACAGAAATCTGTAGCTTTATATATAAAAAATCTTCTAAAATTACAGTAATCTCATTAAAATTTTATCTGTAACCCGGGTTGCAGTTATATAAAAAGTTTTGGGAATCCAAGTTTCCTAAAATAAATCTTAGTAACCTTACAGATATTTTAATTTACAGTGCAATGTGTATCAATTACATGAATTGTTGTTGTTGCCTGTACATAAAAAATTCTTGGAATCCCAATTTCCTAGAAAAATTTTTGTAAATTTGCAGATTTTTTTTCGCAGTGTACATCTGGTTATGTGTAACATTGTATCTAACTATAAAGCTCTCTCACATGTGTTCATAAATAAAAATCTCCATACAATTTTTTTTAGCTCAGCAGATGATATATTTTTATGAAATTTTAAAATTTAATAACGTTAAATGAGTCCTGAAGAATAAACAAGCTACACCTTTTGAAACGAATATACTTCCACCAGTCGTTTACTGAAAATTTACGACACTGTTACAACTTGAATCATAAAAAAGTAAAAAATGTAATACAATTAGAAGAGAACAAGTTGTTGCAATAAATAAATAAATAAATAAATAAAGCTATGTTTCTAAACTTGCATGAAAAATTTGAGAATTTACTGATTTGCAAATTTAGTTGTATTTTTTAAAATAGGCATTTTTAGAAATTTATATCCATGATGATACTACAATTTTCCATAAAATATTTAATATCTAAAATATTTTAATATCTTCGAGTTTTATTTCCGAAAACTTTCAGCGTAGAATTTATTGCCTAATTTAGTTGCCATGTCATTACTTAATCAAATGTGACGACTGGGATTTTATCCTCCTTAGTCTTGAGGTAAATTTTATCAGGAACCATACTGAAAACGATTTAAAAGTTATATAAATCTCCAAAGATGTAACAGTCAGTATATCGATGCCTATGACATGCACGCATTTATTAACAGGGTGGAAATTGCACGTCAGGTAGCAAATGAGATGCGTTCGTACTAGAAGAAAGTTTTTAAAATGTTCAGATCTTTGTGTAATAGTATACAGTACTTCGGATACAGTAGAGTATCCGAAATCTTTTGTATATCCCTGTAAATTCTATTTGCTTTCTGTCATACAGGAAGTAACTTGTAATAAACCTCAGCAACGTATGTTAATTTCATAAAATGTGAAATAGTTTAATATTATTGAAACGCGCCCCAAACACTGTTTTCTCCTATATCATTATGTAATGGAATACTTTTGTGTAGTTCTGTAAATTAATAACAAATATTCTTTACACCATAGATTGTACAGAATGTATATTTTTGTATATCCTTCATAGATGCATATCAATTTTATTATGTCTGAACGAGTGTGACACCATTAAAATGCACTTGAAACTATTTTTTCCCATTGGCCGTAATGTAATGAAATACTTTTGATTGTCTCTGTAATTGAACTATACATCTGGTTTTCATAAATTTTTTAATAACTAGACAAAATTATGAAGTAATTATATATTTTAAATTTCAAATGATTCGACTGGGTAGTTTTTGCTCTGTTATATGCGGACTGACGAACTGACGGAACGGCGACTATGGGTGCTACGTACTTACATAATTACGAACACACCTAAAAAGATTTAAAAGTAATTTTAATAATTCTAAAAGGATTTCATTTAAAGAGTGTCCTTTAGTGTCTCCTGCAAGTGACATCAGAACTGAGCAGGTTATGTGTCAGCGAAATCACATCGTGAAATCTGTGAAGCTATTTTCCCATAAATAACTGCAGAAACGAAAAATAAAATCTGTCATTTCATAACATTGTAGACATAACTTCACGATGATTACATTGTAAAAATTTAAATTTCTATGTAATTTCTTAATTTAAATAGCAGAGTACGTGCCATAAATTTGCTAAAATTGTAGATAAAGTTGAAATTTTTTTATATAAATATCCAATTTTTATACCATATAATGACAATATTAAACTATAAGCATGTAAAAAATAAATAAATAAATAAATAAAAATCTGAAGGTTTTGATAGCTAACTTTTAAAAGTGTAATTGTGTATTCGCAGACCTATAAATAAGGAGAATACATTTTCTTTGTGTATGTATGTGTACGAATTGTTAATAATGGTAATTGTGTGTTACTAATGTGTACGGAAGCACATTCAAAGACACAGCCAACCTATCAATCTCCCCGTTCGATACAAATTAGTATGCTGCTACTTTTGATACTTTAAGTTTGGTAGGCCTAACCTTATTTATTTATTTATTTATTTTTTAATGTTCTAGACGTAAAAAAATACAAAAATATATATTTGACAGATAGATTAAGAATCATCAACTCATTATTAACTGTCTCAATAATATAATTACGATAAGAGAAAAATTGTAGATTGATGTGTATGAAAAATGAATTTGACGTTTATCTTTCTTAACCATGGAAATGTGACGCTCTAGTATTGCAAATGTTAGTTTCCCCATTTCATCTCTCTGTTAAAAAAGCATATAAGAAATGCTGCATTATTCAGTAAGAATCACGATTTCGATGAAACAGCTGTATCTGTTTGTATTCTTGTCATTCTGGACAATCTCCACTAGTCAATAAGCATGCGAATTAAGATAAAATCCCTCTGATACCTGTTTTATCTATCATTTTTGTATTACTGATATCACCATCTAAAATATCTTTTATACTAAATGTGATTTTCGAAAGCATTACCTTGTACTGAGACTATATTTCATACTTTGTCCCTTTCAATTTTCTTATCTAATCGACTAAATAATGAAAAAGTGCTTTTGGATCATCATTATATGACATTTTAAAAGATTAATGGAGTACAATTAAGTGTTTTTACAGTGCATAGTTTTGTATGAAAACCTGAAAGAACATAATCAGATAAAAATGAAAAAAAGCTTTAAAGAATTGATATAATTCAGATTATATTACTTTTTCTCGTTTATTGAAGAAATTTGCGCATTTACTGCATAAAGGGAATGATGATTTATATTTATTCATTTACTATTATTAAACTGAAATAGACATTACTTAATATAACAATGAATGTGTACGGATGAAAATGTATGAAAATAGACATATATTCTTTACCAAGAGTTTGATCCCTTAAGGGCAAGTAAGATTAGTTTTTGTTTAAAAATTTTTAGTAAGGTCATATGCTGTATTTTGTTGATTAACTACTTTTTTTCTTGTTAAATTATAACTATATTAATGAAAGTTTAGTTAGAATGACTTGGGCTTAATATTCACATTTTGTAGCAAACTGCTCGTAAAAGTTATTTATAAAAAATTCAAAATAAGAAAATTCTACTACTTAACAACATCAATAACTTAAAATGCTGAAACCGTTAGATGTATTGTACAATTTTAATACAGCAGGAATGTTATTTAGCCATGGGAAAATCCTAAGAAGGCTCATTATAACATAAAACTTAAAGAACCAAATACGATTTTGTATTAAGTTCATACATAACGATGTAAATTTTTTAGGGTTCAAATTCCGGATATTTAAAGAAAAATATATATATATATATATATCTTTTTTATTTTTATGAAGAAGTATGTGTAATTATGGGAACACGATAAATATAGATACTTGAAGATTTGATTTGTGTAATAGTAGCTGAATGGTCAAGACGGTGCTTTGGAAAGTTTTAGTTCTCCAGTTCGTATCTGTTTCGCTAAGCATTGCTTATTTACTGTAGGTTGAATAAAATAAAGAATTTCGTTTGGTGCACATATATCTCTGAACACTTCAGACGGAAATTGATAGGAAAAAAAAAACAGCAAAATTACTGGCGTCACAATTTCTGTATTTTAACAAAATTTTATCCTGCATTTTTATACATTACACAGATATATGTGTATTCATGTTTAATTTACACGTTTCAGAGTTTTCTGATAGTTTTTTATACTCTTAAGCAGCTTAATGTGTTATCATTAATATATAAGTTATTCTGCGCATTTTGATCTTGACACACCAGGCGTCTATTTGGCAATTTATTCTAATTTTTATACGGATAAGACAAATTGCCTTTGTATCCTCAGTATTCCTGGTTTGATGTGTAAATTTACGCATACATTTCTTAGAGTGCTCTTAACGGAAAATAATTTCGGTTTCTAGCTATTCTGTTTTTATACAGGGCTGCCACAGGCGACTATTGTTTATTTCTGACTGGCAGCACTTTTTTAATATGGAAATCCTTAATAAAGTGTTTGGCAACATTTGCAAGAAAAATCTACTTCAAAATTTACATTAGAAAAATACTGGCACTAACGGAATATAAAAATAATCGCCTGTGGCAGCCTTGTTATAAGTTTTACTGCAACTTGTTCAGACAAACTGGTGAAAACGGAATCTGTTTATAATGGAGTCGCGTCTTAAATGTAAATATTTCACAGTCATCAACTCTATATTATAGCGTATCAAGTGGAAACTTCTCCAAAACGGATTTTTTGTTTCGGTCTAGCGATTCTGTTCAGGGACTAATTTAAAAATTTATGGGCCCTGTTCACACATGCTAATGGGGGACTGGGGCTAACACTAATTCTTACAGGAGAATTGAGTAAAAAGATATATATTGAAAAAGAAATTCATATAAACTATTCACTTAAATAATTATTTAAAAATATCCATTAAATATTAAATATGATAATCATTATTTCACTTTCAAGTAATTATTTCCCAATTAAAAAATTTAAATGAGTATACTTTAGATATTAGTAAATTGCGTAATGCTGATTATTTTTTCCCTTGAAAATCTGCATAGCGGGAGTGATAAAATATGTAACAACAAATATGGAGTTTTCCGAAATATCAAGCGACAATTATTTAAAATATTAGGGGGCTTAGTTACCTTACGAGCTAAGCTCACCAACTTCCAAAGAATCTCATGACAACAGGAATAGGATTAAATAAGAATTAAAAATACAATAAATTTTTGCAGTGTTACAATGTTAAAAAAAATCGATACTAAAACAGTAGAATGCAGAATGAAATAAAAAATTCCATTGGATGTTAAAATTTTGGTACAGTAATTGAAAAACTTCAGCAGCTTTTGGGGGCCCCTGACTTCCTGCCGTATATCAGGCACTGTTCTGATTTCGCAGATTTTACATCATTATACGGTCTGCTGAAAAAGTTCGTTTTAGATAGGGGTTTCATTTTTGCAAGTATGACATCAAAAATATCAGAAAAAATAAGAATTATTAAAACCTGAAAAAAAAGAAAAAAAAAAGTAAATGAAAGCTTTGATTCTGGATTTTGCACAGCAGTTAACTTTTTTGCATTTTAGTTATTGATACTCTCAGTTGCGTTGCTACGTCTTTTGGCGCCCGGGGCAGGATTAATTTTTGCCCCCCCCCCCCCCCCAAAGAAAAAAAAAGGATTATTTTTTCGAGATAAGAAACAAAATAGTCTTTTTGGCTTGTGCTGGGAGGAAAAGGCATCTTCACTTTTTCCTATTTGATTCGGCTAATTTTATTCAAACACACTAAACTAAAATGCATATAACCGGATTACTGAAGATTTCCAATTTTCATTAATATTGAATTTGAATGGGAATTTAAAAAACTTAGCGGTACATTCACGGATATGTTTATGTTGTTTGAAGCATGTGGGATGCACAGCCCGTTTAGCGTTGTGCGGGGCCCACTGCCCAGCACCTGTTTGAGGGCACCTTGCAGTTCCTATGCATTTTTTTTTGGGGGGGGGGATTGTAAAGGATAAGGAATGAGTTATTATTAGATACGGTTTCAAATTCAATTTTAAGTTTCGGCACGGTTATTTTAAGTTTAAATACGGTTTTCAGTTTTAAGACTTAAAAAAAAAAAATCATTTTACTAAATTTGAGTTCCCAGCAACAGTGGATCCAAGGCCATGGCCATTGGCCTGTGCGGCAATCTGACTCTGTAATGGGAATAGCGACAAAAGAAAATAAATTTGAAAAAAAAAAAAAAAAACATTTACTAAAACTGCTAAGTTATGATACTTCCAATTATGGTAATAAAATCTCCTGATTGAAAACTGCATTCACCCTAGAATTTCAAATTGCTATGCGCATCCATTTTTAAAGATGGATGAGAAAATAATAAAAGGTGTTGAATTCTTATGGTAAATCAAGATATCCAACGAATTTGTTTGAGATCTTAATAAATATTTAACATACTCTCAGTCGCATGACAATGATCAGATATCAATACAGAGAGAGATAAGCTATAGATGAAAATGATAATAAAAACCAAAATCCTTTTGAAATTCAAAAATTTAAATTAAAATCCATAAATTCTTTTTCTCAAAATCCATTTAACGCATTGAATTTTGTTTTTCAGCATAACATTTATTATGTTTACCAGTAAAATCAGAGAGTAACTTAAGATGGAAAATACTAACATTTAGGCAATTATTCTTTCGTTTGTGGCTAAATCTTATTCCTGGAATTGTGCGGATCTTGACCATATGTCAGTCAAGAGCTAATTAACCAATTAAACTAAACGTTTCTCGCAAATTGACATCTTCGCCCCCTACTGGAAAATATTACAATCTTCAACATATTTACATGAACTGGAATGAAAAAGTTTAAATTTTGTAATTCTGATTAAGCCTGCATAACTACGACCATGTAGGTCCCGAAATTGGCGTAAATAAGTCGTAAGACCTCCAATCGAATTCACCAAGATGATTGTAAGATGCAATGACGAAAGATTTCGGTCCAAAGAGGTTTTCGAGTTAAATTATTTTATTCCATTGATCTCTCAGTCATTTCCATAATTTACATAGATAAATGTAGTTTTCTCTAATGCATATGCACTGAATTTAAATATATGTAAAATAATTTTAACTTTTAAAACGACGAAAACAGACGTTTGTAGTGGTCGTACTAGGAAGACTGAAAAGTCCTATTTCGTTTTTTTATACGATTTAAGTAGGAAAAAATTGGCGTAGATCACTCACATTTCATTATTTGGTTTTCTCAATGACAATTTGACGGAAAAATTGAGTTTCCAATAAGGAAGAAATAATACCTTTTCTTGTTGTTCTTTCAGCTAAATACTTTTTGCATTAGTTTAAGGAAGCTTTTATTTTAAATATTGAAAAAAAAAAACGTGAAAACCAATCTATGTGTGTCCTTGTGTATGACGATGAGGACTAAAAATATATTTTCTACACATACAACTCTGAAATTTTAGGTGAGGGTAGTACAAGGCAAATCCTATCCTAATGCATATGAGACTCAAAATTTTTATTTTCTTTTTTCTTATAGTCGAGAATATCAATTAAAAATTCATCAAAAATGCGATTTTTTCCCCTGCAAAATGGCAAAAATCGCACACTTATCTGAATTTGATTTCCCAGTCGAAAGAAATTAAAATTTTTCACTTATCAGCGAAAAAAGAAAAAACTAATTAAGATCTCAATTTGAAAATTTCAAAGCACATATATATAAAAAAAATATATATTTTTTTGAAAATCGTTCGGTAGCTTTTTTTTTTTCTTTTTAATTGACGGCGACAGTATACAAAAGAGAGAGACCCCATATGCAAAAGCTGCCACAGTCGACTATTTTTGTATTCTGTACGCACAAGTATTTTTCTAATATAAATATTCACGTTTATTTCTATTGTAAATATTATTAAAGTGTGTGTAAGGGTTTCTGTTTTGGGAAAGTGGTACCAATTAGAATTTAAAAAAAATAATCGCCTGTGGCAGCCCTGCATACAAGAGAAACATACAGAAACGAACATCCATTAAAAACAGAACTAAAAATATTTTTTTCCATCCGAACACTCCACTAGTTTTCGAAAATCGACTGATCAAATATTATGTAACATGCAGACAATCAACTTAATTATTAAACACTATCGAATGTTAAAATCATAATTTAAAAGTATTTTATCAATTTCGAAAATTACTAGTGTGTTCTGTGGACAGAGTGAAGTGATAGGAGTTAAGGCCCCTGTCCTCGCTCGAGGAAACGCTCGCGAGCTAATGCTATTCCTATGGGGAAGCATTTTTCTAATAACTCTTTCGCATTTTGACATTTTTGAATAATTTTTTTTGCATTGGATAGCTGAGGTGCATTTTGACAGCGCATCTTTCTTACTTTTTCGATTTTGGTTGCAGATATATTTTTTAAAAAGCACTTTCAGTTTCGAAACCGGTTTTGAAAGTGAAACTAACTTTGTAAAAAATATCTGCAACCAAAATCGAAAAAGTAAAAAAGGTGCGCTGTCGGCATGCACCTCAGCCAATGCAAAATACAATGCAAAAAAATTATTCAAAAATGTCAAAATGCGAATGAGTTATTAGAAAAATGCTTCCCCATAGGAATAGCATTAGCTCGCGAGCGTTTCCTCGAGCGAGGACAGGGGCCTTAAGAGTCCGTCCAGAACAGTTTCTTCCCTTTATTTACATTTTAAAGTATGATGACTATCAAACTTTTAAGCCCTTTTTTTTTTTCGGATTCTACAAAATAGATTTCAACAGGTATTAATTCTTGAAAATTAGCTTACGATTTTCTTGAAATTTTTAGATCTGTCTTCATGTGAAGATGACATATTCTTACTCGGGTTCTATGGACCCAATTTCCACTGGGTTTTTCTCATTCAATTTGGTTTTCTATTGTCTTACAGGTTTTAGTTCAATATTCCACCACGAGGAGCATTTTTATCTGAGATTTCATGGGACCTATTTCGAGGGAATTTTCTTTCTTTCAATTCATTTTACGATTATCACCAAGTTATGCATCATCAAATGCGCAGTAAGCCTTCTACACGATGACGTAGGCAGCGCACATCCATTCCGGAGATTCATTTTGACAGAAATAAATTTGAATACATGTTTTTAATAGTTGGTTCTTGTTTGCAAAGCACGCCCTTTCTATACTGTCGAAGGCACTGAGACCCATCCCAAAGGTTCATTTAGAAAGATTTTTTATTATTTGTTTTAAATTTAAATTTGAATAGAGGTTTTAATCATTCGCGGTTCATTTGGAAAAAATCGACGAACGGGTCAGCTAGCTACAAATTAAAAATGTTCTTTATACCAGAAATGTAATTTCAAGTCTCCAATCGGTTTTTTGATTTGTTTACATCAGGCTAGACAGTTAAAAGCCTCCATCAGCGATTGACAATTATGAATTTTGCCATTCCTTCCTCCTTCACCGAATTTCTTCAAAACATTCACACACACAAAAGAAGCCAACAATTTTGGCGCCGCAATTTAATCATTTTGCGTCTCAATTCACAAACATAATTATCTTGGTTACCGATTGTGTTGAGCCATCCCTAGAAATATTTATATAATGTTTTTCTTTCTTCATTAATTGGATGTAACAAAATATTTTACTAAAAAATACATTAACACATTAACCTCTCTCAATTTGGCGCCCCTTAGCATCGGTGCCCGGGGCGGGCGCCCCCCCTTGCCCCCCCCCCCCCTAGTTACGCCATTGGATACTCTCATCATTGATCATAAAGTATTTTTTTATGTCTAAAAATTCCTTGTATATTAAAATAATTGTACCTCTCATTTCGCTGTTATTTTATTATTGTTTTCTTAAGAATGACTGATTTGACATCTATAGCTTTCCTACAAAAGATTTCGAAACGCTGTTTATTAAGTATCTGTCATTAATAATAGCAAGCAATCTTGCATGTAATCTGGATGACAATGGGATTCCTACAAATGTGTATCATTCGATCATTTACATATCTTATTTTGTAATTCTGTCATATGAAAAGAAAGAGCTTCTCTCAAAAAATGCCTGTGTCATTTTCATTAACAGGACTTCTGGATTTTCTCAAAATAAAAGGCAATACGTGAATAACGTTTGCACACGTTTTCTCAAGGCTTGGTGACGAAATAATGTAATACATCTACCTACTGACTATTCAGAATAAAATTTAAATCTTTATTAAAGGTATGAAATTTCAAATGAATAGCTTGTTTGGTGAACATTTAGTTTTATACAAATATTTTATAACTTTAATAATGTCTTAACGATGTAAATTTCGAAATAAATTGAATGCCGCTAACTTGTTTGAAATTCCTGGTGAGTTATAGTTAGTTAATTTTCAAGCAGGTTTTCAGATACATATGAATGTACTGTATAATCTATTCCCTGCCTAGTTATAATTTTTATACTGTTTTTTTTTTTTTTATGGTTTTTGATAACTTATATTTGATAAATTTTTAATTAGTTTTTAATAAGTAAATCTTGAGGCAGTGTAAATATCTTTTTACAAAATCAGATTTTTTTATTTATATTTCTTTTCTTTGTGTGTGTATGTGAATGTGATTCTACTGTACTTTTCAAACACTTTAAAGAATATAATGTATTCAGATAAGTAGCAATGTGAAAATAAATGAATATTTAGATGCGAATTTTATAAAGTTATAATACTCTGACTGGGGAAAATGATCTCATGGCCTAAAGAAAACAAACAATTTCATTAATTTTCATAAATTGAAATTTTTTTCTAAAACTATAATGAAATCAATGAATTTAAGGCCTGCAAATTAAAATGCGAAGTAAGCCATGCTAATGAGAGCTTCAAATTGTTTAAACATAGACATTTAGCTGTGTTTTCCTCACCAACATACTTTACTTAAATTTCTGTACGCTTTTATCAGGCTAATAAAACTCACTATACATTTTTTTTATTTAAAAAAATAATAAAAAAGTATTATTATATTTAGTCACGTTATGGTAAAACATCGTCGCTTTTTTTTATATAAAATGAGCGAAAGCAGTAATTAGAACTAGTCCTTGAGGACAACCGTAATACTTACCCATCATGTTTATGCATAAAATAAAATATAGTAAAACATGTGTAAACTATATATTAAATGAATTTCAATTCCAGAATAAAATTTAAACGTGTATTTAAATATTTTTAATAGATAGTAAGGCTCTATTAATGAATTGGGAATACTAATTAATTATTCCGTCGACCCATTTTGACAAATTATATAAATCACCAAACTAGTGTAAAATTATACAAATTGGAATAATTTTTATTTTAAATAACGAAAGAACAAATAGCAAAAAATTAATAAAAATACAAATAAAACGTCGCATTAAAAATCACTTGATGTAAAACACGCGTGACGTATTTATTGTCAAGTGAATGTGACATATATGTTAAGGCCTCTGTCCTCGCTCGGAGAAACTCTCGCGAGCTAATGCTATTCCTATGGGGAAGCATTTTTCTAATAACTGTTTCGCATTTTGGCATTTTTGAATAATTTTTTTTGCATTGGATAGCTGAGGTGCATGCCGACAGCGCACCTTTTTTACTTTTTCGATTTTGGCTGCAGATGTTTTTTACAAAGTTAGTTTCACTTTCAAAACCGGTTTCGAAACTGAAAGTGCTTTTTAAAAAATATATCTGCAACCAAAATTGAAAAAGTATAAAAGGTGCGCTGTCGGCATGCACCTCAGCTATCCAATGCAAAAAAAAAAAAAAAATATTCAAAAATGTGAAAATGCGAAAGAGTTATTAGAAAAGTGCTTCCCCATAGGAATAGCATTAGCTCGCGAGCGTTTCCTCGAGCGAGGACAGGGGCCTAAGCAATTATTGGCATTTAACCTTATAGTTTGGCGATAGTTTTTTGGTCGGCGGGTTAGTCAAATAGTACTGAATTGCGTAAAAGAAACATCCTTATAATTTCAAAAATTATAATCATATTAATTAATAATTTACTGCGTGGGATTAAGGGTCTCACATTCAATTATACCTTTAATGGACATTTGAATGAAATACAAGTTCATGAAAAATCGAAGAGTGTGGAAAAGAGGATTACAAATTCCTCGGCAACTAATTATTCGATCAGCATTCTCAGTGCAAAATTTGTGGTTTATATAAATATAGTGTCAAATTAAGTGTTTTTTGCTACATCATTTTAAGAGTAACTATAGTGTCTGCTTTGTTTATTTCTTTTTCTATTCATTTTAAAAATGTTATTGAGATTTATTTTTAATCTCCATTTTATTTTGGTTTTATGTGTGTTGGTTAGCCCAAATTCGTATTATTTTGCTTTTTCAAGGCTAATACGAAAATGAAACCGTACACTTTATTTGCAGTTCCAAAGTTTTTTTTTTTTTTTTTTTTTTTTTTTTTTTTTTTTTAAGTAATATTAACAGAGATTTTAATAGATAAAGGAGGTATTTTATAATAAACACAAATGAATATTCAGAATTATACAAGTCATTTTCTTAAAATGATGATTGTGGCCCACACCACCTATATCATCTTAGCTGCTCATTTATTAAACTGTTTCTATTGATATGTAAAATGTAGTGACATATGATATTTGTTATATTTTTATAAAAAATATTTTGTTTTACTAAAATAGATAAATTTTCTTTTTCAGGTAAGCACTTATATGTCCACTCCCTCTTCCATTTTAATCTGAGGTAAATTTATTATCTACATCTTTCGTTTGCTTTGTAAATTGCCAATCTAGAACATTGCAAATATGTATTCTTGTATACCACAATTACATTACATTGGACTAAATCTCTTGTTTGGAAAAAATACGACAATTGAATAAAATACGACATTATATAAAAATGTACTTGTAGCTAAGCTATAAATTAACTCTAAAATCAGTGTTCTCGTTGATATTTGACCGACGTTAGTAATTTGGCTAATTAAAAATAAAAAACATTCGCCAAATGAAAAAAATATAGATTCGCCGTGTAACTCAAAAAAAAAAAAAAAAAAAAAAAAAAAGTCTAATTTTTTAATGTACCCCCTTTTTTTAAATGTGCTCAAAAATAACCTAAGTTTATATAATTACAATTATAGATGTTAATTTCAACTATCCGCTACAAATAAATTAAAAATATGTATTTATTGAAAATATGTATGTATGCCTATGTGTGAAAAACGAAAAAGAAAAAAAAAAAAATCAAAAACTGAGCACTAGCAATTTGGCGAATCTAATCGCTTGTTTTCTCGCCAAATGAAGAGTTTAGTCACAATTTGGCACAATGGCGAGCGACAGCGAGAAAACTGTCTAAAATTACCTTCAATCAAAAACTCTGATATTTTAGAGATTTGCCAGAAATGAGGAATTATATTTTATTTCCATAAAATATATAATGTGTCAAATGGAGTAGTAAGAGATGATACACAGTAAAACGTCCATGACGACCACTTCTATTGGACATTTTTTCGATGATACCCTACACTTACCTGCTATTTCTACATGTTTACCTCTAAATAACGGATAAATGTTCGTTATTAAGAGGTTTCTTCATGTCTGTTCATCGCCTGGGTTATTTCTAAGTGCGTATGTTTATTTGTATTTGAACGTGCCATGCAATTGCTTATCTCTCTCTCTTATTTATTTTATTTTATATTACTATTATTAATAAAAAGAGAGCGGGAGAGAGAGAATGCGAATTTAACAACAATATTCATAACTATAGACAGCTATTGTGAGAACTCCGATTACAAACGCCCCATTTGTTTTTCTAACTATAAAAAGGAATATATTTCGGTTTTCGGCGAATAAAACTCGCAGAATTAACCGAAAAAAAAAGTAGTAAAAGTGACCAAAATCATGTTCTTTTTTTTAGTCTTTTCCTCGTTTTCAACTGGGCGGAGCGCTTATCTATAAGACATAGCGATAAATGTTATCAAATGTTATTATTTTGAGATAATGTATGCATTTTGAGATTTCTCTGCAAGGAGGTTGTATTCAATTAAATTTCCTGTTCCCCCTTTCCTTTTTAATTTCATAGACACGGAGGTTTTTTAATTCATAAACATCGCCTTACTTAGTGATTCTAGCAGTTAAATGAACGGTCAAGTGCGAGTATTACTCGCGCTCACAGGGTTTCGTAGAAAAAAGATCTGAATAATTAACTGTATTAATTAACAAAATCGTTGCTAAAAGGAAAAAAAAAAAAAAAACGTAAAAAACTATACACTGTAGGAGAGTTCATTCGATAAGTATAAGAAGGGGAACGGAGGCTATTGCCCCTCCCCTTAATTTATATAAATGGGTTTTTCATGCAGAATTAGTAGATTTCGTTCAAATCTTAGATGTAGGATCATTCTAATGAGGTGCCTCCGTATTTAGTTTTGGGTGTTTATTGGATAAGTTTAAAGAGGGAGCATGGGGGGGGGGGTAATCCCCCAATCTTAATTTAGGTTTTTTACGCAAAATTTACCGATTTGCTTCAAATTTTGAACATAAGTTTATTCTGAAAAGGCGCTTCCCTGATTCGTGTCTGGAATTCACGGGATAAGTATAAAGAGAGGATAAGGGAAACTACCCCTCAAGATTTATGTAAATGGTTTTTCATGCAGAATTAACCGATTTGTTTCAATTTTTGGATACAGGTTCATAGTAATAAGAAGCTTCGCTCATTTGTTGTGGTTTTCTTTTGTTAATTATAAAGGGGTACAGGCGATTACCTCCCCCTTTAGTTAGCTAACTAGAGTTTTATGCAGAGTTATCCGATTTGTTTTAAATTTTGGATGTAGGTTCTTTCTGATAAGTTGAATTTCTGAACAGTTTTGGAGGTTTAATGGTTAATTATAAAGGAAGGAACGGGGGACAACGTTTCTTAAATTACATAAATCAGTTTTTATGCAGAATTATTCGACTTGCCTCGAATTTTGGATGCAGCTTTATTATATAATAAGGCGTATCCCTGATTAGTTTTGGGGCCTCAATGATTAAGTATAAAGAAAGGAAAGGGGGGCGGTACGTCCTTTTTTTTTCGAAAGGCATTATTATATAAGGCTGTAATATACAATTAGTCTACATAGCCTGTGAGCTCTATGCCATCAGTTTAACTGGGCATCATTCTTTTTTATATATTTTTGCTTTTGTCCAACATACCAAATTTTGGTTTCAGTTTCGATTTTAAAATAACTTTTTCGGTCTATCCTTAATGCGAACAGTTTTTTGGAATGAATTGTGTTCGATAATCAAGGTACTAATGTAATGCATCAATTTAAATACAAACAAATAAGAGAAATTATGCGTTAAACATAGATTATGAAACATTTCCCAACACATCCTGAAATCTTTAACAGTACTTTAAGTATTTTTGAACATACAAAATATATCTTGTATTTTATCAGTCGGTTTATGTATATATTATATAATGGGGGAAATTTAATTTAGCAAGAAAATTCCAAACAGGTCGAAATTTCTCTTTCAGCAATTTATAGTAATAGATGGCAAATATTTAAATACTTTTATTCAACCCTTTAATTTACCTAGTACTTTTATTACATGCCATTATTTATCTAAATTTAATTCAAACTAAAAAACTCTTTAAAATTACCCGAAATCATATTGCCAGAAATTATCGTCCATAGGCGACCATGTATTCAATCCTTGTGTGACCCTGTATATCATTTTACCTATAGTCTACAATCATTTCTTAACAAACTAAATGTAGTTCAGAGTAAAAATGGATAACTTATTTAAAAACCATCTTTAAGTGATTTATGCTCATATTCCGTAATCCTTACAAGCTTTTTTGTGTAGTTTTGTATATCAACTATAGCATTTATACACATTATATAATATGCATAAATTTAGTAAAACTTGAAAGCGCATATCATAATTAAAAAATGCATTTCTTCCATCCATCAGCTGTCATCGATAATATATAATACTTCGAATAGAATATGCTATTTGAAATATTTTGTGTGTCCCTGTAAATACTATGCATTTCATATTATGCGTGTAATAACTTATATCAGGCCTCAGCGACGTATATACATTTTATAATGCATGAAATAGTTTAATATAATTAATATTTGTCGAAATAATCCCCCCTTACCATTATGTAATGGAATTATTTTGTGCGGCTCTGCAAATGAATAACAATTTTCTTTTCACCGCATATTTTACAGAAAGCATATTTTAGTGCACTTCGTAAATGCATATGAATTTGAATATGTTTGGCAGAGTGTATCATCTTTAAAATTCATTTGAAACGATTTTTTCTCATAAGAAGCAATGTAACAGAAAACTTTTAACTGTCCCTGTAAAATAAACTAACCCCGTTAGAAACTTCATTTGAAATAGGGTTCGTGCTATATTGTAACAGTTAAAAACTTCCAAAAATTTCAGGGCAATCCAAGTATATTTACGAGAGTTAGAGCATAAACAGATTGATAGACTAAACATTTTTCAACTTTGTTAAAATATATAATCAAAGCTTTCCCCAGATAACCTTTAAAAGCGCAGACATACAAAAAAGGAAACAAGACATATGATTTTTTCCAAATCGGAAGTGAGACTCACCCGTTTGTGTGTATCTCTCCCGATTTCCTCCAGCACCGGATGGCAAAGTTGAAGGTTGTATATATCCGTTTTTATTGCTACCCATATCGTACGTTGGACCTTTAATTTTTTGTTTTAATGATGTTTACCTTCCAAACACTTTACTTCTCGATGCATTTATTTTTCAGTGTCAAAGTAAAAGAAAATAAGTCTTAAAACCTAACCTTGACCATTATGGAAATACTCTTGAATACATTTTTTGTGACGAGAAGTTAATTAACAGAGATTAAGCTGTTTTTTATTGCAGACAGGTGAGATTTTATGATCTTATTTTTAATTTTAACGTATGCTAAGAAGGCATTTAAACAATCTCACAATGAAATTGTATTAAACGAAGATTGAAAAGCTTTATCATGACTAGGGAAAAAAACAACATAAAATTTCTCAATTTTGGAAATTGTATACAATTTGGAACAACATCATAATAAATGCTGGACACGGTTAAGATACCGTCATGTCCTTGGTACAAGTATAATATTCATTTATCTGCTCAACCACTAGTTTGCAGAAAAAGTATAAGCTCGAAGTTTTTCATGGCCATTTAAATATAAGTCCAAATTTTAGTTTAAAAATAAAATTTTTTTTTTAACAAAACAGAAAAAGAATCATGCGTCAAGCCTAGAATATGAAATACTTTCCAACACATTCAGAATAATTTTACAAAATGGCACCGTTTAATAAGTTAAAATATCACATTTAATTCTACTATATTGAAAAGCATAACACTAACTATCGTAAACAGAATTTCAGCTGTCCCCATCTACAATCGGAAAATTATCGAACTCTTTGAGCAGTCCTGTAAATGATACATAGATTTGCATTTATTAACTACATGCATGGCGAAATTTACTTTAATTATTTTTTTTAATTAAATTAAATTTTTTAAGTTACGAAACGCATACACCTCAGTTGAAAGTCCCCCTTCAGCAATTTTCTTTAAGAAAAAGAACAGATCATGGATTCTTTTGAATTGCCCTAAATAATAAGTTTACTATACAACGACTAACGTGCAAACAATTATTTAAATTTTAAAGCTCATACTGAATTTTAAAACGCACTTCCAGCAATTATTACTCAAAGAGAGTACTGTAACCCCTTTTTTAATGTGTCCCTGTGAATACATAGTAAATGCTATAAATGACTTATTCTATCATAATAATTTTGTAGTAAAATTCGGTGATTTTTATCAATTTCAATACATTTAGAATAGCGTAACCTCATTAAAATCTTCGCAAACAGTTTTTACCTATATACCATAATTAATGGAATTCTTTTGAATTCCTCTGTAAAGGAATTTTTAATCCTACATACCTCATATATAATACCAAACATACTTTGGTGGCTCTGAATAAATTTTATCAGTTGCATGAGAATCCGGGGGTATTTACGGGAGTTAGAGAGTCGACAGACGGCCAGACAAACTAAATGCATAAACACTTTCAACTTTGTTGTAAGTGTTAAAAACCTCTTTCATAAGCATTCAATGTTTATCTTGAAAAATCTCGCCTTATTTCGTGATGGTAATTCACCTTGTTCACAGCATTTTCCATGCAGTATGTTCATTTGACTTAGGTCCCAATTATCGAAAAATTATAATTGAGGTAGAAAGTACGAACCAATTGCTTAACTAAACTAGTCCGATGTGCCAATCGCAAAACTTTCTTTTGTCTCATACATGTTAATAATTCAAAATAAGCTATCACGGTGCCGAAATTCAATGACAATCTGTGCCCATCAAAGGGGATTGTAATGACATTTAGGTTGGTTGAATTGGACGCATTTAACAAGGATATAGAGTTATCGCATTGTTTAAAAGAAATCAGTGAATTTCGGAACCAAGATGTCCACAACTTAAATTTTCAACCTAAAGAATATAAAATCAATACCTGCTTTTAAATATACACCGAAGTTTCTTAGACATTTCTGTTTTCATTTTCATTTCCGGCCGAAAATAGAAAGATTAGTGAAACTTTAACCAAATTCAGTCTTATGCAGTAGCGTAGCTATGTTTTTTGGCGCCCGGGGCCAGCAAGAAATTTTGCGCCCCACCCCAATATAGATATATAACAATTTCTTTCAATTCGGCGCCCGGGGCGGACGCCCCCCTTGCCCCCCCTTAGCTACGCCACTGGTCTTATGAAACTGATTCATTCATAAAAAAACCCTGTTTCGATCGATCTTTGCAAATAAACCTGAAATACACACACACAAACACACATATATATAGATAGATATCTAAAAATTAGTGTCTGGTTCTTTTTTCCTATTCTATCCATTTTTATAATGTTACTAGCTGTCCTGCCCGGCGTTGCCCGGGTTCGCCAAAAAACAGCAAGAATTGCGAAAAAACTTTAAAAATCATAATAAAAACCTCAAAAGATTTAAAAAATGCTGCACGAATTTCGTCTAAACTTCGTTGAAAAGAGATAGGCTAGAAAATTGAAATGATTATTTTTACTAACGTGGGAAAATCTTACAAAATCGCAAAAAACATTAAAAATCACATAAAAATATAAAACAAAATTCAAAAATTGTGTTTTAAAATTCGAATAAACTTTGAAGAAAAGAGATCCGAATTTACTACATTCGGCCAAAAATTGAACGTCTGAAGCGGGTCGCGAAGAAACGTAAACATCGCTTTAAAAATGGCAAAATTTTCAAAAATCATGGAACTGAAAATTTACTCTACTTGAATCTAATTAATTTGTAATATAAAAAGCATTGAAATGCGAAAAAAACCCGCTAAAAATTGCAATAAAAACCTTTAATCGCACAGGAGAAAATTTATCATATTAGCAAAGAAATTTAAAACCGAATTCCTTTTCCGTATCTGAAAAACTCAAACAAACAAAAAAGGCATACTGCATTAAAAATTGCTGTAGATCAAAATAGGAGAGCAAAACAATTACCGTAAAGGATAAAAGTTTGAAACCAAACTCTTATTAGTCTAGAAGTTTAAAATCAAATTCCTTTCAAAAATGAAAAAAAAATAAAATAAAAATAAAATAAAAAAATGACTGAGAAAGCCCCAAATTTGCATTGAAAATTGTAATAAAAATCGTAAAACATTAAAAAATCCCTAGGATAAAAATTCACTGTTATAATATAAACTATTGTAATCAAGAAATTAACCATATTAAACAAAAAGTTTGAAATCGAAATCGATTTCCGGATGTAAAAAAATCGCCACGGAACTTAAAGAATAACTAAAATTCACATAGAAAATTGCATTAAAAATAGCTAAATATTTAGAACTCAATGCTTAAAAAATTAATATTAAGGCAGGGCCGGGAGGGGTTATGATCGGAAATCATTTATAAATAACAAAACATAGACATGGAACGCCAAAATCATATTAAGAAATAAAACATTGCATTCGAAACATAACTACATTAAACAAAATGTTTGAAATCAAAATTGGTTCCTGAATGGCAGAAAATCGCCAAAGAACTTAAAAAATGGCTAAAAATCGTATTGAAAACTATATTAAAAATCGCTGAATATTTAAAAGACATGGCTGTAAAAATTTAATATTCAGTCGAAAATATTGTAATCGTTCCTGAATAAGGAAAAGTCAACACGGAACACCTAAAATCCCCAAAACTAACTAAAAATTACATTGAATATCGCATTAGAAATTGGCAAAACTCAAAAAGCGTGGAAAATAAATTGAACTATTTATGCTAAAAGTTAGAAACCGAAACCGATGTCAACAACTGTCGCAGAACTTGAAAAATCATAATAAAACAGGTTAAAAATCAGTAAAATTAAAAAATTCGGACAAAATTTACCATAGTAAGATAAACATTAATATTAAATTTCTGTTGACAAAATTTACCATAATGGGACAAAACATTGAAATCTGAACTCTTTCATTAGTTAAAAAATTGTCGACACAAAACTTTAAAAAAATCGCTAAAAGTTTTATGAAAATACGCTAAAAATCTGAATCATTGATGTCAAAATTTAGTACATTAAGCTACAAATTATTCACAAATTTCTTTTCCAATTGTGAAAAAATTGCCGTGGACTCGAAAACATCTAAAAATTGTATTCAAAAATGCTTTAAATATATTCGTTTCAAATTTAAAAATAGCAGGGGACAACATTTACATTAATAGAGTAAAGTAGTGTAATCTTAATTCTTTCTTAAATACGAATGAAAAAAATTGGCAGAAAGCGTGAGAAATAATGAAAAGATTGCTAAAAATTGCATTGAAAATTGCATTGAAAAATCACAAAATTTCAAATTTCGTAAATGAAAGGTAATTGTTTGAAATTAATTTCCTTTTCCAAATTTCAAAAAATTGCTGTGAGATTAAAAAAAACTAATACAAAACCATTAAAAAATTCATTAAAAATCGCTAAATATAAATACATCCCGTGAATAAAAAAATATTCTAGTCGTGTAAAACATAGCAATCATTCTTTTTTACATGAATTACAAAAAAATTGACGCAGAGCACAAAATATATCAAAAATCACATCGAAAATCGACAAAATTTAAAAAAGGTAAATGGTGAAATTTACTATATTAGGCTAAAAGTTTGAAACCAAAATAATTTTTTTATTGTTAAAACACCGCTGTGGTGTTTAGGGGGTCGAAAAAAATGGTACTAAATCGCATTAAAAAGTTCATTAAAAAACGCCTTGAAATATGCACTAAATATCACTAGTTATTTTTAAAATCGCAGTAATCAGAATTTCATCAAACGGAAAAATCTAATCGGAAATCTGTACTATTTGATTATCCGGTTGACCAAGAAACTACTAGGTCAAACGATAAGATTAAATAACAATAATGGCGGATCGTAAATTCCATATTCACTTGACATTAAACGTGTTACATATGTTTGTTACGTCATCAAGTGGTTTTTACTTCTTATTTATATATATATATATATATATATTAATGTTTTTCTAAATTATCCCTCCCTTCATTATTTAACATAAAAATTACATAAATTTGCATAATTTGGCTTGTTTCACGATTGATGTAATTTGGCGAAATCGGTCGACAGGATAATCATGTAGTAAATGGAAATCCTTTATAGATAATAAAAAATCGACACGGAACACAAAAAATCTTGAAAAATCTCTAAAATTAGATTAAAAGTTTGAAATCAATTTTTACTTCCGAATATCAAAAAACCCCCATAAAACTCGAGAAATCTCTGAAAATTGCATTGAAAAGTGCATTAAAAATCACTAATATTAAAAAATCACAGGGGTCAAAATTTACTTTAATAGGATAAAACGTTGTAATTGGAAATATCCCATGAATGACAAAAATTCGACATCAAACGCAAAAAAACCTCGAAAAATCGCATTAAAAATCGCTGTAATTCATAAATCTTAGCAGCTAAAATTTAATACATTACCCTGAAAGTTTTAAGCAAAATTCCTTTTACTAATGTCGAATAATAGCGGCAAAATTCGAAAAAACATTAAAAATTACATTAAATAATTCACTAAAAATCCAAATATCGTTGCGCGAAATCCAAATAAATTATATTGAAAAGAGAACAAAATTCTCTAAATTAGTTCGAAAGAATGAAACCGCTTTCTTTTAGTGTGTAAAAATCGCCTCGAAACCCACTAAAAATCGCATATGAATTAAATTTAAAAAAAAAAAAAAAAAAACTTAAAAATCGGCCTTCAAGGTGTAAAACTTCATACATAACTTCGTGTAGCGGTCTCTCCAGAGCATCGTCAGTACTTTAAAAAATTTAACATGCGTTATAAACTACCTTAACCCTTTCCGGCGCGGTGTCCCTTAAAAAGGACACCTAATTTTAATTTTACTGGCACCAAGAATATTTAATTAAAATTTTCCTTTGATAAAATGCCTGAAAATAAGCAAGTTCGTATTCTCTAATAAATTCGTATATAAATTCTGGTGGCAGATAATTATTTCAATTAAACTTACTCCGCGCCGGAAAGGGTTAAAGTGTAAAACAAATCTCCATGTTACATTTCCTAATTTGTTCGCGCCCCTCCTCTCACGCACCTTGAAATGTGTCACACCATTCTTTTTTTAAATTTTTTATCATGTATTATAAACCCTTTTAAATTTTAAAACAAAGCATATTGTTATATTTCCAAATTTTAACAAAATCGCGTTCTGTTAGTTCCATTTTCCACCACCAGGTAGTGCACTCTATTCTTCAAAAACTTTATCTACTCTTCGATAGGTTAAACAACCTATCAGGTGATATATTAATCGAGGGGGTAGCGGTCTTAAGCACGAATTTAAGATATTTTATGAAATTGCTATTCGAAAATAGTGGTACCTAAATTTTTTACATTTTAGGTAGATTTCGCAAAAAAATACTACTTATTGCATTCTCAACAGTTCAAGTTTTTGATAGAACAACTATGAAAAAATAGATGCTAAACGCAAAAAATCTTGAAAAAGCGTTAAAAAACGTATTGAAAATCGCATTAAAAATCGTTAAAATCTAAAATTCGTAACAAACACAAAATTTAGGGCATTAGGCTAAAAGCTTGAAACGATTTTCTTTTTATTAGTCTCAAAAAATAGCCGCAAAATGAAAAAAAAAACCACTAAAAATCGAATTAAAAAATTCGTTAAAAATTCAAAAATCACTGTACAAATTCCGAATAAACTTTGATGAAAAGAGAAAAAAAATTGCTATATTGGGTTAAAATAATGAAACCGTATTCCTTTCACTAATGGGATAAAACCGCAAAAAGAACGCTAAAAATCGGCTAAAAAATTATTAAAAAAATCTATTCAAAAAATCGAAAATTGGGCTTAGAGGTGCAAAACTGCATGTATAAAAGTACCTTCCCTCTACATTTTGTGACTCTACGTACAGCAGACTCTTCAGAACAGCGCTGACACACACACAAACTTGTCTCTTTATTATTAGATTTAACAAAATCGTGTTCTATTAGTTCCATTTTCCACCACTAGGTAGCGCACTCTATTCTTAAAAACTTTATCAAAACGATACTCTGTTAAACAACCTATCAGGTGATAATTACTCGAGGGGGTAGCGGTCTTAAGCAAGAATTTAAGATATTTTATGAAACTGCTATTCGAAAATAGTGGTACCTAAATTTTTAAGATTTTAGGTAGATTTCGCAAAAAAATACTACCTATTGCATTCTCAACAGCTCAAGTTTTTGATATAACAACTATGAGAAAAATAGACGCTAAGCGCAAAAAATCTTGAAAAAGCGTTAAAAATCGCATTAAAAATCGTTAAAATCTAAAAATCGTAACAAACACAAAATTTAGGGCATTAGGCTAAAAGTTTGAAACGATTTTCTTTTTATCAATCTCAAAAAATAGCCGCAAAATGAGAAAAAACACTAAAAATCGGATTAAAAAATTCGTAAAAAATTCAGAAATAGCTGTACAAATTCCGTATAAACTTTGTTGAAAAGAGAAAAAAAAATTGCTACATTGGGTTAAAAGAATGAAACCGTATTCCTTTCACTAATGGGATAAAACCGCAAAAATAACGCTAAAAATCGCCCAAAAAATTATTAAAAAAATCTAAACAAAAAAATCGAAAATCGGGCTTCGAGGTGCAAAACTACATGTAGAAAAGTACCTTCCCTCCAAATTTTGTAACTCTACGTGCTGCAGTCTCTTCAGAACAGCGCTGACAGACAAACATTCTTCTCCCTTTATTATTATAGATTATGGTTTAGTTTTAATGTTTTATCTCCATTTTATTTTTGTTTTATGTGTGTTGGTAGCCCTAAATTCGTATTATTTTGCCTTTCATGGCTGATGCGAAGGGATTCTAAGGTATGAGAGTGCGTGATTCAAAATCTGATAAAGCACGTACGTGAATTTAAAATCGATGACTTTTTTAGTTGCAAGAAAAATGAAAGATGCTTGTTGAGATACTGTAGTAGTCAGATAACGGATTATTAAAAATTTTAGAGAAGGGTGAATTAATAACATTACTTGCATAAGCCTTGCTTTTCTTTATATTTGCCACATTTATATGCAATTAAAAAATAATAAGTCATTTTATCTAAGTTTATCTGGAAATTATATTTAACATTTAATGCTTGAAGACTTTACAATATATATATTTTTTAAGTCAAAATATCTTTCCAAAATGGATTTTTATTGTTACTTAAAAAATAAAACACAACTAGTCAGATGTGGCAATCCCAAAACTTTCTTCTATCTTATGCATGTTAATAGTTCCTGAAAAATGCAGCATAGCAGCGAACCAAAATCTAGCCAGAAACAACTTATGGCAACTTCTAACTGAGTCTGAAGTTTGGTAAAAATTCCTGCATTAGTTTTTAAGATAAAACTATTGGAAAATCTTAAAAAAAAAAAAAAAAAAAAAAAAAAAAAAAAAAAAAAAAACAGTGCCACATATTGGGTGATGTATACCAAAAACTAATGAGGATCAATTTTTTTTTTATCAGGTACTAAATGAATCTGAATTTTGATGAAAACACATGCATTAGTTCTTGAGATACATTTATTGCGAAATCGTTAAAAATGCAATATAGTAGTGCCATCTGTACAGGTAATTTACTCTAAAAAGTAAACATCACTAATCTATATCAGGAAGTGATTGAATCTGAAGTTTTAGAAAACTTTCTGGATTAGTTCTTGAGATAGAGCTATTGCGATAATCACAAATAATACACCATGGTAGCGCCACCTGTTGAGCGATTTGCACCAAAACGTAATTAGCACCATGTTATGTCAAGTACTAACTAAATCAAAAGTTTTATGAAAATACATGCCCCAGTTCTTGAGATATGGCTATAGTGGAAATAGTGAATAATGCAGTATAGCAGCGCCACCTGTTGAGCAATATTCACCACAAACTAATCAGATCTAGTTTATATCAAAGTCTAACAGAATCTAAAGTTTTGTGGAATTCCGTGCATTAGTTCTTGAGATAGAGTACCCACAAAATCTTTGCCACGTACAGACTCACAGACAGACATTTTGTAAAAACATGTTTTTTAGGTTCTTTGACCCCTAAAACATGTAAATTTATAGAAAACCAGATTTCGAAACATTTTACGAATTCAGTACTTTTTTATTGTTAAGATAGAAGAGAGCCAAGAGAACTGTCCATATAGGAGACAGTCCTTTTTCATTGCATTTACTTTCACTAATCAAGCATTAAATAATCATAAAAGAAGAAAATTAATTTATGTATACAGTGGGTGATCGGTTAACGAACTGTTCTGTTTACGGGCAAAATAGTTTATGGACACTTTCGTGAGAGATTTTTATGTTCCGATAACAAACACTTCACAAAACAAAGCCTAAGAAGAAGTAATGTTAAATTTCAGATTTCCTGAGCTGTATTCAATTGCATCTATTGCCGACTTTAGAGGACATTTTAACAGTTGTATACATATGGCCTAGTCATAAGCTCAAATCATAAGCTACCTGGGGTTCGAGTCCTAAATTCTAGCCCCCCCCCCCCACCCCACCCCAATTAGAATGAACAGTTTTGAAACGTAATTTTTTATATTTTATGTCTTTTTTTTAAAGAAATCTTTTTAATTGCGAATTAATTATTCTAATTGAGATTTAGAATTGAGATTTAGATTTTAAAATATTAACAAGCTCTATGTTTAACTCGAACTTTATCATGCACTGCAGTAGACACAATCTTTTGGAAAACTGCGGAGCTTTAGAAAGGACAAAATGATAAATCATGATATAAAATGATAAATTTAATTAATACCATAATCAATAAGTGTATTCCAAAAAGTTCTTATAAATGGCAGGTCATTTATTTTTTTAATTACGCAACGTTGCGGACAAAGCTCTCAAAATATGACCTGTCCTTAAATAAGAATGTACATTAATATTGTTATAAAGGGAATATTTATATTATTTTTTTATATTTACATTATTTAGTTTTTAAGAACGAAAATTGGGATTAATATGGAAATTAATAGAATTCCCATACAAATTAATGTAAAATCTAAGATCGGTTAACGAACAATTCAGCTAACAAACACTGTTTTGAACGGATTAAGTTCACTAATCGATCACCCACTGTACTTAAATCTTTTGATTAAATTGCGTTTCATTGTAATTAACAATATTTAGGTAAGGAAAATCCTTCATAAGTATACTTAGACCTTGGGAGTCTGGTCTAGTATTGATAGTACGTGTCTTTTAATAGAGTATTATTTTGTTTTAAAAAATACTTTTGTTAAAGATTATATGTAGTAATGTTAGTATTATGTCTATTCATTTATTATATGAACATTCATGTTTAGGCATTTAGTAATAATAATAATTATTTTTTTTATTTATTTCATTCTCTTTGCGCCGTTTTCGATTTTTTTATTTTAAAAATATATTTCACTCTTAAAATTTAAATTAAAAGTTACTTACTTGAAAGAATCATACGTAATAAAGTGTAAAAAATATTAGAAAGTTATAGTAGAAGTTAAATCTTACTGTAATACATTATTTTCTAAATATCTCCAAAATTGTTTCCTTAGCTTATTGTCATATGAATATTAATTGAATAGTACGTAAAAAAAGAATATGCGTTATCTGATGCGTTATCAATGAAACATTCGTTAAACATTAATTAGTCTATTTGGATAGCTAGCATTAATGTTATTAATGTAAAAGTAATTGTTTTAAAATAACTGGAAAAAAATTCGGACCCGAAAGGGTAGTAAGAAAATTCATATTTGATTCTACATTTCATGGTTTTTGCAGAAGAACATTAACTAAGGCGGTTTTCAAGTTAAATTCTCCATGCAATTGTTTTAATAAAAAATGGAAGAAAGTCAAAGCCATGTAAATCTTTTAAGTGCCGCCGTTTTTGATGTCCTTTGATCTGTGGCGATCGATTTTACCATCTTTGCAACAAAATGACACGACAATACAAAAAAAAAAAAAAAAAAAAGAAAAGTATTCGGTTTCCAAAGGACATTGTTTCTGCGCGGTTTATAACTACAGCAATAACAGCTGTTAAAATTCATTGCAGATGTTATTAGTTCATAAAAATTTAAATGATATATAATCATTTAAAATAATTAAGCACTAGTGGGTATTTCCAGAAGAAAATTTGAACTAATAAGTTAAACTGAACAGAAATTATTGGCAGGAAGCTGCACGATCCTTAAATTTGTCACATACTTAAAAATAATAATAATAAAGGCATCCAAATACGTTTCATCTATATTTTGTTAAATTCAAATGAGATCTCTTTTTCTTTTAATGAGTATATATATATATATATATATATATCTAATAATAACACATTCCAAAAAATTAATGATAACTTACTTGCCAATAATCATAAAATTAAAGGATTCTATAAATTATTAGACATTAACCCTACTAACTTTAAATATCCTTATCTAGTCCTTATACCCAAATTTCATAAGCATCCTGTTAAATTCAGAACTGTTACAATTGGTTGCAATACTTATAATAATGCTGCTAACAAACTTCTATTAGTAATTCTTAATCAAATATATAATATCACAAAAAAAAAAGTGATAATACACATTGCATAAAAAATAGTTATGAACTGGTCCATATTATGAAAAATCTTAAATGTATAAAAAATATCACTACCTATGATTTTAAAGATTTATTTAATAATATCGATTTATCGGATTTACATAATATCACAAATGAGCTTTTTAAAAAATATCAACACGAGTTGGATATATCACATAATATCGATTCTGATTATTTTCATACCTTAACTAATTTCATTATCTATAATAATTTTATTATGCATGATAACAATATATATATTCAAAATGTTGGTATACCACAAGGTGGTAGTTCATCTAGTGTATTATCTGACTTATACTTATATTACTATGAACGTCATTATTTAAATAATACAATACATTTATATCGATATATAGATGATGTAATTTTAATTGATACTGATAACACCTGTATATCTCAATTCCCTGTTGATTATCCTTCTAATCTAGAACTTTCAAAAAACCTACTTTTTAATAATACAATCAATTTCTTAGATATTAAAATTATATTAAAAGAGAACAAATTTATAACTGATATTTATGACAAAAGGAAAGAATTTAATTTTAAAGTTAATACTTTTACTAATTTTAAATCATGTCTTCATAATTCTGTATATCGTAATATAATACTTAACCATTTATATAGAATAAAATGTCTATGTTCTTCCCATTTAATTAATACTAATATTAAAAAGCTTATATATGATGCTATAAATAATGGTTATCCTAAAAAATTCATATATTCTTTAATTTATAATTAGATATTGCATGATCTTATAATTAATTCTTTGCATAAAAAATGTATAAAAAAAATTATAAAACATAAAAATAATAATAAAAAATTAAAAATGTTAAAAAGTAATAAAAAAATATATATATAGGTTGGTTGGGTGGGTAGATGTTAGAGTACGGAGGAGGGTGGTGTTGTCTGGATAAAAACGCAAAGGTTAATTATTTGTTTAAAAAAAAATTGAGAGTGAGTTATTTATTTTAACATAATTTTTAAACTGTTTAATTTACACCAATATATGGATATTCGTCTAGTTATATCTATAGTTAAATAGCTATATTTTAAATATCAAATTATTTTTAATGTTATTGATATAATTTTTGGTATTATTATTAATAATATTATTACTATTATTATTTTTTTATTTTATTTATTTTTTATTATTATTATTATTATTATTATTATTATTATTTTATTATTATCCTATATTAAGATAATGAGTTTTTACCATGTAAAGTCACAATAAATGTTACTGATTAAAGTAACAATAATGTATGTTAAGTTATATGTTAATATGAATGTTATCTCTTAATTCTAATTTTAATCATTTTATTAATTTAATTTTATGTTAATATCGATTATTATTTTTTCCGGTTCAATTATATTTCCATTCAGCTTTATCTTTTTTGTTTGTTATGGATAACTATTATTTTTACTTACTTTCAACTCCTTTTTGTAAAATATCTTTGTTCCTTGTTTAATAATTTGGTTTTTGTGTGATGGTAGTCCCAAATTCGTATTGTTTTGCTTTTTCATGGCAAATACGAAGATGAAACCACACACTCCATTTGTAGTTCCAAAGTATTTGGGACCTGAAGATTCTGCTTTGGTTCTACAAATTTCAATTGTATTCATATTATTCTTTTTTTCCTTCCATGTTCAATGTGCTATAAGTTATTAAATTCAATGGTTAATTTCAAATGGTTAATATTGCTTACTATAATTCAATTTAATTCTTCGTTTTGGTTTATTGTTTTATTGATAAAATCCGTTGGTGAATCTTGTCTACTTTTAATGGTATTATATATATATATATATATATATGTGTGTGTGTGTGTGTGTGTGTGTGTTATATTATTGTTATTTTGTCATATTGTTTTTATTTTCTCCAATGAGTATCTTTTTATTAATTTGTAATAGTAAATAGCTTCCAGCCAGTCGGGTGCATTGTGAATCGAATTCTTAGCTTTTAGCACGACTCATAACAGAAACTGGTTGGATGTTTTTGCTCTTTTGTTAAACCATGCACCCCTGATGAGTAGTTTAATAAAAATGTCTTCTACTGTCCTTTTATCCATTTACCTTTCATTGTTTTGGTGATCTGCCTTCTATTTCACTTCAAACATCAACTGTTTTCAATAAGATGACTGTAAAATGCTGGTTTCATTGGTTTATTGTATGGTAATATATGAATTACTCTGGTTATATAATGTCCATTTATCCATATATTTTTTAGTAATTTGGTAATCTGCCTTCAATTTCACTTCAAATTTCAACTGTTTTCAATAATATGATTGTAAAAATACTGGTTTCATTGGTTTATTTAATGGTATTGTCTGAATAACTTTGGATGTATTTATAGAAGTATATATATATATATATATATATATATATATATATATATATATATATATATATATATATATATATATATATATTACGGCAATGTAAACCTCCATAATACACGTAAACGGCTAGGGCGACCTCCGACCGGACTCGCGGTTCCCTCTGTAAGTTGAGCGACCAAATAAAAAGAGTTCGAACCAACAAGAGGCTCCCGAGTCAAGTTCTTATGCCACGATTTATGACACCCAAGAAGTCGTTATAATCTGATTAAGGGAATATTATGCCACGACTACAACACCCCTGAAATCGTTACATATATATATATATATATATATATATATATATATATATATATACATATATTACAAAGTTAATGTTACCTTTTACTTGATAAAGAGAGTACCATTAAAAATGCCAGAATGATAAGGTTATAAAACCAAACTAAAAGTAACATACATAATAACATGCACATATGAAACAATGTTATTAGAATATCGAAATAATTAAAATGAAATCACAAATGCATGAACAAGTTGGTAAAAAATCTAAAAATGAACAAAATATGCACAGTTGAAAATAGAAATGTATATTAGGAAACTATGAATAACTACAGAATCATCAGAGGAGCTTGAAGTTAATTCATAATGAAGATATGTTATTTCATCCAATTTGTCATTATTAGATCTAAATTGACAAAATTTAGCTTCTTATAACCTATCAAAATAAACCAAAAATTACACATAAGGTATTAGGTTTTTAAATAAAAATAAATGATATACAGTGTTATTAATAACAATCAAAACAGTAGTCTATTAAAAAAATAAAAATAAATAAAAAAAACACTGCCTAATTTAAAAATACTGTGTGATTCTAATCATACTTCTAATTGCAAAATTTCATAAAAAAGGTGAAAAATTTTATGATATAAGTTGCAGCTCAATGGGGCTCTATTTGGAAAAATAACAAAAACTAAATTTCTGATTCGGAAAATTTTTATTATTTATTCCTGAATCAAAAACAAAAAATTCCACTTTGGAATTTGCAAAACTCACAGAGATATTAAAATCCAAAATTCATGACTTCCACCACTCAGGCACACCTCTGAACGAAGCGATATTGATGCATTACGAATGAAAGACAGGAATAATTTACAAATTATACAGTATTAAAAGTCGATTTAAGACTGTGCCTCTACTTTTGGCCATAAAAATATTAGCGTATAGATTTTACGTTAAATATGCTTTCGAAATTTGTTGGAGGTTTGCTTTTGAGCGGGCCGAAATTTCCAGCCCCGGACCCGGCCTTAAATTTTTATAACACATGGGTTTTTACGACGATATCGTCTAAATACACTGGTGTCCAAAAGTTAAGCATAATTGGTAATTAAGTAATTATTTTTAAGTAATGAAAGAAATATGAATTGGAATGTGCTGAAACTCCAGCTGTGTAAACAAAATAGTACGCGTCACATATTTTCGCGAAGAGTTTTCCCCGAAATCGAACAGGGGACCGTCAACAAATTGAAAAAGAACGAAGATCTTTTGGATAACCCTGTCAAAACTAATGTAGCAAAAGCGTTCAAACTGCACATTATGATTAATTGGCTTATTGTGATAAATTGTGTCGATTTTTATGAATATAGCTTGAAAACTAGTAGAGAAATTAAAGTTTTTATAAAAATGGTCCAAAATTTTTCCAAGTTTTTTGCTTATAATTTGCAGAGTTCTTATTATAAAATAATGTTCTTTTCTGAAAATATGACAAACATCATTGTACACAATACCCTGTCATCAGAATTTAAAAATAATAAAAATTGTATGAAAAATGAGTATGTTTAGTAAATAATTTTTCATTGCGCATGCGTCAACGATATCAAAATGTCATTTGCATATTGTGTTAGCTAAATGTATAGAGCAACTTCTGTAAAAGTTTCAAAAACATAGCTTGAAAATTCTGAAAATGGGAGCCTATAGAATCAACTCAAAATCCTTAATTCCCTATATGAAGCAAAAAGATGAGGGGCTGTATCCATATTCCATTGTTTAGTGCCTACACGATATTGCACGTACAACTATATTTAGGTAAAACCCCTGATTTTTTTGCTTCCTTTAGGAATAACGGATTTTGAGTTGATTCTATAGGCTCCCATTTTCAGAATTTTCAAGCTATGTTTTTGAAACTTTTACAGAAGTTGCTCTATACATTTAGCTAACACAATATGCAAATGACATTTTGATATCGTTGACGCATGCGCAATGAAAAATTATTTACTAAACATACTCATTTTTCATACAATTTTTATTATTTTTAAATTCTGATGACAGGGTATTGTGTACAATGATGTTTGTCATATTTTCAGAAAAGAACATTATTTTATAATAAGAACTCTGCAAATTATAAGCAAAAAACTTGGAAAAATTTAGGACTGTTTTTATAAAAACCTTAATTTCTCTACGAGTATACATGCTATCCTTGTAAAAATTAACACAGTACATTACAATAAGCCAATTAATCATAATGTGCAGTTTGAACGCTTTTGCTACATTAGTTTTGACAGGGTTATCCAAAAGATCTTCGTTCTTTTTCAATTTGTTGACGGTCCCCTGTTCGATTTCGAAGAAAACTCTTCGCGAAAATATGTGACGCGTACTATTTTGTTTACACACCTGGAGTTTCAGCACATTCCGATTCATATTTCTTTCATTACTTAAAAATAATTACTTAATTACCAATTATGCTTAACTTTTGGACACCAGTGTACTTTCGTACAGGAAGTTCGAACCAAAAATACTTATTTTTTATTTTATTTTTTTCACTTTTATAATCTTTATTTCTTTAAAAAAGCGCTCTAGGCTGTTACATTTTTTCAATGAATCTGTATTTGTATGTAAATGTTTCAGCTATCATTAATATCTTTAATCTATATTCTATGTGTATTCCATGTGATTGCTATGGCTTTGAAAAATACCATATAGTAAAATCTTCAAAAGCGGAAACAAACGATAAAAAAGCGTTATAGACAAGTAGGGGGAACTGGGGCACATTGATACAGTTTTTTTCTAAAAATATTTTTGGTGTCTAGAAAGTAGAAATATAGTATAATATAATATTTATAAATATAATATAGAAATATAATATTTCATATTATTTTTCCATGTGGTGTCAACAAAACTTGTGTAGTATGTTATAAAAATATATAATCGTTGTTTTATATAATATTTTTCATCTAATTTTAAAAAAAATCAAAAAAAGTCATTTGTATCAATGTGCCCCATCCCCGAGGCAGATTGATACACCTCATGGGGCAGTTTGAAACGTTTGGGAAAAAGGAGACAAAATAACACAAATGTATATTTTTCATAGAAAATTAGTTAGCAAACTATTCTATATTTATTTATAGAAATTCAAATCACCCACAATTAATTTGTAAGTAATATTAAAGCAATCAAAATTAAATGAATAATGACTTGATGTTCTGGCTGTCTTGTGTCTGATTGTTGGCTGTGGTAACATTGTCGTATCTAGTACTTCAACCCCAGCATTATCTTCTTTCTTAGGAAAGATGAAAAAAATACCAGGTTTTCTGTTTATAAATCGGTTTATAAACAGAAAATAAAATATAATTGTGCTTAAAATTCAGTTTATAATATAATCTTCCTTTGCTGTTCTGCAGCTTGTTTCTCTTACTTAACATTTATCATCTCGAAAATACTTTTTTCTCTGGAAAATCGATATAAATTCGAGATTTGCCAGGTGCCGTCTTTTATTTTGTTAGTTCGACTAGCACTAGATGTTGGGTAAATTCGTATGTCTTCTGTTTTCAAAAATACTATAAAATGTTCTAATATAAAAAATTAGAGCTATTTCACTTCAATAAAAAGTAACATTAGAAATTTTTGTCGAAAATGGTTGGATTAAGGAGTGTATGGTAAAAAAATAATAAAAGGTAATGAACAAATAAACTATAAAAGGATTTATATTGTATAAATGTGCCCCGACATAGACTGTATCAATGTGCCCCATACAGCCATTTTGAATAAAATGAGTCTCAAATCCAACACTTCATAATTTACCTAACAATAAAGAATGAGGAACTAATAAAGAGTAGCTTTACTTGCCGGAGAGAGTATTCTTTTCGGTTGAAAATGCTGGAACAATTGTATATACCATTTCAATTGTATAACTCAAATTTACTTTTGACCTACAAAAACAATAAATCACCCGTCCCTTTTCAACAAACTACTGAATCATGCCAAGACGTTCTGTATGTAGTTGTGTACACTAGCTTCACCTTTTGGAGCTGTTATGAAATTTCCTATAATGACCCTGTGAGCAGGAGAGGGGATGTATCAATGTGCCCCATGTATCAATGTGCCCCAGTTCCCCCTACTCTTTTCATGAAGTGTAAATGTATTCGATTATTTTCTCACAAATTATTATGTAAATATTATTATCAATGAGAAATGAATAAAAAATGAGTTAATTTATGAAAATTGCTTTTAAATAATCATCTTTAGTGCATTTATATACTTGGAATTTAGTAAATATCTCGACGTTCATGCCAATAAATTTTGAGAAAGTCCTTGTAAAAACTAATTAATTTAAAGATTTAATTCTGAAATTCCAGTTTTGGCATTATCATTAGCATTTTATGTAAAAAATTATTATTGTTATACCTTAAATATATCAATCTCGTAGAAAATTATGAATAATCCTCGAAAAAACACACTCGTTAAGTTTAATTACAATTGTAACAAAAATTGTATTAAGCTATCTACTGATAATATAATTTAGCTTCATACAGTGAGCTAGATACAATTTTAATTAATATGAAGTATCAATGTGAAATATAAAAGAAGTAAGTCTTGATTAAGTCCATTAATAACTGTATCATAATGATAATAATGTATATGCTACAACGAAAATTAAGATTTATATTATAAATAATTATTTTGGTTATAAGACGTCACTTTAATATCAAAACATTTAAAATATATTAAAAATTAACATGTTTCAACTTATATTCATTGAGTCATCCTCAGAATGTAAATAGAAAATTGCAAAGATATTAATATAGACGACCTCTCTGGAGTTTATTAGAGAAGAGAGAAATCAAGTATTATATAGGTACGGCCTAGTGGAAATTTAGTATCAGACCTAAAGAACATATAACGAATATAAAATATTAAAGAAGGAAAGCTGCTTTATCCAGACTAGTGAAAAAAAAAAAAAAAAAAAGAGAGAGAGAGAGAGAGAGAGAGAGAGAACATTAACATACTTATTAGATTATATTTACAGAGAGTCCATTGAAATTTATTTAAAAAGTTCACATGTTCGTGACGATTCGCTATCGTTCCGCATCCCGAGTGCATGGTTTGAATGGTTCGATGGTTTGCAGGATAACTACATAATAAGAACACGGACTGTGTCGAAAATATAGAGGGGCGTTATATTTAATTTGAATTCAATAACTATTTATTCCAGTTTTTACACATTAATTGTGTTTGTAATTTTCTATTTCAATTCTGAAGATGACTCAATAAAAATGAATTGAAACATGTCAATTTTTTATATATTTTAAATGTTTTATTATTAGTGACGACTTATAAAAAAAAAAATATTTATAATATAAATACTTACCTTTGCGTTGTAGAATATATTATTATTATTATGTAACGTGAAGTAACAAAAATTATTTAAATCTTATATTACTTTTGAAAAGAATAGAATAGAGAGGTCAATAGCTAAAAAAATTATTTTTCACAATATCAGTTTCTTATATACCATCGAATTAAAATGACTAAAATTGTTGGACAGTTTCACAACATATAAATGATGACAAAAAATTGAAAATAAAGCATGGAATATAGCACGGAAACTTATTTTTATTTCTGAATGCTATTGTTTTGCGTAAAAATAAGAAAGAAAAAGCGAGTGAGTGAAAATAAAGGAGAGCAAAACTTGTATCATGTTCCAACCAGATTTGTTGTCAATGAAAACTTTTAAAATCATTGAAAAAAGTGTTAACTTATGAAAACTGAAGGACTGAATTATCTATTTGCTCTTTTTAAAATACGGGATCATTCAGAAATGTTTCTAGTATTTTTTTTTTTTTTTTTTTTTTTTTTTTTTTTTTTTTTTAACGTACCTTAATCTTTTGTGACTCAACAACACCGATTTAAAAAATATTGGCTTCGATGTTAGAATACATCGGTTTAATCGTGTAAAAAATGATAAAATAAATTTAGACTGTAAAACTAATATAATTATTGACTAAAAGGAACTTTTTACACGTATACAAAAAACAGAGACTGGTAAACGTCTCATAAATATTGTCCATTTTCTAATACAAAATTTGAAAATATAAAAAATTACTTTTTAAAAAAAATCTACTTTCGGACTTTTTTATTTTTTATAATTTGACAAAATTTACTAAGTTAATTTTTGCAATATCGACCTGAAGCTTCTCAAATGATAAACAAAACTTTGGTATGAGAAATTAACCCAATATCATCGTCAGTCGAGAATTCTAATGATCAATTTGTATTAACTGGTGTGTTGGAAAATAGCAACAACAAATAAAATCGTGTTTTAAAACTTACTGTGTAAGTATTATTGACTTTTTAAAATGCTGCAGATCTGATACAATTGTTAACACAGAAAAACTGTAGTGGGAAGTTCAAGTTAATGGACGGTTCAAGTTCTTTCCATTCAAATGAAGACCAAATTTCAAAACAATGAAGATCAAACCGTTCAAAACTCTTTACTGCAGCACGTGCCACATCTGGTATATACCTAAAATCATTATAGTTTTCATTAGGTGCCATGAATTTGGCCAAGATGATCTCTGTCGCTAATCAGGGACAGCCCAAAGAATGGAATAATACTTCGTTTGTCCATCTCAGATGGTTGCACTAGACAAAACATTAGAATTTATTTTTCGGAAACAAAATAAATTTCGATGAATCTATTAAGCAAGATTTACTTTCGTTATTTTTTCTGAATACTTAAAAATATTCATATAAAAAATGTTGCAGAGTGTTAAGCAGTTAAAACTAATTAATTTAAACTCATTTAGTTGCGAAATATAGCAATACAATATTTTAAATCTTAATTGTGTGAATTTGGCGCACACGAAAAAATATCAAATTTTAGCTAAAAATTTGAATTTTTTAAAAACTATTTTTTCCATTTTTAGACCGGTGTATACATTCCCAATATATATATATATATATATATATATAAATTTCATATAAACAGAAACAGTCGTGCAATAAAGAGTTAAAGCACTTGAGAAATCTCAAATTCCATTATATTCTGTCTAGAATATTTGAGAATTCATCTTTGAAAAATCATCCCTGTACATAAAAATAAGCATTATAAGTACTGATTATATCTCTAACGAATTAGAGCTTTTAACGTTCCTTTTGGTAGTCGCATTTCTATTCTGAATTCATCTTACATAATGTTTGAAACTTTCAACGCAAGGTTTAATTTAATTCATATTAGTATTACTACTGTTTTTAACTCTTGCGAAGTGCACCGCGAAGTACGAGTGTATGCACCGATACTATATATATATTATGTTGCGTGAAATAAGGTACGATTATTGCAAAAATATTTTATTATGTGAGGCAGGTTTTGCTCCCTCCCTCCTTAACCTCGTAATTTGATTTAATTTAATATAATCTCAACTCTCTAGAGTACATTTGAATTAACTACGTATCTAAATAACTTAAGATATTAATTTCGTAACTGATTATTCATTAATAATTCATTTGAAATATTCGATTATTCTCGTAGATATTTTATTAAACATTGATACTTCTAGTTGCTCAATGTATTTCGGTTATTTTTAAATTTGAGGCATTTTTATGTCTGACAAAAGATTATTTTTTATTTTCGAATTAAATAATCCTGAGCGATGCAATTTTGTTGTGTTTTTTCAAAAAGATACAGGTTTTAAGAGTTATTCATGCATGTCACGGTAAGAATACTCCTAACATATTTCTTTAAGTCAATTTTTTTTTTAAACATAGAAAATGGACGATCAAATTGACAAAGTAAAATGTATTGATCAAATTTAACCTACTTCAAATTAAAAATAACTTTCAAAAGCCTATTTTTTTAAAAGTACATAATGTAATGCAATAAATATATAAATGCCTTTAAATTTTATGTTATTTTTTTAGTGTACATTAGTTGTTTTGTTTTGTCCAAGAGAAATTTCAGATCCGTTTACTGTCTTGTCTCTTACCAATAAAAATAGTTGTAAAAATTACTCTAGATTGCAACATGCGCTTTAAGGTCCTTTTCATGGTTCAATAAATAGTAGGAACCATTTTGAAATCATATGTTGAACCAAAAGGGTAATTTTTGGGACAAAACTAGGGAGGGAGGAAAAGGGGGAATATACCGAGGGTGCCAATATTGACGGCGAATGAGGCGCCAAATAATGATTATATCTGTTGATTTTTCATCCGTTTATGTTTAGAATGGTATTGATAAAATCATCCTATCTGGGTTATGCCAAGGTACAAGAGAATCTAATGATGATATGGCATAAGGATCTTGTATAAAGCGGATATATATATTTTTTCGATACTTTTCGATTCCGTTTTCAATGTTTTAATGAATCAATATTTGACAAAGCAGATTACGTAATTCAGTATTATATATTTTATCGTTAATTTTAAAATAAATCGGCTATTAAATTTGTAGATTTTTTTTTTTTTTTTTTTTTTTTTTTTTTTTTTTTTTTTGTGTGTGTGTGTGTGTGTGTGTGTAAATTTATTTTGCAAAGGTTGGTGGAGACACCCAAGTCCATATTTTCCCCGTGTGCAAAAGTGGTTAGTTTCGAACCTATAATACAGTGAAACCTCCAAATAAGGGACACCTACGGGACCATAACTTTTGTCCCTTAAATAGAGGTGTTCCTTATTCGGAGTTTTTATTATTTTTAATTAATCGTTCAGAGGGATATAAAAATAATAAAACATTAAAGGGGAAATTTTATTAAAGGGGCACCTGAAGTGTATAAATCACGTTAATCAGACACAAAAGGAAGAACAGAGAATTAATTAACTAAAATTTTCAATTGATTACTAAATCAATAACTGATTTGTAGAATTATTGATTTATATTTTTTATGCAAATTGTGTGTGCATGCAAAAAGTATAAAAGTATTTAAAAGACTTTTACAAGAAGTAATCAATCAAAAGAGATTGTTTAGTAAATTTCAGTTTTTCACTCTAAACCTTTTAAGTGTTAATTTACAATACTTATAAATTTTAGTTCTTCATTATCAGCAGTATTTACATAAGAAAAGTATTCAACTGCTTTGCGTATTTTAAAGCAACAAATTTCGCAAGTGCTCTGCTCAGTAAGTGGAAAATGTTGTGATAAATTTACAAATACATATTTTAACGGAAAGGTTTAAAACTGGAACGCTTGACTATGAAAGCAATTTGGAATTGAACTGTATTTTAAATTTTGAGATAAATAAATTACCTGTTGACATACAGGCGATTTTGATCACATGACAAAGACGTTTTTCAACCTTTCTGGAGTAATTATTCTGCTTTCGCGTGGAAATTCTGTTCAAATGCTAAAAAGTCTATTGCATAAAAAATATATATATATTACATATTTTCTCAACAACAGCTGCTAATTTCAGGCATTTTCGAATAAAAATAAATTAAAACTTATGAATTAAAAGTTGCCTTTTTGGATTTGAGAAAGCCTAAAAACATCTGTAAAGTTCTTTATTTCACAATTTTCTTTTATTCTGTACTTTCAGAATCATCCTCACAATTTTCAACATTACTTTCATTGGGGATAAACTCACTGAAGTTGAATGTGAATTGTGGATAAATAAATGTTCGTTAATTGTGTTGTATGCCTCTGTATCAACATAACTGCCGGTCTGTTTGATAAGTTCACAAAAATCTGTATTTTCATTTTCATCACAGAATCTTCATTATCTGAAATGCTAAAAACAGTCCCTTTAGTCTCATTTTCAAGTGTCCCTTAAATCGAGTGTCCCTTATTTAGAGGTAAGTACATTACACGTCCTATACCATGGGACTGGGACCGGAATTTTTGTTTTTTAAATAGACGTGTCCCTTATTCGGAGTGTCCCTTATTTGGAGGTTTCACTGTATTAATAGTTTTTCATAAAGTGAGGGTTTCCCCCCCCCCTTTAATTTTATCAGATATTTTATAGACCAGAAGGCGACAGCACAGACTATCACCTCTACGAGTTCATGGCTCAAATTCTAGAATTAAATGAAACTCGATCCGTATATTAAAACGCAGTCGGTCTGCCAAGTCATATCTTGGTGGAAAACACCTGAAAACCTGATTTTAGCGTTTGACTTCTAGGTTTACCATTGTGTTTTCCCGCACCCAAAAATATGAAAATATGGACGACCGGGACCAAAAAACAGTTAATAAACCTACGAGACAATCAGTAAAATCGAATTATGAGGTGTTTTCCACCAAGGTATGACTTGGCAGACCAATTGCGTTTTAATATGTGAATCGAGTTTAAATTAGTTCTAGGATTTCAGCCGTAACTCGATGAGGTTATTTTTATGTTGTCGCCTTCCGACAAGCTTTGTTCAAGCAAATGAGCGTAATATTATTATCTGATTAATACACCCAAAAGTCACTATGAGAAGTACATTTAAGCTTTAGCACAAGCCGAAAAATATCGCACACGGTTATCCAATAAATAAATAATTCTTCTGGTCTGTTGCTCTTTGAAAATAACAGACCTGACATGTATAAATTATATTACAACTATGCCTTCTTATTGACAAATAATCAAAAGTAAATCCTATTGAGAATGCTTTTTATTTCAATTTAAAATTTTATTTAATACATACATAAACAATACACAAATTCAGATTGTCAAATCTGTTACCTATTATAAAGTAGAGATCTGGCGTAAAATTTAATTAAACAAAATAATAAATATATTCTATTGCAAAAGTCTAATAATTTTCTATTTTGGACTAACTAATTATGTGGATGAAAGCATATGTCGCCATTCAAATAATTGTATTTTCATGTTTAACTTAAAATAAATAAATAAATAAAAATAAAATAAAATAAAATAAAATAAAATAAAATCCGGTAACAGATCTGACATTTTCTTCTGCTTTATAGTTATATATAAGTGTTCTACGGGACAAAATTTTGATAAAAAGTTGATGCTAACCACATAAACATGTATAAGACATTTGTAAAAACTAGTGTTAATTACCAACAATAATTATTTCAATGTTTTTTTCCCTTTTTTTACCAAAATCAAAAATGCCCTAAATTTGAAAATCGTCCATTTATAAATAGCTTTTTGTACTCCGCCTATAATTTTTGAATTGAAACACTACGTTACTGAAGTAAGAAAAGTAACGAACTTTCGTTTGCATCTGTTTCAACAGTTTAAAAAACAATTATACGTTAATTACAAAATCAACAACATCAAAAGTAACCACAATAAAGTAAGCAGAAGCAGTGGAAGCTTTCAATAACAGCTGTTGATGGTAAATTGATATTAAAATGAAAAAGATTATTGTATGCTGCGCAAAAAATGACCTGTTTTGCTTGGTAAACATTTTTTTTTTTTTTCGATTTCTCTTCTCTGTCGGAATAAAAACATTTTAATCATTTTCTGCCCCTTGTTAATGAATTCATTTAATTCAAATTTTAAGTAAATCATTTATATTCAGTACAAATATTTTCATATTTTTGCGCCAAAAAGGTGTTTATTTTTATTTTTCAGTTCATCTTTTTTTTTCTCTCTCTATTCAGATTAAAAATTTTATGGATCGGTCAAAATTTATTTATTTATTTATTTTACTGGAGTGGAATATGATATAATGCACAATACAAGCGGTAATGGATAACTTAAAAAATATATACTGATCAAAACTATTCCTAAAATTAAAAATGAATTAATCTATTTTAATTACATCTTAATACAATAATCCCTTAACATTTGAGGGTTTTGATTGTTCACGAAATAAAAAATGCAGAACATTTCAACATTCGCAAAGGCAATTGGTTAAAATTCGCGAAATTTGTTTTATAAACAATTTTTTTTTTTACAAAGTAAACTGACTTTGTTTTACTAGTTCTATGAACTACTTGACATCGAACGCTTACATATTCTGTTGTATTACTGTATGGCCTAAGTTGCCAGAACTACAGCCCTTTGTCCGACTACTCTTTGCTTGCCGTTGATCGTTTAAAAATTGACATAAGTCGTATTACCCAGGGGTAGTCGGTACGTAAAGAAAAGGAAATACAAACACTGAATTGATTGCAGAGACCACATTATTAGGAAATCAAGCAAATATTTATTTCGCTAAGCGCAATTAACATAGAGTGATCTAAGATACAGAAGTATTCTAAGTTAAGAAGAAGAATCATAATCTAAGTCTAGTTCATTTCAAAACATAACATTACCTCACATTGCATTCAATAACAAAATAGAAAGGGAATTAGGGGATGCCTCGGAAAACCTAATAATTTGAAGCCCACTTACCCATAATCATTAGCCGCATTGCTGGGAAGTCTTTAATCTCCATCCTTAGGATCTGAATTTCCAGGAAAGAGAACTGCTCGCACTCCAAATCCCAAATCCCAAACTCCAGACTCCTTAACTCCTTCTCCTCATCCCTTTTTCTCATTCTCTCCCCCCTTTGCTCATTTTCATTATGCATCCCCTTGAAATACTTCAAATCCAATCCTCTGCGAATAGCAACATTATTGGGTACATTAATACAATATGTTATCCTCCATTCGCTCGATTTCTGTTTCCTTGACCACCCTTTTTTTTTTTTCGGAGCCCCAAAAGAAAGGGTATAACAGATGACTCTAAACGAGGCTTCCCGCTCGAATTCCAGGCGCAAGCCCTTCGTCGCACCTCAAAATTCCTACTATTCATGTTCACCTGAAACCATCTCAAGCCCCTTCTTTTTTTTTCTTTTTGAATACCATCCCTCTCATACCTACCAAGGGGGGAGGCTTTGCTTTTATTATATAATTCGACATTTCTTTTCGTTAAAAATGTTTTATAACATTCGCTTTTTTTTCTCTGCATAGCATTGCATTTTTACGTTAGCCATCTAACTTTTACTGATCAGGTGCACGAACACCTGAGATGCACACCTGAGATTCTTCTAATTCAGCTACTTGAAATCCCGGCGATTTATTACTTTTTATTATTATTATTTAAGGGTTGGAACCCCTTTATGAGTGGGTCTGCATTCTATCTCCCTTTCTGCATTGTATGAATCAAGTAGTTAGCTCCCCGACAAATATACGAGATGCTCCAGAAAGAAAAAAAAAATTGAGAAAAAAAAATGTCCTAAGATCCGCGGTTTAGCTATCCAAGGCATTCCCTTTTCCAGTTTTTTTGTAAACAAAGGAAGTAATAATGATGAATGTACATAAATACAAAATAAAAGGAGAAAGCGAAAATAAATAAATTTACATAATAATGATATGTTAATAATACCATTCTATCCTGTAAAAAAAAATGTTGAATCATGATGCTGCAATATATAGCATTAATAATACTAGTACATATAAATATTATTGATACAATTGATTGAAAAGAGCAAAATATAATAAATTTACAAAATAGTGAAATATTAATTATACCATACATTCCCATGAATGAAAGTTAAACATAATTGTGTAATATATAGTGTTAAATATATTTAAATTGCCTACAACTAAAGCAAATGAAGAGAAAAAAAATCTGATAATTGCATATAATTAGTTCTAAACAGGAAATAAATTAGAAACCTCGAAAAATAACAATCTGGGAAGTTTCAAAAGTAGAATATCAGATTAATTCTGCGGTTATGGCAAAACAAATAAATGAAGTTTTTTTTTTTTAATATGAATATTTATATATAGATATACCGCCTGTATATAGATATACTTCCTGTATATAGATATACTTCCTGTTTAGTGTATATGCAATCATCGTGATTTACAACAGCAGGTTATAATTGTAGCCATTGTAGTTATAATTAGACAAATGATGAATAGACTGGATCCTAAGATTTTTAAAAGGTACAGTGGGATATGAACGTTCGGAATTTTTAGCCAGTCCCATGCTGAAGAGGATGTCTGAGCACTTTGTATTTGTGTATAATTGAGATTTAACTGCAAAAGTTCTACAGAGGGTTCATCTAAGCACATGCGGAAAGTTTTGCACTGCATGAGAGTTGCAGATTTTAGACAGAGTTTTTCCGAAACACATTTTTGTTCGGCATGAAATCTAATTGTGAGAGTTTCAGTTTCCGTGTTAAGAAATATAGCTTTGGTGTGCACACTGGTCTGCTGAAAGTGTACCGAGACAACACCTGGTTGACACGAACTATGAGCTCGAAAAGACATGCGGGCAAGGATAGGACATCTGTAGCAACCACTGGTGATTATGCTGTTGTCTGCTATTTGTGGGCAGACATTTGACATATGTAAAGCCAACTTAAAATTAGAGAAATGCAGTTGAATTCGAACTGCTGATGATAATAGTAGAGTGTATTGCAGCTTGTCTTCATTAATTTTAAATAGATGTATATCTCTCTGCAGTGGGAGGGCATATTCATCAGTTGATTGCATACGCGTAATTGGATCCGGAGCATGAACGCATCTGAGATTATCCTCAAAATAATCACATGTCGAAATACGAGGATCAATTATAAAGTCAGTCGTAAAAGAACTATTCGCTTGCACTGCACCTATCGTGTTAGCCTTTGGGAAATTTCTGTCAGATGCTGGAATAAGAAATGCTTGTGACGGACGAGCAACCCTTTGCACTAATTTTTCTTGTAAGTGAATTTGGTGTTGATCATACGCACCCAAAATTGTTATTTTTATTCCATGATCCGTGATAGCAGAGTCAGTCACTAATATTCTGGAGACTGTGTTGTTTTCAACGTGTTCGACTAATATTTGATATTGACAGGTGTGACTCTTAATTTGGGAGACTTCATAACTATTTAACAAATCTGGTTCATACCAAACACGGAAAAAATTACATGAAGCTCTGTGTAGAAGTGCACAACCGGAGGCTATACCTGGCAAACAACTGGAAATTCCTGGAAATTCCCTGCTCTCAGCTGTTTCTGCTTCAAATCTCAACCCTTCTTTACCTAATTTGTTCTTTTTGCAGTGAACTCCCTTTCCACAAAACCTGTTATATATGCACGATATTTGGCTTATCTGTTTACTTTTTACCGGGAAGGTGAAATATAATCTCTGTTTTTGAAAAGTACAGAGTACTGCTTCCAGTTTGACTTTCAATGAGAAAAGGTGATTATCTTTGCCATCAGTAAACCATAAACACGTTTCAGCGGATATTGTTTGTAAGGAAAATTCAGCCGTTGAGAAAATTTTACATGTCCTCGTTCCATCGTGAAGTGTTGTGCATGAACGTAAATCCGATTTAATAATAGCATGGGTGTTACAGTCTGCATGGATCACGGAAATATTACAAATGATCATTAGGATTACAACAGGTAGAATGTTAATGTGACCTCGCATTGCTGCCTGTCTCTCTAAGATTTGGTTTCCTTGATGTGCAATTTCGCGAAATGTATTTCCAATTAAGGTGCCTAGCAGTAGAGAACATCTCACTATGGCTTTCATAATGCGTAATATGCCCCAAATAAAAAGTATGGATGATTGAATGATGAATTTTAAAGTTTTCATGATGAACTTGAGGCTTGCAATCACTAGGGAAATGAAAATTAAGGTTACAGTGTAAAGCGTGATTTTAATTATGAGGGGATAGCATTGGAAGTGTTTAAAAACTTCTTTGCACAGAAAACATTGCCTTATCTGGCACACTGATTTACCGTTGACGTGTATAATGCCTGAAACAGTGTGACCATTTGGGTGTATATAAATTACTTGTATTTCATTTTTATATGCAAGGTATTCAAAAGGTATGATCACCATTTTGTCCGTGGGGATTGTCAACACATTTTCAAAATCTGCACTCCTTAAAATCACACGACCTTGATTCGGAAAAAACAGTATCGGATCCTCAAATGTTATATTAAGATTCTTGTTGGAAAAAACTGCCTTTTCGCCTTCCAGCAATCTGCGTTTTGCTCTCCTCAAAGGCTCCACTTTTTTATCGAAGAAGCATACCTTAAGAATCACAATATCTGGATCGTGAATTGAATCTTCAGCCATAATTGCTGTTAATTGTATTTTGTTATATGTGAATACACATTTGCAATCACTATTACTAGTACAGTTGCGTATTCGGCAGAAATCGGTTGCACCTATACACCCATCTTCTCCGCAGTCACAAGGTAGTCCTTGTTTATTGAGGCAAGTATACACGGTGGATAAGGTGTCTTTATCAGTTTTAATTTCATGGAGAATAAAGTCCTGTGGTTCGATCAGAGCAAAGTTTTTGTCGATTATGAAAGTGCGATTCGTAATGATGCATTGATCGCAATTGTGAATGTGGCAGGCATTTGGTGGAATATCAATTTTATTCCAAAGTGTTTTAGAAATAGGACTGCATACGAAGTCGTTATGAAATTTACACCAAACACCAGTATTATGGCGGTTCCTCGCCTGACAAATTTGAATCACTTCCAGCAAAAAGAAAACTAAAAGAAAAGGAAAGTGGGCTTTACCAAGGTATTCCGAGGAATTAAAGCATTTAATTAAATAGATTGAATTGAAAGAAAATCTATCATAATAAGATTTTGTGCTCTCCTTTATTTATTTATTTGTTTATACTTTATAATTAATTGATTTTTTTTTTTTTTTTTTTTTTTTCTGCTCGAACGTCGCTCTTAACTGATCATGCAAAATATTTGAACATAAATAAAGTTATTGTTCATAGTGATATTACCTATGTGCCATTTTTATATTCCTTTTCGGAAGTCAACATAAGAGAAAATTACATTCTCTCTTTCTTTCCTTTTTTTTTTTTTTTTTTTTTTGTACGTTATTATGATTATTTTATTTATTTATTTATTTATTTATTTATTTATTTATTTATTTTTTATTTATTTATTTTTTATTTATTTATATATATTTTTAACATTAATATTTGTTAATTCAAAAGATAATTTATAGGGTTACACTAAAATGCATTTAATTAAGATTAATTGTTTAAATGAATTTTCCATCAGTTGCAATAATAAGACAACCGTCTATGATTGGCCATGTCACAGAGGTGCAAATAACATACAGCTGAGAGAAAAATCCTTTTAACATGCATGGAAAATATTACTTTAAGCTGAGGAAATAAATTAAGATAAGAAATGAAGTAAGAAATAAATAGAACATTATTTTAACAATTTTGTTGAAGTAAGGAAATTAAATAAGGTAACATAAGTTGAAATCTGAAAATTCGATAGTGTAATATTAGTTGCTTATGCATTTGTTATATGTATGGATAAGTTTTTTTTTTTTTTTTTTTTGAAATACATATTGCATACAATGAATGCACCACAATTTCTTAAATATGGTCCATCCTATCATTCTTTTCTAAGAGAACAATCATATTGCGCTTATCCGAAACCTAATATTATCTTATTCAGTAAATCAAGGACGCATTAAGAATGCATTTATATGTATTTTGATCAAATATATAAGTATTTGTGAAGCGCACAAAATTATGTAATTTTCTTTTTTTTTTTCTTTTTAATTAGATTTAAACTAAGTAATAAAATGTACAATTTAAAATTGATTACAGCCTTAATTCCATTTGTATTTTAAATAGTCAAGATGATTCTTATTCTGAATCAATATGCACTTTGATAAAATATATGAGTATTTGTGAAGCGTGTCAAATTATGTAAACAAAAGTGTCTTGTCCTTCCCTTTTTTTTTTTTTTTTTTTTGAACTAAATAGCTTTAAACTAAATCATAAAATGTACAAAATTGGAAATTGAATAAAACCTTAATTCAATTTGTACTTTAAATAGTCACAAAAAATTTTATCCTGCATTAATATGCATTTTGATAAAATATATATAAGTATTTGTGAAGCGAGTAAAATTATGTAATAAATTTCTTTCCCTTCCGTTTTTTTTTTTTTTTTTTTTTTTTTTGAGCAAAATAGATTTAAACTAACTCAAAAAATGTACAAAATTGGAAATTGAATAAAACCTTGATTCAATTTGTACTTTAAATAGTCACAAAAATTTTATCCTGCATTAATATGCACTTTGATAAAATATATGAGTATTTGTGAAGCGTGTCAGATTATGTAAACAAAAGTGTCTTGTCCTTCCCTTTTTTTTTTTTTTTGAACTAAATAGCTTTAAACTAGATCATAAAATGTACAAAATTGGAAATTGAATAAAACCTTAATTCAATTTGTACTTTAAATAGTCACAAAAATTTTATCCTGCATTAATATGCATTTTGATAAAATATATATAAGTATTTGTGAAGCGAGTAAAATTATGTAATAAATTTCTTTCCCTTCCGTTTTTTTTTTTTTTTTTTTTTTTTTTTTTTTTTTTTTTGAGCAAAATAGATTTAAACTAACTCAAAAAATGTACAAAATTGGAAATTGAATAAAACCTTGATTCAATTTGTACTTTAAATAGTCACAAAAATTTTATCCTGCATTAATATGCATTTTGATAAAATATATGAGTATTTTGAAGCACATAAAATTATGTAATAAAATTTACAAGGCTTGCACACAGCATATGTAAAATTACATTAAGGTAAGGAAAGTAAACAGTTATTTAATTTATAACAGAAGAAGAAGAATTACTCAGATTTCATTGCTCTGTCATCTGTAATGCCCAATTTAAAAAACGCGTTGGGTGATAACGATGGGGTTGGATGTCGCGTAATTCATATGGAGACCTATTCAAATGATTCGTTTCACTGCTTGACACACCAGCGTCATAAATTATTGTCTCCGCTGAGTCATTAGAGTTTTCTAACACGTCGGATGGTGTGTCATTTTGAAAGGTTGGGGGTGAGGGGCATAATTCTTCAAGTAATTCGTTATCCAACGATTGACCAGTGTGGGTACTACAACAATTTGTTTTAGTGCCTGGGGATTCATGCGGGTATAAAATTTCTGAATAGTCGCTATCATCAAAGACTGCGTGTGGTATGTTTTTGTATGCATTTCGTTGTTGTGTTGGGGGATTTCTTTTATTGTTGTCTGCAGTTAAAGCGTGGAACAAGCTAAGTTTGGGATCTCTTTGTGTATAAGGAATCAGTCTTTCACAATGAATTTTAAATTGGGGCTTAGTAGGATCGTTCGCATCAACAATTGTATAGTTTACTTTGTTATGTTTTTTTACAATTCTATATGGTCCAATATTGCTTCTTCGTTTGGTTGTGCTTATAAAGCGATCACAGTCCTTGTTGTGTAGGTAAGCTAATTGCCCGGGGTAAAAATCACGATATCTAGCCCTGGAATGCTGATAAATTTCTCTTTTTTCAGCAGCCTTTTGTAGGCATTCAATGACTTTCTCGTTAGTATATTGAAGCTGTGATGCTTTGTGTTTGACGAAATCTTGATGAGAAACGTGTTTCCTACTAAATGTTAGGTTCCTTAGGTTCATCTAATATATCATTTGGTAAAAGAGGTTCATAAGAAAGTTGTAAATAAGCTGGTTTTAACTGAATCGTAGAATGTAACGTGTTGTTATAAATTAGAGCATAATAATCCGTAAATTCATCCCACTGAGCCGTGTCTTGAGCAAATATAGCTAGTGATTTCTTAATATTCGAATTTAATTTTTCTGATGAACCATTTGACTGCGGCCTCTGAGCAGTTGTTTTCAATTTCTTTACCCCAAATATTTTACACAGCTCTGTGAAAGTTTCACTCGTGAAACAAGATGCCCTGTCTGTGAGGTAATAATTAAACAAACCAAAAGTACCGATATAGTCCATTAAGCATTGCACAGAATATTTAGTATTTGCTTGTGGTACTGGGTATAATTTTATGAATTTGGAGAAGTGGTCAACAAACGTTAATATATAACGATTTCCTTTGTCAGTAGTATTAAAAGGGCCAACGTAATCGGCTGAAATAAATTGATTCACGCCTGTGGGTATAAAATGTCTCTGAATTGGGACTGGTGGTAGTTTTTTGATTGATTTATATGACATACATTCTTTACATGTTTTGACAAAATGTTTCGTATCTTTAAATAAATTTTCCCAAAAATATTTCTCACGAATTGCATTGTAAGTTTTAAAGAATCCGAAATGAGAAATATGCTTAGCAGTGAGTATATGGGGTTTGTAGACGTCTGGTATTACTATTTGCTGCACTTCAGTATTTTTTTTATGGTGGGAATAAAAGCTTTGTGCATAAGCAGGTCATCTTTTAAAAAATAATTAGCATATTTGTGGTTGTCTGTATTTTGACTATTTTTTAAATATGAAATGATAACCGAAAGCTTCTCATCTTCAAGTTGTGCTGTCTGCACTTCTGATTATGTAGGGAGATCAATTTGAATCGAATTTATTGCATAATTATTTAAGGTAGCGGTAGGTTCTAAGTTGGTTTTTTGAACATATATTAAAATATAAGCATTCTGATTGAGTACTGTGTCTAATGTTACAATTCGAACTTCGGAGTCATTCATTTCATACGAGGTATTTTGTAGGTCTTTAACATAGCTAAAATAATGGCCGTTGTCCGTATCATCACCAGCGTGAATAATGACAGCCGCTAGCGCATAATTTATGGGTTCCTTGTTTGTTCCTTTTGTGGTAAAAGGTTTCAAATTCAAAATTTCTGGATAGGAAATATGTTTGGTTAATTTCGTTGGGTTGTGGGACGCGAATTTAAATCTTTTTAAGTGACAAGTTAGTATCTGGGGATGATTTAAAATGTACATTGTTTTTGTCGCTTTAGTGTATTCTTTGCAATTAAAGCACCTATAATTATCCTTAAGGTCTTCTGTTTGAGTGAAATATTCAAGAGCATGTTCCAGTGTATGTGTATTGTGCGTAACATCTAAAGAAATGTCCATAAAAGGGTCGAATGTCATGCTTGATTTTCTGCATGTTTTGCATTTTATTTCGCTCTGAAAACTGCCCTCAAATATTTGTCTGATTGGATTTTTGATATTTTCCAGACAATTAAATGTTTGTGCACTTGTATGATGAGCAGCAGAAGATTCCAAGCTGTTTATTGTCTGACGAAGAAAATCATGCGAGTCCTGTTGTACATTCTCTCGAAAATGATTTCCAATTTTATTTAAATTTCGATAAAATTCTGTAGGTTCAACTAATGCGGCCGAACTATCAAATACTGATTTCAAATGCTTATTTAACATGCAGACCATGCACTTCTCAGGGTTAGTACACACAAACTTAATTTTTGATAAATATGCAATTAAAGGAGGTAAATAAGAAATACTTTGCAAGACAGCATTCATATAACATGAATTTCCTAAATTCGCTAGACCGGCAATGTTTGCCTGTTTATAAATCATTTTATTGTTCTTATTCGTATTCAAATTGGAACTAGGTATTTTATTGTCTGAAATCGTATTTGAAATTGTATTTGACACTTTACCTTTTAGGTTGCTTTTGTTTTTTGTGTCAGTGACGTTTGATTGAATTGTTCGCTGAGTTTGTGAATTTGCGTCAGGTAGAGATATATTTTTTGACTTGTTTTTAGGGTCCTCAAAGAAATCTCGTGATAATGTATCCGCGATTATGTTTTCTCCTGACTTAATATGCTCAAATGTATAATTGTAAGTTTCCAATTTAGCAAACCATCTAGCTATTCTATCCCCCGGATTGTCAAGGGATTTCAATTCAGTTACGGATTTATTATCACATCTGATTATGAAATGTCGGCCATATAGGTAATGTTTGAAGGCATTCAGTCCCTCGATAACCGCGAGCATTTCTTTCTCTCTTATTGTATATCTTCGCTGTGTGTCATTAAGTTTCTTTGAATAGTAAGCTATGGGTCGGAGAATCCCCCCTTCGTCTCTTTGTTGCAGCACACCTGATAAGGCAAAATGCGAGCTATCCGTTGTCAATACGAATGTTTTGTCAAAGTCTGGGTGAGCTAAGATAGGGGGGTTGGATAATGCCTCTTTCAGTAGGTCGAACGCGCTTTGAGCTTCAATTGTCCATTTAAATTTACTGTTCCGTTTTGTCAGGTCTGTTAACGGAGCTGAGATTGCTGAAAAATTTTCTATAAATTTCCTATAATAAGCTGCCATACCTAAAAATCTTCGGACCTTTTTAACAGTGTTAGGAGGTGGAAAATCTCTTATTTTGATTGTGTTATCAGCTATAGGTTTTATTCCATATTGGTTAATTCGGTGACCTAAAAATGTGATTTCCGGTTGAATGAACGTACATTTTTCCGGATTTAAAGTTATCCCAAATAATCTAAATCTCTCAAATAATTGTCTTAATTTGTGTAACATTTGATCTATATTTGTCGCTGGGAAGCAAAAGTCATCCAAAAAATTACCAATATGCAGGTGTGATATAGGACCTAAAATTTGGTCGGCCAGTTGTGAAAATACTTCAGATGCCATACTAATCCCTTGAGGGAGGCATACATATTTGAAATTGCCATTCTGGGTGCTAAAAGTTGTCATATCGCGATCTTCGGGTCGTAAAGGTACTTGCCAAAAACTTGCATGTAAGTCTAGAGTTGTAAAAATTTGATTACCTCTTAATTTGTCTAACAAATGTTGAATAATTGGCAATTTATATCTCGGGTATTTTAATTTTGCGTTTAATTCGCGATAATCTACTACCAATCTGTATTTTTGTTTGAGGGGGTCGCCAGAAAGATTTTTCTTTTTTATTATTAATAATGGGGCACTTGCGTGTGAATTAGATCTCTCTATAATATTGGCTTCTTCTAATTCAATTAATTGTCGGGTGATTTCTTCTTCTAATGCTTGTGGAAATCGTAGTGGTCGAACTGACGGTAATTCGTTTATATCGACCTGTAAATTCGTTGTTATGGCTTCCGTTCTGCCTATTGTATAGAGTCGTTTGCTAAAAATGTCAGCAAACTCCATTAATAAATCAAGTAATTTAGATTTTGTCTCGTCATCTAAATGATTTAATTTAAAATCTGATTCTTTCAATTCTTTGCGGCGCAGTTGCTTAATGTGCTCAATGTTTCGAGTATCAAAGTTGTTGCTAACAGTTGCAATGCGCGTGTTTTTATTAACAGGAATTGGTTTCGTCGATATATTGGAAATTTGTACTGTTATTTGCCTGTGATTCTCAACCGAGCTCGTATTATTTATGCATTTTACATTTGGGTTTTTAATACACGAGAAAATTTTGACTACATCCCCCTTTTTCGCCGTTTTGTCTAAAGTGAGGTGAACTGTTTTTAATTCCCCTGGTTGCAAAATTATTTGCCTCGGCATGTAAGCATATATTGCTTCATTCATATTTATTCTACCCGAGAGTGCATCTTTGATGCGCAGAATTGAAGAGCCTGATGTAAGTGTATTCGTTTCAAAACAAATTTTATAATTGCCGTTTTTTAAAAAGTCATAGCCGAGTATGGCATTATAGAATTCCGACAATGAATTTTTGACAATATAAAATTTTTGCCTAACTTCTTTGTTTCCTATATGTACTGGTAAACTAACGCAATCTGTGATAATTAAATCATCGCCCGTGACTGATTTAATGTTAGCATCGATTGTTAGATATTTAACTCTGTCATCTATTTTAAATTTCTTGAAAAATTCATTATCTAAAAGACAAACTGTTGCTCCACAATCTATTAAACACATCACTCTGTGACCACATAATTTTAATTCAGTAACAGGTAAAGTATGGTCGCTGTCATTTGTTATTTTAACAGACTGCGTATTAACATGTAACGTAAACCTTTTTGTTGGCTCTTCAATTTTGTTTTTTGCTGGGAGATCTAATGGTTTCGGGCACCCATAGTCTCCCGTCTTTAGTTTTTTGGCATAACAGGTGCAGCGACTGAATGTTGATTGTTCTGATTCCCTCTCTCTGAATTGCGAGGAAAACGCTCGCCTCTACTGTATCTTTGAAAATTATTTCTTCCCCTAAAGGTCCTTTTGTTATTCGGATTATAATAACAATTTTTGGAGTAATGGTTATTTTTATTGCAAAATTCGCAGGAAGGGCAGTTTCTGAACTCAAAGTTTCTGCTGCGGTTTTGCTGGGGGTCATTTGTATATCGCCTTTGAGCATTTTCTGAATGAAAGTATTTTCGGGCATGTGGGGCATTTTTTTGTGATTGTAACTTGAGAGATTCAATTTCTTTTGTTAATGAGTTGACCATTTGTTGTGTGTGTAATGTGTGGGTTTCAATGAAAGATTTTAAGTCATCTTTTGAGCTATCTATTCCTACATTGTTGACAATGGGAGTTGGGTCTGCATTTGATGGTTGTGAGTCGTTAGATTGGAGCCTCTCTAATAAATCAACCGCCTCTTCGAATGTTTTGGGGTCTTTTAAAATGACAGATTGCTTATAGCGGGGTAGCATTCCCTCGATAAATTTGGCTAGTTTTGTATTATCAAAAATAGTTTTTATTTGGGGGTTTGTTAAGTCAGGATTACAAAAGAAATTTTGTGTTGCGACGGCAACTTTGTCGGCGTATGTTCTCGCTAGTTCACGAGGCAACATTTGACAGTCAGAAAATTGCCTTTGTCTAGCCCCCAGACTATATTTTGTGTCGAAGTACGCTAAGAATTTACTCTTAAATCTATTGTAATCGGATTCTTGGTTTAGATCTGGGGAATGTATTACACTTGTAAGAGCGTCGCCCCGAATGCGGGAGCGTAAGATGAGTAATTTTTCCGGATCTGAGCACTGGGCTAAGTTTGTAATCTGCTCTACATTATCTATAAAATATCTGGGCGTTATTGCCGAGATATTGTCAAACTGGGGTATTAACGTTTGAAAACCCGCCAGTTTCCGTATTATTGCATCGGAATTAATACCGTTTAGTTCATCCGTATCTGGCATTTTTTTTTTTTTTTTTTAAATACAAGTATTGCGAAAATTTATATTCTACATATAGATACAATTCCGTGATACGAAAAGTGATAAAGTAAATGTTTTTTTGAATGCTATGTGCAATAAAAGAGAAATTATAAGATAACAAGAATTCCCGACAGAAAAGAAAGTAGATTAAAACGTATGCATATATTTATGTATAGTTTAAATTATCTCAAGTTGTCGTTAAACAATTTCGAAAAGATGAGAGGAATATAAATAATTAAAGCATAAAAATACAATAATGTACACAAACAGATAAATCACTTCTTAATAAATATGAATTTAACTTGTAACGATGGGCCATAATAGCGTTATATTGAAATGAAAATGTTCTGAGCATATCAACAATGGCACATAAATAATACACTTTTATGATAACAAGGCATCCCTCGACATTTATTCATTTTAAATCAATACTTTGTTAAATTCCATTATTACCATTTAATTAGTTATTGTTGTCTGTAATAATTTTTTTTTAAATATTTATTTATTTATTTACTATTATTATTATTATTTTGCTTAATTATTTTTATTGTTATTACTTATCATTTCCTTATTTTAAACTCTCAGTAGTAAATACTGAACTGGCACGGTGCACCATTGTCCGACTACTCTTTGCTTGCCGTTGATCGTTTAAAAATTGACATAAGTCGTATTACCCAGGGGTAGTCGGTACGTAAAGAAAAGGAAATACAAACACTGAATTGATTGCAGAGACCACATTATTAGGAAATCAAGCAAATATTTATTTCGCTAAGCGCAATTAACATAGAGTGATCTAAGATACAGAAGTATTCTAAGTTAAGAAGAAGAATCATAATCTAAGTCTAGTTCATTTCAAAACATAACATTACCTCACATTGCATTCAATAACAAAATAGAAAGGGAATTAGGGGATGCCTCGGAAAACCTAATAATTTGAAGCCCACTTACCCATAATCATTAGCCGCATTGCTGGGAAGCCTTTAATCTCCATCCTTAGGATCTGAATTTCCAGGAAAGAGAACTGCTCGCACTCCAAATCCCAAATCCCAAACTCCAGACTCCTTAACTCCTTCTCCTCATCCCTTTTTCTCATTCTCTCCCCCCTTTGCTCATTTTCATTATGCATCCCCTTGAAATGCTTCAAATCCAATCCTCTGCGAATAGCAACATTATTGGGTACATTAATACAATATGTTATCCTCCATTCGCTCGATTTCTGTTTCCTTGACCACCCTTTTTTTTTTTCGGAGCCCCAAAAGAAAGGGTATAACAGATGACTCTAAACGAGGCTTCCCGCTCGAATTCCAGGCGCAAGCCCTTCGTCGCACCTCAAAATTCCTACTATTCATGTTCACCTGAAACCATCTCAAGCCCCTTCTTTTTTTTTCTTTTTGAATACCATCCCTCTCATACCTACCAAGGGGGGAGGCTTTGCTTTTATTATATAATTCGACATTTCTTTTCGTTAAAAATGTTTTATAACATTCGCTTTTTTTTTCTCTGCATAGCATTCCATTTTTACGTTAGCCATCTAACTTTTACTGATCAGGTGCACGAACACCTGAGATGCACACCTGAGATTCTTCTAATTCAGCTACTTGAAATCCCGGCGATTTATTACTTTTTATTATTATTATTTAAGGGTTGGAACCCCTTTATGAGTGGGTCTGCATTCTATCTCCCTTTCTGCATTGTATGAATCAAGTAGTTAGCTCCCCGACACCTTGTATTGGGGGAAAATGTAGATCAGTAATATCAGTAATTGAATACAGATTTTTTTTTTCAATTTTCTAAAATTTCAAATTTTTATTGCAAGTATAATATTTTCTGCAAAATTTGTCGGGGAAATTTTAAAACACCATTAACTTGCTGGAAAATCAATAGAATGCGATTCTTCATTGCTGAAGAGCCTTAAATTTAAAGTAGAAATCGAGACCGCAACTTTTCCTTACATGAAAATTCATAAACATAAGATATGTTCTGTCAAACAATCGCGCATCATTATTTTTTTCCTTCATACATTGGCAAATAAATTTTGTACAATATGTTTATAATTATTTTGAATTTATTTAAAGATAGACTTTTAATGTATAATTCTTAATAAATATATTTTTTGAACTTAAATTTCCTCTTATCTGTTTAAAAAAAAATTTAAAGCTAATCCCTTTATATGTACGGGGGAAAAAAGCCATCACTCTTTGGAAATTCTGCCCCAAAACAACGTATAAAAATATGACTCGTAACATTCGATTAGTAATGACGTCTATTAACGGTTTTTATGCATAAATTTTGTTTAAAGAATGGCCTGTATAGTATAGATATTTTACAATAGTTCAAAATTTTTAATGCTAACACCTAATTTTCACATTATCTATAAATTTTTCGTTGATTTTTTTCTTAGAACGCCATGCCAGAAGTCATCTGACTCTGTAATTGTGGAAATATGCAGTTTTATAATTTCGAGCTTTTATGTTATACTTCAACTGGTGTTATCGGTCTCACAGACTGCTGTTTTTTTTTTTTTTTTTTTTTTTTTTTTTTTTTTTTTTTTTTTTTAATTTTTATAGTTTAACTTGCAATTTTCAAATAAACTACAAATACTACCGAAATGTATAGCAATTTCTGCCATACCAATTAATGGTTAAATTCATTTTTTTACGTTGCAAAGCGTACAATTTGTTAAATATAACTCAAAAACTACCTAGCGGAATTATTTTCATACTTGAAGCTTATAGACATCGAATTTTAATTTTAAAAAATCATGAATTACATTTTCTACTTTTTTCGAAAAGTTATTTTGAAATTATATATATTTCGATAGTATTTTTTGAAAGAAATATTTATAGCATAACCTATAAATTTTTGAACACATACCTATATTCTAGAAACTTTAAATATACAAATTCAAAATTTCAGCTCTCCGGCAAATAGCTTTTGAATTATGCTTAAAAAACTATATCTCTTGCAGTTTTTTTTTTTTTTTTTTTTTTTTTTTTTTTTTTTGCAATGATAAAAAAAGAATTTTTCCGTTTTCTATTCAAAGGTAAATTTTATTGTAGAATCCTAATACATTGTCAAAATTAGATACTATTAGTGTCCGGAATTTTCAAATTTGGTTCAATATCTGTTTGGAGGCGACCTGCTAATCAACATTTAAGTGTAACATTAATTAGTAACAGGTTGGTATTACACAAATATTTTATGATGATTTACGATAGAGGTAGAAAAGAGAGTGATCATTTATTTTTCTCCAGGACTGTTTAAGAAAAAATAAACGCAAAATAAATTCTTCAACATCTTTCTTTTAAGAATAAAGAAAATAAACAAGTAAATATCTGTGTATATTTGCCTCTAAAACTGCATATTGCTTAAAGACTTATTTAAAAAAAAAATTTTTTTAAAGAAAATTGTTTCGTGGTTGCCAAATACCGTTATATTTAAAGATTTAATCCCAAATATATTTTCTTGAAACTGTCAATACCTTTTCAAAGTAGTTCATCACTTCTAATTTGAATGTATCGTATTACGAACCGATAGGTAATTTGAATGCGACATTTGTTTAAATCGGATGACAAGTAATGAACACACATCTGGTTTCAAATTCGTAACTACAAATGGTATTGAAACTGGCGAAGATATGGAAATAATTCATCGTGACATAACAATAAATTCCAAGAAACAAAACGTTTTTCATCATTGAATTTACGTTATTTCTTGGAATTTTTCAGTTGTTTGGCGTTTCAAAGCCACTTTGCATCGAACAAGAGAGAAAAAAGAAAGAAAAAATTCTACCAGTTTATAAAAATAGTCAAAAGAAGTAGGCCTTCAGCGCCTTCTAATATTTCATTATTGTGTAATCCGAAGAAGGAAAAAGAGACGTGACAAAGAAAAGAAATTACCTTACAGTTATTCCGTAGGCACACCTGTAAAGAACAAGATTCTAAGTTAAAATTTTATTGTTGCCACTTCAATGATTATAATATTGATTTATGTTAATTTTCTTCTGATGGAATGTTATCGGATATTTAATGTTGGGCAGATCCACCCATAAAGATCAAAAACAAGGCTATGCACTTAATAAATGACTCTTACTGACCCCTTAAACGAACAGATCTTTTTGTTTTATGAATTAAATTGTATTATATTAATTAAAAGGAGTTTGAGTAAGAAAAACATTTTATAAATATTCTTAGCAAGAATATGCATACATAATATATATTTCATCCAGTAAAAAAATATCTGGCAGTTATTTCTTAGACATATTTGTAATAAAGAACAAGAATATAAGCTTAGATTTTATTGCCACTTCAATAATTTTAATATTGACTTATATTAATTTTCTCTTGATGGAATATTATTGGATACTTAATGTTGAGCAGATCCACCTATAAAGATCAAATACAAGGCTACGGATGAGAAATGACTGTAAGTGACTCCTTAAAGGAACAGATCTTCTTAATTAAAATTCTTTCAAAATATAAATTATTAAATCCATTAAAAGCCGTTATTTCGAAAATCAGACAGAGAGCGATAGTTGTATTTTTTAATGTTTTTGATTTTTTTTTTCCCTTTTTGTGTTGAAGTTGAAGTAGATCGTATTTAATGACTAATGGGCAATTTTGAAGTCCTGAAAAATTTTCTTCTTTCCTGTAGAAAATGTCAAAGTTCAAGGTTGTGAATTCTATTTTTCATGAAAAGTGAAATGCCAGTATGTTTGGAGTGCTATATTTCTTGTAAGCAACAACATTGAAAAATTCTCTTGGCATATACTGTTAGTATAACACTACATGCTTATTAAAATTTATTTGTTTCCATGGGGCATTGTTACATTACATTGTTAAGTTGCCACAAAATACAATCCAAATGACATTTTTGTCCGTTTTCCGAGGCTTTTATCTTATGTAAGCAACAGTACCCCGAACTTTTCTTATAGAGTATGAAAGTGTATTACTAGGACAAGCAAAATAATATAGAACTGTACTGGTATATTGTTGCTGTTAGCAGATATATTCTGTTAAATTTTCTAAAATTTTAAAATCTGCAACATTTAAATTAGTCTTACCTCAAAAAAGCATCACTGTTGAATAAAACAAAACATATCATGCAGTAGATGAACATATGTACAAAAACATAGAAAAGAAAAAGAAGTGGGGTCTCACGATATTTTAAGGGAAAAAATGATAAAATTTACAAACAAGCAGCGTCGATGATCACACTTCTTCCCTATCAGAAAATGAAAAATCCTGTTTCTCTTTCTTCACCCTATGTTTTTCCATTGTGAGAAAATGGAATATCCTTTTTTTTTTTTTTTTTTTTTTTTTTTTTTTTTTTTTCTCTCCTTCCAAAAGAGGAATGGTATGTTTAATTTGCTGATAGGAAAAAAATGTAAACATTGACATTGTTTTTTTCTAACATTTGTCATCCTCCCCCCCCCCCCCCTAAAAATATCGTGAGTCTCCACTTCTTTTTCTTTTCCATTTTTTGTACATATGTTCAACTACTGCATGAAATGTTTTGTTTTATTCAACTGTGGTGATTGTTTGAGGTAAGACCAATTTAAATGTTGCAGGTTTTGAAACTTTTGAATGTTTAATAAATTATATATACTAACAGCAACAATATAGTACAGTTCTATATTATTTTAAGTTCTAGTAGTACACTTTCATATTCCATAAGAAAAAGTTTGGGGTACTATTGCTTAAATAAGATAAGTGTGGAAAATGTCATTTTGATTGTATTTTGTGGCAACATAACAATGTAAAGTAGCAATGCCCCATGGAGATAAATAAATTTTAATAATCAGATAATGTTATACTAACAATTTATGCCAAAAGAATTGTGGGATGTTGCTGCTTGCAAAAGATATAGCACTCCAAACAAACTGGCATTTCACTTGTCATGAAAAATAGTATTCACAACCTTGAACTTTTTCTACAGGAAAGATTAAATCTTTTCAGGTCTTCAAAATTACACATTATTTATTTAATATGATCTGCTTCAATATAAAAAAAATATCAAGCCAATTATTAAATACAACTATCAAAATAGTGAAATAATATCGAATATTTAATAAATTAATGTAAATATTCTTTTCTAGGATAGTTTGATAATACCTATTAACATTCAAACATGTGCTACAAAGAAAGAATTAAATAAATAACCAAATTACTACCAAAAAAACTGTCACTGCAATTTTCTCGAATTCTAATTTTTGTTAAATAACATCTTCTTCTTTTTAATATTTATTTTTTAATGTTTTCATATTTAATAATTTAAATAGTGAAATAAGGTCAAATATTTAACAAATTAATGTTAATACTCTTTTCTAGGATAGTTTAATAATACTTATTAACATTCAAACATATGTTTGAATATTATTAGGTGCAAAGAAGGAATCAAATAAATAACTAAGTTGCAATAAAAAAAATATTCAGTTCAATTTTCTCGAATTCTAATCTTTGTTACACAACACCTTCTTCCACTCAGGCTTTCATATATAATGCGGGAAAAGAACTCATTTAAATAACTGTAGATTATTTTTTACGTTTACTTTTTTTAATGTGTGCCTATCCAATTTATTTAACATACATTGTGTTTGTGGTTTAAAAGTTTTGTGAACTGTCTATATATTTATGAATATTTGAAAATATTTATTTTTAGAGCGAACAAATGAAGATAATTAATTTTCAAAATATTCAATATCACAGTGGTAGGAGATAATATAACTGTAATGCCTTTACTTAACACAGTATAAATGAACAAAACTTACTTTAAGGACAATGATGATCAAATGTACAAAGCTATGTATAGATATAGAAAGAACGTATTCTCGTTTCCGGGTTTCTGCCAGTATTTTGGGAATTTTCGCCATTGTATATTGTTCTTCTTTCTAGGTGTCTCAGTTCGATGTTTACACATGTTACTCACAAATCTTAGTGTTCCTTCCGTACACTGTTAAAACTGGACCCATAAAAATAAGCAAAGTGTACTCATTTTTTGAGTACTATCCGAACTTATAATAACACCTTGAATATTACTCTTAAATTCGTGAAACTCACGTCCTAATTTTTTTTTCAGTATTCGTATAAAAATCCACCAGGCACCATTCTTTTTCAAAAAATCCATGGCGAGAACAGTGGGATGTAAACGTATGATGTGAATAAAAATGTATGTACTTAATTTGCCGATCCCCCCCCCCGCGCTATACAAAATGCATTTCGTAAATTTAAAGTGCGCAATTTAAATATACTTTTCGCTACAATATTCATTATAGCATACATGTTCACTAAATAATTCCTATTTATATCTTTAATATGCGAAAAGAGTAGCAAGAAATTATATTGATATTTATTCGCAAACTTACTTTTAAGTCGGGATTGTCACCCATACTTGAAAATATCACGTAATCGTTTCTGAAGCAATTCTGCTTATATCATATATATTATAAAGCAGAAGTTTTGAAACTTCCAAACGGGTGTTTTCAAAAACTACCCGGTGGATCTTTTTGCAGATTATATCATTCGATAGGAAATATTTTTGCGGAGGTTTATGATACAAATATACAGGGATAACTCTGATTTTTCGTACTAAATTTCGTATTTTTCGGTTATTTTTGACGGAAGGGTTGCAACAACTAACCTTTTGGCGATAATTATAGTTCAAAAAAGAAATGAAATGCTTTCTCTAATGGAAAATAATATAAACATTTCGAAAAAAACCCTGTTAATTCATTGATTTAAAATAAATAATGATAAAAAGAAGAAAAAAATCCGTTTAATGCAAAATAATATTATGAAAGGAAAAAAAATTATCTTTAACGAAAACAAAAGAATATTTATAACATTTTAAAAGTAACTCAATGTGAAAGAATGTTTTGAAGTGACACAGTATTTGGCTATTTATTTCTTTCGAGCCAGATTAAAAGAAAACAACATCTCAAAAATTTCATTAGGTAAAACATAAGTATTTTTTTTCTTTCTTTTTCTAAAAATATTTTTAAATCTAATTTTCCCGTTATGTGTTTTACAGAAGAAACTCGCAGAATTAATTTTTTTTTTAAAAAAAGGCTCTAATTGTTATTTGTATGTTGTTTCTTCAAATGGGTGTTTCAATCTACTTTTGTCGCCAATCAATGTTATTCTAAACCAAAAAAAGCACAAGACGGAGCGATGGTTGTAAGAACTATTTTCTCTCTCTCTCTCTCTTTTAATGAGTGAGGGAAAAAAATTTACATTTAACTTAAATACATATATAGCAGTTAATACAACAAAAATGAATAATATTTAAATTTTAGGGTAAATGTCTTTCCACATACATAGATATTGTAAAATAATTTAACTGCAACTTAAAAAAAATTTTTTGGCACAGATATCTCATACGCACTACATTGATGCGATTTGTCTCTTACGCCAATACCATATATACATATCGGTAATTAACTGACGCCAAAGTGTCATTATTTTGCTTGATATGGCAACCCGGATGTTATCGTCTATTTATTAATAAATTGTCTATTTATAATTTTTTTCTTTTTTTTCCCAATTATATAAACTATTTTAATCTAGGCACATTTGTCATATATGCGCCACATTTGCGCGACTGCAATAAAATGGCGATTTTATGCCTCACTTGGTAACCTGACTGTTGTTTATTTATTAATAAATTTTTATTTTATTTTATTTTATTTTTTAAAGGATATAAATAGTTTTGTTTTATAATTATTAACTAAACTTTTTAAAATTTATTGTTATTTTCTATTTAAAATAACAGAAAGTAATTGTAAACTATATAAGTAACTGGTATTTGAAAACAAAATTTTCTCCGAATCGGCTTTAGAAGAAAAAAAACGCGCCAATGTGGTGCGAATATGTCATGTACACATTTTTTTCACTATACTACAGTACTTAAACATGCTGTATAAATAACGATTATTGTTTTTTCCAAACATGCTTGGCACAGATATTATATACAAACTGAGGTATCTGACTATCGTCAAAACGGTGTTATTTTGCCTGATATGGTAACCCAGCAATAGTTGTTTCTGTATTAATAAATTGTTTATTTACTTTCAATTTCTTTTAAGAAATTCTATAAATTGTTTTGTGCTGTAGTAACTTTTTTTTATTTATTATTATTTTCGTTTTAAAATAATGAAAATAATTTTTAAAAATGCACATTTCTCCGCTATTCTAAAACGAGGATTTTGCCGCATTGGTATTGGAAGGAAATCTTGCAAATCCGGGTTTGTGCCGGAGTTTTTTGTGAAATATGATATTTTCAAATGTAAATTGAGTGCTACTTGATTAACACGTCGGCCAGTTTCGCCAAACTATTCAAATTTACATAAATTCATTTTAAATAACGAAAGAACAATAAACATAAATTAAAAATACAAATTAAAAGTCGAATTAAAAAGCACTTATGACGTAAAAAAATACGTGTATCACGTGTAATATCAATTACTATCATACTTACGATCATCGATTATTGCCATTTATTCCTATAATCTGCTATTAATTTTTTTCTCGACAGAATAATAAAGTAGTACCGCACATTGTACAAACTCCAGTTAATATTACAGAAATAGAGCTAAATAACAAAATTTAGGTGCAAATGCACACACCCATGTTGTAAGAAGGAGGCACAAATGTCATATATATGCACCACGTTGGGGCGATACATTTCTGGCGCCATTTTAACGGAAACTTCGTTTTCAAATGACAGATACATTTCTATTTTACTTTTCTATGTATAGAGCATAACATTTTGTATCATTTTAAAATTCAAATGAAAGTAAATAAATAGTTCATTAATAAATTAAAAACAGAGCTGGATTACCATAAGAGGCATAAAATGTTCATTTTGTTTCAATCACGCCAATGTGATGCGAATGTGACATCTGTATCAAAAAATGAATTTCACACATTCAAAAAACATTCACCTTATTTTTCTAAGGAAAACTTTATTTATTCTGCTACATTCCAAAAACGGAACACTGTAATATATTTGTCAAGAGCAGTTGTACGTTGCGAAATATAATATAATATTGATAGAGGATGTACTAAGGTTTCCACAGATACCCATATCCTCAAGTTGAGAGGTTTAGAGTTCAAAAACTATCAAATGAAAATGAATCACTTGAAAATTGTTTAAATTCAATGGTCAATCTTTGCGATCATAATGCTCGCTAATTTAGAAGTATGGTGAATAGACAATATTTAAATTGCTCTTTTCATAATTGCCTCATTTATCTATCAAACTCTACAATAAATGGTCAACTGAAATATTTTTTTCTTAAAAGCCCGAATTTTATCGAATGCATAAGCTGATACAACAACATAATATTTTATTATTATTTTAATATATTTTGGCGTCAACGGGCATTGATTCCATTGTTGTTGTTTTTATTTTTGGCTCAGTTTTGTTTTTTCTAGCTCGCTGAGTTTTGCACTGATGAAGAATCTCGACAGTAGATTCGAAGCAGCTGTTTGCTAACTTTTAAAGCATTTTTGGTGCATTTATAATCGTTGATTTTGTATCTTTAAATACAATGGCGTTTTGTATGATTTTCAGAAATGTGAAAGAGCATTCGAGGTGAAGTTGCTTTAAAAAACACAATCATATTCAATATTTTGTTTGATTCATGTTTTGTTTTGAAAAATAGACCAGCGCAGCGGGCTTAGCCTGCTAGTATCTATATAATAAAGGCCAAACGTATCTGTGCGTAACGCATACGTCATGTTTTGAATGGCAACACTTTCCGATGAAATTTCGGTTTTGCAATTTTCGCAAATGTAAATTTTTAAACTTCTAGACATTGCACGTTTTCAATCTTTATACCATCGTTTAGAGAAAAAAATGCACTTTTAAATGCCGTTTGTTAGAAAACTGTATCTCAATTTGTTTTTGAGATATTAATTTTTTTGCAGTTTTTGGTTCAATTTCTCTAATGGTGGCAACTTGAGTATCGCATTTATGTGGGAAAAAGAGGAAAAATAGCCATAGAGTAAAAAAGAAAAAAAAATAGAGATGCAGTTTAGTTTAGTGGCTGGAGGTGACGCCAAAAATGTAACTCTAAAATTCGCTGCATTGCATCAAACACAACGGCGTGCTTTCACAAAAAAGAAAAACTTTTAGCGATGCAATTTTAATTCATAATACAATGAAATGCTATTTTATAATGCTAAAATACATTCAGATCTTTTTCATTTAGAGAAAAAATGATGTTAAAAAATTCGGTCTCTGTTCCATGTGATTGTTTTGTTTGGGTCGAATGAGAGACTTATATTGGAAGAATAACGCCCATCAAACCGTTTTAATCGCATACTGCACCTCCATCTATCTCTTTTCTCTATGTGAAATAACAGATCACTGTATATTTTAGTTATCATTTTTTCATAGCAACTAAAAAAAATAGTAATTAAAAACCTGTTGTGTCAATATATCGTCGGCTATAAAACTCGGTGAATGTTGTTGGTTTTATTTCGTTTTTATCTATGAATTTAGTGACTTTTAGTTCGTTAGTAAACTTACTTTATAAAAGATACATCAATTAACCTTTTACAAAAATGTATTTTAAAGAATATCTGGGTGTCATATTTTCTTAGTTGTTTTTAAAAACTGAGAATAAAATTTTATTCTTTGGCGAAATCTTTGGCTAATAACTGCTATATTGCGTCTAATACGCAGGGCCGTAGTGAACAATACGGAGGGCTCAAGAGAATGTAGAGGGGCTCATAGTTTTTTTTTTTCTCTCTCTCTCTGACGCAGAAAGATAAATTAGTGCATATTCATATTGTAAGGTACTCTGTTTCTTATTAAACTGTTAAAATAACTTCATTTTATGCTTAGAAAAGTATATGATGATGAAGTTTTGAGTGTATCACTGGTGCAAAATAGCCCATCATGTTAGCTTCATATGTACAAATAGGATGAGGGAGTGTTGAAACACTTATTTTAGATACAATTTAGTAACTCTGCAAAACTATGAAAAGGTTTCAAAACTAAATTAGATTTTTAAACAATATTTCATTTGAATTTTCGGAACAGAAATTCATTGAGTGACCATGGAATCTTTTCCAGGGGAGGGGGGGGGGGGGCTCAAAATATTTTAGGGGAGGGCCTATATTTTAGCGCCCCCTTAGCTACGGCCCTGCTTATACGGAAGTACCGATAATTTTTAAAGCTGTATATGATTACATAAATAATATGTTTCATATAAAATTGCTATTTGGAATTAGTTGGCAGTTTAAAAAGCCTATTAAGCAGAAAAAAAAATATTAGACTTTCAAATTTAAAATTTTAAAAAAGTTTTTCACCTTTACTTTATGACCCGGGAATCCCGGGTTCGGTGTACTAGTATATATAAAGTACATAAAAGTTTTTATTTTTAAGTAAATTATTTTTAACAGAAAACTTGCTTTGATTAATTTTTTAATAGAATTAAACAGAGAAAGATCAAGCTTACAGATGCGAATTAGGTGAAGTACGGTCTGTTTTCTCGGGGAGCGTCTATTTGCAACCCGAGTCCACCCCAATACACGAGCCCGATGCCAAAAAATACACAATAGAAAGGTTTTAATAAAATTTAAACGTACCCCAAGATTAATTTTCTCATTTAAAATACAATCTTACTTAAAAAGCAAATAAAATACTCCATCGTGACAACGCTTCGTATTTTCTGTGTTCATAAAAATCTGTTTAAAATAGAAAATTTATTATTTATATCCAACCACTGGCAGAAAGCTACAAAAATCACATTAATTTATTCTTTCAAAGTATCATTCCACATCTAATGGTAGAAAGATATGACTCCTATTTTTCAGCAATTGTGGAAAAGGACTTCAAACAGAAAGCGAGGATAAGGGATATCCCACGCTTCTTTATGTTAATAGCACTGACCGTGCAAAGGTTGAGGATTATATAGAGTATTTTTCATTGTATCCCATCAATGATAATCCGATTCCCAATCAAACTATTTTTTAAAGAATCGTAAAACACTTTTAAAAACACTCTTATTTCTCAAATAGGAGTTTTCCTTAATTATTTCAATTTGTGAAAAACTAATATTTTTAGTTTTATTCAGAACCCAAAGACTGATATGAAAAATCTGCACCAAACCGGTTTCGGACTCAGGCTGACGGGGTCGGGCTGAGCCCATCTTTTTTCTAATGCTAATATATTCCGACAGTGTTATTTCTAAAACAGCATTACAACGAACAATAGAAAATAAACTAAGAAATATTAAATGGTTAAACTACACCAAAAGAAAAAAAAAAAAGATCGGGAATTAAATTTCAAACTAAAATAAATAAATAAATAAAAAGGAAATTCAACTATCACAGAAATTAAAATATTCTCTAAATTGGCCCTTTTAAAATATTATGCGTTATATAAAACTAGGGATTTAAATATGAATAATATTTTCATAGGTTTGGACATTGCGAACATACATTAAAGATTCAATGGAATATTGATTCCGATGAAATATCCGATACTGTACTATTCAGCGAATTTTACAAGAAAAACAAACTAAGGAAACATTAAAAACTGAATTTGAGGAAGAATATTTGAGTTCTTTCGGTATTTTGGTCAGTATTTTTCTAGAAGTCTTTAACCCCACACGTGAGAAGAATTTAAATATTATTTCTTAAACTTTTATATCCCTTTGCGAGTAATTAAATATCGTTGAGCATTTAAAGTTTTCTTTTTGCAAGCGTTGACCAGAATTCATATCAGCTTACTGAAAGCATTTATTGACTTTTTTGTTATTATGTATCCTTTGGACCTAGGCCAGGAATTTCAAATGAGACGAAATGTGTTTTTCATAAGTATTAGAAAAATATTATTGAAAGGAAAAAAAATGTTAAAACAGAGCTTTATCAGAAATAATTATATACGTTTGAAGATATTTGTACGCACATTATATCATATTGTAAATGTAATATTTTTAGTTTTTAAGCTTTTGGAAAAGAAGACATTTAAAATTTTTCTTTCCCAAAAAAGGGGTTGGGTAAATATTGTACGATATAATAAAATCTTTTTATGGTTTAGCTTTTTTAAGATTGTTCAAGGAATCTTAAATAATGTTTTTCGTGGAGATCTAAAAATCTAAGAATAAATCAGCGTATACTGAGTAGTAAAGAAATGGGCTACTTAAAAAGTTATTTTTTTATTATTTATGATATTCCAGCAAGAAGTTTTCAAAAAAGCATCATGAATTCACTAAATATCAAAGTCCCTTTCTAAGATTTTTAATGCACTGGAGCGTATTTTCTTTATTAACTAATTTCAAAAATTAAAATGCTCAATGCGTTCTGATTTTAAAAGCATTTTTTTTTTTAATCTCTTTCTTTTTTTCTTTCTCTTGTTCTTTTTTCTTTTTTTTATTACTGAATGATTACTTAATCTGTTAGGTAGTTATTTAAAAATAATTATAACAAAGAATCGACAGGATACTGAATTTTCATTAAAAAGTCACACGAATATATTTTGTTATTAATTTCAATAACGTTATTTCAATAATATTAATTTCATTTTAATAAACTAATGTTGCAAAACAGATCAACGGATTTCCTGTGATAAGTATCAAGATAATCTCTTATAGATATGTTGGAAATCTTCAACAAAATAAGTTGAAACACATAAGCATTTGAAAGATGTATATAATGCAATAATAATAACAACAACAACAATAATAATAATAGTAATAATAATAATAATAATAATTGTTGTTATTATTATTATTATTATTATTATTATTATTATTATTATTATTATTATTACTACTACTACTACTACTACTATAGTCTGTCTCAAAAGTTTAAGCACAAGCATAAAATATCGATTTTTAATGAATTATAAAAAGTTAGAATTAATAAAAAAATTTTATTTACATATTTCGCAATATGATTTATATAAACGATATCAAAAATGGAAAAAAATAAATTACATAATTTAAAAAAATACAATTAAAAAAAAAGTTATAAAAAACTGTCTCAAAAGTTTATGCACAATGTCAAAAACAACCATATTTATAATTTTTACAGAACTTTTAGTAACAAATTGTTTTCCATGTTTTCGGATTAGTTCAAATAAACATGCTTTCGTCGAAATTATTAGTTTTTGTGGGGTTTCTGGTGGTAAAAAATACCATGCTTTCTCAATAGCCTCTAGGAGTTCTTCAATGTAGTCATAGTGCTTTTCATTGCCTAAACTTGGAGTGTTAAAGTATTCCAGACATTCTCAATCGGGTTTAGGTCTGGACTTAAACCTGGCTAGTCAAGTATTTTATCATTTTCCTGAAAAATCCAAAGTTTTGTAGAATGGGATACGTGGATTGAGGCATTGTCTTGCAGAAAAGTTCATTCAAAACCCCTCAAAAAATCACCGAATGGAAGCAAATGGTGGTTTAGGGTCTCTTGAAACTTTTTTCACTCTTCTCTTCCTTTTAGAAAAGCTAGAGAGGTGCTGGCAAATGTCCCAAATGCCCCCTAAACCATAACGGATTTACCGCCTTGCTGCCTGCTGAAAAATGTTCTTCGGTTCTTACGTAACTCATGCCAATACGCCTTCCAACCATCAGGGCCATCTAAGTTCCACTTTTTCTCATCGCTGAATAAAACAGTAAGACATTTGTCCACGTAGGTCATGTGTTTTTTAGCCCAGTTCATTCTTACCTGTTTGTGATGTAATTTAAAAGACGGTTTGCGAGCCAATTTCTTTTACATGATGTAATCACACGCTTTAATACGTCTATTTACAGTGTCTTTGGACATCTGTACTCTGAAATTATTTTTAATTTGCCGCATGGGGACATATTTTGTCTAAATATCAATCTCCGTATTTTCCGATCAATCTGAACAGTCGTCATACGTGGTCGTCTGCATCTTGGTTTCCGCTTAAAATTATCATTTCTAGAAAGTACTTGATATATACATAGCTTTGATCAATTTAAAGCTTTTGCAATTTCAGAAATAGTTTTATTTTGAGATTTCAATTTAAAATCTTTCAAAATCTCACATTTTGTGAATTTTTTACCCTTTGTCATGTTTAAAACATTAGGAAATAATTTCTCACCTTTTATACTTGTATAAAAGTGCAATATGATGTCATACAACGTCATTACACAAAACCAATCCCGTGTTTCTAAAAAAATTTGCATAAAGTGCTTAAACTTTTGAGACAGCGTTTCTTCAAGAAAAAATAAAAAAATAAATAAATATAAATATATTTTTTATTTTAACTACCCAAAATGGTTTATTTTATTTTATTTTGATTAAATGTTAAGTATTTATTGTAAATTAGCATAAAATATTTTCTTCTTCAATTATTTTAAATGAGATTTGCAGAGTGCTTAAACTTTTGAGACAGACTATACTACTATTACTACTACTACTACTATTTAAAAAATTGAATTTGCAATACATGTTATTTTCATTACTTCTCTTTAAAATAGATGTATGAAACCATCCACTTTATGCCAAATATATAGCAATGTAATTGATATATTTTTAAATTTTAAATATAAAACAAAAAATCGTGTTTTCGGTCAATTTTTACTCATTTCAAGACTTTATCATTAACACAAATTATCATTACCACGTTGAATATCTTATTTGTATGCGTATTGTGTTACAAGTCATAATTTCCAAAACTGTTTAATTAATTTATAATTTTTATTGCTTTATTAGTTTTATTATGAAACACATTACAACACACCCACAAAATTGTAACGAAACTTCACCGTTAGGGTGCCATCCCTGCAGGCGAAGACACTCGCGAGCTAATGCTTACCAGCTAAACGTACGGTAAGATTATTTTCTAACATCTTGTCTTCATTTTGACATCTTTACTTTATTTTATTTTTTGCTTTGGATAGCTGAGGTCAATCTCTACATCAATCTTTTTTTTAATTTTTTCGAATTTGGTTGCAGATATATATTAGAATGACACTTCCAGTTTCGAAAATGAAAATAACTTTATGAGAAATATCTTCAATAATAATTGGAAAAGCAAAAAATGAACTATGTAGAGATGGACCTCAGCTATCCAATGGGAAAAAATCGAAATGCAAACGAGATAAGGCTTCTGTTCCTGCATGCGAAGACACTAGCGAGCTAGTGCTAAACCTATGGGGAAGTTATTTTCTAATATCTCGCTTGCATTTCGATAATTTTATTTATTTATTTATATTTTATTTATTTATTTATTTATTTATTTATTTATTTATATTTTTATTTATTTATTTATTTTGCATTGCATAGCTGAGATCCATCTCTACGTCGCCCCCCTTTTTACTCTTTGTATTTTGATTGCAGATATTTTTTATACAGTTACTTTGTCTTTCGAAACCGATCCCGAAAAGAAAAGTGTCATTCATAAAACACATTTAAAATTTACGAAACGCAGACGAGATATCAGCAGATAAACTCACCATAGGTTTTGCTCTAGCTCTCGAATGTCTTCGCCTCCAGAAACAGGAGTCTTAAGAGGATACTTCAGTCGCCTGAAAAGATCCGCTTACCAAAGCTAATTCTATGGGAGAAATTTTTAAAGATGTTTCGTTTGAATTTCTGTATTTTTAAACAATTCTTTTTGCATTGGCTAGCTAAAATCGATCCGTACAAAGGACTTTTTATTTTTATTTTTCGATTTAATTTACAGATATTTTTAATGAGGACACTTTCATTTTCGGAACTGGTTTCGAAAGGGAAAGCATCCTATTTAAAAAAATCTGCAAATGAAATTGAAAATGTAAAAAGAAAAGGCTGATGTAAAAATTTATCTCAGCTACCCAATGCAAAAAAAAAAAAAAAAAAAAAAAGTCATTCAAAATATTAAAATAACGAAATATCTTTAAAAGTTTCTCTCATAAGATTAGCAATGACGAGCAAGTATTTCCAGGCGACGGAAGTAGCCTCTTAAACAAAGGTAAAGAGGATATACAAGTAAATAGTTTAGACATACTATACATAACAATTTAGACATAACAGTTAAAGCTTATTCAAAAATCCAGTTTTAGCAATTCCCTTCCATAGTAAAGAAAAAAAAAAAAAAAAAAAAAAAAAAAAAAAAAAGCCTAATTATTCTGTGCAAACTTTTATATGATCTACACTATATTGCCATTGATTATTGGACACTTGCGATTTTAGACATTTTATTAAATATCTAAAAAAATACATGAGGAATCATCTCGAAACTCTTAGTGTATAAATATAATAGTATACGCCATACATCGCCGTGAAGATTTTTTACCGAAACTCCATAGGGGACCGTCAACAAATTAAAAAAGAATGAATATCTTTTGAATAACCCTGTCAAAACTAATGTGCAAAAGCGCTCAAACTCTAGATTATGATTGAATGCCTTATTGTAATACACTGTGTTCATTTTTATGCAAATAGCATGCATACTCGCAGAGCAATTAAGGTTTTTATAAAAATGGTCCCAAATTTTTCCAAGTTTTTTCCTTATAATTTTCAGAGTTCTTAATATAAAATAATATTTTTTTCAGAAAATAGGACAAACAACATTGCACACAGTACCCTGTAATCAGAATTAAAAAATAATAAAAATTGTATGAAAAATGAGTAGGTTTACTAAATAATTTTTTACTGAGCATGCGTCAAAGATATCAAAATTTCATTTGCATATTATGTTAGCTAAATGTATAGAGCAACTTTTGTAAAAGTCTCAAAATCATAGCTTGAAAATTCTGAAAGTAATCGTCTATAGAAAAAGGACAAAATCCGTTGTTTCCAAAATGAAGCAAAAAAATGAGGGATTTTATCCAAATGTAGTAGTACATCCCGTATTGTGTATTCTATATTGACACTAATCAATGAATATATGGATACAACCCCTCTCGTGTTTGTTTCATTTTGAGAATAACGGATTTTCAACTAATTCAATTGACGATTATTTTCAGAATTTTCAAGTTATGATTTTGTGACTTTCACAAAAGTTGCTCTATACATTTAACTAACATAATATGCAAATGAAATTTTGATATCGTTGACGCATGCGCAGTAAAAAATTATTTAGTAAACCTACTCATTTTGTACACAATTTTCATTATTTTTTAATTCTGATTACAAGGTACTGTGTGCAATGTTGTTTGTCATATTTTCTGAAAAAAATATTATTTTATATTAAGAACTCTGAAAATTATAAGGAAAAAACTTGGAAAAATTTGGGACCATTTCTATAAAAACCTTAATTACTCTGCGAGTATGCATGCTATTTGCATAAAATGAACACAGTGTATTACAATAAGGCATTCAATCATAATCTAGAGTTTGAGCGCTTTTGCTACATTAGTTTTGACAGGGTTATTCAAAAGATATTCATTCTTTTTTAATTTGTTGACGGTCCCCTATGGAGTTTCGGTAAAAAATCTTCACAACGATGTATGGCGTATACTATTATATTTATACACTAAGAGTTTCGAGATGATTCCTCATGTATTTTTCTAGATATTTAGTAAAATGTCTAAAATCGCAAGTGTCCAATAATCAATGGCAATATAGTGTATTCATTTAAAAAATTTACTTTTAGAATTTTTCGACAATAGATGAAAATGTACTCTAATTCTTTGCTGCCCTGTATCCAAAAATTTTTGTTACACATCACTTTAAGCTAAAAGTAACCTAGGTAAAAAATACACAGCACTTCATATAACGCGCTTCAAGCAATTTATTATGATAAATGGTAATGTATCTTATCCTTTTCTTAGCTCTGTGTGTGGATTTATCAGAAACTGCTATTAAATATAGTTCAGAAGGAAAATGCACAACACAGTTAAAAATTACCTTTAAGCAATTCACTCTCATAGTCAGGAATACTTACAAATTCTTTTGTTTGGCCCTGCAATGATCAACATAATTTATACACACCATGCACCACGCAAAAATTTAGTTATATTTAGAAACAAAACAAAAGTTGAAAGCGCATTTCCAGCAATTATCGTTCATAGTAAGTGCAGTAACTGTAACCGAATTCTTTTGTGTGATGATAAATAAACGATAAAAGCAATGCCCACCATACTTTTTAGCAAGTTACAATACACATAAGTAATGGATATCAATTTTATTATGTTTGAAATATTGTAATATCGTTAAATTACAATTTAAACGATTTTTACTCACAGAGCACCATTATGCAACATAGTTATTTCATATGGTAAATGTTATAAATAATAAATTCTTTTAACTCTATATTCCATAGCTTTCCACTTCATAAATGCATATGAATTTCATTATTTTCGGAATGGTGTAAAATTATCAAAATTCACTTGAAACGTTTTTCTTCCCATTACATACTTTTGAATGTCTCTGTAAATGCGCCATAAATTCTATGCGCTTCATTTTCAATAGCGATCGTACTATAGTAAACTTCAATAAGTTATCAAAATTACTTGAAAATTCAAGTATATTAATTGGAGTTGGAACACGGACAGACATAAATAATTTTCCTGAAGCCATAAATAATTTTCCACTATGTTGGAAGGTATTAAATAACATATTCCATTTAGTAAAAATTAAAAGAATAAAACTGTATTGATTATGTATCATAGTGTTACAATATAACTCACAATTATGAAAGCAAATAATAATGGCACTTGCCTTCAGTTCATTTTAATTGTTTAGCTTGGTTAATAACTGCAGTCAAACTATTTTTTCCCTCCCCCTCACATACACACACGCATCCACTGCATCAGTTAAAATTTATTTTAATGTTTTAATAATGTGTGAGGGGCAAATTTTGTAAAAATAAATAAATAAAATAGTTTCTTTCAACATTAAGGATGCCATTTACTTAGTTTAAAAACAGCTTTTTCACTTTTTGCATTTGGTATTTTTGCAATTGATATTTTAAAATGTTACGGCGCTCTATTGAAGTTTATAAACTCTTCAAAAGCGAAGTACAATATTCTACTATTTATTAATTGTTTCACTCTGTAGGAAGTGAATCCATTTTCCCATCCTCATTTTAGAGGTAGAAAGAAAAGGCGACATATTTAAAATGGAAGAAAATAAATGACTTCGCTGAATCTCATTTGTAAGAGCTGTAATTTCTGTCACCTTGAACCCCCATGCGTTAACAGAACAGTGCCCCCGTTTTATTCAAATTGACTGATCTTGAACTTACTTTCTGTCTAATATCTTCTGTAAAAAAGGGTGGAAAGAAGTAAACAAAAGTAAAAATAGTTTTGTGAAAGGGGAAAAAAATTATACGTATACGCTATATCGCTGAAGGTGACCGGCCACTTGCGATTTTATACATTTTGTTAAATATCTAGAAAAACTACATGTGGAATTATGCTGAAATTCTAAGCGTGTAAACATAAAAGTACAGGTCATACATTTCTGTGAAGATTTTTTCCCGAAACTCCATAGGGGACCGTCAACAAATTGAAAAAGAATGAATACCTTTTGAATAACGATATTAAGACTAATGTAGCACAATCGTTCAAACTGTAGATTGTGATTAAGTGGCTTATTGTAAAAGACTGTGTTATTTTTTGTGTGGATAGGATGCATATACTCGTAGAGAAATTAAGGTTTTTATAAAAACAGTCCTACATTTTTTAAAGTTTTTTGCTTATAATTTACAGAGTTCTTAATATAAAATAATGTTCTTTTCCGAAAATATGGTAAACAACATTGGCCACAATATCCTGGAATCAGAACTATAAAATAATAAAAATTGTATGAACAATGAGTAGATTTACTAAATAATTTTTCATTGCGCATGCGTCAACGATATCAAAATTTTATTTGCATATTGTGTTAGCTAAATATATAGAGCAACTTTTATAAAAGTCTCAAATGCATAGCTTGAAAATTCTGAAAGTGATCGTCGGTAAAATAAGTTCAAAATCAGTTATTCCCAAAATGAAGCAAAAAATGAGGGTTTGTATCCAAATATAGTAGTACGTGCCATATTGTATATTCTATATTGACACTAATCAATAGATAAATTGATACAGCTCCTTAAGAACTCTGCAAATTAAAGAAAAAAAAATTGGAACACTTTTTATAAAAAACTTAATTTTGCTACGAATATACGTGCTATCCGCATAAAAATAAACAGTTTATTGCAATAAGTCTCTTAATCATAATCTACAGTTTGAACGCTTTTGCAACATTAGTTTTCCCAGGGTTATCCAAAAGGTATTCGTTCTTTTTCAATTTGTTGACGATTCCCTAAAGAGTTTTCCGAAAAAATCTTCACTAAAATGTATGACCTGTACTATTATGTTTACACACTTAGAGTTTCAGGATAATTCCTCAAGTATTTTTCTAGATATTTAACAAAGTGTCTAAAATCGCAAGTGATCGGTCACCTTTCGCTATATCATGTATATATATATATAACCATTAATTGTAAGACAATACATAAACCCTTAAATTTATACAAAAATACACATTAAAACATGGAAAAAATAAATTAAAATGAATATAATCGAAATTAGCTGAACCAAAGTAAAATCTTCAGGCCCTCAAATATTTTGGACTACCAATAAAGTGTGTAGTTTCATCTTCTTATTATGAAAAAGCAAAATAATACCAATTTGGGGCTACCAACACACATAAAATTAAAATAAAATGGAGAAAAACATTTAAAATAAATCATAATAACATTTTTTAAATGGACAGAAAAGGAAAAATAAAACATACCAGGCACTATAATATAATTTAGCAAAAAATAGAATTATGATTATAAATTAATTAAATGCATTACATGTCAATTAGAAGCCTTAAGCACGTACTCTCAGTAGATATATAAGTAAAATTTAAAATATTTATTTAATGAAAAACATTATTAAATATAATAAGTAATTGATTTATTAAATATTAAAAATATGTAAAATTTAATATGGATGAATCATTATAATGGTTCCTATAATTAATCGTACCATATTATAAAATCTCGATTATTAAATGATTCATATATGATATTTTAATTACTTGATAATTAAATAATTATATATATAAAACCCCTCCGTGTACGACGATTCCGGGGACAACCCATCCACGAGAAAAATAAACCTATTGCAACTGCGTCCACGTTAGGCTTAATTATTCCGAGCTGTTCACAAATATTCTAACTGTTCAACTTATGAAGATATACATGTGAAAGATTTATTCATTACTCATTTTCTCTAAAACCTACAAAAACTATTTAATTATAATGTTTAAGTTCTAAATAAAACAACCAGCAATTCCGGAAAAAAACAAACCAAACAAAAAATGTATACAAATCAATACTGTTGCCATTCAAGAATGACAAATTCCGTGATTGAATCTTTAGAATGAATCCTTTGTAACATCACGACTCAAGAATGATCAGGTGCGTTCGGGATCTATGCGCGCTGAGCGCGCGCGCTCAGGAGACAGAATACGTGGAGTGGATCTTGCAGCGGAATAGCACTCGGTAAAAACTCCTGAGTTCGCGCGCGAAGCGCCTGTATCTCCCAAACACGTTCATTGTTTACTCTTTATTGTTGACATTGTTTTCGATCTTATTAGAGTGTTTTCTTTTAAGTATTAGCTAAAAAATGGGCCAAAATAGGAAATTTTTTTATCCATTTTAGATATTTTTATTATTTTCTTTCAGTATTTTTCGATATATTTTGGCTGTAGTTTCACAATATATTCTTTTATAATTGATTTTTTTGCCTTACTTTATTCTTTTAAAATTTATGTATTTACGATTTGTTCACTACAATCCCCCCATCCACCAGACAGTTTTGTTATAGTTTTAAATGCAAATTTTTGTTAAAATTTTCTTTTTTTATAGATTTTTCCCCCCATGTTTAACTGCGTATTTTTAAAAATTGTTTAAGCCAGTGGCTCATTGACCACAGTTGTATTTTTTATCATCACTTTAAAAATGCAAACACGTCATTTTGACGGGCTGTCTTCTAGTATAATGATAATTAATTATTAACTAATATCAAAATATTTAAATATGTTAAAAAAAGGATAAAAGTGTAAAAAAGGGAGGGGGGATAATAAAAATAAAAATTTAAATTTATTTAATTTAATTTAATATATATTTATATATATATATAAATTCCGATATTGTCCATAAAGTCAATCTCAGTCAACTTCTCATATTGATTCTTTTGAAGAAAACCTCCAAATTTATAAGTTTATTCTAACTCAAAAGAATATTTTTCAAAGTTGTAGATGATATAGGTTTTTTGGAAAACGCTTTATGTAAAATAATGTAGCTCTCAATACGCAGTAAATCTAAGGTTGTGCTGAAAAGTGCATCGAATATGTTTCTGCAGACTATAATGCGAAACATGGTGTTACATGTACAGGTTATTATCTGAATAGCATTTTAAGCAAGCTCACAGATAATGCTTAATTATTAATTAAAACTTAATGCAATTGAAAATTTGAAATAAGTTAATAAAATACCTACTGAAATTATTTAATAAATAAATAAATACATGAATTAATTTCACTTATAGATTTGAATGTATTATTTATTATTAAGATTTTCTAAAATCCCCCTTTCTTTTTATGCATAGAGATATAGGGATCCCCTACAGAATTTTACCCCCTGTATCCAATTTCGGTTTCTATGCATCTACTGTTGTGTGTCTCGCTCTAAAATAATAATAATAATAATAATAATAACAATAATGTTAGTTTTAATAACAATTATGACTTTGATACTTTGCCTATAAAGAAAAGAGAGAAAAGCTGTTTGATTTCTAAAATAAAAATGTTTGTAAAAATGGTTGAATCCACCAGAAAGTAGTGAGTAAACAACAACATAATAACAATAATGTTACATTAAAGTAACATTAAGTTTATAACAGTTTTTAAAACATTTCTCTAATTTAAAATTCCTGTTAGAAAAAAATTAAAAAGTTATAAAAGTTCATTTACCCCCCCCCCCCCCAAAAAAAAAAAAAGTAATTGAAATACTTTTTAGAAGAGTACAAAATCTTTTTATTATCTCATCTGACCTGTAATAAAACGTCATCACTAAGTTACAAAGACAATGGGAATCGAACTGCGTGCGATAGTTTCTAGCAGTGCCTAATGAAAATGAAAATTTCAGCTATCTGATCCGCATCGATGAGGTCACATCTTAATTTCCTTTTAAACACACAAATACAAAAAAAAAAAAAATTAAAATGTTTGACCTCAGAACGACACATGCGATGCGACCGTTACAGACTTGGATAATCTGTATCTGACCAGTCTCCTTTATCTTATTCTGATCACGCATTTGCAGGGAAACCAAGATCAGGGACGTTTGTGAAGAAGAGTTGGAAAAGGCAAAAACTCGCACAACATCCGGTCTTCGTGACGTCTGACGAAATACGTCGAAAAAGAAGAGCGAAAACAAAATGAGTGAGAAAGGGTGTTGCTGTAAAAGAAAGAAAAAAAAAGAGGGGCAGCTGGCTGTATTTTTTTTTAATTGCCTTTTGTTTCCGGCTTTTATACAAAAGGGCGAAAATTATTAATTTGTTTAAAAAAATTAAATATTTGCCAAGCAACATTAAGATAATGGGATATATGTATATTTTTTTCATATTAAAACAAGTTGTAAATTGCACGTGAAGCGTAGCAAATGAGGTGCGTTCGTACGATAACGAAATTTTTAAAATATCACTCTTTTTAAAATATCAACAATTAAAATGTTCACCAAATAATGCTCTCCCAATACCATTATGTAATGGAATACATTTATGTGGCCTTGTAAATCAATAACAAATGTTCTTTGCACCACAGATTATGCAAAATGTATATAATAATATGTACTTTATCGATGTATATCAATTTTATTATGTTCGATGAATGTAACACCATTAAAATGCATTTGCAACATTTTTCCCCAATGGCCGTAATGTAACGGAATTTTTGATTGTCCCTGTAATTGATCTATTCCTCCGATTTTCATAAAATTTGAAATGACTCGACAAAATTATGCAATAATTCTATATTTTAAATTTCAAGCGATTCGGTTGGGTAGTTTTTGCGTTGTTATATGCGGTCGGACGGACTGAACGACAGCTATAGGTGCTACGTATTTACATAATTACGAACGCACCTAACTAGTTTAAAATTTAAATCCTCTATTGTTTGATACATGCATAAAATAATTTGCTTAAAAAAATGCATAAAATTTGGGAGAAGCAGGGATGTAGTGGAGAGATACGCCGTATACTATCTGGATTTTTTGAAGGAACACCGTATATCCTCTGTTTCTAAAGAAAGCTATACTATATTCACTCTAGGGTAGAGGTCTGCACGGGCCGGGCCTCGGCCCGAAGCCCGAGCCCGGCCCGGCCCGCGGGCCGGGCTCGGGCCGATTTCCAATAATGGCATTCCGGCCGGGCCGGGCTCGGGCCTTACTTCTGAAGACTCGGGCCGGGCCGGACCGGGCCTAGTCACTAATCCTTTCGGGCCGGGTCGGGCCGGGCCTAGTCACTAATCTTTTCGGGCCGGGTTGGGCTCGGGCCTTAATTTTTTTGCTGGAATATCGGGCCGGGCCTAACTTTTTTTTTTCCGTACGAAGCCGAGACTGATTCCATTCTTCCTCGTTTTCATGGACCAAAATAATCAGTTCCTATTGAATCTTCCTATATGAAAATCCTTTTCTCGACTTTTTATAAATATATTTGGCTTTGTCCAAAAATTTCTGCAAAAAAAGCACATACTTTTACGCCGTCATTATTCTACAATTAAACATTATAATTTATTCCTTTTAAAGAATCGTAGATTACTAGGCGTTTTAAAATAGAATTAAACACACACACACATACAGACACACACACAAAAAAAAACATTATTATGACGGAATTTTTTTAAAACTGAAAACTGGAAGTTTCTTTTAAAATGTTTATCCATGCAAAATGAATACAACAATACGGGAGAAAAAAATATATTAAACATTTACATCTGTTAAGAAGGGAATGCATATTTTTTTCTTTCCAAAGCGATTTCGTCTTTGGAAATTTTACCATATACCGCTTTTTCGATTTTTTGTCTCCATAACAGGGAATATCGATTAATAATACTAGTGATAACTGAAACATTTACATACAACAAACAAAGATTCATTTAAAAGCATAAATATCGGCACTTCTGCATAAGTGGGGATTATAAACATGGAAAAAAAAAAAGACTAATGTAATTTTTTCTGGTCCTAACTCTTCCATAAGATTAAAGATCAATGTTCTGTAGAAATTCACTCGAGTTGGGCCGGATTCGGGCCAAATTTTAAACTTTTTTCCGGACCGGGCCGAGTTCGGGCCGAAATTTTAACTTTCGGGCCGGGCCGGGTCGGGCCATTATTTTTTTCGTTCGGACCGGGCCGGGCTCGGGCCGAAATTTTAACTTTCGGGCCGGGCCGGGTCGGGCCAATATTTTTTTCGTTCGGGCCGGGCCGGGTCCGGGCCGAAATTTTAACTTTCGGGCCGGGCCCGGGCCTGGAAATTTCGGCCCGTGCAGACCTCTACTCTAGGGTATATCCTTTGCTTAGAACGCATACTCACTGAGGTTTTTTTTCCTCTTTTTTACGACAACACCACTGGGAAGAAGGAATACATATCTTCTGATACCCTTCTTTTACTACTCATTTCTGAAGTTATAGAGAGTCTATTACTCATACATAGGGGGTCAAAGTAAGATATGCTAGCGTAATGCACCCCTGAAGAATGTATTTTGGTTTACAAGCGCTAAAAGGATTATAATTTTTTTATGCATAATCTTAACACATTCGATTGTATTTTAATTGTATATATTGTTTTGAGAAGGTTGCAATAATGTTAGTAGGTTGATCTGGAAGTATTGCTTTAGGAAGTGTTCTCCTATTTCTATCTTAAGTGATATTTTTTTTTAGAAGTAACCTCAAACATAATAAGAAAAAATTGTAAAGCTACTCATTGTTATATGTTAGAACGCAATCTGAAGAGCTCAACTTAAAATAAATAAATAAATAAATAAATAAATAAAAATTGAAATTTTTTTAAAGTTATTTTTATACACTTATGAATAATGAATGAAACAACAAGTAATTATTTATTAATAAATCTAGCTGAATGATAATGATTTTTAATGTTTTCATAAATATCTTAAGTAATTTTTTTCTTTAATGATTCAAGCGGTCAATATTGAGAAAATCGAGAAATGAATTTAAGAAAATGTCAGCAAACGTACGCGTATTTATTTATATTAATGAAGACGAACAGTCATTTGTTAATACTGCTGTTATTTTATTGAAATTAAAACTCCAAATGAGACACTAAACCAAAGATCTGCTTTATTAGAATTTGAAAATCATGTTAAATGTCAATCATGTTAAATATCTCATGCCGAACCACAAATTATTAAAATTCAACTAACCAAACTTGAACTCCGAAAAAAATATTTTAAGCTGTTTAACATTTAAAGGGGTCCGTACCTGATCACAGATATGATTTCTGTTAGATATGCATAAGAGGCAAATATAACATTACCAACTTTTTTGGTAATTTTGGACCCCCCCCCCCTCCTTTTTTTTCAGGTATCATATGATATCAATCGTCGAGTCCCCTCACCCAGTGATGATATCGTTATCAAAAGTTATTATATCGTTATTTTTTTTTTTTTTAGACTTTATTTCTTTTGTTCGAATTGATATACAAAACTGGCTATCTTTTTATTTTCGCATACTTTTATGATTCAAATGAAGAGAATTCAAAAAATATCATTTTGCATATGAAAATTCTATCAAATAACACTTAAAAGAAATAGTTACTATTAAAAAGTATTTCATAATAGCTTTTTGTTACATAATGCATTCAACGGTAATAAAGTACTGTCCCTCTTGCTCCGAAAGGAGATGGGGTGTGAGGCAGACAGAAATCCCTATCAACAAAACAAGTGAACAACATTCCTTCTCTTTCTCTTTATTTTATTAGTAACCACAAGCTTCATTTCAAATGTACTTCACATATGGTTTCTCGAAACGTAATTATATATGTATAGACGTATGTAGAAGAATATGAATTTCAGATGTTTGGATATTCCATATTTTGGAATTAAATAATTTTATAATAATTTAGGGATTTTAGTAATAACTTTGTGTTTTCATAAAAATAGATAACGGGCTAAAAAGATAACATGCCTGTTATTTTGTACCAAAACCATGCTACGAATAAAAAGAGAAACTTTGATTGGATGAAAAATGACATCGATATCAAAAGAAAATACCCACTTTAGAGATATTTTACGATATCATATGCCAGACCGCCCCTGCTGCACTTAAGCAAAGTAGATATTTCTTTGATTGAAAATAGAATCAATGGATCTATGTTTAGTAACATTACTCCCTCGATTTCGCATGTAGTCGAAGTTTATCGATTCTTTGTTTTTGAGCTTTTTTAAGACACAATAAAATAAAACGAAACCGAATTTTTTATAATTAGCAATTTTACCGTGATCTCATATTTTAATACTTCACAAACTAACCCTGTATATAGATTTTTTTTTTTTTTTTTTTCCTTTAATGTGTTGCATTAGACGATGGGAAAACATACTGAAAGTTGCCCCCATCCAAGATGTAATCACTATAATGAAATTTCAAAATCTTCATATCCGGAAATTAGCTTCAGGTGTTTTAAACATAAATTTATATTTTTTCTTGTAACGTAAAAAGGAAATTTCTTTGTTTAAATGTCAGCGAGATGGAAGTCCACCCTTAGACGCGCAACAATAGAGACTCATAAAAAATAGTGGGAGGTCTTTCCGGAAGTTACTATGTACAGGGAAATTTGCCATTAAAAAATCTGAGCAAATATCACTAATAAAGAAACAAAAATAGAGGGCTTGTCGACGGAAATGGCTATGTCACTTTTTCCTCTGGGGCTCCATTCTGGATCAACATTGCGTGCTTTTCTTCTATGAATTTTATTTCAGTTTACATACAGAGGTCATTCACCTTTTTTTGACATTTTTCTTTTTTATTTCTCATAGCCGAGAGAGTACATTAAGCCGGTGTTAATTGGAGTAACAAGTGTTACTTTGGGAAGTTCTTAACTGTCACTTTACTGGACAAATTACTCTTTGATGCCACTGATGCACGCGCCCTGCCGACCAAACATCCTTTTTTTCTTATCTTTTGTTTTGGGTCATGGGATTTGACACTTAGATATTATAACCAGTTTTATTAGGATAATTTTAGTCGCGGCATTCGTTTGTACTTTAAGATGATAAACAGTTTGGTTTTATTGGTAGCTTTATTTTCGTGGTTCATTCATAATTGATCCCACGTAATAGTGTATCACGATTTTCTTCTTCTTTTATTGTGCTACTGACACTTAAAAAAAAATAACAATAACAACATCATTATAAATAGTGTCTAAATAAAAATTCAAAAAATTCTGGACTTTCTTTCTTGGTTTAAAAAAAATATATCGGGTACTTTTTTTAAGGGGAAAAGATGGCTTTTATTTTATTATTTTTTTTTTAAAAAAATTGCATTTAAATTTAAGCATCTACCACTATTTCCGATGTTCATCTAACTTTAATAAGCCATTAAATAAAAGTATGCATTAAAAAAGTCCTTCCGGCAATGCCGGGAGGAAGAGGTAGCTTTCATATATTATTTATTTATTTATTTATTTATTTATTTTAAATTAAGTTATATTATTCAAACATACGAAGCTAAAATTAGTGGAACCCGATTTTATAAGATTGAATATTAGTTTTTGTCAGTACTGAATATTAATAGGAATTTTTAGAAATTAGTCATATTTTATTCAACCTGGTTTTATTTTCAGCGATTTAGAGAGTCGCCAAATTCCACGATATCATGAAGTATATGCCATTTTAAAGCAAACATGATGGATAAAATAAACTAATGAGCTTGATCGAAATCTTAATTCATGTGCACATGCACACTGATATCGAAATCGATTAATATATACGAGTGCTGCCGCGGGCAAATTGATTTTTTAAAAAATGTCACCCACATTAGAAATTCAAACTGCTATATTCCAGGCGTTTTTTAAGATAAAGACAAAGCAAAAAATACTCCAGAATTCATTATTAAAATAAATACTTTAGAAAGAACCTTTTTTCAATTTCTAATTTTTTGTTTATACATCATTATACATTTAAAAGATTTTTGACAAACTTAAATGGTCGCCATTTTGAAACAAGACTGCGGATGAAAATGGCCAATGAACTCGGTCGTCAAGACACTGGTATGTACTATGTACACACGGAGTTATATCCAAATCAGTTTATAAATATGCGTATTATCGCGTGGCAAATTTCAAACCGTTTCAAAATGTCAACCACATTGGAAATTGAAAGAGCTATAACTCAGCTATTTTTCAAAATATAGATGAAACAAAAAAATGCTCTGGAATCTTTGTATCAAGTTTAAACACACAAAAGAAAAATCTTTTTCAATTTCTCACTTTTTTGTACCTAATTTTAAATAAAAAAATTAAATGGCCGCCATTTTGAAACAAGATGACGGATGGAACTGGCCAACGAACTCGGTCCAGACAACGGTATTTACTATGTACGCACCAAGTTTCATCCAAATCGATATATAAATAAGCGTATTATCACGTGACGAAAATCAGATCCTTTCAAAATGTGAACAACATTACAAATTAAAAGTGCTATAACTCAACCATTTTTAAAGATAAAAACGAAACAAAAATGCTCTCGAATCTTTGTATCAAGGTCAAATGCATAAAAGAAAAATCTTTTTCAATTTCTCACTTTTTTGTACCTAATTTTAAGTTTTAAATTAAAAAAAAAATTTAAATGGCCGCCATTTTGAAACAAGATGGCGGATGGAACTGCCTAACGAACTCGGTCCAAGCTTCATTACTTACTATGTACACACCAAGTTACATCCAAATCGATTCATAAATACTCGTATTATCACATGACAAAAATCAGATCGTTTCAAAACGTCGGCCATAAGAAAAATTCATAGTGCTATAGCTCAATCATTTTTTAAGATATAGACAAAATAAAAAGTGTTCTGGAATCGTTGTTTTAAGTTCTAACACATAAAAGAAAACTTTTCAACTTTTCATTTTTTTCGCATTTAATTTGAAATTTGAAATTTTTAAGAAAAATTTAAATAGCCGCCATTTTGAAACAAGATGGCGGATGATGCTGACGAACGAACTCGGTCGAGACATTTGTATATACGTTTCATTCAAATCGGTTCATAAATACGTTAGTAACAGCATGACAAAAATCAGATATATCTACCTATATATGGTTATATATATATCATCATCATCATCAACAACATTTTCGATCCACTGCTGGATGTAGGTCTCCCCCAGATTAATCCAATGTTTTCTATATATATATATATGTGTGTGCCAACATTTGAACGGAGGGTGGTTTTGGGGTCTGAGGGTCATGATCGGTGAAAATATACCAAAATTTTCTGGAAGTGCTTTCCTCCGGACGGCTGCAATAGGTAGCTTTTTACTTTTTGAAATGAAAGTTATCTAACACAGAAACGGCGTTTTTATCTGAATTAGAAAAAATCCGCTAAATTCTGAATATTGGGAAAGAGAAAATCAATCTCTATCTTGATCTATGAATTCGCGTCTTTATAAGGATCCCGTCCCGTCAGACGAAGACACACACAACATATAATGCTAAAACTATGGGAAGGTCCTTTGCCAACAGCTTGTTTCAATTTCCACATTATAATAACAAGATAGAACCCGTCAAATTTTGACGAAAAAAAAATGTTTTAAGAATTAACTGATTTATTGATTTATAATAATCCTACAAAATCTATACTAATAAAATCCGTGCGCCTCTGTCTGCTTGAAGCCGATTAAACTTCGCAACGCGGGCGAGTTAGAAGTCGCGGGAGGTGTCTTTCGATTGGAAATATTCCGGGGAAGTCATTTTTGAGACCGTGGGACCAAAATTAAAAAAGTTATGAATTAAAAACCCCTTGGGAATCGGAACGAAAATTGTCTCAAATCCGAAACGGCGCTCAAACGGAGCTCCGAGGCAGAACACTGCGCTACCTAGCGGTGAAGAACCTAACTTTTCCCCTTTGGCTAAAAGAAGAAACAGCCGAAAACCGCTTTTTCTACCGGCGCTAATTGCGTTTTTTTTGCGCGTTTTTTCTTAAACCATCATGCAGACAGTTTTTAAAGTAGAAAAAAACTGATTACATATTCAGTATCTGCGTAAAAATCTGCTTCTGATGAACTAAAAAATGCGGAAAAATGTCTTAAGGGCGCGTAGTGCCCACCGTGCAAAACCAAATATTTTTTAACGGGACTATGGGCGCGAAGCGACCATAGTTCCGATCCACAATCTTTTTTTTTTTTTTTTTTCCAAGTGCACGTGGCCCACAGTGCGAAATCACATATTTTTAACGGGACCATGGCTCTTTAATTTACTTTTTTTTTTGTGCTTGAGGATTCGAACACCAAGACTTGCTTATTTAATGAATTTTTTTGCTTATTATATACTGCTTAATACCGAGGTTCGTTTGGAAAAAGTGGCCCAGCTAGCGGGCGTAGCTCGCTAGTTAGTTATTAAAATAATACACCTTATATTGTTAAGTCTAACTCTTGAAACATCACATTTAACCTTAAGTTAACAAAATACTATTTCTATAAAACTCAGTTATAGAAATTGTCAAAATTAAACTTTAATCGTAAAAAGTAATAAAAGTTTGTTATTATGATAAAGTTAACAATTAAAGCTCTTATGCTAGTATTCTAAAATGTAAAAAAGCCAAATTTATTCCACTTTGACTCAATCATAGAATTTTTTCCCTCTGAAACCTAAACCCGACATCGTTTTCACTATATCAAAATTTACATATGCACATTTCGTATCTGTATTCATTTTTTCAAAAAAAATATATACATATATTTTAATTTGATTTTAATATTTTAATTCAAAACTTGAAGTTTCGATGCTATTAGCTGAAACATATACTAAACTATCTACATTCTTTTAAGTGTAAATCAAATTTTGTAAATGAAATCTAAATTCACCGAGTTTTATAACAGACGACATTCTGGACACAGCAAAGTTTATTTTGCTAAACGCATTTAAATTTCAATTTTTTTTTTCATTTTAATGACAAAATGGCAACATAAACATACAGTAATAATTTTTTCCCCTTTGCTTTTAATAGAAATGCAGACTCCTGTTGCCACGATTTGAAAAAAGAAAGTATTAAAAACTACAACAACAACAATAATAATAATTTTTAAAAATAAATTAAGATACATTTTTCAAATAAATTGCATATTAAAGTAATTTTTTTTTTCTTTACGTTAGTGTAAAAACTGAAAATGTGCGATGTTTAGAAATTTAAAAATTTGCAGCAACAAAAATTGTAAAACCGAGATTTCATAGAAAATTTGAAAATATTGCCATTCGCAAAATGACATATGCTTTACGCACAGATACGTTTGGCCTTTATAATATAGATAATGATAATAATAATAATAATTATTATAATTATAATTATAATTATTGCATTGATAGCTCGGTGAATGTAACATTATAAAAAATATTTACAACCAAAATCGCAAAGGTTAAAAAGGGCAGATGTAGAGATCGACCTCAACTTATCAAAGAAAAAAAAAAAAAAAAAAAAAAGAGTCGAAATACAAATGAAATATTGAAAGAGAACCTCCCCACAGGTTTAGCAGTAACTCCCGAGTATCTCCTGACCTTCAAAAGATCGAAAATCTATTAGCATATTAAGCGGGATTGCATAATAATCGATTGCGTATTAATTACGATATTTTTTGCATTAGCCATATGAGCGATATTCAAGGGATCGGGAAAAAATCCGCGTATTAAGCGAAGGTGCATATTAACCGTGAGTTTAAGCGAGTCTGTCTGTATTTTAACGAAATTATTTTATGATTACATGAATTACAATCATGAAATTAGGAGGCATTTTTTAAAATAAACATTGGATGGTTTTAAAATATACACTATGTGGTTGAAAATATAAAATTTTTTGCTTCTAATTTGCAGAGTTCTTAACACAAAATAATGTTATTTTCCGAAAATATGAGAAACAACATTGTACACAATACCCTGTAACCAGAATTAAAAAATAATTAAAATTGTATGTAAAATGAGCAGGTTTACTAAATATTTTTTCATTGCCCATGCGTGAACGCTATCAAAATCTCTTTATAGCTAAATGTATAGAGAAACTTTTGTTAAAGTCTCAAAAACACAGCTTGAAAATTCTGAAAGTGATCGTCGATAGAATAAGTTCAAAATCCGGTGTTCCCAAAATGAAGCAAAAAAATGACATAAAAATATAATAGTTAAAATAATATATATAAAAAAGTATATAAAAAAAATAATAGTCCGTGCCCTATTGTGTTGTCTACAGAGAGATTATAAAAAAACTATCCCGACATTTGGGCCCCTAACTATTATACCATTCACAGAAACTGACTGAAATTTTGGCAAAAGGTATTTTTAGGTATGCGCTCAAGAATGATACGGAAAACATCAGTGTCACTCAAACAGTTACGGCTACAGTGAGAAAATTTCGAAAAAAAACCCTGAAAAAAATCCTGTCAAAACTAATGTCGCAAAAGAGTTCAAACTGTAGATTATGAATAAGTGTCTTATTGTAATCAACTGCGTTCATTTTTATACGGATAGCATAGATTTTAGTAGAGAAATTACGGTTTTTATAAAAACAGTCCCAATTTTTTTCAAGTTTTTTGCTGTTGATTTGCAGAGTTCTTAATATAAATTGTTTTTCTTTTCAAAAAGTATGACAAATAATATTGTACGTAAAATCCTGTAACCAGAAATAAACGACAATAAAAATTGTAGGGAAAATAAGCAAGTTTACTAAATAATGTTTCACTGCGCATGCGTCACCGCAATCAAAATATAATTTGCATAATGTGTTAGCTAAATATATACAGCAATTTTCGTGAAAGTCTCAAAAACATAGCTTGAAAATTCTGAAAGTGATCGTCGGTAGAATAAGCTCAAAATCAGTTATTCCCCAAATGAAGCAAAAAGATGAGGGGCTGTATCTATTTATCCATTGATTAGTTTCAATATACAGAGTGATTATTAAAAAAAAACCATCCCGACACTTGTGCTCCTAACTATCATACCATTCACAGAAACTGAATGAAATTTTGGGAAAAGATATTTTTAGGTATGCGCTCAAGAATGATACGGAAAACATCAGTGTCACTCAAACAGTTACGGCTACAGTGAGAAAATTTCGAAAAAATCAAAAGGCAACACCCAGTTTTTTGTATTGGAAAGTTATCGCCATTGTGAAAAACCCTAAATAGCGTTGGAAAGGCAACTGTAGCATGAAAATCGCCGTAACTAGGCAATGGAAAAGTAAAAAGGACTCTGTCGTGCACCTGAACATTAATCTTCGTTCCATTTACGTCACACGTCACACCGTTTCTTCGGCTGATAGCCGAGCCTGATTAGATTTCCACAAAACGAGAAGAAGAAACCAAGAAATGCAAATTTCGAGTTGTAGTAAGACACAGTCATGATTGACGTCGTTACGCTAGGTGAAAGAAGAGGCTCTGCGAAATGCGAGCCTCGTATGTTGCCTTCTGCCATTCCCAACAAGATGCCGCTTTCAGGGGAAGAACGTGGGGAAATCGTAAAGATTTATTACCTGAATGGACAATATGCCGCAGAGACATTACGTGTTTACCACCGCAACCATGGATTACGGCGAGGCCCGTGCACTGTCAAAGCTGTACGGGACTTGTTTCATAAATTTGAAGAAACTGGTTGCACATGCGATCGACCTCGTTCTGGACGACCTTCCGTTCCTGTGGAAGCTGTTGCAGAAGTTCATCAAACCATAAGCACAGTTCGTCCGCAGCTGCACGCGGTGTTTCGCGTGTTCTGAATATTCCGAATTCAACTGTACGCAAGATTCTGCGCTCTGTTCTAAACATGTTTCCATATCGATTCCAGCATGTCCAGATGTTGGAAGCAAGATACTATCAATTACGACTGGATTTTGCTAATCAATTCCTTATACGGTACAATGAAGATAGCAGCTGGCCTTTCCGCATTCTGTGGACAGATGAAGCCCATTTTTCGTTAACTGGTAACGTGAATTCAAAAAATTGTGTGCACTGGGCAGAGAATAATCCACACGATGTGCTTGCCCGTCCATTACACGAGGGAAAAGTGACCGTGTGATGTGGTGTAACGAGTACGTTCATCCTCGGCCCTTACTTTTTTGAAGAGGTTATTGCCGGTAATCTGCAAACGTGTACAGTAACGAGTGATCGATATCTGGACACGTTAACTCGTTACGCGATTCCCGCATTGCAACGGCAAAATGATATATCTGAAGTTGTGTGGATGCAAGATGGTGCTCCTCCACATGTCGAATCTTCTGTCAAACGTGTGTCTTAAGTCAACAGTTTGGTGACAAACTTATCTCCCGTCATTTCCCGTTTCCGTGGCCACCAAGGTCTCCTGATCTGACACCAATAGATTTCTGGCTGTGGGGATATCTGAAATCCAAAGTGTATCCGTTTCGTCTTCAAACTGCATCTGATTTGTAAAATGCCATCAGAACTACGATTCAAGAGATTCCTATTGCCATGGTACGTACTGTAGTGCTAGCCACCATCTGCCGCATGCAAAGTCTCATCGTATATGAAGGAGGTCATGTGGAAAATTTGTGAAGCATAATAAAATGCTTTATTTTATGCTGCATCTGTCCTTATCGGTTGTCCTCACTTTTAGCTTGTCTACCGCCGCTGATTTTCATCCTGCAGTTACCGTTCCAACGCTATATGGGGTTTTTCACAATGGAGATCACATTCCAATGCAAAAAACTGGGTGTTGTCATTTGATTTTCATGAAATTTTCTCACAGTAACTGTTTGAGTGACACTGTTATTTTCCATATCATTCTTGAGCGCATATCTCAAAATATCTTTTCCCAAAATTTCATTCAGTTTCTGTGAATGGTATGATAGTTAGGAGCACAAGTGTCGGGATGGTTTTTTTTTAATAATCACTCTGTATATTGAAACTAATCAATGGATAAATAGATACAGCCCCTCATCTTTTTGCTTCATTTGGGGAATAACTGATTTTGAGCTTATTCTACCGACGATCACTTTCAGAATTTTCAAGCTATGTTTTTGAGACTTTCACGAAAATTGCTGTATATATTTAGCTAACACATTATGCAAATTATATTTTGATTGCGGTGACGCATGCGCAGTGAAACATTATTTAGTAAACTTGCTTATTTTCCCTACAATTTTTATTGTCGTTTATTTCTGGTTACAGGATTTTACGTACAATATTATTTGTCATACTTTTTGAAAAGAAAAACAATTTATATTAAGAACTCTGCAAATCAACAGCAAAAAACTTGAAAAAATTTGGGACTGTTTTTATAAAAACCGTAATTTCTCTACTAAAATCTATGCTATCCGTATAAAAATGAACGCAGTTGATTACAATAAGACACTTATTCATAATCTACAGTTTGAACTCTTTTGCGACATTAGTTTTGACAGGGTTAAACAAAAGATATTTGTTCTTTTAATTTTTTGATAGTCTCCTAAAAGAATTTCGGGAAAAAAATCTTCACGGAAACGGATGACCTAAAATATCATGTTTATACACTTAGAGTTTCAGGATAATTCCTCATGTATTGTTCTAGATATTTAACAAAATGTCTAAAATTGCAAATGGCCTGTCACCTTTGGCCATATAATGTACATTCTTTGAAAGTTCTATGGGGAAAAGAAAAGCTATATACTACAGCTCATATTCAAAATATTAGAATAATTAACTTTTTTTTAGAAATTGAAAATATCGTTTGGTAATTTAATGTCTTTTAATGAAAATATGCAAACGATATTTTTATTAAGAACTTATTGTTGATTAAACTTACTTGTTATCTTAAATTTAATATCATTTTTGAAAAGATTAATTGCAAAAAAAATTATTTTGAAAAGTCAAAATATTAGAATATTTATTCAAGTGGTTCAAAATATTAGAATATTTCACATTAATTCTCCTTTAATTATTACCAATTCTTAACTGGTGGCATCATTGATTAAATTCAGACTATTTTATTTAAAATCAGTATTCTTTTTTGCAGTTTGTTTCTTTTTCGTCTTAAAATTGTCCGTGTGAGTGATATTCCTGAATCTACTAAACTTCGCATGGTTGATTTGTATCGGCACGGTAAAAATCAATGTTTTATAGCGAATTATTTACATTGTTCGCAATCGAGCATTAGTAAAATACTAACACAATATTCAAAAATTGGAAAATTTCAAAATAATCGCCGAAATGGTGGCCGAAAACCAAAAACATCTGCTAGAGATGACAGGAAACTGAAGCGTATAGTTAAGAAAAACCGTTTTAAAAATATGCGATTCTTGCACCGAAAATGGAAAGAAGAAGGAGTTGAAGTTTCTACATCGACAACATTAAGACGTCTCCATAAATTTAAATTTGAATCTCGTGTACCGAAAACAAAACCTCTCATGACTGCAAGACAAAAGCGTATAAGATTGAATTGGTGTAAATCAAGACGTTTATGGAGCAATGAAGATTGGAAAAATATATTATTTAGTGATGAAAGTATGTTTTGTGTTTCATATGGTAATCAAGGTATTCGAGTTTGGAGAATGAAGCAAGAAGCATTTGATAAAGAATGCCTTAAACGTTCCGTAAAATTTGCTGCTAGTGTCATGGTTTGGGGTTGTATGAGTGCAGAAGGACCTGGAATGTTATGCATCGTCTACGAAAAGGTTAACTCTCTGATATATCAAGAAATTTTAGAATATTACATGATTCCATCATCAGAAGATTTATTTGAAGATGATTTCATCTATCAACAAGATTTAGCGTCCCCGCATACCTGTCAACTAAGAATTGGTTCCGCCAACGCAACATTAAGGTACTTCCTTGGCCACCAAATTCACCAGATCTTAATCCCATCGAAAACTTATGGTGTATAATGAAGAAAAAACTTCAAGAAAATCCTCCTTCAAGTAAAACTGAGTTAGCGGCACGTATAAAGTCTATTTGGGCTAATATTGATAGAAATGTTTGTAAACACCTTGTATATGGTATGCAAGATCGATTCTACGCTGTTATGAAAGCTAAAGGGGATGCTACAAAATATTAACTACCATTTACTTCATATTCATAAGGTAATATTGTTGCGTAAAATAAAATATTCTAATATTTTGAACCAATCTAACTTTTATTCTAATATTCTGGTGTGTTTAAGGAAGCTGTATACCTAATTTATTGTGCTGTATTTTATGTTTTATAAATGTTAAAATCTTATCTAAACATTCCAGATTTAATTTATAAGAAATTTAATTGCATTTACTTAGTATAAAAAATAAATAAATGACAAATAATTTTCTCTTATTACTTTTTCTCAATTATTCTAATATTTTGAATATGAGCTGTATATTATATCCCTGTAAAATCGTATGGAACGTATAACAGCGGGTATCTCAGAGATTTTACCTTCATCTATACCTCTCTTCTTTTTCACACCTTTGACAACTGATACGGAAATGCGGTCATCGGAAATTTTGTTGATGGTTAGTTACAAATAAAAATTGTTTCAGTTTCGTTTTTTAATCTTCGTAATTTCGCATAGCATCATAACTAGGAAACAGATGACTCTGGAAAAACTAAAGTCCAAATTTTGCAACTGTAACCTAAATTATGATTACAGGAACAATACTTACATAGAAGAGGTCAAACACCTTTGAATTGACAAACGGTAGAGAAAGTTTCAAAGTTTATAATCTTAAAGTATTTTCTAAATGTTTGTATACAAATAAACAAACATTTATAGAAGTATTTAAACAAGTTTTTTTATTATTATTAAGAAGTTTTAAATATGAACTTTCTAAAGAGATTTTATACATTTAACTTTTATTAATTTTAAATAAATGCATATTTTCCCAACTATTATTGCATGATGCGCAACGTTACACTCACAAAACTCAGTTGCATAGGCTTCACCTCCCCCCTTTAAACAAATAATAGTATCTAATTAAAAGAACACAGTGTCAAAACAAAATTTGTATTCCTTTGATAATAATAATAATAAAATGCTTCGTAAAAGTGATCATCTTGAAACATTTCAAAAAACATAAGTAAACTTAATTTAAGATTTTAACTTTAAAGTAGTTTTGCATACAATTCATTTATAAAAAAGGACAGGAAATTTCGCTAATTTTTCGAATTCATGCGCGTGAACTTAAAAATAACAGATTGAAATAAAATGACTTTAAACATTAACATACTTCAAGCGCAATATGACAGTAACTTAAATTCTTTTCACCACAACTTTTATTTTAATTGAAATTTTAAAGGAAGTTTTATTTAAATTATTACAAATTAATTAAATTTTGTTATAAGCGAATTAAAAATATCGCTTTTTTCGTCAATTTAAAGGATCTTTTAATAACCTATTGCTAATCAATTCATGTCACACATCGTATTACTTACAAGAAAATAATATATTAACAGATATATAAAATACACTTTTCGTCTAAAAAAAAAAAAAAAAAAAAAAATCCGAGAATACGTTACACGTTCATGCATTGCGTTATTGAATTATGTATAAAGTTTTCACAAATAATATCCTTGAGAACTAGAAGCATCTTATTGTATTTTAACAGTACCTCACCGATATAAAAATAGAAACAATATTAAAAGAAAAAAAACCCCCTTCCTCTAAAAGTAACCCTTCTTTGAAATGTGGACAAAATATGTTTGCCCTCATTCCATTTTTTTCTTCTTTTTTTTATAGTCCTTTATTGTATCTATAACAGTTTTACTCCCTTATCTTTCTGGAAGAACTAATTCCATCTTTCAGATTTTTTGTTTCTGCGTATAATGTTTCATAAATCAACCAAACAGTCACTGAAGTTCAATAAGGTGCAGTTTTATAAAGCAATATACAGTGTCTGTTACAGTATGGCGCAACATGCGTCTGTCGATGTTTATATATGTATTATTTTATTTTATTATTTCATACGTTATATCAAGTAACCACTTTACAACTAATAAGACTGTCTTGTTAAGCATGGTGGAAAAAAAAGTAAACAAGCAAGGATAAATAAAAAGAAAATTCGGTAAGATCTGTTCCACCTGGCTGCTTCTGACGGTTACAGTGTATGGGGGTTAGGAGAACCTTTGAATCGCTGTGTTGGTAGTTGGTGCACTAGCCAGATGTGCATTCTCAGGTTTGGCGGGCACCTCGGGCCACTTCTATCCTTTGTACGCCCTCTGGCGTTACACCCGCTTCTCAAACATTTTTTTTTTCTTCATATTCTTTTTTTTTTTTTCTTTAGTTTGAGCTACGGGACTCACTCACCCTTTCCCAGGACTTGTAAAGTGCAATGGTAAAAATGTCTCTATTGAAAATAACAGCTTTTGAGACACATTATAAAATTAAGTGCGATTTAAAGAGTGGAATAAAGAGAAGAGAAAATGAAATCTTTTTTTTATATAACCTTACCTATACATAATATTTTAGAACCTTCGCATAAGGGCATAAATTAAACATTTACATACGTAAAAGCAAGAAACATACTTTTCTAGAAAGGTGTTTTCATGCTGGTATGATAAGCTAAGAAACCTTGGAGTACAGGTGCTTGAAGAGAAAAAGGAGGGTGGGGGTGGGCAGTGTTAGAGAGGTTTTTTTAAGAGCTTTTATTAAACAATATGCGTGAAATCTTGTCAATAAATGTAATAACAAATTACAATATGTCTTTTTTAATCAAGAGCGTATACAGAATATTCAGCACAGTTATACCCAGACATAATATAACAAGGATCCCATAAGATTTGGCTTTCTTATTAAGAATATTTGATGCCATACAAAAGGGTTGATTGCCGTATTCTACATATTATATGGTTGTACTGTATCAGGCCTCACACCCTGTATCAAGGTGTTCTTAAATCAAAAAGGGCAACTTTGTGACATAAGTTTTAATTTATTTTTGTTTGAAAAAGTATGAAACTAGCAAGTGTTGTTCAACAGAAACTATCTAATCACACTCATTTATCTAGGGATATTTTTTTTTTTTGGGGGGGGGTAGGGGGGCAGACGCAATAGATTTTTCAGAACAAGCCGTCAAAGTTGGCGTTTTGAACCGTTTTTTCCAGCGAAAGCAGAAAAATCAGTCTTACAAAGGGAGAAAATCGCGTGATCACGTGATCGAAATCGCTTGTAACTCAATAAGTAATTTAATTATATAAATTGGAAAACAAAGTTCGATTCGAAATCACTTCCATAGTCAGGTTTTCCAGTTTCATATCTTTCCATTAAAAAATGAATTTGTAAGTGTGTCAATGTCGAAACGTTTTGCGCTTGCGGCTTGCTGAGCAGAGCAGTTGAGAACTTGCTCATTTCTGCTTATGAATTACCCTGAAATGCATCAATTTTCCGAGTGTTTTAACCATTGACTAGCCAATAAGTTATATTCTGTTTGGGATAGCAATAAGCAATCATGTTTATAAATAAAATCAGTAGATTACTTCTGTCCCTATGTCCAATATTAAAAATGTTTTTCTTTTAGAAATTAACAGAAATTTTTGCAAGATGCTGATGCAATGATATGAAATGTTAAAGTGAGAAAGAAAAAAATCATTAAACTTGAATTGACAAGGTATTTTTTTAAAAATTAATATCCTCATATCTAGTTGATAAATTAAATATGTTTACAAGTTCAAGGAATTTTACCTTTAAAATATTTTTTAATCAACCGACCTAAAATATTCATATTTCAATTTGCTGCTTGAGAAACCACACTAATCACTCGAAAAGACCCGGATGATAATATTAAGTCTATGGGGACGTTATTTTCATGTATCTCGCTCAAATTTTAATATTATTGAACGATGTTTTAACATAGGATAGCTGAGGACGGTTAGTTTTAAGGCTATTTTTTATTTTTTTAATTTTGGTTATATTTTTTCCATATTAGGATAGTAATTTCAGAACTGGTTCAAACCTGTTCGAATGTTAAAGTATTTCTTTTTCCTTTACATCTGAAACCAAAATCGAAAAAGTAAAAACTGGCCTTACAACTAACCATCCTCGGCTATCCTATGCAAAAACATCGTTCAATATTATTAAAATTTGAGCGAGGTACTTGAAAATAACGTCCCTATAGACTTAACATTATCAAGAGGGTCTTTTTAAGTGACTAGTGTGGCGTTTTAAGTATTATCTTTCAACTCTAGAAAACATTATCTTGATATACACATTAGGGTGGAGTGAAAAAGACCGAGAAAAAAAATTTTCGGAATTTTTTCTTTGGATAGGTCTAAAAAGTTGCCTTTTGGCACACTGAATATAAGGTTAAAATTTCATTTCGTTTGGAATTCATCTTTAGTCCCCTACCAGCTCTTAAAGATTATGCTCTTTATATGTGAAAATCAAAATTTCACTATGTAGTGTAAATGACCAAAAAAATATTTTTCCGGTATTTTTTCTTTGGATAGGTTTAAAATGTTGCTCTTTTTGACACAGTGAATATATGGTTAAATTTTCATTTCATTTGGAATTCATTTTAATTCCCTACCAGCTCTTAAGGATTATGCTCTTTTTATGTGAAAATCAAGATTTCACAATGTAGTGTAAATTAATTAGCTTTTTTTTTTCTTTTTAACTAAATTTCTGATTTTAGTAAAATAACCCACAAAAATGACTTCTTAAAGTATTACTTGTGAACAATCTAAGTTTCGTTGCGTTTTAACTCTTTGAATCGCGAATAAAACCCTAAAATGTGAATCGTATTGTCGCAGAGAAGAGAAAACACAATAATTAGACATGCTCACTTTTATTTTTCGAATGCACATAAAAAGATAGTTCTCTAAAATATAAAGGAAATGCAGTTTTCTGAATATATAGTAATGAAATAAAAAGAATATATATGATGTATGGTAAAACGATCTTTCATTTCACTCTAATTTATATTGGTCTTTGTTATCAAAATTAGGTATTACCTTTCGTGCTTTGATTTTTGCTCATATATATCCGGTTCTTGCTTCTACTTCTGGCCGCTAATGGCGCTTCAAGAAGTAAATTTACGTATATTTCGAATACTTGAATCTAACAAGGAAATTTTTCAATTGAAAAGATTTTTTTTTTTTTTTTTTTTTTTTTTTTTTGACAATTTTCAGTTTCTCTCTTGGTACTCTTTTAAGAATGTGGGGTGATTTCACATTCTTGCCAGTTAATAATGTTTATATAGTTTGTAACACTGAATTTCAATATTGGAAAACGAAATTGTCTTATTGTAAAACATATAATATCCTTCATCTTCAATATTCTTCGGAATCCGAATTCTCCAACATGATTTTTTTTATTATCAGTTATCGTTCCTATAAATTTTCATCTCAATGGCAGAAGTATACGTTTTGTTGAATAACGGGATTGAGAATTTTCTTTAAATATTCCCTCAAATAACGAAACAACTTAACTGTTTATTTAAAAAAAAACATTTTGAGCTCTATATTTGCATGAAATATCTTTCTTGATGTGAAACAACATAGATGAATGTACTTTCATTACAAATTCAGCCATAATCTTCAGATTTTGGGATGAATTCTGACTTCCAATCTGCAAACCAAGTAATGAATTGGCAGTTGTCAATCACTTAGAGTGCGACATTTTTGCTGGATTACGCTTTACCAGATTTGAGGAGCATTAACCAGATGCAAATGTTTGACACATGTCATAAAAATAATTTTGGTCTACACTTAACTCTCCAGAGTTCATTTCTCTGTGATAGGAGCAGATATTTTTTAATTTCCATAACTGTCTATTGTTTCACATTGATCCAACGACTTTCCAATTAGAACAGGAAAAGCTCGGGAGCCATTATTTTGTTTATCAAGTTCAATGACTTAGTGGCTATTCGTTTGCATAGAGCTGACATATTAACCACTACAACGGACGACTAAATCTTAGTTTCAAAAATCTATTAGTATGATTTTTTATCTTACTGTTTACAATTGTTCCGTCACAACCTGTTGCCATAAATTTATCAAAGTTTAAGTGTTTTACAGTGCAATATGTTAATACTTCCAGCAATGATCTTTCTTGGTCCAAAAGATGGTGTAGTGTGTCCCAAATACAATTCATTTGACTTTTAAAATCACAGATTATATTTTTCAATTATAGTTCTTCCATATATCTCCAATTTTCCATAATTTCCTTTGACTTTGGGGAATTGAATAAGCTTTTGATATTCAGAAAAGTTGTTGTCTATCATTTGATCAATAGTTATTTGGGAAACTACAATAATTGGTGCCTTCGATGTTTTCTCTTAGGATTTTTTCTTACCTCTGATTTTGGCAAAATTTTACAATTACTGCTATGTTTTATATATTGTTTTGTATAATGATAATATTTTATAGCATTTTGCTATTGTTGGCAAAACAGCTTTATTGAGTTTTGAAGAATCACCAACTTCTAGTAATGATAAACCTCGATTTGCTTATACAATACTCATTTTGACTGTAATAATGACAACATACATTTTTTAAAACTCAATAAACCGTTTCAAATATATAAAAATAAAGACTTAAAGTTTGAAAATGATTAAGGGAATTACACTGAACACTTTAAATATAAAAATATCAAACAAGATTACCAAAAAATCCTGTTAATGTACAATTTATGATAAAAATCTATCGCATAAATCAATGAAAATATAAATGTCCTGGTAGGGGATATACTGGAGATCTGTACTTTAAAGTATTGCGATCAGGTTCTTTTCAAAAAAGTGCATTCGCTAGAGTTGTAGGCTGTGATCAATAAAATAAATGCCTTTTGAGAACTTTATTTATTTAAAGTAGAGTTATAAAAATTAAATCATTTCTTATTGAAATAATTAGGGATGGTGCCTGTAACCATTTTTCAAGAGACCTTTGTTACATGACTGAGTGCATGAAGCGAGAGAGAGGCAATTGAATTTTCTCATTCAGAATTCACACATTGGCATCCAGAATTGGCGAAAAGGAGCATATGAAAAGTGAATGATATCATAACCATGAAATTTTCTGTTACGCTTTAAACAATTAAGATGATTTTGAATTTAATACAGGGCAACCAGAAATGGGCAGTCCTAAAAAAATACGCCAAAAAGAATTCGCGCCAATTCGTACGTTAGGACTCTGTTTTGGGAGAATTTATGAAAGACACAATAATGTGGCATGCACAAGGAAAGATTATTACCTAACGAATAAGTTAGAATCACAATTAAGCAGAGAGAAAAGCGATTTTACTGACCGCAAGCAAAGCATATCTTTGTTCTTTTTTTTATTTGTTTCCAGCAAGGGTGAAATACGCATCTTAATGAATTCTCTTTATCTGACAGCCGTTTATCAGTAATAAAGCAGATGCTAGATGTTTTTCTTTCTTTTCTTTTGAACGGAAAGTTATTGTGGGATCGAAATAAAACATTAAGATAAACTAGATATTTAATTAAAGATTAGCTTTAACTGTAATTTAGAAAAATGTAAAATTTAAGAAAACTATATGTGATTCTACATCACATATATCACCCCTTTCACAGGCAAAAAAAAAAAATCTATAAAGGTACATGCAGGAAGAGAAATCAATTTTCATATGCTCTTACAAGTAACAATGTGTAAAATGTTCATGAAAACAAACTAAACATTTACTAAATAAAGTAAACAGTAATTGAACTTCTCTCTAAGTAGGCAACCATCCCAAATAAAAGTATATATATATCATAATATAAATATATTGGTACCATAAATTTTGTCATACAAATGACATCATATATTGTTTCTACTTAGAAACAGCTGCAGCTTCATTAATAAAATTTGTGATCACTTTTCAATTTGTCTTATTTAGACAAGGACCTGTATCAAAAATGTGCACATACAAATAAAACAAAATATCAGGTATAAGTCTACAGGTCACTTACCAATTGGCAATAAATTCCAAAATGTTTGTAATAAGAAACATTAAATATGTGTATTGATCAATACAATAATAATAGCAAAATACTGGAGTAATATAATGCAATTAAACACAAAACATAATACACAAATAAACAAAAACATAATGTAAATAGAAGGATTAAAAATGTCCATAATAATGAATAATATGAAATTTTGAAATTTCCACTATTTTTTTTAAAAGTTTACAAGATAAATTTTACTACAAACTTATATCTGAGATGAGAGTTCAAGAAATGCTAGACAACCAACATGTGGAAATTTTTTTGAAACACTGTCGTTGACCATTTACTTCCATGTGATAACAACGTTCCTAAATGTATAACTTCTAATTTTTTGTCCTTTTTTTTTAATACCCAAACTAATGAATTTTTTTATTAAGTTAAATCTGAAATTTAAAATCAACGTTGCATTATATTGACATCTAAAACGGTATTTTAGTGTAACATGAGAAAAGAAATCCTCGTAAAGAATTCGGTATCTTCCCAAAAATACTTTTATTCAAGAATAATTACTGGTAAGTGGGAGACACTGAACTTTCATGCAAATGTATAAAAAGTTTAGAACTGTGGGAAAGATGTGTGGAAAGGTAATCTGGAGACCTGTAAAGTAACTTCAATTTAAGATACGACTTGTATAAAGACCAATAAAAGACATGCATTAACCACTAAAGCAAACATATGACAGCATCTTTGCCTATAAAAATTACAATTTATCTTCACTTCATATCCTTTGAATGAGAAGTGTGAAAACATTGACATGTATGCAATTTTAAATATCACCTTGACTGTGGTATACCACTCATCGTTATCTGCAAAATAACTAAAGTGTATTTTTTTATGTGGAAGTACTGTGTACAAATTATATAAGGATGAGTATTGAATTTAAAGTGAATAAGTGTGTGAATTTTAGTCTATATATAAAATTTTACATCTTGCTAGAATTTTTAATAAAAAGGAGTAAGCTCCGCTACATGTGTAAGTATTCATTGACTGAAAACTAATTTTTAATGGTCGTAAATATAGTGTAAAGTACTACTGTATATCATGTATACCCAAATGAAAATAAAGAAATGTGGAGAAGCGAATATAAATGATATTTAATTACGAACAAATGTTATGCAAAAAAAAGTGTCTCTATCTATCTAAATTACGCCTAAAGAGTAATGAAATTCACGCGTGTAAACGGGAAAACATGGAATAGTGCAAATGGGAAGGTAAAAATTACTGGATTAAATCATCCATAACCAAAACAAAAAAAATGTAAAGAAATGACTTATGTATTAAAGATAATAATCAATATGTTCTAAAAAAACTTGATAGAGGACCGATAATTAAACAATTGCATATGTAAATGTACATGTATGTGAATAACTTTATCTGCATAGCATGCTGCAAAGTATATATACCTTTGTAAACTACCATTGTAAAAATCTTTGTATAAAAACATTGTAATTGCTGCATGCAAAGAGAAGTTGTATGAAAAGTGAGTCAGTTGCAAATATCCACAAGTATATCAAAAGAAAAAAAGAACTTTGTAAAAATTTCACCACTGTAATATTGATACACCAGTAAACATTCGCACTAACACTGTGTGTAAAGAAAAGTGCAATTGATAATTACACAGACCTACAAAAAAAGAGTAGCTACATCGAGTTAAAACAACATAGATGTGCAATTTTTTTATCTATCGCGAAAGATACAAATAAAGAAAAATAAATTGTGTAAACAAACATTTAAGATTCACCGCAGAAGTCTTACTGATAATTAGGGCTTAACCACCAGAAGAAAACTATCACTAAATCAAAAATGTGAAATTTTGAATCATTCATCTATTCCTGAGCTCACGAAACAGTTGAATGAAAGAGAATCAGAGATATGAACAATGTCCGAAAAATGTAAATCATGAAATGATTGAAAGTAATCTTTAAATAACAATGTATTAAAATGTGTACACCATATGAAAAAAATATATATCTACGAAAGAATAGTGTATGTAAAAAATATAATTAATGCTTTATGTTTGTTTTATGAATAAAAAGGTTAACAATGTAAAAATACTGTGTAAAGGAGCGGAGAAATCCAAGTATCACATGAAGGTGAATAACAAAATATGTAAATAACTAAATATACTTGTAATAGCATACCTGAAGAAGTGTTGAATATTTACGTTATATTTTAGAGTGAATGAAAGCTTGTTTTTGCTTGAAATAAAATTTAAATGTATTACAGCAAGTGGAAAAAGCAGGGTGATTTATGTCGAAAAACTTCTTGTAAGCACGGTTATGTGCGATGCAGTTAATGCAACTTGAAGCATTTTTACAATTATCTGAAGTGTGTGATCCACCACAATTAGCACATGCCAAATCATATGCACAAAATTTTGCCAGGTGGCCTATTTGTTGGCAACGGAAGCAACGTTTTATGTTAATAAATGGCCTGACAGTGTAGTCAACAGAATTAATATTTAATTTTCCATGTTGAGTTAAGAGATCCGCTATCCATGATGTAACACTAATTGTCCAGTTATATTTTAATCCCTGTCTTAATTTATGCTTTCTTTCAAAGTTAATAGAAGGAATGGTACTGCCAATCTTTTCATTTATAGACATCATAATATCTGGTATACCTATATTGTCATCAAGATCCAACATAATTATTTTAGTGCAGTCAGATAAATCTCTAACTTGATTTTTGAGCTCACATAAATTTAGGATGTAATTCGGTATTGAAATAAGATCAGTATTTCTGTCTTTTGATAATTCAGAGTTATTTGTACCAGAATTTATGTGTGTTTCAGATTCATCTTTATCTAAAAATTTGGCCAAATCTTTCCCATTAGAATTACATTCCTTATCTTTAATAACATTAAGAGGTTCATCCAATTTAGATTCATCAATGTCGCATTGAATAGCTATCTCATTATGCATAGACTGTTTGGACGAGTTCAGTGTTCTTACTTTTTCGAACAACAGCTCATTTAACCTATGTAACTGGTCGTTATTTTTTTGTAAAACAGTCCACTCAGATTGAACACTATTCACCAAATCACATAAAATATTAAACTTTAATTCAATTTCTTTTTGATAGGAATTAAATTTTGCCATGAGTTCTGGGTTATTCTCATTTAAAATAGGATCAATTAATTTCTGAACATCCGAAACAACAGATCTAGAATATCTGTTAATAGAATCCTTTAAACTACTCAAACATGAAATCTCAAAAGAATTAGAATCTAAACCAATTGTTTCAGAATCCATATTAGTTTTAAAAGACATTACCTGTTTTGCATCAGGTCTAAACTTAAAGTTAAACACAACAGATGGATCTTGTGTCAATTTACGTGACCTTTTTTTAGTCATTATAAACAATTTATATCCTAAATTATAAAAATACGAAAATAAACAAACGAGCACAGTATCTGATTATTAAAAAATGAACCTATCTACAATGCAATATAATAAAAGCAGCTATATGTGAGAATATTTTTAAATAGATGCTAAAAATTTAAAATAAATGTCTATCCATAAACTAATCAAAATTGTGTTTTACATTTATAAAAGTGAAAAAGCATGAAAAAAAATCTCAATATTTATTTAAATATTAGAAAACTGGACCCTCTCTAACGAAATATTTTTGCAAGTGGGGTGCAAATAGGAAAAACAAACACTGGAAATATATGTATAAAAAGTCTTAAAATAAATTAGAAGGGGGGAAATTAGTCACTTTAGTTAAGACGATATTTTGTTTTAATGCACTGTTTATATCCTATATGAAATGCCTAAGAAATATCATAATAAATATTAAGGAATTTATCAAAAGTTTTTTTTTTTAATTGAACACTCCTAAAATTGAAGTTTTTATTAGCTAATATAATTGACGAAAATAATGATTCATACTGTATCTTATTCAGTATCATACTGTATCTTATTCATCTTATAATTTTTTTTTTTTTTTTTTTTTTTTTTTTTTCAGACTAGAGTGTAAAAATAATTCTACTCGAACAGATATAAACAATGCACACACTTTAAGAATATTAAGATGTTAGATAGGTTTAATTATGCAAATAAGAACATGGCTTGTCTTTGCACAAATAAAAAACAATCTCCCAATAAAATTACTGTACAAACAATATAAAGCACAACTTACCTTTAAAGTGAAAAAAATCAGGAAAGAAAAGTAGGATAAAATGTAATAATATATTTTTTGATACATGAATTTATAATTCGATTATGCATGCATCATTATTATTATTTATGTCATGTGCACATGGCATGTGATTCAAACGATAAAATTTTATTTATCTGAAAATGAGCCCACTGTCAATAATATATGAAGGTGCATACATCCTTATTGTATAACCAGTATTCACATGCATCTTTCTCTGTATTGTTTCTTTTATATAAACCTCATATTAAAAAAATAATGGTTGCAACCCGACAACATCATGCCTTATTTTTTATAGGAAAAAGAGATGCACCATTAACTTACCTAGAACTTTTTCATCTACATGGAAATATAATATAACATTTATGAAAAAGAAAACGGAATATACGTCAATTTATAACACTTCAAAAATAACTGTATTAAAAAAATAAACAAAATATATAGTCATTAATTAATAATGGAAATTATAAAAATACTTTCTTTAAAAAGTAATAAACTGTCTTGATATTTCTCAAACGACTTTCAGCAAAAAGTGCACAGCAATAAGTACTTAGATATTTGAAAAATATAATTTTATCATGCTATCGTTTGTATCATAGTTTTTAAATAGCACTTGTAAAGCTGTGAAATGTTTCAAGACAATCTAAAATCATTTATAACTGTTCGTATTTAAAGAAATTCAATTAGAGCACAGAAAAACTAATACATAATAAACTAAAAATGGTTGAAAATTACTCAACATAATTTAATTTTTTTTTTTAAATAAAAATATCATATAATTAAAATAGAAATTGAGATTTAACCTATTAAATATAAAAGCATACACTTTCTCATCTGCGAAATTTATGCTGTAACTATTTATCAATGAATGTCTTCTTCACTCATTTTTTTTTTTTTTTTTTTAAACTTTCAACTACTACAAATAAACTTGTAACAGTATTATCGTAAAAATAAACGTTCAATAGCGCACAAAATTACAGACACAAAATTGATCAATTCTGTAGTTTTAAGGGTTTTTTTTTAATAGTATAGCGCATGTAATTATTTTTGTGAAAAACATCAGTGTCAGCATCCAAAAATTTAAAGAATAAATCCAATGTGAAGATCATATTATCGACGAATGACGAAGAATTTAAACGTCAAACACGAAATTCTGTGTCACTTTAGTCGAGAGCATATGAAATCGTCACTGAAGTACACCGCTAAGATGAAATAAAAACATTATGTCAGTGAGCGTGACATTGTTGATTTAACGGAGGTGAAATAAGAGTCACAAATCGCCAGTCGTAGATTCTTAGGCCTACATCGGCAGGGGAAAATTTAACGAGCGGAAGCGAAGCACCCATCATCACGAAACGTCCCGATCAGAAGAATCACTCGCTCAAGTAAAAGAGAAATTGGCACTATAATCCAACTCTATAATGTCCAGCAAGAAAAATCCGGCGGCAATAATTCACCGGAGCATAGGCATATTTCACACAACAGTCTGCGAAGGAAGGGAGCACTTATGTAATGATTCACAAACATAAGCAGGACTTATCTGACGAGGAAATAGTCGTTCGAAAATATTTGAAGACTGACGTTAATAGTTCACATTTATTGTATTCAGGAAAATAAATAGTCCGGAAAAATCTGGCAGGCAAATAAAAAGCTGGGTAAATAACAGCAGGCACCATCCCTCGATGTTTGAAAAAGTTGCGAACGCCTGGTGTAAGGCACCAAGTTTCTGTATGATAGATCTGTACTTTAAAGTATTGCGATCAGGTTCTTTTCAAAAAAGTGCATTCGCTAGAGTTGTAGGCTGTGATCAATAAAATAAATGCCTTTTGAGAACTTTATTTATTTAAAGTAGAGTTATAAAAATTAAATCATTTCTTATTGAAATAATTAGGGATGGTGCCTGTAACCATTTTTCAAGAGACCTTTGTTACATGACTGAGTGCATGAAGCGAGAGAGAGGCAATTGAATTTTCTCATTCAGAATTCACACATTGGCATCCAGAATTGGCGAAAAGGAGCATATGAAAAGTGAATGATATCATAACCATGAAATTTTCTGTTACGCTTTAAACAATTAAGATGATTTTGAATTTAATACAGGGCAACCAGAAATGGGCAGTCCTAAAAAAATACGCCAAAAAGAATTCGCGCCAATTCGTACGTTAGGACTCTGTTTTGGGAGAATTTATGAAAGACACAATAATGTGGCATGCACAAGGAAAGATTATTACCTAACGAATAAGTTAGAATCACAATTAAGCAGAGAGAAAAGCGATTTTACTGACCGCAAGCAAAGCATATCTTTGTTCTTTTTTTTATTTGTTTCCAGCAAGGGTGAAATACGCATCTTAATGAATTCTCTTTATCTGACAGCCGTTTATCAGTAATAAAGCAGATGCTAGATGTTTTTCTTTCTTTTCTTTTGAACGGAAAGTTATTGTGGGATCGAAATAAAACATTAAGATAAACTAGATATTTAATTAAAGATTAGCTTTAACTGTAATTTAGAAAAATGTAAAATTTAAGAAAACTATATGTGATTCTACATCACAGGGGACTCAAGAGGTTTTTCAAAATTCATGAAATTTTGCACGTGTATTAGATGTACTAAAAGGCAACTTTTAGCTGCTATCCAAAATCAAAATTCCAACTTTCGATTTTTCACTCCATCCTAATAAACATGTATAAAGCATAAAAAAGGTATGAGACCATATATCTCAATGCAAAATTATATAATTTTTGGATAAGAATTAAATTCTGAAAAACAACATATTTCCTTTTTGCTTTCATTACAATAAAAATTCGCAGTATTAAACGTTCTTTATGACCTTTTCTCATTATGCTCTTTATTCCATGAATGTGAGAATTTGATTTTAATTTTAATTTGGAATTAAAATAGTTTTTATCCTTAAAAAAAAATATTTCAAAATCTTTTTTTTCTTTAATATACAGAAAAAGAAAAAAAATTTTCATTCAAAACATCATAAATATTTAAACTAACATATTTCAAGCCATCTCTTTAACATTGCATCAATTTTCAACATTATAGTTCTCAGAAGTTATCAACATTATAGTTATCATAGTTATCTCGATTTTGTAAAACAATTATGTATTATTTCACAAAATTATAAAATTTAGACATAACATAACTACTCTTAGACACGGATAGATGATATTTTTAAAACTTAATATTAGTACCATTGCATGAATGACAGAGTTTTCAATTTTAAATAATTCACCGAAATACACTCATGTCCAAAATTAAGATCACAAACGTAAAAAATTTGGAAACTGATGAAGTATTCACTGTGTTGTCGCGACAGAAGGCAGAAGACAGAAGTATATTACAATTATATAAAAAGAATATAGCACATAACATTATGTAAAAGGTTTGAATTGTTAATTAAGATACAGGGCATATTAAAAAGGGTTAAATCGCTGATAACAGTTAAAGCATTTATCTCGAGAAAAATATTTCTAATATGGAATGTGACCATCGTGCACTGATATACAATCCACACTACAAGCTCTCATACTGTTTATGGAGGTACCAATAAATGTTTGTGACAATAAGGCCCATTCTTTCAAAAATACGACTTTTAATTCCTTGTGGGTCCTGGGAGAGTTACTTATACTGTATAATGGCTTTTCCTAGAAGATCCCAAACATTTTAAATTGGATCGAGGACTGGAGATCTCGATCACCAATACATACAAGGAATATTCTTTTCTCCAAGAAAATCATCATAAATGTGAGCTCTGTGTGGCTTCGCATTATCGTCCATAAACATGAAATCTGGGCCTACAGCACCAAGCAACAACTTCACATAAGCTTCAAAGACACCCTGATCCCTATCGCGATGTGCATTGACAATATCGGCATCGAAAACGTGCACTGAAAAAAAACGGGTTCTCAAAATTGTGTAAAGAGTACTCAATTTTAAGTATTTCACATATTCAAAATAGCTGCGATTCAAATGTACTCAAAATTGAGAAACATGTATACTCGTTTTTGATTCCATGGCTGTGTTCAAATATAAATCGCTAAGAATTACCCCCTGAACTTACAAACTAAAGTAAAAATATACTGACATTTATTTCTTGCTCAAAATTATTAACAATAAACGTGTAATTGATTATTTATTATGAAAAGTAATAAAATTATTAGCCAAATACGCAAATCGAATATTTTTATGACAAGAGCATTATTTGTAAGCACTTTTAAATTATTTTACAGTGCTGTGCATAATTTATTAAATACCTTAATAAGCATCTTTTTATGCCGCCATGAATGAATCAAACCAATACAGGGTACTATATCATCGTTTGTTTGGATTTGATGACATATGATGTTTCAAAATTGAGAAAACAATGTACTCATTTTTGACCCAAATTTACTCATTTCGATATGAAAAGATCGACGTTCTCATTTTTGTGTACTTAATTTTTTTCAGTGCAGTAGTGGACAACTGCCCAACATTATGCCGCCACAGACAAGGATTCCTTTGACAACAAATCTCTCGATTTCTTTGAAGTTGCTGGGATGATAGTAAGCTCCACGTTCTCTCCAGATGAAGATTCAACTTCCCAAGATACGCATAAAACTGATTCAGGATTAAACACTTTTTGACATACCCCGTATCTTAATTCGCAATTAAAATATTTTCCATATTGTCATGGTGCTATATTCCTCTTCCCATTGTAATATACCTCTGTGTCAAATTTCCTGGTAACACGCTGAATAGTTCATGAGTTTTTACAGATGTTATGTCTGTGACCTTAATTTTCGGCGTGAGTGACTATGAATATTTTATCAAAATCCAAAATTGTTAAAAGTTTCACTTATAATGTTCATGAATTTTTATAAAATAACATAGACACAAGAGGCGGCAGCACAGACAATCACCTCATCAAGATAGAGGCTGAAATTTCAGAATTAGTTAAAACTCGATTTGCATATTAAGACGCAATTGGTATGCCAAGTCATAGCTTGGTAGAAAACACCTGAAAACCATATTGTATTAGTTGTCTGGTAGGTTTATCATTGTATTCTCCTACATCCAAAAAAAGGTATGAAAACACAATAGTCAACGAATATAATTGGGTTTTCAGATGTTTCCATCCAATTATGATTTGGCAGACGAATTGCAGTTTAATATGCTAATGGAGATTTACCTAATTCTGGAATTTCAGCTATGAACTCGATGTGGTGATTATCTGTGTTGTCACTTCCCTGTCTAATAAAATTTAATACTGTTTTGTTTTTGTTTTTTTCAAATATTAGAAAATAGTAATAGTAATTAATAACTGCTAGTTTACAAAGTAAATAGTGCTGAGAGCTCTGATGGACAAATCCAGTTAAGGTGAAGGTGAACATAGAAAGTGAGCGAAATTGAAAACATTGTAATTTTCAAATCAGTTCTTGACTTAAAATTTTTTTCGCTGAATTTTTAGAATGCACTTTATTTTTACCTATGCATGGTTTGAATCAGATTAGAATTTAAGTCAGTTTTAAATTTTCTGTGAAATTTTTCATGCAACTATTAAATGAATGATATTACTTTGAAAAAGGGGGGAAATATCAATCCTTTTCTAGTTTTGTTAAGTATGGCATAAGTCATCAAAATGCTAAATATTACATCTGAAATTCCTAGAAGTAAATTTTCTGATTAATCGATTAATATAATCGAATCAATTTTCTGATCTTGTAGGAAATAGTTTTACAATTTTCACAATAGTAAAAACAAATCGAAAATACATAAACTTAATGTGGAAAATTTATATAAGCCTAATTAAAATGTCTGAATTTGAACATGCGTCACAGTCATAATCATCGATTTAAAATGCAAAACATTACTCTGTGTTTCAATACAAATGATTTAAACTATTCAGGAAGCTTATTTGTTTTCCCATATAGGGTTCTTTAACCCCTCAAGGTTATCAAAGTGGGTCATCCAAAATGAATGCGAACATATTTTTGAACACCCCAGGTGCGCATCTATGGATTTTTCTGCAGAGGCACTCTAGTGGTGGGGTATGTGGGAAGACTCTGAGAGGTGTTCTTATTTTTGCTTTCTTTTTTCTCTTCACATCTTTTTTTCCAATGCATGTATTATTCTATTTTGATTTTTTTCCCGTTATCTAATAAAAGGTGGGGGTAAATGTGATGGAATTATTGAAGTGAGGGAATGGGCTAATTAGGCTGCTAAGTTCAAGGGAAAGTGACCATATGGGAAGTGAAAGGCTGTATTTTACTCTCGGTTTATAAAAAAAAGAAGAGGGAGAGAAAGATCATAAGAAATGATTTGACTTACGACCTCTTTAAGAATCTGTGAATGTGAAAAAAAATTCAAGGGAGGTTTTAATTTTTTTTTTTTTTTTTTTTTTTTTTTTTTTTTTTTTTTTTTGGGTTATGAATTGCTTGTCAGTTAATAATTTTGAAAGACGAATATTTTTGAAAATCGCGTATAAGCATGCTGATTCTTTCTTTCGTTCTTTTTTTTTTTTTTTTTTTTTTTTTTTTTTTTTTTTCCCAAGAATTTTTTTTTTTTTTTTTTTTTTTTTTTTTTTTTACTTGGAGCATAGAGAGTTACATGCTTTTTTTCACTAAAAACTAAATTCTACTTACGTACATTTACAATTAATAATAATAAATAAATACAAAAAAAAAAGTAAACTTTAAAAATTTCTGTAGGAAATCTCTTTTAAACTTTCTTATATAAAACATTGAATAAATTTTTAGCATTTTTTCCGAAATTAAATTTAGATATATTTTTTAATTAAGGAGATAAATGTTTTATTAAGGAGAAATATTGTAAATAAATTTGTAAGATTTCATAAATTGCCAATGGATTAAAACTAAATGTGACGTAAAAATTTAAAAAAATATATTTTTAATACGATATTAAAAAAGAAAAACATTTTTAAAAATCATTTTTTTAATTACATGTTTTGTTATTAATGAATAAATAAAAATAAATAAAGAAAACTTAGTTTTCATTTTCCAAAGTTTCGAGTTGCATCTTAAATTTAATACGGCTGAAAGATGAGTAGAATTTTCATTTTCGCAAAATTTATGTGTCGGTTTAAAATTATTTGAGAAATAAAAAATTAGTCACTCTTTCTTGAGTATATTATAACACGCTAGCAAGTATCAAGAAATCAGTTAATCAGTACATCAACAAACAAACAAACAAAAATTGACTATTTCATTGGTAGCAACTAAAAATATGTCCAATAATTCAAAAATCTTTTCATCCCCCCCCCCGCTTTATTTTAGTCAAGCACATCTTATATATATATATATACATTATATATTTTATATATATATATATAACCATTAATCGTATTACAAAATATGGACCATTGAATTTAATAACTTATAGCACATTGAACATGGGGGGGATATATATATATAACCATTATTATTGATGTAGTAGTAAAAAATAACAGAGGATATACGCTCTAAACAGAGGGTATATCCTCTGAGATTGATATTTAGACAAAATATGTCCCCATGCGGCAAATTAAAAATAATTTCAGAGTACAGATGTCCAAAGACACTGTAAATAGACGTATTAAAGCGTGTGATTACATCATGTAAAAGAAATTGGCTCGCAAACCGTCTTTTAAATTACATCACAAACAGGTAAGAATGAACTGGGCTAAAAAACACATGACCTACGTGGACAAATGTCTTACTGTTTTATTCAGCGATGAGAAAAAGTGGAACTTAGATGGCCCTGATGGTTGGAAGGCGTATTGGCATGAGTTACGTAAGAACCGAAGAACATTTTTCAGCAGGCAGCAAGGCGGTAAATCCGTTATGGTTTAGGGGGCATTTGGGACATTTGCCAGCACCTCTCTAGCTTTTCTAAAAGGAAGAGAAGAGTGAAAAAAGTTTCAAGAGACCCTAAACCACCATTTGCTTCCATTCGGTGATTTTTTGAGGGGTTTTGAATGAACTTTTCTGCAAGACAATGCCTCAATCCACGTATCCCATTCTACAAAACTTTGGATTTTTCAGGAAAATGATAAAATACTTGACTAGCCAGGTTTAAGTCCAGACCTAAACCCGATTGAGAATGTCTGGAATACTTTAACACTCCAAGTTTAGGCAATGAAAAGCACTATGACTACATTGAAGAACTCCTAGAGGCTATTGAGAAAGCATGGTATTTTTTACCACCAGAAACCCCACAAAAACTAATAATTTCGACGAAAGCACGTTTATTTGAACTAATCCGAAAACATGGAAAACAATTTGTTACTAAAAGTTCTGTAAAAATTATAAATATGGTTGTTTTTGACATTGTGCATAAACTTTTGAGACAGTTTTTTATAACTTTTTTTTTTAATTGTATTTTTTTAAATTATGTAATTTATTTTTTTCCATTTTTGATATCGTTTATATAAATCATATTGCGAAATATGTAAATAAAATTTTTTTATTAATTCTAACTTTTTATAATTCATTAAAAATCGATATTTTATGCTTGTGCTTAAACTTTTGAGACAGACTATAGTAGAGCATGGAAACCAAAGTCAGGAAATATTTTTTAATGGGATATTAAAATAAGAAAAACATTTAAAAAAATCCTTTATTTATATTTTTATTACATATTTTGTTATTAATGAGTTAATAAAAAAATAAATTAATAAAAATTGGTTTTCATTTTTCAAAGTTTCGAGTTGCATTTTAAATATAATAAGGCTGGAAGATATGTATATAGAATTTTCATTTGCGCAAACCCTATGTTTCAGTTTAAAATTACTTGGGAAATAGACAATTCGTTACTCTTTCTTGAGTATATTTTAACACCAGCAAGTATCAAGTTTCAATTTATCAGTATATCAACAAACAAAAATAGACATTTTCATTTGTAGCAATTAAAAATAAGCTCAAATAAAAACTGTTTTTCATCGCCCCTTCGTTCCCCTCTTTATAAAATTCGTACATCTGAAAAAAAAAAAAAAAAAGTTTTGTATAGTTTGAGTTAAGTCTTGGTCATAAATTTGAGGGATAGTAGATCATGGAAACCAAAGCCAAAACGTATTTATTCATTCAAACAAAAGGGTTTCTGATTCCAAGCATCTACCCGCATTTTCATTCAAGATTTTAGCAACAATGAAAACATTATAGGATGTTTTATATTAACCTACTTTTTACACTTTTTTATTTGACTCAGTTTGTTTCTTCTGTATAAAGGTGGAATTTTGTAATTGACTTTTTAACTCAATACAATATTTTAAATGCAAAAAAGGGAGAAATAGAAATAAAAATTACAAAATAAAGAGTGTAATGATTAAAAAATACGTTTTTATCAATTAACAGCTAAATATTTATTAATAAAAAAAAATTATGACTACTTATAATTAAATTATGACTACGCACTGAGAAACAATTTACAAATTCCGAATAAATAGTTTAAATGATGCATTTATATATTTTTTTATATCTATATCTTTAAAAAAAAGAACACAGAATTATGTATTTTTAGTAAATTCACCATCTCGCATTTTCAACCGAACGTAATGCAAGAGGTAAATTTTCCACAATTGGGTTCGGTGCCCACGCCATATTAATTCGTTGTATGTGACGGATTTTTCCTTTTGAAAAATTAATAATTGCAGTTACGAAATTATGGCGTGATTTTCAAAATAAACCATGAGTACTTATAAAAGTGTGTATTTAGAAAAATCGTATTTCTACAAAGAGCTATACCCGGGCTTTCCACGTTACAGAAAATAGATGTTATCATTAACATATAACATTATCTTTTATTTAATTGATGACTTGCGTAAGATTTTTTTTTACTGTTAATATTATTCTAGAATACGCATAACACTACCAACAATCCTGTTGATATGAAAAATAGCAATTAGTTTAAATAAAGTTTTGAAATTTATTATAAGCGCATGTTTTGTATTGGCCTCATGACAGAAGTAAACATACGAAGAAATGGCCAAAAATCACTAGGTTTTTTTTTTTTTTTCCAGTGTTTGGTTCATCTGACGAAACCCTATTCGAGTCTATCATATAGACTTCCAGGAGCCTCGCTAAGGAGGGTGGGGGGACAGGGGGGAGCCTCCCCCCAAAAGTATGCACATGCCGTTACAGTTGACAAATTTACAAACTGAACTGGAAAATTTATTCAAAACTTTAACAGATACCAATAATAATTCGAAATATTAAGCTTTTTACCAATAAAAACTATATTTTATTTTCTAATTGTGATAACTTGGTAAAATTACAAAATTAGTTGGCAAATAATGAATTCTGACATAGCAAATTAAGGCTCTCTCCTCCAGCAATAAAAAGTCTTCGCAAGGACCCTGTAGACTTCGTACACAAAAACTGTCTTCACTTCATTCAGATACTCCAAATTTTGTGTACTTACAGCTGAATAGCTCGTGTCACACGGCAAGTCATAAAATTTTGAAAAAATCTGTTATTTTAATTAATTATTTTTTGTAAGTCATCCTTTCACTTTTGTGATTTAAATTTTAAAAGAAAACCTTAATTTCAACGTTATTTGTGTAGACATCAGAGCTTGGAGGGAAAACACATCGTTAGTAAACAGAAGGCTCTTAGTTTAAACCCCGGTGCTGGATGTTGAAATTTTCATATTAAAATGGATTTAATTAAGGGTGTATTCGAAAAAACACTTTTCCACCTTCAACAGCTCGAAATTTTCCGATACAATTTCAGAAACATTTTTAAAAGTAGATACACGAAACTTGCTGAGGAGATTCTTGAAGGGACGTATGAGGTGCCGTGTGATGTCTTTTTATGCTCAATTCGTTAGAATTTGATTTATAAACAATTACCGTCTCAGTATGATCCTTTTTTTCGTTCACAGATCTCCCGCTTTGGGAAAAATCGGTTCGAAATGCCGTTTTTGATTGCTTTTTTTGCAATATTTTCTGCATTTATCAAAGAATCGACAATCACGGCACCTTTTGTACTTTCCAAATAAGAGATTTTGAAAGTTTGGTGTATTTGAGAGCAAAAATGAATTCAAAAATAAATCGGAAAATAAACAGTTTGAATCGAAATACACCCTTAAAGGAAATTTCGTGTATTTTGCCGATTTAAGAGTTTATATTATTTTTATTATCATGTTGTGATAAATAATCACTGATATTGATAATAATTTTTAGAATTCAATCTTCTTTCAATTTTAAAAACTAATGGGATTTATTAAAAATTCATCATTTCAAGTTTCGTTAAAACAATTTGTTTCGTTTTTAGAAATTTAAAATTTTAATTATGTCTCCGCTATTTTTTTATTATTTATTATTATTATTATTATTATTATTATTATTATTATTATTATTATTATTATTTCAAGATTGCAATATTGGACTTTATTTGAATAATTTGATTTGAACACTTTTAATTCTATTTAAAAAAAATCTTCTTTTTATACCTTTTTTAAAACTAGATTTATTGAGGCTGTCATCTATGTAAGAATTTAATAATTATAAATTGATAATTTGGATTTATTAATTAAAGGATAAGTTGGAAAAAAATAAATGAAACCTTCTGTGCGATCTGCGATCGTATCTACCCTCATGTTTATTTTGATCATTTTAGTGTTTTAAGCACATAGTTTGAAAACATGACTTAAATTTGATTTAAATTTAACTGATTGATGAATGTTTTAATTTCGATATGTCATATAAGCTGGAAACAAACGCTGAGCTTTTTATTTTATACTGAGCTATTAATTTAAGCACAATTGGATTTATCTCACGTAATCATCAGCACGCGATAGACATAAATTTGGAAAAAATTAATGCTTGAAAATTATTTTAAAAAGAAGAAAAATTGAGTAAACTGTGATACAATTTTCAAACAAATTTCATTTGAATTTTCCCCCCTATTTGTAAAAATTTTAAATGTGCGGTTTTTAAAAGTTTGAATCAATAAAAGTTTGAAGTTAGTATCAATAAAAGTTAATGAAAGTTAAATTTAATTGTCTGTTATTTCCACCGTCAAACGCAGTAACATGTTTGTCCTTTATAATATAAATAGATCTTTCTGCATAATGTGTTGGCATCACGAAAAATGCTAGAAATACATAGTAATTTGACTGATGTCACTATTACTAACGTCGACAACATCTTCGAATGATGGATGGCCTCCCTCAAAGTATTTCCCACGAGTTCAAATTATTTCTATGTACTTTTTTTGCTTAAATAAATAAATAAATAAATAAATAAATATTAAATAATTTTTGTTATTATTAACTTTCCTTGCATATACATTTTTTATACATATAAATATAAAATATGAACACCATCTTGCAGTGTAAAGATATCTCCTAATAGCGCGTCTTTATAATTTAGATAAGCGACATATTTGGAAGTTGTGTTTCTAAAGTAATGCGCACGTACCCTGAAGTATTTTATTAGAAAAATTATCAAACTTGTTCATAATATTTCAAAAGAAGGTATCACTATCTAGCGAGCCAAAGAGATGATCAGATTTCGGACGAATCTATCAAATTCCATCGCCTTAGCACTGGCTTAAATTTTAGGCCTTGTTATCAGCATAGTTAGAGTAAAGTCACCTTCAACGTAATAATAAAAAAGGTTACTTATTTTTATCTAAGGTAGGCGACTTTTTGAAATTGCCATGGTTATCTGAGAAATGTAAGCAATAGGAATCAAAGATATACAAGTACTCATTTCTTTCATTCAATATTTTTTTTAAATTGTAAAGAAAAAAAATTACCTAGGTTGTGGCAACTTAGCATATCTTTTTTTTTTTTTTTTTTTTTTTTAGATTTATCGCCATATCTTATTTGATGATATTATTCGCCATGAATGTACATCGAGAGTGAATCCTGATTGGCGCACAGTAGTATTTGGCGCGAGTAGTATTTGATTTAAAATGTATCGTTATATCTACTTTAATGATATTATTCACCATTATCAGTATTATTCAAAGTATTAGTGAAATATATGGTAACACAATTTAACGAATTTTATGTGTTTATATTTTATAAATAATTGTTTTTTTTTTTTTATTATTATATACATATATTGTATAGACAGTAATCTTTTGATATTTATTTTCCTATTAACTTTAAATAGACAGAACTTCTAAGATCTTTGAAAAAACAACCAAGTATTTTGGAAACAAAAAATATTTGATAAATAAGTTCATAATTGTACAGAAAAGGCTGAAGTGGCGACTCATGATTATACATTTGATATATTTAAAATATATATATATATAAACATAGAGACCAAAAAATACCTACACTTGCTATCTGTAAATACTTTGAAGGGGCAACGTGATAAACAATTTTCTTTGTTACCAAGGAAAGTTTTGGCCAATAACCGTGATTTCTATTTTTGTTTTTCTAATTTATTTTTTCCTCATTCGGTAAAGTACCACCATAACAACAACGACTTAAACATTATTTTGGTTGAGTCAAAGAACTCGGGGCAGGTGAGAGAACTAATGAAGGGCAAATTTCTCTCCCATTCTTTTGCTCCTACTTCATTCATGATTTTTTGTTGCATTCAAGATAATAATATACCTCTTCAAAAGTCCTCCTATGATACATTAGAATGAGGTAATTCATTTCCGTTGCTCGTGTCAAACCAAAATGTTTTTAGTTCTACTATTGATCGCCGTGAGAAAAAAATTCTATACTGTAATTATCACATGAGAATGCCAAGTATCTCATTGTTGAAGATTTCAGCAGTTTTTTAACGCGTAGGATGAAAATTAACTATTTGTAAGCAGTGGCGTAAAAATTACATTAGAAGCTCAAGTAGTCATTTCAAATAAGTTGAACAACAATATCAAATAAAATGATAAATAACTATTGGTAATCCTAAGATTACGAATATTTATTAAGATACGTGTAGGGTTCGTTGAATATACATCAATGCATATATATCGGAATATATATCATAATGTATATCCGATATTTATTTTCAAAATATCAAGGTTTTTTATTTTTCGTCTAAAGAAATTTAAACGAAATTTTTAACTGTTTTTGACTGTCATAATGTAGATGATGAACTTTTGTCTCTGGCAGTCTTGTCTGTAGAGTTATGTCTCTCAATACTCTACATACAGGGCTGTACAAAAGAATCGGATTTCTGGCTATGGACGTTAATTTCTAATATATGGTTTGAAAAGTGCGTTTTTTAAAATGTTTTTTTAGGTATATTTTTAACTTATTAAACGACTAAGTTTGTTAAAATAGAAATTTTCGAAAGTACTTCATGATCTATTCTTGACGCATGAGTTTTCGTTCTTCTCTACACTTAGAATAAGATCACGAATTAACAGCACATCCAAATGTTATACAGATATGCAAAATACCAGTTTGCCTCTATGAAAGTAGCAATATATATACAAAAGAGGCAATATACGTAAGCGTGTACTCAAATTGAGCTCAGACTGTATTTTTTACCAAAAACATACACAAAAGATTTCGCTTAATCCTATGCAGAACTTCATATCCCTTTATAGAGCGGATATACACACACGCGGACAGACAGAAATACATTTTGTATAAACAAATTATGTTTTTTTGAAATCGCCTCCTCCCTCGCCCCCCCCCCCCCCCCCCCACACAAAAAAAAAATTATTAAAAATTGGACATAATACTTTCTTGTTTTATAGATAGCAGAAAGTAAAAATTGAGTGATAGATTTTTAAAAAGTTTTCGTGCCAGCAACCTTAATATTTTGAGGTTACACTTTTTCTGGTACTTCCGAAAATTTATCTTTTTCTTAAAAAATAAATAAATAAATAAATAAATAAAATAAATAAAAATGGAATATCTCTTTATCCTAAAGGAAATTTGACTAACAGGAGAGGCGACAAAAATAAATCTTGGAAAAAATTGTACAACATTGATTCATATGCGATGTTAAAAGTAAAAGAACTTCCGTCCGTGATATCGTTTTTAATGGCTTCCTAGAAAATCATGCAGTTGAAAAATAAGCCGAAAACCTTTACTGATAGCATTTCTTGGATATCTTTCCTTAGTTACTAAGAATACAATTAATTAAGTTTCCTTTCCCAATTGTGGGTCAAGATAAAGCAAATTAGGAAACTATATTTGTTTTCGCATACTGTACCCCGTGCCATAAAGTTTGTATTTCAGATCTCATGCACTAAGTAATATTGTAATTAGTAACAGATGAGATATATACGCATACTCAGAAGTGTCATCTTATATGAGATTTTGAGGCGCGAGACCACCCAATGAATTTCAATTGATAATTAAATCAATTAAGGTTATTTTTTTATTTTTTTAATCTCAGAAGTGAAATTTGGTTTTATTGACATTCTGAAAATAATTGTGTTTAAAAAATACTAAGGGCATCAGTTAGACAGAAGCACTGAATGATCCTTCAACGAATGTATAATTAAAATCCCCCCCCCCCCCCAAAAAAAAGGCAAATTTTCTGCGTATTTTGCCATATGTTTTGACGTGTTTAATCGATAAAGCAATTAAGTGGATAAACTGCAAGTTTTTCTTGCATTTTAATTTTTCGCGATAGCAAACATTTATTATGTTATTTATAATAAATATTAATGTATTTATAAAGAAGAACTCGCAAAAATATAATTTAATAAAATTATTTTTGAAATTATAATTAAATTATAATAATTTTATTTTTTACTTAGAAAAAAACTTAATTTAACTTCGAATTATCATCTTTAATCATTTGCTGCTCACACGCTTCTGTGTCCATATACAACCGCTGTAAAGAGAAAAAAATATGTGTTACTTTGCTCAAAAAACCTTTGAGCCTACAATATATTTTTTTAAAAATGGCGCTATATCAAGAAAATTTTAATTTTTTTTTTTTTTTTCGTTCACAGCGTCTTTTGGGAATATATAGTAATTAAATTTATATAAAATTGATTTTTTATGTTTTCTGTACGTAGCCGTAGTCAAATAAAATTAGGTTGGACAAATTATATGAAATTTTTTAAGACATAAATTAAAGAATATTGGCCATAAAATGCTTTACTAGTGTTTGATTGTATGGGGGGAAAAGAAAAAGAAAGAAAAAAGAATGATGAATTCGAACCTGATTATTAGTACTCAAAACATCTATTCCTGCTTATAAAACACAGAATTACGAGTTTAATACAGAAAAAAACTTATTAATTTAGATTCCAATTATTTTCTTCGTGAAGAAAATATTTCAATGGTAACTTGGCATTTTTTTTCTCACACAAATGGTTTTAATTTTAATTTGATATTTATTTTACAGGGTTATCCGTTAGAATTCGTATTGATGAGCATCCATGGATGGTAATTACTTGTAATTCATTTTAATGACATTATACTCATATTATTGCAAAATAAATGAAGTTAGTAGTTTGCATATAGTATTGAATTACAGTACAATATGTTTCTAGTTGTACATGTTTTATGCACCATTTAAAGTTTTTTACAAAACCTTAAAAAATATTCTTTATGAACCATTATTGTTATAAGAGCGTTTGAATATTGTTTAAAAGCTCTACAGATACTCTGAAATTTTGCTGTTCTATTAGAAAACACAGAGGATTTCAATTTGGCTGAATGTCGTCCGCCATTCAAAACTGTATTCGAAAAAAAATCTGCAGCAAAAATCCCTGAATAATTGCTTATCTTGGGAATATCTGGTGAAATGTGAGTATCACGAATTATTATAGTTTAGAATAAAACTTCCAGTTAAGCATTGACCTAAAGTGTAACTCGCCCCTCTCTTATAAAAACTATCTTTTTTCGAATATTCTTGAAAAGTATGAAAACTTTGCTACTGAATTTTCTTTGTGATTGATAGGCAAATAAATATTCCCGTGAGGACCTCCTAAACTCATCATTAACGTGTAATGTTATTCAAAGTTTTAAATAGTTTAGTTCTTTAAATTTTAACCCGTATAAAAATTCAGTTTCTTTTTATGTTTTCGTCGTAGATCATATAGCTTTCTCCTTCAAGAAGGTAAACTCAACATGTATATAATCTGCAAATTCGATCCAGTGTACTTGTTGATCATTCTTTTTAATTAAATAAAATTACATATCAAGCTAATTTAACTCATTTCAATTCTTAAAATTCAGTTTAAATTTTTAAAGAATCCTTTCTTCTTGCTTTGAGAAGAAAAAGTAGCTTAGCTTCTTCGTTTTAATACTTCAGCTAATTTTACTAGAAAACACAAAACAAAAATGTTATGAGTTTAGTTAGAAAAGATAATTTCTTGTTTTCGACAGTACGAAATTTCAGAGAGCGATTTCACCAGATTACTCAGCTTTAGCCAAGTTTGTTCATTTACGGCGATTTACATTGGGTCAACTAATTTGGGCAATATTTCTCCAAATACTGGCAAGCTTGACGAAAATTCGATGTAAGTGGATATGAATATATAGTTTTATGAATATCGGAATTAGAAAAATAGATGCAACAATGAAAGATAATTCGCGTAAAACCACGCGCACAAAAACTCATAAATTAATCTTTTATTATTATTTTTTTAAATCTGTTATCTTGTCTTAAAATGAAAACAAGTAAGAAAAATCATGCGTTAAGCATAGATTATGAAGCACTTTCCAACACTTAATGAAATCTTTAACAAAACTTTGTTATTTAGGGAAATAATAGTGTATAGCCAAATATACCCAAATATGTATTCCAGTACTTTTGATCAGCCTTGTATTTCATATGTCTGTTGATATAATGGGAAAATTTAGTTTAGCAAGAATATACCCAGTAACTTGAAATTTCTTTTTCAGCAATTCATGCTATTAGATGGAATCATACTTGAATACTTTTGTTCAGCCCTGTAGTTTACATTGTACCTTTATTACACGTCAGCATTTGGCTAAAATTTATTGTAAACTAAAACACTTTTAAAACAACTGAAATCACATTCTCATAAATTATCATTCATAGGCGTCCATGTACCGAATTCTTTGCGTGGCCCTGTATATCCTTTTATCTATATTCTGCAAACATTTCTCAGTAAATTGAATGAAGCTCTGCGTAAAAATGCATAGCTTATTTAAGAACCAAGTTTAAATAATTTACGCTCATATTCTCTGAGCCTTTTGGGTAGCCCTGTGTATCAACTATAACATTTATACACACCATATAATGTGCATATATTTAGCGAAATATAAACGCGCATATCATAATTAAAATGCATTTCATCCCTCCATCAGCCATTATCGGACACATATACAGTATTTCGGAAGGAATATACTATTTGAAATCTTTTGTATGGCCCCGTAAATGCTATGTATTTCCTATTATCCAAGACAGTAGCGTATGATTCATATTAAGCTTCAGTGACATATATCAGTTTTATTATACATGAAACAGCTTAATATATTTTAAATATGTCACAAACAATTTCCCCTTTTACCATTATCTAATTGAATTCTTTTGTGTGGCCCTGTAAATGAATAATAGCTACATTTTCACCTTATATTTTATAGAATGCATATTTTAATATGTTTGACAGGGTATAACATCTTTAAAATTCCTTTGAAACGATTTTTCCCCATAGGCCGTAATGTGATGGGAAACGTTTGATTCGCCCTGTAGATAACTAATCATGGTAGAAACTTCATTTTCGATAGGACTTGTGCCAGTGTAAACGTCAATAACGTCCTAAAATTTCATGGCAATCCGAGTATATTAACGATTTTTCCCCATGGCCCGTAATGTAATGGAAAACTTTTGATTCGCCCTGTAGATAAACTAATCATGATAGAAACTTCATTTTCAATAGGGTTCGTGCTAGAGTAAACGTCAATAACGTCCTAAAATTCCATGGCAATCCGAGTAGATTAACAATTTTCCTTCATAGGCCGTAATGTAATGGGAAACTTTTGATTCTCTCTGTAGATAAAACAATCATGGTAGATACTTCATTTTCAATAGGGTTCGTGCTAGGGTAAACTCCAATAACGTCCTAAAATTTCATGGCAATCCGAGTGTATTAACGATTTTTCCCCATAGGCCGTAATGTAATGGAAAACTTTTGATTCGCCCTGTAAATAAACTAATCATAATAGAAACTTCATTTTCAATAGGGTTCGTGCTAGGGTAAAGGTCAATAACGTCCTAAAATTTCATGGCAATCCGAGTATATTAACGATTTTTCCCCATAGGCCGTAATGTAATGGGAAACTTTTGATTCTCTCTGTAGATAAACTAATCATGGTAGAAACTTCATTTTCAATAGGGTTCGTGCTAGGATAAATGTCAATACGTCCTAAAATTTCATGACAATCCGAGTATATTTACGTGAGTTAGAGTGCGGACAGACGGCCATCCGGACATACGGCCATCCGGCCAGATGGACAGACGGCCAGACAAACCGAATGCATAAGCACTTTTCAACTTTGTTGGAAAGTGCTAAAAAATGCTCCATAATACTTCTATCAAGATCTAACACTTATGCAAAAAATAAGTTTGGATTTCTGATTTTTAAAATTATTTTTTAAGTTTTAAATATTTAAATGGTTACTATACTACTATTTTTAAGCAAAATGGTATGCTAAAAATTTGACTTTTGCTGCATTGTCACGCCACTGTTTTTATAGAATATCTCTATTTTGACTAATAAGAATGCTCAATAATGCAGCGAAGTAATCTTTTTCTATAAAAGCGGTGGAGTGACGATCAGGGCCGTGCTTAGGACTTTGGCGGCCCTGGGCGAAATATATTTTGGCGGCCTTTTTTCTGAAACCTGTTAAATGTATATAAAATGTTATAAACTATACAAATTGTACATAAGAGTGAAATTAGTATGCACTTAGGTGCAAAAAAGACATCATAAAAATTATTACAAAAAAAATATGTGTATATATTGCCTATGACACATTTAATGTAAATTTCAGATCATCTGAATTCTCATGTTTTAGCATCATAAATCGTATACATAGTATAACGGTAGATGTTTTGCCACAAACACTTAAAGATAATCTATAAACTGAACTTCATTTCTGCCCAGGCATTCGAAATCGAAATAAAGTAATTGCACAACAGAACTTTTATAACTGTTTTTATGAATGAAACTTGTGGAATATCATAAAGAAATTTTTCTCTTTTTTTTTTAGCAACAAAGTAATCTATTAATTTTGAAAAAAAAAAAAAAAAAAAAAAAAAAAAAAAAAAAAAAAATACCAAATCGTTTTCAATCGATATAAGAACGGGAGCAGAGAGAGACGTTCATCGAGCATAAACGTTGATCTTATATAAGCCTAAGCCTTTAGACGTTTTAAAAAAGAAAGTTCTGCTAATGCAATAATTACAGAAATAGTGAGTAAAATTCTCAGTGCAATGACACTATTCAGCCCAATTACTGAAATCTATGGCTGAACAAATATTTCATAGTTTCCAATATAGAATTTACATCACTTGAACTAACACTATCTGGACTTATCTAGCGGGGAAGAAACAAAGGAGAATCTCATGTTACCCTATGGGAAAATTAGTTATCCTTCTTCTTCATTCAAATTTGAAATTTTCAAAAATATTTTTTTTTTCAGCACATAAATAGGAAGGTTCTTTATCCCTCTGTAAGCTGCAAATTTCTATATATTTTTCTAGTCATAAGTTACAAAGAGTGAAGAATACTTTTTTACTTTTTGGAATTTTTAAAATTTTAGCACAAATTTTAAAATACTCATAATTACCTTTAAAATATTTTTAACTTACAGACCGATAAAGAATTTTCCTATCTAAGCGCAGAAAAAAATATTGTTGAAATTTCCAAATTTGAATGAACAAGAAGGATAAGTATTTTCCCATAGGATAACATGTAATACCAATTTGTTTCTACTCCTTCATATTCCCTTAAGAAAATTTATTTTAAAACTATTTCTGCGAAGTGATAATGATACACATAGAAAAGTCATTTCTCTAGCATTCAACTCATGCTCTTCAACTAGTTCCCTTGCTGAAATTTGAGCATTATTTTCTTTATAGTCTTTTAAAATTTGAAGAACATTCACTATTAATTACAAAGTATAGTCAATTTTCATCCCAGAACGTTGTAGTGGTTTGAACAAGTGTGAATTTTGTCAAAGTATTGTCTCAAAGACACAGTGTCGTAAACATTGAAAACTTTTTTTTTCCAATGAAGCTGTTTCTGTTCGACTTTTCATGTCATTTGGAACTTCAGAAACTTCTACTAACACCACATAAATATCTCCTATTTCATAGCGAATAACCTTTATGTTTTCAACTTGTCATTTACATCTCGTATCAAACAATGGTTTACACGTTAATTTTTAAACATATTTATTAAATTGTTTAATATGCACCATCTTTGACTAAAAGCAAGAAAAGGGGAGTATATCTGCAGAATAACTCCGAAGAAGGATTTTGCAATAATAGAAGACATGGTCATATTTCTTAATACTATATTAATACTATTTATCTCTTAATACAGATTCCAGCTGTGACATCCACTTTGGAAAGAATGATACTTTTGGATTTATTTTTAAAATTCTAGTTTAAACATTCTTCTGACAACCACTACGCATATTCGATCCATTGTCATAGTCTTGTACACAACAATCTTCGACCAACAGACCTAACTTTGTAAAAAAAAAAAAAAAAGAAAAGAAAAGAAAGAAAAAGAAAAAAAAAACTTCCGTTAATCCTAGACCTATGCTATCATCCAGTCAAGAACTTTTACAACTTTTTTTCTTTTGTGACGAATAAGTATATCCATAACTATAACGCGAAGACATATATACGTTTAAACTATTTTTAAAAAAACTACCTATTTTTTATTATCTTTCTTATTTTAAGCATATTTAATGTTGAGAACTGTCAAAATAGTTCTGTTAAAAAAATGTATAGAATCAAAAGCTATGCATAGCAAATAAAATCTTTTTTTTTTATTTTTTTATTTATTTATTTATTTATTTATTTATTTATTTTGCAGGCACATGTTGGACTAGATTGTGGTGTGCAGTATCCACACATTTTTTTTACTTGTCTATTTTGCAAGTGTTTTTTTTTTTTTTTAATTATTATTATAGGGATAGAAAATTATTTCATATTTCGTAACAGTCTCTTTTTTATTTACTGCTGTCAGTTTTTAAAAAAGCACAAATATTTCCACTATTTTTTAATTAAAAATATATTTACAAGTTGTCATTAAAATAGAAAGAAAACACGTGTGAAACGCATTTAATGGTGAACATTACAGCATATTTAAAACAATATATTTGAAACATTACATTTAAAATAATTTTTTAAAGAGTTTTAAAAAAACCTTTTCTTCTAGAAGTTATTATAAAAGTACAATATGCAGCAACAATTTTCACTTAACTTTTTGAACAAACTAATTTTCAAATGAGTGATAGATCTTACATAATAAATCACGAAAACAGCTGCCAGGTGTCGCGACAGCATTGTATGCGGCTTAAACCAAAAAATCCCTCAGTCAATAGTCAACAGGAAATGAATGGAAATCCGATTACAGAAAATCGCCTCTGATCGACATAATATAATTCAATCTTTCGTAATTGGGTACTCTGTTTTAAAACAAAACAAATTAAAGTGATCTTAGAACCTCCTACAATATCTGTACAGTGGTGGCGAGCATACTTTGATAGGGGCTGTTTTCTACAAAATTGTACTGTTGATTAACTCTATTTTAATGAAAAGCTCAAACGAACATTGATCAGATAAAGAAGCCTATATTCCCCATGATTTTATCTTTGCCTCAGAAAAAATTCACAATGCTCATTCCATCTTATCTCGTTTCGATGGTCCTAAGTTGTGTGCCTTCAACATCCCACATTCAAGCTTCAGTCGGCAAATTTTGAACAGATAAATTGGCAATTAAACCAGGAAAATCTTAGAAATTATTGGGAAAATCTTGAAAATTGTTGGAAAAAACTTACAGTTATCATGTCGAAATTATTTTTATTTACAAAAATGATCTAATCGTCTTTTCTTTATGAAGAGAACGTAGAAAGATACATATCCAATAAGAAATTCGAAGATCTTTAGAGTAGTAAGCATTCTTTTCAAATCCTTATGCATAGGCGTAGCATCTATACTAATAAAACAAAATTTTGCTCTGTCTGCTTGTGTGTGCGCCTGTCTATGTGTGATGGCTAGTACAACCCACGGCACGTACAAGGCTGAAAAATTTTGTGGGGCTAGGTCAAAATGTCTCATGACACTCCTGAGACTCAGAATTTTTAAATTCTTATAATTAGTTGAGTTGTTAATTGACAACAAACTCACTCTCATTAAAAACTCATCTCGTTCAGTCGTGTGACAAGGGAAAGGTTATGGCGCATGATCTAAAGTGTTATTTACGAGTCGATTGAAATTGAAGAATGGGAAAAGGAAATTTCGGATGAGTTTTGTCATCATTTATCAACTAATATCGTCCAAACCGCATAGTAAAATTTAAAACAAAAGACATATTCTAACAAATCATATTATTGCGTCTAAAATGCCGCAATGAATTAAAAAATATATCGCAGTTAAACCTATTGAATCATTATTATTAACTATTTGGAAAAAGTTGTTGTCCTCGGTAAAGAACTGGGAAATCTGAAGTATATCTGAATCTTTTTATTGGTTGAATTCCGCAACTTATTTTATTTCATTCTTTTTCTGATTGGCCCATGTTTAAAGTCCAAAAATGGAATATTTTTATCGCAACGATAACAAAAAAAAAAAAAAAAAAAAAAGTAATAAAAACTTTAAAAAAGAATAATTTGAAAACAAATTGTTATAAAGATTTCAAGCAAATTTCATTTAAAAGTGCAAATTTTTTTTCTACGCAGCGGTGTAAATATTAAAAATGTGCGATGTTTAGAAGTTTAAAAATCTGCAGTTCCGAAAATTGTAAAACTGAAATTACATTTGAAATTTCTTTATGATGGGTCCAGGAATATTGATATTTAATCCATATCGTACGCAATATGAGGCGTTCAGGAGTGAGTCTGATGAACTCCACCAAATAAAAATGCACATTTTAAACAGTAAAAGTTGTTTATCTGTAAACCACTGTTTTTTAATCATTGGTCTAGGAATATAAATGTTTAATGCGTAGCGTGTGTGATAAATGACTCTTTATGATAATCATAAAAATGGTGTTTATTATTATTACTAATTTAAATATAGAATTTATTTATAAGGCTTTTAATATTTTAGTATTTGAAAATATCATTTTCCTAATAGTCGTTGTAATTTGTTAAATTGCAATTTTATTTTTTGTATAGTATTTTTTTAATCTATGGATCAGAATTTAAAATGTAATATATGGAAACGTTTCATATCCTTTTCCTTTTATTTATTTATTTATTTTTATTTTATTATTATTATTATTATTATTATTATTTCGACAACGTCCCCTATTGCAACGTCTCCCCAAGATGCAATTTTATACAGAAAAATCAAAAATCATATATATTAAAACAGTAGGCGACCTCTTTAAGATCAACTCAAATTGGTCTTTGAGCATGCGCGAAGTTGAACTTATTAGCTCTTCCAGTTACAGGAAGTTCGAAGCAAGTCTGGTTTGAGAGGACTAGGGTTCGATCCCAACTCTCGGCAATTTTTTTTTTTTTTTTTTTTTTTTTTTTTTTTTTTTAATAATGATACATTTTACTACGAGAGGAAGTTATATGATTTTTATTCTTTTGTTATTATTATTATTTTGATGCTTTATAATTAAATAAAATTTAACACTCAACAATGATTTTTTAAGTAACAATTTTATTTTAAAAATATTTCAAGTAATTAAAACGTAGTAATTATTAGATATAAACAGCCAATTTACAATTCAGGGCTTTAGAGATACATTTGTAAGAATAAAATTATTGAAAATCTTTACAAATTGCATTCTTAAAAATAAATAAATAAATAAATAAATAACAATAAATGCAACACACACAAATAAGAATTGTAAAAATGTCGCAAAATTTAATTTAACATCTAGCTATATTTTAAAAAAAGTATTCTAATTTTCTAAAAAATGTAAATATTGTGAAAAATGTAAACGTAAATATTGTACTTTGTGATACTCATGGTTTAATAATTAAATAATGTATGAAACGTTATGAAAAATTCAAATATATTATAAATAGTTACTTGGTAGCATGAAATTTTAAATTTCGGGATTTAAAATGAGACTGATAAAAATATAATTAATAAAAACTTTTCAACATGATTTTAAAAATTAGAAATTACTAAACATTGTTATTTTTTTAAAACACCGAGGAAATTCACCAAAATAAATATCAGTTCAATTAATTTTAGTTATCCTTCAGCTAAAAAGAAAGTGCTATTAAAATTCTTAAAATTCTGCTTAAATTATTTCAGATGATTACTTGAGTAGGTTAAACTGACAGAACCATGAAATGCTTTGAATCTGTTGGAGTCACATAGATACCATTCAAATAAATTAAGTTTTCATAACTTTATTTACAAGTAACTAATTAAGAAAATCAAACATTATTCTAATTAATCTTTTAACATGTTTATCGTCAAATCTTGACGGGTACCATCTAGTATATTCTTAAAGCTGAAACCTCCTTATAATCGATGTTGTAATTGGAATAGAATTTGAATCCTTTCTAATATACAAGTACACACAGGTCACTTCGCAAATGACAGGTAATAAAACATTTTTTCTACTTAAAAGTAACTAAACATTCAAATTTTAACACAATATGTTTAGGCATTTCAATAAACCAGATTTACATCACTTACGAAAATTTTAAAACATTCTGGTGAGTAAAATTATTTTTTACAAAGTAAAATGTATGAAAACTTTGACGAAATCGGTAAAAAATTGAACGTTTCTTCGTTGTTTTTCCCCTCCACAGCGCAATTTTAGGCATTTCGACAAACCAAAAATATACTCTTAAAGCTGAAATTTTCTAATCGATGGTGAAGTCAGATTTAAAATATATGAATTTTAATCTTTTCAATACACCGGCGAATGCAGGTCACATCGCACCTAACGGAAACGATATTTTCTACGCTAAAAGTAACTAAACGTCCGCATATTAACACAATCTTTTTAGAGCATTTCAATAAATCAGATTTACATCACCTACTATAACTTTAAAAGTTTGGATGGGTAGAAATATTTTTAACAAAATAAAATATGGGAAATTTTGGCGAAAACGGTAGAAAACTGGAGATTTCATCGCGGTTTCACTCGCTTTCTGTGTGCAAGGACTCCAAAAATCAAATTACGTAGAAAATAAAATAAAAAATAGCGTATTTTCAATTCACTATTTTTTCACACAAAAATATAAATTCAGATAAAATGGATTCTTAAGCTATATAATTATACAAATTTGAGGTTAATGTAAGGTTCATTCATCATGAACGCGTGCAGTGCCGGACTGGCCATGGCATCTGCATAAAAACTGGTGAAATGTAAAAACATCATTATTTTTTGCGGCCCCAAATTTTGGCGGCCCTGGGCAAATGTCCGGCTCACCCCCCCCCCCCCCTTAAGCACGGCCCTGGTGACGATGCATCAAAAGTTTCAAATTTTTAACAGTGTACACCCTAATCGGTTTATCAATACGAGGCTATCGCCATAACAAAATTCAGATATATAAATCAACATTACGATGAAGGGTGGTTTGGGGTCTGTAAGATCATGACTGGTACAAATATTCCAATTTTTTTGGAATTGCTTTCCATCCGGTCAGCTGTGAATAAGTACATATTTTTTGTAATGGAAGAACACCTAAAAGCATTGCAACCGTTCAAACATCTTCATCTTCAGAGAAAAACAAATTTCTACTATTTTCGTAGAAACTAATTTTTTCAGAAATACATAAGATGTATGAAATTATTGTGTTTTTCTCCTTTAAACTTAATAAATGTCACTAATCTTAGGATACTAATATGAGAGCTACATAAAGAATTGTATTTTCTTAATTGATCATACTATGAACTTTTTAGTAATTTAATAAAATCCAAAAAGTTAATTGCATGAAATATTTCTCTAATCAATGCATAAATGCTTTATTTTTCCATAAAGTTTTCTGAAGAAATTGTTTTTTGATCGAAACTCTTACATAGCAAATTAAAGAAAATTAATTTTGTATAAATTGCTAATTGTCCAATTCTATAAACGTGATTGTGAACTCGATTAGCAAAACATGGAACTTTTTGCCTGTACATTTATTTTTGAATTATGCCTCCATATATGAAAAATAGTAGCTTTTTTATCCATAGATACTTATTTCTATATAAGGTTTCCTACGAGAATAGTTTTTGATTAAATATCTCTGTAAAAGGCTTTTAGAAGGAATACATACGAATGAATTGGTAATTGTCGAATTCCTTTATAATTATTGGAACTCGAAAAGCAAAACACGAAACTTTCTTCCTACGATTTAATATTTCAAAGAAGAAAAAATGATATCAGATCATGAATTATCTTGATCATGTTTTTCTAACGTTATGATTTAATAGTCATTTTACCTTTTAAAAGGTTCATGATACAATGAATCGCAAGTCAAACATTTGTGTTTTCTGAAGTCAAGCAATGTAGCCGGTAGAACTGCAAAGATAGAGGAGGGGGACTCGGTTGAAAACACGGGAATAAACTTAGAAAATCATATTTTTAAAAGGTCGGAATGTAGAAACAAAACAATGGGGCTTTAAATTAGTTTCAAAAATAAAACAAAAAGTCTTTTATTTATTTATTTATTTTAAGTCAGGATTAATGAATTTATAGATGTAGAGTCAAAATACTAGCCAAGACAAACATAATTCTTTCGTCACTGTTATTACTATAATTTACCGTCTAAAGGTATGTAACAAAGAGCTATATCAAGGTGAAAAGAGATTATGTTTCAAAGCGCCCATTAAGAGGTTTAAGTTAGTCAGCTGAGCTATCTGAACATCAGCCAGCTGAATTTCCGTAAACACAGATTTCTGAAGCACATCACGGATAGAATGACCACTAGCTCGGAACGGACTGGGCTTTGTCTGCATTTCCAGATGCTTGATGCAGCTATACGACAGTTACAGTATGTTTTTCTCTGTTACACGCAACTCCAGCATTATGCCATCATTTTGTACTGCCTCGGGCAATACGTGGAAAAGGGTTGAGAAGAGGTCTTTTCTATAAATTTCTCTTTTATCTAGTGTTCATTAATTTTGGTTAGATCATCCGTCCGTTGAAACACAGGAAATACAATAGCTTTTTTTTTTCCCCCTTCAAGGAGGAAGTAATTAGATACCTATATAGAACTGGTGTTACTGCAGGTGCTAGAATAAAGATAAGTTATTTTTTGGTTTTGAAGGGTAAAATCAATTATGACGAAACGCTAATGTTATTGTTTAAAGATATATATGGGTCACCTCTAGTCTATTCGGACTTATTGGAGGGCTTCATTTTTGTTGGTACTGAGATAACTGATTAATATATATATATGTGTGTGTGTGTTTGTATGTGTGAAGAAAACAAGCAACATCTATTTGTATATTGAACTTGATAGGAAAAAAAATATCATTGAATTTACAGCTGACACGCCTGCTTTTATTTTTCTTCAAACATAAATAATAATAATAATAACAATAACAAAAAAGAATATGTTACAACTCCAGAAACTCCCAATTTCAAAGTCACTAAGATATTTCTGTGAGAAAATATTAAGGATAAAAAAAAAAATAATGTACAAATTAAAATGTAAATTTAAACTACTTCAAGTTTTTTTTAAACATCTAGATCAATTAAGACACCTATTTTTGAACATACTTAAAATTTTTCTTATTTTTGGATGTTAAAATTATGTTGTTATAAGTAATTTAAAAGTAAATTTACATTTTGGTTCACATTTTGGTAAAAAGTTTAGTTCACATTTTGGTAAAAAAGCCTATTTTGAGTTCTTAAAAGCGGAGTACTACTTGGAAGTTTCAAAACTACACTCCTGTCAGAACGCCAGCTACAAATGTTCTACAAACAACAGTCAATTCTGTTGCCATATTGACTAGGATATTTAAATACCAGTAGGTATTTAAATTCTAATATCTAAATTTTGGAATCACTTCGGCTACATCCTAGCCAGAAATATAAATATCATTATAAAATAGCTATTTGAATGAATTTGGTAGTTTCCGAAATAGAAAATCAATTGCAATCTTCCAAATTATTTCTTAACCTTTAAAAAATTTAAATGAATAAAAAACAACCGCTAATTGACATACTTTTATACATATTACCAGATTTTGAATTTCAGTTAACCTATTTCATAAATATGCTATTGCACTAATTAAAAGTTATTCTTAGAACATTTTTTATCTTACAAATTTGTTCAACTCATCTTTTTATTTTGCAACTTCTGGTGGTCTGTCAACACTCCTTCGCAAACAATCCCCGGAGGCGTATATCTATTCAATAATCATTTGCTGCTAATTACCACAGTATGAACATATGAAGCAATATCCCGATGTTTATGTCCAACTGATTGTCTAATACAAAAAAATGGCCACTGTCCTCTTTAACTTTCACGTGGAAAAAAAGCCGCACGTGGCCGTGAACTGTTATGAATAATGCAAGGACCTTATCTATGAAAAGTGTTCCGGTCCGTTGTTCTTAACCTTTATAAAATAAATAGAGGCAAATTAAGATGAAATTTACACAAAATTTTAAATTAGTCTACTCTGAAGTGAATTTTAAAACAAAAATTATGTTTTAATTTATATTCAGTTTTAATTTCTTATAATTTATATTCTAATATCTTCAAGTAATTTTTAAGATTATCTTTAAATCAATTATGCATTACCTTGGGCCAGAATCAAAATCATTTTATACATACATACACAACAGTTTGTGCAATCTGATTTAAGTTTCATATTGTTTCCAGGCTTTCCGCAAAGCGTTTTTCTTATCGAATAAGAAAATTGAAAGTTTAGGTTAATTTTTGTGGGGAATTTTTAAGTATTATTCTATTACGTTTTTAGCGATTGTCACAAAAAAGCATCCATTTAATAACAAATGAAACTACAAAATTTTTATTTTCTCGAAAATAAAATGATTATCCAATCATTTGTAATAACCGGCTTCAAAAAATTGCTATTTTTAATTAGTGATGGTCAAAAGCAGCACACTACACCAGGCTGGCGAGTGGTCAGGGAAAAACACAGTCATAAAAAGTGTTAAGTACAACTGTCTTGTCAAAGTGAAATTAGCCTTCTTTAATCCCTTTACATTATTCGAATTATTTTCTATAAGAAAATACTATTAGTTTCCTCTTTTTTGACTGTGTTTTTCCCTGACTACTAGCCATCCGGTAGACTCCCTTAAATCTGCACAGCTAGGAACCAGAAGTTGTGCGGATTTTAGATTTTGTGGATTTATGGTCATTGCTTTGTTTACATTTTTTAAATAGTAATTTAAATACAATAATGCAATCAAAATTATAATGAATGCTTGCAATATAGAAAATATTAAAATAATTAGGTAAAATAATAAAAAATTATAATTAGTAGATACTTAAAAAATATTAAATTTTTAAAAATATTGGACAAGTAAATAATTATTGTATAATTAATACGCATAATAAAGATTAGATACGCTTTTCTTGAGTTCTTCAATGAAATTTTCCTCTTAAAAATACCAGAATTAATTCGCATAAAAATCATAAAGTAAAGAAGTTTAATTTCAGGTTTAGCTTAGTCTTAATAGCGAAACATGCTTAGTTAATACATAAATATATTTGGTACAAACACTGTAATTATTTGTAATATCAGTAGATTTTTTTTCTTTTTAGAAATAAATTTAGTAGCGCCAGTTTTTAAAAAATATTGGATGGGCTTAAAAATTTTTGGATAAAATAACGCATACATATTTTTCCTTAGTGTGTATATGTATAGAGAGAGAGGGGATGAGCGAATAAGATTTTAATTCGAAATTTAAGAATGTTTTTTCTTTATAAAATTTTAATAAATATAATTTAATTATAATTTTATAAATAATTTTATTACATCATGTTCTTATAAAATCTTCCCTATTAATACATTAATATTCATTTTAAATAACAGAATAGCTGTCTCTTGAAAATACAATAAATTATATGTCAAGAAAAGCATACGTTTTAGTCAGCTAAGTTCTACCAATTTAAGACATCCACTGAAAGGGTTTTCAATGCTCCTGTAAGTCTATTTGATACCCTTGTTATTTTCCAAATTAAACTATTTTCAAAACATTAAAAAAAACTAAATTTCATTTACAATGATTAAATAAATAAAATAAATAAATTACGGATTAAAAGAATTGAAATTGCATGAGTGAAAAGATCAAATTATTGGGTGGGCTCGCGCCTTTTGGTGTCAATGAATAAAGTTGTACTTATTTCAGGAAAAAAAGGGGAGGGTAATCATATTATTGAAAATCGCATATTAAAATGCACTCAGAATGATATATAATAATGAAATAAATAAAATCTGTAATTTTGTCCTAGCATCTGAACTGCAACTTTCATTAAAGACATCCTTCACTATGTGCAGATTTTTGGTGTTTGTTGATTTTAGTGTTGCGAATTTGAGGGAGTCTGTTGTATGTTTATTAAAATATCATTGGAAATACATGCAATCAGTGAGTTTCAATTGGTGCAGAATACTGTGGTACTTTAAAACATCGTCGGAGCATAAAGGGTTAATTACAAATTTAAATTTTAATGATAACAGCATTGTTTTGAATGGGGAAAGAACTATACTATTCTGACGCAGAAAACTCTTTTGGAATTTTAAAAGAATTTTCAGCGTCGGGATTTTTTTGAAGGCACCTGATATTTTTTAATTTAGGGATTTAGTGTAACCTTAGCTAGGTATTATAAAAATATCCCAGCACGTGGATAGTGCGTAGTGGTATTTAGAATTTTTTTTTTTTTTTTTTTTTTTTTTTTTTTTTTTTTTTTAAATATTGTTTCAATATTATGTTTTGAAATTTTTGGCAAAATTTTAAAACAAAAAACAAAAAAAAAAAAAAAAAAAAAAAAAAAAAAAAATACACACACACACAAAGAGATTCAGAGAAAAATAATAAGGAATATCGTTTTAAGAGAAATAAAGATTAAAATTAGTCGGATATGGCAATTCCAAAATTTTTTTCTATCTCGTATACGTTAATAATTCCAGAAAAAATAAACATAGCAGGGTCAACGGTTAGGAAATTCGCACCAAAACCTAATCTGCAAAAACTTATTTCAAGTTCTAACCGAATCTGAAATTTGATGAAAATCCGATCTTATTTGAGGTAGAATCATCGCAGAAATCGTTAAAAAACTGAATAGAAGTACCACCTATTGAGCGATTTACTCCAAAAACTAAAGAATACTAATTTATAAATGGGACTAACTAAATTTGAAGTTTGATGAAAATTCGTGCATTAGTTCCTGAGGTAGAACTATTGCGATAATCATAAATAATGCGCCATTTGTTGTTTGATTTACACCAAAACATAATCATAACCGTATTAAGGACTAACGGAACCCGAAATTTTATAAAAATCCGTCTATTAATTTTTGAGATATAGCTGTTTTGTAAATCTTGAAAAAGGCTGTATAGCATCGCCACCTGTTGGGCGATATACACCCAAAATTAATGAAATCGAGATTTTATTAAGGTCTAACTAAATCTAAAGTTTTGTGAAATTCCGTGCATTAACTCTTAGAATAGAGCGCCGTAAAATTTTATATAACATACAGTAACCTTGTATACAGACAGACAGACTCACAAACAGACATTTTGTAAAAATATGTTTTTTGGAATCTCTAACCCCTAAAATGTGTAAAAATGTGTAAATCTGTCGAAAACCGGAACTCGAAAATTTTAAGAATCTAATACTTTATTCTTGTAAGGATAGAAGAAAGTAAAAGTAATGTTAAAAATAAGTACCCATATATCAAAGCAACAGTTTAATTAGAAATACTACTAAATGTTGTTCACGTTTTAGGCTAGAAAAAATCCCTAAGCAAAGCATTCGAATGCCTCAACTAAAACTCATTTTTTAAAAATATATTCCGCATGCTTTTGAAACATCGGACTACTACTAACTAAAAACCAAAATAAATTATCGCGTCAACATTGAGTAAGCGAAAATCTGAGATACACGATTTTAGCAACTGATTTAAGAAGGAAATTATGCTTTGGGGAGTTACCAAATAGGGGATTACAGGATAGTAAATTGCTTGAATTTTCATTTTTTTGCAACCAACAGAACTTTTACGTTTTTATTTTCCACGTAAAATCACTCAAGTATGGAACAAGGTCGTAAACTTCAGTTTAGTTTGGAAACGTGGCGTATAATTCTTGCTTTAAAAGCTGATATACATACGTTTTTCCACATTTATGTTTTTACCCAGTACGAAAATGTGCGAAATACGTTCGAAATTTTTGAATCAATATAATTAAAGAAAAAGAGGGAAAATTTATCTCCACTTATAAAAGCGAACTGTGCTTTATTTAATACATTTTTGTTGCTGTTGTTTCTTATGGAATTTTCTTTATTAAATGCGATCTTAATCTTTACTTTTATTAAACGAAAATCTATAGATATATATCAATCTATTAATTCTAAAAATAAAACAGCGACATTGATTCAAGTCTGTCAAGTTTTTGAAACAAACTTTTAGGTCTTTACTATATTTTGATAGCAATATTCTCTTCCTTATGAAACTGAAAATCTAAACTGTAGTAAAAAAGTATTATTATTTAATAAATTGTAGCAAATTGCAGTTAAAAATTATTTAGTAAACCTACTCTTTTTTCATATAATATTCATTATTTTTTAATTCTGATTACAGGATATTATCTAAAATGTTGTTTGTCATATTTTCGGAAAATAACATTATTTTATATTAGGAACTCTGCGAATTATAAGGAAAAAATTTGGGACTGTTTTTATAAAAACCTTAATTTTTCTTCGAGTATTCATGCTATCTACATAAAAATGAATACAGTTCATTACATTAAGCCACTTAATCATAATCTACATTTTAAACGCTTTTGCTAGATTAGTTTTGACAGCGTTATCCAAAAGATATTTGTTCTTTTACAATTTGTTGACAGTTCCCTGTAAAGTTTCGGGGGGAAAAAATCTTCAAGTAAATGTATGACTTGTACTATTATGTTTATGCAGAGTATCAGGATAATTCCTCGTGTATTTTTCTAGATAATTAACAAAATGTCTAAAATCGCAAGCGGCCGGCAACTTTATGCTATATAGTGTATGTATAGCATTATTTGAAATATAATTTTACAAAATTCAATTCAATAATTTATTTTACGGTATTATAGTTCAATATGAAGTTGTTATAATGAAATCTTTGCTATTAGCTATTACTCATTATTTTGCATTTGCTGATCGCATTTAAAATTATGTATCTGTCTTATACAATAAAAATTTATCTTATAGCAGGCTTCAGTTTTGCGATAAAAATTATAATGTAAATATTCATTACATCGAAAATAATTTATTTATAAAATGGGTTACTTTTAATAAAAAAAATATTTATACTGAAAATATGTGCATTAATTATTAAATAAACATTTTCTTTCACTTGCCTAGTTTTTTATTTCTATAAATGTATCAAATATTTCCACATATATATCGAATCGTGTTCTAAAAACAATAACGATTACGCTTGTATAACTGTAAAACAAGCATAAAATTATTGATGACATTTAAAAAAAACGAAAAAGAAATTGAAGCTTTCCTAATAAAGTAGCTATGAAGAATTAATTGCTGGAAAATATTTAATCTTTTGTTTGCTTTTATTTCACGCCAAAGTAATTACACATGCTGATTTCCTCATAATTTCCTTAGGTTTTATTTATTTATTTATTTATTTTTGTTTATTAAGAAATTAGACGTGTTACTGATAAGGAAAGTTACTGATAAGGAAGTTGTATAAATTTACATTAATCCAATTTGGAAATTGTAACAAGTGACCTAAACATTAGCCTAGCCTCATAATATTCACAATATTTGGTTAAGAGGAATTAAGAAGGCTTTGGGATTGAAATTTTGTATAAGGGGCCTGTCGGACGTTCCTCTCAGTCCACACAACTTTGAAGAATGTCCGTGGTAGATATAGCTGCCACCACCGATATTACTAGGTGATATCGGTCACCCACTGTGAGGTTTATGTAAATGAAGACTTACGCTTTCAAGTAACTGAATTATCAGTTTATTAAGAATATATGTACACACTAAATACGCTATTTACAAATATATACAACTACAACTCGGATATAGGTGATCCGGTTCAACATTAAATTAGATACCGTAAAGATTGGTTGTGTACTATTCCAATTACACTTTCCACCTCACACTCAACACACGTTAAATTCACTTTTTTGGAGCTCAACCTTGAGTCTCCCAACACAAGTATACTGGGCCTGCACTTCTTAGCCCAGAGCACTAAACACCAGGACTTCTGTGTCCTTTGCGCACCAGAAAACGCACACTTTACGCTCTTCCACACAGAGCAACCTCTAGGTACGAAACCTAGGTACCGAATCTATCATCTGAGGCAAACTTGCCCTCTCCAAATCACTGCTTTCCCCCACATAAACCCCTTTGGAGCCTCCTCATTGGACACTCCATTCTTTTCTTGCTTAGTGGCATGCTACTAATCTGCTCACCATCCGCATACTTCACTGACAGGCGGACATGCCTCTCAGCTATCTCTTTTCTCTAACACCCCACCTGTAAAGGATTAGCTGGCAATTCCCCTTTCCACGAAGAATGAATGTCACCTTGGAAATTCTGTACACAACCATACAATATGAGATATTCAAATAGAGAAAGAGTAGACATTACATTCTTTAGCACAGGTGCTATCAGATCCTGACACCCCCCCCCCCACCTTAGCGGAAAATATGCCTTTTAGGGGCTAATTTTCCCCAAACATATAGTAATATCGCAGAAGAGTTCAATAGTCTCTTTACAGATTTCTTCATTATGCTTATTACATAGGTATTTCCAGGTGTCTGAACACTATCTACTGACATCTCTACTGAACCTTTACTAATATTATTATTACATAAACAATATACATGTTAATACAATATTATAAACAAAAAAAATCAAAAAATATTTACACACACACAGAAAAAAAAATTAAATGTGTGACGACATCCCTTTAAGGTTGTCCACTATTGGGTCGTTGACGCCGATGGGCTAACAACTGGATGTTCTTCCCAGCTCTTTCTATGTAGTCTGGAAATTGCGTCAACATTTAAATGTTGAGCTCCTGGACGATGAGAAATACTCAGGTTTTAGCATTGCAAGGCAAGAACCCATCTAGTGAGTTTGGGGGACCTTGGGGTTGTTTCAGTGAGAAATTTTAATGGATTATGATCCGTGATGATCTCAATTTGAGATCCATAGGTCCATTTTTCAAACTTTCGCAACCCAAAGAGCACACTCCAAGCCTCTTTCTCTATACTCGGCCAAGCACGCTGAGCCCCTGACAATTTCTGACTGGCAAAAGCTATCGGTTTATACTGACCCTTCTCATCTCTTTGAGTAAGACAACATCCTACTGCCAGGTCGGAAGCATCTGCGTAGAGCTGATATTCCCGGCCTATAGGTGTAGCCAAACTCGTCACTTTACATAACTCATCCTTAAGAGTATTAAATGCTTTTTCTGCCCTCTCATCCCATGGTACAGTATTTTTAACCTTCCCTTTAGTCAATTCGGTTAAAGGTATAGCAATTTCGGCATAATTTGAAATATAAGATCGGTAAAATCCCATTAATCCCAAAACAGATCTAACTTCACACTCAGAAATGAATACTCAGATTTCACGAAATTTTCCTCGCTTTTGACGAAACCGTTTCTTGGGAAAGGCTCCGAACAAATATTTCGTCAAATTGATGAAATTATTTTCGTCACTCATTTGACGATACCAAATCGTCAAAAAATTTCGTCAAAAAAGGGCTAGTGCTGCCATCTATCGAATTTTTTAGAAGCTCTTGTATTAATTGACAGAAGCAAAAAAGACATGTCATAGGTGAGGTTCGAACTCACATCGCTCAGTGTGGCAGTCCAACGCTTTACCCTCACACCACATGTTACTCAGACAGATAGGATTATAAAGACATATAGTGGATTATAGCGTGTGTTTAAATTTTTATAACGTGATAGTAACTTTATCGATTCTGTTATAAATCTTGCAAGTTTTAAATAATAAGACGAATTTATTATTATGATTTTCTAATGGTTAATGAATAATTATAATACGGCTTAATTAAATAACATCTAATGAAAATTTATTTGCTTAAGGAATTAAAATATGGACTGGTTAATTTGTTGCTCAGAAATAACGAGTTATGAAGTGCTTTTTGGGAGAGATTTTTCTACTTTAAGTAGGTGGATAAGATTTTAACAATTTACTGTTTATAGAAGGGAGAGAGAAAAATTATATATTTTTTTTATTTGAGTGAAAAAAAGAATACATTGGATATAAAATAGATCTTGCAATTTTGAAATTTTATTGATCAAATTTACTTTTTGAACGGTTTTGTAGATCGAAGTATTTTTTTTTTTTTTTCCGAATTAAATCATAACGAAATACAACTTACAAATAAATAAATAAAAATAGTAATAAACATCCCTAAAAACTTTAACAACAAAAAAAATAATAATAATACAGGAAGAATAATTGCTTATATTTCATTTTTTTTCTGAAAAACGCTAAAAGTACTGTTTTAAACAAGAAATATATCCTTGCTAAAATTGCAAGATTTGAGGAGGTATAATAGTGGATTCTTCTATAAACAGCTACCGCGACAGTTTCCTTAAATTCATCAAATCTGGCCATGAATAAGGAAGCATTTTCGTCAAATATTTGAGAGTTCACATTTCGTTAAAAGTCACGTGATTTTGATACGAAATGATCGTCAAAAACAACGAAATAAGGCTCAAGGATTTCTGAATCGTCAAAAATGAGAGTTTTATTTCTGAGAGTGTTCCTTTTTAGTTTTTGGTCTCTTTAGATCCCTTATTGCTCCTATTTTTTCCTCATCAGGTGCATGCGTTCCACCCCCAATTATATGACCTAAAAACTTAGTTAATTTCTCTCCAAATTTACATTTGTCTAGCCTAATCGTAAAATTTCTGCTTTTAAGTTCTTCAATGACAGCCCTAACATGTTCACAATTCTCTTCCCAGATGTCGGAGAAAATGATGATATCATCAATATATGCTTCCGCATTTTCCGATGACCTTGAAGGACCTCATTCATATCTTTCTGAAACGTGGCAGCCGCCCCTGATAATCCAAAAGGCATTGTACGCCACTGATAAGTTCCATTATGCGTTGTAAAAGCTGTCAAATGTTTACACTCCTCCGCCATTTTAATCTGCCAATAACCTCTCAATAAATCAATCGACGATAAATACTTAGCCGCCCCTGCGGTATACATGATTTCTTGAGAATCTTTCATCGGAAAGGTTGGCACCTGAGTTACCGAATTTAATGCTCTATAGTCTATACAAAGCCTAACAGTTGCGTCTTTTTTCGCCACACAAACAATTGGATGACTAATTTCAGCATTTGACACTTCCATTAGATTTAATTCTAATAACTCCTGAATCTGCCTATCTACTTCCTCTTTATAAGCTACCGGTGTGATGTAGAATCACATATAGTTTTCTTAAATTTTACATTTTTCTAAATTACAGTTAAAACTAATTTTTAATTAAATAGCTATTTTATCTTTGTGTCTTATTTCAATCCCACAATAACTTTCCGTTAAAAAGTAAAGAAAGAAAACATGTAACATCTGCTGTATCAGTAAAACGATTCTCAGATAAAGAGTTCCTTTAGATGAATTTTCGGCTTCGCTAAAATAATAAAAGAAAGAATAAAGATCGAATGTGTTTGCGGTCAGTAAAATTTCATTTTCTCTCTGCGTAATGTTGAGCCTAACTTCTTTATTACATAAAAACTTTTCATGTACATGCTCTGTATTTTGTCTATTGATAACATTCTCCCAAAACAGACATATAACGTACGATGTTGGCGCGAATTCTTTTTGGCGTATTTTTTTAGGACTGCCCATTTCTGGTTGCCCTGCATTAAATTCAAAATCATCTTAATTGTTTAAAGCGTAACAGAAAATTTCATGGTTATGATATCATTCACTTTTCATATGCTCCTTTCGCCAATTCTAAGATGCCAATGTGTGAATTCTGAATGAGAAAATTCAATTGCCTCTCTCTCCCTTCACGGACTCAGACATGTAAAGAAGATATCTTAAAAAATGCTTACAGGCACCATCCCTAATTATTTCAGTAAGAAATGATTTAATTTTTATAACTCTACTTTAAATAAACAAAGTTCTCAAAAGGCATTTATTTTATTGATCACAGCCTACAACTCTAACGAATGCATTTTTTTTAAAAGAACCTGGTCACAATACTTTAAAATACAGATCTATACTACAGAAACTATGGTGCCTACACCAAGCATTCGCAACGTTTTCAAACATCGAGGGATGGTGCCTGCTGTTATTTGCCTGCTGTTATTTGCCTTCTTTTATTAGCCAGCTTTTATTTGTCTGCCAATTTATTTTCTGGCCTAGTTCATTAGAAATTATCTGAACTATATCGGGACTATTATTTGGACTACTTATAAGTGTGAAATTGGATTATTAATGCCTGTCTTCAAATAGTTTCGAATGACTGTCTCCTCGTCAGATAAGTCCCACTTATGTTTGTGAACCATGGATTATTAAATAAGTGCCCCCCTTGTTCACAGAATGTTGTTTGAAATGCGTATGTTCCTGTGAATTATGTCTGCTGGATTTTTCTTGATAGACCTCATGGAGTTGGATTATAGTGCCGATTTATCTTTTATTTGAGCGATTGATTCTTCTGATCGGGACCTTTCGAGATGCTCGGTGTTAACGCGGCCGCTCGTTAAATTTTCTCCTGTCGATGTAGGCCTAAGAATCTACGACTGGCGATTTGTGACTCTTATTTCACCTCCGTTAAACGTCTACTGACATAATGTTTTTATTTCATCTTAGCGGTGTACTTTAATGACGATTCCATATGCTCTCGACTAAAGTATCACAGAATTTCGTGTTTGACGTTTAAATTCTTCGTCATTCGTCGATAATATGATCTTCACATTGGATTTATTCTTTAAATTTTTGGATGCTGACACTGATGTTTTTCACAAAAATAATTACATGCTCTATACTATTAAAAAAACCCCTTAAAACTACAGCATTGATCAATTTTGTGTCTGTAATTTTGTGCGCTATTGAACGTTTATTTTTACGATAATACTGTTACAAGTTTATTTGTAGTAGTTGAAAGTAAAAAAAAAAAAAAAAAAAAAAAAAAAAAAAAAATGAGTGAAGAAGACATTCATTGATAAATATTTACAGCATAAATTTCGCAGATGAGAAAGTGTATGCTTTTATATTTAATAGGTTAAATTTCAATTTTTATTTTAATTATATGATATTTTTATTTAAAAAAAAAATTATGTTGAGTAATTTTCAACCATTTTTAGTTTATTATGTATTAGTTTTTCTGTGCTCTAATTGAATTTCTTTAAATACGAACAGTTATAAATGATTTTAGATTATCTTGAAACATTTCACAGCTTTACAAGTGCTATTTAAAAACTATGATACAAACGATAGCATGATAAAATTATATTTTTCAAATATCTAAGTACTTATTGCTGTGCACTTTTTACTGAAAGTCGTTTGAGAAATATCAAGACAGTTTATTACTTTTTAAAGAAAGTATTTTTATAATTTCCATTATTAATTAATGACTATAGATTTTGTTTATTTTTTTAATACAGTTATTTTTGAAGTGTTATAAATTGACGTATATTCCTTTTTCTTTTTCATAAATTTTATATTATATTTCCATGTAGATGAAAAAGTTCTAGGTAAGTTAATGGTGCATCTCTTTTTCCTATAAAAAATAAGGCATGATGTTGTCGGGTTGCAACCATTATTTTTTTAATATGAGGTTTATATAAAAGAAACAATACAGAGAAAGATGCATGTGAATACTGGTTATACAATAAGGATGTATGCACCTTCATATATTATTGACAGTGGGCTCATTTTCAGATAAATAAAATTTTATCGTTTGAATCACATGCCATGTGCACATGACATAAATAATAATAATGATGCATGCATAATCGAATTATAAATTCATGTATCAAAAAATATATTATTACATTTTATCCTACTTTTCTTTCCTGATTTTTTTCACTTTAAAGGTAAGTTGTGCTTTATATTGTTTGTACAGTAATTTTATTGGGAGATTGTTTTATTTGTGCAAAGACTAGCCATGTTCTTATTTGCATAATTAAACCTATCTAACATCTTAATATTCTTAAAGTGTATGCATTGTTTATATCTGTTCGAGTAGAATTATTTTTACACTCTAGTCTGCAAAAAAAAAAAAAAAAAAAAAAAAAAATTATAAGATGAATAAGATACAGTATGATACTGAATAAGATACAGTATGAATCATTATTTTCGTCAATTATATTAGCTAATAAAAACTTCAATTTTAGGAGTGTTCAATTAAAAAAAAAAAAAAAAAAAAAAAAAAAAAAGTTTGATAAATTCCTTAATATTTATTATGATATTTCTTATGCATTTCATATAGGATATAAACAGTGCATTAAAACAAAATATCGTCTTAACTAAAGTGACTAATTTCCCCCCTTCTAATTTATTTTAAGACTTTTTATACATATATTTCCAGTGTTTGTTTTTCCTATTTGCACCCCACTTGCAAAAATATTTCGTTAGAGAGGGTCCAGTTTTCTAATATTTAAATAAATATTGAGATTTTTTTTCATGCTTTTTCACTTTTATAAATGTAAAACACAATTTTGATTAGTTTATGGATAGACATTTATTTTAAATTTTTAGCATCTATTTAAAAATATTCTCACATATAGCTGCTTTTATTATATTGCATTGTAGATAGGTTCATTTTTTAATAATCAGATACTGTGCTCGTTTGTTTATTTTCGTATTTTTATAATTTAGGATATAAATTGTTTATAATGACTAAAAAAAGGTCACGTAAATTGACACAAGATCCATCTGTTGTGTTTAACTTTAAGTTTAGACCTGATGCAAAACAGGTAATGTCTTTTAAAACTAATATGGATTCTGAAACAATTGGTTTAGATTCTAATTCTTTTGAGATTTCATGTTTGAGTAGTTTAAAGGATTCTATTAACAGATATTCTAGATCTGTTGTTTCGGATGTTCAGAAATTAATTGATCCTATTTTAAATGAGAATAATCCAGAACTCATGGCAAAATTTAATTCCTATCAAAAAGAAATTGAATTAAAATTTAATATTTTAAGTGATTTGGTGTGTAATGTTCAATCTGAGTGGACTGTTTTTCAAAAAAATAATGACCAGTTACATAGGTTAAATGAGATGTTGTTCGAAAAAGTAAGAACACTGAACTCGTCCAAACAGTCTATGCATAATGAGATAGCTATTCAATGCGACATTGATGAATCTAAATTGGATGAACCCCTTAATGTTATTAAAGATAAGGAATGTAATTCTAGTGGAAAGATTTGGCCAAATTTCTAGATAAGGTTGAATCTGAAATACACATAAATTCTGGTACAAATAACTCTGAATAATCAAAAGACAAAAATACTGATCTTATTTCAATACCGGATTACATCCTAAATTTATGTGTGCACAAAAATCAAGTTAGAGATTTATCTGACTGCACAAAAATAATTCTGTTAGGTCTTGATGACAATATAGGTATACCAGATATTATGATATCTATAAATGAAAAGATTGGCAGTACCATTCCTTCCATTAACTTTGAAAGAAAGCATAAATTAAGACAGGGATTAAAATATAACTGGACCATTAGTGTTACATCTTGGATATCTGATCTCTTAATTCAACATGGAAAATTAAATATTAATTCTGTTGACTACACTGTCAGGCCATTTATTAACATAAAACGTTGCTTTCATTGCCAACAAATAGGCCACCTGGCAAAATTTTGTGCATATGATTTGGCATGTGCTAATTGTGGTGAATCACACACTTCAGATAATTGTAAAAATGCTTCAAGATGCATTAACTGCATCGCACATAACCGTGCTTACAACAAGTTTTTCAAATCACCCTGCTTTTTCCACTTGCTGTAATACATTTAAATTTTATTTCAAGCAAAAACAAGCTTTTAATCACTCTAAAATATAACGTAAATATTCAACACTTCTTCAGGTATGCTATTTCATGTATATTTAGTTATTTACATATTTTGTTGGTTACCTTCAGGTGATACTTGGATTTCTCCGCTCTTTTACACAGTATTTTTTTTTACATTGTTAACCTTTTTATTCATAACACAAACATAAAGCATTAATAATTATATTTTTTTCATACACTATTCTTTCGTAGATATATATTTTTTCATATGGTGTACACATTTTAATACATTGTTATTTAAAGATTACTTTCAATCATTTCATGATTTACATTTTTCGGGCATTGTTCATATCTCTGATTCTCTTTCATTCAACTGTTTCGTGAGCTCAGGAATAGATGAATGATTCAAAATTTCACATTTTTGATTTATTGATAGTTTTCTTCTGGTGGTTAAGCCCTAATTATCAGTAAGACTTCTGCGGTGAATCTTAAATGTTTGTTTACACAATTTATTTTTCTTTATTTGTATCTTTCGTGATAGATAAAAAAATTGCACATCTATTTTGTCTTAACTCGATTTAGCTACTCTATTTCTTAGTAGGTCTGTCTAATTATCAATTGCACTTTTCTTTACACACAGTGTTAGTGCGAATGTTCACTGGTGTATCAATATTACAGTGATGAAATTTTTACAAAGTTCTTTTTCTTTTGATATACTTGTGGATATTTGCATATATTCGCAAGTATATAATATAACACAAGTATATAATATTTGCATATATTCACAAGTGGATATTTGCATATATTCACATTTCACATACATATACATTTACATATGCAATTGTTTAATTATCGGTCCTCTGTGAAGTTTTTTTTAGAACATATTGATTATTATCTTTAATACATAAGTCATTTCTGTACATTTTTTTTGTTTTGGTTATGGATGATTTAATCCAGTAATTTTTACCTTCCCATTTGCACTATTCCATGTTTTCCCGTTTACACACGTGAATTTCATTACTCTTTAGGCGTAATTTAGATAGATATAGACACTTTTTTTTGCATAACATTTGTTCGTAATTAAATATCATTTATATTCGCTTCTCCACATTTCTTTATTTTCATTTGGGTATACATGATATACAGTAGTACTTTACACTATATTTACGACCATTAAAAATTAGTTTTCAGTCAATGAATACTTACACATGTAGCGGAGCTTACTCCTTTTTTATTAAAAATTCTAGCAAGATGCAAAATTTTATATATAGACTAAAATTCACACACTTATTCACTTTAAATTCAATACTCATCCTTTTATAATTTGTACACAGTACTTCCACATAAAAAAATACACTTTAGTCATTTTGTAAATAACGATGAGTGGTATACGACAGTCAAGGTGGTATTTAAAATTGCATACCTGTCAATGTTTTCACACTTCTGGTTCAAAGGATATGAAGTGAAGATAAATTGTAATTTTTTATAAGCAAAGAGGCTGTCATACGTTTGCTTTACTTGTTAATACATGTCTTTTATTGGTCTTTATACCAGTTGTATCTTAAATTGAAATTACTTTATAGGTCTCCATATTACATTTCCACACATCTTTCCCACAGTTCTAAACTTTTTTACACTTTTGCATGAAAGTTCAGTGTCTCCCACTTACCAGTAATTATTTTTGAATAAAAGTATTTTAGGGAAGATACCGAATACTTTACGCGGTTTTCTTTTCTCATGTTACACTAAAATACCGTTTTAGATGTCAATATAATGCAACATTGATTTTAAATTTCAGATTTAACTTAATAAAAAAATTCATCAGTTTAGGTATTAAAAAAAAGGACATAAAAATTAGAAGATAGACATTTAGGAACATTGTTATCAGATGGAAGTAAATGGTCAACGACAGTGTTTCAAAATTTTTTTCCATATGTTGCTTGTCTAGCATTTCTTGAACTCTCATCTAAAATATAAGTTTGTAGTAAAATTTATCTTGTAAACTTTAAAAAAAAATGGTGGAAATTTCAAAATTTCCTATTATTCATTATTATGAACATTTTTAATCCTTCTATTTAGATTATGTTTTTGTTTATTTGTGTATTATGTTTTGTGTTTAATTGCATTATATTACTCCAGTATTTTGCTATTATTATTGTATTGATCAATACATATATTTAATGTTTCTTATTACAAACATTTTGGAATTTATTGCCAATTGGTAAGTGACCTGTAGACTTATACCTGATATTTTGTTTTATTTGTATGTGCACATTTTTTATACAGGTCCTTGTCTAAATAAGACAAATTGAAAAGTGATCACAAATTTTATTAATGAAGCTGCAGCTGTTTCTATGTAGAAACAATATATGATGTCATTTGTATGACAAAATTTATGGTACCAATATATTTATATCATGATATATATATACTTTTATTTGGGATGGTTGCCTACTTAGAGAGAAGTTCAATTACTGTTTACTTTATTTAGTAAATGTTTAGTTTGTTTTCATGAACATTTTACACATTGTTACTTGTAAGAGCATATGAAAATTGATTTCTCTTCCTGCATGTACCTTTATAGATTTTTTTTTCGCCTGTGAAAGGGGTGATATATGTGATGTAGAATCACATATAGTTTTCTTAAATTTTACATTTTTCTAAATTACAGTTAAAACTAATTTTTAATTAAATAGCTATTTTATCTTTGTGTCTTATTTCAATCCCACAATAACTTTCCGTTAAAAAGTAAAGAAAGAAAACATGTAACATCTGCTGTATCAGTAAAACGATTCTCAGATAAAGAGTTCCTTTAGATGAATTTTCGGCTTCGCTAAAATAATAAAAGAAAGAATAAAGATCGAATGTGTTTGCGGTCAGTAAAATTTCATTTTCTCTCTGCGTAATGTTGAGCCTAACTTCTTTATTACATAAAAACTTTTCATGTACATGCTCTGTATTTTGTCTATTGATAACATTCTCCCAAAACAGACATATAACGTACGATGTTGGCGCGAATTCTTGTTGGCGTATTTTTTTAGGACTGCCCATTTCTGGTTGCCCTGCATTAAATTCAAAATCATCTTAAATGTTTAAAGCGTAACAGAAAATTTCATGGTTATGATATCATTCACTTTTCATATGCTCCTTTCGCCAATTCTAAGATGCCAATGTGTGAATTCTGAATGAGAAAATTCAATTGCCTCTCTCTCCCTTCACGGACTCAGACATGTAAAGAAGATATCTTAAAAAATGCTTACAGGCACCATCCCTAATTATTTCAGTAAGAAATGATTTAATTTTTATAACTCTACTTTAAATAAACAAAGTTCTCAAAAGGCATTTATTTTATTGATCACAGCCTACAACTCTAGCGAATGCATTTTTTTTAAAAGAACCTGGTCACAATACTTTAAAATACAGATCTATACTACAACCGGTACACTATATATCTTTGGCTTTTTCCTTTCTACCCCCGGTTTAAGATCAATACGATGCTCCCCTACATCAGCTGGTCATACAGGACCCATAAACACCTCTTTATTTTCCCTCAAAATAGACTTTATATCTTTGACTTGACTATTAGATAACCCTTTTATTTCGAACCTCTCTATATCTCGTTCTACTTCCTGATCCCGGTTCAAAATAGGAATTTCCCCAACTTCTCCAAATTCCTCATCACCCTCAAAAACAATATTAACTATATTACATTTAGCAATAAATTCTCGTATTTTGTTTTGGTGCACATGCTTCCTACTCCCGTCGGCTAACTCAACTATAAATGAATGCTGATTTCGTTTTTCGACTATGGTTGCCGGCCCTTGCCACCTAGAATATAACTTATTAGTCGAATCGGGGATTAACAATATTACCTTATCGCCTACTTCAAACGTTTTTTCCTTAGACCTTAAATTATAATGGTAAGCCATTCGTTGTACCTCAGACGATAATTTTGCCTCATTTGCGGCTCTTTCTAAACGTCCCCTAAGTTTATTCAAATATTCATGAATCGGCGTAGTATCTAACTGCGCCCCCTTATTTTCTCCCGCCCAGGATGACTTGAGAATCGATAAAGGACCCTCCGGCGCTCTACCATATAATAATTGGAAAAGTGCGATTCCCGTCGTAGAATTTGGGACTTCCCTATACGCCCATAATACAAATGGTATTTGTTCATGCCACTTTTTTCCTTCTTCTCTAATAGTATGATGTAACATACGTTTAAGGGTCTGATTAAATCGTTCCACGAGCCCGTTAGACTGTGGATACTGTGGGGTCGAAAATCTTGGACTAGCACCTAACCTTTCCTCAAATTCTTTTGTTAAGTCGGCAGTGAAATTGGTTCCATTATCGCAGGCAATTATATTTGGAATTCCTGTCCTCATAAATATTTGAAGTAACGCATCACACGCGGTTTTAGCATTTAAACTTTTTAGAGGGATCGCATCCGCCCACCTGGTATGTTGATCAATTAAAGTTAATATATACTGATGCCCTTGGGAACTTTTAGGATCAATAGGCCCAATTAAATCAACATTATCCACCTGAAATGGGAGTTCCGGCCGCGACACTGGGGAAATAGGAGCTCTATCATTTACTTTAACCCCTCTAGTCAATTGGCACTCTAAACATGACTCACAAAATTGTTTAGTTTCTTTCGCCATCCCCTCTCAATAAAATGAATACCTGATTCTCTGTAAAGTTTTCTTGGCTGCATGATGCCCTCCAAATACCGAACTATGTGCTAATTTTAGGATTTCATCTCGCCTTATTTTGGGTACTACTAATTGCGCTATAGTCTCGCCTAAAAATTTCTCTTTATGATACAATAAACCATTTACAACATAATAATCCCCCTTATCCATTTTAGCTAATTCCCAAGCTTTCTCTAATTCCTTACATTCTAATTGGGATTTCTTAAACATATCTGAATTGCTAACAATAGCTTTATTATTTTTCTCCACTTCCGTTTTTTCCGTATTCTGAGTTTGTACATTTTCTGATTTCGCTTCAATTGCGTACACATTACAATTATCGTTACTCATATCTTCCTTTTCACTCGCATTATCAATAATAATTTCTGAACTTTCTAATTCTTGGGCCTCTAGCAATGGCTCCTCGCGGTTGACACCTGACAGCTCATTAATCACCTCGAGATGTAAAATTACTTGCTCATTAATATTATCAGTCACTGCGCAAAGTACTTCCTGATGAATTATATTAGTTTGTCCGAATTGCGGAATAGCTAACGGTAGTTTAACCAACGGCGATTTGACTGCTTCACCGAATAACCCTTGTAAATAAATACTACCCGCTCCTTTCAATTTCTCTTCCGGTACCAAATCTTTATGAACAACACTAATTTCACATCCAGAATCAACCACTCCCTTTGCTTTTTGCCCATTTACACTAACTTCAATTTTCTCGAGTTTATTTAATTTCTCACCAATAACGTTAGTTCTCTGTTCGGCCTTTGCCGATATTCTCGCCACAATAGCTCCATTAGGTAACTCTTTGTTTTCTTTTACCACAATCTTATGCACACCCGCTTTCGGATCTCGCCCTTTATTACCATTATTTCCCTCATTACCCACTTTATTACAAAAACGTTGGTAATGACCTCTCAAACCACATTTAAAGCATTTAGGAGCTGAAGCATCACTAGGCTTCTTAAAATCTATTTTCCTATCCGAAAAAGAACTAGTCTCATTACTCCCGTTTTGCCTCCAATTATTACTAACATTCTTATCCTCCCTGGGTCTCATTTTTTCATTGTTTACGTGCCTATCTTTACCTTTAAAACTTTTATACGTAACGGCGTAAGTCTTATGTTTAGCGTAAAATAATTGTCACATTCTTTAGCAATTTTAGAAGTTTCTAACCATTTACCTTGATGAGTTAACCCAATATATGACGCGGTATCCTCATCTAACGTACTTACTAATTTATCCGTAACTATTAACTGGTTGACCTTTTCATAAGAGTCAGCACCTCTAATCTTACAATAATTTTCCCATGTCGCTATTAAACGCGATACAAATAATACATGAGTTTAATTCCGGTTTCTCTTAGCCTTCTTAAAATTTTCCAAACATGCCTTCGGTGTCGGCTCATGTTCCCTTAGAACTAACTCCTTTAACTCCTCATAATTCTCCATTTGTTCCGTAGTGGTATAAATTAACAAATTATCCGCCTTATCTCCTAACATATTTAGTAGAATTTCGACCTGCTGGTTTTCCGGTACATTTTTAGTTTTGAATGCCCTTTCTAAACTGTTGAAAAATAAATTCCATCCCTCAGTCCCTTCTGGTACTTTGATAGATAGAGTTTTAACACTTTTGATCAATTTTTCTATATTACTTTCATTATTAGATTCCCTAGAGACATTAGAGAATTATTTGCCGATCCTTGAACCCTTAATCTCTCCATTTCTAATTCATGTTCCATCCTTAATTTTTCAACCCTTTCTTCTCTTTCTAATTTTTCCTGCTCTAATTTTTCCTGTTTTTCTTCACGCTCTAATTTTTCCTGTTCTAATCGTTCTGCAACAATAGCGTCAGATAATTCCTTAATAACCCCCTCGTCGTACTCATCACTGTCCATTATCTTTTTCTTAAGCTGAATTCTGGTATCATCTTCCGCGAATTCAACACCCAACTCTTCGGCTATCCCCTGAAGATCAACCTTTTTTAGTTTCAATAAGAAAGCCAAACCTTCACCGATTGTTATTACCACCCCACAAGAATAGTTAAACCTACCAAATTAATATTTCCTAAACTTTTAACTTAGTACAGATACATCTCCACTTATTTTACTAATTAATACCCTTCAGGTAATCGATGCATTTAATTTCTAATTAACTTACTAAATACTCTAATTTTCCTCAACCATTGATATCACACAATATACTTCCAATAAAACAAAAGGGTAAAACAATAATTCGATTTAACTACTATGCAATATAGATTCCAATATATACACTTAGATAACAACATACAATTTATATAATAATACTGATACGTTGAAATTGAATAGAAGTATTGGTGTCAATCAATAAAATCCACATAAAGAAAAATTGTAAAACATGCCTATATAAATTTCTACCATTATCCTCACTAAAATATTTCCGAACTTAATACTGGTTCTTGCACTTAAAACAAATATACTGAAAATCTTTACTTTTATTTTTCCTCACTATGGCTCTCTTTTGAGCCTTTTTTTTTTCTACTATGGCTCTCTTTTGGGCCTTTTTTTTTCCACTATGGTTCTCTTTTGGGCCTTTTTTTTTTTCCTCACTACTATTGGCCAATTAAAATTCTAAGCAAATGTTATTATACACTCCTCAAACTTAAAAATGTTGCTTCCTTTAAACATTACTTTAACAATAATTTAACTTTAAGTAAATTTAATTATTCCTTTCAACTACTATTACCATAATTAGCAAAAAAAAAAAAAAAATTATAGACCATCAATACTAGCTCAAGTTATTATGACCTTTCCTTAAATATGGTTATGGACACTTCATAGGTAGGAAGTATTGATAAAACACATAAATAGTATAGACAATTTACTTAAATTACTATTAATTATACAACAACAAATTTTGGTTCAAGATGTCAGTAGAAAGATGTGATCAAAACACCTTACCTTATACTTTCTTTGCTGGGGTACTTTTCTAATCACAGGTAGTTTCACGATGTAGCGGTAATATGGCACAACAGTTCAGTTTAGTTCTTTCTAATAAAGATACGCACAACACTTTAGTCCACACTAGACGATATGGCACGATACTTTAGGACACCTTCGACGATACGGCACGACACTTTAGCATACAGTCGACGACCCGGCAAGATACTTTAGGACACATTCGACGATACGGCACGACACTTTAGCATACAGTCGACGACCCGGCACGATACTTTAGCACAGCGGTTCCCAAACTTTTGGGCCCACGGAGCCCTTTTTGGGAAGAGTTTCGAAGGCGGAGCCCCTGAAACTAACAATATTCTGTTATTTACAAATTAATGTTTTTTATGCGTATTCAGCAGAGAAAAATCTGCAGGAATAAAATCTGAGCCAGTAATTTCCAACATTGGAACAAAGTTCTCAGTTTGACACTTTGATGATATGGTAATTGTGAATTCATAAGATAAATTTTAAAAAACAAATTTTTTATTATGTAACTCTATATCAGTTCTATTTAATATTACTATTATTGGATACAATAAAATAAAAATGAGGATTAAAACCTTCCTTTTTTGTATTAACCTACTCAATCCTGATGTTGCCTCGAGGAGACACTAAATAATAGCGTGGACGAGACACTAAATAACAGTCTTTAAATTAATTTAAATACTTCTAGAAGTGTTAAAATTACTTCGAAGCGTTTCTATTAAATAGGTGCATTAATTAGCATATTTTCACAATTATCACTCAAAATTAAAAATTCTGAAGAGAATTTGTTGGAAATATAGCACAAAAAGTTCTGTTAAAAATTTCATACCTATATCTTGTAAGGAACTTTAAATATGTCCTTTTAAAGTAAAAAAATAGCGAAAAAATTCATTCTGAGATAAATGAAATTAAAGTTATCGGCAAAAGGCAGCTGATGCATCGCTTCTCAAGGCAAAATGTTCTATATTTCTGGATCTAACGAGGATAAAAACATGCGGTTTGCGGTATTTAACGGTAAAAACTCAGGTTTTTTTTAAGCCAATAATTTTTTTTAAAAACCCAATTTTTGGAGAATTTTTAGCCCCGGACCTCCTTAACGGGATAATGACATCCATTTTTAAAATAAAAAATATTTTTTTTAGGATTTCCAGTATGAACTCGGAATTAAAGATAAAAATGCTAGGCATGTTTGGATTATGCAATGCATTACATTGGGACTTACGTAAAACAATTATTATTTATGGCGAAAACCACACACACACAGAAGAAAAAGGTTAGTTGTACAGTTTTCGTTTGTAGAGAAATACTTCTGTATAATTCCGAGGCTACTTGAGAATAAAAATAAAAGAAACTGGGTACTTCTAGTCACCTATGAGTAACTATGTAACACGTTTTCGCTAGTCTCGCCCACCCGTAACAGAATCATGCGGTTATGGAATATTTTTTTCGTTCTTCTTTAAGTTTCTAGTACTCCTAAAAATGCGATGAAAATCAATCGCCTCTCAGCTTCTTTTTTTGAAAAATACATTTAGAAACAGGTCATCGTTTTAGTGTTTAAGTGGGCGGGGCAAAATCTATAAGCTGTATTGTTAGGGCAGCAATGTCCATTTTTTTTGGGGGGGGGGATATTTTATTTAAAGTATTAGGCTATCAATAATAGTTTTGAACGAAACTTCTTTCGTCATTGTTTTTGCCACAAAACAGGTATTCAGTTAATAGCAACACATGTTAAACGAACTGTAACTAGTACTAGTAGAAAAACTTAACTAACAAAATACGATATATGGGTGGGATTAAATTTTTATCAGAGTGGGTACTCATTGAAAAAAGGTCTAAAAAATGGATGGAGCTTAGCAAAATTTTAAAGTCTGTGATGATAAATGTAATGAACCAAAAAATACGTTTTAAATTGCTACATATTTATTTCTGATGGAAAAATGTGGCAGAGACCAATTTAAATTTTTTTTTAAAGATTAATAAAGGGATACAAGATGCTAATAAAATGCGTTTTCAGCAATATACATTGCTTACAAAATTAAGTACAATTATGTAAAACAGAACAGAAAATTAAAATAACTAAGAAATTACAAAAATTAAATAAACAGATTAAAGCAATTGAAGTTACGAAAAGAAAAAAAACTATATACACAATACATATAAATATTAAATTAATCTAATGAGGGGATTATTAAATGATACAAGGAATTACAAAAAGGGGCGTTATAATCGACAAAAATTGTTGTACAATGAAAAACAAAACAAAAAAAATTAAATATACAAATGACAGAAACAGATTAAATAATAAAAATTTATGTATTTAAAATATATATATATATGTACACAAATGCAATATGAACCTAGTGAGGGGCTGTAAGGGATTGGGGGGTTTAAGCATAGCTGCCAATTCTTCCGATTTTTTGGCCCGGAAAAATTTAATAGAAATTTTTGATTTATTTAATCGGCAGATTATGGCGATTTGAAATGGTAAAATTTTCTATGAAAATTTTCCGGGCCCAAAAAGCGGAAGATGTTAGCAGCTATGGTTTTAAGGCTTCCCATAACTTTGCACATTAGTTTGAAAAGTCACCCTTTAAGTGGTCTTCATTTTATAAAGTTTATTATTTTTATGACATCATTCAGAACTGTCAAAAGTTAAAGAGGCATTTTTTAGACTAGCGCGCGCCTGTGAAGAACATAAGGGTTACTGTTACATTTCTTTGATTTATCTTTAATTTTAGCAATAGGTCTAACATTGCGACCTACCATTGCTTTTCACTATCAGTGCATATATCTTCGCAGTTCTCCCATGGTATTTCATGTGTTTTAATTCTTAAAACACGATGCAGAAACATAAAATAAAGCAATCCAAACCAAAAATATTATATAGAAAATAAATATATGTATAATGCAAAAGTGGGTTTTGAAGTGCAGTCTTTTCAAACCAGCTATACGTATATTTATTTTTGGCGCGCGCACACACGCACAAAAAAATCCTATATAATTTTGAAAATCTTTCATTTGCAATATGCTAATTTCTTTTATTTTTTGTTTATTTTCCGGGAAGGTCGCGGAGCCCTGGAAAGTTCAGGCGGAGCCCCAAGGGCTCCGCGGAGCACACTTTGGGAACCTCTGCTTTAGCACATACTCGACGATACGGCACGGCACTTTACACACCTTCGACGATACGGCACGACCACACGAGAATTCCACTGGATACTCCGGCATTAACAGACTGCAACACGGCTCGCTGGTCACTGGTTTCAGGCGATTCTATCCCGACGCTGCCACCAATTTGTCGGACGTTCCTCTCAGTCCACACAACTTTGAAGAATGTCCGTGGTAGATATAGCTGCCACCACCGATATTACTAGGTGATATCGGTCACCCACTGTGAGGTTTATGTAAATGAAGACTTACGCTTTCAAGTAACTGAATTATCAGTTTATTAAGAATATATGTACACACTAAATACGCTATTTACAAATATATACAACTACAACTCGGATATAGGTGATCCGGTTCAACATTAAATTAGATACCGTAAAGATTGGTTGTGTACTATTCCAATTACACTTTCCACCTCACACTCAACACACGTTAAATTCACTTTTTTGGAGCTCAACCTTGAGTCTCCCAACACAAGTATACTGGGCCTGCACTTCTTAGCCCAGAGCACTAAACACCAGGACTTCTGTGTCCTTTGCGCACCAGAAAACGCACACTTTACGCTCTTCCACACAGAGCAACCTCTAGGTACGAAACCTAGGTACCGAATCTATCATCTGAGGCAAACTTGCCCTCTCCAAATCACTGCTTTCCCCCACATAAACCCCTTTGGAGCCTCCTCATTGGACACTCCATTCTTTTCTTGCTTAGTGGCATGCTACTAATCTGCTCACCATCCGCATACTTCACTGACAGGCGGACATGCCTCTCAGCTATCTCTTTTCTCTAACACCCCACCTGTAAAGGATTAGCTGGCAATTCCCCTTTCCACGAAGAATGAATGCCAGCTTGGAAATTCTGTACACAACCATACAATATGAGATATTCAAATAGAGAAAGAGTAGACATTACATTCTTTAGCACAGGTGCTATCAGATCCTGACAGGGCCATCCATAAATGATGTCACGTTTGGACGGGGGGGGGGGTCGTGATATTGTGACAGTTTATGACAAGGAGGTATGAGGGGTAAGAAGTGTGACATCATACATTTCAGTTAAAATAAAAAAGCATCAAAAGTTAGCAGATTAAATTATGAAATTTGTATTCATAAAGTAAGGATAAAATTTAAATATATATATATATATATATTACCGTATTTTCGGGTGTATAGCCCGCACTCCTAAATCAAGCAGTGCAGTAAAAAAAGTTCATGTATAAGCCGCGGAGATGCATCGGTGTATAGTCCTCAGGCTATACACCATTTATGAACGTATATTTCGATCAGGGTTCGAAGTTAGAAGCCATTAAAGTATATATACGCGCGTATAAGTCGAGAAATTTTAGACAAAAAAAAGAATTTCAAAGTGGAGGGGGGTCGACTTATACGCGAGACCTTAAAAAAAATCTATGAATAAAATATCGGAAAATAGTTTACTAGCGAATCGGTGCTGCAGCGCCCCTTTGTGTTTGTAGAGTACAAAATCCAAAATCTGGAACCTTTCCTACCTTGACAGCTTTTAGTTTAAGATCATTTTTAGTTTATTTAAAAATAATAATAATCTATCCTGCCCTGTTGCAAAGAACAAAAAAAAAAGTGTGTGATCTACGTCATTTCGAAACGATTCAGAGGAGTCGGTCTTTTTCGGAACGATTCCGAAAAATCCTTCCTTTTCAGAGTCGTTTCATTACGGAACGAGTCATAGGAATTGCTCCTTTTCAGAACGAGCCCGAGGAATCGAACCTTTTCGGAGTTGTTTCATTTCGGAACGAGTCCAAGGATTTTGCCCTTTTCGGAGTTTCAGACCGATTCCGTGATTTCGTTCCTTTTCTGATTCGTTCCTCTAGTTCCACTGCCGGAATCGCTCCTTTTGAATCGTTCCTCAACAAATGACACATCTCTACTAAAAAACTGATTTCAATTAATATTAAAACGACTTATTCAGCAAAAAGTAAGTTTAAAATAAGTAACATGTTATACTATTGTTTTTACCCTCTCAAATCAAGAGCAAACTGAGTTCAAGCGTCATTATTTCTCGCTGCCGGTTAGTGCAGCACTTGGCGATAGTTGCGGCAGTTCTTCCAAACCCAGAAATAAAATAACTGTATTTAAATAATAATAATAAATAAAAAGCTTTTACAAGCATGAGAGAACTCTCTATATTTCGCGGCGTAGCGAAAAAAAATTACAAATTTCGATGTTTTTTTCAAATTTTTTGAAGTTTAAAAATTGTAGAAAAAATATCACGATTTCCAATTTAAAAAAAAAAAAAATCTTTATATAACCCGCACCGTGTATAAGCCGCAGTTGCGTTTTCGAAGGTTTTTTTCCTTGTATAAGCCGCGGGCTATACACCCGAAAATACGGTAAATTACATTTTATTTTCCAAAATACTATTGTTTTCAATTTTTTTTCACATTAATATTTTATTATTATTGCATTTTAATTATGTTTTTGTTGTAAGCCTTAATCTTATATTATACAAAATAAGTACACGAATCCTTTTTATTGTTATGCTCACAAATGTCATTAAAACACATAGTTAAAGTTTAAAAATAAAATTTTAAATATGATCTATAACATAGTGCTTTGTCGCTGAACTATAAGTATATGTTTACGTAATATAGCATAACATGTGACAAGATGGGGGGGGGGGGGGTGATATTGTCTTGGGTATTATCAAGAACTTTCATTAATAACAACGCGATACTTCAAGCATGCCATTTTGAAACATGAAAAGTGTTAAGCATGCAGATCATTTATCACTTCGGTAGATTGTTTTGTGTATTTATGCCTGCATGTTTATTATTATTATTATTATTATTATTATTATTATTATTATTATCATTAAATAAAACCTGTTAAGATGAAATCGAATAGGATCAGAAATTTTTTTGTTTAAACACGTTTTTATTATAGCAAGTTTTCCCACGAGGAAGTTGATTTAGGTGAGATTTACATTCAAAATGATTTTTATAATTAAAAAGAAAGAGAGGGGTGGGAAGCGGGCAGAGAAAAGAAAAAACTGAAAGTTCTATAAGTATTAAACTCTTTCTGGAATGTTCTATTATAAAATGAGTAGAGCTACCAAATTCCTTTTTCACGAGAAAAATGTTTTTGAATGTAGTGGGGCCCGCTCATGGACCTGACAGTAGTAGGAGGAAAAGTAGGATTCCCTTAGACAGGTGCCCCTTTTATAGATTTTAGTTTATTAATATTATCACTCAATAGTTGAAAGTTTAACACATTAACACTTATTTAAATATGATTATTTATTTATTTTACTGCTCTCTATTATAAAAAGAATTTGAAATAAAAATGCTAATTTTACTCCTTGATTTTATTTATGCAGAACGTCTTTTAGTTACTTAATACTTGCATATTTACAGTTTAGAATTTATATTTACTACTCGTGGTATTTAAAAAAAATATTTCGTATACAGTAAGTACTGGCTATATGGTTGTGATGTAGAATCACATATAGTTTTCTTAAATTTTACATTTTTCTAAATTACAGTTAAAGCTAATCTTTAATTAAATATCTAGTTTATCTTAATGTTTTATTTCGATCCCACAATAACTTTCCGTTCAAAAGAAAAGAAAGAAAAACATCTAGCATCTGCTTTATTACTGATAAACGGCTGTCAGATAAAGAGAATTCATTAAGATGCGTATTTCACCCTTGCTGGAAACAAATAAAAAAAAGAACAAAGATATGCTTTGCTTGCGGTCAGTAAAATCGCTTTTCTCTCTGCTTAATTGTGATTCTAACTTATTCGTTAGGTAATAATCTTTCCTGGTGCATGCCACATTATTGTGTCTTTCATAAATTCTCCCAAAACAGAGTCCTAACGTACGAATTGGCGCGAATTCTTTTTGGCGTATTTTTTTAGGACTGCCCATTTCTGGTTGCCCTGTATTAAATTCAAAATCATCTTAATTGTTTAAAGCGTAACAGAAAATTTCATGGTTATGATATCATTCACTTTTCATATGCTCCTTTTCGCCAATTCTGGATGCCAATGTGTGAATTCTGAATGAGAAAATTCAATTGCCTCTCTCTCGCTTCATGCACTCAGTCATGTAACAAAGGTCTCTTGAAAAATGGTTACAGGCACCATCCCTAATTATTTCAGTAAGAAATGATTTAATTTTTATAACTCTACCTTAAATAAACAAAGTTCTCAAAAGGCATTTATTTTATTGATCACAGCCTACAACTCTAGCGAATGCATTTTTTTTAAAAGAACCTGGTCGCAATACTTTAAAATACAGATCTCCACTACAATGGTCGCCCGCTTATAAGGTCACCTCGCTTAAATGGTCAGTTTTCTTAAGTCCCGTCTAATTTAATAGGGAATATGTGTTAAAGCGCACCGCTTATATAGTCATTTTATTTTCCTGAGTATCGGTTATATGGCCGCTTTTTTTTCAATCTTTTCAATGCTGTTTTCGGCAATTTTTTTTTTAAATTAGCTTTTGTAACATTTTTTTCAGGTGGAAAGAAACATAGCAAACGGGCTAAAAGAAAATAGTTGCTCAGACGCCGTGTATTGATGCCTTTATTTCCCTCCCCTTCCCTCAGCCTGTTTTCTCTTTTACGTTAATCACCATCGGTTGTACCCCCTCCCCCCCCCTCAATTCTCTTCCATATAAAAGTCATCAGATCAATATCTGTTTATTGGTTAGAGTCTTCTCTTTGTTTGTAAAGTGTACTGAAATTAAGATGTAATAAAAAAAGGAAAATTTTTGTTTCATTTGGATCAAACGCATCAAATAAGAACACTCGTTTTTTATTATGACTTCGAAAAGAAATAATTTATCATTTGCTAAGAAAGTGAGCTGATCGAAAAGTTTAAAATTTCTAATCTTTCAAAAACTGCATTTTCCAAAGTAAATTCGATACCCCGGACGACATTAAACAACATTTTAGTAGCTAAATTTTTACTCCTCAAATGTTCGTATCTGCGATGAAGAAAGAAACGTCAGCGCTTGTCGCATTATAAAAATGTGGATAAAGCTTTTTTGTCATGGATTAAATATGCACAATCGCAAAATGCTCCTATATCCTGGAATGTTTTGAAAGAAAAATCCTTGGAATTTGCTAAGGAATTTGGCAAGTCCAGTTTCGTTGATAGTAATGGTTGGCTGCAAAGATTTAATTCAAGGCATAACCTATGCTTTAAAAAATTGTGTGGAGAAGTTTATGATTTTGATAGGAGTTCTTTAAACGAATGGAAGGAAAGATGCAATATTGCGGGACATTCTCGAAAGATATGAACCTGCCAACATCTTCAACGCGGACTTTTTTATCGAATCTTGCCAGACAGAACTCTTTGCTTTAAAGGTGAAAAATGTGTAGGAGGAAAGAAAAGTAAAGAACGATTAACAGTTTTGTTAGCTACAAATATTTATGGATCGGAGAAATTTGTCCCTGTGGTAATTGGAAAATTTCTTAAGCCTCGGTGTATGAAAAATTGCAAATCTTTGTCTCTAGTCTACGATGCAAATTCAAAAGCATGGATGGTAGACGGCATGTGGGAAAAAACACTTAGGAGGTGGGATCGAATTTTTTCAAAACAGAACAGGAAAGTTGCATTAATTGCTCACAATTGTTGTGCTCACTCCACTATTGATGACTTGAAATAAATTGAACTTGTTTTCTTGCCTCCTAATAGCATGTGTGTATCGCAGCCTTTAGATCAAGGTAACATCCAGAATTTTAAGATTATTTATAGAAAGCTTCTTCTGCGAGATATAATTTCTGCTATTGATCGAAAAGAACAATTCCAAGTGTCCATATTAAATGCAATTTTTTATATTGACCAAGTTTGGAATATGGTTTAACAAAAAACTATTGAAAATTGCTTCCGACATGCTGGATTTCACAGTTCAATAAAGTCTGAAGAATTATCGGAAGACGCGGAAGAGTACTCTCCTTAACTGAACTGGCAGAAAAACTGCGGAATCGAGGTTATTCAATTCCTGCAGAAAATTTGTATGCAAAGATTGATGAAGACCTCGCTACTAACAGTGAAGCTTCAGTACAAGATATTGTTTCTAATGTGTTAAATTTGAATGCCAAAGGAAGTGATGATGAGGATGATAGTGGATGTGAAAAGAAATCAGTATCAACATCAGACGCACTTAAAACCATCGATCATCTCAGATTTTTTTAATTCCGAAGCAGCAGATTAACATTTAAAAGCTATTAGAGATTCAGAAAGAGTTCTATTAACAACTAAGTAAAGCAAGTAATCTTGCATAACTAAATATTTTAAATGAGTGCAGTGAATATGGGTGCAATGTACGCATGTACGACTGCTGTATTTCGATTGATAAGGTAAGCTAATAAATTTCTTAAATATTGCATAATTGTTACTGTATGTTTTACTCACTAATTAATTTTTAAAATGTTCTTAAAAGTTTAATTATTTGTTTATTATAAGCACTATATTCTGATAAATGAATATAATCCTGCCATATTTCAGGGCTTGTATGCTTCAAAAACTTTTAAGCACCTCTTACCAGAATTTTCGTAAAGTAATATTTGGTATATTTAATGAAAAAAAATTATTTCTCTCTTAGGATATATTGAGCAGTACTCTATGAAATTTCTGGTATTAAAATACTTAAAATCTCTCGAATTCCCTGATGCGTACGAAGCCTGTAATTAAATAGTGTAATAATTGTTGTATTGTTCCACATATAATGGTCACCCCGCTTATATGGTCTAATTTTTCTGGACCGCTGAGGTGACCATATAACCGATACTGACTGTATTACAAAATCAATGAGTGCCATGAAATCTGACCGGAACTAATTCTTTCTAGATCTAGATGCTGGAGTTTATCCAAAATGTAAAATAGAAATTCTTCAGAAATTTTATACACGATTTTATATTTATAAAATAATTTCATTTCACGGAAAGCGGGTGGGGGGGGGGGGGGGGGTATGAAGAAGAATTGGTAATGGGCAGGAATTTTTACGATTCAATGATTATATTGTATTTGCATAAATCGGGAAAAACAGTGTGAATGAAGACTGTTTTTTTTTTTATAGTAACAATGTAACTGTTTCAGTTTTGTTGTTCATTCGTGAAGAATTTTTATCAAGTATGTATTTTTTTTTTTTTTTTTTTTTTTTTTTTTCACTTTTAAACATACATTTTTTGAACTTTTGTTTTTGGAGGAATTTTCGAACTGTCTTCTTCTACTTTATTTATATCTTTTCTTTTTTTTTAATAAAAAGAGTTTTTTATTTCAACATTTTATTATCAACATCTACGTTTCTTTTATTCTTTAAATTTCTTTCTTCATTTTCAATAAATGTCTGTTAAATGCAAGATGAGTAAATTTGTAGCCAGCAACCAGTCAAGTATTGAAGTTTAGTATAATAAATAAATAAATAATATGCATGTTATCCAAGTTATTTTTTAACGGTTTCAAGATCTCTATCATTTAATAACCTTTGATATTTAATGATATCTCGGCCGTTAAAATTTAAGAAATACAATTAAAAAGTTATTATTATATTGACTTTTTAGTTCAATTACAAAGCCTTAAATTTGTTATTCAATATTTATAATATTTACCAACAGTAATTTAATTTGATTAATTTTAGATATAATTTAAACACAATTTTCTCTTGAAAATCTAGTAGTAAATAAACGTTTTATCATCAAAAATTTCACAAAGAAATTTTGAGTTATTTTGCATGATGTAGAATTTTAATAGGCAGGTATTTTTTTAAATCAAAATATTCAACTTATGTTTACTTTTTCCTATGTTTATTAGCAAGCCATCGGAATTTCTTTTATTTCATATACTCTTAACTCTATAATTTTTTTTAAAAGTGGCGTGTCTTAAATAATGATCCTTATTCATATCAGTTTGTGTACTCTGAAAAGTGTGCCTTCAATTGAATTTTTACAAAATCCATTGATATCTATGTCGCTACTAGATTTTGAATAGATCAGTTTTGTCTGAAACCAGAACAATAAAAAGCCAGCAAAGCCAGAGGGAGGTGGAATTGCGTGAGAAATGTTTCTACCATTTTAATTAAAAAATAAAACAAATAGAAATAGAAATAGAGCACAAGGACTCCTGACTATTAAGATACTCTGTGTTTAAAAATTGTAAATTGAAAATAATTAAAATTTCACAAAATTAAAAAAGTTATTACAGGAACAATGATGCATGCTAAGTTAAAATTTCTTCCTATATATTTATTAAGTGTTTGTGTATCTTAACAAACAGCATAACAATAGGTAAAAAATGTCACGTGTTTTTTTTTTTTTTTTTTTTTTTTTTTTTTTTTTTTTTTTGCTTAATATTTTAAGTACATTTATTGTTTATTTTATAATTTGACAATTTTGCATGCTTGCAATATTTTTTTAACCTTTAACCCTTTATGCTCTGACGGTACTTTAAAATATAATTAGAATAACGTGTTATAAAATTCGCTTACAGTTTAGAATGAGTTACAGATACTTCGCTTTATCTTGTTTCAAAAGCATTATTGGTTGCGCAAACCAAAAATATTTTGAAAACGATGATTTATTTTTCTTTTGAAACTTTTCAGTTTTCTTGATGTCGAAAGATTGAGAGCGAAAAGCTCCAGTTCTATTGTAAAACACTATATTTGTACATTTCCTGATTCTACAAAATATTTTAAATAAGAAATCTGGCTGGAGTTATAAATATTGCACAAAATCTCTATAAATTCCAATTTAATTAATTACTTTTAATTGGCAAAATCCTTCTAAAATTTATCAAATGATTGTATAAATTTTCTAATGTAATTTCAAAAATTCACGAAAGGTGCTTTAGAAAATGAAATTTTCATGAATTCATAATTTGGGACAAAATGAATTTATTAATAGAAATTCTACAGTATTAAAAGATTATGAGAACTAGAAAATTAAGAAAATGATAGGTGAGAAAGTGCCAGCCTATCCTACCGCTATCTGATTCCTATGTGGTTTTTTGAGGGTTCTCGCTGCCGCTTGCCATTGCGCCAAATCGCGACAAAATGCTTCATTTGGCGAGTAAACAAACAATCAGTTTCGCCAAATTGCGACTGCTCAATCTCTTTCTGTGTTATGTGTGTTCTAATACAGTGTCATCAGCGTTACTGAACGATTGATGTCGCTTTACATGTTAACTCTTACTGTGTCATTTAAACTGCTCTATTTATAAAGATACTGCTTCAACACCGATTAAATTTAGCAACAGCCAAAGACACAGAAAGGATTATACGATATATATTTATCTTCTGTCAGTTAATCTCTATCTATGTGCCGTAATAAAAACACAAACAAAATTATACGCATCCAGCGCCAAGTAGAGAAAATTTTTGTTGGAATGTGTCTTTGAAACTAACCGTTTACTATACTATTTATTAGTTTTATGGAAAGTGTGATTGGCCGGTCAAATTTTTTCAATTCATTAAGAGTCGAAATCTCATAGTAATTTTTAATATGTATTTTTACAACAGTAAGTCAGGGGTAGCTGTTTCTAATTTTTATTTAGACTCTTTTAAGAATGTCTCAAACATTTACACATTTAAAAGACATTTAGAATATACTCATTTTAAAAGGTTTATACAGCGGGTAGTCGAATTTTTATTTCATAAACATTAATTTTCTAAACAATAATTTTCTAAAATATTAAGTTATTTTAGAACATAAAAAAAAAACTGTTACAATAAGGGACTAAAGATAAATTTTTCGATTTCTACGCCAAATCTACTTTGCTACATTTCTTTCGTTTGGCTAATGTTTTTCATTTCCTATTCATCAAATCGCTAATGCTGGTCAATAAGCAACGAAAAGCCTGATTTTGAGTAAACAAAAATTAATTTTCACGAGAGTTACTCTGGTTTAAACTAGATAAAATTATACTTTTAAAGATTTATACTTTTGATGCAGCGAATTCATACAGGCCAAGTCATTCCACAAAAAAAGAATAGCGAAACCTTGAAAAGAATCGAAAATGACTATCTTAAAGCACCTACATTTTTGTTGCGTAAACATCCACAATTACCTTGAATATTATAATAATTTAACAATTAGAAAATTATAAAGTTTATATTTCATATTTGTGATTCTATGAAAGAGTTACTCATTACTAATTAAAAATTTCTAGAAAATTCACCACGTTTTAAGTTGCAAACGCTTTCACAAGTTAAAAAATATTTTTTTTAATAAGTAAATAAAAACACAATGACGAAAGTTAAAAAAAAGGGTAAAATTTATTTAGATTTTATTATTATTATATTTATTATTGTAGGAATTCAAATGCTATGAAACTGATGTGTTATGAATTGCTATAAACAGTTTATTTAATATTTAAACCCCGAAAACTTAAAAAAAGAAAGGGAGGGGGGTTGGGTAGTGAAAATTTAAATGCAGTCGAAATCTTCTGCAAGGCCGTCCATTCAAAATCAAACACGAAATCTGCTTAATTGTAGCCTTTCAGAACCAAAACAGGGCACATCGGTAAAAGTGCCCATAGGACAGAAATGTTTGTGTACAAAAATTTTCTCACTGCAAAAAACAAAAAAGGCTCTTTAGTGTGGTTAAAAACTTTTGGATTCCATATTTTCAAAAATTAATTTTAAAAATCACAAATATTTTAATCTTTATGTTGACGTTTTGATCTATAACAACCACTACGATCCAGGCCACCCTACATCTCAGCACAACAACGGGTGCTGTTTAGAATTGGATATATAGTATAAAATCAATATAATGTAATTATTATTAAAAAATAAAATTATTAATCTAATAATATTATGAAATATAATTATAAAATAATGTTAAATAAAGTTATTATATTAATTTTAAAAGTAATTTTATTTAAAATTTATAATGATTTATATCATTAAAATATATTTAATTTCTTAAAAAATATCAATGGTGTTATCTCTCTTTAAAAGGAATTAATTTAAAACCGTAAAATATGCACCAAAATTAAAAATTTTCAATATAACTAAGATACAAGATCACAAAAATGTGCATATCTATCAAGAAATATTTCTTTTAAATGTTTTAATCTATGCTAATATTGTAAAAAAAAAAAAAAAAAAAAAAAAAAAAAAAAAAAAAAAAAAAGACTTTTGAGCGTTTGTTTATAAAGGGTAGTCTCTGCAATTACCGATCCTATTTTTAAAATAATAGTGGCAAAATGCTAATCAAAATCTCTGCTGCATCATAGATGATATTTTATACCGGTACAACAAATTCCAAACGAATGCATCAGAAAAAAAACTTTTAAATCGCCATCTCTGTGATATTCCTGTGACTAAAAATTTGAAATTTCTTGTGAAGGTATATTTTAAAATGTAAATATTTGCTATGAAAGGTTTCTAAAAATATATATAAATTAAAAAAGGTGAAATGAGTAAAAAATTATACAATTGATTCAAATTACGATTTCTTTGGTACCATTAAAACTAGAAACTTGAAATTTTGCATGGCAGTTGCTCTAAAGATGCAAAGAATCTTCCAGAACATTTTAATAAAAATTCAAAATTTTTAAAAAATGCGAAATTTTTTTTAAATTGCGAAAAAAAAATCTAAAATTGTGATTTATTTGATACAGTTAGTATAGAAGATTGTCGCTTGGTATGATGCACATTTAACCGCTTAACTGGTTTGCATGAAAGGCGTTCGGGCAAGACGAATTTGCTTATTTCATCATTTAAAGTTTTTTGACACCACTATTATTTTTAAGGAAATTTTCATACTATTGAAAGGCGGAAATGTTTAGACTAAGTTTTACGAATATTTTATTTAAATAATAGTGGTGTGAGTCCACTATTTTCAATTTATTGAACGGAAAAGAATTAACCAGTTAAGGGGTTAAGATCTAAATTCTCGCTAAAAACGGTTTCTGAAAAAGTTCGAATTCAAGTACAGTTAGTATAGAAGGTTGACGCTTAGTATGACGACTACATTTAAGATCTAAATTCTCGCTAAAAACGTTTCTAAAAAAGTTTGAATTTTAAAAAAATTAAAAGAGCGGAAAAATTGTAAATTACGATTTAGTTTGATTTGTTTGGATTAGAAACTTAAAGTTTATTGTAGTGTTTACTTTTAAGATACAAATGCATGGTATAAACAATTGATTAAAAATTCGAAATTTTAAAGTGCGAAATAAGCAGAGATTGTTCTAATTTACAATTTATTTATATTTGTTAGAGATAGAAACTTAAAATTTGACATGGCTGTTATTGTTAAGACATAAATGGTCGCAAAAATAGTTCTTACACATATGAAGTTTAAAAATGTGGAGAAGCAAAACACATTTTTAAACTGCAATTTTTGTTAAGCTATTGGACTAGAAGCTTGAAATTTGCCATTTAATTATTTATAAAATTTAAACTCGCTAAGAACGGTCTTTTTAAAAAAAATCGAAAAAAAAAAAAAAATGAGCGATGAACTTTTTAGAAAGCTCATAAACTGTGACAGAAATTTTTTAGCAATAGAAACTTGAAATTTGTCCAATCTACTACTTTACAGATGTAAAAGACACAGGATTTTTTAAATTTTCGAGTATGCAGCAGTAAAATACGTTCGAAAATTGCGATTTCTGTAATATATTTGTTACAGAAGCTTGAATTACTAACTATAAGCTTGGAATTTGGAACGGTGGTTACTTTTAAGTAAAATAAATGATAGCAAAGGACGGTTGCCGAAACTTCAAATTAAAAATAAAAACAGCGTAAAACCTTCAAACTATATTTAAATTAATCTTTATTTGGAATTAATTTTAATTCTTCTCATTAATTTAAGTGTCATGTTGGTCTAATGCAGTATAAGAATGAAATTTCGACAAACTATGACTTAATTAACAATTTTCGAACTATCCGTAGCAATATGATTTTCGCTAATAAAAATATGCACACAAATACCACTTGGTATATTTAAACAATTATACAGAAAACTCGTGGATAGCATAAGTAGTACATAGTAACATAGTAGTAGCATAAAAACATTTTTCATTGACTTCGTTGTGATTGCGTTTCAGGATTACTGCACATTATTTACTTTTGAGTCATTCATTTTACATCCAAAAATTTCACTGGAATCAAAGCAGATAAATTTAGACTTGTAATAAATTCTTTAAATTTTTTTCACAAAAATAGCTTGACTGACTTTCTATTTCTTCTTCTTTAGGAAGAGAAAGAAACCTTACATTAAAATACATACAGTATTGAAACATTTCTTTGGCTTCCCGTAGCCCAGAGTTTTGAGTGTTTTTCGTTGAATATAATCGAGTTGCAAGAGTTTATTCTGTAAATCTCAGATTCAAATATATCACTTTTATGGACTTAATCCTGTAGAGAAAATTAATTTCTTATGTATTTTTAAATCACTGATTACCTATTGCTTAGGGGTAATATCCTTTAAAATGAATTCATATTTCTATTGTCTGCGTCCTTTTAAATTAGACATTATAAATATATATATAGATTTATTAAAAAAGGTTTAAGTATTTTATAATCTCTACTTTTCTTCAATTCTTATTGCATAAAATTACGAATTTTTTTACAAAATGCAAACATAAATTCAAATTTATTGAATATGTTCTGATTTCAAGTAAAATTATCATCAAAGAACAAAATGTATGATAATAATATTTGACTTTTAAATGCGTTCGTAATTATGTAAATACACCTACAGTCGTCGTTCAGCCCTCCCGTCTGCCTGTCTGCTAAATATTTTCTTTGTCCTAGATCCAAAATAATAATTGAAATATGACCATAGCTACATTTAAAAACTCTTAAACTACACGCTCTATGACATCCTTCCACGGAAGATTTGAGATTTTAGATTTGGTAATGGATGCACCTTCACCTGGCATATAATAGATATTTTAATTTTTTTTAATTATTTGGAAAATAGTTTTTGTCCTTGGGAAATTGGGAAATCTGAAGTATATCTACATATTTTTATTGGTTGAATTCCGCTACTTATTTTTATTTTATTCGTTTTCTGATTAGTCCATGTTTAAAGTCCAAAAATGGAATACTTCTATTTTTTATTTTATTCGTTTTCCGATTGGTCCATGCTTAATGTCTGGAAATGGAATACATCTGTTGCCACGATGACAAAAAAGTATTAAAAACTACAAAAAAAAATAATAACTGAAAAACAAATTTAGATATAGCTATCAAACAAGCTGCATTTAAAAGTAATTTTTTTTTTCTTTATTTGACATTGTAAAAATTGAAAATGTGTGATGTTTAGAAATTTAGAAATTTACAGTACCGAAAATTGTTAAACTGAAATTTCATTTAATATTTGTTTATGATTGGTCCAGGAATATTAACATGACTCTAAATGTCCAGGCATATTAATATGACTCTGTTATTACGTAACCTAAGTTTTGATCATCATAAAAATTATGTGTTATTATTGTCTTTTTAAATAAAGAAATCATTTATAAGTTTAAAATTATAGTCTTTGAAAATATTATCTTCCTAATAGTCGTTGTAATGTGTTAAATTACATTTTTTTATTATTTTTTGTTTATATAACATTGTATTTATATAAATTTCATGTAAAAGAAAATATTACAGGGCAGGGAATGTAATCCAAAATGTTCGCATTTATGATTTCAAATCAGCAGTGGCTTCTACCCTAAAACTTCTCTGCAAGCTGCATTTCCAGTTCGCCCCTGCAAAGTGTATCGTCCACTTGAAGGTGATAGGAGTTGTCCTCATTAAGAGGCTATTTTATTCAAATTAAAAGACCCGTTAGCTAATACTAATCCTATGGAAGAAATTTACAAAGACATCTTGGTTGCATTTCGATATTTTTTTTCCACTCGTTTAATTTATTTATTTTACTAATTTTTTTTATGATTTTTTTTAATTGCAATCTTTTTCCTGACACTTAAAAAATAGATTCACTCTTAACAAACTGAAAAAAAAAATCGTAAAAAATACCTTTACTTTGAAAGATATTTCTATTAATAATCGGTTTATTGAATATCCCAGAATGGTCACTTAACTAGGAAGATCAACCTATTTTTGTCCATGAAATGTGTCATAGAAAATGTTTATGCCTCGGAACTTATCCGTCTTTGACATTTCTGTCGTCCTGCCTTATATATTTAGATATCTGATAAGACAGGAAAACGAAATATCTCCAAGAAGATTAATCATGTTTTCAAGAGTAAAATCCTTGCTCTTTACAAGTTCTATTTTTAAACTAGCTGATCCACCCAGCAATTTGTCCGGCTCGTGATTCAGCTTTAAATATACCTAAAATAAATGTTGAAGGATTTTATATTTATATGCGAGAATTTAAGAAAAAATGGCATGCAAGATGCACTCTTTTTCTTCTGCTTCTACAATAAACTCTCTGTAAGGCGGCCTCTGTGTTAAACGGAAATCTGTCTAATTCGGAAACATTTCCAACCCAATGCGAATATATATACATAGAGTAAAGCTTGTCTAAAACGGAATATTATTTACTAAGAAAAATTTTCTCAGTCCCGATTGATTCCGCCTTAGATAAAGTTTATTATATTTTTACTTCTTTTTCCTTCTTGCTTTCTTTATTTTTCCTTTCTTTATTTTTCCTTTTTTATCTACCTTAGAATGCATTAAAACTTAAAAGCATTTTCTTATTGCCCTTTTTTTTTTTTTTTTTTTTGAAATTTTATGAGTTATACCTATTATTTTTCCGAAACCCATGCAAAACTTTCGCACTGAAATACTAATATTTAGTAGTAAAACTGCTAAGATCGACAATAAAAGCCGCATATTTTCGCGATACAAGCAAGCGATAAGAAAATATTTTGAAAGGGTTAACATTAATATAGCCAAAGATGGCTTTTTAGGTGCGTTCGTAATTATGTAAATATGTAGCACCTATTGTTGTCGCTCAGTCCGTCCGTCCGCATATAATAACGCAAAAACTACCTAACCGAATCCTTTGAAATTTAAAATAAATAATTACAACTTAATTTTGTCGGGTCATTTCAAATTTTATGAAAATTGGATGGATAGATCAATTACAGGGACAATCAAAAGTATTCCGTTACATTACGGTCAATGGGGGAAAAAGTTTCAAATGCATTTTAATCGTTTGAAATTTAAAACATATAATTATTGCGTAATTTTATCGAGTAATTTCAAATTTTATGAAAGTCGGATGCATAGATCATTTACAGGGACAATCAAAAGGATTCCGTTACATTACGGTCAATGGGGAAAAAAATTTCAAATGCATTTTAATCGTTTGAAATTTAACACATATAATTATTACGTAATTTTGTCGAGTCATTTCAAATGTAATGAAAGCCGGATGCATAGATCATTTACAGGGACAATCAAAAGTATTCCATTACATTACGGTCAATGGGAAAAAAGTTTCAAATGCATTTTAATGATGTTACACTCATTCGAACATAATAGAATTGACATAAATCTATGAAATATATACTAAAATATGCATTCCGTACAATTTGTGATGCAAATAATTTTTATTATCAAATTACAGGGCCACACAAAAGTATTCCATTACATAATGCTATACGGGGAAACATTGTTTGGGGCGTGTTTTATTTATATTCAACTATTTCACATTTCGCTTTGCAAACCGGTTCCAAAAAAAAAAAGCATCCTCCTAAAAATATCTATACACAAAATCCAAAAAGTAAAAAACGACCTGCATACACATCGATCTCAGCTATCCAATGAAAAAAAAATCATTTAAAAGTATTAAAATGCAATCGAGATAGCTTTATAAATTTCTTCCACAGGATTAGCATTAGCGAACGGGTCTTTTCATTTGATTGAAGTAGTCCCTTAAGTATGTAATGACAGTGACCTCGTATACTCGTAACAGAAAGTTTAGCTGTCTTTAAATTTCCCTTTTGCTTTTTAGTTACTATCTCGGCAAAATATGAAAAAAAAAAAATGAAAAAATCTGAGCTTCAGGTGCATCTGAACCTGCCTTGGACAATTCTCATCCACATTGTCAGACTTTTTCATGCAGTAGATTTTGCTAGCCATCAAAGACTCGCGGACAAACTCTATTTTTTCATTAGTGTAAATTGCGTTAATTTTGTTTTCAATATTTTAGATCAAAAAGTGTTTGCATTATATTCTACCGTGGGCAATTCATAAATACTCAAAACTATATATATATATATATATATATGTACGTATGTATATATATATTTTTTTAAGTATTGGCGTAATATACGATTTTTATATAAATTTCAATGAGCTCTGTGCTTTTCCTTTCAAACTACTTTGAAAAATTAAATTGCACTTTATGATAGCTTATAGTTTAATAGCCGACACAAAAACCTATGTCATCGAGCACAAGAAAAAAAACTTTTATTTTATGGAAGAGCAGAAATAGGGGAATCTAATGATCTATATCTGCCGGAAGTGAAGTAAGAACATAAGTGAAAAACAAATACCACTACTGGTTGCTTCATAGGCTTATCATTGTGTTTATCCTACAATCAAAGGTTGGAAAACTGGGAGCAGGAAAACATGGGCAACCACTAGTGGTATTCATTTTTGGCTTATGCACCACTTCACTTCTAGCAGATATTGATCGTTGGATTTCCTTTTTTCTAATCTTCCATAAAATAAAATAAAATAAAATATTGTGCTCGATACCTTAGGTTTTTGTGCTGTCGGCTCTTGGACTATTACGTGAAGAACGATAAAATTAAAATTTTGACTTAAAAATTAAAGTAATTTTTTTCTATTGTTTACTTTCTTTTTATACGTTATTACAAATGCTGCAGCTGAAAATTAAAAGGAAAAAATATTTGAAAAAGAAAAGAAAAGAAAAGAAAAAAACAACTGCAAAAGAATAGAGTAATTAATTTTTACGGTTCTCTTTGATTTAAGATAACGGTGTTTACCTCATTTTAGTCAATAAATTATGAAAAAAACAGTCTTTTATGATAATTTCAGCTCATTTCCCTAAGAAAACGCATAAATGCATTTCAGAGACGGTTAAAGACTTATTCAAAGGAAGTTGTAAATTCTGTTCTGTCACTGTCAACCTATTCCTTGTAAATGATTTTTAAGATGCCATAACACAATCGGAACTTAAACTGTCCAGTGTCTTCAACTTATATTACGATATCATATAAAATATATATATATATATATATATACATATAAACCTATGTTTCATAAATTCATGCGCCCGTGGCATTTTATACAGGGACGTTGCCCTGACTTTTGAAATGTAATTAATCAAATTTTCTTTAATTTTTAATAATTTGAATAAAGAAATAAATAAATAAGGAAAACACTCTCTTCACTAGTGACCAAATATAATTAAACACAAGAAAAAAAAAATTCGTCGGGGTCGGAAGGTATTTGATGAAAAGAAGAATGAATAGTCTCAGTTATCGAACTTGAAAAATGTTAGTAGAAATTAATTTTAAAATTATAAGAAATTAATTTAAAAATTATAAGACCTCTTTACGTCATTTTATCAAGCTTAAAAATTACTTACAAGATATTACTCTTTGGATAGCAAGCAATCTATAATTAATTTACCAGACACAAAATCGGTTGCAAAGTTATAAATTATAAAGCATAAATTATAAACAACTCTTGGAACAGACACTTTTGTTGCCATATTTAAAGCCGTCTGGCAATAACTTTGCAACCGAATTTGTGTCTGGCAAATTAATTATAGGTTATCTGCTACCCAAAGTGTAATATCTTGTACTTTTTAAGCTTGATAAAATGGCGTAAAAAGGTCTTATAATTTTTGAATTATACACCACTCTTGGAACAGGCCCTTTACTTGCCATATTTAAAGCCGTCTGGCATTAACTTTGCAACCGAATTTTTCTCTGGAAAATTATTTATAGGTTGTCTGCTCTCCAAAGAGATCTTGTAATTTTTAAGCTTAATAAAATCACGTAAAGAGGTCTTATAATTTTTAAACTATAAACCACTTTTGGAAAAGGCATTTTCGTTGTCATATTTAAAGCCGTCTGGCAAAAACTTTGCAAACGAATTGTGTCTGGCAAATTAATTATAAGTTGTCTGTTATTCAAAGAGTAACATGTTATCTATAAATATTGATATGCCAGAGTCTTAGTGACCTTGGTACCGTCTAGTAATAATGGACCAATATCACAAATAATTAGTATAAACAAATGCTACAAACAAAAATCTGCTAAAATGGCGTAATTAAAGTTTTTGAATCCTGCATAATCCCTTCTCCCACAGATAAACACAACGTCTCCCGACTGCCAGACCGTCCGCAAACATACTACACCATAAATGGCAGAATTATAAAAAAACGAGCTTTGATAAAATGACGTAATTTTGAAGTTTTTTGACATGCATAACCCGTTCTCCCGCAGGTAAACACAACGTCTCCCGACAGGCAGACCGCTTGCAAACGTACTACACCATAAAAGGAAAAAACATATTAAAAAAATGAGCCTTGATAAAATGGCGTGGTTTTGAAGTTTTTTGACCTGCACAACCCCTTCTGCCACAGGTAAACGCAACGTCTCCCGACAGGCAGACCGTTTGCAAACGTATTCTACCATAAAAAGGAAAAACATATTAAAAAATGAGCCTTGATAAAATGACGTGATTTTGAAATTTTTTGAACTGCATAACCCCTTCTGCCACAGGCAAACGCAGCGTCTCCCGACTGCCAGACCGCTTGCAAACGTATTCTACCATAAAAGGGAAAAACATATTAAAAAACGAGCCTTGATAAAATGACGTGATTTTGAAGTTTTTTGAACTGCATAACCCCTTCTGCCATAAATAAACGCAATGTCTCCCGACTGCGAGACCGCTTGCAGACGTATTCTACCATAAAAGGAAAAAACATATTAAAAATGAGCCTTGATAAAATGACGTGATTTTGAAGTTTTTTGAACTGCATAACCCCTTCTGCCACAAATAAACGCAACGTCTCCCGATTGCCAGACCGCTTGCAGACGTATTCTACCATAAAAGGGAAAAACATATTAAAAAATGAGCTTTGATAAAATCAGGTGACGGAAACGTTGCTAGCTCTTAGACTAATAGAATATATCAAGTCTCTATCTCAATTTGTTCGGAAGCGTTTACAGACAGACGGACAGACGACAAATATTTTTTTTTTTCTAAAATATGTTTTTCGGAATCTCCAGTATCTGAAACATGTATATCCTTCTTCTTTTTCTTTTTTTTTTTTTTCGATTTTAAAACGATTGCAAGACCCACCCTGTACTACAGATGATGCGTAAGTAAAATAATGTACGTAATTTAATCAAATTGCATATTCATGCATTCACATAACTAGATCCTTAAAATCCTCCCTTATGATGGACATTTCTTGCGAAACAGAAGTTAGCTATAAAAAGATAGTTCATTGTGCGATTTAGCATTTATTTTTTGCAGATTCTCCAAATTAAAATTTCAGATTTTTTTTTTTTTTTAAATAATTATTTGCTTTTGAATAATAATAAAAAAAAAGTTACATAAAGAACAAAGGATGGGGTAGGGGAAGTGAATAAAGGTTATGTAGGAATTAAATTTTCCATTGTAATGTTTGTGAGATAAATGGATTCATTATTCTATTACAGTTGATGCAATTATCTATGTATTACATACGCAGATATGAATTATAAAAAATTCCAATTTTAAAAATTTCAGTGAGTCGTAAATCTTTTATCATATTCAACGTATGTTTATTATAAAGGAATGTGGGAAACGATGTTTAGCGAGAAAAGCTCAATGGCCCACATTTTAAAAGCAACCTGTCTGAGCAAAACGTGCAGTCATTGAATCAAAAAAATGGATGGATGAATACGAACTCCACCAAAATGTCGATGAATATAAATATATGTATCCCATTTTGGTGTGCCCCACCAGTGGCCGAGAGGTTCTGACCTCAAACTGGTAGACGGTAGGTGCTGGATTCGAACCCAATCGCGACCGTCGGCCTAACCGTTCGGAGTTTTCCGTGGTTTTCTTCGAACCTTGCGTAAATACGGGTTAGATTCCTTAGAAAGATCCCCACGGAGGACATCCCACCCTTTAGGGCCTATATCCCATAGTGTAGATAATTGGCCGACATACATACAACAACTACAACAACAACCCATTTTGGTGTATTTTAACACGTTAATTAAAATACCCGTGTCAATAATTTAAATATCACCAAAATTAAAATGGACCAGTATTTACTTTTTGCCTGATTGGAGTTTTATTTAATATCCGCACCCACCGCAAATAATTTTTTTTCTACTCTTCATAAATATAAAGAAAATTCATGTATATCTACAAATATTCCCTTATATAGTGGCAGGTTCTTTAGAAAACAATGATGCATTGCAGCAAAAGAAAAGTCACCATGCGGGAGCCGCTCAAAACAGCTGCTCTCAGTTGGCTTTAAAACAAAAGCCGCTTCCCGTTGCTAAGCAACCACATCTCACGTGGTGGACTTGTCAACATGTTTGCTGATTGGTTTCCTCCGATTGTGCGTTTAGCGCCAGAACGTTGCTGTTATCGCCTTGAAGTGGTGAAACATTTCTCTCAGAAACCTAAAGCTAAAGTAAAAAGCGGATGTTACAGTTGAACGGTTTCGAACATTTCAAGACTTGTTTGTTTCATTAAAAAAGTTCGTTAAAGAAGTCACCTCTACTCAAACAATGAATTATGCATATTCGTTTAATTTTCCATAAACATGGCTGCTCAAGGATTTCCTTAAAACAACAATTTCCTAAACTTTTAATGATAATTTGGAATTCAAAAAATTTCATCCTTTTTAAACAGAAAAATAATTACCTTATTATTTAAAATCTCAATTCAATAGTTAAATTTTTTTAAGTTTTCATTTTTATAAAGAATTTAACAAAATACAATTATAAAATTAAATAGAACAAAATGTTCGTAATCTTTCGAATCTTGTCTCAGGTAATATTTAAAAAACATTAAAATACATTTTCTCATTTTTAATAGGCACTATTTTGGGGGGGGGGGGGGGAAATGTACCAATTTAATTTTTAGTGGGAGTAAAATTTATTTATGGATTGTTCTTTCCCTATATGTTTCCTGAATGTAGATGTAAAAAAGTTAAAAATTTACGTATTAATCCTTTCGGGTCCGATTTTGTTTTCCATTTTGAGAATTTTATTTTAATAGTGCTAATCGTAGCTGTCCAAATAGACTTATTGATGTTTGAAGATTATCTCATTGTCTGAAATCTAACAAATGTACTTATTTTGTGTACTATCCAATTCATATTTAAGAAATAATAGGCTAAGGAAGAGTTTTTGAAGACGTTTGGAAAATGAAGTATTACAGCAGAATTTGAGAGGGTATTACAACTTTCTAATGTTTTCTTCGTTTTATCGCACATAAATAGTGCAGAAAAGTTACTTATATTTTAAACTTAAAGAGTGAAACATATAAATAAAATAAAAGAATCGCCAAGAGTGCAAAGAGAATTTAGCAAACTTTTGTTATTACTATTATTACTTAATGTCAAAATGTAAATGAAGTCGTAACAACAAAAGCATAGCCATATATTTCCATCAGGGATGTAGAGGAGGATTACGTGGATATTTACCGTATACCTTCTACATTTTTTAAAGGAATACCGTATACCCGCTGTTTCTCAAAAAAGCTGTAGTACACACACCGACACACCCTAGGATATACCCTCTGCCTTGAGCGTATATCCTCTGCTTAGAGTGTATATCCTCTGTTATTTTTACGACTACACCTCTGAACTATAATTTCTATGTGCAAAAAAGTAACTAAGTAAGTATTATGGCAAAATAATACGCAATGAAAAGAAATGCACTATTAATAGTACACCAGACCGAAAGGATTAAATTTCGAATTTAGTAATTTAATTCTAAGTTATTACTATTATCAGTACTATTATTTTTCACTTGTTGTTTGAAAAAGTTTTTGTGAAAAGTAATCTTTAGAATTCCTTCGGTGTTGACTTAAGGCAATTTTATCCGAAAGAGAATTATTGAATTGAAGGAAGATTTTGCACGGTAAACTATTACTAAAAGCAAATAAAATCTAAAATCTTTGGGGGTGGGGAGAGTACTTTGATGCTCCGGTAAGTGGTGAAAAATACACACTCTGGTTACCATCGGAAATTCTCACTGCTTTCTATCATCACTGTAAATTATGCTTTGAATTACTTTTATAAGCTTTTCTCGCATCACCCGTACAAAATGCAATTCTGTGCAATGATTTATAAAATACGGCAATCAATAAAAATATTTACTAGAGGCAAGAGTTGGATATTTTTAATTTCAGTTGTTAGCAGTAGAACAGTTTCGAATTATTCTCACTGAAAAAAAAAAAAAAAAAAAAAAAAAAAAAAAAAAAAAAAAGGAACTTTAAACGTTTAAACTTTCACTGCACCATGTGCCACATCTAGCATATCCTCTTCAGACCTGATGTATCTTATAGGATACATATCTTTACATTTTTTTTTTTTTCACGTATATAAATAATGTAAAAAAAGAGAAATTGGTGTAAATGGAGGCCTAACAGATAGAAGAATTAAACAAAATAGTAATTTGTTTGTTATAGCTCTTTTTTAGTAAGCTACGTGTTATATAAAATTGGCTTGAGGCAAAAATGTACGAAATGAACAAAGATGAAAACTCAAATAATTTTATTGTACGTTAAGATATCATTTGTAGAGTCCATTAGTAATGAAAAATTACCAAATATATATTTATTTTATGTTTTTCAGTATTTTTACAATGCAAAAAAATATAATAAAATTAAAAAATCCAAAGAAATTGTCAAAAAATGTCTTTTTGAGTCCCGATGTATCATTAATTTTTATCAACAAAAAATAAATTCTAATTTTTTTTTTTTTTTTTTTTTTGCTGATCAATCTTTTTTAGGTATCGGTTTGATAATATAAATCCGTAACTGAAATTAAGAAAAGTACATAAATAAACCCTGGGGTCTGAAGAGGATATACAGTCGACTCTCGTTGATTCGAAATCGGATAATTAGAATCTTCGTTTAATTGGAACTAAACATGAAATCCCGAAATTTTCAATGGCAGAATAACGTTAAAAATTTTTCTTAATTCGAACTCATTTTCTCTTGACTTCGTTTAATTCGAACTAACGAGAATTCCACTTTTTCATTTTCCTTTTCTTTCTCTCTGATTTCAGGTCATTTGAAAACTTCCTTCCTTTGATTTTTGTGAAAATTGTTCCGAACGAGTATACATATAATCCCATGCATTTGATATGCATTTTCTTAATGCCCCGTCTGTCCATCAGTGACGCTTCAAATTTTTATTCCATTGAGCTTGTTTCTAATCTCTGAATTACTTTATGTATTTATACATTCTAATTTAACATTAAGTCACATTCTAATGATAACAGATGAAAGAAATTAAAAAAAACACTATAACATTAATTTCTTTGTAATAATACTATATCAAGCATGTTTTCATTTCATACTTTCCATAATTCGAACATTTCTGGTGGTCCCGACGAATTCAAATTAACGAGAGCCGACTGTATCTGAAAACACTATAATTCTCATTATGTGAATTTGGCCAATATGGTCGCTGTAACAGATTCAAGAACAGTTCAACGAATGGAATAACACTTATTTTGTCTAAGTCAGATGGCTAAATTTTGCAAAAAAAAAAAAAAAAAAAAAAAAAAAAAAAAAGAATTTGTCCTTTGAAAAAAAAAAAAAAAAAAAAAAAATCGATCAAGCTATTAAGGCAAAATTTACTTTTATTATTTTTATTGGACATGTAAAAATATTAATATAAAGAAAGTTTCAGAGTGTTAAGCAGATGAAATTAATTAATTTAAACCCATTTAATTGCAAAATATAAGAATATAATATTTAAAAACCCTAATTGTGTATACAGGCTACACACCATAAAATATCAAATTTTAGCTGAAATTTTGAAACTTATTTTATTTTATTTTATTTTATTTTATTTTTTACTATTTTTCCCATTGTTAGACTGATATATAGATTTCAAATATGTCCCCCCCCCCCACTTCCCTAAAAATAGAAAAATGTCGTGTAGTGAAGGGTTAACTATCCTTATTTTGAATTTAAAAGAGTAAACCCAATTTATTTTCTAACAAGTAAGAAAAATCATGCGTTAAGCATAGATTATGAAGCACTTTCCAACACTTAATGAAATCTTTAACAAAACTTTGTAATTTAGGGAAATAATAGTGTATAGCCAAATATACCCAAATATGTATTCCAGTACATTAGAACAGCCCTGTATTTCATATGTCACTTCATATAATGGGAAAATTTAGCTTAGCAAGAAAATACCCAGTAGCTTGTAATTTCTTTTTCAGCAATTCATACTATTAGATGGAAACATACTTGAGTACTTTTGTTCAGCTCTGTAGTTTACATTGTACCTTTATTACACGTCAGCATTAGGCTAAAATTTATTGTAAACTAAACCACTTTTAAAACAACTGAAATCACATTGTCATAAATCATCATTCATAGGCCTCCATGTACCGAATTCTTTGCGTGGCCCTGTATATCCCTTTATCTATATTCTGTAAACATTTCTCAGTAAATTGAATGCATCTCAGCGTAAAAATACATAGCTTATTTAAGAACCACGTTTAAATAATTTACGCTCATATTCAGTAACGTTGGTGAGCTCTTTTGGGTAGCCCTGTATATCAGCTATAACATTTATACACACCATATAATGTGCATATATTTAGCGAAATATAAACGCGAATATCATAATTAAAATGCATTTCAACATCGGATACATATACGCTACTTCGGAAAGAATATCCTCTTTGAAATCTTTTGTATGGCCCTGTAAATGCTATGTATTTCCTATTATCCAAGACAGTAGCGTATGATTCATATTAAGCTTCAGTGACATATATCAGTTTTATTATACATGAAACAGCTTAATATATTTTAAATATGTCACACACAATTCCCCGTTTTACCATTATCTAATGAAATTCTTTTGTGTGGCCCTGTAAATGAATAATAGCTACATTTTCACCTTATATTTTATAGAATGCATATTTCAATATGTTTGACAGGGTATAACATCTTTAAAATTCCTTTGAAACGATTTTCCCCATAGGCCGTAATGTAATAGCAAACTTTTGATTCGCCCTGTAGATAAACTAATCATGGTAGAAACTTCATTTTCGATAGGACTTGTGCTAGGGTAAACGTCATTAACGTCCTAAAATTTCTTGGCAATCCGAGTATATTAACGATTTTTCCCCATGGGACGTAATGTAATGGAAAACTTTTGATTCGCCCTGTAGATAAACTAATCATGGTAGAAACTTCATTTTCAATAGGACTTGTGCTAGGGTAAACGTCAATAACGTCCTAAAATTTCATGGCGATCCGAGTATATTAACAATTTTTCCCCATAGGCCGTAATGTAATGGGAAACTTTTGATTCTCTCTGTAGATAAACTAATCATGGTAGATACTTCATTTTCAATAGGGTTCGTGCTAGGGTAAACCTCAATAATGTATAAAAATTTCATAGCAATCCGAGTATATTTACGGGAGTTAGAGCGCGGACAGACGGACAGACGGCCATCCGGCCAGACGGACAGACGGACAGACGGCCAGACAAACCGAATGCATAAGCACTTTTCAACTTTGTTGGAAAGTGCTAAAAATGAGCTTTTAAGTCTTATAATTATTATTATAACGACATTATATATTTACATCCTCAGATGAATTCCGTGTTATATAATATCAAAATAAAACATAAACTTATGGATATTCATACATATATTTTGATTTAAATTTTCTAATGAAAAGAAAGAAAAGAACCTTTTTAATAGAATGATCTTATCAATCCAACAAAAATAGTAAATTAATGATAACTGAAATAAGTTAAATATTATTTGAAACAAACAGTGCTCTTTAAGAAATCATCGTTGGAGAAGATTTAAAGTTTTCCCATTTTCAACTCTTCTTTAAGTTTGCATCTTTATTTGAAGTGACAACATGGAGGTGGAGGCACACTTAAGGGAGAAAGGGGAGGTCGTTAACCTCAGCTTCTTTTGAGAGACATTTTAGATAGCTCTTGGGAAACATAAATGAAACAACTTATTTGAATAAATAATGATAAAGAAATATTATACTTTAAAAAAATTTTAATATCTCAAATATTAATAAAATCAAGCTACACATTAAAAATAAAAGAGAAAAAATTACCTGGGTTGTCACCGGTTACTTTTTTTTTTCTTTTTCTTTTACGAAATAATAAATAATAATAATTTCCTGTGGCAACTTTCTTTCACTGGGGAAGAAGGGGGGAGGGTGCCAGAAAAGAGACGTCTATAAAAATATTTTTACTTTGCGGAACAAAACCTTTATTTATATCAATCTTTCTATTATTTTAATTAGAATTTAGAAACGTATTACCTATAATGTGAATATGCACTAATTTATCTGTCTGTGTCATAGAGAAAGAGAGAGAAAATATGACCCCCACACCCCATCTACATCCCCCCCCCCTCCCAGTATTATTCACTTTTAGCTACGGCCCAGACATGATGGCAGGACGTTCTTCGTTTATCTATAGTAAACTTCAGATTTGTTTAAAGAGGAAAGAAGTAAATTAAATTTAGAAATAAATTAAATTTAGAAATAAATTAACGTACTAGAATCCTCACTATTCATATAAGGAAGACCAACACAGATTGCTAGATGCGACCAATAAAATACATTTTAATTTGATATAATCTGGACCTTTTTCCCGGCTGATACAATGTATAAAATTAAAATTTATGTTCGAAAAAAAAATTGGTACTTACGTATTAACGCTACCGCAGCAGAAGTTGCGCTAATGCGCCAATAAAGAGTAGTCTTGTTGTTCGTGCTTTTTAGTGCATTTTACTTTTATTTTTATTTATTTTTTTATTTTTTTTATTTATTTATTTATTTATTTATTTATTTTTTATTTATTTTTTTTTTTTCTTTTGTCATTTCAACGCCATTTTTTAGTGCTCTACAGCTTTTTAGTGCTTTTTTTGACTTATTTTTGACGCCATTTTTTGTGTGCGTGAGAGCAACAAGATTGCTCTTTTTTGGCTCATTAGCACAACTTCTGCTGCGGTGGCGTTAATACGTAAGTACCAAAAAATTAACCGTAATAAGACTAATAAATGCATTAATACTTTAATATTCCAGATTTTTTTCTTCTTTTTTCCGTGAAAAGAGGAATATAAAAATGAATAAATCATATTAAGGAGGAAAATGCTTCTTGACATCTACCCCCTGTTGTCATATTGTGATAATGATATTGATAATTATTTTGAGCGATTAATTATTCTATTAACTATTTTATCAATTATCGATAAATCTAGCACTCCGATTTTTATGAAAATGACTAATTGAGCTACTTCTATAATTTTCGAAATTTCGCGCAGTCTGAAATAGCAAGAAAACAGTAAGCCATATATAATTAAGCTTTAAAAGAAAATCTGACTTTGACCTTTAAAAATATCTGAAACAACATTGGACTATTAACATATAGTTCAGTATAATGCGCAATTGTGTCAAAAATAATAAATGAAATTATATACTTCAATCACAGTAAGCCGTATAAATCATCATCACCAGAACAAAAAAAGGATGAAAACAACAAGATGTCATAAAAAATTACATAAACAAGAAAAAAACTTAATTAAAAAAGGAAACGAAAAAAAAAAAAAAGAAGAAGAAGAATATTCATGATATGTAAATATCGAAATGAATACGATATCACAAAAAGCATTCCTTCTGAAAAGCGATATGCTTGCGGAAAATGCAAATAAAATTTTACTTTTTTTTTTTAAATTTTCATATTTAATTAATTTTTATTAGATATGTGCATTAACTTCTGTATATACATTTTACTAAATTAAGGCTAAGTGAAATGTTAGAAATTAACAATAGCGAGAACGCATCACTTATTTATCCCATTTGTGTTCTCATATAAGGTATCCCGATTTGTAAACCCCGTGTGTATTTCCTGTTAATCTTTTTTTTTTTTTTTTTTTTTTTTTTTTTGTCTGCATAATGTGCAGTGGCACCAACTTGTATGGGCCCATGGGGCCAGAGCCCACCCAAAAATTTCCTCTCAATTCACCCGAATTTCATTATTCTATTTTGTTATTTATTTATTTTTTAACAGCTGGAAAAATAATTCTTTCATTGAGAGTCATTTTGTTTGAAAACACAGTAAGAGCAGCAGTAATAAACACACAGGATTCTAGCCCAACCCATTTAATTTAACCCAAATAATTTAGTTAAAATATTACTGTCTCTATATGATAGCGATGACAATGAATAGTTACAATGTACAGATGTGCTATGAAAACTTTTAGACTCGTGTTATAGACTAAATTAGCAAATAAATACATACAAAAGTAGTAATGCTAGCTATTTAGAAAGAAAGATTGACTATGTTCCGATGTATACCCTAATTCATTCTTCATCCTATAAATGTAAGAAAATTTCCGGTGTTCAGAAACCATGAATACAAATACAGTTCCGATTTTATTTTATAAGATTAAATGATTTTTCAGAAAATGCTGTCAGTCTTTTAAACTGATTTTTGACATGCGTTTTTTTTTTTTTTTTTTTCATCCTTTGAGTTTTAATTTGTTCTCATATTCACATTACAATGTTAAATATTAGAGTACATAAAATGAAGACCTATATGAAAACATAGTTTAATGAAATCACAATTATATATATATTCCATTAAAAAAAAAAAAAAAAAAAAAAAAAAAAATCTAATTTCACTATCGTAACTTTCAAATCTATCTCGTTATATTTAAAGAAAGCAAAATGCCCTTGTCATTTTACCCCAAAATGGTTAAGCCCACCCAATATTTTTCAAAATTTGGCATCACTGATAGTGTGTATTTTATAATATGAAGTGAAAGCAAAATTTAATCAGTCATCTGCTACTCTGAATTGTATATTTATCTTGTAGAAAAAAGAAGAAAAAAAACATGGATTTATTTATTTATTAATAATATTTTAGTGCCATATTATTTCTTATTTCATTAAGAACCTATTAATACGCTAATTTTTCGAAACTACATTTACAATAGGATTCCACATGCGTCTACCTTAGCCCTTCCGGGTCTGGGTGTACTATTAAAAGTAAGTGTTTTTTATTTTGTATTATTTTGTCTAAACAATTAGTTACTTTCAACATATAGAAATGATAGTATGTGGCCACGCTTTTCTTATTATGACTTTATTTATGTTTTGACGTTTAGTAATAATAATAATAATAATAATAATAATAAATTACTTAATTCTCTCTGTCCCTTGGCGATTCCGTTATTTTATACACGCATTTCATTCTTTAAATTTAATATATAGGTTATTTTTCCGAACGAATTACGTGTAATGAAACACAAAAAATATTACAAAGTTGTAATACTCTCTCAAATCCATTTGTAATATGTTATTTTCCAAACGTCACCCAAAACTCTTCCTCAGCTTATTTATTACCTTATAAATATGAATTGAATAATACTCAAAATTATTACATCCGTTAAATTTCGGACAATGAGATAATCTTTAAACTTCATTAAGCCTATTTGGATAGCTACGATTAACATTATTAAAGTAAAAGTAGTTTTGTTCTCAAAATTTAAACAAGTTGGAAATTTCACGTGAACGTAGCAAATGAGGTGCGTTCGTCCGATAACGAAGTTTTAAAAATATTCAGATCTTGCTGATATAGTAGAGCGTACTTCGGATACAGTATAGTAGTCGAAATCTTGTGTTTCTGTAAATATGCAGGAAGTAATTTTTATTACACCTCAGTAACGTATATCTTATTCATAAAATGTGAAATAGTTGAATATAATTAAAACACGCCCCAAACAATGTTTCCCCGTATAGCATTATGTAGTGGAATACTTTTGTGTGGCCCTGTAATTTAATAATAAAAATTATTTGCATCACAGATTGTATGGAATGCATATTTTAGTATATATTTCATAGATTCATGTCAATTCTATTATGTTCGAATGAGTGTAACATCATTAAAATGCATTCGAAACTTTTTTCCCATTGACCGTAATGTAATGGAATACTTTTGATTGTCCCTGTAAATGATCTATGCATCCGACTTTCATAACATTTGAAATGACTCGATAAAATTACATAATAATTATATGTTTTAAATTTCAAACGATTAAAATGCATTTGAAACTTTTTTTCCCCATTGACCGTAATGTAACGGAATCCTTTTGATTGTCCCTGTAATTGATCTATGCATTCGATTTTCATAACATTTGAAAAGGATCGACAAAATTACGCAATAATTATATGTTTTAAATTTCAAACGATTAAAATGCATTTGAAACTTTTTTCCCCATTGACCGTAATGTAACGGAATCCTTTTGATTGTCCCTGTAACTGATCTATCCACCCGATTTTCATAAAATTTGAAATGACTCGACAAAATTAGGTTATAATTATGTATTTTAAATTTCAAACGATTCGGTTGGGTAGTTTTTGCGTTGTTATATGCGGACGGACAGACAGACGGACAGACGGACGGACTGAGCGACAACAATAGGTGCTACGTATTTACATAATTACGAGCGCACCTAAAAAAAAATCGGACCCGAAAGGGTTAAATGAACGAGCATCTTTCACAAATCTGAATATGCGCACCATGAACCACATTGAAAAAATGAACGCTCTCAAAGATAGAAAGGGGAACAAATAATCGATAAATTAAATTGCCTTCTGTTCAAATAGCCGGTCCTTTTCTTTTCTTTTTTTCTGGATTCTGTCTTGGCGCTGAGTTTGGCGGCGTTTTCTCTGAGTCATTTTAAATCACACTTCCGTGCAACCCTCCAGTAGCGGGAGGCACCGTTTCAATAGACTCTGATCATCTTCGAAAAAGAAAACAGCTTCAATAGAAAGATTCCGAATATGCTCTCTCCAAAACTGTGAAAAGTTAGCCGGTTTGCCTCGCATGAAATGCTTGCCATCAATTGTTGAAAATGTGATGAGAATTTTACGTTATTGTTCTGTGTAATACACATGGTAAAGAAAGCTGCTTTTTTTAGGAGGTGATTTAATTCCGTGAATAAACACGAATGGAGTAAAAGACCTTTCTCATCTAAATTCGTTGACTGATTTATGGGATGAATGAAAAAATAATAATTTTACCCCCTCATAGATTTATTTCTGAACATTATCATCTGAAGAAAAGTTCGTACTGTTGGAAATATATATTTGAAATTTTGAGAACGTGATGGCTCATGTGACAATCAACCGGGCTTCAAAGAGAGCCCAAATATGTTATGTAATAATAGACTTTCGAAATGAAAAATTTCGTACTCATTATTGCCGGAAAGCCGAAGCCGGTGAACCACTGTTTATATCTAACTTGCTGAATCCGCAAAAGAAATTGGTGGTCATCAAGGCTAAGATTCTCACAAGAGGTGTAAGTAGAAAAAACTTATTTTCATTATCTTTTATGAGTTTTGCAAATGTAATACATTAATATATACATAGTTGTTGCACAGTATTAAAAATCTCAGAAATCTAATAGACCAGTTTTACATATTATGCTTTTGGCACTACGTCAAGAAAAAAGTAAAAATCCACTATACTTTTTTCCTTTTTTTACAATAATTTTTTGTCCGAATTTAAAGATAATTTATGAAGTTATATATGTATTGTGAAATTAAATAAGGCTCTTTAATACTTTTCAACAATATGGTTTTTTTATGCATATAGGATTTTTCTTAAATTCCTAATTTTAAATAAATTTTTAGTTATGCATACTTAAGAGACTTTATCTGCTTGTCTTTCCTATTACTATGTATTAAATGAATCTTTAATAGGCAAAAATCATATTTTGAATGGTTTATAAAATTCCAATATCTTCCTATGGAAAACGCAATCTTAATTTGATGGGGTTAAAAAAAAGTGTGTATCATATTTGAACTTAATTTTAAACGTATTACAAAATTCTTCTAAAATGTTACTTTATGGATTTTTTTTTTTTTTTTTTTTTTTTTTTTTGTAATAAAATAAAAATAACAAACATATATTAATATATAATTTCTAGATCCATTTTTATTTATAATTAACATCCATTTTTTAGAAAGAACATCATTTATGAAATTTTATTAAAAAAATGTTTTTAACAGACCTGTACCAAGAATTCGAAACCAAATAAAACAACTTTAATTTTTGTATTTTTATTTCGATGTATTGGAAAGCTTAAAACTATTATAGCTCGCGTCACGGTAGTGGTAAATAAAAAATACACTGACTACACCTGTATAGTGATTTTCCAGCACGGTTTGTTTATTATCGGCGACGACGTTTTGAAGTGAAAAGTTTCATTTATGTGTTCGCTGCACTATTCACTTTGCATGATTGAATTATCTATCTATCTGTGTTTGATATAGCTGATCTTAGCTATCCGTGTTTGATCCATTCATTTTATTAATATTATTTAATTTTTGTAATCCATTCCAAAATAGTTATCATAATTACAAGCAATAATAGTACCATCCAAACATATATGGAAGGAATTTATTTATTTATGAAAATTTTAACTATATTTCATTTTAAATCCTTTAATAATATTAATTGATTCCATATACAATCAACTTTGTGAAATCCGCCGATGTATAATCCACAAACGTCTATTATCCGCACATGATGTTGGAATGTAACCAATGCAAATTATCATTAACAGTTAAATTCATAAAGTTAATTTTAGTAAATATACTTTTTCAGTAATCAGCTTTCCAATGAATAAATATTTAAATATAAGTTAGATATAAATGTTTAAATTTCCTTGAGTAACAAAATTTTATCTGCGTGCAAGAAGTAATGAATGTTCATAGACTGCAGGAAAAAGTTATTGACAACAAACCAAAACTGAAACTATTTTGTGTAAACCTTTAAAATTTTTATTATATTTAATGTAAAATTTCTTTATTCTTAGTTATTAAATAATTAAATATAATCAACCAGTCTTGCATTATGTTTTATTCCCATTGTAATTATTGTGCAATTGTTTCTAATTTATAGTCAGACCTTAAAAAATTAACCGTAAACAAAAGGATGAGCTATAATTCGCCGTGCCTTCGGTCTCTATGCCCCAAAGTGTGCGGATTTCACAGAGTTGACTGTAATCAGCATTATTCAAAGTGAGCTTTCAACTGATGCTCAATTTTCGTGCCTTTGAACTAAGTTCTCTATTTCCATTGTGCTTTCCTAAAGCTAATAATTATGGTTTACAACAGAAATCGCTAATTTCATTTTACTCGAAGTTTTTACAATATTATCTAAAATTATCTGCTTGCATATTTAGAATGGCGATATTTAAAACTTTATTATCTTTGCAATTATTTATGCTCACGAATTTTTTTCTGAAAAGACTTAATCTCATTAAAATCGCATTAATATAATTCGATAGTATTTAATTTCCTTACTAATCTGATATTAAGTCAACAAATGAAGATTTATATTTAAAGTGTAGTACTTTATTTTTTACGAGTTGAAAAACCAAAGGGCATTGACCTTATCGTCTTTATCACAAATTATTCCATAAATATACGATGTATTAAACATGCACGAAAGAGATTTGCATACTTTTATAGTATTCAATTTATTTTATAGATACCCATTGTATCAACCAAGATAATAGGCAAATATTATATAAATCCATTTATGTTTCCATTTATTGATCATTTGTATCGTATGGGTATCGCAATTTCCTTTCAGTCTGTTGAAAATTAAGCAATTTTTTTTTTATTTCAGCTACACTATATTGAATTTAAAAGGAATACTAGATTTATATTGTTTGTGTTAGATTTTCAAGCTTCCTTTAAATCTCTCTTTTTCTTTATACTTTTGGATAATAAATTTACCAACAGGTCACGTGCGAGCTTTTAGCACAACTATCTTTGACGCTGTTTGCCAATAGTTTTATCATTATTATTAATATTATTGTATTAGCTGATTTTTTTTTCAAATAAAACAAAATATTTTAATGAAATGTGAGTGTATTATATAAAAAATCTCTTCAAAATCTTTTCGCATGATACTTCATCCATCGTTGCGTGTTTTGTATGTGTGTAGATTTAAAGTTCATTGATTCTTTCTCATGTGGTCAAGGGGGGGGGGGGGGTCAGTTGTGTAAAATTTTCCTGATTTCCCTGATGGGTATTTTTTCCAAGATTTTCATACCTCAAAAGATGAATATATACATACATAATTTATGGTATTTTCTGTAAGAGATTTTATTTTATAAGAAAATGAGAAACCTTATTTAAGTCATTTGAAGCTTATTAAGAATATTTAGAAGTTTTGTGCAGTTATGGATGAAAATGATCGCATAAATGTGCCATAAAGTAAAAGTTTAAAATTTAAGAACAGTCTTAATATCTAATGACAAAATTTTATTTTATGCATGGAACATTTGCATATATTTTAGGTACTGTCTCCATAGCTTTAAAAAGATATAATCTTTAAAAAAAGAGAAAATTTTATTTACTTTCACAATTCAAAACTTTTTCTCCATTTTTTCCACTTCTTTATTTTATTTAAGGTATTCGCCTTAATCTGCACTTTCGCACTTATGTGCGAACGTTCTGATTGTATGTTTTCAAGGGCGATGAACTCTTGAACAACAAATATTCCTATTTAAATTCACTGACTCTCCGCCAGTTAATTTACTGCACTTGCTAAGCATCCCGAAAGGGGGGAATCGTGGAGATGGAGAGGGAGTTCGAATAATTGCATTGTTGTGTGTCATGCTGTAAGGATCCCTATCAGCCTGCTCCCCTCAATCTCCTTTTCTGCCACGTAGTTGTACTTACTCCCAGAAACACATGAATTAGAATGGTCTAAAACGCTCTTTTTTTAATGATGCAACATTATTTTTTAACTATATATCTGTAATGTAGGCGAAATTAGTAAAATCAATCACTTATGCAACCTTGTCGATATTTTTAATTTCTTCGCGAATGCTTTTATAAAGAACGGAGTATTCACCCAGTCCAAACCATTTTGCTTTGTTAGTAACGTTTTTTAAAATTCGATGAAATATTTAACCCTCTATCGATAACGAAATAATTTTGGCATCCTAAATTACTTTCATAAGCGTAAAAGAGAAAAAAAAAAATGTAGGATTGGAGGTTTCCAAATATGAATGATAGTCAGATGAAAACGTGGATAAAAATTATTTTGAAACCATTATTTTTTATTTAAACTTTTTTACCCATTTTTGAGTGAAAGAGTCGGAGTCGCTAAAAAACAAGCCGACTGCGACTTTTTCTCCAGCTTATCTTGCTATTCAGTTTAAAGAAGAGAAAGAAGAGAAATTAAATCAATTATATGGATTTTTAACTCTATAAAATGAATTATTACTATTATTTTTGGACTATACCAGGTTACATAAATTAAAGAATTACAACAAAACTGTAACAATTTCGCCTTTTCTTTTCAGAGTCTGTGAATCCGAAATTGTAAAATTTCTGTTTTATTTACTTCTTCAGATTTCGATACTTGGATTTTTCGGGTTTACGGAAAGCGGAAATGTTAAATTAACAAAGCGGGAAATATAATGCTTTTCTTTTTTATTTCGAAACCCTTGAAACAGAATTAATACCAAAACAGGGAATTTTTTGCTTTATTATTACTATTATTATTATTATTGTTTTGCATTTTCTCATAATTTTAATAAACAGGCAACAAACACTATTAATATTAGCCAGTCCGGAGTCGGAGTAGGTCAGTTTTGGAGCTGAATGATAAAGATAACTTCCAGAAAAACAAATAGTGCTCTTTACGAAAAGAGCGTGTAGTTCTTAATTCAAATATGTTGTATAAATTTCTGTCACATGGTGCAAGTTTAATACATAAAATGTAATAACTTTCAGCTCATCTCATGATCAATACAACTCGTTATCTAATTTTAAATCGTAATGAAAAAAGTTGCCTTATTTTGTCAATATAATGAAATTCAGTCCTGAAATACATTTAAGGACCATCTCTAGAAATCATTTTAATAACAATACTCATTAATATATCTTAAAACCGAACCTGTATTAAACAGATTAGTTTGCTTTAAGCGAAACCTTTTCACAGTGTCGGGGGAAAAAATATAGTCTTAGGAAAAACGATAATTACAAATATAAAAGACAATATACCTGGTCAGAAGGCAACCTATCTAAAATCTTTTTTGCGGTTTTATGAGATATTATCTTAGCAGATTTTATTACATTTCGTATTTTCCTTTTAGCCATTTTTTAGGTGCTTTCGTAATTATATAAATACATAACATCTATATAGGCATCGTCTGGCCCATTCGTCTGACTGTCTGCATATAAAAGCACACAAACTTCCCAACCAAATGATTTGAAAATTGACATGCATAATCACTGCAGAATTTTGTCGAAATTTTAAGAAAATTTAATCAAAACATAATAAAATATTAATAAACGTTCTTTTCAGTCTATTAAATCGTATAATACTTAAATAATTCAATAATATCCTAAGATAGGTAATGATACTGAGTTACATGGTGATTACGTCCTATTTAAAATGGAGTCGTATTGTTTCCGTATAAATAATAGAATTTAATATGTTGAATTGCAATAAATTTTGTATTCATGCACTTTTGCATAAGAGTGCAACAGTTACTGCACCAAGATCAGAATATTTATAAAAGTAGTTACAGTACGAACGCACCGCGTTTGCCACGTTTGACGTACAATTTCCGTATATCAATTTTATGAAATTGATATACGTTGTTGAGGTTTACCACAAGTTACTTCCTGTATAATAGAAACAGATAGTATTTACAGGGATACACAAAAGATTTCGGATACTCTACTGTATCCGAAGTACTTTATACTATTACACAAAGATCTGAATATTTTTAAAACTTCCTTATAGTACGAACGCACCTCATTTGCTACGCTTGACGTATAATTTCCAAATTGCTCCTTTAAATACCACTTTCCGATAAGTTCTAAGTTTCTAACCCGTAATAATCTTTATTTGCATAACAAGAAAATGTATATGTAAATACCATTTATTGTATTGTACAAACAAATAAAAAACAGAAGAAATGACAATCTGCTTTAAGAAAAAGAATCCACAAGGCTGTAAAAAAATTCTTTCTTCCTACGTAATAATTAAGCGCCTACGCAAACCGTTTTCCTTTAATCCGTGCATATCAGAACGATTCTGTGGTCATTAAAGATTAGATGCGTTTGACTACCTTGACAAAAGACAAAGAAGATTTTAATTAATTATCTCAAATCGGCTTCAGCACGGGTATCTCGTTTATGTTTTATCTTATTTTTATCGGAGAAAAATCGACCAAAAGATTTTCTTGCTTCATTAAAACATAAATTTCAACACGTGCTCATCAAATAAACTATGATCCGCCATTCTTTCGAAATATAAAATATGTAAATTTGCCCAATTGCTCTGCCGTTTAAGATGCTAAATCTGATAGTGGTGAAAATTCATCTTTTCCCCCTTTCAGAACTGGTTAAGTCGCTTCAACTTTCATTCCCAGCCATTACATATTGGGGAAACTACTGGCATACACTTTTATTATCGTTATTATAAACTAGACTACAAAAATAACTGACTAACTCTATTGTTATGTTGTTATGTAACACTTATGGAAAAGAAATTTTTACATATTTGAATCAGATAATATGATAGTAATATAAATCTCTCTTTTTTAATTGCGTTCGTAATTATGTGAATACATAGCATCTATAATCGTACGAATTGAATATTTCCAACAGAGCGAAAAATTGCCCAGTCCGGGAATCGAACCTTGGCTTACAAGGCCAATGCTTTACCTGTTAAGCTAACTGGACGATAGCCGGATGGGATTTTTCGCTCAGAAAACCTTATTGGTCGTAACATCTGGTCTGTCATTTAGACAGCTCGGCAGAATAAACCACAGGTAATGGAATGCCATCTAACGATGGGTACGTAGATATACTAATACTTTAACACAATCAAACTGATTGGTAAATTTATCGTACGAATTGAATATTGTCAAACAGTTTGATTGTGTTAAAGTATTAGTATAGCACCTATAGTCTCCGTCTGTCAATCCATCCGTCCGTCCATCTGTCCGCATATAACAACGTAAAAACTACACAACTGAATCTTTTCAAATTTAAAATATATAATTATTACATAATTTTGTCGTGTCATTTCAAATTTTATGGAAATCTGATGAATAGTTCAATTTCAGCGGCAATCAAAAATATTTAATTACATTACGGCCAATAGAAAAAATATTGTCAAGTACATTTTAATGATGTTACACTCTTTCGAACCTATTACAATTATTAAGCATCTGTAAAGCATGTACTAAAATATACATTCTGAACAACCTATAGTGCAAAGAATATTTTTTACTAATATACAGGACCACGCAAAAGTACCATTACATAATTGTATAGAAGGAAACATTGTTTGGGGCACGTTTTAATTACATTAAATTATTTCACATTTTACATAATTTATAAACGTTGTTGAGTTTCTAGCATGATTGGGTTATTTACAAGAACAATGAAAGGTTTTCCGTTACATTACGACTTATGGGAAAAAATAATTTCAAATTAAAGATTACCCTGACAAATATTTTAAAATTTATGTGCATTTACGAAGTATACTAAAATATGCATTTTAAAAATATATGGTTAAAAAAGTAATTATTCATTTATAGGGCCACACAAAAGTATGTCATAATGGTATTGGGAGAAACATTGTGGTGCTTTTAAATTACATTAAACTATTTCACACCTTATGAAATTGTTATATGTTGCTGAAATTTACTGCAAGTTAATTTTTGTAAAATAGAAAGCGTTTAGTATTTACAAGGGCAAACAAAAGATTTTGGATACTGTATTGTATCCAAAGTATTGTACATCTTAAAAACTTCGTTATAGTACGAACTCACCTTATTTGCTCTCTCTGACGTGCAATTTCCGACTTCTTTATTTAATATTCGAAAAGAAAAGAAAATATTAGAAATGTTTATAATACTATGCAGCTCTTCCTCAATTTTTAATATAATTTTTCGCCTTATTTAAAAAAAATATTACCAATTTGATGATTAAATAAAGTGATTACAAATCTATGATTTAAATGTTAAATGGAAAAGTTTTATATGAAATGTCTACTGAATATTAAAGTATTCTGGCCTTGAATTGAACGACCAGGACATATTGGACAAATCCGGCAGACGTAGTTGATAAGGCGCAGTCAGCTTAAACTAACGTCTAAGTTTAAATCCTGGTCTGGACGCTTGTTTATTCAGTTGGGAAAATAGTAACTCATCTGATTTCTTTACCATAATATCTATGATTATGGTTAAAATATATAACTACAATTACATATCCATTTTTTATTGGAGTTTCTTTGCCTACCTTATAATATGTCGAGATGCTTCAGATAACAGATTTGATGCCTTTCCTAAAAGGGTGTCTGAGTGAGCTGTGACCAGGATCGGATAACTTAGTTGATAGGACATTAAAGTTTAAGTGGGTTCGATTCCCATGGTGAACACATTTTTACATTTTTAAAAATTACGACTCGTGCATATTTATGTATATAAAACCAGTAATTATAAAACAATATATATCAACAAAAAATGAAAGAAGGAATAAAAAGGAATATTTGGAATTAGCAGAACCGTAATAGACTCTTTAGACTCCAAATACTATAGAACTACAAATAAAGTGTGTAGTTTCCTCTTCGCATCAGCCATGAAAAGCAAAATAATAAGAATCTGGGGTTACCAGCACATATAATACCAAAATAAAGTGAATAAAAACATTAAAACAAAATTACAACGCAAGATTGAAATGGAATAATAGGCAAATCACATATCAAAACATAAAGGCTATTTGAAAAAAGTATTACTAGTGAGCTTAAATATGAGTTTAGGAATGAAAAATAATAAAGGATTATATTATTAACTATTTTTATTTTAGTAATATTATTATTATTGGCAATAAACAGATATACTCGTATTTTGACAACTTTAAATTAAAACATTATAATGTGACGCAAAATTCATATTAAATCAAATCTGTGTTGCTGATCCAAAATGTTTGAGGTACAAAGATGTATTCTAATGCACGAGAATATTTTTGGTATATATGTGTCGGACGTTCCTCTCAGTCCACACAACTTTGAAGAAAGTCCATGGTAGATATAGCTGCCACCACCGATATTACTAGGTGATATCGGTCACCCACTGTGAGGATTGTGTAAATGAACACTGACGCTGTCACTTAACTGAATTATCCGTTTATTAAGAATATATGTACACACTAAATACGCTATTTACAATTATATACAATTACAACTCGGATATAGGTGGTCCGGTTCAACATTAAATTATATACAGTAACGGTTGGCTGTGTACTATTCCAATTACACCTTCCACCTCACACTCAATGCACGTTAGATTCACCTTATCACCTTTGAATCTCTTAACACAAGTATACTCGGCCCAGAGCACTAAACACCAGGACTTCTATGTCCTTTGCTCTCCAGCAACGCACTCCTTATGCTCTACAACACAGAGCACCCTCCAGGTACGAAACCCAGGAACAGACTGACTAATCTGAGACAAGCCTTGCCCTACCCAAATCACTGGGTCACGCCAATATCAACCCCCTTTGGAGCTCATTCATTGGACACATCCTCAATTCCTTTCTTGCTTAGTGACATGTTGCTCATCTGCTCGTCATCCGCATACCTCACTGACAGATGGACCTGCCTCTCAGCAATCTTCTCTTTCTCTTATTCACCACCTGCATAGGATTATCTGGCAATTCCCCTTTCCTCAAAGAAGGAATGTCACCTTGGAAATTCTGGTACACAGCCATACAGTACGAAATATTGAAAAAGAGAAATAGTGGAAATTCCATTCTTTAGCAGAGGTGACATCAGAACCTGACAATATGGTTTTTTAATATATATATATTAATAGGCATTTTTGTCAATCTTTGACTTATAATACTCGTTCATTTGATAGTTTGATATGTCTAACCTCCATGTATTTAACATAACAACAATAATGAAATAATTAAGTGATTTACACAACTGTAAAATCATTTAACTCTACACTGTAAACATTACCTCCTTTTTAAACTCCATTTCATAATGTAAACAAATACAAATATTGAAGCATTTTCATCACATGCATTGTCTTATTATACCGATTACTATACTATATAATAATCATCAGATCGAAATGTCTGTGAATTTATGAATCGATATGCATAATAAAACTCGTTATGAAAGGCGTCCGACAGAAGAAACTCGGATAGAATTTTCCGTTGTAAGAGAAAAAGAATCAAAGAAAGACCACAACATCTATGGATCGTTGAAATCAAGGACAGGGCAAATCCAGTCCGTTACGTTATTTATTCCTGCATGGCTGTGTTGCACAAACGAAACAGAGTTAAAAACTCCCTTTCGGCCAAGTTAATTAGATAGGTGTGCTGCATTCTAATGAGGACATGTGTAAGTGAAATCAATGTGGGCGAAAATTGATTGTTTTGGAGTACGAATAAAATAGTATGGCAAGGTACTAAACAACTAAACTATACTCGTATCTTCTAAACTCTTTAAGAATTTCAGCTTTGGAATGCTTGTTGCTAATTCATTTAATTGCGTTTTCTCTTTCGGTTTTCGTTCTCCCCCCCCCCCCCCCCCTTAGCAATTGGAATTATCATATTTTTTATGCTATAAATATTTGCACAGAAAAAAACAATAAATAAATAAATAAATAAAAAACAGCGATATTTTGATAGACATTTATTTTACAAGAAAAAATTCTAAATATTATTTAAAAAAAAAAAAACTGTTACATTAAAGCATGCTTTACATTTCAATATAATTAAGTATTTTATTAAAATATAAATCACATATCCATGCTTTGGACTACACTAATTTAATGTAAAAATTAATCTAGGTCATACATAATTCATGATTTTTTATTATTATTTGCCTCGTGCGACACTCTCTAATTCTATGGAAGTTTAAGAAAATGTTCATAAACTGTATCTTTATCCGGGTTGTTTTGGTAGGAGGAATCCATGGAGGTAACAGATAGATGGAGATAAAGTGGTTTGATTTGACTTAATGGTAAAAATATAATCTTGAAACAACCAGTTAAAGAAAACTGATCAGTATTCAAGCCAAATATTTGAGACTCTACTCAGGCTTCTCTTATTTGGGCAGAATGAGGGAATTTAAATTTTAGTAATAACCGCTTTCATTTTGCAAAAAAATTTTACGGCATACTGCATCTCTATCATTACTTAGAACTCTGTGGAAAGAACCAAAATAAAATTTCAAAAATGGTACTACCCCTTGAAAAATGAAAGTTCGTTCATTTTGTAATATATGGATATTCCTCTTTTTCAAAAAATGTATTTATGTTATGAATATATAGATATGCACAAAATTCCCGTGAGAAAATCAAATCTCTCATCTATATGTGACAGTTTAGTGATAAAATAGCATAGTTTGGTGTTTTTTATACATCATCGCTGTTGATTTTTTTCACCATTGTAAATTATAAAATAAAATCCAATCAAAATAGAATAAATAAAAAATGGTATGGATAGTTTAATAGATATGTGTGCGTGTGTGTATGCATATATTTAACATTGCTTATCATTAAAAGAGCATTTTTTCAAACAGTAACATTTCTAAAAAATTAGCATTTCCTCTAAATTAGGAGGAAAGAGATAGATGTAGATGCAGTATGTCGTAAAAATGGTTTACAATATATTGCGCGTTATCTTTCAAATTTAAATGACCTCATTCGACCCAAACAAGCAAACACGTAGATCAGGGACCGAATTCTTTAACATCACCTATGCATTTTTTCTCTAAATGAAAATTATTTGTTTATATTTAAACATTTTAAAGTCGTATTCTATTGTATTAAGAACTAAAAACTGTATTCTAAAATTTTATCTTTTTTTTTTTTTTTTTTTTTTTTTTTGCGAAAACACATAGTTATTGCACCTCTATCAATCTCTTTCTTCCATGGAAGTTTACACACACACATACATTTTTTTTCTTCATATTGCTTATTATTAAAATATTCTTTTTTTGAATGGCAACATTTTTAAAGAATTATAATTTTATTTATTTGGTTATTCGATTTACGATTTATGTGTTCTATTTAAGAAAAAAAAAATTAAGCATATATACAATCTTTTATGCTTTACTCCTTTTTGAATTTTTCAAAATATTTTTTATAAACATAAATATTATAAATATTATGAGTTTAAAGTAATATTTGTAAGTATATATATATATATATATATATATATATTTAAATGATATGCAATGAATTTTATACTAAGCTGTTTTTCTTTCATTATGATTATAAGTTTATCTATTTAAAATATTAAATTTTATTATTGCATAAATATTAAGAAATCAATCGCATTGATTTGTAAATATAATTTAAAACAAAGATCATATTTCCGTAATATAGTTACTAAACTTGCATTTGAATGAATCATAGCTGAAAAGACAGTTTGAAAGATTCGAACTCAATTTAATTGGACCAAACATGTGTAGAAAAATTATTGGAGCGCACCATCTTGCGTAATTATTTGCATTAAACATTTTGCCAAATTTAAAATAGTCAAATAATGATGTAAATTCAGAAAAGAAAACTATATGGGAACGGAGACATTCTGAATGTTCGATATTCAGTTTTAAAATAGGTGCCATTTTTGTTTTGAGTTGAATAAAGAGCAGTGTTACTTTACTACGGCGATACCCGAAAAGAATTTTTAATGCAAGTGATTTAGTAAACTCTCAATAAATATTTTATCTGCACAATCACTCTAAAATTATTTCTGGAAATAAAAATGCACAAATAGCACATATATAGATATGTAAACTTATGAAAGCTGAAATAAAATATTACTCGACGTTCAAATTTTTCGTTTCACTTTAATTTTCTTATCGTCTGCTTCTTTCTTTCTTTCTTTCTTTTTTTTCTTTTTTTGTAAACGCTTGTGATAATGCACATTTTCAGTTCCAGTTTTGAGTTACGCCTTTTATCATCATCACTTTTTTAGCACTTTCCAATAAAATTGAAAAGTGCTTATGCATTCGGTTTGTCTCTCCGTCTGTCCGCACTCTAACTCTCGTAAATATACTCGGATCGCCATGAAATTTTTTGTTAAAAAAAGATGTTACTGACATTTACTCTAGCACGAATCCTATTGAAAACGAAGTTTCTACCATGATTAATTTATTTACATTTTACAGTGACAGTCAAAAGTTTTCCATTACATTACCGCCTATGGGAAAAAATCGTTTCCAATGAATTTTAAAGATGTTATATCCTGTCAAACATATTCAAATATAGAGACATCTACGAAGTGCACTAAAATATGAATTTTGTAAAGTATGCAGTGAAAAGAATTGTTATTCATTCACAGGTTCACACAAAATAATTCCATTACATAATAATAAAGGGGGGAATTGTTTGCGACATATTTTATTATGGAAAGTGATTTCATGTATAATTAAATTGATATACATCGCTGAGGCTTAATATGAGTCATTTCATGCATAATACGAAATGCATAGCATTTAGAAGGACACACAAAAGATTTCAAATAATATATTCTTTCCGAAGTACCGTACGCTTTTTCAGAAAGAATCACGTTTTGAGCATCAGCCTTGGCGAGTTGGCGAAAACGAGAGCATTCAGCTAGCTGCATCGCCAAACGTTAATCGTCGCGTCGTTCTGTTTTGATTTTCCTCCGAAATGACGGCAGACGATCTATCGTAATTTGGAATCCAAATCTTATCCAAATTAAAAGAATATTTTGAATATTGTGTTTTAGTTTAAAAATTAAGAGCTTGGATTATTTAACATTTGATGGGAATGAAACAAAAACAAGATTTTTTAGGAAGGGGGGGGGGGCAAATTTGAATAATTGGCTCTTTATTTATAGTTATCTCAAAATAATGAATCGGACAGAAAAATTCTTAAAATACAAAGAATTAAAAAGCAAACAAATAAAAAATATGAAAGTATGTGCATAATACTTTAACCCTGTTTTTATTTTTTAAACCTTTTTTTGTATGATAAATTATTTAATTGTTACTTAAAAATCAACAGACAATGGATAAGCGAAGGGATAGAGATCATTTTAGACACAATTTTATCTAATCTTTTCTGCAAAACAACGTTTAATTTTAAATGTTAAAAAAATAGTGGGCTGGAGGGGGGTACAAGAGAAAATTCTGAATGGAGGATTGCCTGAAACGACTGGTCGCTATTTTATTGCTACTGAAACTTAACAAATAGCGAGTGCAGAAAGACGAAAAATGGTATGTGCGGGGAGGAGGGGGGATTTCATTGGAGAGAGGAATTTAGAAGATTTATTCAAATATGTTGAATTGCTATTTCAAAATAATAAATGAAACAATTAGGACGAAATACTATTAAAAATATGGCAAAAATTTAAAAAAAAATAATTGCAGAATTGTAAATGTTGTGCACTCATTATTATTATTACTACAACTTAAATAGTGATAAAGATTTAAAAGCATTAAAGAATTATTGATTTAATAGCAAACATCAACTTGCATTTATTTTAACTTATTTATTTAATTTTAATTGCAGGATGTAGCAAAATAATTTGTGATTTATCATTCAAATTAATTATAATGGATTTATTCTAGTTTCAACCTATTAACTTCTAATCGCAATTAAATTAAACACAACTAATTTTTAATGAATTATTTCAGTAAAAACATACTTTATTAATGCACTCAATAAGCCACACAATTATGCTGCTTAATAAACAAATAAATACACACAATAAATAAATAAAAATAAATTATTTCAGTAGTAATATAAATAAGACTAAGTTCATATGTGTTATAAAAAACATGATCAATAGAATTACATTTATTGCAAGAAACCTTTTGTTTTTATTTTTCTTAAAAATAAATTAGTTCTCATTTCTTTGAACATAACGAATTGCAGGATACAGCTAAATAATTTGTTATTTATCGTTCAATCTAATTACAATCGAATTGATTTTAGTTTTCACTTGCTTTTATTAACTTATAATCGCAAGTAAATTAAAAACAATTTTTAATGAATTATTTCAGTTAAAACATGTTTTATTAATGTATTCAACACGCTACATAAATATGCCGCTTATTAAACAAACAGACGCACATACAAAATAAGTAAATAAATAATAAAAAATTATTAATTCAGTAGCAATACAAAATAAGAGCAACAGAATTATATTTATTACAAGAGATTATATTATTTTATTATGTTTATTACTAATGTTTAAATTAGATGTTCTGTGAAATTTAAAGCATTTTTATCTGAAAAAGGCTCTTTGTTTTAAGCTATGTTTTTATTGTAAACAACGGTGAATAGCATTTCCTCATATTATATTCTGTCCTTGAAAACATTTATGGAATTCAAATGAACAATAAGTACGAACTTTGCAGAAGGAAGGGGTTGCTACGCGTATGATGTCACAGAGAAGAAAGGGAGCGTAGCATCGAATTAATCTCCGCGCCGACCGTTGCTCTGGCGATAAGGTGCTCAAAACGTGATTCTTTCTGAAAAAGCGTACTGTACATGTATCCGATGACGGCTGATGGATGAATAAAATGCATTTTAATTATGATATCACGTTTAAGTTTCACTAAATACTTAAATTACTTGAAGGTGGTTTTTAAATAAGTTATGCATGACTCTTACGCTAAACTGCATTCAATTTCTATGAAATGTTTGCAAAATATAGGTAAAATGATACACAGGGCCATGCAAAGAATTGAACATATGGACGCCTATGAATGATAATTTCTGAGAATGTGATTTTAGTAGTTTTAAGAATGTTTTAATTTAAAATAAATTTTAGCTTAATACTGACGCTTAATAAAGGTACAAGGTAAACTACAGGGCTGAACAAATGTATTCATGTATATTTTCATCGATTAGTATAAGTTGCTAAAAGAGAAATTTCAACCTTCTAGACATTTTCTTACTAAACTAAATTTTCTCATTATATAGTATATAGTATATCAACCGACAGATCAAATACAGTGCTGTTCAACAATATTGGTATACATAATTGGCTATATACAGTAACCTTATTTCCCTAAATAACGAAGTTTTGTTAAAGATTTCATGAAGTGTTGGAAAGTGCTTCATAATCTATGCTTAACGCATGATTTTTCTTACTTGTTTTATATATATATATATATATATATATATATACATATCTTTTTTTTTTTTTTTTTTTTACTTCTCACTTGTTTTTTAATTTATGACATAAATTTTGGGCTCGTGCGCAGTACTTTTATAAGCGGAAAATATAAGTTCTTTGTACTAATAGTAATAATAATTATAATTAATATTTATTTATTTATTCATTTTAACTAACTTGAATTATTTAGTATTAACTTCTTTAGATTAATAAAAAGTTTCTTCAGTGTAGAAAATTTAGTATATTAAGTATAAGCATTCTGGATTGTTTAAAAGTTCATTTCGAATCAAATTTAAGAATTTTAATAAATTTAGTAAAAAAAAAAAAAAAATGTTAATTTTAAGTCTATCATACTCTAATATGCATTTTAACGAAAAATTTTGCTAGCATGCAAAAGGGCTTTTTTTTTTTTTTTTTTTTTTTTTTTGTAGTATATTGGTTATTTAAAGTTGAATCAAAGCTAGTATTTAATTAAACTTTGTGATTAAAAAGAACATTCTATTTTTCATTTTAGTATAGCACATACATAGTGTTTTCAATTATTACAAAATAAATATGAATGCTTTTGTAAAATTTTATATCGCTAGTGCTTATAATCTCTTATCTAAAATTATAATTCTAACATTCCGAAGATTTCATGCAAATAAAATGTTTTATAGTGCAAAGGAAAAAAATCTCGGAAAAAAAATCACTGTCGGACATTGAACTCTACTGTTAGCAGTGAAATTCACTTTTTATACCTTCTCCCCCTTTGAATGAAATAGATGAAGGGCTTAATAACCAGGGAAACTGGGGGTTTGCGTGAGTCACCAACAGGGTTGAATCTACTTGTTGTAGGTAATGTCACGGGCTGGATTAGAAAATACAACAGGAACTATCTGAGATGAGCATTTTTTTTTTTTTTTTAATCTTTTTTTTTTTCTCTCTTCCCTTCTTCGTGTTCCTAAGAGCATGCACTGCACACTTTTGCACTTTGTTGTATGGAAACATTCTTTTATTGTATGGAAACATGTTAAATAATGTTACAAAATAATTTTTAAATGTAACGCTTACTATTAAATATTAATCAGTTATAAGTATATTATACCCGATCACTATTAAAGAGACTTTTTTGAGAAAAGGGATAGAAATAAGCACAAATCAAGCACTTAATTTGTGCCAGATATTTTATTTTCCAGATATTTATTTCAATTTATTACCAGCTATTTTAAAAGAAATACATATTCAGGGCTGCCGCAGGCGACTATTTTAGTATTCTATTCGTACCAGTATTTTCTTAGCATAAAATTTAATTTCTATTTTTCTTGCAAAAGTTGTCAAAGTTCATATTAAGGATTTCTGTGTTCAGAAAGTGGTGCCAGTTAGAATTAAAAAATAGTCGCCTGTGGTAGCCCTGGTATTACATACATCTAAGATATGCGTACGAAAGCTTTATATTGAATGGAAAGTTTAAAAAGCTAACAGATATTAATTATTCTATGAATTAAAAATTCAAAATCAATATAGCGTTATCATACACAGAAAAATAAATAAATAATAATAATAATAATAAACATGTGTAATTAATGCTTAAAAGTATAATAGTGCAGCTGTATAAAAACTTTCAAAACAAGATTCTTGGATTAAAATACCTTATTGAACACCCTAATTAGGAAATGCCTGCTCAATAATTTTTAAAAAGTGTGGAGGGGTGACTTTTAAGAAGTATAGAAACCCCAACTACAACTATTTAAACTGCAATAAATGTATTTTCAGTAAGACTCGTTTATTTATTAAATATTTTTCAAATATTTAGTCAAGTTTTTCTTCAAAAGAAATTAAAAATTGATCGGTATTTTTCAAAAAACTGCCTATATTTCACAGTCCCAGTTTTTATACCAAATAAATGTAAAAATATAAAGTGTGGTGTGTTTCTTCTCTCTCTCTTTCTCTCCTTTTGTAAAAGACATTTTTAAAATGCCATTAGTAAATTATTTATGAAATTTAGTATCTGTAACATAAAATGTATTAATGCAGCGGAAATCGTAGTTCAATTTTTAAAAATTTCATTCTTATCACATAAAAAATCATAGGATGTTTTTAAAATAATAATTTCATTAACGACATTTATTGTTTTAATAATACTATAACAACATCCCTCTTCCTCCCTTATAGCCTGCTAAACTGAAGCTTCGTTGGAAAAACATTTAAACCATCTGTATTATCAGCCAACAACTTCGTTGAAAGATGTGGCCATGTTTTCAGAAAATTGCATTTTATAGTGTACCAGGTTTGGTGCTAAGCTTTTGAAATGCCTCATTGTGTAAAAAGTACCATTTTACAAAATTTATGAAGTTTTTTTTTTAATTTCCTTTGTAACAACCAGAAAAAAATTCACGATTTGATGTATGTTATCAAACATTAATGTATGATTCTGAAATCCGAGTAACTTCACGATTGAATGATTTTATTTTTAATTTGTATATAATGCTAGAGGCATATAGTAACCATATAGTAACCAAGGCACATAGTAACTATGAAAATTTGAGAACACACTTGAAAACAGATGGGGTTCAATGTCCCCCGAAATCCGCACCTTTCAAGCCACCCACCAAAGCAGTATTAAAAAAAATCTCCCTGGTATATCTATTGTGAAGTTCTGTGGACAATAGGTTTGAATTGGGGTCAAAAAATGGGAAATGGGAACGAATCCAGTAATAATAGTCAGGTTGCTCTTTCTGGGAAATTCAAGATTCATCAAACTTCTTCAAAATCTCTTCTTTACCTTAAGTACACAATACGAGACCTTTTAGTACTTTATGTCGCTTTTATCTGTATTTTGGTAAAGTTTCGTACCTAGAACACTTAAATAACTGCTATAAAATAACTATTTGTATCTCGAAATAGTAGACAAATATAAGAAATAAACTCAATTGAACTCCACAGAAATATGTGGATACTTTTATATTAGCCGAGAGCAAAATAGTTGATTTTTTTTATTCCACCTTACTGATTGGAACTTCTATTTTTGTTTTAGATATAGCTTTGTTCATTTTTATTTTCTATTTTATATACATAGATATATATTTTTTAATGAAATGAAAAGTAAGTATTTTAAATGTCTGTAATATACGTAATTTAAATGGAAGTTACTTATTGTAAATAAAATAAGCGAAAGCTTTATATTTAAAATGATATGATTATAATATGAATAATTGTGGCGAATACAATAGTTGATGATTTATTATCTGAGCTTAGCTAACATAAAAGTACAGAAAAATATATTTAATGAAGATGAATTTTCAAAACTCTTGTCTTATTGTGTTGAGATTTGATGTTATTTTATTATTCAAAAACAGTTTTTTTTAACAAAATATCCTAGCATTTTCACAAGGTGAGAGTTTTAGATAGGTCTTTTCGAACATACTATTTTACATTTTTAAAATCTAGTAGAACGATATCTAAAGATAATGTTTATACTAACCTACACTTTTTATATCTACATTAATAATGCATGAGAAAAAAGTTGATTTAAAAATAAACATGTCCAACATTAATTTTTAAATAAAATGGCAGAAATTATTATTATTATTATTATTATTATTTTCAAATGAAAAATAGATGTTTGCTTTAGAACATTTGTACATCTGAAGAATCACTGACTATTTTTGTTATGACGGCGCTTAAGAAATATGATTATGCTTACTCTAATAAGAAAGTTGGTTTCTTCATTTCGCGATTACCATCTTACCACAAGAAGACTTGAGCGATTTTTCTTATAAACGCCAAAATAAGTGTTATGAGGGAGTGGTAAATTTTTACAAATTGTCTTTTTTTTTTTTTTTTTTTTTTTTTTTTAACCATTATTTGAATTGAGCTTAGTGGGCTTTAACTATATCTAAATACGTATAAATCAATAATAATTACTGTAAAATATATAAATATTTGCCTGTATCAGTAGAGATTGATGAGGGAGTGGTGAGGTCCTAAGCCTTCTTCGTCACTCCCTCATCAACTTCTATTAAATATTGGTAAAAATTTAAAAAATATACTAATTATATAAATATTTAGATATAGTTAAAGCCCACTAAGCCTAATCTCAATTCAGATATTAGTAAAAAAGTAAATTGGCATTTTGTTAAAATTCTTCATTCCCTCACAGTCACTCTGTCATAACTCTTATTTTGGCCTATTTGGAGCGAAATATCGCTTACTTGGATTTAGTGTGTTTACCTCGTGCATATGGAATGTTCAATATAGCTAATGGCCAAATGCACAATCGTCCAGTTATGAAGCTCGAGTAACTAAACTTTCTTCTCTTGTAAATTATCTACGAAAAACGACGGTTTATTTTCAAAAGTTGAATCTACCATTTAAAAAAAACGACGAAACAGGATTAATTTTAATTCAGATGGCACACTTTTAACCGTTTCATGGAAATGAATTTTTTTGGTTCTTAATTAAAAATAAAAATTACTTTATAAAAATGGAATGTACAATTTCTTTTTGAAATAATAAAGTGGAATTTATTTTTATTTTTGTTTTATTTTGCACAAATACACTAATACAGTAAACTCTGTCTGAGGCGGAATTGATGGGGACCGAGAAGTTTTCCCATGTTACAAAATATTCTGGCTTAGACAAATTTTATTCTATGCTTCTGGATTTGCTAGGACTTGAAAATTCTTCCAGATTATAGCGATATCTGTCTTACACAGAATCCGCCTTAGAGAGAGTTTACTTTACTTGTTCTGTATAATTTTCTTCTCTCTAACCAGTAAACATAAAAAAAAAAAAAAAAAAAAAAAACATTATTTATTGCATTTTTTCACTCGTCTCATGACTTCCAAACCTTTTTTTTTCTCTCTCTCTCTCTCTCTCTCTTTTCTGAAAAGAGCTTTCTCTTTATCCAGATCTTCTTTAATCTTCGTTATCTTACGACCATCCTTCAGCCCATTAGACATATTCCCATTCCCACGACGTTCATTTACGTAAAATATTTTCCGCCCGCTTCTATTCCGAGAGCATATGTTTTCAGATATCGTAAAAATGGAATTTTTGAAAAAGTTCCTATCTTTGTCTCTTATTCTATATTCTCTTTTAACTTTTACCGAGGACAAAACAAGAACATATGTTGATTTGGAAATCAGATTTCTGACCGGATGCAGCTTTCGTTATCGCCAATGAAAACATGATATCCGTTGATGCCTGGCAAGAATACATTAAAAAAAAAAAAACTATTTATTTCACACATCCGCCCGTGTGATAACAATCATCATTATAATCATTCTTACTTTCTAGTTAAAATGCACTCTTTTAAACTTTAATAATAAAAAATAATTTTGAAGTTCAATACAATAATTCCTAATAATGAACGAATTTTTAAATTTATTCAAAGTTTGTATTAGGGGTGGGCATTATTTAACGTATTAGGATAAAAAACACCGTTACTATGCTGGAACGTAATATTGTGTGATATGTTACCGAAAAGCCCCTGTTAATTAAATAACATATGGTTTTAAATGGCAGCGTCTTCATTCATTTGCCTTAATCAAAAACTCAATTTCGCAATAACCAATATTCACCTTAAATGTCCTGACCGTTTCTTTTGAGACGAGCGCACCTATTTGGCCCTATCTTCACTCTCTAGTCATAGGCAACTCTGTTAGGCGTATGGTGCTTAAAAATTGTTTTGCATCTTATCAATCCCTTACGCAGAAATAGATAACCTACTTAAAAAAAAAAAAAAAAAAAAAAAAAAAAAAAACTTTTTTTAACCAAAGACCATGTTACAAATAAAAAGAGAAAAAATTGATTGGATCAAAAATTATATCGATATACAAAAACAAACATTTCCTCCCCCTAGAGATATTTTAGAATATCATGTGCCGGGACCCCCCCCCTCCCCCCCGCTCCCCTAAAATGATAACGTTATATTTGCACAGCCCCAAAGTGAACACGCTAGATTATTAGATCTAAATATTTTCCCTTTGTACATTTACATTACAAATGCACTTTAAATTGAGTTTTGCAATATATTTGCCATTTGTGTTACCAATGAGGAAAGCATTGATTTCTAATCCCCCCCCCCCCCCTGACACACACACCAAGAAAAAGAAGTAAAACTCGAGCTCAGAATCATTAAATTTATAAAAAATACATTTTTGCAATATTTAAGTAAAATGCATTTATTTATAATTCTATGCCTTAAAAACTAATTCTCAGTTTTAGATAGAAAATTTATTTTAAAAAACTGAACATTATTTTACAACATTCAATTGAAATTCACGAATTTATAATTTTTTAATTGATAATCGCCCAAAATGAGCCAATAACCAATATTCAGGGCATCCGAAGAGAAAACTGCGCTCGCGGCAAAGTTTCAGTTTGGCGCCTCCCTCTAACAATTTTTTCTTGTAAAAAGCCAAAAATGACGTTGGTAGTAAAAATATGGCGCCCCTAAATTTCCGCGCCCGGGGTGACCGCCCCTTTGCCCCCCCCCCCCCCCCCTTTCGCACGGCGCTGCATTAGAACTTCAAATTGAGTTCAATGAAAAACCGCAGTTGAAAAACAACTTCAGGTAATTCCTTAATATTCTCCGATTCATTCTGATATATTTTCTTGTTGCTGCAGTAAATCTAGTTCTTAAAATAAATAATTATCATTTATCGTTTGGCTAACTTTGAATAAAAAAAGATAATTTAACATGTTTGCAATTATTTATCTGTAAATATTTTCTGCAATCACTATAACATTTGGTACAACTCGTTTTAAATTAAAAAAATATGTGGATAATAAATATAACAGAAGTAACAATTTTGCCTGAGTGAATGACATTTGATTAAAAGTGTTTGTTTATTCTTTATGGTTTTCGGAAGTAATGAAAGAGGTAGTATTAAATGGTTTTCAATCGGCAAAGTTTCTGTGTTGATGTTGCAAGGGTGATAGAAGGGTTTACTCGTTTTTGAATATATAAAAGGGTTATTACTATATGCTCATAGAATTTTTTAGGGATGGAGGGGGGGGGGGGAGATTTTGGCACTATAAATTTTGTTTTTCGGCCAAATACTTTTATTATTTTTATTTTGTATTTGCGTTAAAAGATTTTATTTCTCTGAAAAAAAGAACGAATATTAGGAAAAAAAGAAAGGAACGAAATAGTCTCCTATAAGTTGTGAAATAAGTTAATTTTAGTACAGTTGTAATAAATTTGAAAAATTGCATTCAATTAAAAGTATTAAAATAATATTTTTGTGTTCTTGTGAAATTAACTTTGAATATGTGCTGATTGATGTGGCCGCTATTAAGTCGCGGAACAATTTTTCCTTAATAATACTTTACAATGTAGTTGTAAAGTGTTTATGAATTCGGTTTGTCTATCCTTGTTCTAACTCGTGTAAATATAGTCCGATTGCCATGAAATTGATATATATATATATATATATATATATTATTAGAATTTAGTATGGCATGTTCGGCTTTCAGAAGGAATTGTGTAATTTTTTTTTTTTTTTTTTTTTTTTTTTTTGGTTTATTTGCAGGCAGGACCGTAGCGACCGCCCCCCATATCCCCCATTTGAGGGGGGGAGACGAAGCCAGGGGGCCCTCTAATCGATTCTTTCGACATTTTTACCGAAGTTTATTTGTTTTGAAAATGTAAGAAAACCCTTATTTTGATGTTTTTATTTTTTTCAAATTCTTCTTTTCTTATTCAGGGGCATGCCAGGCAGTTCCCCCAGGTGTTCCTTTTTTAAGCCCCCCCAATAATAAGGATTTTCATTAAAGGTTGCCAAATGCTTAAGTTGTGCCAAAAGTGACCGAAATTCATACGTTTTCAAACATTTAGGAAGGGAACATGGTTCCCCTTTTCCTCTCTGCTTCCAGTGTTCCCTCCACATACGCAGAAAACAAACTATATCATTAGAAAACAAATTATTAAAATTCTATAACAACCAGGGCCCGACTTAGATTGTGGGGGGCCCTTTTCTACCTTTTGGATTTTTTCTTGAATTATGCTAAAGTGTCTAAAACTAACCTATAATAATTTTCGATTAAAATTCGATGTTTTTTTTCGGTGTGTGTGTGTTATTTAATGAAAAAAAATGTTGCAGGTTTTTTACAACAGTATTTAAATAATAATAAAAAAAATTTCATCTTTTTCAAACTAATTTTTATTAAATTTAACAGTGCAGAAAAAAAAGAACCCTTCCACATTCTTTTAAAGGGCAACAACCTCGTTTATTTTTATTTTATTTTTTTTATTTTTTTTTTTTCATCCAGCAATTTTAGAAATATGCTCTCCTTTCCCATACCACCTGCATTCATTTTTCTAGCATGTGCAAAGCTAGTAAGGCAAAAAAAGAGGGGAGAGAAAAAAAAACTACTGTCGGATAACCCTGCACTACTCCCTTTCACGGAACCCCATAGAAAGATTTACTGAGTGAGGGATGATCAAGTGAATTACTGTAATAAAATATCTCTTAATTAAAATTAATAATGATCCTTATCAAAAAGGCATGATTTATGCACATAGTCAAAATATAAGTAAGTGTTTTCCTTTTTATTGTTTTAGAAAGGAATTTGAAAAAAAATTACAGCACATAAAGCAGTAAATTTAACCGAGTTCTGAAAAGAGTACTCAATTCACATACTAGAATTATTATTATTATTATTTATTTATTTTATTTTATTTTTGTTCGCACGTTTCGGGCACTGCTTTATTTATAATAATAATAATTATTATTATTGTTATTACAGTGATTTTTTAAATATATTCAAATTATTATTATTATTATTTATTTGATAGTTGATCCGTCCATCGTTGCCCGGGTCGTATTGCCACGCAATCGGTCTGCCAAATCATATCTTGATGGAAAACAATTAAAAATCCGATTTTAGTGGACTCGTTAGATTACCATTGTGCTTTCCTGCTCCCAAAAGTATGAAAATATGGAGGATTGGGAGCAGGAAAACATAATGGTAAACCTATGAGTCAACCACTAAAATCAGATTAAGTGTCTTACACCAAGATATGATTTGGCATACCGATTGCCTTGTAATATACGAATAGAGATTTAAATAATCATAGATTTTAATCCGTGAATTCGATGAGGTGATTGTCTGTGCTGCTGCTTTCCGTTATAACAAACATTTTTTCCTGTTTATTATGAAATAAATATCAGTTTAAAAAATACTTTAATGTATATTTTAAATAGCTTAATTTAAAATACATTTTGTTTTCTAATTCACTTTTTGATGTAAGTCTTAAATAATAATTAACAAACAATAGTTAATCTTGGATAAAACTGTCATGAAACTTATTTCATGTTTAACTAAGGAGATCATATCGCAATATTAGACACGACCGCGTTTCAAATGATCGCTCAAATGGAATGTCTTAGTTGCTGTAAATATTTGTACAGTCAAGCAATTAAGAAATCATAAATAATAATTAATAACCTTGAAAATTTTTGCATAATACATTTTTTACACTAATTTCAAAATCATAAGGCGAGAATAATTAATCTTGAAACATGTTAGAAAATATCTTAGTACTAATTTTTAAAAAATAAATAAAATTTTGTAAATTTATCTACCTATTCTGATAGGATAATCTTATACATTATATTCGTCTTGAAATATGGAACACTAGAGAAGTAAAATTATTTATAAAAATAAAGAAATAAAACAAGAACAAAAAATAATACATCAAAAAGCATACATTATGAATTACCAGCACAAACAAAATATTGTTAAGAAATTTCATTTTTTCATATCATGAAATAAGATACATAAACAACCCTTTCGTGTTTTTTTTTTTTTTTTTTTTTTTTGAGTTTTTGAGTTTTTAGAAAAAATTACTTTTACGTTAGTAACATTAACTCTAGCTATCCAAATAGATTAACTAATGGTTAACGACAATTTCAGCGTCTAAAAGATAACGAATGTTGCTGTTTTGTGTACTACTCAATTCATATTCATATGACAATAGGCCAAGGAAGAATTTTTGGAGATGTTTAGAAAATATTATATTACACTAAGATTTAACTTATATTGTAACTTTTTAATACTTTTTGCGCTTTATTACGCTATATTATTTCAGGAAAGTAACTTTTATTCTATAACTGTATTCTGTAATTAGAAGAAGGATAATTAGGAAAGTTCTATTAGTTTTTTTTTTTTTTTTTTAAATATGGATCGTTACGAAATGATTTGGATATTTTTTAACTATAAAAAAAAATAAACGAAAATCAATGCTGAAAGATAAAAATCCCCTCCACTTTTTTTTTTTTTTTTTTTTTCTTTTTACGCGTCAGGACAATTTACACCCGTTTTGTATATATATACTTATTTATGAAAATAAACTTAAAACAAATAAAAATAAAAAATATATTTTTAGCAGGAGTGGCTCAGGAGAACAAAGCCATTCTCATCCCCTCATCGAAATGTTCTATTTTAAGTCACCAAGGACAATTAAATTTTACTTTTTTCTCTCTCTCTCTTTTTTTCAAACTTGTTAAAGAAAATCCAATTTTTTTAAATTTTAAAGTACTGTGAGGGGGTGGAAAAGGCCTATCTTGCCAACATAGCCTTCCTTTTATTTTTCTCTTTTCTTTCTTTTCTTTTTCTTTCTTTCTTTTTTTCTTTTCTTTTTGCTGGCGCCCATGATATAAACTTCTCTCAAAACACGAGCATGAAATGAGTATCTTTACCGCTTATCAGTTTGTCATACCATAAATGTGCAATAAATTTCACCAGAAATTTCAAATGTGTGTAACTTTTGCTGTGAGTTTAGCTCATTCATTCCTTCATATTATCCAATGCTTCATGCTGACAGTTTCTGAATTCTAAATTCATAAAGGAAAGTGGAAGAAAAACTTCTTTGTCCAAAGCCTTATAAAAACTTGTTTTACTGATTTTAGAGTGATATTTACTACTCTTCTCGTAAAAAAATACCTTTGCTTGTTATCACTAACCCAGAAACATACTGAATAGGGAATGAAGGGAATTTGCAGCATTCTTTAGTTCCCGTAAACTTGTCTGGGAAAAATTGCAGAAGCATTAAAAAAAAAGTAAGTTGCAAAGTATCAATGGGAATGAGATACTACTGGACATTCATCTGTTCGTATTCTTCCAGGGAAGAAAAGGTGGATACGCGCGTAAACGCGTAGCCCCACTAGGGTCTTGACCTTTCTAAAAAGCCACTATATTGAGAAAGCACGCGAGTAAACAGTCTGACGGTGAGAAAAATTTACGATACGGGAGGGAAACATACCGACTAAAATAGCGAATAAAACTGTGTTTTACTGTTCATAAGTATAACCGAAGTTCAGTAAAAAATATAAATAATAATAGCGAATCAGGGAGTTTCAGTTACCTATTTCAGCGCGAAAATGTGAATTTGCGAAAAGAGGCAGTGAGCCCAAAAGTCGTAAATTCTTATTTAATGTTGATGTTATGGGCCTATAATTTGAAACTTATGAATTTTTAAGCGCTATTTATTTAATTTTAGCCTGTATATATTTTCCTATGTGTAAATCATATTCTGATAAATGTATCCTGTAGAATTATTTAACTTGCTTATTTTTTTTTTATTATAATTTATTTGTTAGGATTCTTTCTTCTGCCATCGTACTTTACATTGTAAAATAATATTATAACCATAATAAAAAAGGCAATCTATGCAGTTTTACTTCTAGCCTTTTTTTTTTTTTTTTACCTAAAATAATTAATTAACTTTTAAAATATTCAGTATTTTTTATTTTTTATTTTATTATTTTTTGGCTTTTTAACTTAAAGGGAGATTAGTACCTTTCGGGACATAAATTTGCTGATAATTTAATAACACTTTTTTTTCGATTCAACATAAATAAAGAATTTCACACATTTTAGAGTAAACTTTTCAGAGTTTTAAAAATAATACCGTAGCTCTAAAAAAATTGCTGCAACATTTGCATACAACAATTTATAATGTACACACAAAAATAAAAGGAAAATTACATTATCTTTCTTACAGTATACCTTTTGCAAAATACATAAGAGAAACTGTATTTATGAAATTAAAACTAAGTATCACCTTTATTCTGTAAGCTTAAAACATTGAATTTATAAAATGTTTTATATTTTTTTATTAGAAATTTAGCATAAATGCTAAAAAAAAAAAATAATAATAATAATAATAATTTTTAACTGAGAAAATTACAAAACATTTGATAAATTCTGTGTTTTAAATTTACAAAATAAATGTGATATTTAGTTTTAATTTGATATAAAAATTTTTCTTCTCTTGTATTTTTTAAATCTTATACTGTAAGAAAGACAGGTAAGTTAATATTTTTTCTTTTACTTTTGTGTATACATTACATATTGGTTAATATAAAGTCCGACCAGTCGGGTGCATTGTGGGTCGATAACAGAAACTGGTAGAATGCTTTTGCTTTTTTACTAAACAATGCACCCCTGATGAGTACGTTAATAAAAAAGTCTTCTACTGTCCACTTATCCATATTTACCTTTCATAATTTTGGTAATCTCCCTTCTATATCACATCAAACTTCAAATGATTTTAATAGGGTGATTGTAAAAATACTGGTTTCATTGGTTTATTGTATGGTAATGACTGAATTACTTTGGTTATATTTATAAAAGTGTATATATATCATCATCATCATCATCATCATCAACCGTTTTCGATCCACTGTTGGATGTAGGTCTCCCCCAGATTTTTCCAATGTTTTCTATATATATATATAGATATATATATATATATATGTGTGTGTGTGTGTGTATATATATATATATATACGTATATATATATATATATATATATATATATATATATATATATATATATATATATATACATATATACATATACAACCATTAATTGTACTACAATATATGAACCATTGAATTTTATAGAATCTTACCACATTGAACATGGGGGAAAATAAAAAAATGAATACAAATGGAACTTGCTGAACCAAAGCAGAATTGTCAAGCCCCAAATGCTTTGAAACTACAAATGAAGTGTGTGGTTTCATCTTCGTATTAGCCATTAAAAAGCAAAATAATTTGAATTTGGGCCCACCAACACACATAAATACAAAATTAAATGAAGAAAAAATATCAAAAACTAAACACAAGAAAAATACTAAATTAGATAGAAAAAAAAATAAAAAAAATAAAAATTAAAAAAAAAAAAATAAAATCGCATTTACAATGTGTTGACAGAAAAAATATACCATACATTAATATGTAAACAAAATTATTTAATTTGACTATGCTAACGTAAATCCAATATCTTAATATAAGATGAAATAAGAAATAAAAACAGATAATTAATATATGCATTTAATACACTTCAAAATAGTATTTAAGGGATTAAATTTGTTAAAAGTTAGGTACAAATTAATCATGGAAATTAATTAAGTAATATAAATAACATTAATAGAAATTAATTGATGTAACTGTACTATTATCCATACATTAGTGTGAAATGAACAACCTATATATAATGTTTTGCAATTTAGCAAACACCTCTCCCTTTCTCATTTTTTTTTAATTAATAAATTACCATTGCGTATTATCCAGTATATATATACAGGGTGTCCGAAAAGTCTGGAAACGGTCGAATAACTCGAGAAATACATATGAGAATGAAAAACGTAAATATACGTGTTAAATATTTTTAAATAAGCTACTCAGTGATACCAAATTTGACCTTCGTAACCGACCCCATGGGGGTCAGAGGGGGTCCAACTTTGAAATCTTAAATTATAACCTCCATTTTTTATTGCAGATTCGAATTCTACGGACAAAAATACGCAACTTTTGTATTTGATGTTTATTTCGAATCCTCGTTTATCACGGTGTATTCGAGCATATTAAATCGATACATTTTTCGGCTTTTCCAACGGGATTTTCCCTAATCGAAACTAATTGGGGAGAATTTATAACATCAAATTCCTCGTCTTTTGCAAGAATAGCGTTTCCTGAAAATCACCGATGCCGATTATTTCGATAGTACTACACACAGTTAAAAATTTGACCCATTTGCTGTAGCGTCACTCCACAGCTTTTATAGAATATCTGTTTCATGACCAATGAGAATGTTCCATAACACAGTAAAGTACACTGTAAATAATTGACACTTTTGCTGCACCGTCACTCCACCACTTTTATAGAAAACGATTACTTTACTGTGTTATGGAGCACTCTCATTGGTCACAAAAGAGATATTCTATAATAGCTGTGGAGTGACGCTGCAGCAAATGGGTCAAATTTTTAACAGTGTAGCACTATTGAAATAATCGCCACGGGTGATTTTCAGGAAACGCTATTTCTGCAAAAGACGGGGAATTTGTCGTCAAAAATTCTGCCCAATCAGTTTCGATTAGGGAAAATCCCGTTGGAAAAGCCGAAATATGTATCGATTTAATATGCTCGAATACACCGTGATAAACGAGGATTTGAAATAAACATCAAATACAAAAGTCACGTATTTTTGTCCGTAGAATCCGAATCTGCAATAAAAAATGGGGGTTATAATTTAAGATTTCAAAGTTGGACCCCCTCTGACCCCCAGGGGGTCGATTGCGAAGGTCAAATTTGGTATCACTGAGTAGCTTATTTAAAAATATTTAACACGTATATTTACGTTTTTCAATCTCATATGTATTTCTCGAGTTATTCGGCCGTTTCCAGACTTTTCGGACACCCTGTATATACATATATTATTTAAATTACAAATGTTGCAATTTTTTAGAGCTAGGGTATTATTCTTAAAACTTTAAGAATTTCACTCTAAAATGTATACAAAATTAATGTATATTGAATCGAAAAAAGTATGTTATGAGCAAAGTTGGTTTCCGAAAGCTACCAACTCCCCTTGACAGTACTTCCATTTGCTGCTATTCTTGTGTGCGTTTTAACAATATCAAAGATAAACTATAAAAAACATTTGAAATACAACTAAACAACTGCCTTTTATTGTTCGAAAATTTGGAATTCCCCCCCCCCTGTTTATAAGGAGGAAAATCTCAAATATTCATCTATGCATATGCATAGATAGCTCAGTTTTAATGAACATAGATTACTAATCGATGAATTGGATAAAGTTAGCATAGTAAGCTCTAAAATTCAAGAACACATATTTTTACATTTTATGAAATATTTTCATATATTTATAATTATTGTGTCGCGTGAGTCTGCATTTAAAATACGTGGGATCTTTTAATTGCTGCTGTTTCATTGAAAATGTTTACATCCGGCTGATTTTTCTCAAGGTCGATATTTGTCGCAAAACCGTCTTGAAAATAAATTACAAGGTATTTCTTGCTATCAATCCGTGACTTATCCTCAAGCGATCACTTTTCTGCAAATTTTATTTTGCAACTATATTATATTGAAGCAAGATTCGTATTTTTAACTGACCTATTTCTCGCGAGACAAAATATTTTTCGCGAAATGAAAACTGTGAATTATTAAAAACTTTTGTAAGACAGTTTTTCTCTATCATTTTCATTTATTGTTCAATATTCTTATGTTCATACGATTTTTTATACAAAACATTACATAGATTATAATATCCTCTTGTATTTAAATTTATAATGTAATTAATACGGCTTTGAGTAAAATGTCAGATTTTTATTAGAAGAAAGTTTATTTTTTACAAGTTCTTGTTATATTTACACTCCTAAGGTTATTTTTCAAGAAGCATTGAATCTGACGATGATTAATCAACCGATTAATTTTTGTGTTTGTCAAGTATAAGTTTAATAAAATTTGATTTAGGGAAAGTTGATAAAACCGGGAATCAGGTTTTGTGGATTTATTTGGCGCGGTATCTAGCCGAAACTTTTAGAATTACTTCTAGGCGAGCGGCATGCCAGTTCCTAGTAAGTAGAAGTCATGTAAACGAACTCGTTTCGCCGTGGTGATTTTTTAAAGATTTCACGAGAAAAAGTTAAAAATTCGACGTCTGCAATATTACGATACCAATCCTAAATGCATAAGGATTTAGTTTAGGTAAGCATAAGGAATGATAGGCTACTGTTTATTCTTTACTTTAGCATTTTGTATTGGTATCTACGAGCTATCTGAAAAACGCTAGAGTAAATTCCATCAAAATGGCATGGTCGGACAAAACTGGGATGCATATGGGTGGACATAACCGGAAAGTTTCCGGTTTTGGATAACTCATTTATTTGCGTGATTGAAATAGAATTAACATTGTTCGTGCATTGTTTAACGATCTATAAATATTTTAAAACTATACAAAAAACATTTAGTTATTATACACTAAGTTATTATACAGAAGACTGTTTTTAGTCATTTGAATTCATGTATAGATCCTTATTTCAACACCCCATAAAATTAGAACTCGAACAAGAAAAAAAAAAAAAAAAAAAAAAAAAGAGTGGATGGCAAAACAAGACAAGAAGAACTTAAAACTGAAGCAAAAACTTTCCATGATGACCGAAAAGAATATAAGAAAAAAGTGATGTGAAAAAGAAGAGTCCAAAGAAAAAGAACTTGACATCAAAGGAGGAGGAAGATGAAAGTGAAGCATGCATCTTTTGCAACGGCCCATACGAACAATTTAATCTAAGGAGAATTGGATATAGTGCCTTCATTGCAAATAGGAGGCAACATGAAGCATGCAGCAATGCAAATGAACAAGATCGAAATTTCATTTGTGATTTGTGCCTAACAATTACAACTCTTAAAGCATAACTTAACTCATTTTTATTTTATGTAGATTTGATATAGATTCACATTCTATAAGTATAATATATCAATTTTTCTTTAATAAATAGCATTATTTCAAAGTTACAATGTGCTTTTAATGATTTTTCTAGATTCCGGTTTCGTCCGACTTGGTCGGACAAAACCGGGACATTGCACACTTTTAAAAAAAGTGTTGTTATGATCTCAGTTGCTATTGTTCGAGATTGAATGAATATTTTTTTCCTTCGCAAATAATCAATTTATCGTTTTATCACAAATTTTGACTGTTTTGTTCTCATAGAGCACAATAATAAAAAGAAAAGCATTAGATTCCTGGTTTTATCCGACGTTCCGCTACTCTTTTTTTCTTTTTTTTCCTTTCCTTTTCTTTTTTTTTTCTTTTCTTTCTTTTTTTTTTTTTTTTTAGTAAGGAACCATTTTTTTATGTAAAAAATTAATTTCACATTAGAATCTCATTTCTTAAATGAAGCTAACTTCATATTGATTTTATTATTATATGTTACAAAAATGCGAGACCTATAAATCATTCCAAAGTCACAGTTTTCTGTTTTTAAAAATACAGTAAATTGGAGTTAATTCGATCCACAATTAATCTGAAATTTATTGTAAATCGAAACCTATACTTATTTTATAATTAGCACTTGAAAAGCCGGAAATTTTAGTCAAATTTCATAAAAATATTTCACACCAGAATTTTGATCTAAAAGCAATTTATCTCTTTTATTTAACATCTTCTTTCTTTGTGCATTGTAAATTTATTTTATTATTATTAAAAAAAAAAAAAAAAAAAAAAACCAGGTTTAAATTGAAATATATACATATGGTAGCGATCAAAATGACCGCTCGCGGCCGTCCTAGTGTTATCCGATAAAATGAATACCGCAAAATGATGAGTTTCCATGGTTCTGTGATTGTTTCGTTTTTTCTCCATTTTGAAATCTTTTTCGCCGCGCAGTGTAAGATTTTCGAATCTAGCGGGTCAAAATTCAATTTATAAAAAATATCTATATGAAAATAATAAAATGCATCTTACTTAAAGGTAAAAATGTTTCTATATTATGAAAAAATATGTTTTTACCCATCACATTGTATAATTTACGTCATTTCTTATTCCATCATCATCAGGACCCGACTTATGCAAGAACATGTGGGTTCAGCTGCCCCAAATTCTTCTTTTTACAGCCCCTCACCTTCCCCATGAGAGTAATCTGGATTTTCATTAAAAGATGCCAAATATAATAAAAATAGCCAAAAATAATAAAAATTCACATTTTTTCAAACATTTATACTACCACTTTCCCTCTCTGCTTACAGTAGTCTCTTCACGCATGCAAAAAACAAACTATATTATTAGAAAACTAATGGTTAAAATGTTATTATAACAACTTAGTATTTTGTTATTTAAAAAAAAAAAAAAAGACTTAATTCGCGTTTTCCTCGTAACATGGCAAGTTAAAATCATTAATCATGACCAATTTGAGACCTCTTTTAGCCATCATTTAACGTACGTAGATATTAGAGTAAATGTTTGCAGAATACTCATGTTAACCAATCTAATCTATCGTTTTTTTTTCTACAACTATACAAGCATTTTTTCTTAAAGTTGTGACCATCTTTTTTGTGATGCCCTATATGCAGATGTGATTTGTGCCGAGTATAAAATGTATGCTTATGCATAATATGTATGAAGTTTAGTACTATCCGTTTCCACATTATTCACAAGAAAATATGCAGAAAGATAGAAGGGGGCCTCCCAGAATGATTCTTGGCCCGAGGCCTTCCACAGCCTTAGTCAAGCCCTAATCATCATGATCACAATAAAAAAAAAAATAAATAAATAAATAAATAAAATAAAATAAAAGCGTTTAATCATTTTCTTATGTTTGCATTTGCGTAGTATTATAATAATTTGAAATGCCTAACTATAATTATTTTTTGATATTTTATTCAGTCGTAATACTGTCTTATCTTAAATTACTTTTTGGAGTCTTAAGAAATGAAACAGATACTCCAATCAGTCGCTCTTAGATATGGTAAGATAAATAACTGAACTAGTTTTTAATATGATATGGCTGTCTTAACATTTAAATACATGGATTATAACTCGTCAAACAGATTCTAAAATTTAATACACCATAATAGGCCTTCCACAGCCTTAGTCAAGCCCTAATCATCATGATCACAATAAAAAATAAATAAAAATAAATAAATAAAATAAAATAAAAGCGTTTAATCATTTTCTTATGTTTGCATTTGCGTAGTATTATAATAATTTGAAATGCCTAACTATAATTATTTTTTGATATTTTATTCAGTCGTAATACTGTCTTATCTTAAATTACTTTTTGGAGTCTTAAGAAATGAAACAGATACTCCAATCAGTCGCTCTTAGATATGGTAAGATAAATAACTGAACTAGTTTTTAATATGATATGGCTGTCTTAACATTTAAATACATGGATTATAACTCGTCAAACAGATTCTAAAATTTAATACTGATTATAAATGATAAATGGTATCCTTCTTATTGTTGAACAATAGCTAACTCTTAAACTAAACTATTAATTTTAAAGGTATAGTTCCAATTGTTTAAAAAAAAAAAAAAAAATCATTTTTTTTTTTTTAATTATAGAAATCATTATAGAATCACCAGGTGTATAAAAATATTTTTTTTTTTTTTTTTTTTTTTGTTAAAAAAAAAAAAAAAAAAAAAAAAAAAAAGTTATGAAATTTGTATTGACAAAACGGTGTTTGAGTCCCATTTAGAAAAACTGCTTTATCTGCATCAAATAAAACTGTAAATGTTCCATTGTTGTGCAACCAACATAAGCTGGGTTATGTCACTTTGAATTTTTTCATAGTCCCCATTTTCTAACTCTAAACACTAATTTTTAAAGTTTAATTTGTTAAAACACGAAAAAAGTTTTTTTTTTATTTTTATTTAACTGATAAAACCGAGAAACTATATAAAAATTAAAATTTTAGCAACTTTTTGGTGATGGAGCACAACATATTGTCGTTTGGAACTACAAGTCTAAAGTTAACGGTTTAAGAATTTGCTATCGTTGAGCGATTAGAATAATATCCTATTATTAAATTTATACACATTGTTTCATAAAATAATGTCCTTGAAAATAACAAATATGTAAGGTAAATATATGATATATCACAAAATAACGCCGGCGAATCTTTCATTAAAATTTTGCTTTAATTGCTCTTGAAATGACAAGTTTGCCACTGTAAAGACTGATACTTAGAAAGTGCTGTTTTTTACGCATTTATTTATTTTAGGCATGACGAGAAACAATCTTTATTCGAGATCAGTGTCAGATACTTATTATTTCCTAGTTGGTGGTGTGTTCAGCTCCGCTGAACTTCCTGACCCCATTAAAACGGTAGAAGAAACAATGATGAAAAGCTCGTTAAATTATTAAAAATTTGGACTCCAGATTTCACTTTTACTTCTCATTTTTTTTATTTTTAAAATATTCTTATGTAGCTCATCTTCATACTTTATTTTTATTACTTACCTATCGTACATAGTATATTACTTACTCATGATATGTAGTATAGGGTAAATATTGCAATTGGTTTGAAAATCTAAAAAAAAAAAAAAAAAAAAAAAAAAAAATGACGGATTTACATGTTTTAGACATTGGAGAGTCCGAGAAATATATTTTTAGAAAAAAAAAAGGTCGTCCGTCTGTCTATAAACGCTCTAGCTCCCGAATAAATTGAGATAGAGACTTAAAATTTGGTGTGTACTTAATATATAATAATAGGAAGAAACCTATTGATTATCAATAACCACGATTATCCGAAACTATTTTTTTTTTACTCTCAAAATATTCGTTCTGATAAAAGGTGTATAAAAATGTTCGATTTTAAGGAACGGATGTAAAAGACAATAAAACAACACAAATTCTTCATAAAGAGCGAAATCGATTGGATAATTAATTGCTGAGGTATTTGTAATCCTATTTTTCACACACTTCGTTTTTTTATGACCCTGTATTTCATTCAAATTTCAATTCAAATATAATTCGATACATAATATGTTTTAATTCGATATGAGACGCTTAATCCGACTCAGTAAACTGTTAGTTAATATGAAATTTATTTTTGGAGCTATAAGGATGTTTTTTTTTTACGCAATTCGGTACTACTTAAATAATATGGCGTTTTATATAATTTGTCAAAATTGGTTCATCGCTTCAGTAATAGAGCATTACTAAGTATTAAAAGTATTTAAATATATGTTTAAATTTTATTTTGCAATTGCGATGCATTTTATAAATAGTTTACACTTATTTTATTTTCATATTCTGTAATATGCATATCCATGATGTTTTACGGTTCCGCCCCCCCCCCCCCCCAATGACTAGTTTATTTATTTGTATTCAATTAAATATACAAAACTTTTCGCATAAGAAATGTATGGTTTTTTTAAAAATGTTCGGTGTAAAATCTCAACTTATAAAAGAAAATCGATTTTTAGTATCATATCGACAAACAAGAAACATTAGAAAAAATATTGAAAGAAACATTTGATATCCGAAACAAATCATATTTAAAATGACTTTTAACATTCAAATGTACATTGTATATAAAATAAAAATAATCTGATAATCCTGGTTCAGAAATAACTCAAACTTTAGAAAATAATTAGTTTACTTAAATTATTTTTTAAACTTCTTAACCCCCCCCCTCTCCTGTCTCCCGCTTCTACAAATACAGCATTTCGCATTATAATGCATTCGCGTACGCATGTTTGAGAATAAATTTGTAATTTTTAGAATTCATTAGGTATTAAAAAAACTAATATTTTAAATTCAGCTGACATAAAATTCTTTTAAAATATTATTCATCATACTGCTTAATAGAATTGAAAATACATTTATCCATTCCATTAAAAATTAGGGGACGTATTTTTCAAATCATTCTGAAACCAATGATACTTTCTCTTTCTGCATTGAAACTGAGTCAGTGTTTCAAAAACCGATAACATTTTCCGGCATATCAAGAGGAAATCAAGTAAAAGTAGTCTGTTGAACACAGCCAATTATGCAAGGGGATTAAGTCTGGGCTTAAATCTGAACACCTTGTTACTGTTGCGGACCGTTTTAGTTGAATAAACCTTTAGCAGTCAAGCAGAAGTACATCATTTTTGCAATATTTTAAACTTTCTCAACATTTTTCGCACATGAATACTTTTACAACGATAACCTTGCAATATTAATGCTATTGCAGGCAGTGGCAAGTGAAATGTCATTGTGTCGATGGTTTAAGTTGCTGGTGTCAACAATACTGGTGGTCACTTTAATTGGGTCGAACGAAGGGGGCGAAGACGTTTGGATCTTTCATCTTAATTGAATCGTTCATCTTTACATTTAAATACATGAGTTTTTTAAATCTGATGCTGCTCGCCAATGCTTTCTTTTGTTCTTCCCCTGAATGGAAAAGTGAGTGAAACATTTTTTATTCATAAATTGACTTATTCATTATTATTATTATTATTATTATTATTTTCGTCTAATGTTTTAAAATCTTAAAAGTTATTCACATGTACACGCCGATTTTAGATTTCGTTTATTTTAATATTTAATTATTAAACATTAATTAATGCCTCTATTTCGGTGCAATATAAAAAATATTAAATGCCATTAATATTAGTCAAAAATAAACTGCTCCAGCTTTTTTGCTGATATATTTTTGATCGCACTTAAAATCTCGAATGCATATTCTTTCTTTCCTTGTTCCTTTTTTTTTTTTTTTTTTTTTTTTTTCTGAGACAATGACGATAACTTTTATATTTACTAATACTTACTTAGTTGAAAGTAAATTTATTGTATGTCGTTTACATATGTAAATAATGAAAAATAATAATAGTACTATACTGAGCTATCCCCATCTTTAAAGAATATGATTTATTCCTTTATTTATTACATTATTTGGTGCTCTTATTCTCTCTGCCGTTCCTTATTTTGTAAAAGATAAAGTGATAAAACAAAATAAAAAATGGGGAAAACTTCAATAAAGTTTTTAAATATTTATTTTTTGTTGTAATTTGCTTTATATAACTTGCAATTTTTTTTCTTAATTTTAAAACTTTTTAATACTGAATTTAATTTTTTTCCTGCTTTCTTGAAAATTAATTTATTTTAGGATATTTGAAGAAATTTAATGATTTTTTAACTAATCTTTTTTCAGTTAAACGAAAAAAAATTCATTAATGTAACATACGAAAGTCTATTTGAAGCTTATTTTATTAAATATAATAATGTGCGATTAAGAATATTATGAATTTTTTTTTTATGAATGCTATGATATTTTTTAATTAGATAATTACAACATAGCAAATATATTTATATTTCAACAATTATACAAAGACAGTTAATCCTTATGTAAAAGAGAGTACGAAAAAACTTTCGATGAATGTCAAATAAAGTCATTATTAATTTTATCAGTGATAGTTTTCAGGAACGAAAACAGGATATCGGAAGGAAGTGTTTTTAAAGCAACTTTTCTTTACCGAGCCGTAATATTTCCTTTTACAATTTTGGATAATGTGATATTATTGTAGATAACTTATAACTACTGAAATAATTAATGGAACAGAAAATTGCATATTTAAAATATAAAATGAAATTGTGATACTGTCAATTTCTCAATAGTCCTTAAAATAAATAAATAAATATTCTTAAAGCTATTCTCATATCCATACTGCCTACTTTCTGTCACGTTTCTTAAGGGTGTATTCCAATCCAAAGTGCTTCTTTTCTGATTTATTTTTAAATTAATTTTTGCTCTCAAACGCATCAAACTGTCAAATTCTCTTATTTAAAAACTACACAATGTGTCGTGCTTGTCGATTTTTCGATAAAGGCAGAAAATATTACAAAAAATGCTATCAAAGTTCGCCTTTTGATAGCATTGTTCAAAGTTCGCCTTTTGAACCCAATTGTCCGAAACGGGAGATCTGGAAATGAAAAAAAAGGATCATACTGAGAAAATAATTGTTTATAAATCAAACTCTAATGTATTGAACGAAAAAGAAAATCGCATGGCCTCTTATACATCTCTTCAACAATCACCTCAGCAAGTTTCATGTTTCTGTCTTTAAAAATGAGTCTGAATTGTATCAGAAAATTTCGAGCTTTTGAAGGAGGAAAAGTATTTTTTCGAATACACTTCTTAAGGGCCCGTGTAACTTCTTGACAAGTAAAATGAATGATTTTACGAAATATTTATATAATGTATTTTGCTTAAAAATAGAGATAGCTTTTTTTTTTTTTTTTTTTCTGTAAATTTACACTTTATAGTCCACATATAAATCAAAAGAAATTAATTTCCTGCATAAATTAGTTTTCAAAAACAAATTAACTTTTTACATATTCTTTGAACAACATATCTGTTCAGTTCACTTAAAAAAAAAAAAAAAAAAAAACTGTTGAATATATCCCCTTGAAATTTATTGTGGTGTCAAAAAACATACAATGAAGCAGATTTTACGAAATATTTAACATAATGTATTTTACCAAAAAGTAGAGATAGATTTTTTTCAGTAAATTTACACAATTATAGCACATATATGAATCAAAAGAAACTAATTTCATGCATAAATTAGTTTTCAAGAACTAATTAACTTCTCACATATTTCTTTGAACTGTTCGATACACTTTTCTAGGCAAACTGTTGCTTATCCTTAGACCTATATTTATGCTGTATCAAGTGATAAACTATGTAAACGCGCTAACCGCTTTTTTTACGTTACACGTTTCGACGTTACATGAAAATTGGCCATAAAAAGTCTGAATCGTAAATGAATAAAAAGTCTGAATCGCAAATGAATCGTTTTTAAATATGACGTAATTGTCACCATTAAATGCTTTTCGCACATAAGAATAAAAAAAAAAAAAGAAAAAAAAATCATTAATCAATATATTTTTAAATTGAAAAGTTTTTGTAAATACTTTTGTCAACCATATGTAAATACTGGACATTTCAAACTACGAAATAATGAAATGAATAATCATTGAAATAATGAAATTTCGAAGAAAACTTTCAAAATTAGACAAATTTTTAAAATGATGACACGCTTCATACCGCAATCTAGTCAAGTACGTTCTTTGAAAGATTGTTAAATTGGTACATAATATTTTTTGATCCTATAAAACCTTTCTAAATGAACTGTTGTGATCTATTTCAACATTAAATTGCGCTTCAAGAAGTTCTTTCAATTATGGCAGAAACGACTGCAGTATTAATTACTTTATTTTAAGAATAGAGAAATTATAGTATCATGCTATATCATTACTATACAATTTCGATTGCATAACAGTGCATTAAAAAAAAAACTACATATATTTTTTTCTGTATTCTGTGAAACACTGAATAAAAATGTTTTACCGGCCATTGGCTAACCATTTACAGATCTTTGCTTTGTATTAATATATATTTTTGTTTAACTCATATATGACCCTTTTCTATGATCAAACTTTTTATCTCTGAAATAAGTATCTTTAATAACACACCTGCCTCCAAAAAAAAGAAAAGGGGGTTATAATTTTCTTGATTAATACTTTCTCATTACTTTCGAGATTGTTCCAATAGTAGCATTCGGAATAAGAAACCAGTCGACAGAAAACTGGCAGCGGAGAAGTAGGGTAGATAGTTCACTGTATCAGTATAATCTTTTGATAACTTTAAAATAAGGTAATTCGATTCCTTGGGTGGGATCGCTTTACATTTCTTTTCATTAGACAAAATCATTATTTCTTAAAATTATAGTTGCCAATCATTCAAAATAAAATAAAAATGACGAATAAAAGCAATTTTCTTATTAGAGATAGATATAAGCGATAATTTTGGAAGGGAAAAAAACTCAACTTGAGTATTTCTAACAACACCTGATGATGATCAAACATTCTAGAAGTTCGGGCTGTTTTTATTAAGTTATGTATATACATTTTAATCTAATCAAACCTTTCAAAACTGTCACATTTGATTTTCAAAAAAACGTAACAAGACTAATTATTCAAAATACTTTAAACAATTCACATTTATTTGCTGCATTCAAATTGAAGTTTTTATTTTATTTTATTTTTATTTTTTAAGATCCAGAGAAAAGTTTGGTAAAATGAAATTGAAAGAGATAAGACAGATTTCTAACTTAGCAGGACTACCGCCTGTTGTAATTGCATTGTATTCCTTTCGCCGGCCCGGAACCATAAAAATTTACCTTTTAAAACAGAATTTCGGTTTATATATGTTTAGTTTTGATAGTATTGCAATTCATTTTAACATAAGAAGTAATAAATCTGTAACATATATCACTTGCTAGGAATCACAATTAAGCAACTGCCACCAAGCCAGCTTTCTTTCTCGAGTAGAATCGATGAATTTTTATCTCACATCTTCTCAGTAAAATATGTATTGTTATAGCACTTTTAGACAAAATGTAATTTTCTGTTAGTGTTTTTTGAAATTATGCTTATGTGATTCTCAGCTATGCATGTGTATATATATTTTTTACTACTATAAAAATTAAATATTTCTTTTACCATATTTTATACAAGCAAAGATTCGTCCTCTTTGTTGTTTGATTTTGCCTAAATCAACCTCGAATAAAACTAACCTGAGGTCGAAGTTCCCGTCCCACTGCTCGCTTGGGTTTCTCCAGTCCCGAATCTTGTGATTTTTTTTTTATTTCGTTTATTATTTTTTTATTCGAAATTTTTAACATCATCGTTTTCATCGTTATAATAACCGATTTAGCTTTTTCCCAACTCTAATTTAATTACGACAGTATCAAAATTCACCATAATGTCAATTTCATTTCAAAAACGAATTGTTAAAAACGTCACCAAGATATGTGAAAAAGCTCTAAAAATAGCATAATAAAAAATAAGTAAATAAATAAATAAATGCACAGAATCAAATTTATTAAATCATACTAAAAGATTAAAGCGAGTACGGTTATAAAAAAATTCCACGGAACGCGAAAAAAAATATATAGCTGAGATAAAAATTTACTATATTGAGCTATGACACTGAAACAAAGGTCCTTTTACGAATGTCAAAAGATCGAATCGAAATGCAAAACAACTCGAAAAATCACATAAAAAATTCGTGAAAAATTCAAATATTACAGAGGGTAAAATTTGTTGCATTGAGCTAAAAGATTAAAACCGGATTTATTTTACGAATATCTAAAAAATGCTTCAAAATACGAAAAAAAGCTAAAAATCACAAAAAATCTAAAAATTCAAATATTAAAGAAGAGAAAAGATTGAAATCGTATTCCTATTAAAAATACGAAAAAAACATTAAATCACATAAAAAATCTCTAAAAATTCAAAAACTGCAAATGATTAAATCTACGATATTAAATTAAGAGATTGAAACCAAATCATTTTAAAAATGTCAAAAAAAAAAAAAAATCTTCTCAAGACTCGAAATAAATTCTAAAAATCGCGAGAAATCCAAAAATAGCTTATGTGCATTCCAAATCAACTTGATTGTTAAAAAATATCAAGAATTTAATATATTGGGCTAAAAAGATAGAAACCGGATTACTATAATAATCTGGAGAAATCGCCGAGAAAGCCGAAAGTAAGTTTACAAATCTCAAATAATAATAAATAATAAAAAAATCCAAACACTGGCTTCGAGATGCTTAACTTCACGCATACAAATAGATTCCTGCCAAATCGTGTAGCTTTGCGGTCTCTTCGGAACGCAGTACATAAACACGCAGACAATCAATGTCTGATTTTTATTATTGAATTGGAAACTAAGTGATTGGAGATTTTAAATAAGCTTTGCTTAAAAATATTTTTTTATTAACTTAGGTATTATCAGTTTTTGTCGATCACCTTTTGTCATCTTTTAGCTAGTGTCATAATTCCATGATCATAAAACTTCTGATTTTCGGCAGCAAAAAATTGAATTAAATGTGATTTTACAACATCAGCATCAATAAAATTTTTACTATTTAAAAAGTTCTACATGGAACCTGAAGGCGCAAAGCAAGGGATATACGGTGGATGTGACAAAACATCCCAACTTAATTTCAATAATTTTTGGAGAGTGACCAAAGAAATGTGGGGTTTTGCATTATCATGCTGATAAACGTTACCTCTATGTTTAGCCAATGCTGGCCGCCTTTCTTAAACTGCATCGCTCAGTTTTGGCGAGTTGTTGAACGTATACATTTGAATCAATCGTTTGGTTTCAAAAGTTCAAAGTGCAGAATTCCTTCATAATACAACCAAACTGACAGCATGATCTCTTTTTGGTGAATCTCAGTTTTTTGTGTGACTTGTGCAGGTTCATCTTGTATCACCCACGATCTTTAGCAATTAACGCTGCTATAAATTATCCACTTTTCTTTGCCAGTTATTAGTTGTTTCAGGAATAGATCAATTTCATTGCGCTTCAGAATCGAATCACAGATGTTAATGCCTTGCGTCAAACGAGTTTCCTTAAGCAGATGAGGGATCCATACATCCAGTTTCTTGGCATAGTCAAGCTGTTTTAATTTTTCTTATTCAATGCATGTATGCGATGCATTCTGCTTCTCTGCAATCAGCGGATTGTGCTATGACGATCTCAATCGACATGGCTTTTGATATTTGTCTCATCAACTTCAACTAGACGGCCAGATCTTCGCGCATTTTTCAGAAAGTCACCCGAACAAAATTTGGCAAACCAATTTTGACATTGCCTTTCTTTCAAGACTTCATTTCCATATACGGCACATAACTTCTTCTGTTCTTGCTTTTTCTTAAATAATGATAAAATATGTCTGAAATGCACGTCTTGATCTTCTATTTTTTAAGTGGCATAAAAGTTAATCTCAATAACTGATCGATACAATTTTTGCTAAGACATACGCGAAAGTTCAAACAATAAGAAAACAACTGGTGCTTTGAACACGTTAACAAAACAAAAAGAATTGTCTACCATCTATTGGCAAAATCCGCAAGTACTTAGTTACCAATCCAATAATGTTGATCATAAATATTTCTGTAAATAAATTTTAAAACATTATACATATCTTGTTTAAACAAGTTAATTCATGAATTAAGTATGGTGAAAGTTCTCATCCTATTTATTACACATAAATATGTTACAGAATTATAACAAAAACTATATATATTATCATCTAACGTGGTTATTGTTTGAATAACAACTGTAACATACTTAAAAACATAATGTGGCATATTATTTAAAACATAATTGCCAACTTCATGTAAAATTGTTCACTTTGAGCCTAGCAGGCATGTTTTAAATCAGAAAATTTTCTTAATAGATGAAATCAAATACATACTCCGTAAAGAGAAGGAGAGAGGGGAATATTTTTATGTTTTTTTTAAAAAGTGTTTATTCAACTTTGATAAAATTATACAGTTTTATGTGAGATCGGCAAATGAATACCTTTATTGTAACTCAGTGGTGTCAGTCGTCATTCACATTGTATAGTTTTTGCTAAAATTCTCATTTAGAATATTCAGAAATGAGAAACGATGAGAAAAGTTTTAATTTCTTCTTCTATTTTTCAAGCAGTATTCGAAGTTGGTCGTATATTTCTGTCTCTAATGTATGTTTTTAATTTTTCTTCAACAGTGCCTGCCATCCAAAGTAAAAAGATCCGAGAGCGGCGGTGTTGCATGGCGTCGAAAAAACGGATCAAAAGCCAAATATCCAGCAAGGAGATCGTCGACGCCCCCGAACGTTCGACCCACTCTTCTTCTGCCACCTATGCGGTGCACAACTACTGTAGGCCTTGCAGAAGAAAGCAGTACTACAGCTCCTGTCGTGACCACTCGGGTACAGCAAGGTGAAGGGGCGCAAATAAGAGACGGATTTCTCAGCCTTGTAAGTGTAATATTCGATAAAATTTTGTGAAATACTCATTTTATGTATTATGTTAGAAGTAAATTACAAGAAAAAAAATTATCACGTAAAGATAAATCTTTAACTCGCACTCGTTAAAATAGATATACAGTCGTGTGATGGAGAAGAGGGGGGGGGGGGAGGGTGTACAAACTCTAACGCAAATCTTCGTATAAAAATGTAACTGATATCAGCCTATCAGTAATAATGTTTATTAATTAATACTATGCTTAAAGCTTGTTTATAGACTCATATATATATGTATATATTACACTCTGTTGCAAATAAAATATCCCCCAAAAATTGAACGATGATGTTGGATCTTGAAACTAAGTATGAAAATAATGATGAAGAAATGATGAAAAAATAATTGTAAATTCAGGGAAAAGAAAAAAAAAATCATTTTATTGACAAGTAGCAACAAAAAGGATGTGAATTTTAATAGGTTGTAAAGCCACACTCGACAGTTATTATAAGCTGATACTTAATAAGGAATGGAGGAATTGAAGTTGCCGATATGCCTCTGCAGTAGATTCTGCCATAAGTGTAGCAACTGAACTAGTAACTAGCAAGGTTACATGAGGCAAATGAGCCATGATTTTACAGTGTGACTCTGGAAATTCTGGCAAGTTATCTACCAAAAGCTAAGTTCACTTGAATTAAAGTCTGGGCCTTTCTAAATGTGTCCAGTTATGTCCACTCTATCAGATATTTTTAAAATTACATTTTAATGTCTAGAAAATATCTAGTCAGATGTGGCAATCCCAAAACCTCATACATATTTTTATAAAAAATGCACCATAGCAAAGTTTACCGGTTAGGTGATTCACATTAAAATCATAGTCAGCAATAACTTGTGTCAACTTCTAAGCGGCCTGATGAAAGTCTGTGCATTGGAATCTGAGATACAGCTATTGTGGAAATCTTTGAAAATTCTGCATTACAGTACCACTTATTGGATTAGGGTCAATTTTTTAATCAGGAATAACTGAATCTGAAGTATGATTAAAATCCATGCATTAGCTTTTAAGATACCGCTAATGCGAAAACGAAAAAAAAAATGCACCATAGCAGTGCCACTATTCGGAGATTTACGCCAAAAACTAAACAATATTAGTCTATATCAGGGATTAATTAAATCTGAAGCTTGATGAAAATTCGTGCATTAGTTCTTGAGATAGAGCTATTGTAATAAACATATAATCCTGAGAATAATGCAGCATAGCAGCGTTACCCCTAAAAAATGCTATGAATGCTCTGTTTTAACGTTATCGTAGTGAAATTTAGTGATTTATATCAGTTTGATACATTTGAAGTAGCGTGATGTCATTAAAATTCTCTCCAAACGATTTTTCACCATACATCATAATGTAATCTAATTATTTTAAATGTCCCTGTAAATGAATCATTAATCTTACATACTTAATATGCAATACCAAACCTGCTTTGATGACTCTATATAAGTTTTATCAATTGCATGAAAATTCGAGTATATTTACGGTAGTTAGAGCATAGACAGACACACAGAATGCATAAGCACTTTTCAACTTTGTTAAAAAGTACTAAAAAGGTTATAAGAATGGATAAAGCCAATAAATTCATTATAAGGAAAAAAACTGTAATCACTGCAATTTTTAGACGAAGTTTCCCCGTCTGACGGTAAGTCTTGAAATATTCTACAGAAAGGGTGCTACATTTTTGCTTCAAGAAACCTTAATAAAATTCGAATATTGAAATAATGTAAATTTGCTTAAAAGTTAATTTAGTTTCACATTAGTAACAAAATTCATTATTTTAATCAATTTATTTAAAGTCAAATTATCTGTACTAATTTTTTTTTATTGTTAACCTTTTAGCTTACGAAGTTAAATCATCTATTGTGGAATAATGTGGCTGTGGGTAAAAATGTCATAAACAGGTTACCTGTTACCTCCTAATAAAAGAGTTATTTAAATAGGTTAAACAACTGCTTTCACAATCTTGACAACATCAGAACAGAATATGTTGGAGGGCATATTCTTGATATCTTATAAATAACGTGATTATATTGTGATAATGAAACTTCTTGCAGAATGACAGACAGTTTTTAAACATTCGACAATGGACGTCTCACATTTGCACTAAATATATTAGAATAGTAACCAATGATTTTCTCATCATTAGGAAGCATTGATTCATTTTCTACATATGTATATGGATATTTTTTAACTTGTTTGTTTGAAACAAATAAGTTACTGCCAAAAAATGACGATAATGCGGTTTATTCTCAATGCACCAGATATATTTTTAAGTATTTAAATAATGAGTGGAAAGAAAATAACATAATTATTATTTTTAACACAGAAAGACCAAAAATTTTAGTCAAATTTTATAAAAATGTTTCACACTAGAATTTTGATTTAAAACATTTTTTTTTTCTTTTTTTAACTTTTCTCTTCTCTGTACTTTTTAAATTTAGTATATGATAAAATTTCCGGCTTGAACAAGAGTATATTCATATGGTAGCGATCAAAATGACCGCTCATGGACATTCTAGTGTTGAAAAAGTTTATTTATATCTAATGGGGTTTTTATGCTTTTGAAGATTAATCACTTTATTTTTATTATGCGAAATTTACATTTACATTTACACTTTACATTGCAAAATTTACGTTTTCACATAAAAATTACCATTTTTATGATTTTTTATGATAAAAATTTTTATATAAATAAAATAGACAACCAACCATAAGTCGTCTTCTTAAACTTTGTCCTGCAATTAATGATTTTAACACGTTGTTACAATTTTTCCATAATTATATTATGTTATTATTAAAAAAAAATACTTTTGCTTTAGTTAATAAATATTCCTTTTGCTTCCCCTTGGTACTTCTGATTATTCAGATTATATATTATATTTGCACATATTTCTTTTTCGGCGAATCTTTCGTTACTTGTAAAAGTGCTTGTGTTAAATTTGATCAAACAACAGACATTTTAATGTATGGTAGTTTCTGAAGCAACGGAGTTTTGAAAGACTGTTATATTTATTATTGGATTTTGTTTGGCTACAAACTTAAAATAATTATTTTTTCCGAATTGGTAATAAAATGTTTATTTAGTAAATGAAAGCATTTTCATAAATTTGTAAATAAATAAAATTAACACTCCCATGTTGCACCATCTTACTAAGGGAACTAAGACTTTCTTGTAAAGAAAAGTCTTAGTTTCTTTTCCTATATCTCTATACAACTTTTGAAAAAAATTCTCACTGCCATAAATGATTTTTTTGGCTATCGGAGATCTTTCTAGGCTAGTAATTGAAAAACATTGCACATAAAGTATTAAAATTAATGGTTTTATAGAGAAATGCACTAGACTCCCTGAAATCTGCCAACCATAAAATCCACAAAAACCTAAAATCCGCCTATCATCGCAGATGTAAACATTAACGCTTTCAGTTCAGATGTAAGATCAAAATTTCCGAATTTTTTAGTTTATATAACTACTTATGTATTTTAATATGTAATTATTGATAATACGACTACGAATTTTGCGGTAATATCTAAAATTTTAAAATGAAACACAAAACATTGTAAAATATGTATTATTACACTTATTTATTTATTTAATTTAATCGCTTAAAGTTGCTCTTTTCACAAACACGTCATTGAAAAGAACGAAGAAAGTCTTATGAGAGAGGAAAAGAGACGTTTGCATACATTGTAGGAAGTAAAACATGTTCAACATGCACTTCCAAATGCCCGTGAAGCATTATATCTATTAATTAAATCAAAACTTTTTTAGAACTACTCTCAGTTTAATAATAATACCATGCTTATAGAATTTTGATATTTATTCTTCGAAAACCAACGTGGAATGTTTAAATAATTCTATAGAAATAAATAAAGAGTAAATTGAAGGCAACTGCATTCCTTGAACCGTAAAAGTTCTGTTGTTTATTTTACATCAAAGGCAAGATTTTTTAAAAACTTTTACTACTATTTTTAAATAATTTTGTAAATTTATATTAAAATTAATTTAAGAAAAATATCTAAAGTTATATAAGCATACTATATTTAAATAAATATCAATTCAAACTACAAACCTTTAAAAACATCAAGTATATCCATACCAAACCACTAATCCAAACCAGAAAATCATTTTAGATCTTTCTAGAAATGTTTATAATAAATAGCATTTTAATTTCACAGAAAGATTTTTCTTTTTCTTCTTCTCTAGAACGACATGAGATGTTAGCCCTTATCATTTGCTAATAGCTAATGATTTTCTAATTCTTAAATCGATAATTTTAGAGCTATATTTCTAAATACTATTTTATAAAATCATCTTAATCAAAATAGTCGGCTTTCTAAAAAATATGCACTTTTAATTTTTATACGATTTCTTAGGTCCTGTAAATTATAGTTATAAAGCATCCTCTATCATACTCTAAAAAATAAAAATGATAGCGGATTCTTATCTTTGCGACTAAAACTTACTAATATCTTATTGCTCTTAATTTTCAAAATTTACCGGTATTAAAAATAGAAACGGGCATTTTTATTGCCGAAAAATGCTGAAAATTAATATAATTCAAAATACATAACTCAACAAACTTAAATGTACATTTTTTTAACTCGTTTGAATTTTTTTTTTTTTTTTTTTTTTTTTTTTATTATTGTTATTATTATTGTGCAGTAGGATTAAAGAGTCATGTAAAATTTAATTTCTCTAAACTTTACTTGGATAAATATTTTGACATAAATAGCTTTTAATGTAATGAAGAACAACATTTGGAAATGTTTGCAACTTTAATGTTAACTATGGTTTTATACAATCAGCATTTCAATTTTACAGCTCATATTCAAAATATTAGAATAATTGAGAAAAAGTAATAAGAAAAAATTATTTGTCATTTATTTATTTTTTATACTAAGTAAATGCAATTAAATTTCTTATAAATTAAATCTGGAATGTTTAGATAAGATTTTACCATTTATAAAATATAAAATACAGCACAATAAATTAGGTATACAGCTTCCTTAAACACACCAGAATATTAGAATAAAATTTAGATTGGTTCAAAATATTAGAATATTTTATTTTACGCAACAATATTACCTTATGAAAATGAAGTAAATGGTAGTTAATATTTTGTAGCATCCCCTTTAGCTTTTATAACAGCGTACAATTGGTCTTGCATACTATATACGAGGTGTTTATAAACATTTCTATCAATATTAGCCCAAATAGACTTTATACGTGCCACTAACTCAGTTTTACTTGAAGGAGGATTTTCTTGAAGTTTTTTCTTCATTATACACCATAAGTTTTCGATGGGATTAAGATCTGGTGAATTTGGTGGCCAAGGAAGTACCTTAATGTTGCGTTGGCGGAACCAATTCTTAGTTGACACCGAGGTATGCGGGGACGCTAAATCTTGTTGAAAGATGAAATCATCTTCAAATAAATCTTCTGATGATGGAATCATGTAATATTCTAAAATTTCTTGATATATCAGATAGTTAACCTTTTCGTAGACGATGCATAACTTTCCAGGTCCTTCTGCACTCATACAACCCCAAACCATGACACTAGCAGCAAATTTTACGGAACGTTTAAGGCATTCTTTATCAAATGCTTCTTGCTTCATTCTCCAAACTCGAATACCTTGATTATCATATGAAACACAAAACATACTTTCATCACTAAATAATATATTTTTCCAATCTTCATTGCTCCATAAACGTCTTGATTTACACCAATTCAATCTTATACGCTTTTGTCTTGCAGTCATGAGAGGTTTTGTTCTCGGTACACGAGATTCAAATTTAAATTTATGGAGACGTCTTAATGTTGTCGATGTAGAAACTTCAACTCCTTCTTCTTTCTATTTTCGGTGCAAGAATCGCACACTTTTAAAACGGTTTTTCTTAACTATACGCTTCAGTTTCCTGTCATCTCTAGCAGATGTTTTTGGTTTTCGGCCACCATTTCGGCGATTATTTTGAAATTTTCCAATTTTTGAATATTGTGTTAGTATTTTACTAACGCTCGATTGCGAACAATGTAAATAATTCGCTATAAAACATTGATTTTTATCGTGCCGATACAAATCAACCATACGAAGTTTAGTAGATTCAGGAATATCACTCACACGGCCCATTTTAAGACGAAAAAGAAACAAACTGCAAAAAAGAATACTGATTTTAAATAAAATAGTCTGAATTTAATCAATGATGCCACCAGTTAAGAATTGGTAATAATTAAAGGAGAATTAATGTGAAATATTCTAATATTTTGAACCACTTGAATAAATATTCTAATATTTTGACTTTTCAAAATAATTTTTTTTTTCAATTAATCTTTTCAAAAATGATATTAAATTTAAGATAACAAGTAAGTTTAATCAACAATAAGTTCTTAATAAAAATATCGTTTGCATATTTTCATTAAAAGACATTAAATTACCAAACGATATTTTCAATTTCTAAAAAAAAGGTAATTATTCTAATATTTTGAATATGAGCTGTAGTATTTCTCGACGTTATAAGTTATGTGGAATAACTATAGATATGTGTATGCGCGTGCACATGTGAGGATGTTATTTTCTTAAACCAAACATATAAATATAAAAAATCTTTTTTTTTTTCTTTGCTGGTTTTTAACAATAATAGCTACAGACAATAACATACAATAACTACGCTATTAAAAATTCTGTAAAACACAGAGAAAAAAAAAGAATATCTGTAAATTTACACTAATTCTCTGATAAATGCATTCGATTGAGTTTCTCGGTCATCATTTTATATACATTTTCCTTACTTTATATCTAATTCTCCGTAGGATTTCCATGACTTTATTTAAAAATACTTTTATCTTTGTTAAATTTTGTAATTCAAAATACACGCTTTTAAAATTCTTTTGAAATTTTATTAGAAATATTTAAAAAGAAAATTTAGTTTAAAGATTTTTTTAAAATTAGAATAATTTAGAAATTGAATCATAAAAGACATACTTTGTACTTAGAAGCAATAGCTGTTATAGCTCAGTCAGTAAGATCTTCTTACACTCTCAAGAGGTCTCGGGTTCAAACCTCGGGACATCTAGAAACAGGTTGTGCTAAAGTTTAATGATATATACAGATCCAATTTTTCGGAAAATTAAAGTTCCTTGAAACTCACTCAAAACTAAGTGATTCGCTAATTTTAAGTGTATGATAGTAATTTTAAAAACTAAAATTATTATCATTAACAGTAGATTTAAGAGTCTTGTGTATTTTTAACGATGTTAATTTGCAGAGTCTATCCTAAATTTACCGAATAAGTTCTCTGTTATTTGGCAAAATCTCGGTTTCCAAATAACTGTAACTTTGTGTAAGTCTTAAGAGTGTTCTTAAATCAAAAAGGGCAACTTTGTTACATGAGTTTTAATTTATTTTTGTTCGGAAATGCATGAAATTAGCAAATGCTGTTTCAAAGAAACTATCTAATTGCACTCATTATCCTGTTTTTTTTCAAACGCAACAGGTTTTTCGGAACAAGCCATCAAAGTTGGTGTTTTGAATCGCATTTCCCGACGAAAGCAGAAAAACCAGTCGACGAAAAGGAGAAAAAGGCGTAACCACGGGATCGAACATACTTATAACTCAACATGTAATTTATTGATCAAAAAATGGAAAACAAAGTTAGATTCGAAATCGCTTCCATGGTCAGGTTTTACAATTTTATATTTTTCCATTAAAAGATGAATTTGAAAATGCGACAAAACTTTTTGCGCTTGTTGGTCAAAGCAGTTGAGAACAAACACCCTTAAGGTATGATTAATTGGTTACCCGTAGATTCTCTGTCATTTCACAGAAAATGTTTTAACAGTATAAAATTAATTTTTGTAAGAGAGATATTTTTTAAATATTAGTAGGGGAAAATTGAGAGTCCGGCCCCAGGAGGAGGATTGAGGATCGGTGGTGGTGGTGGGATCCTCCTCCTCAATCCTCCTCCACAATCCTCCTCCTCCTCCTCAACCCTCCTCCTCAATCCTCCTCATTCCTCAAGGTTGTCTTATAAGAGAAGGGGTTAAAAAGGGGGATTAAATTTTTTTCGTGAAATTTGAATATTTTATGCTATAAGAGAGGGGTAAAAGGGGGACTTTAATTTTTTAAGTATACTTCAGTACGAGCGGTTCTTTTGACTGTTGATTAAGAGATGAATGATTCATATTAAATTAAAAATAGTAATTAATTAAAAAGTAATTAAAAATAATAAGTGAAAAATAATGAAGGGACTTAGAATTTTTCGAGCGGTTTTTTTAGTCAAGTATAGTACATAGTAGAATTTAAGAAATGAATAATAGCAATTAACGATAATTAGTAATTAATTAAAAAAGGTAATTAAAAATTATGAGTGAAATTTTTTCAACATACTCTAGTATGAGGGTGATTCGAGTAATGATTTATTAAGAAATTTTTAATAATTTAAACTTTAAAATTTTCAACAGTTTAAATTTATTTTGAGTCAAGTGTAAAAGTTAATCCAATTTAACAAATGAATCATTAAAGTTAATTTCAAATAATAATTAAAAATAATGAGTGAAAAATAATGAAGACACTTTAATTATTCTAGCGTGCTGTAGTACGTGGAGTATGTTTTTCGACTGATGTTTGCTGTTATTCATTTAAAAAGGTGATTAAAAAGTAATTAAAAATAAAGAATAAAGCGACTTTTTTTTTTTTTCTTTCACTGTGCTTTTAGATGAGAAGTTAAGCGGGTATTTGGGGATATATAATGTTTTTTTCTATACTATTGTACGAGAGGTTTTTAATTTTAATGTCGCGACTTAAAAATTTTCAGTTTGGTGTAATTTAAGAGTTTATTTTTTCGATTTTAAGTGGGAAATTGGGGAGATTGATTTTTTTTTTTTTTTTCCACTGTGCTCTTACATGATGAGTTAAGCGGGTATTTTGGAGGAAATTATTATTTTAGACTAATCATTCACGAAGGATATTTTGCAGATATAAATGTTTAATAGGGGGAGTTTAACTTTTTTGCAATGAGATTGACGTGCGCTCGTCGACCTAACCGTATGGAGTTTGTAATTTTCTTTGAATCATGTGTGCATACTGGCTTAGACTATCTTAGAAAGACTTCCACCACCTTTATCTCCACCAAGTCATAAATAACACATGCTGGTAATGGGAATTTGAGAATAATAACTTTAAATATTAATTTAATGAAGGAACTTTAAAATTATTTCGAGTACTATTTTTAGTTAACTATGTTATACACTTGATATTTTAGATTAGTTAAAAAATAACTTTAAAATTTGAATGAGAAAATATGTTTCAAAATGGGATTTTACGTACTAACATTGAATCGCACTCGTCGCCCTAACCGTTCGGAATCTGTGATTTTCCTCGAATCATGTGTGAATAACTGTTAGATTTCCTTAGAAAGGCTTGAATAAGCTTCAACCATCATAAATAACGCATGTCTGTAACGGGAATTTGAACTTAATTTTTTTAAATATTCATTTTAATGAGGTGACTTCGAAAACAATTTGTAGAACTTTTGAGTGGTAATAATTTTTATTGGGAAACTTGAAAAAATCTTGTGATTTTTTGTGAACTAATTTTTAATTGTTAAAGTTTGCAATCCGTATTCGCATTTCTTTTGTGTGAGATTGTATAAATGTTGATGAAAACTATTTCTATTCCAATTAATGAAATTTAATAATAAAAAGAATAAAGTGTACCTCACCAGACACCCCTTTTTCAAAATTCGTACATATTTTTAAACATAGCAATGTGTTTAATATAAGTAATTTTTGTGTGTCCTTTCCTTTCTGAAAGTGTAAGCGATTTTTAACATAAATATCTTTTGACGTGTGTAATTTTTCCCTGGCAGAACAATTTTCAAATAAATAAATTTTAATATTAATAGAATTTTTGACTTTCCGAAGAAAAAAAGGAACTTATTTTTAATGTTTTAATACTTGTCGGTTAAAAAAAAAAATTAAACTATATTTATTATCGAAATGAATTCATCTTCATTAATTTAAAAACATATAATATTTATAACCAGTAACGCGGAACTTTTTCAAACCCTGTTAATGAGATTTTATTTAACATTGTATTTTATCTTCAAATCAAAATAATTTGTGAAAAATGTTTTTAAATATTTTTAAAACTGTATTGAAAATAATATTTTATATACCTTAACATCAATGAAATCCGAATCGAACTTGAGTTTAATAATTATTTTCTCAAAAAGTTCGTTTCAGTATATGAGTAAACCTAGATGAATCATTCTTATCTGCTTATCTGATAGCGTTTTCCGAAAAGGGTTGAATCTCTGAATCATAGCTGATAAGGAACTGGGGTTCATGTGTTATCTTAATTAATCTTAATGAGTACTATGTCTAATTAAAATTATTTGACTTGAAATAAAATAAGGTCTTTTGAGCAATATCTTTTGAAAATTTAAGATATAATTATTTAAATCAAATTAGAGGCTTTTTTTTTTTTCTCATCGATTTATTTTAAATAAAACTAAAATATTTATTTTTTTCTGTACTTTGTTAGCAAAATAAAGAGTGTAATACATTCATTTCGGATTTAACTATTTGAAAATTTAAACTAACCTATGATTAAAATGATTACATAAGGTTGAGCATGTGATCTAGTTAAAAACGGAACACGTATTCATATAAAACTTTAAATTCTTACGCTTTTGTGTATAATATAATGTATGTTTTAAATATTAAATGAAAAATATCAATAACAATAAATGAAAAACATTAACATTAATAAAATATTAATTAAACATAGCATTGATTTAAAACTTAATATTAATATAGGAATACACATCCGTATAAAACTTTAAACATTTATGTTTTGGTGTATAATATTATGTATATATATTAAATATTAAATGAAAAATATGAATTAACAATAAATGAAAAATATCAATTAACATCAAGCTATTAATTTTCATTACCTGATTTTACTATTTAATTAATATTTAAAATTTTCATTCAGGTAATAAACTTACTTTAACAGTTTAATGCAAATATCGCACAGCCTTGAAATTGTTCCAGCAAGAAGAATAATCACATCCGATTTCATTACCTCACAAGCGATAAGTATGATTCATTCTTATCTGATTTCTAGAAAAAGGGGCCATCTTATCTGTGAATCATAGCTTTTGTGATAGGAACCTAGTGTAAGTTTAATCTAATAAGAGTTAATAATAATCTTATTAATTACGATGTCTAATTAAATTGTCTTACAATAAAGTCATTTCTTTTAAAAATTTAGGATAAAATAATTTAAATCAAATAAGAGGCTTTTTCACATAGATTTATTTTCAATAAAACTAGACTATTTTTCTATATTTTATCAGCCAAATAATTAATGTGTCATATTCATATAGGATTAAACTATTATAACTGTCGTATAATTAAAATGAATTTAAGTGATTATAAAAATAAGCATTCTAAAATGCGAATTCTAAATTTATCATTTCTAAAATATAAGCGTTTGGGATTCACATGAGATGATTTCGTGTCATATAACATTAAGTTTTAGAAAATGCATGTTTTTAAACCCATTATATCTATTTGTGTGTCTATTTCCGTGATGAAATATGGTTCAAAACATTCAATTTGACGGCATGTTCTACCTTGCGCTTTAATTGAACGACTTGTGTTGGTAAAAAATAACTTTTGACTTATGTCACAAAATTTAGCAGGGGGAAACATTTAAATGTGATGAAGTGAAAGCACATTTTTATGATTCTTCAAATTCATATTGTTTTGTGTATAATATATGAAATAAAAATTAAATGAAAACTATTAATGAGAGACACATTGAAAAATATTCTTACCTTAAAAGTGACTGTTATATGCTTATTCCAACTGCTATCCACCGTCAACCTGAATCGTTGCTCGCCTGGTGGGTAATGTCTGATAACCAGATATTCTTATCTTTGACGGTTTTCCCGAAAGTTGACTCACTTCATAAGTAAAAATGACAGGTTCAGATCTGAAATTAAGAGTTTATTCATATCGAATATAATTAATATAACATGCAATTAAAAAGAGACTTAATTTATTTAATACGTCATAATTAAGAATTTAATTAAATCCTGAATATAATTTTTTAAAATCTTATTAATAGAATAGAATAGAAATTCTTTTCAACATTTTCAAGAAACACACGTGTTATTGAATACTTAATAGAATATTTTTCGTAATGAATGTGTAATTAACAATTTTTAAATGATTTTTTCTAATTAATTAGTGTTTAATTAAAATTTTCATAATTAAAATAAATATATCAAATAAAAAAGGAATTCTTTTCAAAATTTTCAAGAAACACAAGTTATTATTAAGTAATATTTTGAATAACTACAAACTTTAATCATGATGAGTCATCACTGTGAATGATCTTTTCTTCTCATGTGTTATAAAAACAAGTTTAAGTACCTAAATTTATTGATATATTTCATTGTGTGTTGGATCCTTCTTTACTAATCTCGTTAAAATTATTCATTTACCAATGATTTAAACTTCACATTTTAAAGTTATTTATATAATATACTAACATTTGACTATTAAATATCAAATAATGGATATGCACTTTTTACACTCACATCTTACAATGCACTTAGTAACCAAATTTAATGATTTTTAAGCATGTCTTCTTAAATTTTTTTCAATGAAAGACTATCACAGTTGAATATTTAGCTTTCTCTTCATAACTTTATCGAGAAATATGTAATGTATACCACATGATTTCATTAAATGAATCACAATACAATTCAAACTTCTCATTTTCAATGTTTTATATATACTAGTGTTTATCAAATAGGTGTTTATTCTGAACAATCATTACTTAGTATATTGATGAAAAGTTTGTGTTGAACGGTTTTTAACTCAAATGGTGTGAGAGAAGGATATATTAGGACAGAAGTTATTAAATATAGAGTCTTTAAAGTTTATATCCGTGTAAGAAATGGCATTTCAAGAAACAAAGTTGTGTCATATTTGAAAGCATTCTTTATATTCGAAACGCACACGTGATTACGATCACATCACTGAAGAGTATAGAGAAGCTGTTTATGATGTATATAATTTGAATTTTCATTAACACAATATTATAACCGAAGTTTTTCGACAGTTTGAAAAATTATGATGCACAACGTCTGCACACGTTAACACAGAATAAGATTAGCTTATGCCCTTTCGATGATAGGCGTTATTTGCAGGTAAGATGCATTAACATAACAACATTTTCTTGATAATTTTTCTCGCAGGTTTCGAAACCACAAACATCTGATCATACTTCTCATTTTTAACACGCGACACTAACCACTGGGCCATTAAAGCCCGTAATTTAGTAACTAAAAAATAAGAAAGATCGTCGAAAGTGATTACTTCACACATGCAAAAATAATTTTTATTGTGACTTATCAGTTAAAAATCACGAAGAAAAGAAAAAGAATTCATATGTGTTTAGGATTACTTTGAGATTTTATGAGTCACCTCATCAGTTAAATAGACATATTCACTTCTTATGAAATGTATTATATTTTAGTTTATCAGTCATAGTGTGATTACTTATTAATAATTTTAGTATCATTAAAAAAGTTTAAAAAAAAGTTAAATATATCAAAAATACAAGTTCGTGTTAAAGGTTTAAACAAATTGTTAAAATAATTTTACAAAACTTTACAAATTATTTAAAAATGATTCACTAATATTTAGTAATCGACAAATTTTAATAGCCATAATCATTTATATGTGACTTAAGTTTTCTGTTTTAACTGTTAAGTTATTAGATTCCCCCCTTCAATTACATCTCATTGATAAGTTTTAATCAACCAACCAACCAACCATTCAACTGTTTCCGCAAACAACTAGTATGTCAGTTAGATTTCCAGTTTTAACTGTTAAATTATTACTTCTCCTCCCCCTCAATTTCATCTCATTGATAAGTTTTCAACAACCAACCACCCAACTATTTATCAACCCTAACAACCAGTTATTTGTTTGCCCTAGTAACCAAAAAGCTTTTGTCGACACATGAATAAAATTTTGAAGATGCAAGACTCTTCATTTTCATTCGAAAAAACAATGACTTATGTAATAAATTTTTTCTTTACTTAAATGAAACCTTCACATGTGTATGGTAAAACTTGGAAAATTTCATTTAATGCACAAATTTAAAGTTAACAGACAAGGTCTTCACACATCTTTTAGTATTTTACTAACACTTTGCCAAATATCTTTAGAAAACAACAACAGAATTTTAAATAATTATTTTAATAAAAATTCTCTTTTGTAAGTGACATTATTAAACTAACTTGAAAAATTAACTTGGCAAAGCAAGTTTTCACTATTCCAACTAAGTAATATTCATAAGTTTTATATGATAAACAACCTGTTTGGTTATGTCCCAGCATGGCTTTATAAAATGTATCTAAAATAACCTTTAATATCAATGTTTAAAAATATGCGAATAATTCAGTTAGTCTTTTATAGATGATTATTTTCCCTTCTATTATTTAAAAGACATTTTAAAATAAAATTATTACTGATGCCAGTTTATCCCAGTGTTATGAAATGTGTATGCAAAACTTTTAATTCTAATTTTCACATTTTATTATTTCAAATTATTGTTTTCAAGTTGTACTAAAATTTGGAAAAAAATATTTAATTTTCATGCATAATTAAATTGAAATACTTTAATAATAAAGACACATTTAACATTGTATACTCACCTAATCCAACACTTTCACAAATACACGTCCGACTCGCTCCAAGGTTTAGGAAGAAATGAGAGATTCAAAGTCCTTATCAGAAAATGTTATCAGATAGTCTTATCTTAAGATAAGTGACGTCAGAGAACATATGTCATCAACTGGTCACGTGATGTATATCACATGACCAGTGCTTTGTTAATTAATCTTATTAATTAATTATTAAGTATTAAATTATTAATTATTAATTAATTAATTATTAAGTATTAAATTAAATTATTTAATATTATTAATTCTTTGTTATTAAAAAATAATAACTATTTTTAATAAGATTAATTAATAATATTAAATAATTTAATTTAATACTTAATAATTAATTAATTAATAATTAATAATTTAATACTTAATAATTAATTAATAAGATTAATTAACAAAGCACTGGTCATGTGATATACATCACGTGACCAGTTGATGACATATGTTCTCTGACGTCACTTATCTTAAGATAAGACTATCTGATAACATTTTCTGATAAGGACTTTGAATCTCTCATTTCTTCCTAAACCTTGGAGCGAGTCGGACGTGTATTTGTGAAAGTGTTGGATTAGGTGAGTATACAATGTTAAATGTGTCTTTATTATTAAAGTATTTCAATTTAATTATGCATGAAAATTAAATATTTTTTTCCAAATTTTAGTACAACTTGAAAACAATAATTTGAAATAATAAAATGTGAAAATTAGAATTAAAAGTTTTGCATACACATTTCATAACACTGGGATAAACTGGCATCAGTAATAATTTTATTTTAAAATGTCTTTTAAATAATAGAAGGGAAAATAATCATCTATAAAAGACTAACTGAATTATTCGCATATTTTTAAACATTGATATTAAAGGTTATTTTAGATACATTTTATAAAGCCATGCTGGGACATAACCAAACAGGTTGTTTATCATATAAAACTTATGAATATTACTTAGTTGGAATAGTGAAAACTTGCTTTGCCAAGTTAATTTTTCAAGTTAGTTTAATAATGTCACTTACAAAAGAGAATTTTTATTAAAATAATTATTTAAAATTCTGTTGTTGTTTTCTAAAGATATTTGGCAAAGTGTTAGTAAAATACTAAAAGATGTGTGAAGACCTTGTCTGTTAACTTTAAATTTGTGCATTAAATGAAATTTTCCAAGTTTTACCATACACATGTGAAGGTTTCATTTAAGTAAAGAAAAAATTTATTACATAAGTCATTGTTTTTTCGAATGAAAATGAAGAGTCTTGCATCTTCAAAATTTTATTCATGTGTCGACAAAAGCTTTTTGGTTACTAGGGCAAACAAATAACTGGTTGTTAGGGTTGATAAATAGTTGGGTGGTTGGTTGTTGAAAACTTATCAATGAGATGAAATTGAGGGGGAGGAGAAGTAATAATTTAACAGTTAAAACTGGAAATCTAACTGACATACTAGTTGTTTGCGGAAACAGTTGAATGGTTGGTTGGTTGGTTGATTAAAACTTATCAATGAGATGTAATTGAAGGGGGGAATCTAATAACTTAACAGTTAAAACAGAAAACTTAAGTCACATATAAATGATTATGGCTATTAAAATTTGTCGATTACTAAATATTAGTGAATCATTTTTAAATAATTTGTAAAGTTTTGTAAAATTATTTTAACAATTTGTTTAAACCTTTAACACGAACTTGTATTTTTGATATATTTAACTTTTTTTTAAACTTTTTTAATGATACTAAAATTATTAATAAGTAATCACACTATGACTGATAAACTAAAATATAATACATTTCATAAGAAGTGAATATGTCTATTTAACTGATGAGGTGACTCATAAAATCTCAAAGTAATCCTAAACACATATGAATTCTTTTTCTTTTCTTCGTGATTTTTAACTGATAAGTCACAATAAAAATTATTTTTGCATGTGTGAAGTAATCACTTTCGACGATCTTTCTTATTTTTTAGTTACTAAATTACGGGCTTTAATGGCCCAGTGGTTAGTGTCGCGTGTTAAAAATGAGAAGTATGATCAGATGTTTGTGGTTTCGAAACCTGCGAGAAAAATTATCAAGAAAATGTTGTTATGTTAATGCATCTTACCTGCAAATAACGCCTATCATCGAAAGGGCATAAGCTAATCTTATTCTGTGTTAACGTGTGCAGACGTTGTGCATCATAATTTTTCAAACTGTCGAAAAACTTCGGTTATAATATTGTGTTAATGAAAATTCAAATTATATACATCATAAACAGCTTCTCTATACTCTTCAGTGATGTGATCGTAATCACGTGTGCGTTTCGAATATAAAGAATGCTTTCAAATATGACACAACTTTGTTTCTTGAAATGCCATTTCTTACACGGATATAAACTTTAAAGACTCTATATTTAATAACTTCTGTCCTAATATATCCTTCTCTCACACCATTTGAGTTAAAAACCGTTCAACACAAACTTTTCATCAATATACTAAGTAATGATTGTTCAGAATAAACACCTATTTGATAAACACTAGTATATATAAAACATTGAAAATGAGAAGTTTGAATTGTATTGTGATTCATTTAATGAAATCATGTGGTATACATTACATATTTCTCGATAAAGTTATGAAGAGAAAGCTAAATATTCAACTGTGATAGTCTTTCATTGAAAAAAATTTAAGAAGACATGCTTAAAAATCATTAAATTTGGTTACTAAGTGCATTGTAAGATGTGAGTGTAAAAAGTGCATATCCATTATTTGATATTTAATAGTCAAATGTTAGTATATTATATAAATAACTTTAAAATGTGAAGTTTAAATCATTGGTAAATGAATAATTTTAACGAGATTAGTAAAGAAGGATCCAACACACAATGAAATATATCAATAAATTTAGGTACTTAAACTTGTTTTTATAACACATGAGAAGAAAAGATCATTCACAGTGATGACTCATCATGATTAAAGTTTGTAGTTATTCAAAATATTACTTAATAATAACTTGTGTTTCTTGAAAATTTTGAAAAGAATTCCTTTTTTATTTGATATATTTATTTTAATTATGAAAATTTTAATTAAACACTAATTAATTAGAAAAAATCATTTAAAAATTGTTAATTACACATTCATTACGAAAAATATTCTATTAAGTATTCAATAACACGTGTGTTTCTTGAAAATGTTGAAAAGAATTTCTATTCTATTCTATTAATAAGATTTTAAAAAATTATATTCAGGATTTAATTAAATTCTTAATTATGACGTATTAAATAAATTAAGTCTCTTTTTAATTGCATGTTATATTAATTATATTCGATATGAATAAACTCTTAATTTCAGATCTGAACCTGTCATTTTTACTTATGAAGTGAGTCAACTTTCGGGAAAACCGTCAAAGATAAGAATATCTGGTTATCAGACATTACCCACCAGGCGAGCAACGATTCAGGTTGACGGTGGATAGCAGTTGGAATAAGCATATAACAGTCACTTTTAAGGTAAGAATATTTTTCAATGTGTCTCTCATTAATAGTTTTCATTTAATTTTTATTTCATATATTATACACAAAACAATATGAATTTGAAGAATCATAAAAATGTGCTTTCACTTCATCACATTTAAATGTTTCCCCCTGCTAAATTTTGTGACATAAGTCAAAAGTTATTTTTTACCAACACAAGTCGTTCAATTAAAGCGCAAGGTAGAACATGCCGTCAAATTGAATGTTTTGAACCATATTTCATCACGGAAATAGACACACAAATAGATATAATGGGTTTAAAAACATGCATTTTCTAAAACTTAATGTTATATGACACGAAATCATCTCATGTGAATCCCAAACGCTTATATTTTAGAAATGATAAATTTAGAATTCGCATTTTAGAATGCTTATTTTTATAATCACTTAAATTCATTTTAATTATACGACAGTTATAATAGTTTAATCCTATATGAATATGACACATTAATTATTTGGCTGATAAAATATAGAAAAATAGTCTAGTTTTATTGAAAATAAATCTATGTGAAAAAGCCTCTTATTTGATTTAAATTATTTTATCCTAAATTTTTAAAAGAAATGACTTTATTGTAAGACAATTTAATTAGACATCGTAATTAATAAGATTATTATTAACTCTTATTAGATTAAACTTACACTAGGTTCCTATCACAAAAGCTATGATTCACAGATAAGATGGCCCCTTTTTCTAGAAATCAGATAAGAATGAATCATACTTATCGCTTGTGAGGTAATGAAATCGGATGTGATTATTCTTCTTGCTGGAACAATTTCAAGGCTGTGCGATATTTGCATTAAACTGTTAAAGTAAGTTTATTACCTGAATGAAAATTTTAAATATTAATTAAATAGTAAAATCAGGTAATGAAAATTAATAGCTTGATGTTAATTGATATTTTTCATTTATTGTTAATTCATATTTTTCATTTAATATTTAATATATATACATAATATTATACACCAAAACATAAATGTTTAAAGTTTTATACGGATGTGTATTCCTATATTAATATTAAGTTTTAAATCAATGCTATGTTTAATTAATATTTTATTAATGTTAATGTTTTTCATTTATTGTTATTGATATTTTTCATTTAATATTTAAAACATACATTATATTATACACAAAAGCGTAAGAATTTAAAGTTTTATATGAATACGTGTTCCGTTTTTAACTAGATCACATGCTCAACCTTATGTAATCATTTTAATCATAGGTTAGTTTAAATTTTCAAATAGTTAAATCCGAAATGAATGTATTACACTCTTTATTTTGCTAACAAAGTACAGAAAAAAATAAATATTTTAGTTTTATTTAAAATAAATCGATGAGAAAAAAAAAAAAGCCTCTAATTTGATTTAAATAATTATATCTTAAATTTTCAAAAGATATTGCTCAAAAGACCTTATTTTATTTCAAGTCAAATAATTTTAATTAGACATAGTACTCATTAAGATTAATTAAGATAACACATGAACCCCAGTTCCTTATCAGCTATGATTCAGAGATTCAACCCTTTTCGGAAAACGCTATCAGATAAGCAGATAAGAATGATTCATCTAGGTTTACTCATATACTGAAACGAACTTTTTGAGAAAATAATTATTAAACTCAAGTTCGATTCGGATTTCATTGATGTTAAGGTATATAAAATATTATTTTCAATACAGTTTTAAAAATATTTAAAAACATTTTTCACAAATTATTTTGATTTGAAGATAAAATACAATGTTAAATAAAATCTCATTAACAGGGTTTGAAAAAGTTCCGCGTTACTGGTTATAAATATTATATGTTTTTAAATTAATGAAGATGAATTCATTTCGATAATAAATATAGTTTAATTTTTTTTTTTAACCGACAAGTATTAAAACATTAAAAATAAGTTCCTTTTTTTCTTCGGAAAGTCAAAAATTCTATTAATATTAAAATTTATTTATTTGAAAATTGTTCTGCCAGGGAAAAATTACACACGTCAAAAGATATTTATGTTAAAAATCGCTTACACTTTCAGAAAGGAAAGGACACACAAAAATTACTTATATTAAACACATTGCTATGTTTAAAAATATGTACGAATTTTGAAAAAGGGGTGTCTGGTGAGGTACACTTTATTCTTTTTATTATTAAATTTCATTAATTGGAATAGAAATAGTTTTCATCAACATTTATACAATCTCACACAAAAGAAATGCGAATACGGATTGCAAACTTTAACAATTAAAAATTAGTTCACAAAAAATCACAAGATTTTTTCAAGTTTCCCAATAAAAATTATTACCACTCAAAAGTTCTACAAATTGTTTTCGAAGTCACCTCATTAAAATGAATATTTAAAAAAATTAAGTTCAAATTCCCGTTACAGACATGCGTTATTTATGATGGTTGAAGCTTATTCAAGCCTTTCTAAGGAAATCTAACAGTTATTCACACATGATTCGAGGAAAATCACAGATTCCGAACGGTTAGGGCGACGAGTGCGATTCAATGTTAGTACGTAAAATCCCATTTTGAAACATATTTTCTCATTCAAATTTTAAAGTTATTTTTTAACTAATCTAAAATATCAAGTGTATAACATAGTTAACTAAAAATAGTACTCGAAATAATTTTAAAGTTCCTTCATTAAATTAATATTTAAAGTTATTATTCTCAAATTCCCATTACCAGCATGTGTTATTTATGACTTGGTGGAGATAAAGGTGGTGGAAGTCTTTCTAAGATAGTCTAAGCCAGTATGCACACATGATTCAAAGAAAATTACAAACTCCATACGGTTAGGTCGACGAGCGCACGTCAATCTCATTGCAAAAAAGTTAAACTCCCCCTATTAAACATTTATATCTGCAAAATATCCTTCGTGAATGATTAGTCTAAAATAATAATTTCCTCCAAAATACCCGCTTAACTCATCATGTAAGAGCACAGTGGAAAAAAAAAAAAAAAATCAATCTCCCCAATTTCCCACTTAAAATCGAAAAAATAAACTCTTAAATTACACCAAACTGAAAATTTTTAAGTCGCGACATTAAAATTAAAAACCTCTCGTACAATAGTATAGAAAAAAACATTATATATCCCCAAATACCCGCTTAACTTCTCATCTAAAAGCACAGTGAAAGAAAAAAAAAAAAAGTCGCTTTATTCTTTATTTTTAATTACTTTTTAATCACCTTTTTAAATGAATAACAGCAAACATCAGTCGAAAAACATACTCCACGTACTACAGCACGCTAGAATAATTAAAGTGTCTTCATTATTTTTCACTCATTATTTTTAATTATTATTTGAAATTAACTTTAATGATTCATTTGTTAAATTGGATTAACTTTTACACTTGACTCAAAATAAATTTAAACTGTTGAAAATTTTAAAGTTTAAATTATTAAAAATTTCTTAATAAATCATTACTCGAATCACCCTCATACTAGAGTATGTTGAAAAAATTTCACTCATAATTTTTAATTACCTTTTTTAATTAATTACTAATTATCGTTAATTGCTATTATTCATTTCTTAAATTCTACTATGTACTATACTTGACTAAAAAAACCGCTCGAAAAATTCTAAGTCCCTTCATTATTTTTCACTTATTATTTTTAATTACTTTTTAATTAATTACTATTTTTAATTTAATATGAATCATTCATCTCTTAATCAACAGTCAAAAGAACCGCTCGTACTGAAGTATACTTAAAAAATTAAAGTCCCCCTTTTACCCCTCTCTTATAGCATAAAATATTCAAATTTCACGAAAAAAATTTAATCCCCCTTTTTAACCCCTTCTCTTATAAGACAACCTTGAGGAATGAGGAGGATTGAGGAGGAGGGTTGAGGAGGAGGAGGAGGATTGTGGAGGAGGATTGAGGAGGAGGATCCCACCACCACCACCGATCCTCAATCCTCCTCCTGGGGCCGGACTCTCAATTTTCCCCTACTAATATTATATATTCCAGAGAAAAAAAATCCTTACGTAAACTACAAGATTATAGATTAAAATTAATGTTATGCATTAATTTTATGTATTAATTTTACGTAACTACGGATATAAATTTCTTCTCGTAATTGCAAATTTAAAAATATGTATATTTTTACATGCAACAAGAATAAACATTTGCACCTTTAAAAGTTAATATTTAAAGCAGGATAAGATTTGGATGCATTAGTAAAACATATGTCCATTTTCGCATTATTTTCCGTAGCATTTCTGAAATAATTGTATTCTTTGCGAGAACAGTCGGATTTCGGCCTGTTTACATGTAACAGTATTTCGTTAAAAACAGAAAATTTGAATAAAGATTCAAAAACCACATATTGAATTAAGTAATAAAGACAATCCATTGTTCTGAACAGATGACATTCATGAACAAAGAATTACCACAACAACATGGGCATTTTGATTTTTACATGAAAACAAAGCAAGCGTCGTGCTAGAACTATTTTGTTTAATTTTCAGCATGATCAGAAAATCTTTTTTAAATCAATTTACAGCTATACAGTAAAAATTTAACATGCCTGTGTGTCGAAATATATTTAATAAATTTAAATAAAATTTAAAATTTTTGATGACGATATGAATTAATTTTTTATTTACCCATCATACGTAGTATACGTTAAGTCTCGCAATCGTTTTGAAAACTGGAAAAAAAAATGACGGATTTACAAGTTTCAGACACTGGAAATTCAGAAAAATATATTTTTAGAAAAAAAAAAAATGCCGTCCGTCTTTCTGTGTGTTCGTAAACGCTCTATCTCCCGAACAAATTGCGATAGAGACTTGAAATTTGGTGTGTACTTAGTATGTAATAAATAGAAGAAGTCTGTTAAATATCAGTAACCTCGATTAACCGGAATTATTTTTTTCGGACTCTCGAAACATTCTTTCTGATGAAAGGTATATAAAAATTTTCGATTTTTTTTTTTATTTTTGACAGTAATTTTTTTTTTTTTTTAATCACAAATTTTGCATAAAGAATGAAGCCAATCGGATAATTAATTGCGAGATATTTTTTATCATATTTTCTTCACTCTTGGATTTTTCATGACCCTGTATTTCATTCAAGCATCAATTCAAAGATATATTTTAGTTGGATATGACATATGAGATGCTTAATCCGACGCAGTAAACTGTTAGCTAATATGATTATCACTTTTGGAGTTATAAGGATGATTCTCTTATGCAGTTTGGTACTACTTGATTATTCTGTCGACCAAACTATCACCAAACTATAAAAGATTAAATGCCAATATACGCTTATAGTAAATGTCATCTTCACTTGACAATAAACACTTTACACGTGTTTGTTACGCCATCAAGTGATTTTAATTCGACATTTTATTTGTATTTTTATCAACCTCTTACTAATTTATTTCTTTTTTCGTTATTTAAAATAAAAATTTTGCCAATTTGCATAATTTTGCAGTTTGGTAATTTATATAATTTGTCGAAATAGGTCGGCGGAATAACCAAGTAGTATCCGCAATTCCGTAATAGAGCATTACTATGTATCAAAAATATTTAAATTTACTACGTTTAAATATTATTTTGGAATTGAAATGCATTTTATAAATAGTTTACACATGTCTTATTTTCATATTTTATATTATGCATATCCATGATGGATAAGCATTACTATGGCTCCCAACGACTAGTTTTAATTATAATTATTAATAAAGATATAATTATACATAATCTTCACTGTAACAATTAAATAAATAAATAATGATAGTAAGTCATTTGAAATCACATTTTTCATATTTGCATTAAGGCACGCCACACACTAGCGAGACATGCGTCAAAAATCGTGCAACATGTCGCAGTCAAACCGGTTTTTCCTTTGTTATCAGGGTGAAATTGTCGCATGTCTCATGTTTTTTCGCTCAATGTTTCACAGGTGTGTGGCCTCCCTAACCCTTGTTTGCACCATCGATACTTTTAAATACCATTAAAGCAGAATTAATATAAAAATTATTTCATCTGTCTACTAATAAAAGTAGATTTTTTATTTTTCAGCGAGATTACTTTTTATCAATCATATAGAAATCGCTTTGGCCAATTTTTGAGTCACTTCCATCGTGTCACAAAATGGGACATATCGACTTCTCAAGATTACGATTTATATTTCACATTTTCGATACGGTTTATTTCCCACATGAACAACAAGAGTTGCATTTTGAGTCACGGTGTTTTCATTTCTACAAAGTCAATTTAAATTGTCACTTTCACAAAAACTGCAGGATTTATTTTTATTTTTTAAACTGTATTTTTTTCGTAAAATGCAGAAAACGTTCTGATAAAAGAAGTAATTTTTTAGTTATTTTTATTTTTACACTGTAAATTATTTTCATAAAATATAGAAATTGTACCGGAAAAATAAGGAATTTTATTTTTACACTGTACATTTTTTTAAACATTATCATCCTTTTTAGCTCACAGGCTATCATAGCCTGAGAGCTTATGTGCCCGTCCGTTCTGTATGTATGTTCGTATGTACGTAACGCGATAACTCATGATAAAAATATCCGATCCACTTGAAATTTTGTATGTAGGTATATCCTGACAAAGCGCTTCCCTGATTAGTTTTTGGAGTTCATTCGATATGTATAAGAGGGGGAACGGGGGGCTCATGCCCCCCGTTAGTTGATATAGATGGGATTTTCATGCAGAATTAAGTTTTCAAAATTTAGATTAGGATCATTCTGATGAGGCGATTCCGTGACTGTTATTAGGTGTTCATTGATTAAGTATAAATAGGGGGAACAGGGGTTCTAATGCCCCCCCCCCCCGTTAGTTGATATAAATGGGATTTTCATGCAGAATTAAGTTTTCGTTCAAAATTTAGATTAGGATCATTCTGATGAGGCGATTCCGTGACTGTTATTAGGTGTTCATTGATTAAGTATAAATAGGGGGAACAGGGGTTCTAATGCCCCCCCCCGTTAGTTGATATAGATGGGATTTTCATGCAGAATTAAGTTTTCAAAATTTAGATTAGGATCATTCTGATGAGGCGATTCAGTGACTGTTATTAGTTGTTCATTGAATAAGTATAAATAGGGGGAACAGGGGCTCTAATGCCCCCCCCCCCGTTAGTTGATATAAATGGGATTTTAATGCAGAATTAAGTTTTCGTTCAAAATTTAGATTAGGATCATTCTGATGAGGCGATTCCGTGACTGTTATTAGGTGTTCATTGAATAAGTATAAATAAGGGGAACAGGGGTTCTAATGTCCCCCCCCCCTTAATTTATATAAATGGGTTTTTCAAGCAGAATTTTCAGGTTTCGTTCAAATCTCTGAATAGTTTTGGAAGTTTAATGGTTAAGTATAAAAGAGGGGCATAACTCTTTTTAAATTATATAAATGCTAAATGGGTTTTTATTAAGAATTATCTAATTTGCTCTGAATTTTGGATATAGATTTTTTATATGATAAAGCATGTCTTTGATAGTATAGGAGGTTCAATGATTAAGTATAAAAAAAGAGAAAAGGGGAGAGCTGTTTCCCCTTCTTAATTTTTTTTTTCGAACGGAATTAACCCTTGAAAATATAAAGCTTTAATGTGCAATTAGTATTTGTAGCCTGTGAGCTCAATGCCTTCAGTTTAACTGGGCAGTATTCTTTATTTAGCTCACAGGCTATCATAGCCTGAGAGCTTATGTGCCCGTCCGTTCTGTATGTACGTTCGTATGTTCGTGCGTAACGCGATAACTCATGATAAAAATATCGAATCCACTTGAAATTTTGTATATAGGTATATTCTCATAAGGCGCTTCCCTGATTAGTTTTTGGAGTTCATTCGATATGTATAAGAGGGGGAACGGGGGGCTCATGCCCCTGCCCTTAATTGATATAAACGAGATTTTGATGCAGAATTAACAATTTTCGTTCAAAATTTAGATATAGGATCATTCTGATGAGGCGATTACGTGACTGTTATTAGATGTTCATTGAATGATTATAAACAGGGGGAACGGGGGTTCTAATGCCCATCCCCTTAACTTGTATAAATGGATTTTTCAATCAGAATTGTCAGATTTCGTTCAAATCTCTGAATAGTTTAGGAAGTTTAATAGTTAAGTATAAAAGAGGGGAATAACTCCTTTTAAACTATATAAATGCTAAATGGGTTTTTATTAAGAATTATCCGATTTGCTTTGAATTTTGGATATAGATTTTTTAATATGATAAAGTATGTACTTCATAGTTTAGGTGGTTCAATGATTAAGTATTAAAAAGGAGAGAGGAGAAAGCTGTTTCCCCTTCTTAATTTTTTTTTCGAACGGAATTAACGAAAATACAAGACTGTAATGTACAATTAGTATGCGTAGCCTGTGAGCTCAATGCCCTCAGTTTAATTGAGCAATATTCTTTTTTTTTTTTTTTTTTTTTTTTTTTTGAGTGGCTTTTTAAGAGGGGGTTTCTTTTCTTTTATCAGAGCAACAATTTGGAGACCTGTGTGGTTGTTAATTATGCTTCTTCTTCTTCTTACATATATATGTATGTGTATATATAGCATCTTAAATTTAATGCCTTTTTTATTCATTTACTAAATCATTTTCTTTCTCCTTTTCTGAAATTCAGGACAATAGTCCCCGCTGCCAATCTCTTCCGGCACCTTCTGCTCCAAGTCCTGGACATTTGTTCTACAACAGTGAAGACCACAGTGATATTGCTTTCATAGTGGGTCAAGAAGAATGGCGTTTTCCCGCCCATTCTTTTATTTTAGGTAAAACCCAGCCAACTCTGTCAGCATTACTAAGGACTGCCAGTGGGAGTCAGTTGGAAGACCTTAATGCCAGACTTGCTAATCCAGAAGGCTCTCTCCCTCCGGAATCACCTATTATCCTCAAGCTTCCAGATCTGCAACCAGATGTATTTGATCTCATTCTCAGGTGTGTTTTGATTTTTTTGCCCTTTTTTAAGAACATTCTTAACCGCGCAACAGCGGCTGTCATCCTGAGGCAAAGCCTTGCGCTCCGACCCTCCTTTTCCCAATAACTTTAGTCTAATATTCATCTGCTAACATTTACCCTTTAATCTTGATTTTAAACTGTTTCGATTCAATAGGTTAATATTTTTCTTAACTAACATTAAGTTACTAATAATTTAGGTAAATATTGCAATCATTTACATTTAGATAGCTCTGGTCTAATGCATAGGATAATTATAATAATTTTCAAAGTTGTAAAACTAATCTTAAAGTTAAAATATAATTAACATGTCAACTAACACCCTTCTCCTTCAGGTATTATTTTTATTTTATTTTCTTTTTCGAGCTGCTGTCTCCATATTAGGCGTACATAGGCTGCGACTTGCATTATATACTGTGCCCGCTCCTATGGGACAGCCTAAAGATTTCAGTCTTAATCTGGTGGGGTGCGGTAGAAAATGGACTATCGTCCCCCCAGCAACGTAAGATCGCTTTACATCTCGGTCGCAAATTTTCATATGGTAATACTTGTCTTTCCGCGACACACATTTTTTTTCTTTTTCTTTTTCTCTCTTCCTCTAAATTAGTTCTTGAACCACTTTTCACGACAAATACCCATCACAGATTAAGCATCTAAATTCCTGGTTTCCCTTTGGGTTCTCTCCAGACCAGATTTGTGTGTGTAATGTGCAGGAGCCAAATTAACAAAGTCAATTAGTTAAGGGTGTATTCCAGTTCAAACTGCTTATTTTCCGATTTATTTTTTAGTTCATTTTTGCTCTCAAACCCTTCAAACTGGTAAATTCTCTTATTTAGAAACTACACAATATGCCTTGCTTGTCGATTTTTTGATAAAGCCAGAAAATATTGCAAAAAAGTTGGTATTTTACATTGAATTTTCCGGAGTTGGACATCTGCGATCGAAAAAAAAAAAAAATGGTTATACTGAAAAAGTAATTGTTTATAAATCAAATTTTAATGAATTGAGCGAAAAGTGAAACCTCACAGCATCTTATACATCTCTTCAAAAATCACCTCAACAAGTTTCATATTTCTGTTTTTAAAAATGAGTCTGAAAATGTATCAGAAAATTTCGAGTCGTAGACAGTGGAAAAGTATTTCTTCGAATACACACTTAAGGGTGTAATCGAAAAAACGCTTTTCGCTTTTCCACCTTCAGCAGCTCGAAATTTTCCGATACAATTTCAGACACATTTTTAAAAGTAGAAACATGAAATTTGCTGAGGGGACTTTTGAAGGGACGTATAAGGTGCCGTGTGATGTCTTTTTACGCTCAATTCATTAGAATTTGATTTATAAGCAATTAACTTCTCAGTATGACCCTTTTTTTCGTTCCCAGATGTCCCACTTCGGAAATATAGGTTCAAATTGCCGTTTTTGATTGCTTTTTTTGCAATATTTTGTGCACTTATCAAAGAATTGATCTTCACGGCACCTTGTGCACTTTCTAAATAAGAGAATCTGTGAGTTTGATGAGTTTGAGAGCAAAAGTGAATTGAAAAATAAATCGGAGAACAAGCAGTTTGAATCGAAATACACCCTTAAGCAACCGGTATAACCAAGAAGTATCAAGAAGTAGAAGGATAACAAGCGTACGTTGCATTGGATCTTCGCTGGTAGCTGATTGCCACCGAATTTCCTCTGCGCTAGTAAAATTTTCGAGCCTTTGCGTGCATGGACGGGAAAAGGGACGGTAATTAGGCGAAGTTATCGCTTTTTTGACGCATGTCTCCCTCAGTATGTTCTTATTTTAGTGACAGTTTAGCGATGAGTGCGGGGGATTCGCCAACATCATTCAGGTTGCCATGTTTTACAAGCAGTTGCATCATCATGGAATGGTCGTACAGGTCGTACAATCCCGACTGCCTCTGCGCTCGTCTGAGCTCATCCGGTAGCTTGCTTTCCTTCTATTTATTGATACTTCTATAGTTATAACAGAGCAAACAAACTCTGCAATTAGGTCGGTCGGGAGGTTTGTGTATTGGATGGCCACCATGCGTCGATATGACGGACCACCTTCCCGATGCCAGACAAGTAACTCGTTCGGCTAGGGAAATATGGCAGCTAATGGTCTGGTCATCGGATTGGAGTCAGCCGGATGTCCGCATGTACGCTAATGGCGCGTGGTACATGTAAAATCCGTCGTGGGTGCAAAGTCTTCCAAGTTACCTGTGAATTATACCTCTGGAGGTGCCTTGCCAGATGAAGGTCTTGTCACTTGACCAAGGTTTTAAATTACGAAATCAAATTGGGTAGAAAAGCGCAGGCACCAAATAACAAGAGCAAAATATTAAACAACTGAATTTACATAGTACACAGCTAAGCAGTAGGCAATGCCGTTAGGTTAAAGATCTATGCAATGATGGTCAGATTTATTGCGACAATTAGGCGGTCACCCGCCCCAATATCAGGTATAAAACCCGTTTAGTTGTGGAAACCCGGCAGGTAGGAAGCCTGATTATGGGTTAGAAAGAAAGAACACTACATTGGTATTATTACTACAGTTCAACCTCACAGTAGAGGGCACGCAAGTGATTAGATATTTTGTCCATCAAATAGAGATATCCTTTATGATGAGGTACGGTAATGTATACATAAATACACAACATAATTTAAAATCGATCATTATAATAGAACATTTAAAACAAATAATGATAATAATAACTAAATGCATATTTTAAATATTAGTAATTGGTATTAATTTAATGCAATAAATAATTTATTATTAAAATATTTCAACGAAGGCATAAGAATATGAGAACTTACCTACATTTATTTGAGTTATACAATTAAAAGAATGTGTTTGAAAATTTAATTTGACACATATTTTTCTTTTATGTGCATTTAAAATTTGTTTACTAAATTTAATTTTTCGCTATCATCTATACTTAAAAATCATCAAGATTTAAAAAGATATTTTGCATCCTTTTAAAATTGGTTAGTTAGACTACGAGCCGAATCCCAAATTGGCTCAGTCCAAACTTTTATGTATTATGTAGAAAAATGGACAAATCTGTATTCTTTAATATTCAAATGTAGTAAAACCTCTGAATAGCATAAACCTCATTAAATAGATTCCTGCATCAGGTCCGGTTGTTCTTAATTTTCTTTAGCACCAGTTCGAATCTACGTAACTTCCTCCGGTTTTAGCCAATGAGATTGCTGAGCTCGGCTGAGCCACTTTGGGAATTAACGGCTCGTAGTTAGACTTTAGAGCGGCCGATTATGGTTAAATTAGGTATAAAAAATAAGTAATAATAAAAGATTTATCTATATATAGAGATAAATAGATAGATAGATATAAATATATTGAACGAACTTTCTTATTTTGTAAAACAATATACCTATATTTTATTTTCCCAATGTTTTCCAAACCTAAAAATCGACTTTTACTTTCCTTTTTGGCACCAGCTAAGTGACATTTGAAAAATAAGACATTAATAACGGTATTTTTAAATTCTCCGACAAATAACTTTCAACTGTGTTTACAGTTGAAAGCAGTAAGAATTAAAATAATCTAACATCTTTTTATGTATTTTTTGTCATCTTTTTAAATAGTTTACATATAGTATAATTATAAGTTTACCTTGATGAACTTAGTTGATATTTTATTCATACTGTGATGTCTAAGAATAGAGAAAAAATCTATTAGAGTAATAAAACTTCAACAACATTAATTATGAATATTTTCATGCTTGTGAATAATTATTATTCATAAATTGCATGTATTAATCTCGCATCACTCGAGCACGTAAACGACATCTACAAATAAGATAGCTTTTCCACATTTATTTCAGTGATTATTTTCACTCAAAACATTATGAAGCAAGAACTGCCATGTCCTGCCCAAGAATATCACTCTCATTCACTATTTCGTCTATTTTTATGGTTCACATTCACAGGATTACGTAGGAAATTGCTATAATTGTATTTGCAGTACCTTTTCGCAGCCTTCTAAATTCAATAATCGTGATCGGGAGCTATTCTTTTCAGTGCTGCCATTCTTAATCAGACCATATCTTATTCATTCCATGTTTATTCAGGTATTAAGCTATCTTTTTAAAAGCGGATGTTGACATGAAATCAAATAAATGAGGGTTTTAACAGGCTCAAAATTTTTCGATCCGCCTTCTGAATATATTTATACATTTTCCAAGCCATCTCATACGTATATTCAAATAATCTTATATTCAAAGCGCAAAAGATGTTTTGCATTATACAGGGTGGCTGAAAAGTATTGTTTGATGCTGTCATTTTACAACCAAAATTGGAAGGAAAAAAATTATTTTTTATAATTTTTGTAGTATTTTTTATGAAATTTCTTGTGATGAATTACTTATTACTTCCCATGTTCTTAAGAAGATCAGTGTTCATCGTTAAGCTATTGCCGACTGGCAGTAAATTGAGAGAAGACATCAGTGAATGCATCTCGCCTGAAAGTCCTAATTCGAACAGTGCTGAGGATTGTTAAGATGCCATTCGAGTCACTCAAATTACCTGAATGGTAATGTTAAGTCTATGGGGGCGTAATTTTTAAATATCTCGTTCAAATTTTAATATTTTTATATGATTTTTTTTAGCATAAGGATAGCTGAGGACGATCTACAACAGGGCTAGTTCTTACGTTTAGGATTTTTGCTATATATATATATATTTTATATTATGATTGTTTCAATTTCAGAACCGGTTCCGAAATTAAAAGTAATGTTTAAAAAAAAAATCTGAAATCAAAATCGAAAATATAAAAACTAGTCCGGTGGTAGATCGTCCTCAACTACCCTATGAAAAAAAAAAAAAAAAAAAAAAAAAGTCATGTAAAAATATTAAAATTTGAGCGAGGGATATTTGAAAATAACACTCCCGTAAACTTAACATTATCATCCAGGGTTTTTTTTTTTTTTTTTTTTTCCCTTTTCAGTGAATTGTTCGCGTTCTTAATCAGTGGAAAGAAATAGGAAACGTTGATGCAAAAAATAAATGAGATCTACCACTTTATGTCAATGCATCAAAAATTCGTAAGATTATCAAGAAGAGAAATATCCGAAATGATGGTGTAAGCCTGAATTCCATTACAAAGTTAGCTGTATAGTTCACATCAAAATGTCCAGAATATTATTAAAAACTCTTTAGCACTTCATAAATATCGTCTTTAATGTAGGCAACATTTGCCAAATGATGCGGATGCCAAGCAAAAGATACTAACGAGATGCAAGAAGATTCTCGAAATTTTCAAGAAGCCGCATGGAAGATGTTTTATGGTCGAATGAAAAAAAAATTCCCCATCGAGGAGGCACACAACCTTCAGAATGTTCGGCAACTGTTAACGTCAATACAAAAACGTGCTAGAAAAACAAAAATCGTCACACGATCGCTTTTTTATTAAAAGATTAAGGATTTGGAATGCCATGGGGAAAATTATTTGATTTTTATTGATAAAAATTTGATAATTAAAGCAAAAACATAACCAAGGCGAAGCGTTGGCTAAGATTGTGGTCCCACGGAAACAAAATAAGCCTAGTGCACTTTAAAAATCTTTTTGTGTCAAATTTTGGTGCTCAGCAGCTGCCAGCATAAGATGGTGAAATCTCGTATCAATATTGGGAGCTTCCTATTTCAATCTCGTTCCAGCTATTGGAACTAATGCTTCAATTGGAGCTCCAAGTGTTGGATCAAGATTTCACATTTCATAATGGCAGCTATTGAGCACCAAAATTTACTAGGACAATATTTTTAATTAGGATTTCAAACTAGGACAAGGTTTTTAACAGTGTGGTTTTTTTTCAACAGGATTGTGTGCCAGCACGTGGTACAAAAACATCATTGGCCTTTCTCGATGCCAACATGTTTAGATATTCAACAAGGGATAAATGGCCTTTAAACACTTTGGATCCTCAACTCACTCGATTTTTATGTTTCGGAATACTTAGAAGAAAAGTTAAAGTGTAAAAAAATATCCAATTTGGACTCTCCTCGATGCGAATTTATCAAGGCCTGTTTTTATTTAGTAAAGGGGATATTTTCGTATCAGCCGCATTTCAAGGAGTTATTAGGCGAATAAATCGCCAATTATTTCATTATTTACAGCAGCCTTTATGATTCTGGCAATTTTAGTGGTTTAAGCGCGTATTTCAATTATACATCTGTTAAATTTGTATTATTATTTAATTTATTTATTAAGGAAGATTCCGGTATGAAATATTAGCCTTAAACAAATGCTGAACAGTTTTTATTGTTCAAATGCAAGCAGCTTAATCTTTTATAATTAATCTAGACGTGATATAGATAGATTTTTTTCATTCATGCTTGAAAATTACATTTAAAGCTATAAAAAGTCAGCTAATTCAGATTCAGTTTTTTTTTTTTTTTTTTTTTTTTTTTTTAACTTTATTTGAAAGAACATTTTTTTCCCTATTCTGTGATGTAAAAATTGAAACTGTCCGATCTTTAGAAGTTTAAAAAAATTACATAAAAGCAAATCAAAAGTTCCTGTCAGGTTTTCCCACAGTCGATATGAATTCATATCCACTAGACATGTATCGGCATATCGAAGACTTAAGTCTTCTTTACTTACGGATACATTTTTGCCTTCTAATATAGATACAATTTTTCAAATATGTTTAATTTTATATGAAATCAAACCGAATAAATGTATCATTTTAAAGCGAATGATCGAACTTACAGAAAATTTAATAATGAATTATATGCGTTTATTTGTTTGTTTATTAGTATAAATAAGATAAAAAAAATTAAAAGATAAATGTATCTTTTATATTTTAGTGCATGTTAATACACTATGGAGCCAAAGGTAGTAGTCACTTGCGATTTTAGACTTTATGTTAAATATCTGAAAAAAAATATATGAGAAATTTTCCTGAAACTTCTTTGGCCATATAATGTATGTATTCTACAGCATGTGAATATAGTCATCGACATATTTGTTTTGTATTCCATTTCATGTTTTAGTGTGTGTTTGTAGTCGTAATTACACTGTGCACTCACTCGTTAAGTTATGGTAATGATTATATCATGACTGGAAAATGGGGTGCAAAAACAATGACAGAGTTTGAAAATATTCTGAAGCAAAACTTGGCTTCAGAAGAGATGTCTTTGCAACAAAACTTAGATGTTGCATGTTGCATGGGCATGATTAATTATTGTATTTTCAAACGTAAAATTTAGTATGTAGAATGCAATTATAGTATTCAATTTTCGTAGTTTTTATAAAATACTATTCAGATGATTGAGAAATATATATATATTGTAGTGCTAGTGCTATTTACTTTATCAGATTAATATTTGGCATGAAAAGCATGTGCTGGACTGTTTGCAACCAACAGGTTAAGACTTAGAAGTTTTTTTATTTGTTTTTTAGTATACCTAGCAGTAAAATTAATAGTATTGTTAGTAATCTTAGTTATTTTAGTTTTTAATATACCAACAGTGTCTTTATATCTGTCATAAAATCACTGTCAAATTCAATGATTTTATAATTAGGTACCAAAAGAATTTTTAAAGATGTATGTATACAATTTAAGATACTATGCAAAATTGCTATTATTATTCTATAAGCAATATTTTAGCTTAATATTTTCAACTGCATTTTCTTACTAGTAAAAGTTTTGTTGACAAGCTTTGATTATCTATCAAACAGTGAAAATCCCCTTTTTTAAAAAATTCGGTATTTCAAAACATGATATTTTTATTATTATTTATTTAGTGTAGCAAAAATAATAATATTGCATCAATATTGTTTTACGTTAAATCTCAACTAATTTTTCATTACAGGAGAGTAAAAAATGATTCGATATATACGATATATTTGATATTTTCGATAAAGTATACTACAATACGTGCTTGCATCATACAGGATGTCCATCTCAACGATGATCAATTGCAAATTTCGAAACCGTTAGTTATAACTATATAGTTTCAGTTATAAAAATATTTTAAATAGGATAAAAAATTATTTTAAAAATCGTTTTGATCAATAAAAACATTTTATAAAATGCTACGAAATTTAAATGTTTGCATGATGTCCGGTCCTATAAGTGCTATTTAGTAAAATTTCCTATTACACGAACAAGTAAGACAAATTCATCTAATACTAAAATTTACCGAGTTATGAAATTGTGAACAGAATAACTTCTGCCAATTTTCTGCATCTGAACATTGAAAATTTTGGCAATGCTTTGAGGGATCGTACACAAAGCGCTTAAAGTATTAGAATGAGTTATTTCACTTGTACATTTCTGCATTGCAGCTGAAGGGATCATTCCCAACAAGTTTTAAGTTAATTTAAATTTTTATAACTTCAGTTTTAAGTTATCTTATAATCTTAGATAAATCTTATAATCTTATTTTATAATCTTCTTTAGATAATCTTATAGATTTTTAAAATATGTATCATTTTGAGTAAAGAATTGTGACTGTTGCTTTTCATTATTTCATTTAACAAAAATTCTATAATTTTATAACTTAAATTTTAGTCTAAGTTGCATATTTCTAGGAAATTTGCGGATGATCCTTATTACCCAACAAAAAAGATGTTTAACTTTAAACAGCTATTACTTGGTCGATTTTTGAACATAGAAGAACAAGATTTTTTGTCTTGCTTCTTAGTGCAATAGGATATTTTTACTAAATGTAGCTTATAGGACCATATAAAAATTTTAATTTTGTATTTTTTTTAAGAAATGTTTTCACTAATCCAAATCACTTTTAAAATACTCCTTTATCTCATTTTAAAATTTTTGTAATTTGAATTCATAATGGTTTAAGAATTGGCCATCGGATACCGTTGATAGTGAACACCGTGTATACAGCAAATGCATAAAAACTTAGTAAGAGGTCTATAAGTATCTACCACATAGGTTCCCAACGGGGGCGGTACCGCCCCCCAGTGGGCGCTGGAGCCTTCCAGGGGGGCGGTAGCGGGTCTGGAGAAAAACGGGGGGCGTTAGGACAATCAAGGGGGGCGGTCATGGCTTACTTGATTATATAGGAATTATACACTGGCGGGAAAAAAAATCTCAACACAAAAAGAAAAACTTATTGCAGAGTAATGAAATTTAGACAGTGCATTTGTCTAGTTAACATGCTTATTTGATTAGATTTTCAAGATCACAGGTTAATTTAAGCTCAATAAAATGCATTTCAAATGTGAAATGCTGTTACATTAATAGTCGCTATAACCTCCAGAATTTTGAATGCAATCCTGCACACGTGCATGCATTGTGTCATACAGGTGCCGAATATCACTTTGTGGTACGGAATTCCATGCTTGTTGTACTTGCCTTGCCAATACTGTGATGGTCAGTGCTGGCTGGGGATGACACCGGAGTTCTAATCCAATGATATCTTATACGTGCTTAATGGGAGACAGATCTGGTGATCTCGCTGGTCAAGGTAATATGTCGACATTCTGTAGAGCATGTTGCGTTAGAACAGCGACATTAGGGCGAGCGATATCCTGTTGGAAAACTCCCCCTTGAATGCTGTTCTTGAATGGCAGCATTACAGTTTGAATTACCAGACTTATGTACATATTTGCAGTCAGTGTGTTTAGGATAACCACGAATGTGCTTCTGCTGTCATAGGAAATTGCTCCCCAGACCATGACTCCAGGTGTATGTCCAGTGTGTCTCGTCCGCAGACAGTTTGGTTGTAGACGTTTCCCTGGTGTCCTTCTGACCAGCACATGACCATCACTGGCACAAAGACAGAACTGGCTTTTATCAGAAAATGCAGCAGATCTCCACTCTCTCATTCAATGAGCTCTGGCTTGACCCCACTGGCGTCGCAAATGGAAATGACTTGGAGTCATTGGATTGCACGCTACAGGGTGTCTTGCTCGGAGCTGCTCTTGAAGAAACCGACTTCTAACAGTTTTTTTGAGTCATTGTGGTATCAAATGCAGTTCGAATTTTTGCCGCAGACACAGTACGATGCGCCACAGTCATCGCCGAATACGACGGTCGTTCCTTTCAGAAGCGCCATGTGGTCACCCAAAACCCGTTCTTTTTGAGGCAGTATCATCTCTTGAGTCTTGACTTCTGCTCTCAACAATCATGCACAGTGGATACATTCCGGCCAAGTCTTTCTGCAATATCGCGGAAAGAAAATGCTCATTCTCGTAGCCCTATTATACGACCCTCTATATAAACTCTTTCCAACTTCCAACTCGGTGAGCTGATAACAATGGCTTCTTTGTCTTCTTACAGGCATTCTTGGTCAGTCTCAACTCAATTCCTCAAATTTCGAAGATAAATAATGCTCACGGACTGTATTGCCGGTCCGTGACGAAAACCTTAATTGCAAATTTAAATGTAAATCTATGCAGGCGAAACTAGATCTGAGGGTTAAATTTATTTTACTAGTGTAAAAAAAATCGCCGTGGAAGACGAAAAAAGGCTAAAATCGCGGAGAACAAAATTTTATTATATCAGACTAAAAACATTGTAGCTGCAGTTCTTTCATGAATGTCAAAATATCACATCGAAACACGAAAAATCACTATGACTCACATTAAAAATCATTATGAATTCAAAAATTGTAGAGTACAAAATTTGCGATAATTGTTTGTATGAAAATTTTAAACATAATTCATTTTTATTAACCTGTATTTAAAAAAATCCTGAAATATGGCTACATATGTTTGAACAGAGATTTTTAAACAAACATGTGATTTGATAATTTTTTTTTTTTTTTTTTTTTTTTTTTAGTGAAAGTGATAAAAATTTTTATATCTATAAATTCGTTCAAATTTAAATTTATTTTAACTTAAATAGGGAAAAATTTATTTCAAAATATCTTAAAGAAAAAGTGGCCGTAATACAATATTGAGTATTTGAAATATGGATCTACGCACTCTCCTGCAAATCACTTGTTATTTATGTGCTTAATTTGTCAAAAAATGTTTTTTTCAAAGAAAGCAATGAAGCTTTCTAGGCAATAAAAGCATTTGAATAAATACGTGCTGATAGAAAAGGCAGAGCTGCCAAGTCTCCAGCTTTTATTACACCATTATTATCTTAGTGAAAATATGGTTATTTTATATTTTCCAAATGTTAAAATTAAATAAAAAACATTTTCTGAATTAAAATATTGGTATCGAAAAAGCCGGAGAGGATTGGCAGCTCTGGAAAAGATATGTCTTATTTTTCAAAGAGTAGAAAAGAAAAATTTAGAACTGTCAATTATATCAAACCTTCTCTGTTGCTTCTAAATAAAATGGCGGACTACGAGCCTCATATAATAATATATTGTTAATCGGAAAAGTATGAAAACCGCACACAAATGACGAAATCTTGCCGGCAGTCAGAGAGATAAAAAAATGTTCTTCATCATAAGAAACGGCCAGATATCATCAGAAAAAATACTGAGTAATAATTCGCTACAAAGAAGTATAGATGGCTAAAGGCATTGAAATAGCATTATACTGTTACTTAAACACATGAAAATTTTCCATTCAACTCGATGGTCAGCGTTACCAAATAACAAAAGCTCATAAAAGAAAAAAAAATGTCGAGAGTTATTATTTGCTAAAAAATTTGGAAACTAATACGAAGAGAGAATCGATATTTAATACCATGAAATTAGTCCAAGAGAAATTTCTCTTCATAATATCTTGCTACTGATGTTGCCCCAGCAACGACAGGCCATCATAAGGGTTTCATTAACACATTTGAAACAATTAGTACTAAATGTATTCTCTGTGCAATCTGTTACACATCATCAGCATTTGGTTTCAAAATTGTTGAATGAACACCTGTATACGTTGCTTCATTTCAATATGACAGTAGTCAATGCTAATAGAAGCAATTTATTGAATGACAAGATATTTAGCCAACTTTATAGTGAAAATCATTTCACAACAAAGTGAAACAATTGTTTCATTTGTAGTGCAGTTGCCACTATCACTATGCGGCAGACTTGCAAATTATTACAATTGTTTGCTGCTGCATACAGAAGTTCGTTTTCTTTGAAAAAGTATTTGTCTGAATCGTTTTTCAATATATTTTATTCTGTATTATACTTAATTGAAAAAAGTGGTGTAAAAATACACTAAAACCTGATTACATTAAAGAGATGACATCGATTATTTAACAGATCTGGTTAAAATCTTTAATTAAATCAATTTAAATATTCGCTAAATATGTTTAATAAGGCATCAGATGATTGCAAGATGATGAGTTAAATTTAATTAAAACAAAAAACCTCACAGCTGCTTCTATGGGTAAACTTTTTTTGTTCAAACAAATCTAAGTAAATGACAATACAGCCACTTTGACACATTATTCGCAGTTTGTGAAAACAGAAATATTTACTCCGCAAATGCAGATATACCAGTATCATCATATTTAGACGAGGAAATCGTGGAACTCGCAGCAAACAATAACTAAAAGTAAAATTCAAAAATGGATACTAAGAGTTCTAATTAAAAAAAAACAACGCAGGTCTCTAATCTGGATTTTAAGCGAGACTACTTAAAATTTTAATTGCCTTTCCTTCATCATATTTGCTGAGAGTGGGTTCCGTGCAGTAGCTAATTTATTGTATAAGAAAGGGAACACACATCTTTGAACTGACAATTTGTGACTGATGTTAAAGAAATTGGAATCTGACATTGAACAAATTGCTAAAACTTCATCAGCCTCAACCATTTCGGTATTTAAAAAATATATATATTGGTTTTGAGTTTAGTTTTCAGTTTTTAATAAAAAAATTTTTTTACTTCATTTGATGGTCGTTTTAATTGTCTGAGCGTAGCGAAGTCTTATACTCAGAGTACGTAACGATATTAAAAGTCAAAAAAATTCTTTCGTCAAGCAAATCTCAAAAAGTACTTGTCGGATTTCGATTCTGTTTGTACCAGAAGGCACCTATGAAGGTAAACTGGTGAATGCACCTACTTTTAAAAATTAATTCCAAATAGTTTAAAAGTTATATTAAAAAAACTGATAAAAAAGCACAATTTATTTGCAAACGTCAAAGAAATTTGGTGCGCGTGATTTTCACGGGCTGGATATTTTCGTAGATAACCGAATCAGCACATGGAAAAATAGTAATCATTTAAGCACTCAGAAATATTGAATGCAATAAAACATTTTAAAATTTAATCATGCAGGAAAATAAAACTGTTATTTTTTTATATTAAAAAAAATGTCATAAAAACTTTTTTGAGATTTTGTGATAATCTCTTAATAGCATTTTTTTTATCGCTAAAAGAATGTTTTATATATTTCGCGTGTGAAAATTAGAAGCAATTACGTTTTTAAATAAAAAGTTTCTTTTATGACATCATTTCCCCTTTATATTTATTTTTATTGCATGTTTTCTTTTAACTTATATTTTGTTTGCGTGTGGAAGTCAATTCTGGTCACCAATTTTTCGGCACGGATACCACAAGCGCATCAGATTTGGCGCAATTTTTTTCAAAGCCCATTTGGCGAAAACTCCGTTTTCAAATAACGCTTACATACACATTTTTAAATTATTTTTTATTAAAAAAAACTTACAGTAAATAAAATAATAATAATAATTAATAATTATAAAAAGAAATATTTTATATAATTAAAAACAGTAAATGAAAGTAAATAAACATTGTATGAGTAAATAAACAAACAATAAATAAATAAAGCCGGGTTACCATCTCAGGTAAAATAATGCCATTTTGACGTCAATTATGTACCCTGGTGCATATGTCACATCTTTTCCCACTTTTCATCCATTTCCTGTTGGCATACATCTTTGAAATTTGGAATATGTATGCATACCTGGGAGCAATATTGGAATTAGACATTGATTTTTTTAAAATTCGATCCAAAAAAGGGCAACGGGGGCTATTTTTTAAAGATTTATACAATTTATACTGCATAAAGGAGCCACTTACCTATTTTTATATACAAGAAGAAGTAAGTGGTATGTAAAAACAATTATAGTATGCATAAATAAAATACTTGAGATAATATACTAGAGATATAAGCATCGGGTTTGGCGAGACTTTTTATGCCAATTAGGCGAAAACATCGTTTTGATTACCAGATACATATAGCATGCTATAATAACACGTTATTTATTTATTTCAAAATGAAAAAAAAAGGAATTAACGAATCATTTTCTGCTATTAAAAAAAAGAAATAACAATCAATAAATGATAATATTTTTAGAACAAACAATTTATTATAACATTTATATGATAACCAGCAAGTTAGGCAACTGAACGCCATTTTGGCACCAATTAGGTACCTCGGTGTGTATAGGGCATATATGTGCCATATTTATTTGTAAAACTGAGCATGAACGTTTACCAAATGTGTTTTCATAGTCGCTTATATCTTTTTGCAACACAGCGCACCTTTCGAAGCCAAAACTGCACAAAAGAAAAAAAAATCAATATTTGCAGTATTTTTTTTTTTTTTTTTTTTTTTTTTTTTTTTATGTAATGCACATTTTGTAATCAGAAAGCTCGATAATCAGACCTCTTTTTTTTTTTTTTTTTTTTTTTTTTTTTTTTGCTTTAAAAGATGATATTTCATACGACGTCTTTTTTGGATTCGTCGTTTTTACATATTTTATAGTATGCGTCGACTCGTTTTGTAACTTTTTCGTAACTTTCTTCTTTATTAACAGCGACATTTGGATTTCCTATTTAAATAAAAATTCTTCTAAATACAAAGAATTTTGTTAAAATAAATAAATAAATGAAATGCGAACATGTTGTTCCAAGCACAAAATTTTTCCTATTGAGTTAATAAAAATCAGCAAAAACATAATTTTTATGATAATAAAAAGGTGACTTATGTAATAACAGAGTCATATATTATGTACGTTATGGATTAAGTATGAATATTTCTCCACCATTTATAAATAATAATAATAATAAAATAAAATGCGGACAGATCAAAGTCTATATTTGACTGAAAACAACAACCATTTACTAAATGTTTTAAAAAAATGGCCAATGAAAAGTGATATTTCAAAAGTATTGTGAAATTAGTTAAAAACCATTTATTTTAAACTAAATGAATAAAAGATTTATATTTTTAATGAAATAAATGGGATTTGGAAATTTATCACAATAGGTGTATCAATATTACAAACAATACTTTGTATGCAAAATGGAACAATTAGCAATACTTTTTGTACCCGAAAAATGGTCGTTGCTTTTTTTAAAGGTTAAAAAGTAGATTACGAAATATTCCTATACAGAGATGCCAAGCCCCCGCTTATTGCATAGCAAAATTTTCTTATAGGAAAAGTTATTTTTTAAATCCGCAGAATGTTCCAATTTAATAAAACATTTTCTGTATTAAAATACCGGTATCCAAAATGCCGGAGACTTGGCAGCTCTGCCTATAACATTTTAATTAATCACGGTACTTTTTTTTTAATCGGATTCAAATTTAGTGAAAACAACGTTTTTTTTGGCCAAAAGCAGCTTTTTTCCACATGTGTAACTACGATACAATTCCTTGATGCTGAAATAAAATGTTTTGACTTATGCTATTATTGCTTCCTCTTATTTATTTATTTGAATTTTAAATATGATGACTCAAAATCGTGTTTTTTAAATGTACGGAAAAAATGCATTTCGAGAGAGGGCGAAAAGAACAATATTTGGCGATTTATTCCCCGCGTTTGACTAAGCGTCTTACTACCTCGTATTTAATACTCTTCACAATACTTCGCTGTTATATGGACTTAGGCGCTTTTATAAAAAGTTTGACGTAATTCGGGCTTAAGAAAGTGAGTTTTTTACTGAATAATACAAATAAATGAAAAATTAATACTAAGAAATACTAATAAAAGAAAAATGGAGTATTATATTGATCTATGTATATTTTGAAGTGCATCTGCTAGCACTAATTAGATAATTTATGTGTACATAATAGGAGATAAATAGCTTTTAATTCTGTATTTCTATGCTATAAAGCATTAACGTTTGTGTGTTTTTCGTTATCATTGGTAGTACCTAGCCGATTTAAAAAATAATGTGGGCAAAAAATGTTGGTAACCATCTTTGCTGCAAAATATACTATATTTTTCGTAGGAACAATAATTACCATCAATGCACAAGCAAAAAAAGTTCTAAAATTGAGAATTCTTTGATGTTGATATGACTAAAAATTTAAAATCTTTTTTTTTTTTTTTTTTTTTTTTTTTTTTTTTTTTTTTTTTGGTGGCAACTTTTAAGATATAATATTCTCGTTATGAACGATTTCTAAAACATTCGACAATTTAATTTCACAAATTAAACATTTTTTTTTTTCTAGAAAAAGTTTTAAACCCAATTTATTGAGAATATTGCAAGTTCTAGAATACTGTTGGGATCAGAAACTATAACTTTGGCATCACAGTAACTTATAAGATGTAAGTGCTCGTTTAGGACAAATTTTTAAAAAAGGATTCTTTAACTCTTATCAACAACCTCATTGCATCCGTGGAAAACAGATATTCAACATTATAAACTATTCGGACGGATTTCACACCATTTAAAATATACTTCATTTACTTCAAAAATAATAGTTTATGTTATTTATAGTTTCTCAAATCGGTGCGAAGCTGCTGTTTATGCTCATGACATCATTTCAAAGAGTTATATTTCCAATATAGGAAAATTTGGTGTTTTATTTTCTGTATTACTTTTAACATTTTGCATATTTCCAATTTTATATCCATGCATGGTTTGCTTTTCTTTTATAAAAATAATATATGCAACTTTATATATAAGATTTTGTAATTCTATGATTCAATATGCTTATTTTCATCATATTTTATCACAATGAATGACCAATTAAAGGTAACATCTCATTTTCTTTTCTTATCGCAAGTTATTAAATGTGTATTCTCAGCAATATCGCTCAGATTAATCCCTCTGAGGGAAGTCCTAGTTAACTTCTACTTTGTGATTCTTAATAGAGAGATATACAGATAAAATGTTGATAATGTGCAACAATATTTTTACATTTTGTATAATTAACTATTTTGAAAGAGGGGGGGGGGGCGTTGGCATTTTTTTCTCTTGTAAAGGGGGCGGTGGTCCAGAAAAGGTTGGAAACCTATGATCTACAGGATGTCCCAGAACTTCGTGTACAAACATTGAGGGGAGGTAGAGAACATCGTTTGGAACCACAATTAGATAGGAAAGCATGGGTGGAAACGTCTTGTTAACCCTTTCACAGCCAGTAGAAATGTATATGAAACATCAAAATTTTTAATACAAAATGAACATTGACACCAGAATTTTAATATGATTTTTCCATTTATTATGTATGTGAAATGTCTGGGTTTTCTTCTTTGCAAATACATTTTTCCGCAATTTCTGATGTCACTCATATTTTTCCATATTTTAGCAATGGAAGTGCTTTGTCCGTGAAAAGCTCAAAGAAACACAAAGACATAGTTATGACACAATGCAGAAAGCAGTGTAGAGCGCTTTATTACACAGAAAAAATTACAAGGAATAATTTAATTTTAAATTAAATTTAAAATCTTGCTGAAATATGGGAAAATTTGAATGACATCAGAAATTGCGGAAAAATGTATTTGCAAAGAAGAAAAAAAATACATTTCACATACATAATAATTGGAAAAATCATATTAAAATTCTGGTGCCAATGTTTATTTTGTAATAAATTTTTTTTAGTTTCATATACATTTTCACTGGCTGTGAAAGGGTTAATAAGACATTTCCGCCCATGCTTTCCTATGTAATTGTGGTTCCAAACGATGCTCTCGACCACCCCTCAAAGTTTGTACACGAAGTTCTGGGGCACCCTGTATTGTAAAAGTCCGAGGTAATGTTTGTTCGGATAATTCGTAAGTTTTAGCAGTGTTCTTCCATGTAATTTATTGCCTTGTAGTTACATTTTTCGCTTGAAAATAAAGATGAAGTAAAGGTTTCTCACGGTATTTTGATCGTGACAGTGAATATTCCACGATTGAACAAAAAAAAACACAATTTCGAAAATATTTTAAAAGCATCATATTGTTTCACTTGCTAATCCGTGCAAAAGAATTTACATTTACGTGAAAGCGAAAATTGTCTTTAATAGAAATTGTCTATACAAACTGGCCGTGTTTGCTAAAAAAAAAAAAATAAAGTCCTGTAGCACTTGTCCAGAGCGGAAGAAGATTGGGGGGGGGGGGGTAAGATATAAATTCGTATTAAGAAAGCACGTGGAAAACATTCTTTCTCTTTCCCTTTTATTTATTATTAAGCACAAACTTCATTTCAAATATACTTTACAAAGGGTTTTTTTTTAACCGTGACTATACATGCTTACACATATGAAGAAGAATAGGAATGTTAAACGTTAGAGTATTCCATATTTTAGAATTAAATAATTTTATAATAACTTAATGATTTTAATAATAACTTCGTATTTTCATAAAAATAGATAACTGGCTATAAAAAGATAGCATGTTATTTTGTAACCCCCCCCCCCAAAAAAAAAAATGTTACAAATAAAAAGTGAAAATTTTGATTGGATCAAAAATGATATCGGTATCAAAAGACAAACCCCTCTCCCCCAAAAGAAATCTTATGATAGCATATGCCATACCCCTTTCTTTCCCCGTAAATTATAATGTTATACTTGCCCAATAGAGTGTATCACGAAAAACCTTTTTTTGAAATTCAAAATTTCAAGTAAATAAAAAGTTGTTGCTATGATCACATACTTACTCCCAAAAATATTTTTTAAATTGAAAAATATTTAGGGCTTCCGGAATGAGGATGAAGTTTAAACTTTTTGACCTAAAATGTAGTTTTTTCATATTTTATAAATATATGAAAATAAAGTAATTGTTTTTTGAAAAGTACAAAAACAAAGTTTAGATAGGTATTCGACATTTAAAAAAAAATAAAAAAAAAAAAAAAAAAAAAAAAAATTGTAATTTAAGAAATTACCCCAACCATTTGAAAAATGTTTCACTCGATACATTCATCTATCATTTTAAGCTAAATACCAGTTGTTTTATTGTGTATTATCCGTGCCACTGCTATAAATGACTTTATACATGCTGCAATTTGAAGGTACGGTTCGTTTAAGTTATATCACTCTATTGTCGCCAAGCATAAAAGTTGGCGACGAAAGAAACATTTCAAACTATTTAACATTGTTGGTGCAAAAGTAATCATTATTAAAATACAGCTTTGGCATATACTGTTATACTTGTAAGACTTTGGCATATATTGTTTGATTTTACAGAGCAGAATTTTGGTGATGGAGGTTTTAAACCAAAATCGATCGCAGCACATGCATCTGTGAATGGGTCCATCAGACATCGAATCAAAAAAGTTTTTTCCCAGTTTTTCCCAAGCCGATTGCTTTTTAGTTTTCTTTTTAGGTGGTGGAAAATCAAGAGTAATAGCTATAACATTTTCCGGCTTGTTAGAATCACTATTGGCACTCAAATTTTCCTGGTTAGAACCGACCGATAGTAAAACGCCATGGCTAGTGGATTGGTCGCCCTGGCGACATGATGTTTTACAATTAATCGGTTCGGCATTAAATTGCTTCCTTTTTCGTGATCGCCTTTCAACACGTAATTGGTTTTCAGCGGCTCAATAATCTTTTGATTTTATCATTTTCTGCATTGAAAGACGTTTTTGCGCCAAACCAAATACAGTATTACTCAGTTATCCCGTCGACCAATTTCGCCAAATGATACGAATCGCCAAACTAATAAGCAACTTATACATGTTGACTAAATTTTTATTTTAAATAGCAAAAGAAGAAATAAAAATCACTTTATGATTGTTTAAGTACGCGTATTGTGTTTAATATCATTGAATGCGATATTCACGTTCATTCATTTCTTTGGCTTCGGCTTTTTCCGTATCTGTTAATTTCCGTCTACCCATTTTTAAATTTGTTAGTTTTCTCCTTTATTACAATGATTTTAACCATTTTAATTTACTATTCAAATAAAAATTCTTCTAAAAGTAAAGAATTTAATTTAAATTCAAATAAAAATTCTTCTAAAAATAAAGAATTTAATTTAAATTCAAAAGTGGTAACATCATTCAAAAGTGGTAACATCATTCAAAAGTGGTAACATCATCGGGTCCATTCTCCCGAAAACAACAACCATTTTTCAAATGGTTAAAAAAAAAAAAAAAAAAAAAAAAAAAGATTTTTTTAAATTATAAAAATAAATATATAAAGTTATGTTTAACAGCTCAGCAAATTTTAAAAGAAATTCTCCACACTCTCACCAGTCAAGTCGTTTCTTGTGTTTAATAGGCCCACATGACCACTGGAAGCAAAATCAGGCTTTGTTATTGGCTTGGTTAAGAGAAACCTCGATTAATCGAGGTTCTACTGTAAATGGATATAACATTGAGTCCCATGTCTGATAAACTCATATGTAATGTATTGTAATTTCAACTTTGACCCCGAGCTTGGAAACTTAATGACTACATTTAGACAACAGATATTGGTGGGATGTAGTTGACATTAAAAAATATAGCTTAATTAAACTAAGCAGAAAATAGATCTGGCTATTTTTCCATTCTTTTACATAACATTACTTATAAGGGAATCATTTTTGGTGCAGTTCACCTATCATTGAGACATTCATATTACAGCAACATAACTTTCTCAAAATACAGTTTTCGAAAATTTAAGAACTGAATTTAAGATATGTAATCGTATCAAATTTCGTATTAAAATTTTTTTTACATAAGAGTTTACTTTGCTACTGCATCAAAATCTGAATATTTATTTAACTAGTTATAATACGAACGCACCTCATTTGACACGTTTGGCGTGCATTTTTCAACTTGTTTTTTCTTGGAATGGGCCCATTCTGGTCGTTTACCAGAAAGATCTGAAGCACCAATAAAAAATTAAATTAAAAAGAAAAATTAAAAATTAAAAATGACAGTTTATGGAAAAGCCCTTATCATTCAGCTGGGGAAGCAACAAAAAATCAGCCCACTCTATCGCCGATATCTTTCTGAATATTGTTTATAAGAGTTGCTCCATAGAGTTGACTACTAAATCATGACAAATAAATCTGTACCGTTCGTGCATGCGCAAATAAAAAAATATTTCATACAACTGTTCATATTTCATAAAATACTTAATATAATTATATTCCAATTGCACTATAATGTTTGTACTACATTTTGCCACATTTTCTGAAATATCCTTTAAATTTGGTTTTAAACTCTGGATGATATAAGCAAAAAACATGCAAGACTTTTTTGAACCTATTAAAAAAATCGTCATATCCCCTTGAATTCTTACACAAATTCTTATACTATTCTTATTACTCTTTTACAAATTATTGCACATATTGTACAAAGTGCACATATTTGTGTGCTGTAGCGATAAATCATTTCGTGTATTTTATTTTACAGGGTGATTCGAAACATCATTTATTTTATTTTATTTTATTTTTATTTATTTTTTTGTTATTGTTGCTGTTGGCCCCATAATTATCTTCCTTATCAAATGACTTTGATAACTATAAGGTCAAACATGTTCTTCATAACCCTGAACTTCTAGAAGAATCTGGCCCGTATATTCTCAAATGTTCGACAAAATGTCTAAAATTGTAACAGTTCGGTAATTAATGACCATATAGTGTATATTTAGTGGAGTAAATTTGCATTTGTTGGAAATTTAAATAATAATATGTTCTTTATAATAAATAATATAGGGGGGAAAATCAGGAAATTTTTTCAATATTAATAGAAAAATGTTGTTTTAGTTGCATTTCACATTAGAAAATTTAAGTATTAGAGAAGAGCAGAGATTAATAGAAATAAGAATTAATGTTAGATTGCAATCTTTAAAAACACATACTGTGATAGCTATTAAAATTTGTTAATTTCCTTTCATTTCCGAATTTTAAAAGTGCTACTTAAAAAGAAAAAACTTCTGATATCAACATTATATTTATAAAACAAAAAATCTATCCGAAAATTTGATTTTGCAAAGAAAATATTATCAGATTACTTCGTTAAATGTAATAATAACATTAAAAGAACATATTTTTGGATTTATAATAAACTTTTTACTACAGATTATAAGATATTTTAATTGCAAATTATATATGGGTTTTTTTTTTTCGAGAATATTTTGGTTTTGTTAATAAAAAAATTCAAAATTTTTACACGTGTTTTTTATCGTCATAATTTTAGCGAGCCCTGGAAGTTTACAAAAGGCTTCAAGTGAGCCGTGAGACAGGTTAGTGTAATACCTAGATATGGTATAATATGAAGCAGCCCAGTTTATATAATGTCAAAGATGATACTATAGTCTTAACGTCTCATGTGTAAATTATTTTTAAGTGGCTGAAAAACATATTTTGCATCAAAATTGATTTTAAATGAATTATTTAACGCAAATACCTTTTCAGTCTTTTAAAATTTTACCTTCATAAGAAAATTACAAAAATATTCTGACATATTTACACGCATTAAAAGGATATTTTTATTATTTTGTGATCATTTAAACTTTTAATACTTTAACACAAAGTTAGAGAAAAAAATGACACAGTTTTTGTTTAGATTCACAAGTCGAAATTGTTTTAATAAAATCTTAATCGCACATAATAGAAAAAAAACGTTAAAGGTGGATTTTATAGCTGAATATTCTAAAAGGATTTGGCTCTGCTATCGATTATGAAATTTCACATGTATTATTCCTCTTGATGTGGAATTTATAACTGACACAGGAAATAAAAATTCATATGTGCAGTTCGCTAGAGGGGCCGTTTCTCCATACATCCCCATATGAATTTGTCATGCATGAGAAGGTTAAATAAGGAAATTAATGGCTTTGAATTTTAATGAATAGATATTTACATACACTGTCAAAAATCTTGTCCTAATTTGAACCAAATTTTGGTGTTCAATAGCTGCCACTATAAGATGCTGAAATCTTGAACCAATATTTGGAGCTCCTGTTGAAGCATAGTTCCAATAGTTGAAACGAGATTGAAATAAAAAACTCCAAATGTTGTACGAGATTTTACCATCGTGTGATGATAACTATAGAGCACCAAAATTTTGTTCAAAGTAGGACAAGATTTTTAACAGTGTAGAGCGGGAGGCGAGAGCACCGACAATCACCTCATCGAGTTCATGGATGAAAATATAAGATTAGTTAAATATCGACTCATATATAATTCGGTCTGCCAAATCACATCTTCATGGAAAAAAACTAAAAACCCGATTTTTGTTATTGACTGATAGGTTTATCTTTATGTTTTCCTGATCGCAATCCCCCATGTTTTCATTCTTTTGGGTGCAGGAAAGAACAATGGTAAACCTACGAGTCAACCAGTAAAATTGGGTTTTTAGATGTTTTCCATCAAGATATGACTTGGCAGACCGACTGCGTTTTAATATACAAGTCGAGATTTAACTAATCCTAGATTTTCATCCATGAATTCGATGAGGTGATTGTCTGTCTGCAACCTCCCGGTCTAACAGTAAAATAATATTTTAATAGCTGTTTCTTATTTTTAATTAACTTTTTATTTTTGCAGGTACCTCTATACTGGTCAAGTGTCCTTTTCCTCTATCGATGCCACTCTTCGCCTGCTGCATCCATGTCGACTCTATCATCTACCCCAACTAGCATCTCGTTGCCTTGATCATATCTCTAAGAATGTAAATGCATTCAACGTGCTCACTGTACTCAGTCATCTCTTGTGTTCCGAAATCCATCCGCCCGTGGATAATAACGAATGCCACGATAACGATAATGAACGTAACGAGCTTGTTTTTAAGTGCTTCCTAATCGTGGATCGCCATGCGGATGAGGTTTTACAGAGCGAAGCGTTTGAAACTATCGAACACGAACTGATGGTTGAAATTGTTAAGAGAGACACTTTAGAAATATCTTCGGAAGCCGTGGTCTTCGACTCAGTGATGCGGTGGGCTTGCCGTGCCTGCAAGAGACAGCGAAAAGAGCTTACCGCTGACAATAAATGCTCAGTATTGGGCAAAGCCCTCTTTCTAGTCAGGTATCTCGTCATGACCCCTGAAGAATTCTTACGGGGGCCAGTAAGTCAAGGTGTCCTCAGCAGAGAAGACAAAGAGTTGTTTCTCTCGCATCTAACAAGTGGCGCGGCATCTTCTACACCACTGCCCGACCGTTGGAACGGCTGGAAAATAACTGTGAGGCGACAATGTTGTCAGAGTAACCTGCTACCGGTGGCCTCTCCACATTCCGACTTGCCGTCCACGACCAACGAAGCGTCAGTGTCTCCCACCAATTCAGTTCAGCCGGTGACCGCCAAGAGAAACGAGCGCAAAAAAAAGTCCATGTCCAAAAAGTTCCTGAATGGAGTGGGCGATCTTGTCATATGTGTTATTCAACTTTTAGACTAAAAAAACAATTAGAAAGTTTTCAATTTAGAGAATCAAGAATTAGACGGTGCATAACAGTGCTGATCTCTGTGTGTAATTTTTGAGTATATTAGCAGAGATCAAGCATTATTCATGTTTTCCAACTATATGCGACTTGATTAAACTAAAGATCTAAGAGCGATAACGACTGGCAAAATTGACAAATACTCTTTATTAATCAAACAACTTCAGTACAATCAGCTGTGGCTGGGAATCAATGTTCATGAGTTGAATAGTTTCCATACTGGGTGGAAAAAGTATTCAGCCAGAAATTCAATCAGGTATTTTTATTGTACAGGCGAATGCTCTGCCAAGTGAGCTATCAAGACAACTACTGGTGTATACAATTCTCTTAACACAATCACTGTCGGTAACGCGCTAGCGCGTGAAATTCTCAATCATTTAACATGGAGGGCGGAGTTATCGGCAGCGAACATGTTAAACGTTTGTTCCATCCAGTTAGTTCAGCTGACGAGCGCGTTCGCACAGTGTGCGAAAAGTCCCTGGTTGGACTTCTAGTCTGGACATTTTTTCATTCAGTTTTGTAACTTTCAAATCGTAAGATTTCATCTTCAACCAGTTTGATCATATTAGGAAAAAAAAGATTGTAATCAATGTTATACACGAGAACCAAGCCTACTTGCACCGTCTATTTCTAAAGGATCTAAAGATTTCAGATATTCCAGAACAAGATGAGTTTGACACAAGGACAGTTATTTTTTTATACTTTGTGATTGAGTGAGATCGGAATGAAAGTAACAAAGATAAAGCTGTCAGTTTTTTAGTATTTTCTTTAAATCAAAGTATCATACCATTTCCCATTTCAATTTATAAGAAAATTAAAATTTCATGATGATCAGAAACAAAAGAATTTGATTCCTTATCCTTCTCCAGTCTCTCTAAAATTTACAGAAAGAGAAATAACTTTTCATTCGGTCTTAATTAAGTGCTAACTATGATATTGCAGTATTTTACAGAAAGATGTATAAAATAGAATGTATTATTAAAACTCACTCTTAGAAAATCCTTTCCATCTTAAAAATTGATTGCTGCCGAAATCTGTGTTGTGGAAATATATTTTTTTTTTCCGTGACTGCCATATATTGTTATTATTATCTAAATTTGTTTTTGTTTTATAATGTTTATATTATTTTTCTTTTATCTTTGTAAGAAATTTACTGTTTATGTAGTTGTTAAATTTGAATTTCTAGGATCTTTTGTTGATATTTCAAAACCACGTCGTTAAAATAGCACCTAGGATAAAATAGTATTTCGGATCGATTCCACAAACATAAAACTTTCAGACTTTTTGAAAAATTAAGAAAGAAAAATAGTGAAATTTTACACTAAGTCCGCAACCATTTATTTAATAGTTTAATTCGCCTATTTATGAAAAAGCCATTTTTGGGGCTGCCCGTACCTGTCATTGAAATCGGGGGCATTTTAAAGCCATATATTAGAAAGTTAAAAAATTGATAAAATTTTGGGGTTTTTTTTCTTACAGCCGCATGACACATTTCTCCGGGAGGGATTTCTGATGCTCCAGAGGGGAGGGGATAGTAAAGTTCTGGGGTGAGGGAAATTGCATTTTTTTTACTATTGAAAACACAAAATCTCGAATTTTCCGGGGGGACATCACATTGCTCTGGGAGTGTCCCTCCCGGGCCATTCCCTGAAATCGACACTGATAATTCTCTGAAAATGCAATTTTGAAAATCACTTAACAAACCATCAACATAGTTTTTTTTTAAGAAAAACATTTAAAAATACAAATTAGTCAGTAATAATTAAAAAATATTGAATTATATTTTTAAAATTCCTTCAAAAATCTACGAATTTGATACTGAAAATATACAACATTATATTCACATTTTTGGTGCGGGAAAAGTTGGCGTATTTTTCAAAAGTGGAGCTTTCTGTCAACTCTAGCCGAATGTCATAGCTTCTTGTCATGTGTGAGCAGTAGATTGGACTTCACTAAAAATCCTAATATCCAACATAATTAGCCACAGTAAATTTTCTAAATTACATTTAAAAAATATTATTTACTTTGTGGTTACTTTTAAAAAAAGACACAACATTTGATTTTAAACATTCGAAAATTTATTACATCCGACATTAAAAGAAAATAGTTTGCTTATTTTGTATTCAATTAGCAAATAGTTTTCAATCATCTTGAATGCTTTTAACAAAAATATATTTATTATTTATACCTTTATCGTTTGCATAGAAAAAAACTAATTCTTGTTTCTTGCGCAATCAATCGTCAAAAAAAATTGCAATCTGATTTAATTCTAATACATATCGTACTCTCACTAAAGGGATAAAGTGGGCGAAAATTTTGTAGAGCCATATTTAGCGACTAAACTTATTTTTCCAAGTGAAATAAACAATAATAATCCAATAATAAAAAAATACATATATGAAAAAAATAGGTAAAATATTATTTTAACACAGAAATTTTGTCGCTTCTCTAACTTTTCTATATAGGTTCTACAAAATGCATCAGGTCTCGATGCTAGATTGGGGCAGCACCAAAAGTGGTTCTCTTGTTAGTAGCAGTGATTTTTAATCTACGGACCTGACCACTCTATGCACAAAAGCGAGAATTTTAATATCTTACTTTTTCATTGTTGGAAAAACAAACCATAACCAAATCAGTATTTTAATTGCGAAAAGTATTAAAACGTAATGCGTTTACATAAACTTTAATAGTGATACGTTGTTATTCAAATTTCGATTAAACATCAACATCAAATTCAAAATAAAACAAATTGGTTAAACAAAGCCTAAAAATAAAGATTGTCGTATATACAATTAAGTGTTCATTCTACGGAGTTTTACATTATTACTATTATATTATCAGTAAAACCGTGCGAGACTTTTATTGCAATCTGAGATTATTCCCTTGTACAGCGGTTCCCAAACTATGGGTTGCGACTCAGTGGTGGGTCGCGGAACAGTCGAGGTTAGTCGCAATATATATGTATGTTATTTCAACTGTTTCAAAAATATAACAATTTAAACAGCAAGGAAAATCGTTAATTTTCTTTTGCATGAATGTATGGGTAGAACATCCATAAATATCTAAATAAGCTTTGAATTCTTTAATGTGGTTCAACACGATATAGTTTTGCGAACATACTTTTTCTACATTGCAGTTTTAAAAAGAAAAAACAACTGCGTGCAAAAAGTAACTTAAGGTTTAAATGATCTAGTTTTTATCCTGATATAAATGTCCTCATCGATAAACACCATTGCCAGGTAATAATTAAACTATTTTAAATTATCTTTGCGAGTTGTTCTAATTAGTATTCCACCTACACACACACTGGAAATATCCATTCTTATTTTTATTAACCGTGTGTTCTTCGTAAGAAATTTGGCCTTTTTCGCAAGAAAATATTTGACAGTTTATAGAGGTCATGTAATTTCCATAACGATATAAACCGTTATTTTTAGGTGTTGTCAGGAAAAAATTTTATACTTGAAAGTGGGTCGTGAAAAAGCCTTTTTACTTGAAGGTGGGTCGCATGCCAATACAGATTGGGAACCGTTCCCCTAGTATATTTTTCATTCATATTTAATTTACATCTTTTGCTTTTATTTATTTATTTTTATTTTTCAATCGGATCGTGTGTTTCAAGGAAATGTGAAACGATTATGTAAACATTATGTCAAAAACGTTTCGAATGATACACCGTTGTTCGTTTGGTTTTTGCATATAGAAAAAAGAATGTTAATTGTTGACATCAGAAATAATATATTATTTCACTTTTCTTGAAAGAAAAAAGATAGATAAAAAAAATGCAACAAACTGTTTATTTTTAAAATATTGACTACACTTAAGACCAAAATCATTTTTTTAAATAATAAGAATAGTTGCAGAGTATTAATTAATATTTAAAAAAAATTAATTAATTAATTAAATGATTCTTTTTTTTTAGGGGGGGGGGATTAAACAGTAGTTTTTCCGTATAAATATAATGAAGTTTGAGAAATAAGTTGCCGTTGATACAGTAATAAATTACTTAATTCAAACTCAGGAAATCATTTCAAAAACAAATTTTTAAACTTAGTTAAAATTAAGTATAACGGCTTGAATTATTGAAACTATGAAGGTTCATTTTTCACTATTATTATGAGTACATGATTTGCAGTCCTTTTATGTACTGAGATACATTTCCAATGGGCTGACAAACACAATTGAAAGTAAGCTAGTCTTTTATTTCATTTTTATTACTTTGTAATTAGAATAGTCTTAATTCTGTTTTTCTTCTCTTTTTTTTTAAACCATCTCATTATTGAACCTCTCAATTATTGTGTTACCTCGTTTTTAAAGATATGAATGCTTTTTTAAACTTTCGATGAAACTGATAACTAGTATACTTCCCTATAAAACTGGTACTGACTGTCTTCATTTCGCACTTACAACGAAGTTTTGTAATAATTTTACAGTAACTTTTTGGTTCACAGGCTATCAAAGCCTCAGAGCTTACGTGCTCGCTGGTTCTGTATGTACCTATGTAACGCGATAACTCATGATAAAAATATGCAATTTACTTCAAATTATGGATATAGGCTTATTCTGATAAGGCATTTCCTTCATTAGTTTTGGGAGTTCATTGGAACGGGGGCTAATCCCCCTCCTTAATTTAGATAAATGGGTTTTTAGTGCAGAATTATCAGATTTCATTCATCTCATAAGATCATTCTGATGTGGTGCCTCCATGGTCAGAAGCGGATTAACTACCACCCGGGCCTCTAGACTTGACTTTCTGAGGGCCCCCTTTCACTCCTTCAGAGTGGTATATACTGAAAAAATTAAAACACATGGTTCCTTCATTAACTCATAAATCATTGCTGATAAAAATATAAATGATTACGACAAAGAATTTCACACATCTTTTGTCTTTTGTATTAAATATTAATGTATGACCAGTGTAAAAGAATAGTTTCTTGTTCTTTATATTAGGAAAATTTTAGCACCGGGCCCCCTTTTTTCTGGGCCCCTAGGCTTCAGTCTACCTAGCCTAATGATGATCCGCCTCAGTCCATGATTAGTTTTGGATGCTCATTAATTAAGTAAAAAAAGGTGGGGGAATGAGGGTGACTCCTCCCCCTTAATTTTTGTAAATGGGTTTTTAACACAGAACTGATCAATTTGCTTCAAATTTTGGATATCAATTAATTCTGATAGGGCGCTTCTTTGATTCATTTTGGGGAGTCATTGGTTAAGTATAAAGGAGGGATCGGGGGCTACCCTTCTTAATTTAAATAAATGGGTTTTTATGCCGAATTATGTGATTTGCTTCAAATTTTGGATATAGGTTCAATATGATAATGCGTATCTCTGATTAGTTTTTGGGGTTCAACGAATAAATATAAAGATGGGAACTGCGGAAGCTAATCCCCTCTTTACTTTGTTTTTCCAAAGGCATTATTCTTTGAAAAAAAAAATAAGGCTGCAATATACAATTAGTGTGTACAGCCGCTCAATGCCATGTGGCTCAATGCCATCCGTTTAACAGGGCAATATTATTTTTATTGAAAAATACAAACGTTATTCTTACTTTGTCTCCTCTTCCTCTATTTAGATATTTTAGAATGAAATATCTAATTAGATGTTCATGTTATATTACTCAGTATGTATGCATTCAAATCCATTATGCAACAAATTATATCTAAACAAAATATATGTGTGCATACTTTTTAAATTTAATTTAAATTAATTAAAATATAGATTGCGAGAAATTGTTTCATAAAATTCATCTTTGCATGTTTATTAATGTATGCAATTTGATATATTATTATTATTATACAATTTATGTTAAGTATATTTTTGAACTTCTTATGTGTCAGATATATCAATTATTCATTTTAATAATAATAATAATAATCCGAAATATCAAGGCAGCCAGTACCACCTGATGGATTAGTAATAACTCACATTATTTTTAATTTCCATCTTATTCCATTCAAATCTAGTCTTGAATTACCTTTAGAATGAAACATTTAAAACATGTGAATTTTCTTTTTTTAAATAAATGAACATTCATCTTGATATTTTGTGTTGTATTGTTAAAATTTTGTGATGCTTTATATTTCATGTACTTCTCTGCTACATCATATGATTATTGAGTGATAAAATAAAAAAAAGAAAGTGTTTTAGTTTAAGTCTTATTTTGTTGTATTTTTCACAGCTCATCTACACGGTAAAAAAACGTCTGTTGATTTCACAGAAATTTAGTCGGATGTGTTGATTCCCGAAATTTTTTCTTTCTCATACTAGTCCAAGAGCCGACAACACAAAACCCTTTGTCATCGAGTACAAGAAAAAACACTTTTTTTTAAAATGGGAGAGTAGTAATAGAGGAATCCAATGATCCATGTCTGCCGGAAGTGAAGTGGTGCATAAGCCAAAAATTAATTTCACTAGCGAGCGACTCTTAGGTTTAGTATTGTGTTTATCCTACAATCAAAAGTATGAAAACTGGATGCAAGAAAACACAATGCTAAGCCTACGAGTCAACCACTAGTGGTATTCATTTTTGGCTTATGCACCACTTCACTTCCACACTGTAAAAAATTTGACCCTTTTGCTACATCGTCACTCCCCCGCTTTTATAGAATATCTCTCTTTTGACCCATGAGAAGGCTCTAAAATACACTGTTAAAATTTTGACCCATTTGCTGCATCGTCACTTCCACGCTTTTATAGAATATCTCTATTTTGACCCATGAGAATGCTTTCTCCATAATACGGTGAAGTAATCGTTTTCTATAAAAGCGGTGGAGGGACGATGCAGCAAAAGGATAAAATTTTTAACAGGGCAGCAGACATGAATCATTAGATTCCCCTATTACTACTCTTCCATAAAATAAATGGTTTTTCCTTGTGCCCGATGACATAGGGTTTTGTGCTGTCGGTTCTTGGACTATATATACGTATTGTATTTCAAAAGAATGTTACACTTGTTAATAGGGATTGAAATTTACAAAGCTGGCGCAAGCGTATTTGAGCTCTGGTTTGTCGTCTGCTCGAAAATCTAGATCGAATCTAAACAACGCTACAGTTTATAATCGGATATATTTCCCTCCTTGGCAAGCGGCTCTGTAGCATGACTCACACGAGATTTTTTCTATGCGAGTTCGAATCCCACTTGCACTTATTTTTCAGAACAAAAATTTATTTCTTTGTTAAAAATAGTAGATTAGGCATTGAAATAACTATAAGTACTTTTAAAAATCAGCATAAATAAAATAAAAAAATCCTATCTGTAAACATAATTATTCGTATTTTTTATTTATTTGTTTATTTTTATTATTATTGTTATTTTTCATATTTAAACATGCAAAATTTCGTAATTAAAAAGTTACGTATACGCGACAAAATGTACATCATACATATTATAAAGCAGAAGTTCTGAAACTTCCGCTCAAGTGTTTTCAAAAACTACCCGATGGATTTTTTTGCCGATTGTATCATTCGATAGGAAATAGTTTTGTGGAGGTTTGTCATTCAAATACATAGGGATAAGTATGATTTATGGTAGTAAATTTCTAATTTTACTGATATTTTCCACGAAAGGGTTGCCAGTAGTTATTTTTTGGCGAAAACTGTCGTTACTAAAAAATTTAAAAAGAATATATCTGCTAGAAATATTACAAATATCTTGCAAATAAAAGCAGAAAATAACTACTGATGATAATAGTAATTATAAAGAAAACCCGTTTAATGAGGCATAATATTATAATAAATATATCTTAAAAATGAAAGAAATATTTTTAAGGCTTAAAAAATAACTTAACGTGAAAAATTAAAATTGATACTGCATTTGGCGATTTATCCCTTCCGTTAGAATAAAAAAATGAACTTTAAAATTTGATTGAATGAATTTTGAATGATAGCTATTTTTCTTTTTAACCGACTTCAAAGAGGAGGTTATGATTTCGACCTGTATGTATTTGTTGTTCACGCATAACTTTTGCAAATATGAACCGATTTTGATAAATCTTTTTTTGTTTTAAAGCGTATGAGGCCCATGTGGTCCCATTCGAATTCCATAAAAATCTGATAATTAGAACTTTTTAAAAAATAAAAACTTTAAATTTCAAATTCATTTTGAAGCAATCGACCAATTAGAAGTGTTCATTTTGCATGCTTTTATGTTACACTTACATAGACATACGATCTTTTCACTGTTAAAAGTTTGAAGTTTTTGCTGCATCGCCACTCCACTGCTTTTATGGAATATCTCTATTTTGACTAATGAGAATTCACCATAATACAATGAAGTAATCATTTTCTATAAAAGCGATGGATTGACGATAAAGTAAATGTTTCAAATTTTTAACAGTGTTCAAAGTGCAAAATCCTAACTGGACGAGGGCCAGGATTCACATAAATTTTGCGCTGTTTGCAAAACGAGATTTATTAACAAGAAAATTTATTTAATACATTGAAAAATTTGCTAAAATTCAGGCTTCTGATTCGTTAATCTGGTTTCGCTAACAGCAGGGCTGCACTAGATACCGGGCTTGCTCATTCTTTATCATGACGTCACAAAAGGTGGCTGACCGCTATCAGTGATTGGTACAAAAAAGGCAGCCCAAAGTTTTGTACCAATCGCTGTGTGTCGTTGATAGCGACCAGCCACCTTTTGTGACGTCATGAAAAGGTATGAGCAGGCCCGATATCTAGTGTTGCCTTGTTAACACCGCAAATTCTACCTAGATTCCGGACAAGTTCTCTTATGCAAGAAACCGGAAATATAGCATCTAGGGGATATAGTGTGGAAATCGGCTATCTCAGGACTTGTTCAGAGCAACTTACAAAAGTAACCAATGTTACCGACCGATTGTAGGGCAGTATGAAAGCAAATTGTGGCATCAATGAAAACTATTCTGTTGAACTGTAGCTGACGTCAAACCTCGCTTTGATTTTCATTTCGTACTTGTCTACAATCGGTAAGTGGTCGGTAAGTAACCAGTAAGTTGTGCTGAACACGCCCTCTGTAACACTTAAAAAAAGCGTTAAAATGTTCTATTCTTTAAATGTGCAACAATGCTAATGAAATTTAAAGATAGAAGCGAGATCTGCAGGACATTTTCTAAAAATGCAAGAATTATTGCTAGTCTAGATAATGTATCATGAAAATGCCGCAGATGTCGCTGTTATCGACACTTTGGAATTCAGTAGCATCGTTGCACATTTAAAGCATACAAATTTTTAGCACTGCTTGCATTGTAAAAAATTGAACCCTTTTGCTGCATTGTCACTCCATAGCTTTTATAGGAAACGATTACTTCGCTCTATTATGGAGCATTCTCATTAGTCAAAACAAAGAAATTCTATAAAAGCGATGGAGTAACGACGCAGCAAAAGAGTCAAATTTTTTACAGTGTCGAGAGCAGATTTTCACTCCATGTATTCCTGACTCTCTCCTTCGAACAATGAAAAGTTCTCAAAAATGAAGGCTTATGATTGGTCAATCTTGTTTTGCTTAACAGCGAATAATCCTTCTGGATCCTAATTACTGTTGCAGAGATGCTAGTTTTTTTTTTTCCAAAGTACGAAATTTTAGCTGGAACAATTCTCGTATCCACTAAAGTGAAAGATCCACATCGATCCAGACATGAGAATTCGATATCGAAAAGCTGAAAATTCATCTCTAAAGAGCCTTACACGTTAAAGCAAGAGTGTCTGTGTATCAGGGTGCTTGTTATGCCGGATTCACAAAGTGATTAAAGTACATTGCTATGTGCTAGATTTACATTTGGACAAATATAAATGACGAAAATTTTTGATAAGCTTACGATTAAAGTTAAGCTAGTTAACTTCTTTCACCCATAAAACAAAACTCGTTCAGGCGACTACCGCCAAGTTCTGGAATAAAAATTCTTAAATTTTCTGTACTTTGGAAAACCGCGTTTATCAAAGAACATTCTTAACTTCAAATATTACTACATTCATATAGACGCATGTTGAATCATGGTGTGATTTTGATAATATCTTCCTTTTTAGTTTTTATGACTGAAAAGGGTATTTTAATACATACGAACATTTAGAATTACTTTGCTATGCATTGAATCATAGAAGCAACTTGACGCGCTCTGATTGTGTACGCGTACTTTAAACTGTAAAAAATCTGACCCTTTTGCTGCATCGTCACTACCCCGCTTTTATAGAATATCTTGTGATCCATGAGAATGCACCATAGGCTGAAGTAATCGTTTTCTGTATTAGTGGTGTAGGGACAATGCAGCAAAAGGGTCAAATTTTTAACAGTGTACCCTGTTTAAAATATCTTGAAAAATTACCTCTGTTTTTAAAGACTATCTATTTTCTGACCAATGAAACGCTCCATAGACGTTTTTAGATCGCTCTCATTAGTCAGAAAATAGATAGCTTTAAAAACAATGGTAATTTTTCACAATAATTTTAACGTGTACTGATGGATTGTCAGCTTTTCAATGCCCATTTACGAAGTCTGTAGATTTCAATGTGGACCTTAAGGTACTACACTAGTCTCAGAAAAAAGATCCGGATGTTAGTGTAAAGACTATGGGTGTGTGCTTTTCAAATATCTCGCTCAAATTTTAATATATTTACATGATTTTTTTTGCATAGGATAGCCGAGGATGATCTACAACCGGCCTAGTTTTTACTTCTTCGATTTTGCTTATGTATGTTTTATATAATGACAGTTTCAATTTCAGAACCGTTTAAACCTGTTTTGAAATTTAAAATAATTTTTTTTAAAAAAATCTGAAACCAAAATTGAAAAAGTAAAAACTAGGCCGGTTGTGGAATATCCTCAGTTATTCTATGCAAAATTTTAAAATTTGAGCGAGATATTTGAAAAAAACGCCCCCATAGACTTCACATTATCATCCGGGTGTTTTTCTGTGCCTAGTGTGCGGCCATAAAGTTTGCTGGATGCGATAAATTTCCGAAATGTTAAAGCTTAAATGGACAAGTTCTCGCATCCACTAAAGCGGAAATAGACATCGATACCAATCGACATCCTTAAGTTGTTGTAAAGATGAAAATCCTTTAGTATATATTTTGCTCCGGAGGAAAAAAATATCTATACATATCAATGCAAAATAAAGTGCATAGATATGTGTAACAAAATTATATTTAGATTCAGATTTGGTTACCGGATTAGACAGCAGAATGATTTCAGATTTTGTTCATGTAGGATTCCTCGATGTGAATATGATGACACATGGAGCACAGTATACGATTGATTGAAAAGATTCTGGACAAAAATTAGTCATCAAGGGGGCCCTTGTGGCCGAGTGGTTAAGACACCACGCTGCTAATCTCTTGAGAGCGTAAGAGATTGTGGGTTCGAATCCCACTGGCTCCGTTGCACACACTCTTTATGTGTAGCTCCCGGTTGTACTTTTCTTGTGTCGTAATATTTCCTTGTGCTATCTTGTCCTTGTATGTCCACGAATTTGTAAAGTAATATGGATTATGTACATATGTCTGTGTAGAAATAAAGAATGATTCGGCGTACAATCGAATTCTACCAGGAAATCATCATCAAATTTTATAATAGAAAATGCCAAGCATAGCGATACATTGTTAAAAATTTAACTTTTGCTGCATCGTCACTCCATCCCTTTTATGGAATATCTCATACATACACTGTAAAAAATTTTACCCGTTTGCTGCATGTTTGCACTCCCCCGCTTTTATAAAATATTTGTCTTTTGACCCATGAGAATGCTCCATGATAGGCTGAAATAATCGTTTTCCATAAAAGCGGTGGAGTGAGTTAAAAAATTTTAACAGTTTAGCTGGGACAAAAGCGTCCGTGAAAAAAGTATTTGGGCATCGAATGCTGTCACTCTCTTATGGATGCAGCCAAGTACAGGTTATGATTTTCGGATTCCTCGTCGAATCATCACCGCTCATTTCCGATGCCTTTACTGCATTTATAGGAATTAGATTGTTGTTGTTTATCTATTGAATCATAGAGCGATTTTTGTTAAAATATTTCTTTTTGCTTTTTCTGACTGAAGGGGGAGTACTTTTGACTGCACTAGAGAAGCATTTTACTATTCATTGATACATGGAGTCATTTTGAAGCGCTTTGTCGCGCACTTATGTGTAAGGACACTTTACTTGAGGCATTGTCACCTTTCGATAATCACTTTTGATGTCCGTACGATCAGATGTTGACTTTAAGATTTCATGAATGCGGTAGCTTTTCGTCGTGCACGATCTGAAGAAGTTACCACATCCAGAAAAACCTAAAGATTCACAACGATACTAACCGATATTGTAAGTGTCTTTTGAAAAGTTGACAATCAAACAGTGACAAGTAAAGCGAATACATCAGAACTCAGCAAAGTGCGTTTATTAGTAATGCGTTGCAAAGAGCCATCATATGTCAGTACATATAATTATGTATTACATATAAATACTTTTATAAATACATCCAAAGTTATCCAGACAATACCAATAAAAAAACCAATGAAACCAGTATTTTTACAATCATATTATTAAAAACAGTTGAATTTTGAAGAGAAATAGAAGGCAGACTACCAAATTACTAAGAACTATATGGAAAAATGGACATTATATAACCAGAGTAATTCATATATTACCATACAATAAACCAATGAAACCAGTATTTTTACAATCATCTTATTGAAAATAGTTGAAGTTTGAAGTGAAATAGAAGGCAGATTACCAAAATAATGAAAGATAAATGGATAAAAAGGCAGTAGAAGGCTTTTCCATTAAACTACTTCTTCAGGGGTGTATAGTTTAACGAAAAAGCAAAAACATCCAACCAGTTTCTGTTATGAGTCGTGCTGAAAGCTAAGAATTCGACTTACAATACACCCGACTGGCTGGAAGCTATTCAGATGACAAATTAGTAGAAAGATACACATAGAAGAAAATAAAATCAATATGACAAAATAACAATAATACAATATTCCATTAAAAAAAAGGTTATATATACTAAAATATTTACCATTACCCATATCCTAGCAAGATTTGTAGTGCAATCAGATACAAACTACATGTGACTTACTAACAGTCAAGGTTATGGTCATAGTATAAATCACATAGATAATAAAATAAAGTTGTAACAATAATTATAAAAATTAGTAAAACATATATTATACTATATAATTCATAATATATTTAGAAAAAAAATAGATGCTACTATTAGAAATATTATATTTTTATTTTTAATCAATTATTAATATTACTATATTAATTAATTAACTAGAATATATTACTACAACTTATAGCAGAAAATTATTTTAGTGTTGCCATCTAAAGGATTAATATATTAATTAAATTATATGCTTATGGTGCTGCCCTCTATTATAGGAAAAAAATAAATTATTTATTAGCTAAGAATTTCCAAGAATAATTTCTATTCTAATATTTTACAAATAATTTCTTTAAGACAAATACAATAGACAACCATATCTTATCTCAATAACTTGATCAGTTTTAAGTTATGCATATTAGTTTTTAGGTAAACAAACTTTAATACTATGTGTAAAGTTAATTTTTTTAAATTATTAAATATATAATGATTAACCATTGCGTATTAGCCAGACAACATCGCCCTCCTCCGTAATCTAACATCTAACCCACCCAACCATCCCATTATTCATATTTTTTAATTTTTTATTTTTATTTTTATTTTATTTTTTTTGTATTTTTTATTTTTTTGTAATATTTTTATTTTTTATAATTTTTTTAAACATTTTTTTACGCAATGTGTTAATTATTTTTAAGATCATGTAATAACTTATTATATATTAAAGACTATAGGAGTTCTTATCAATAACATCATATGGTGCTGCATAAATTAGCTTGTTAATTTTTGCAATATTGGTTGAAGAGAAAATAGACAGTTAATACTAAATAAATGTTATACAGATAATATTTTTTTAACCAAATATAAAGGATAACCATATCTTATAGCAGTTTCTTGTACAGTTTTTAAATTATGCATTTTAAAATTATGTGAACAAATATTTTTAATTCTATGGGCAAAATTAAGTAATATATTGACATAGACAGATTAATGTAGGCAAGAATTATAATGAGTAAAGATGTTTACTTTAAAAGGAAAGTCATTACGTTTGTCATAAATATCAAATAGAATTTTATTATCAGAAAGCGTAATATTAAGATCAAGAAAGTTAATTGTATTATTATGCATATCATTATAACTGTATTTTAAATTTTTGTGGTATTTGATTGGTAGCGAATAGTTAGATGACTTTTTAGAATATAAAATTATTATATCATCAAGATACCTGTATAGAAAACAATTAACAATAGAAGTATTACGTTCATAATAATGTAAGTAGAGATCAGCACAGATGGATGATGATACAATCCCACCTTGTGGAAGACCGACTATTTGTTTAAATATTGTATTATTAAATAATATATAATTATGATAAAGAATAAATTTGGTTAAAGATTTGAAGTAAGATAAAGATACATGTATGTTGAGAGAATTCCTATATTCCTTGAATAATAAATTTATGATCCTGAACATATCTGCAATATCAATTGTATTAAATAAATCATTAAAGTCATATGTTTTGATGTACTTAATGTTTTGTAAATTTTTGATATTATTTACAAGATGTAAACTATTTTTTATACTATAGAATTTATTATTAGTTTTTGCAATATCTAGCATTTTTGTAAGTATTGTTAATAATTCTTTACCTGCATTATTGTTATAAGTATTACACCCAATAGTTATAGTACGAAACTTTATAGGAATTTTATGGAATTTTGGAATAACCACAATGTAAGGATAGTTATAATTATGATTTTTTAATTTTAGTAATTTATAATATTGAGCTATATGTCTATTTTTAATAATAGTATCAATATCTGTTTTAATGAAATTTGAACTAGAATTTATTGCTTGATTTAATAATGTACAGTAATAATGTTTACATATGAAAGCATAGTTGTTAGGAGATTTATCGACAGATGTTATGATAAATTTATTTTGTAAGTTTTTTATTTCATCATTTAATTGTTTAAAATTTAAATTGAAGGTATCGATATTCCTATAAAGTTCAATATTTAATTTATCTAAAACATTAAGTTTCCAATCAGTGAAGTATTCCAGAGGCTTATTGTAGTCTATCGAAATTTTATTAATAAAAAGATCTAAATCTAAATTAAACTGTTTTATGATTGATTTGATATTAGTACATGAAGGAACACGATATTTAGTACCATTAGCCATTAAATTGCGTAAAGAATCATTTTCAACGATATTAATATCTCCAGTAATAATGTGACCATGATCTTGATTTACGAAGTTACTATAACAGGGATCATTACAATAACATGGATAATTAGTATTATTGGTTAAAAATTTAGAAAATTTATTGTAGTTAAATATCTTACGTCCAAGTGTAACATTATATTTGAAGGATTTATGTATAGAAAATTTTTTTATAGGGAAATTATTATTTTTATCATTAATAAAGTTGTGTAGATTAATTTTATAAAGTACATTATTGGTAAAAGTAATTATGAGTTGAGTATTATTAGTTTTTTTATATGTATTTTTAGAAATTTTAACATTAAGAAGATTAATTCTATAGTACAATAAATCAAAGTAAATATCACTAAAATGTGAAGTTAAATCAATAGATAGAAATACTTTATAATATAAATTTAGATGTTTCTTTTTTATTGAAAAAATGTGTTTCCTAATGTCCATCCATTGATACGAGTTATTATATTCAGATTCCAACTTAATTATTTGTTGTTTGGTCTCATTTCTAGAAATATATAGATTATTAGCCTTATTTTTATCTCTTGTTGTACGTGTAGTTTTTTTAATAGCAGAATGATTTAATTTTGCATACGTACTACTATAATGTTCATAATTATTAGTATTAGTAAAGACAATGTTAGTACGATTGAATAATTTATAATTTAGACCATAAGGGTATAAAGAATTACGAGATTTAATATAAATTGATTCATAAAGTAATCTATCATTTAGATTTTTATGCATACTTAAGATTTTGATGGTTATATTTTGAAAGTTATGGTGCCTGAAATGTATATGTTCGACATTAATAGAGTTGTTTTTTAAAATATCCTGTCTATGTTGATTGATTCTTCTATGCAAAGGATTACATGTTTGACCTATATATTCTAACTTACAGATGTTGCAATTAATTGAGTATATTACGTTGTATGCCTTACAAAATAGCACATTGTTTTTAGAACTGGAATCATTATCAATTTGTTGTGTATCTGCATGAGGGCAAGTTAAGCATTTGGGAGATAAGCACTTTTTAAATTTAAGTTTAATCGAGGGACAATATGACAGGTAACTGTTTGACGATCCAAAGAAATCCCTATCTATTTCTTTGTACCGAGCATTAGACATCTTACATTTTGAAGAGCCTAAATTGCCAGTCGCTAAATTTGTTTTGTAACTATTCATCATAAGAAAGATTATTTATATCCAATAGGACAAAATATATTACATAAAAATTAGTATAAGAACAATTTATAATACTATATAAATTTAAGCTAAAAAAAGAAATTGACATAATATATATATCAGTTGAAATCTTGGCTATTTGATTAAAAAATGATAACTGACAATATATATTGAATAAAAATAATATATATATCATTTAATTTCCTAATTAATTTATATCACTAATAAAGATAAAATAAAAGTAATTAAATTAAAAAAAATAATTTTCAATAATAATAAAGTGAAAGTACTTGATTACATAAATAATAATTATATATACAATATTTACACGAAAAGAAAAAATCCCAAACTTAAATCCAAAAGTAGTCTCATAGTAAATAAATTATGCAATACACATAACCATAATATCCTATAAATAAAGCCCCCATGTTTAATTACATTTCAACTAAATTCCAATATGGTAAAATCCGAAGTTATAACAATGGTAGATATTTCCAAAAAGTATTAAAGAAGCAGCAAGAATAACAAATTGAAGAAATACATCATTTCATGCGCTGTGCAGCATCAAAGTAATGTATTTTAAATTTTTTTAAAAATAGGTTAATTTATGCCAAAATGGGCCTAAAGTGAAATAATCAGGGCTGCGGAGTCGGTGGGAAAAATGGCCGACTCCAACTCCGACTCCGACTCCGGAATTTTTAACGACTTCGACTCCGACTCCAACTCCGACTCCAGAAATTTTAACGACTCCGACTCCGACTCCGACTCCTGGCTTCCTGGCTATCTAGTATACTAATGTTGATACTGGTTAAAGTTATGAGAGAACGAAAAAAAAATAAGGCAAAAAGTCATTATTTCGGTATTCAGTATTTAGAGCTTTGGAAAAAAAAATATTTTTCGTTTTACAAATTCTTTAATTTTATGTACCACAAATCTAAAAAATTAAATTACCGAAATCTAAAAGACATAACAAAACGGATATTTTACTATTTCGGATCCGTGGTCTCGAAATGGGGAAATTTGTACAATTTTTATGTTAACTAGTGCTCTCCAGAGCAGAAAAATTTCAATGGAAAGGGAAAAAAATAGTCAGATGTGTTAATCTTAGAACTTTCTTCTATATCACACATCTTAATACTTCCTGAAAAATGCAGCATAGCAGCGCTACCTCTTATGTGATTTACACCAAAATCTAGTCAACAAGTTATATAAACTTCTAACTGAATTTGAAGTTTGGTGAAAATCAGTACATTAATTTCTGGGATAGGGCTATTGCTGAAATTTTAAAATTCTGCATAACAGCGCTACATGTTGAGTGATGTACATCAAAAACGAATCAGGATCAATTTCTATCAGATACTAACTGAATCTAAAGTTTAATGAGCATCCATGCATTAGTGATTGAGCCACAGCTATTTCAAAATCGTAAAAAAAATCAGCATATCAGCTCTACCTGTAGGGCGATTTACACCAAACTATACTAATCTAGATTACAAACTAATTAAATATAAGGTTTGGTGAAAATTCGAGCATTTGTTTTTGAGATAGCGCTGTTGCAATATCATGAACAATGCAGTATAGCAGCGCCACCTATTGAGCGATTTGCACCAAAAAATCTGCAGCACCTAATTATATCAAGGACTAACTGAATCTAATGTTTTATAAAAATCCACGCATTAATTTTAAAGATATATCTACTGTGGAAATTGTGAATAATGCAGCATAGCAAATCCACCTGTCGAGTGATATACACCAAAAATTAATCAGATCCAGTTTCTATCAAGATCTAACAAAATCTAAAGTTTTGTGAAATTCCATTCGTTAGTTCTTGAGATAGAGCGCTCCAAAATTTTTACCGCATGCAGACTCACGAAGTGACAGACACTGACAGACATTTTCGAAAAACTATCAAATCATGTTCAGTTAAAGATCTTCTAAAACGTATAAATCCAACGAATGCCGGAAATCGAAATTTTTCAAGAATCCAATACTTTATTCTTATAAAGATAGAAGAAAATAAAATTGAAAATGAAAATTTTATTAGTTCGCAAATAATCTGGGATTTACTAGAGCTTTTAATCAAAAACAGTTTTCATCTCCTGTGTACGCTGGGCAGTTTATTGGGATTCTTTAACTTGGGTAGTCCGATATAATCCAAAAATAACAATAAGAATTGTTTTTATGGATTTAAAATTACATTTTATTGGTTTAATTTCACTTCAAACTATCTAAGAAAAAAACCGGAGTCGGAGTCGGAGTCGGGTTGTTTTTTACGACTCCGACTCCGACTCCTTTTTCTCAAAAATGGGCCCGACTCCGACTCCGACTCCACGACTCCGACTCCGATTCCGCAGCCCTGGAAATAATCCACTAAAAGCTGCAAGAATCCATGTTATCTTATGATAACATAAATGACATAAAAGACTAAACTATCCTTTAATGATTGTGCTTATGCATCTTATCATTATGGAAGTTGAATATATAAATACTTTTATAAATACATCCAAAGTTATTCAGACAATACCAATAAAAGAACCAATGAAACCAGTATTTTTACAATCATATTATTAAAAACAGTTGAATTTTGAAGAGAAATAGAAGGCAGATTACCAAATTACTAAGAAATATATGGATAAATGGACATTATATAACCAGAGTAATTCATATATTACCATACAATAAACCAATGAAACCAGTATTTTTACAATCATCTTATTGAAAACAGTTGAAGTTTGAAGTGAAATAGAAGGCAGATTACCAAAATAATGAAAGATAAATGGATAAAAAGGTAGTAGAAGGCTTTTCCATTAAACTACTTCTTCAGGGGTGTATAGTTTAACAAAAAAGCAAAAACATCCAACCAGTTTCTGTTATGAGTCGTGCTGAAAGTTAAGAATTCGACTCACAATACACCCGACTGGCTGGAAGCTATTCAGATGACAAATTAGTAGAAAGATACACATAGAAGAAAATAAAATCAATATGACAAAATAACAATAATACAATATTCCATTTAAAAAAAGGATATATATACTAAAATATTTACCAATACCCATATCCTAGCAAGATTTGTAGTGCAATCAGATACAAACTACATGTGACTTACTAACAGTCAAGGTTATGGTCATAGTATAAATCACATAGATAATAAAATAAAGTTGTAACAATAATTATAAAAATTAGTAAAACATATATTATACTATATAATTCATAATATATTTAGAAAAAAAAATAGATGCTATATTAGAAATATTATATTTTTATTTTTAATCAATTATTAATGTTACTATATTAATTAATTAACTAGAATATATTACTACAACTTCTAGCAGAAAATTATTTTAGTGTTGCCATCTAAAAAATTAATATATTAATTAAATTATATGCTTATGGTGCTGCCCTCTATTATAGGAAAAAAATAAATTATTTATTAGCTAAGAATTTCCAAGAATAATTTCTATTCCAATATTTTACAAATAATTTCTTTAAGACAAATACAATAGACAACCATATCTTATCTCAATAACTTGATCATTTTTAAGTTATGCATATTAGTTTTTAGGTAAACAAACTTTAATACTATGTGTAAAGTTAATTTTTTTTAAATTATTAAATATATAATAATTAACCATTGCGTATTATCCAGACAACACCGCCCTCCTCCGTAATCTAACATCTAACCCACCCAACCATCCTATTATTCATATTTTTTAATTTTTTTTTTTTATAATTTTTTTATACATTTTTTTACGCAATGTGTTAATTATTTTTAAGATCATGTAATAACTTATTATATATTAAAGACTATAGGAGTTCTTATCAATAACATCATATGGTGCTGCATAAATTAGCTTGTTAATTTTTGCAATATTGGTTGAAGAGAAAATAGACAGTTAATACTAAATAAATGTTATACAGATAATATTTTTTTAACCAAATGTAAAGGATAACCATATCTTATAGCAGTTTCTTGTACAGTTTTTAAATTATGCATTTTAAAATTATGTGAACAAATATTTTTAATTCTATGGGCAAAATTAAGTAATATATTGACATAGACAGATTTATGTAGGCAAGAATTATAATGAGTAAAGAGGTTTACTTTAAAAGGAAAGTTATTACGTTTGTCATAAATATCAAATAGAATTTTATTATCAGAAAGCGTAATATTAAGATCAAGAAAGTTAATTGTATTATTATACGGTATAAATAACTAAAAAGTAGGAAATAAATTTCACTTTTTCAAAAAAATGTATAACCGACTCCAAAAAAAAGCGCTAAAAAGAATTAAATAATTCTATAAAATTCTCTAATGACAAATCGTTATCCAATAACCACACATCGACTATCATGTACCGGTATAAAACGGTTAAATTTAATATATAAAATTTAATATCCACCAAACATAGATTTTCCAGAGAATATTTTTTACAAGAGATTAATTTACATATTTTTGATTTAATTTTTGAATATATACATATAAAAAGTAAGGAATTACTTTTTGAAGTTGGTGCCAAACTATCTTAAGTATAGTAAGAATTGTGGATATACTATGTCTAGTACCATAAATAAAATGGCGAAATCATTATCGATTATGATTGTTTCGCACCAACTTCAAAAAGTAATTCCTTACTTTTTATATGTATATATTCAAAAATTAAATCAAAAATATGTAAATTAATCTCTTGTAAAAAATATTCTCTGGAAAATCTATGTTTGGTGGATATTAAATTCTATATATTAAATTTAACCGTTTTATACCGGTACATGATAGTCGATGTGTGGTTATTGGATAACGATTTGTCATTAGAGAATTTTATAGAATTATTTAATTCTTTTTAGCGCTTTTTTTTTTTATGGAGTCGGTTATACATTTTTTTGAAAAAGTTAAATTTATTATTATTTTCTTTTTCTCTTTTATCAAATTTCAGTATCATGTAACTTAAGCAGAAAAAGAAAAGATCTCTATATGTTTCTTTGCGATTTTTATTTTGCTGTTGTCGCCAAAGAATATGAAGATAAAATGCATGTGTCTGAAAGTAGGTTTTTGATAGTCGCCATGATGGTGTTTTTTCAAGTGAAGATAACTTTTGGAGTATATTTTAATATTCAATTGTAAACTATAAGGTATGAGTTAATATTTTAAAAATTAGAATCAAATATTTAAATTTTTGCCTTTTGTGTGAATTTTTGCCGCACATATTGCAAAATAATGTCATACTTTTTCAAAAGTTTTTCGCCATAAATTTGAAGAATGCGATCAACGAATATAATGCTTTTTTAAGCAAATATTTTTTGTTGTTTATTTAATTTTTCTTGCGCCATTTCGTCAATTCCACTCAAAAGAAAAATTAAAATTTTAAAATTTACTAAACTAGTAAATCTGCAGATCAGGAGCCTCAACGTCAGCTTTGCACATATATATATATATATTTTTAAACACACTTTGGGTAATATTCAACTTCTTGGAAACTTTAATTTAAAATTTTCATAGTACTTAATTATTTATAAGAATAAAATAAGAATTAAGTTTTCAGCCTTCAAAAGCGGTAAATTAAAAATTTAGTTATGTTAAGATATTTTGAAATTTTCATGATCTAATTTTTGTTTTTTTTATAATAACATAGTAGATTTCTTCAGGGGGCTCCGCCCCCCCTGAACCCCCCGTAGCCTCACTTAATTTAAATTTCCCACTTTCTAATAATTGTGCTAATGGTTATTGTATATTTTGCATTTCCTTATACATTTTGAATTATAAGGATAAGTAACAGTTTGGACAAATATTTTTCATTATCCTCATACTTCTACATACCTGCCAACCACAAACACCTAAATCTGATGTATCAGGAACTTTTGTAAGTGTAAACTCAGTAATCTAGAGTTTTACAATTTTGTTTCCGAAAAAAAAAAAATATTTTGATTGCATTTTGTAGCAGTTATAGCGGGGCAGACAAGCATACAGAAGAACAGACTAACAGATGAAAAACAATAAATTTCGTGTCTTCAAAGTAAGCCTTCACTGAAGTTTCGGCAATGGCGTTATTTTTCATGAGTTATTAATATCCATGTTTCTTGTATTTTTAACGACTACTATAAAATACCTGTTTTTGTTCAATTATGACGTCAAATTTTACCAATTGAAATATTTGTTAAAAATATAATTATTTTTTATTTCTTTTACTTCTAATTATGCCCCCATTTTTGTCAGAAAAATTCTTATTAACGAAACAAATTTCCGTGTTTAATATTTAACAAAGTACTATTTTTATTTTTATTTTAATTCTGGCGTCATATTTATTTTTTCTTAGTTTAATTTTTCGAATGGAAATTGCTCAATTGAAACTTATTGCCGTTAAAAAATTATTCCAGATTTTTTTTTTTTTTTTTTTTTTTTTTTTTGGCAACGATAAAGAAAATTGGTTAGATTTTATCTAAAAAATCGCTCTTGATTCTGTACAAAAAAGAGAGAAATTTTGAATTATTAAGGAAAATATTTGAATAAAATTAATAAAACATAGCCTATATTCTTTTCTGGGCTATGTTATATTTATCCGCAAAGATAAAAAGACACTAATTAATTCATCAGTTTTGACGTTGACTTCATTAAAATTTTCGTCCACGCTTTCAAATTTATAGCATTAAAATATAAGAAGGATTAGGATGAATGGTTGCTTAGCAACCATTAAGAGAAAATAAAGAAAATGAAATAAATACATTTTAAATAAGTAAATCTCTAAACCAAATTGGTTTATATTATTGGAACACATTTATAAAATATCTCCAAAATTTACAGTAATAACTTTAAAAATCTGACAAATGCATACACAAAATTTCAAAACAATACGAATAATTTAACTGGTAAATTTCAGTATCCATTTATCATTGAATTCCATTAATGAAATGTGTCATTTTCGCTCAAGGGAAAAAAAATGTAAATCATTGGATTTGCCATAGAAAAGCATTATTGCTCAAAATAAAATATTCTATATTTTCCGAACGAATGAATCAAATCTAACAAAAAACTATACAGCTTAATCCCAGTGCCTCACTAACATACCCACTTATTTTCAAGCCAATCGGATGTTTTTTGCGTTTGTTATCGCGGAACAGACAGACTAGCTGACAGACAGAAACCAAACAATTTCGTGTCTCCAAAGTAAGCCTTCACTGACGTTTCGGCAAAAAAAATTACGTCATATTTAAAATAGCTGACATGGTAACCCAACTAGTAAATCTGCAGATCAAGAGCCTCAACGTCAGCTTTTCACATCATTTCTTTTTTTAAAACACACTTTGGCTAATATTCAACTTCCTGGAAACTGTAATTTAAAATTTTCGAATTACGTAATTATTTATAAGAATAAAATAAGAAGTTTTCAGCCAACAAAAGCGTTAAATTAAAGATTTAGTTACGTTAGGATATTCTGAATTTTTCATGATCTATCATTTTTGTTTTTTTATTATAACATAGTAGATATCTTCAGGGGGGCTCCGCCCCCCTGAACCCCCCGTAGCCTCATTAAACTTAAATTTGTAACTTTCTATCAATTTGCTAATGGTTATCGTATATCTTGTATTTCTTTATACATTTTGATTTATAAGGATAAGTAACAGTTTAATAAGCATTTTTCATTATCCTCATACTTCTACATACCTGTCCACACCTAAATCTGATGTATCAGGAACTTTTGAAAGTGTAAACTTAGTAATCTAGGGTTTTACAATTTTGTTTCCGAAAAAAAAGAAGTTTTGATTGCATTTTGTGGCAGATATCGCGGCCAGACAGACAGACAGACAGACAGAACAGACTGACAGGGGTAAAACCTTCACTGAAGTTTCGACAATGACGTCATTATTCATGAGTTATTGCTATCCATGTTTCTTATATTTTTAACGACTACTATAAAATACCTGTTTTATTTCAATTATGACGTCAAATTTTATCAGGTGAAATATAAAATATAATTTTTTTATTATTATTTCTTTTACTTCTAATTATGCCTCCATTTTTGTCAGAAAAATTCTTATTAACGAAACAAATTTCCGTGTTTAATATTTAACAAAGTACTATATTTATTTTTATTTTAATTCTGACGTCATATTTATTTTTTCTTAGTTTAATTTTTGGAATGGAACTTTCTCAATTGAAACTTATTGCCGTTGACAAATTATTCCAGCTTTTGAATTTTTTTTTTTGGCAACGATAAAGGAAATTGGTTAGATTTTATCTAAAAGATCGCTGTTGATTCTGCATGAAAAAGAAGGAAATTTTGAATTATTAAGGAAAATATGTGAATAAAATCAATAAAACATAGCCTATGTTCTTTTCTGGGCTATGTTATACACAAAGATAAAAAGACATTAATTAATTCATAAGTTTTAACGTTGACTTCATTTAAATTTTCGCGTTCAATAATTACACGCATTCAAATTTATAACATTATAAAAATAAGGATTAGGATGAATGGTTTCTTAGCAACCATTAAGAGAAAATAAAGAAAGTGAAATAAAAACATTTGAAATAAGGAAATCTCTAAAACAAATTCGTTTATATTATTGGAGTACATTTATAAAAAATCTCCAAAATTTACAGTAATAATTTTAAAAATCTGACAAATGAATAGACAAAATTTCAAAACAATACGAATGATTTAACCGGTAAATTTCAGCATCCATTTATCATAATGTGACATTTTCTCTCAAGAAAAAAAAAAAAAAATGGAAATCATTGGATTTGCCATAGAAAAGCATTATTGCGCAAAATAAAATATTCTATATTTTTCGAACGAATGAACCAAATCTTACAAAAAACTATACAGCTTAATCCCATTGCCTCACTAACATACCCACTTAATTTCAAGCCAATCGGATTCTTTTTACGGAAGTTATCGCGGAACAGACAGACAGACAGACAGACACAAAAAAATTTCGTGTCTCCAAAGTAAGCCTTCACTGACGTTTCGGCAAATATTTACTTCCTTTCTCTTCTTTAAAATTATATAAATTGTTTTGTTCCATACTTATTAATTAACCTTTTTTATTGTTATTATTTTTAAAATATTAGAAAGTAATTTAAATCCTTCTATAGTAAAAAAAAACTAGCCTTAAAAGGAATGACTCCTGGAATGATGCTGATGTGGAAGATTTCCGGAACTAACGAATCCGGGTTGTCCACTCCTTCCATGAGTCGAATAGACCAATCAGGAAAGGGCTCCGTCTATGCATCGCCGTCATGGTTACCATAAAGAGAGGAAAGGTTACCATCGCCAACAATCGCCAAGTTTGTCGCCAACTTGGCGGTATATCGCCAAATTTGGCGACTAAAATTAGTTGTCAAAAGTGACGCCAACTTGGCGATAACTGTAATATTTCGCCAAATTTACTTTCTTTAAAACACCAGTCCTTTGATACATCATTTGAGAGGTTTGCAACTGCTTATTCATATAATGGATGTCTTGTGTGTTATCCCCTATTCTGCTCCCCAGGGGGGACACATTTTTGATTTCTTTACAACACCAGTCGTGTTACACAAGATTTGAAAGGTCTGCAGCTGCTTATTCATATTATGGATGTCTTGTGTGTCACCCCCACACTCTGCTCTCCCCAGGGGGGGTACATTTTTAATTTCTTTACAACACCAGTTGTGTGACACATCATTTGAAAGGTCTGCAACTGCTTATTCATATTATGGATGTGTTGTGTGTCATCCCCCAATCTGCCCCCCCCCCAGGGGGGCACATTTAATTTCTTTACAACACCAATTGTGTGACACATCATTTGAGAGGGCTGCAACTGCTTATTCATATTATGGATATCTTGTGTGTCATCCCCCAATCTGCCCCCCCCCCAGGGGGGCACATTTAATTTCTTTACAACACCAATTGTGTGACACATCATTTGAGAGGTCTGCAACTGCTTATTCATATTATGGATATCTTGTGTGTAACCCCCCTCTGCCCTCAGAGGGGGCGCATTTTGTAATTTCTTTACAACACCAATTGTGTGACACATCATTTGAAAGGTCTGCAACTGTTTATTCATTTTATGGATGTCTTGTGTGTCACCCCCACTCTGCCCCCCAGGGGAGACACATTTTTAATTTCTTTACAACACCAGTCGTGTGACATATCATTTGAGAGGTCTTCAGCTGCTTATTCATATTATGGATGTCTTTTGTGTCTCCTCCAACTCTTCCCCCCCCAGGGGGGCACATTTTTAATTTCTTTACATCACCAGTCGTGTGACACATCATTTTAAAGCTCTGCAACTGATTATTCAAACCATGGGGTATTGGCGAGCGCAGCAAGCAGGGGTAGCCAATAATTTGGAATCACGAAGCGATTACGCGGGAGGTTGGCGAGCATAGCGAGCAGGGGGGCGGAGCCCCCCTAGTATATATATATGCAACTGGTATTGGAATATGATATTTCCGCCAAATTAGCGTAAAAAATTATCGCGGCAAACTCGGCGCGTATACGACATCTGTGCCTTTTTGTTTATGTATTAAGGATATTTCTAGATCATCAATCCGATTAAAGAAAATTAGTCAGATTATTTAATTAGACATTATTAAATTTATGGTTTTTCATTTTGAAAAAAATGAAAGAAAAAAATACTATTGGTGCGACAGGAGAATTAACGACTGCTTGATGTTATTTTAAAAAATACATCAAAATGGCAATTTTTTAATTATATGTTTACATTTATATATATATATATATATATATATATATATATATATATATATATATATATATATATATATATATATATATATATATATATATTATTGTAAAAATTTTTCCATTTTTACACATGCATCAGTTTGGCGCAATTTTTTTCTGACGCCATTTTGGTGAACACTGCGTTTTCAAATACCAGTTACATACTATGTTATTTTTAATTGGTTTCTATCATGTTAAAAATTAAATAATAATAAATAAATGAAGTTTAATTAATAATTATATAAAAAAAACAATTTATATAATTTTAAAAAAGAAAAGAAATGCAAAGAAACAGTTTACTAACAAATAAACAGCAATAACCGGATTACCATGTGAGGCACCAAATCGCAATTTTGTTACAATCGCGCCAAACTGATCCATACATGACATCTGTATCTAAACATTATTGATAATATTATTGTTTATATAATTTGTTTATATTATATGTTACTGCTTGATTATCCCATCGACCAAAAAACTGTCGCCCAAGTATAAGATTAAATGTCAATAATGGATGATCGTAAATGTCACATTCATTTGACATTAAACATGTTGCACGTCTTTGTTACGTCATTAACCAATTTTTAATTCGACGTTTTATTTGTATTTCTCTTAATATTTTAGCAATTTATTGATTCTTTGGTATTTAAAATAAAAATTATGTCGATTTGTATAATTTGCCGAATAATTTAGCAAAATGTATAATTTGGCGAATTTGGTGGACGGAATAATCGAGTAGTATCCATTACCCATTATTTGTTTACATTCTAACTGGATATTTAGGTTGATATAATTGGCGTACTTATCGAGTCTCCGCCAAGGTATATGCCAAGCAGTTGTTAATTCTGTATTTTAGCCTTACTATTATATATTTTTCATCTGCAATTACTTTACTATCACTAAAAAAGCAATATTTGCAATATTGTTATAATATTGAAAAATCTTTGAAATGACAATGATGTAGAATTAAAAAAATATATTTGTAATTAATTTATCATTCACTTTGGTTTAAAAAAATTGTTAGGAAAATAAATATATAATTTAAAATTGGCTAAGAAAAAAATATATACATGAATATCCCACAATAAAAAACTTTGTTTTTATGATTACGTAGCAATTTTAATTATCATTAAGCCCTATTAGCTGAACTTTATCAAAAATTAACTATTAAATACTACTTCATTACACCATCGACGAAAAACCTATCGCCAAACTATAAGATTAAATGTCAATAATGGATGATCATAAATGTCACATTCATTTGACAATAAATACGAAATAAGTAATGATTCATTTGTAACAATATCGTACCAAGCACTACTAATGTTTGACGTCAAAATTCATAATGGGATCGATTACAAGGTAGACTGATTTTATTGAATGCAAGCTAAAGGTTTATTTTTCTACAAAATTTCGTTATCAAGATTATTCCGATTTAACGGCTGCATGTTTGCAACTAATTTATTAAATGAAGAGGCACTGAGCTACTACAATTTTAATTTTATTCAAATAATTCAGCTTAAATCACCCTTTTTATATTTCATTGTTCTAATAAATATACAGGGTGTCCCCTCTCAACGGTAGCCAATGGCTAATTTCTAAACCGTTAGTCATAGACATGTAGTTCCAATTGCAAAAATGCTTTAAAAAGGGTGAAGAATTGTTTTTCAAGCGATTTAGCTCAAAATAAAATTTTATTAAAAAATTACGAAAATTTACTTTTTATACGGTCCCCCGGTCCTATAAGTGATATTTAGTAAATTTTTCCTACTACTCTAACAAGTAAGAGAAAAAAGGTCCCATTCACATAACATTAAAATCGACAGAGTTATAAAGCTTTAAATTTCATGACTTAAACCACTTTTCTGTAGCTAAATACGGATGAATTGGACTGAGCTTTAAGGGAACGTTCACTAAGTGTTTAAAGTATTATAAAGGGCGTCTATTTTCAACGCTGTCTAATAGCTAATTCCTAAACTATTTGCCACAGACATATAGTTCCAATTTCTAAAAGGTTTTAAATGAGATAAAGAAATATTTTAAAAGCAATTTAACTGAAGCTGCTACCATTGTATAAGTTTTACGGTAATATTAATTTTTATTATTTAACTTCCAGATTGGTTAAAATAGTTGAAGGCGTGAGTTTTAAAATTCTCTTTATCGTGAAAATCAAATTTTGGGAAATCGCAATTTTATTTTAAAAGGTGTGGTATTTTGATAAGCCTTTATTTTGCTTAAAACGTTCGTACTTATTTTTCCCTTGCTCAAAATTTCTATTCAAATTTTAACTCACTTCCAATTATCCAATCGAGATTCAATTTGCACACTTATTTATATCCAATGACAGTATAATATTAATACAATTTTAAGTGCGTACCATTCATTTATTTTATAGGATTACATCAAATTCTGTTAGGTTATCTAATAGAATAATAAATATATGTCATTTTGTAACGATTTGTGACTATTGCTTTTCATAAATTAAATTAACAAACTTTCTGTTATTTTTTTACTTATAATTTTAGTACAAATTTTGCTTTAATATGTAATCATCAACATAAATTTAAAAATAATATTGTAAATATTATTTTACTCTCAATATTGAATGTGAAATTTTATATCTTGCGTTTATTTTTATTTCCAGTAAATTTGTGACTGACCCCTAATTTGCAGCAAAAAAGATGCTTCAACTTTAAACAGCTATTACTCGGTCAGTTTTAATCGCAGAGGAATGGGACTTTTTTTGTATTATTTGTTACAGTAGTGGGGAAAATTTACTAAATATCACTTATAGGACCGGGGGACCGTATAAAAAGTTAATTTTCGTAATTGTTTAATAAAATTTTATTTTGAGCTAAATCGCTTGAAAAACAATTCTTTACCTTTTTTAAAGCATTTTTGCAACAGGAACTATATGTCTATAACTAACGGTTTAGAAATTAGCCATTGGCCACCGTTGACAGGGGACACCCTGTATAAGTTAAACACTCTGCTTTATCTGTAAATAATTCTTTGCATATTTTACTTAATATACTCTATCAGAAAAGGATGTTTATTAAAAAACGTAATGTAACATGTAATGAAATTGCATTTAAGCTATTAGAACTTTATATACTACAAATTCAGAAGCCGATAATTTAAGAGTTATCATAAGATAAGGTATGATACGAAAGTTAATAGAGTTTGATAACCAAACTCAGTAATTATTGCAATGCTCTCTAATTTAATAGTGTGATAACTAGAGAGCATTTTGATGTCTGTTGTCATAACCTGTTATCTCATTTTCATGCGAAACTTTACTATAAATGATCAAATAAAAGAGATGGTTCTTAAATTATTCTTAATTGCCCAAATTTTGTCCAAGGAATCAATATAGTAGAATATCGCAATGGCGTTGCATTCATTTTCAGCAATGTGGAAGTAAATTCTATGTGATGGTCTGTAATGCTTTAAAATAAAAATTTTAAATCGCCATTTTGCTTAAGTCAAGGTTCGTTTGCGAAAATGGACCAGCGAAGCGGGATTGCCTGCTAGTTTAATATATATTTTTTGCAAATTTCAATTATCATACATATTTTTCGATTGCGGTTCGAAAATGATTGATGAAAATTTTCGTTCCAAAAAATAAGACTGATTAACATTGAATCAATTTTTCACTCTGTTTTTATTGTCGAACAGACAACAAACTAGAGCTCAAACACGCATGCGCCAACTTTGTAACTCTCAGTTGCTGCAACAACCGGCTCCCGTGTTAATACTTCAATGTTCAAAGGGCAGACGATAGTATTCCTGATTGATGTAAATGGTTTACTTGCGTGATTGTATCCAAGCTAAGTGAAATGTCTCTAAATGGATAGTTTGACGCAAAGAAATCGTTTTCATAAATTTTATGTACATTTTTTAATAGTGTTGTGGCGACCAAAAGAACTATAACTTCTAAACCGCCTAGTAAGTTGTGAAAACAGCACTTGCCCGTGAATCGCAGTCTAGTCCGGAGATTCACTAGCCTTGCTATCATATCGGAGAAAGTTTTTCGTGATACGGAAAAAAAATGCTATGTGGCAAGTCTTGGATAGAGCGAGCAGACAAAATTTAGGAAATGAAAACTGTGTTTAAACGTAAAGGCGAAATTTTTACAGTGCTTCCCAAAAGTTTATAGACAAATGTTTCTTTTTTTAAATACATGTATAATTTCAAAACAATTTTTAATTATAAATAATAGCAAGACAATAATAATACTATACATACACAAATAATATTACACAATCTTAGACTTTGTGAGAAAAATTAAAACTTAAATTTGACTATCCCAAAATTTTATAGACAACTCTATTTTTCCCCCTTTAACGTACAAAATTTTAAGTCATTTCTTCAAATCACTTCAAAAACTCGATCAGGCACTCGAAACAAGTGTTTGAAAAAATTTTGACTTTAAAGAAAATCAACTTCATTCAAATTGCAGCTTTGGATCTTGAACCGTTGCAAAATGACGCATTTTAGAACATAGTAGAACCCCGATCCATCGTTTTTCAAAGAATGCAAGGAAAAAAAAAAAAAAAAAAAAAAAAAAAAAAGATAAATGCGGTAAACTATCAATGCGGATTAACTTCAAAACACGAAAAAACGCAGTGATTATGCATTACTAAAGCATGCAGTGTATACAATATACTAATAAATGCTAATCTGCTGCTTACGAAACTGTAAAAGAAATAAATCGAAGTTATGGAAAATTAATATTTAAATTAAGAAATCAATAATTTTGTTTGGTTTTTCATTTAATATTTTTAAATCAAAAAATGAATTTTCAAGATGTACAACATTTTTCTAGTCATTTTCTGTAATTTCATATGAATATATGAAAGTTCATGCAGTTTCAAATCCCGTAATTGCATCATGCAGACTTGGCACTGGTGGCTCAGCTTCATGGGCCTGAAAGTTATTCTCTGCTTCTTCGCCATTATTTTCATTTTTTTTTTTTTTTTTTTTTTTTTTTTTTCATTATCATACATATTTTCTATGTTTAGGGTATCACATGTCGTAATATCTTGAACAATGGAAACATAATCGTATCTTCTACTATATAAACTGCTCTTCATCTGCATCATTGTCGCCATCATATAATACAAGAAGCACAAATGAGTTATTTTAGGATTAAAAAAAAAAGTAATTTCAGTTTGTATGTCATATGGATTTGCACAACTTTCAATTTCATTTCGGATAGGAGAAAAAAAATTACAATGATGGATGCGAAAAAACGACTTTAGAAGAACGATGCATGCGGGTTTCGTTAACATTATTTAAGTGTGATTTGCGCAGGGACCGTAGAAATAAAACGATCAATGCGGGAAAACGATGGATGCGAGAACGATAGATCGGGGTTTCACTGTATACATTTCTAGCTAATTTTCCCCAGAGAATCTCAATTGAGTTTATGTCAAGACTAACTAACCATCAACCTCAACCTAGGAAACCTCGGTTGAACGCTTAAATGAAGTTAATGATAACATTTGATTGGACATTATCAAGGAGGCTTCCAATTAGGATTAAAGATGAATACCGTTTGAACGCTCGACCGAGGTTTTTGGAATAACCAAGGTTAGGCAAGGTATTTGGTGAATACACGCATTAAGGCTGGCCAGCCCGCAACAGTTACTTGATTTTGTCTAAACTATTGCATTGCAGTTTTGGACACAAGAATTGAACAATGGGTCTTGTAGGTCATTAGAGATAGATGTATCCCCTGTACCTAGCAACTTTCCAAATGAAAGCAAGTGTATACGAATTGAAATTTCCAACTGAGAGAAAAATTCCCCAGGCCGGGAATCGACCCCAAATTCTTGGCTTACAAGGCCAATGCTTTTCCGTTTAAGCTGATTGGGCAAAAACTGACGGGCATTTCTCGCTCAGATAACCTTATTGGTCGTAACATCTGGTCTGTCATTTAGACAGCTCGACAGAATAAACTGCAGGGAAAGGAACTCCATATAACGATGGGTACGTAGATATACTCTTATTTTAACACAATCAAACTGATTGATAAATTTATCATACAATTTGAAATTTCCACCAGAGCGAAAAAATTGCCCAGGCCGGCAATCGAACCCAGATCCTTGGCTTACAAGGTCATTACAGGCTTACATTACAAGGCTTTACCGTTTGAGCTAACTGGGCAACAACCAGCGGGTATTTCTCGATTCGCGGCCGGGGCAATTTTTCGTTCAATTGGAAATTTCAATTCGTATGATAAATTTATCAATAAGTTTGATTGTGTTAAAATAAGAAGTAACTTTACTTCAAGCCTTTTCTGGTAATATTCGGAACACTGGCGAATGGCGATTTTTCCAAAAAAGAACGCCCTCCTTGTTGGCTTCTAAAAAAAAATTGAGTTTCTTGCAAATATCGTGCCAGTAATATGCCCAACCATCGGAGCCATCTAATTTCAACTTCTTTTCATCACTAAGAACACTCAAGCATTCATCTGACCAACTCCTGAGATTTCGGGAACACTTTTTGGAAAACTGCGAGGCATCTTTGCAATCAATCGGAAACTGTTGCGTCACAATCATGGATGTAGTAGAGGGTACACGGGGGTATACGCCGTGTACCTTCTGGATTTTATTAAAAACTCCGTATACTCTCTGTTTCACAAATAAAGCATTAGCGTGTACCCTACATTATGAAGATCCATGATGTTATCGTATACCCTCTGCTTATGCCGAATACTCTCTGCTTTTTTTACGACTACAGCACTGGTCACAATTATATAACCTTTGAATATCCAAATTTTGGATACGAGTACTTTTAATACCAGTAGTCTATATATTTTTGGGACTGCATTTTTTTTTTTTAATTTTTATGCTAAATGTATAACTGCTAAAAGTTGTTTGAGTATTTCATTATTTTTATTTCATCATCATATATTTTAATAATTTTTTCTTCTTTTTTACTCGTTTAATTAGCTTTTTTTTTTTTTAAAAAAAAAAAAAAAAAAAAAAAAAAGGGGGTTGCCTATAAATTTTTGGAACACATCCCTCCGAAATTATTAGTATCTCTTTATTCTAAAGAAAAGTAACTAATGGTGTTATCGCCTCAGTCAATGAATTTTTTGTGACTGGAGGGGGGGGGGGGGGGGGGAGGGGTCTTTTACTACACGATATGGTCAAAGGTGGCTGGTCACTTACGATTTTAGACGTTTTGTTAAGTACCTAGAAAAATACACGGGGAATTATCCTGAAACTCCAGGTGTGTAAAAAGAAAAGTAAGGTCATATATTTCCTTGAAGATTTTTTCCCGAAACCCACTTATGAATGAAAATTAAAACTTCGTGAATAAAAGTAATTTCTTTTAACTGTGTTTAAAAACTGAAACAGTCGAGATTAAACATAAGAAAAAATATCCTACAAATATGTTGATTATAGCAAGATTCATCTTTAACATTTTTTAAATAGCGACACATACATATACGTACAAATATCTCTACAAATCTTTATTTCTAATTTTGTATTCTTAGAATTTGTGCGCTGAAACTGCTCCCCGTGACCATTTGAATTTAGTGCTGCCATCTATATTTGAATTTTTACAATTCTTTTGTTTTGAAAGTCAAACTGTAAATAAACAATAACGAGCGAGCAGTGTCTCCGTGTTTTTTTCTAGTTTGACTAGCTACAATAATAATTAACGTACAAGAAACGAGGTATTAGTTTTACAATGAAAATTTATAGAAGTAAATGACATGACAAATGTATTCATTTCTTTCAAAATGATAAACCATAAAAGGAGAAAGGCTGTATACTATTTTTAGTGCTGCCATCTATTAAATATTTATGAAAGAAAATCTTTTTCTACCACTGCACTCAATGATACATTTTCTAGTTGCGCTTTTCGAATGATTTACAATTAAAAGTAATGCATTGACAAAAAAAAAAAAAAAAAAAAAAAAAAAAAAAAAACTAGTATATGCAATTAGGCACAGATGTCGTATCTTCCCGCGAGCTGCCTTTTTGTTTCCCTGCTATTTATCATATATAATTATTTAACCTTAAACTACAAAATGCAACTGAAATGATTTTTTTGACAGTTGGAGTAAAAGATATATTTTTGTGATAAACCTCGATTGTTTTCGCAACCCACTAAAATAGTTACCGCCACCTACCAGTACCTATTGTGAAAACTCAAAGATTGAAAGATCAAATTTTTAATAATAAAAAATGTTTGATTTATTTATTCATTTATTTATTTTTTACATTCAAGCAAAACGAAAACAATTTTTTAATGTGCATAAGCCTTAAAAATGTTTATTTTATGTTTCCGCAAAAACGTAATTGCAAATAAATGATAATAATAATAATTTAAGATATAATAACAAACAAGATGGCGGTTCGCGGGAAGAAAGAGTATGTGTTCCTGCAATTGTACGTATTCGCACATCTATACTACATAGCTGACACTCTTCTGTTCTTTCGTACTACAAAAATTTAATAGAAATCTTTGCCTTATTTAATCGTCAGATTACAATGATTGAAAAGGTAAAATTTACCATAGAATTATTGTGGGACATAAAGAGCGTGAGACGTATATTTACTATGCACTCATTTACTACAATGTAGAAAAATAATAACCAGAGCTATTAAAGAATTATGAAAATAATAGAATTAAAAATATATAAGAAAGAAAGATTCACAATACCAGCCAGAAATTTCAATAATCAAATGAAATCTATAATTTCAATATTTATTCACAACATTTTAATTTATAAAAACACAGATATACATTTAATTCCATCCAGTTTGCAGATTTTATTCGCAGACATAATGTGTACTTAAAAATAAGTGTGTAATTTCTGTGCTCTGTTCTCAACAACTACATTAGTTGATCTCCTTTGTCTTATTTAAGAAAATTTTGGCTTTATAAATTTTGTTGTTTTAAAAAAAGTTAATGTTGCAAATAATAGTGCTCCTGAAACTATTGGTTTTCAAAATTCCAGATATGTATTTAAACATTTTGTTTTTATCTAAACACATTTTACTCAGGTTGGGCAGGGTGCGTTTAATATCCATGTCTTTATTTATTAAATATCTGTTGCCTATTTTAAAACTTTTCCCGATAAGTAGATTTGGAATTTTGCTTAGTTTTTATCTTTTTTTAAAAACAAAGGTTTATTTTGTATGTAGAAATTTTATTTTGTGCTAAGTGTGATAAAATAGCAAAATCTATGCTTTGTTTGATTCGCGAAGCATTATTTATAAGATAAATGTTTGAAATTAACAATAACTTTTTATATTATTTTTGCATCTTTATTAAGCAAAAACGTTATTTTATATTTTGGTGCATTTTAATTTTAGAAATGTAAATTGAGCCAAATTTCATGAATTGTTTTTAAATGGCAAACATATTCAAAATAATACTAATAGTAATTATTTCTTAATAATAAAAATGTTTCAGTTGGTTCAATTTTCAATCTTCGAATTTGAATTACACTTTATACAACGAATTTAACAATTAATTTTATTTGTTTACAATCCTTTTGTTGCCACTTAACAAATATGTATATAATTCTTTTAAAATGCGTAAGTATCCTTTCAGGGTTGCCACTCTAATCTAGAAAAAAAATTCCCTGTGTTTTCCCTGTACTGCAACGCGTTTATTCTATGTTGAATGTGCAAAAATATATGCGTGTATGTAGGCTAATTAAACATCTTACAATTTACCATTATCCAATTAATTGAACAAATATAATACATTATATGATATGAGCAAATGAAAAAACCCTTTAAAGTTGTTACACTTATTATTGAATCCCACATTTTACATTAATAATAATAAAAACAGTAAAGCAATACTCAAACGTTCTGCTAAAAAATACCTTGAAACATTTGTAAATGAATGTTAAAATATCTGTAAACTTTGTATATAGTAATTTAAAGAATATAAAATTTTAAAAAATCTTGCCTAAAAATCAATTATCTTGAATATTTCACAAAAATTGCAGAAATAAAAAAGCAAAGAAAAGAGGAAAAGCTACTTACTTTATACATTCAAATTAATATTTGTATTAAAATACAGAACACATAAAATATAGGATAACTTTGATACACAACACTGGTTTATTTTTTATCTTAAAAAATATAAGATAATATTCGGCTTTCAAAATGAAAGCCGGAAAAAAAAATAATTTATGTTTGGTAATAGTAGGGAAAAAAATTCCCAGTGTTTTCCAGATTTTTTAGGATTATTTTAAAATTCCCTGGATTTTCCCTGTTTTGGGAGGGGATTTTAAAATTCCCTGTGTTTTCCCAGTTTTCCAGGTGGCATGGCAACCCTGCTTTGCATAAATGATTTCACATGAAAAGAATAAATTGTGTATTTGAATTCTTAACATTGAAAAATACTTTTATAATTGAATGTAAATAATTGAATTTTCACAAATTTTAATTCATTAAAATTATAATTTTTCCAAAGAGTATTTTAAAAATTTCATAAGAGAAATCGTGAAACTATTATGTGATTAAAAGGAGTGGCTACCAAAATATGCGCCATTTCCAATCAATCTTAAAGTATTCTATTAAAATGTATATTTTCCCATCAAATAACATACTTTTTAAATGTAAGTAAGTTTAATGTTCTTTTACGATTTGAACTATAAATTCTGCAGTTATTGTCAATAATCTAAAATATAAGAAGCCGCCATATTCACCTGCCTTTCGTTCACTATATTTCCAATATCACGTAATATTTGCTTTAAAAAAAAAAAAAAAAAAAAAAACCCGCCAAGTTATTATTATATTTTTTCGTTGAAATCTTGTATAGAAAAGTTATGACATATTATGTATATTCAATTTTTTTTTAATTCATTAAGCTATTTTATGTTTATTTTTCACTTGGAAATGTCTCAATTTAAAAGTGCTATTACACGTGTGTTGCTGCAGGCGTCAAATTCCAGGCGTCTCCATGTTATCCTATGGGACCAGAGGAGTCGCTTGGTAGCGCGCGATTCTCTTTTGTCGGAGCGTATTTGACGCCTGGAACGAAGCGAGTCGCCAGTAAGAGCCAATCAAATGCTTAGAAATCCAAATGATGGTAAAGACTCTTTTCGAACAGCCAATGAAATTCTAAGAACACGAAAAAACGCAGGCGATTTTTGTCGCTTGCAATTTTTACGTGTAATAGCACTTTAAAATTTCCAAGCGACAAAAATCGCCTGCGTTTTTTCGCGTTCTTAGCATTTCATTGGTTGTTCGAGAAGAGTCTTTGCCATCATTTGGATTTCCAAGCATTTGATTGGCTGTTGCCGGCGAGTCGCTTCGTTCCACGCGTCAAAGACGCTCCGACAAAAGAGAATCGCGCGCTACCAAGCGACTCCCTTGGTCCCATAAGATTACATGGAGACGCCTGCAATTTGATGCCTGCAGCACGACACGTGTAATAGCACTATTAGTCTCCAAAAATGTTTGAAATATTCTGGTGGAATAATGAAAATATATTTTATTTATTTAATTAATCATGATTCTAGCTATAATTACCCATATCCATGATTTATTATTTCTTCTGAAATTATACTGTTCCATTTTTTATTTGCAAAAATGCGTCCGTAATAAAAAAAAAAAAAAAAAAAAAAAAAAAAAAAAAAACATGTAATCGTAATAGTAGAAAACAACAAAAAACGTTAATTATAATAATAATTTTTCAAAGGTTATTCTGTAAAAAAAAAAATATTGTGCAAATCTATAAATCATAATTTATTCTTATGTTTAATTTCAAGTCAAAATACTGAATAGTTTTTTTTTTTTCTGTAAAGTGTATAACAAAATGTAATTTGTGTAGCCTAGTAGAGGATTTGCTTCGCTCATCCTAGTCCAAGAGCCGACCACACAAAACCCTATGTCATCGAACACGAGAAAAAATCCTTTATTTTGTGGAAGAGTAGTAATAGGGGAATCTAATCATCCATGTCTGCCGAAAGCGAAGTGGTGCTTAAGCCAAAAATCAATACCACCAGCGGTTGACTCGTAGGATTAGAATTGTGTTTTCCTGCATCCAGTTTTCCATGTTTTCATACTTTTGATTGTACGGCAAATTTTTAAAATATTAATATGACTTGGTGTTACTTACATTTTGGTATAAATCACCTAACAAGTCACACTGCTGTGCTTCATTTTTCACGATTCCCGCCGTAGCCCGATCTCAAGAACCAATTCACAGATTTTCATCAAAACTTCAAACTCAGTTAGGTGATGACATATGTTGCTGCAAATCCCCAACCAAGTGTCGCTGCTATGGTGCATTTTGCATGATTTACATCATTTTAGAGATATTCATACCTCAAGAACCAAAGCACGGATTTCCATATCATTAGAATTCCCATGATGAGCATAGATTGTGATTTAATACTGGCACTGTGATAACGAAACTTAAAAGATTAACATGGATGAGATAAAAAACTTTGGAATTGCCACATCCGACTACTTCATTTTGAATGCCTGAGTTATCCCATATAAATGTCTTTTTTTTCCATACTGTGGAGGCTAAATTAAAAAATTTTGGGAATATGCATCCATCATTACGAGGTTTCTATGCTTCTGAAATTATTCATCAATAGACCAATTTTTTAAAGTTCAGTGCGTCACCTTTTATTATGTTTGAAGTCAAATTATAATAATTTGAATGCGAAAATGTATATTTATAAATTAAATCAAATAAGTAGTGCATCGATTCAAGATAATTTTATTAAATACATTTTCTGACACAAAATATGTTAATATTTATTTTGCACTTGAGGAAAACAGAAGATTGACAGTTATGCTTTTGCTAGTTCAAGAAACAAATTTTATTCTGTACAATAATATTATCCATCTTTTTTTGTGTGGCCTGCGGCGGTAAAGGAGTTTGATATGCCTGTTATACATGTACAAAATGACCATATTCATCAAGTAAGAAACTTATTATAATCTGCTATTTTTACAGAACAATTAAAAATTAGCTCTCTTCATCTCTGATATCTTTCAGAATTTTCACAATATTCAACTGACCATGTTTTTTTTTTTTTTTTTTTTTTTTTTTTTTTTTTTTTTTTACGAGTTGCTCCATAGAGTTGGGTGTTAAATCATGAAAAAAATTCTTGTTATGCAGATTTGTATAAAAACAAAAACTTTCTGCGCACGTAATACTGGGTCAAAAACCTTCTGCAAATTAATTTAATGGTTAATAAAATTACGCATTATATTATTTTGACAAAAACGAAATTTGCTTTTATTACGTAATTAATTCATAAATATCATTCGCGTTTTTTTTTTTTTTTTTTTTTGCACGATTAATGGAGGTAATTGGCGTTTTTTATGCGATTCATGAACGTAATTTGTGTTTTTTGAGCGACCTGTCGACGAAAATCTCGTTTATTGAGCGATTCATGTACGCTCAGATAATAGATATTTACATTTGGTGCAGAAGGATGACCTCTGAAGATTTTTTGGTGAAATTTATTATATCAAATTCTTGATTGAATTGATATGACCATTCCATTGGCACATATTCTATGGCCATTAATTACCGGACATTTTCAATTTTAGATAGTTTGTTGAATCGGATTTTGGAACTCCAGGTTCATAAAGACTATGTTTGACCTCATATTTATCAACGACCGTTTCATAAGGAGGGCAATTAGGTGGGCTGACATAAAATAAAGAAAAGTAATATTTATGATCATTTTGTACATTAACATGCACGCAATGATCTATCGCTGTAGAATACAAATACGTGTATACTGTACAACATGTCTATTGATTTTTGTAAGAATAGCACATATATTCATGGAGATATAGCGGTACTACTTGGTTATCCTGTCGACCAATTTCGCCAAATGATACAAATCGCCAAACTAATACATAGACATAATTTTTATTTTAAATAACGAAAAAACAAATAATTAGTAGAATATTAATAAAAATACAAATAAAAAGGTCGAAATAAAAATCATTTAATGACGTTTTAAACACGTGTATCGCATTTAATGTCATTGAATGTGATATTCATGATCATCCATTAATGGCATTTAATCTTATAATTTGGCGATAGATTTCGGGTAGACGGGGTAACAAAGTAGTAACTTATATGGCATTTTTTTTTTTAAGTTAAAAAAAAATTCTGCCATGTTTTTAGCTTATACCATGCTGGGTTTTCAATCAAATTTAACCCCAATTTCAGAAAAATCGGCAAAATGTACACTGGCCTCCAAAAGTTAAGGTACAACATGTTTTTCAAAGCTCACCAGAAAAGAAAAAAAAAAGACAATCAGATACTTTATAGTTTATATGAATGACAATAATAAGCTTACGCAAAAACTACAGCTACCACTTTCATTTTATAGAAAAGAATAGGTATTTGTGAATGAGAGAAAAATATTCAATTAGAAAGCTTTCGTAATTTCGCGTGTAAGTTTTGTTGTGTTTGAACTATTGTTGTCAGTTTTGTTCACAACAACCAGTAAAGTCTAGAAATGTTTAGAAGAAGTTGTTTTTCCGACTCATTAAGGTGGTGGGCAGTAGGATGGATGGAAATGGGGTTGTCACAGGCCAATACTGCTAGACAGTTGAATGTGTCTCACAGTGTAGTCCAACGACTCTGGGATCAGTATAAATCCGAAGATTCTGTGTATAGAAGACATGCTCCAGGCCGCCCACGTGTTACAAACCTGCAGAAGACCGGTTTCTAGATCTCATGTGCCGCAACTCATTGTTGACCACTTTGCAGCATCAGGGAGAAGAATCTCCGCTATTACAGTGTGACGACGTCTTTGTAATGCAGATTTCTATGCAAGGCGACCAGTTGTGTCTGTCCTTCTCAATAGACGACAGAGAAGGCCCATTTTGGGCAACAGAAAATGCTTCCTGGACCAGACAACAGTAGGCTTCTCCACTCTTCACAGACGAGTCCAGATTCACTCAGGAGAGCGATTCAGGACGTCTTCTGATCTGGAGAGAACAATGCACTCGATACCATCAATCAAACACCGTTGAAACACCCAGGTACAGAAATGGTGAAATCATGGTTTGAGCAGGGATCTCACTCGGAGGCCACACCGACCTACATGTGTTCCATGAAGGAACTCTTACTGAAATAAGATATCAGAATGAGATCCTCGATTCATTTGTATGCCCATATGCCGGTGCTATTGGCAATGGTTTCGTTTCATTCTAATGGATAATAATGCGAAACCACATCGAGCTTTGGTGGTTGAGGATTAACTTGAGGATCACGGTTTGGAGAGAATGGAACGGCCAGCTCACTCTCCAGATTTGAATCCGATAGAACATCTTTGGGACTATCTTGGAAGGCAGGTTGCGGCTTTCAGTCCTCCTCCAAGGTCATTAAATGAGTTGGAACAAGGCTTACTCCATGTCTGGTCAGCACTACCTATTCCGGTGTCCAACAAAGTGAGAGCATGGAAAATCGATCCCAGCAATTCATTCAAGTCCAGGATAGACATATTTCGTATTAGAATCAGCTTTTAAATTTCATAATGTTTCTGTCACATTTTACTGCATAATACTGCGATGTACCGATTTCTCCAAGAATGGAATTTTCCACCATGAGTGCTTTTACTTACCCATCATACGTAGTATAGGGTAAATCTTGCAATCGTTTTGAAAATCGAAAATTTTTTTGACGGATTTACACGTTTTCGACACTGGAGATTTCGAAAAACATATTTTAGAAAAAAAATTTTGCCGTCCGTCTGTCTGTCTGTAAACGCTCTATCTCCCGAACGAATTGAGATAGAGACTTGAAATTTTGTATGTACTTAGTATGTAAGAATGGGACGAAGCCTATTTAATATCAGTAACCTCGATTATCCGGAACTATTTTTTTCGGACTCTCGAAAAATTCGTTCTGATGAAAGGTATATAAAAATTTTCGAATTTTTTTATTTTAAGGAGTGATCGTAAAAGGCAATAAAATAACACAAATTTTGCACAAAGAACGAAGTTGATCGAATTATTAGTTGCCGAGATATCTGTAATCCTGTTTTCCACATTCTTCGATTTTTCATGAACCTGTATTTCATTCAAATTTCAATTCAAAGGTATATTTTAATTGGAAATGAGACGCTTAATCCGACGCAATAAACTGTTAGTTAATAAGATTATTATTTTTGGAGTTATAAGGATGTTTCTTTTTCGCAATTCAGTGCTACTTGAGTAGTTAGGCGTGTTGTATAATTTATCGAAAGAGATTCATCAGCAACTCATTAATACAGCATTACTAAGCACAATAAAAATATAAATACACGTTTAAATTTTGTTTTGGAATTGCAATTTATTTTATAAATAGTTTTCAAATGTATTATTTTCATATATTATATATGCATATGTATGATGGGTAAGTATTACGGTGGCCCCCAACGACTAGTTTTGTTGCAATTTCATCGAGACGTCTAACTTAAGTGAATTTCTGTGTCACATTTAATAAATAACAGTTTAGCACACATTTCCTCCTAATTTGTTGTTTCTATAGTCATTTATTTGTAAATTAGACGCAAAAAACCGGTTGTACCTTAACTTTTGGAGACCAGTGTAATTAAAACAATACAGTGCAATTGGAACATAAATGTATTAAGAAATATGAGTAGTTGTATGAAATAACTTTTATTTGCGCATGATAACAAAGATCTTTTTACATAATAGGGAGATGGTCCATCCTAAAAACTCTATGGAGCAACTCATAAAAAGAATCCAGTCAAATATTATGAAAAATTAAAAAGATATCGACGATAGAAATGAGCTATCTTTAGTTCGCTCTAAAAGCAGCTGAATAACAAGGGATTTTCCACACATTGTCAATTTTCATTTTTGAATTTTTTTTTTTTTTTTTTTTTTTTTCTTAGATAAATGCCAGACTAAACCTACGTCATGATAAAAAGAAGTATCAAAATTGAAGCATTTGTTCCAAATCCCTGATATTCATTAAGTACTGACTTATACTTAAAACTCAGTTAATAAAAAAAATGGCAATTTGCGGAAATTTTTTTATCATTCAGCTGCTTTTAGTGAGAACTAAACACTTCTATCATTGATATTTTTCTGAATTTTCATGATATTCGATTGGAATTTTTTTTTTTTTTTCATGAATTCCTCTATAGAGTTATTTGACTATGAAATTATGACAAAAAGATTGTTGTAATCGTTTGCACATGTGCTCATAAAAATTACTACATGCAACTACTCATATTTCATAAAATATTTAATATATTTATATTCCAACTGCCTTACATTGTTTCTACTACATTTTGCCAATTTTTCTGAAACCGACATTAAATTTGGTTGGAAATGCTGCATGATATAAGCAAAATTCTGTTCTCTTTCCGATAAAGTTTATTCGGAATTCGTACAGCGATTTTTTGACATTCAAAATAAAATTTGGTTTCAAATTTTTGTATAAAAACATTTTACATTTATTTACTTAAAACATGTGTCACAAATAAAAATTGATCTTCATTTATTTCTACTGATTTTATGTGTGTTATGAATACGGTTCTTATTATTGAACCGAAACATGTCAACATATTTAATTTTTATTTGTGACACCTGTTTTAAGTTAATAAATGTAAAATGTTTTTATACGCAAGTGAAAAGGTGATATTAATTTGTTTTAGTTTTTATGAAAACTAACAACAGTTTTTGACATTCAAATTTTTGGTCTAATTCTAATAAATAGATTTCGCCATTTACGACTTTGAATTTTAGCGATTTTCAATACAATATTTTTGTGCCACGTCAATTTTTTGTTATTCACGAAAGATTTCGGGTTTCAATGTTTTACCCATTAAAGTAGTTTTTATGTATGTAGATCCATATTTAGTGATTTTGATGCATTTTTTATGACTTTTTGACATTCAGAAAAAAAAAATTTGGTTTTAAACTTTTAGCTTTATGCATGCAGTAAATACTTTATCTATGAATTTTGAATTTACCAATTCTTAGAATTTTTTTAATGTTCCACGTTGATTTTTTGTCATTTTTAAAAGAGTTATTGATTTAGCTGATTTTTTTTGGAATGAAAGAATTCAGGTTACAATAATTTAGTACTTTATAACAAATTTTGTCTACTACAATTTTTGAAAATTCAGCTGTTGTTTAAATACATTTTTCAGTGCGATTTTTAAAGGTCTTTCTTTAGTCACACAGCAATTTTTTGACATTCGAAAACGAATTTAAGATAAAATTTTTATTCTACTATAGTAAATTTTGTGATCTGCGACTTTTGAATTTTGGCGATTTTTAATGTAATTCTTAGCAATTTTTCTAAATCTGCAGGAATTTTTTAACATTAGTAAAAAAGATTTTAGTCTAACTTTTAGCTTAATACAAGACATCTTGTCCTCTACGTTTTTTAAATCCATTTTTTAATGAGATGTTCAATGGAATTTATAGAAATTTTTGCTATTTCGTAGATAATTCATGGTGGATTCTCGATTATAATTTTTCCACATTAATATTAAATTTTTACAGGAGTGATCTTTAAAAAACTTTGTTATAATTTTGTTATAGCAATTTTTAAGGAATTTACTATGCGATTTTTAACAATTCTTCATGTTCCGTGACACATATATATATTTTTTTAAACAACCAGAAACTGATTTCGATTTCAAATTTTTTGTCCAATACAATAATTTTTAGATTGAAAGGTTTGATTCCTTAAAAGTAAATTTTTACCCTAGCGATTTTTTTATATTTTTAAAAGGAGTTTTCAGTTTCAAATTTCTAGCCTAATACAAATCTGTTTTTAAACTTTTAGCCCAGAGGTTCCCTAAGTGTGCTCCGCGGCATTCCAGGAAAATTAAGCATGAAAGAAGTTAGCATATTGCAAGAAAGTTTTTTTTCAAAAGTATATAAGAATTTTTTTTGTGGGCATGCATCAAAAATAAATACAGCTGCCGTTGGGTTGAAAAATACTAAAACTTTTAAAATCATCATTTTCTATAAATTGTTGGTTTGAGATAATTGATGTTTTCGCATTTAATGTGCTTTGAAAATTGGATTCAAAACGAGCTGCAAGAATTAGTATTCTGAATCAAGATTAATTTTAAATTTGTGTACATATATATATATTTAAAAAGTATATAGAGTTATTATATTATTATACAATATATATATACATATTTATTATAGTTATAACTATATAAAAGTATTATATAGTTATTTTAAAATAGGCATGTATATATATGCTTTTTAAAAAAAAAATAACTTTAACCATTTTGTGTTATTTATATTAGTTTTAAGATATATAAATTTTCTATATTTTTTTCATAGTAAAATTATCCTTGTCGTTTAAAACATCTTTATTATATCTTGTATCATTTAAAGTCATTCTTTAGATTAACTTTACGTTTGTGTATATATATGTATATTTTATGTAACTTTAATCCTTTTATGCTATTTGTATATTTAAATTTTCTATATTGTTTTTCATAGTAAAACAATGTTTGCTGACTGAAATGAATTTTTTTTTTTTAAACATCTTGTGTTCTTTAATAAGCCCCTCATTAGATTCCTTTAACCCTTCACTGCACGATTTTTCTTTTCTTTGTGAAAAAAATATACTGATTATTTTAAGTAGTCACAAATACAAGAAAAACACAAAAATTCTGACTTCATATATTATATATATGACGACCTCAGAAGCCAAGGGGGACAAGTGACAAAATGTCGATTTGGATTAAATTGAGTTTAAAGATAATTGATGTTAAATTGGAACATCAATAACAATTGAGTGGATTGAAATAGGAAACATCTGCTTGTTGCATTCTAATCTTTGAACTCTCATTTCAATAACTGTTTAAAAAAAAATAGAGTACAATTTTCTTTAAATGTATAATTAATCAACATTGCTTGTTTTTCGAAAAAAGTGGTTTATCTCTATAACTCAGCAAATAATAAGAAAATGACCTATATTTCTTTACCTGAAATGAAAAAAGCATATTTCCAGATACCTTGTGCACTTAACTCAATTTTTTCAATTTTGTCACTTATAGCCCTTGGCTTCTGAGCTCCTCATATATTTTAATATTGATTTTTGTGGTATGTGTCATATGTGACCCAAAGCACACAATGAGATACTTATATTTTTGTACCAAATGTGGTATGAATCTCACAATACTGGATATTATATATACAAAAAGAGTATAACATGTATTAACATTTTATTGCAGGTATTTAACCCTTTGTGGGGCAAGCAATTGATTTTCTGCAATGTTGAATTCACACTGGAATATTCGGAAAAAAAATAAATAAATAACAAAGAAATAAATTTTGAAACTTTTTTCTTCTTCAAATTTAGAAATGTAAAAATTAATTAAAAGCTTCTGCTGCGAATCTTGTTTCAAATCAGGTGGTATATAATATATCCCACAGCCCTTATACATGCTGCTATTAGAGATCTTAGTTCAAAAAATCTATCTCTTCATGCCTTTAGGAATTTCTTTACTACTGTCATTAAAATGTGAATTTTTTTTTTTTCAAATTCTTTGACGGACATTGTTTTTTTAATTGCTTGCTTACTTAAAACATCACTCCAGTAATACCCGTAATGGAAACTTGTAAAATTTGAGAAAGATCCTTTTATATGCTGAATCTATTTATATCCTTTTATACATGTCCCTTCTGAAATAAGATTCAAAAGCTCAGGGTTCAAAAAAAGGGGGAAAATGATAGGGAGTCTCTAAAGCCATAATTTCAGCAATTAAGGAGTTACTATCTCTATATTTTATTTGTGCTTCAGGAATTTGTCTTTTCTTTGTGACTTTTTTTCTATCAACACTCGGTCAAGCAGGGATATCTGCAGCATCTGAAAGAATAAACAATCATTCTCTAAATTGATGTTTCTCATTATATATATATCCAGTGTCGAATTCATAGTTTCCTAGGAGGAGGCTTCATCAAGAACATGTACTACACAGATAATTTGAAATTTTGCAAATTCAATCCTCTCTTCACCACACACTAGAGATGGGAAATGTGGTTACTTTTGGTTAACAGGTTACATCATTCCACAGTAGCGCTAGTAACAGGTACAATAAACAATTCCTAAATATGCTCCCAAACGGACAACACATGGCATATGGGCCCTAAGGGGGTGCCCTCCGTGGGGGGGAGGGTCTTTTTAAGAGAACCCAACCCGTATTTACGCAAGGTTCGGAGAAAACCATGGAAAACTCCGAATGATTAGGCTGATGGCCGCGATTGGGTTCTGTTCTAATCCAGTACCAACCGTCTACCAGTTTTGAGGGCAGAATCTCTTGGCCACTGGTGGGGCAACAACATTTAAGAAAAAAATCTATAGGCACATATATTTTTTAATATAAAATAATGTATCCTATAGGAAATACAAAAAAAGGAAAAATAGAAAGTACAAGAAAACATATTATGAAAACTTTCTTTAACAAACAGAGGAAAACGAATTTTTCAAAAATCTATCCTCTATATACCGCGTTTTCTCAATCAGCGCCGTTGATGTTTTAAAACCTGAGAAGAAATGCATACTGAATTTTTTTACAGCAAGTCAACGCGTGCTGCCACTACCAAAGCAGCTGCAAAACATAAAACAAGTATTAACTGATAGGACAGAGAGACTCATGGGATAGGACAGATGGTAGAAAAAGAAATTTTTTCCAGACTCGTCTAGTTTCTTAATAGCAAATATCTATAGTATACAAGATCGATTGTACGCTGTTATGGAAGCAAAAGAGGGTGCTACAAAATATTAACTACCATTTACTTCATATTAATAAAGTAATATTGTTGCGTAAAATAAAATATTCTAATACTTTGAACTTATTTAAATTTTATCCTACTATTTTTATGTTTTTCAGAAAGCTGTAAATCTAATATATTGTACTGTATTTCATATTTTGTAAATATTAAAATCTTATCTAAACATTCCAGATTCAATTTATAAGAAATTTAATTGCATTTACTTAGTATCAAAAAATGATTAAATTAAAAAAAAAAAATTCTCAATTATTTTAATATTTTGAATATGAGTTCTATTAAAAGGGTTCCAAAGTTCACAAGCTCATGCTTTTTTATATGGACCCATACATAAATTAAAAATAAGACCTATTTCTACAAATTCCCCCCCCCCCCCCAAACAAAAGTGACATTTTGGGGGTGCCGACAGAAGTGAAAACTTGGACAATTACGTTTTTATTTTTTGAATTGTCAAGACACATTTTTTTGTAATCGTCGGGAAACATTTTATTGTGCAGGAAATACTTTTAAATAATATGTTATTTTTTTTATTCATTATTATAAAGTACTACTACAAAAATTACATTACAATTTTCATTTAATGCGCAATTGTGCATGAAAAATAATGCATATTGCTTTACATAAAAAAATTGCAATAAAAAAAGACTGAATAATATTTATATGGCATTGATGTCTTACACACATCACATTGGCACAATTTTTTTTCAGATACCGATTTGGCAAAAAACCTCGAAGAAGTTTGAGAAATTTAAATTTCAACCCATTATGGGTCCGTAACGTGACTCAGAATAACGGGAGAAAATTTTTTATGTTAGATTTGTAATGTATGAAGCATAAGCTTTCGATAGACATATTACATCAAAAAATGAGAAACGGCCTCTCTGCCTCCCCCCCCCCCCAAAAAAATGGTCCTATAGAGGAAAACCGGAAAATTGAAATGGCAAAAAGAATGGCGAATAAAAGTTAGCTATGCTAGAATTTTTCTCTCCGCTCTAACTCCCATAGAAGCAAAGTTATAGCCTTTTAAAGATTGAAATGAACAAAATTAGGTGAGTCACCGAAAGGGGGGGGGGTGTCATGTTAAAAATGGTAGAGAACTAAATGAGTGAAATTTTAAGGTGTAACTTTGAGGGGTGACCCCCCCCCCCCCCCCCAGAAGAGCCCTTTAGAAATCAAATCCACAAATCTTAAATTCAATCTTTCTGATATTTAATAAAAAAGTGACGACCCATCATACGTAGTATAGGGTAAATCTTGCAATCGTTTTGAAAATCGAAAAAAAAAATTTGACGGATTTACACGTTTAGATAGTGAAGATTCCGAAAAACATATTTTTAGAAAAAAAATTTTGCCGTCCGTCTGTCTGTCTGTTTGTATGTAAACGCTCTATCTACCGAACAAATTGAGATAGAGATTTGAAATTTTGTATGTAGTTAGTATATAAGAATGGGACGAAGCCTATTTAATATCAGCAACCTCGATTATCCGGAAATATTTTTTTCGGACTCTCGAAAAATTCGCTCTGATGAAAGGTACATAAAAATTTTCGAATGTTTTTGTTCTAAGGAATGGACGTAAAAGGCAATAAAATAACACACATTTTGCATATAAAACGAAGTTGATCGGATTATTAGCTGCCGAGTTATTTGTAATCCTGTTTTCCACATTCTTCGATTTTTCATAATCCTGTATTTCATTCAAATTTCAATTCAGAGATATATTTTAATTGGAAATGAGACGCTTAATCCGATGCATTAAATTTTTACTTAATAGGATTTTTATTTTTGGAGTTATAAGGATGTTTCTTTTACGCAGTTCGGTATTACTTGAGTAGTTTGGCGTTTTATATAATTTGTCGAAATTGGTACATCAGCAATTCATTAATAGAGCATTACTATGCATATTAACAATATTTAAATTTTGTTTTGGAATTGCAATGCATTGTATAAATAGTTTTCACATGTTTTATTTTCATATGCCTATCCATGATGAGTAAGTATTACGGTGGCCCCCCAACGACTAGTTTACTTACCCATCATACGTAGTATAGGGTAAGTCTTGCATTTGTTTTGAAAATCGAAAAAGATTTTTTGACGAATTTACAGATTTACACGTTTCAGATACTGGAGATTCCGAAAAACACATTTTTTGAAAAAAAAATTTGCCGTCCGTCCGTCTGTCTGTAAACGTTCTATCTCCCGAACAAATTGAGTAAGAGACTTGAAATTTTGTATGTACTTAGTATGTAAGAATGGGACAAAGCCTATTTAATATCAGTAACCTCGATTATCCGGAACTATTTTTTTCGGACTCTCGAAAAATTCATTCTGATGAAAGGTACATAAAAATTTTCGATTTTTTTTATTTTAAAGAGTGGATGTAAAAAGCAATAAAATAACACAAATTTTGCATAAAGAACGAAGTCGATCGAATTATTAGTTGCCGAGATATGTGTAATCCTGTTTTCCGCATTCTTTGATTTTTCATGACCCTGTATTTCAATCAAATTTCAATTCAAAGATATATTTTAATTGTAAATGAGACGCTTCATCCGACGCAGTAAATTGTTAGTTAATATGATTATTATTTTTAGAGTTATAAGGATGTTTCTTTTACGCAATCCGGTATTACTTGAGTATTTTGGCGTTTTATATAATTTGTCGAATTTGGCTCATCAGCAATTCATTAATAAAGCATGACTATATATATTAAAACTATTTAAATTTGCGTTTAAATTTTATTTTAGAATTGCAGTGCATTTTATAAATATTTTACACATGTTTTATTTTCATATTTAATATTATGCATATCAATGATGGGTAAGTATTACGGTGGCCCCCAACGACTAGTTTAACTTACCCATCATATGTAGTATAGGGTAAATCTTGCAATCGTTTTGAAGGATTTACACGTTTTAGATAGTGGAGATTCCGAAAATCATATTCTTATAAAAAAAAAATATTGCCGTCCGTCTGTCTGTAAACGTTCTATCTCCCGAACAAATTGAGATAGAGACTTGAAATTTTTCATGTAGTTAGTATGTAAGATTGGGACGAAGCCTATTTAATATCAGCAATTTCGATTATCCGGAACTATTTTTTTCGGACTCTCAAAAAATTCGTTCTGATGAAAGGTATATAAAAATTTTCGATTTTTTTAATTCTAAGAAATGGACGTAAAAGGCAATAAAATAACACACATTATTAGTTGCCGAGATATTTGTAGTCCTGTTTTCCACATTCTTCGATTTTTCATGACCCAACTTTTCATTCAAATTTCAATTCAGAGGTATATTTTAATTGGAAATGAGACGCTTAATCCAACGTAGTTAATTGTTAGTTAACAGAATTTTTATTTTAAGGATGTTTCTTTTACGCAGTTCGGTATTACTTGAGTAGTTTGGCGTTTTATATAATTTGTCGAAATTGGTACATCAGCAATTCATTAACAGAGCATTACTATGTATATTAACAATATTTAAATTTTGTTTATGAATTGCAATGCATTGAATAAACAGTTTTCACATGTTTTATTCTCATATACATATTCATGATGGGTAAGTATTACGGTGGCCCCCAACGACTAGTTTATTTATCCTCTCTCTTCAACAACCGCGAATAAAAACCAAACAGGAAACGAAACATTAAATCAAAAGTCGTTAACGATAACAAAATTATCTTCAGATAATGTGTATTACTCAGTACTTTTCAAGCTTGTCAAATAATTTGTAACAAAACGTTTGAAAATAAACAATAATTACGAAGCGATAAAATATTCTTTTGTAATGTAAAGAACTACATTTATCGAAAAACTGGTGGAAAATCTAGCAGAAAAGAACTACATTTATTGAAAAAATAGTGGAAAATCTAACAGATATTGAATTAGTGAATATTAAGGAATTATTTCTACTGTGGTTGCATAGGCGTAACCAGCCTTTTGAACGGGTGGGTGCCCAGAATTTTTAACCTGAACTTGCTGGATACAAACAATATCTTATTTTATAAAGTAAAACCTTCTAAAACGGAAGCCTATAAAACAGTTTTAAATTCCGTTTTAGACAGGTTTTATCTTAGAGAGTATAATTGTGAGATTTTTTTAATAAGAGTTTTTAAGGGTGTTTTAATAAGGGGGGCGCAAAGTTTTTAAATAATTGTGAATGGATCTGCGCAAGCGAGGGGGGGGGTGTCCGGGCACCCCTCCCACCGTGGTTACGCGCATCGATTGGTTTCCAATTGCTGCTTTAAATTCAAATCAATCTGAAGTTTGAATGTAGACGTTTTAGATGAGCTAATTAATTAAAAATGCATTGATTCAAGCGTTTTATTTGAATGTGACAAAATATTGTTTTGTTAGTTTCAAAATAGAATTTCCAACTAAAATCGAGAATCGAATTCTTAAGGCACTAAATTATAAATAAATGCATTTTAATTACATGTAGAAAAAAAGGTACTTTTTATTATAAAATTAATATCTGAACTCAAATTTTGCTATATTTTCGGGTTGAAAAGGTAGAAATAATTGCTTTTTTTATTTATGTAACGGTAAATATACCAACAAAATCTAACAATCATATGCGCTTGCAGCATTTAAAAAGAATTTTCTTTTTAAAATATAAAACTTTACTAATTTTAAATGCAATTGCAACATAAGATTGCATTTAAAGCAATTTTTAGGATATGTCGAATATACATTTCTGCGCACATTTTTCCTTCATATTTTTACTAAAGAGAAATGATTTATGATTTTAGACTTCCGACTTTTAATCGATTTAAATGTTTTGGGATGTTTTAAACAGAATTTAATTATTTTTTAATCATTAATCTATGTGTTATATATAATATACTTATATATTGATTATAATATATTGTTTATCAAGGAAAACATTTCAAGCATGAAGTTTTTCTAATAAATTTTCAAATATTTTCCTGATCTAAAAATTTCTGTGTTTTGTGCTCTAGATATTGTGCTGTAGTATTTTGTGCTATTAAAATAGGAGAAAGTGTGTTATGATGGTGACCTATCATCAGGCACCAAGCAGGAAAAGTGCTTAATTAACGGTTAAGTTATTACTATTCATGCATGTATTCACTACTAGTCATAGTGATTGATGAACTGCAAAAAAATGAGCATCACATATCTAAGAGAGCAGGTCATATCTAGGGGTGAAGACAGGGTCATGCTGAGTGCTAGTGTTGAATTCAGGGGATGGTCTGGGGGAGAGGGGTGCCGGTGAGCAATGAGATGATTTCTCGGAAGATTCGAGATTTTGGGTTTTCAATGGTCAGAAAAAGAAATGCTTCTCCCCTACCTCCCGGAACTCTATAATGTTCCTCTTCCAGAGCACAGAAATCTCTCTTGAGAAAAGTGTCTGAATTCAACATTGTTCGGCAAACGTCTCAAAAGAAACTATTAAGGACGTTTTAAATTAATATTATTCTTATTTTAGAGGTACAAAAAATGACTTCTTGATTAAAACAAGTGAAGGAAGATGCTGTCATTAAGAACCATGTGTTATTTATTTAACAGAAACATATTAATACAATATTAGGTTCCAGCGTAGTAACACTGTTATTTATCCTAATACGATAAATAATGCCCATCCTTACCACACACACTCTCCGCACATAGCAATGTTCCTCCTACAGAAAAACGTCTGACTTCAATATCGATGAATTTCACTTGTTGATTTTAACTTTCATATAGTACCTTTAGTAAAATTTAAAACTACTTTAATATTTAACATGAATACTTATCGCCTGTGGCAATTGAATCCAATTGTCCCAATGTTGTTATAGTGTAGTCAATGTCTGATTCATATGAAGAAATAGCATTTTCAGTTCTATTTTTAGCTGGAATGTATGTTGAATCTTCCCAGCTATCATTAGAAACTCAAAGACTACCGTAAAATGGGGTGAAACTGAACACTTTTCAACTTTAACGTTAAAAAAAAAGCAACAATTGATTTTTTAATTTTTTATTTTTCTACTAGAAACTTCGGTCTTGTTTTGTTCTTTACTTTTTAAACAAAAACGAAACATTTTTTGTTTATATATGTATAATTTGTTTTTTTAATGGTGTTCCGATTCACCCCGCAGATAGGGGTGAATCGGAACAAATGTTATAATCTTTATTTATTCCAATCCAAATTTTAATAGGGTTAATAAAAACAGCTAATAATGATAAGGAAGGAATAGGAACACGCAATTATTGTGAAACCAAGCCTTTATTTTATATACAAATAAAGATATGCTATTTTAAAAATTAGAAAACAACTTTGAAATCAAGAAAAAATAAAATTTATTTTAAGAAATTATATTCGAATTGCAGAGCAGAATTAAAATTTAATACAAATTCAGCCCTGTTCTGTGTTAGCCTTTATCAGTAGTCATTGGGTAAGTGAATATATTGAGTAGCCCCAATCGCTGTATGTATTAATATGATCTACTAATACGCCCTCATCCCCAGCCCTTAGTACTGTTTGCATTCCTCTCTTTTTTAATTGATTTTTCATTTTGAGATGTTTGTGTAATTTTTTGGATATCAGAGAATAATTCTGTGCAGTTTTTCTAACTAATTTGCTATTTTTAAATTTTTTTATTATGTGTTTCATGTCAGTTGGATTAGGCGTTGACTTTTTTGTTTAACCAAGTAATTTCTTGGCACCTTTAAACTCTTCAAGTAATTGGAACAAACAAAATATTGTTATAACATGTATTCATACATACATTTTCATATATTACATGAAACTATTACTGTATAGAAAAATAAACCATGAGAGAAAATGTGTTCCGATTCACCCCGTAAATCTTAAATCTGATGTCACAAGCTATTTTTCATTTTTTCATTGTGTAGTTTAGAAATAAGTAGAATTTAAGACAGCATATTGTTTACAGGTTTATCATTAATTAAAAATCCCCACTCTTAGGTTTAGAATACGAAAAATACTGTAGTTACATACAAAGTTTTGAAGACATTGAAAAAATGAGGTTTTTGAGGATCCTCTTTAAGTTTTTTTTATATATCCCAGTACTGGTGTCAACATGTCAAAACTGAATTTCCCAACACTTAATAATATTACCTTCTTATAAAAAAATTGGCAACTAAAAATATCGTCATATATATTTATAATGAATTTATTTGTATGACCGGGAAGTTTCGTTCCTATTCACCCCATTTTAGGGTAATCATTATCAGATGCAAACAATATTGCATTAATTTAATATTGCATTAGCCCTTTCCGCACCATATTTTATTAGAATGTTTTATGTGCTTTATGCTCTATATTCCATACCTGGCACAAACTCAAAAACAAGATTTCAAGCTGATGTATTGAAATATTTTAGTTTAAAGCAACACTAATTACAAATATGCAATATACTCGAATTGTCTACAAGATAGAATCACCCAAGGATTGTTGGTTATGATTTTTGAAAAATCTGTCTATAAGAAGCAGAGAGATTAATTAAAAATCCATCTCATGCGCGTAACCAGGGAGGGGGGAGTGCCTGGGCACCCCCCGCTTGCGCAGACCCAAGTTTGACATTAGAAAAAAAAAAAAAAATCTATATTTATAAAAGAAAAATGAAAGCCTAATTTGGTTCAATTAGTTAATCAAAACTAACAGTCTATGTTTTAAAATGTGATAAAAAAAAGCAACCCACATTCTTTAAGAAAATTATTTTGTTTATCATTTTTAAAATTAGAATATTTACTAGAATCTGTATTAGTCATAGTAAGTCAAAAAGTTGGCTTTTTGATCCCAATTTGATGTCTTTTGTATATGGAAGCTTTTTTAGCGCTATTCTTTCTCATGTATGTTATTGCAATTCCATAAGAAAATTTGTGTAAATTCTCGACAAGGATAGAAACTAGTTATATCTTTGTTTTTGTAATCTAAAATCTAGATAGGAGCCAGGGGTGTAAATTCCCGGGGGAGGGATATGTGGGGCTGCGGCACCCCCCCCCCCCCCCTCGAGAAAATCAGTCTGAAAATTTTGTGTTTATCGGTAAAACAATACACTTAGTTGGGGGGGGAAATGGTATTTATCAATAAAAATTTATAAATTAGAAAAACAAAAAATAATCAGTCGGTAAAATGACCGTTTAGTCGGAAAAACGTTACGTACTAAGACTTAGAAATTGGAAAAATGAAAAGATCTCTCGGAAAAATTACCGTTCGATAGGGAAAATGTACGTTTAATCTTAAAAACGGTATTTACCTATAATCTTAAAAACGGTATTTACCTATAACGACTTGCAAATTGGAAAATAATGTTCGTTTAGTCGTAAAAAAGTTACTTATTATAAATGACTTACAAATTGGAAAAACGGAAACATCAGTCGAAAAAATATTCGTTCGCTAGGAAAAATGTATGTTCCGTTGGAAGGAAAAAAAAAAAAAGAGAATTTGTCTATAAAAACTTATAAATCAAAAAAATCAGTCGGGAAAATGTTATGTACTATAAAACTTAGAAATTGGAAAAACGAAAAAATCAGTCGGAAAAATTCCCGTTCGATGGGAAAAATGTATGTTTAGTCGGGAAAATGCTATTTACCGTATATACTCGTGTATAAGTCGACTTCGCGTATAAGTCGACCCCCTAACTCATGTTGTTAAAAATAAGAAAAAATTCAAAACTCGCGTATAAGTCGACCCTCCTCCAAAAGGGGAGACTGATTGACTTCCCCCCGAAAAGGAACGATTCCTCTGTATCGTTCATACTCCAAAAAGGAACGATTCTGTGACTTTTTCTGAAATGAAACGACTCTGAAAAGAATCCATCCTCGGAATCGTCCGAAAAAGGTCGACTCCTCTGAATCTTTTCGAAATGAAACGATTCCGAAAAGGACGATTCCTCAGGCACGTTCCGAAATTAAACAACTCCGAAAAGGAACGATTCATCAGAATTATTCCAAAATATATCATCTGAAGAATCATGCTTAATGTCATAAATCGCAATCGGAGAATGGCGAAGAAAAATCGGATTCATTCCGTTTTTTCTTGGGCTCTTTACTTTTTTCTAAAATTCGCTCCATTTTCTGGGATTTGTCCCTTTTTTCTTGGATATGTTTCATTTTTCTTGGATTCGTCCTTTTATCGGAACGACTTCGAATGACTCGCTTTCGGTGAACGACTCTTTAAAATGGACGATTTTGCCCATCTCCATTTTTTAGTATTGGAAATGTGGTTCTTGACATAAATCATACACTTTTTTTTGTTCTTTGCAACAGGATAGGGTAGATTTTTTTTTGAAAAATAAACTAAAAATGATCTTAAATACAGAATCGTCGAGGTTGGAACTGTTTTCGATTTTGTACTCTACAAACAATGGGTTGCTGCAGCACTGATTCGCTAGCAAATTATTTTCCGATATTTTATTTAAAGATTTTTTTTAGGTCTCGCGTATAAGTCGACCCCCCTACTTTGAAGTTCTTTTTTTGTCTAAAATTTCTCGACTTATACGCGAGTATATACGGTACTTATAAGGACTTACAAATTGGAAAAATGAAAAAGTCAATCTGAAAAATTCCCTTTTGATCGGAAAAATGTATGTTTAGTCGAAAACAATATATATATATATTAAATTGTAAAAACTATAAATTGGAGAAATTTTTTTTACTGTAGTTTTTAATTAGAAGAAAAAATAATTTTGAACAAAGAAAACTTATATAAATTTGTTCTTAGTCGGAAATATTATAGATTTTCATTTTTTGATAAAACTATACAGTTAAACTTTGATTTGTCGAATATCGTGAACTAAAAAAACTTCGATATGACGAAAAAAATGGGGGCGCTGATTAAGGTCCCACTGATTAAGGTCCCGGTACGTCATTTTGACGTCACAAGAAACCGGGATATAAATCCAGTGCTTGAGCATTTCACTTTTCACGAAACCCTGATTAACGTCCCACTGATATACATCCCGCTATCAAACCGGGACCTAAATCCAGTCACAGAGAATTTTACTTTCGTCGAGACCCTGATTAAGGTCCCACTGATTAAGATCCCGCTATACGTCATTTTGACGTCACAAGAAACCGGGATATAAATCCAGTGCTTGAGCATTTCACTTTTCACGAAACCCTGATTAACGTCCCACTGATATACATCCCGCTATCAGACCGGGACCTAAATCCAGTCACAGAGAATTTTACTTTCGTCGAGCCCCTGATTAAGATCCCACTGATTAAGATCCCGCTATACGTCATTTTGCTGACGTCAGAGTAGATGGGACTTAAATCAGGGGGACTTAAATCCAGTGCTAAAGCATTTTACTTTCGACGAAATCCTGATTAACATCCCTATGATATATATCCCGGTACGCCATTTTGATGACGTCACAATAGATTGAAACTTAAATCAGTGCTAGGAACACATTTGTTTTTTCGCAAGAATTCCTAATTTACGACCTCATGATATATGCTCCCACATGCCATTTTTATTTCAAAACAAATGGGATTCATGTAGGGTAGGTCACTAAATGTCTGTACATATTATCATTATTATTATTAATATAAAGTATTACTATTATTATTATTATTATTTTATTTTCTCTACCTCGTGATGTTGCATTATTTAGAATTTTATTCCAAACATGTAATTTATTTTAAAAATGGACAATTTTTTCCAAATCATTTCTTTAAGAGCCCACAATAGTCACAAAAAAATTGCTCAGAAAGACCCGGATGACCATGTAAAGTCTATGGGAGCGTTCTTTTCTATTATCTCGCTCAAATTTTAATATTTTTGCATGATTTTTTTTGCACAAGATAGCTGAGGGCAATCCACAACCGGGCTAGTTTTTACTTTTTCGATTTTGGTTATATATTTTTTATATTACGATAGTTTCAGTTTCAGAACCGGTTTAAACCGGTTTCGAAAGTTAAAGTAATTTTTTAAAGAAAATCTGAAACAAAAATTGAAAAAGTAAAAACTAGCCCGGTTGTGGATTGCCCTCAGCTATCTTGTGCAAAAAAATCATGCAAAAATATTAAAATTTGAGCGAGATATTCGAAAAGAACGCTCCCATAGACTTTACATGATCATCCGGGTCTTTTTGTGTACTTTTTCTGTGACTATTGTAGGCTCTTAAGGCAGAGAAGTCAAAGGATACGCATTAATCTGAAAAGTTGTGATTTCGATTTAAAGCTATTGTGCTGAACTATATTACTGAGCTATTAATATTGCGCAAAATCAATTTGAATATACTCATATGATTTCATTAAATATTTTAGACACATATTTTAATGATTAAAAAAAGACGAAAACAGATTTTGCATTTGCTAAATTATGAAAAATATTTATATATAAGATAGGATACTATAAGATTTTTGGTAAAGTTAAAATTTAATAATAATTAAAAGTAAAACTTTGAAATCTTTAAACTGTTTAAAGATTTCCTATCCCGTTGTGAAAGTTTAAGCTAAAAAAATTCATATTGTATTATGAAAATTGGTTAATAATAATTATTGTAAATTGCAATGTATTTGGGATGTTCAATATTGCTTTGGAAACATCACTAAAAGAACTGTTTACACTCTGATTAGTAATAAAAAGTTATTTGACATTTATTTGTGAGATTGAATCTTCATTCGCATTCTGAATGCCTGGATTTTAATAAAAAATACTTCTGTAATAACGAATTTTAGCCAGATAAGCTACAAGTAAAACTATTTTTTATTACGGTTGTTCGAAATCGAAAAGTGCCGATTTCTTAGAATTTATTTTTGAATTTATATTTAGTCTCAAATGCATGAGATTCGTCGTTATGATGCAACAATTACTTATGATTCAAGATTAGAAAAAAGAAAAATATATTCGATCCCAAATCACTTGAATATCCTTCAGTTCTGTATTACTGCGGTTTTTTTTTTTTTTTTTTTTTTTTTTTTTTTTTTTTTACCAGGGCAAGTGATATGAATTTGATTTGAAGGCTCAATGAAGAGCTAACATTTTTATAAATTGTTATATTTTACGTGCATTTTGAGGAGGTACTTTACAATTAAATTATTATGTAATATTAAATACTAAAATAAGTTAAAGAAGGATGTGTGCATAGTGAAAAACTGTATAAGCTGAAAATTTCATGGTTTGGGTGAAAAGAATAGTATACAGTCATGGGAAATGAAAACAAAAAGTAAACACACCTACTTACGCTTCAATAAATTATCGTAGAAGAAAGTTATTGGTACCAAAGGATTGGAAATAAAGTCTACTTTTAAATCATGCATATAAAATTTGCTTAGGTGGGTGGGCATCTACATGTTAAAATGAACAGAAACTTTATTTTTTTTTTTTCAATGGCAATAACCAAATTTAACAACATATTTTAAATCTTTGGCTCAATTTATGCCTAGAAAAAAATGTATATTTTACTCAATTTAACGAAACATTTGGGATGGTAATAGTCGAATCCTATTAAGCCACTGAAAGGGTCTTATTGGTAAAAAAATAATATGCATTAATAGAAGAGATATATTTATTCTGTAGCATTTAATAATCGAGTACAGAACTTTAATTTAAATACAATCTATAAATTACGCTCGTTTTAAAATAATTAATTTCTCGGAAAATAATAGTACGGAATTTATAAAAATCTGAATTTACGATAATCGAAGGGAGTAAAATCTATTTATGGCGGCAAACTTGTGCATTGGTATTGAATTAAAGAATTTTATGTGAAAATGACTTCCTAAGCGATTTTTACATACATCATTCAAAAGTAGATTTTATTTATAATCTTTTGGTAACAGCAACTTTCTTCTAAAATAATTCATTGCGCGGTTGATAGGGAATGTTTACTTTTTTTTCTCCATGATTGTGCGTCGAAGGATGAAAATATCTCAAACTTTATGAGAAGTATTTTTACCGATTTTTGGAGCGAAATAAGGTACCCTGGGGTAATAACGCCAGGCGGGGTAATAACGCCAAGTGCTAATATTTTGCATAATTATGAAATAATCAGGTAAATGACACCCATGTGCTCTGCGCAGAAGGGTTTTGAGTCATATAAATCGCAAAAAACAGCTTCAAGTTAATTTGTTTCATTTTTAGGTCTTATTGTTTTTACAAACAACTAAAATTAACGCTTGATCTAAAATTTGCGAGATATGTTTTGTATATGTGAAGACTATCTTTTTATCCGGAAATACTTTGCTAATTACATAAATTTGTAGTGCATTTCATGTACTTTTAAAATGTTGTTGAAGATTTTGAATAACTTCTCCAGATAATTTGTAATTTAAAATGTACTGCGCAATAACTATACCGGGGTAATAACGCCAATCCTTGACATTAATACCCCGGTTGATTGCCTACAGTGGCCGAGCTACATCCTAAATACTGATTCAAATAAACACAGTTAAAACTGTGCAATGTTTCTCATATTTCTATTTAAAAGGTCCTTTTTAAGCAAAAAGAAACTCACTGTCTGATATTCATTTGCCTCATCCCCCCCCCCCTCCCACACCACACCTTTATATTTCTTACACTTTCACAAATATTGAACATTTTCAATATCTTAGAATGCAATTTGTCAATTTCTAAGTTTGTAGAGTTTGTATTTTTAGAATTGGGCTATCTACATGCAATTATTCCATCTTATTTCATAGTTTTGTTCGCATGGCGTTATTACCCATATAGGTGGCTAATAACGCCAAATAGCATGGGTCAAGAAAAAACGCCATTACATTTTATGAATACATATCTGTTAAATTATTTTATTTTATATAGATATTCAATGAGTTGCTGTATCAGATCCTATATTTGTTTGAAAAATACAATCTAAAACTAAGCCGTGAAAATTGGTAGAACCTTAACGTGGCGTTATTACCCCAGGGTACCTTATTATTATTGTTATTTGCATCTGCATGTGTTTGTGAAGATTTCTATAGTATACATTTACTTTTGGATTTTCCCTGTTTCGCAAATTCGCATTTACATCTATAACTCTTTCAACCATAAACAAAATGGAGTGATAACTGAATGTTCTGTATAATAGTTCTATATTTCTAAATTTACTATTACGATAAAATATATTAACAGGTTATGCATCTTCACAAATCTTCTATGCAAAAAGAAAAAAAAAATCTGCAATTAAAATTGAAAAATTAAACTCTATCCCGGTTATAATTCAATCTCAGCTATTCTAAGCAAGATTAAAAAAAACTATTAATATGCATGTGAGAAAAAAAAAAAGTAAAACCCGTTCCCATACATTTAACATTAGCGTTCCAATTTCTTCAGGTGACTTCTCAAGCTAATGTTAATCATATGGATTGTTGTTAACGTATTTCTTACTAGGATTTTAATTATTATTTTTCATAGATATTTTTTCCCTTTTTTGTATAAAATACTTGCGGTCGGTAAAATTTATTGTGTGTGAGGAGCGGGGGGAGGGGGGAGCCTTGATCCATGTTTACTCCTGGCATAAAAAAGATTTCGAACAAAAGATTTCAACAATTTATCGCTTTAACATTTAACATACCTACAGTTTTTAATGATTATTTTCTGTTAACATTCATTTTTCTCGATGTGGCCTAGCAAGTGCCACCAGAGCCGTAACCCGCGAGTCAAACCAGGGGGGGCTCTGAAATTTTTCTGGGGGCTAACATATTTTAACAATCCATATCTTAAGAAAACTAAATATAGCAAAAACTGATAAAATGGAACTGTCTATAGCGGAACCTGTCTAAAGTGAAACCTCTGTATAACAGAACTTTTCTACAAGGAAACAATTAGATACAAAATACTTCATGATCATCGGGAAATAAATGTATATATATATATGTATATATATTATTTTTTATTAAAAATAAAAACTTTTTCAAAAACTATTGCAAATTAAAAAAATATTTTTACATAATAATTAATAAGAAATTAAGAGCATGCATATTTACCATGCGTATTATATTTATGTACGTTAATTTGACTTTTTGGTGTCTATGCAAGTGAAGCTAAGTTCAATATAAGTATCCAACATATACCCATCCAATTATCTATGATATTTTTTACGATTTAATATTTAGTTTAAAAAGTTTAATTTTACCATTTTTGTAGCATTTTTTCTCATGTTATAAATGTTTATTTTCAAGTAAGATTAGCAACTATAGCTATGGTTATTATCAAATAGTGTGTTTACATTGGCCATTATATATATATATAAAAAAAAAAAAAAAAAAAAAAAAAAACATAGATTTTAAAATATGAGATTCTATGTCAGAGTTGATAATATATAATATAAATATTGCAATAGTTTTTGCAGTCGGTTTTATTTTTTAGTAAAAGAATATACATACATATATATTTCATTTTTAGTTTTAAAATTTAACAGTTTGTGCATGATTGTTTTGGTTTAAATTACAGACTTAATGAAACTGAATTTATTATTCTTATTTTAATTTCGTATGTTAAATATTTTTAACTAACAGTAAGTCGTGGTTTATTTAATTTTATTAATATTTAGTTTTCTGCTGAATTATTAGATCATTTTAAAGTCACGGTTGTTCTAAATACGATTTAATTTAGTGATGATATAAGTTTCTCTTTAAAACTAATCTTGCCTGACCTTATTTTATTAAAAACAGGATTTATAAAACCAACTACTTAACAATTCACAATAATTAAATTTACAATTCTGTGTATGATTATATAGTTTCAAACATGAATCATTATTTCAAATATATATTAATTTAATATTTTTGAAACATAACTTGACTTTGCCCCTTAGAGACAGGAGCCTTTAAAAAATTTTTTAATGTTTTGTCACCGGTTTTTAAAAAACAAATTTGTGCCTTATGAAATAGTGAAAGTGCTCGGATTTAATAAGGCAAATTTTACTGGTGGATATAAACAAGGATTCTGAGCACTTTTTGGCGTCATATACATGGGTCGCTCGTCCCCAAGGGATTAATAACAGTTTTGTTAAAAAAAAAAAAAAAAAAAAAAAAAAAAAAAAAAAAAAAAAAAGATTGTGATTGTGATTTTAATTTTATATTATTCAATGCTGTTTTTTGCCGCATACGTTTTACTTGTTTTTCCTAAAATTTGTCCAACGTCATGTAAAAACAAATCAAAGTAAAGCACACTGACATAAACACCGATTTTCGAAATATGTGAACTAGAGGTCTGCACGGGCCGAAAATTCCAGGCCTGAGCCCGGGCCGGCCCGAACGAAAAAAATATTGTCCCGGTCCGGTCCGGCCCGGCCCGAACGAAAAAAATATTGGCCCGATTCGGCCCGGCCAGAAAGTTAAAATTTCGGCCCGAGCTCGGCCCGGTCCGGAAAAAAAGTTAAAAAATCGGCCTGAACCCAGCCCGGCTCGGGCGATTTTCTATAGAACATTGATCTTTACTCTAACGGAAGAGTTCAGACCACAAAAATTTATCTTAGTCTTTTTTTTTTCTTTCACATTTATAATCTCTATTTATGCTGAAGTGTCATAGGCTGCGATATTTACTTTTTTAATGAACCTTTGTTTGTTGTATGTAAATGTTTCAGTTATCATTAGTATTATTAATACATTTAAAAAATTTCTAAAAATGTAAAATCTTCTAAGACATTGAAAAGAAAAAAATATGTTTCCTTCTTAACAGATGTAAATCTTTAATGTATTTTTTTTCTCGAGTATTGTTGTATTCATTTTGCATGAATGAACATTTTAAAAGAAATTTGCATTTTTCAGTTTAAACTAGAATTCCGTTATAATAATTTTTTTTTCTTATGAGTTTAATCCGGTTAATTCTATTTTAAGACGCCTAGTGATCTACGATTCTTTAAAAAGAAAAAATTCAAATGTTTAATTGTAGAATAATGACGACTTAAAAGTATATGCCTATTTTGCAAAAATTTTTGGACCAAGCCAAACTTTACTAATTTATGAACAGATTTTTCCACGTCAAAAAAGTATTTTCATACGGGAAAATTCAACAGGAACTGATTATTTTGGTCCGTGAAGACTAGGAAGAACGAAATCAGTCTCGGCTTCGTACGGAAAAAATAAGTTAGGCTCGGCCCGGCCCGATACTCCAGGAAAAAAAATGAAGGCCCGAGTCCGGCCCGAAAAGATTAGTGACTAGGCCCGCCGGCCCGGCCCGAATCTTCAGAAGCAAGGCCCGAGCCCGGCCCGAATGCTGTTAATGGAAATCGGCCCGAACCCGGCCCGTGCAGATCTCTAAAGTGAACAACTTTCATTAAATGTAAAATGACTGTTTATTATTAAGTGTTTTACCATTTAATTGATCTTAAAAAATATTTTTCTTTCACCCAATAACGAGAATATTCATGATGCATCCAAGAAATGATTTTCTTACCATTTGTTTAAAAATTTCATCTTCTCACATACAGACGCCTAAGAATTGAATACTGTTTCCCGTTTTCTTATAAATGCCATATACATAGCTGCCAACTTTTACGCATTTTTCCTACCAAAAAAATTTCATAATAAATATTTTCTTATTTAATCTTCGAAATCTTATGATTGAACAAATAGAAAATTTCTGTACAATTTTAGTGGTAGCAAAAATGCGTAAACGTTGGCACTATGGCCATATATCACGAGTTATAATCATTTACTACACGACGTCGAGCATTTTGTCATTAAATGCCATAAAAATCAACCGATGTCAAATCTGCCATCATTTTTTGACAGATAATTTTTCTGCTACAGAAAAATGTAAAATGCTTTTTGATTTCTTATAGTCTAAATACCTGCAAATATCTTTATAAATAAAATTATTTCACGATTATGCCGAAAAGTGACTTTTTTAGATTGGAAAAAAAGCTTATAAAACACAATCACAGCTTTATTTTTTGAGACTGAATAACCAAAATCCAAAATATCTGCTAATTTTATGCCTTTATAAATAAAACTTATGCTGCAAATGTGTTAAAATGTAGCGGATTTACACTACAAAATAAATTTAATGTACCATACACCAAATAATTGAAGATATTTTTGTTGTAATCTTATAATAAACTTAACCTTAATCAAGCTTTTTTGCTTAATATGTTTAAAGTTATATGACAAATTGGAAAAAAGAAGTTTTGATTGAACACACACACACACACACACAAAAAAAATAATAATAATAATAAAAAAGATGAAAATTCAAAAGCAAAACAAATGAAAATACCCTTTTCCTACTTTCTTAATATATCCTTTCCAACCCCCATAACATGAAACAATTACGGGCTTTCAATTATTTTTTTTCATCCCACGTGTATAAATTGACATTTTTTATTTTTCTAATTTTCAAACATTCTAGTTTTCAAGTGATATTTCATCGTTAACTAAATCTACTAAAAATTACGTATTGTCAACAAGCAAACCATTAAAATTTAGAAACAGGTTTTTAATGTTTAAGTCAAGACATTGACCATTGCTTTACTAAGTATCGATCAACTTAAACAACATGTGTCCACTTCCATTCATCCTGTATAAGACCGTTGCTTTGTAAATATAACGATGTACTAACACATGTGGTGACCAGTTAGTGCATCTGGACTTAATTTTTTTCAGGAGAAAGAAATGTTCCTTTAAAATATGTTTCGACAATTGCAATTTACCGCTAGCAAGATAACAGGAAACAACTAATCTAATAGGGTTCCGGATACAAATTTTTTGGCGTATTCCCATTTTATTCAAAACAGTAAACACTCTAAAAAATTTCTTGCATTTTTTTTAAGGAAAGCTAAAATATGTATTTTGTTAAAAAAAAAAAAAAAATAGAAAGTAAAGAAATCGTTAGAGGAGGCTCTAGAGGACGATAGGAGGGGCTCGCCCCCTTCCTGCCCCCCGTCTGGTTACGGGCCTGAGTGCCACTTGTTAAAGATAGAAAAAACATTTTCGAATGTCATACTTAGCGTGTCATGCACTTTAGCTTGTACTAAGTAATACAATCTTTCCTGGAATTTTAGCTTTGTCACATGTGCAAAAAACATGTGCTCGGAAATATGTTGCTAATTTAATGTCGGTGTAATCTTTTATTTCGGTTTTCAAAGGATTTAAGCATTAGAAATAAATCAATTTTGTTGCTTTATTAGAAGCAGAAGTTTAGTATAGCCTCAAAATTAACAAAGAAATAAAAACTGTAGCTTATTTTTCTCTATTCTAAAAAAAGTAATTATTAATGCTGCCGTTCGTATTTTTTCCCCGCTTATTTTTAAAAAACTATTAGATAGAAAATTGTGAAAATCGGTATAAGATTGGTAGGGAAAAATTCAATAAATTCGCTGAAGCTGATATTAAGCTGAGAATTATTTTAAGCGCTTCTTAAATTTGAAATTAGTCAAGGTAGTTGCATTAAAAAAAGGTTTCTAGGATCAAAAATTACGTATAACAATTTAATAATCTTTCACAGACCTGACAAGTTTGCGGTGTGGAAATATTTTTTTAATTTGATTAATTTTATTTTACTTTTTACTTTTTAAAATTTTTTATTTAAATATTCATTAATTGATTAGAAAATTATTCTATATAGTTAAAAAGTCTTTTTTTACTATTGTTGCCAAATGTAACAAATCGGAATTTGTATGTCAAACGTAGCAAATTTGTTGATGCACTAGTTCGTACTATAACTAGTTTTATAAATATTCAGATCTTGATGCAATAAGCTGTTGAATTCTTATGAAAAAATCCACGAACACGAAATGTATTACGATTATATATGTATTGAATTCAGCAATACAAAAATAATAGAACTCCATTTAAAAAAACGTTATCACCATGGAAACTTAGAATCATTACCTATCATGGGGAATCTTTCAATTAATTACGTATGATAGGATTTAACAGAAGGAAGAAACTTTATTAAGATCTTTTCAAGTTTTCATTCGATTTTCATAAACTTTTACACGAATCAACAAATTGCTGCTGCTCTAAATTACATTTTAAACATATTGTTTGGGTTTTTAAAAACTATTATATGTGAACAGGCGAGCAAACAGACTGTGGATCATATGACGCCTTTAGCGACTATAGGTGCTACATAATTATATAATTACGAACGCACTTAAGGGTGTATTTTAATCTAAACTGCTTATTTTCTGATTTAGTTTTAAATTCAGTTTTGCTCTCAAACGCATCCAACTGCAAATTTCCTTATTTAGAGACTACACAATGTGACATGCTCTCAATTTATTGATAAATGTGGAAAGTATTGCAAAAAATGCTGCCAAAATTGGCGTTTTGAACCCAATTTTCGGAAGCTGGAGAAAAAAAAATGGTCATACTGAGAAAATAATTGTTTATAAATCAAATTCTAATGAATTGAGCTAAAAATGAAAGCACACTGCCTTTTATACATCTCTTCTATAATTAATTCAAGAAATTTTATGATTTTACTTTTAAAAATGAGTCTGAAAATGTCCCAGCAAATTTCGATTTGTTGAGATTGGAAAACTATTTTTTCGAATATACCATTAAATTTTACAATTCCAATACCACTTGACAAGTTACTTATTTTTTGTTTAAGAATAATAGCACAAATGATAGTGTTGCTCTTCAATTATATATAAAAAAAAAAAAATGTGTATTTCACGCCGTTCTGTTTGCTATTATATTGATAAACACAAGAAAATGAAGTTAGTTCATTGCAATCTAAACGGGGTCGCCCTTCTAAAAAACCTCTATCGATTTTTTTTTCTAATCGGAGGCGAAACTTAATTCTGCAATGGCAGAATCTACATTCAACTTGTTAGTTTCTCTTTTAAACTCGCTAAATGGGCATCAAGTAATCTGTACTTTGGTTTCCCAGCTGGAAATTGATGCCCGGCATCCATCATTCGCATTACAGCTTCATTTTCTCTCTGCTCCTGTTTAAGGGGCAGAACAAAGTTATAAATGTTTAAATGATGGCTGTGAGCTCTCTTGTTTATTTTGCTGTGCCAGCCTTCAACGTTGTTTGTCGTTCTTTCTCCTGTATTTTCGAAGTGATTCCACAAAGAACTGAAAATACATCAAGATTTATAATTCTAATAATTAAATTGGGAAAATATATATATATATATATATATATATATGTGGGATATTGAGTGATTAACTTATGATTTAAGCAAAACAAATATTCTTGATAAGATAAAAAAGGTTTGATAGACATAAAATATATACGTAGCATTCAAAAATAACAGTAGAACTGAATAAAAATAAATATAAATAAGCTTCTCTGAGCTTTGGATTAAAAATCCATCCAACTCGCCATCGCTGGAATCTATAGAACACCTCGTTCTTTCCACGCATCATCACGCGAGTCTCATTTTGGATATCACGTTCATTAAATCATTGAGTTTATTATCTTTTATTGCTGGATACTTTATTCTTTAATCCCACATTCTCGGTCATCCTGACGTTTCTGACGTCCTCGGCAGCTGTTTATAAAATATTAGACACAAATTTATAGAAATAAAACAGGTAAATATAAAATAAAAACATCTCACGTTATGCAGATGCGTTACCCCACGGCTTGATGTATTCTGTAATAGTAGATATCTTGTTGTCCACCATGGTCTCCAATTCTCTTTGCATCATAATGATCATGTGATTTTTCTATAATGTTTTTATTCGGTCCATGGAATTTTCTCCTTTTCAGTCCTGTTCCATACTGCATTTCTTGGATTACCACGGGATCATTTAATTCATATCTGTTAGGTACTTTTCTGATCATGCTAAATTGCTTTCTATAATTATCGTTACTCCAGATATATAGATTTCTACGTGGACCATTAAAGTTTGCTTTGATGCTTGTTTTATTATTCCTTTCACATGGTTCAGCCTTTTCTTTTTCAAAAATTTCAAGTTTTCTTTCCCTTAAATATTTTCTCCGATTTTCACATTTGTGACATTTTCTATTAAAATTATTTCTCGAATAATATTTCTTTTCTTCATCTTTATCATTGTAATCACGCTTCTTGTAATTTCTGATAAATTTCTGTTTATTTGCATTAATTCCTTCAATATTATTTTCTTCCCTCGTTTTTTTCCGTTTATAATATTTTTCAACTTTCCTCGTTTCATTTTTATTTTCATTGGCGCGTGCACATAAATTGCGTTTTTCTTTTAGGTCATTCATTCGTCCTGTTTGTGATGTCTCGTTTCTTTCATTCAATCTTTTCTTACTAATTAAATTTTCTTCTTTCTCATTTATTTCTTTTCTAATTTTCAAATTTCTCACGTGATTCAAATCAATTTCATTTTCTTCTATGACTCTCGCGAAATTAATCAAGTGATTACCTCCTGCAATTTTTTCATTTGCAACTATAATATTTGCATCACGTGAATTATCTAACGTAGAAGTTTTCTTCTCATTACTATTTCTGGCAACATGATTCAATTTTATATCAGAATTCTTCTGAATTTCAGTGTAACCTACTTCAATGTTGTTGCGTTTGCCAACGATCCTAATTCCGCTCTCATCTATCGCCAAATTTAATTTGCTAATCACATCGTATCCCAATAAAATATCATATGCGAGCGATTCTAACACATACAAATTTGTTCTGATTAGAAAACCATCAATATTAAATTCATATGGAAAATATCCTTTAGGATTAACAACTATTTTATTTATACCTGACAAACAGATATTATTAGAAAATAATCTTGGCGAGCCCATCTTTGTGTAACATTCATAGCTCACCAAACTTATATCACTTCCAGTGTCGAAGAAGATCTGTGTCTTTTCACCGTTAATATCAATATTTTTCATGTAATCTGGTTTGGCGCTGTTGGTTTGTGTGATTACTGTAGAATTCACTTCTTTGTGGTTGGATAATCGCGGGTTTTGGCTCAGATTTTGGCTTTCATTTTTTATTTGTTTATTTTCCCCATTATTGCACTGCGATATTACGTGGCCAAGACGATTACTTTTGAAACACATAATTTGTGCCCTGTTCTTTTCATTTAAATAAGAAGATTCATTTACATTATCTGTATCATCTTTAAATTGTTGTCTTCTTAAAGTATTATATCGTTGGTATGGTAACCATGGTTTTGTGTTGTTGTTTTCGCGCATTTTTGGCTCCCTATCTTGAAAGTGGTGTGAGTGTCTATTCATGGTTTTAACATTACGCCTTGCTGTTTCATAATCATCTAGTTTACAAACTAATACATCAACATTTTTAATTTTGGGAAGATCATCGATAAAATGTTCTTTCATTTCTATCGGTAACCTTCTCTTGATTTGATCTACTAATATTAATTCTTTTAAATCTTCAAAATTGGATACATCAAGACCGGTAATCCATTCTTCTAAATAATTCCTTAACTCAAATGCTAGATCGCGCCAAGTGGCTGAGTTTTCTTTCTTATGCGACATTAATTTTTGCCTAAACTCTTCTGGCGTCAATTTGAATCTTTTGAGCAGCAAGTTTTTTACATAATCGTAGTTATTTGTTAATGTTTCTGGTTCTCTAGTTATAACATTAGCAATTTCTAGCGGCATTAAACTTAATAAGTGCATGACCCAATTCTCTTTTGTTATATTCATCCTAGAAATCTGTCTCTCGAATAGAGCGAAATAGATACTAATATCACCCTTCCCATCAAAGTGTGATATTAATTTAGACAAATCTGGTTGCTTACCTGAACCAGTTACAGCCGAACCGTCACTTGTACTTGTCATATTTCCTTGAAGTTCAATTTTTCGTAATTCGTACTCCATCTCCATCTTCTTTTCCTCTAACCGTAACCGTCTTTCTTCTTTTTCTGCTTCTAGTCTTTTTTCTTCTTTTTCTGCTTCTAGTCTTTTTTCTTCTTTTTCTGCTTCTAGTCTTCTTTCTTCTTTTTCTGATTCTAGTCTTTCTTTTTCTATTCTCTCCGCGGCAATGACTTCAAGTCGAACTTTTACAAAATTTTCTTCATAATCCTTCGATTCCGTCACCAACTTTATCAAATCAATGATTCTTGGACTCTGAGGCACAACTATACCTAGATCATCACACAATGTTAACAAGTCCGTCTTTCTAGCTTTATTCAGAACAGACATTATAACTTTTGTTTACACTTCAACAAAACAATATAGTGCACTATCTTGCAGGCTTGATTACGGATAATTTCTAATCATTACACATATAACAAACAGTTCCTTTTTTTTTATAATACGTTTTAGTTTAAAAACAAAACATTCTTCTTAGACTTAGATCTTCAGTACAAAATAAAAAATTTCTTAGTACAAAATAGCTTTCATCGTGAAATTCAAATTCAAATATAAATCAGCGAAATCATTCAAATCCCGGCCGAGCCCCCAAAACTTGTGGGATATTGAGTGATTAACTTATGATTTAAGCAAAACAAATATTCTTGATAAGATAAAAAAGGTTTAATAGACATAAAATATATACGTAGCATTCAAAAATAACAGTAGAACTGAATAAAAATAAATATAAATAAGCTTCTCTGAGCTTTGGATTAAAAATCCATCCAACTCGCCATCGCTGGAGTCTATAGAACACCTCGTTCTTTCCACGCATCACCACACGAGTCTCATTTTGGATATCACGTTCATTAAATCATTGAGTTTATTATCTTTTATTGCTGGATACTTTATTCTTTAATCCCACATATATATATATATATATATATATATATATATATATATATATATATATATATATATATATATATATATATATATATTTTTTTTTTTTTTTTTTTTTTGTACCAAGAGTTGTTTTTGACTATACTATTACATTCAAAGCTGAATGAAAGAAAGATATGAGGTAGTTTATTAAATAATTAATTTACATCAATTAAAAACAAGTGATCTAATTCAGATTTCTCGGTGTACAGAATGTAAATGCATTGTATTTTTTATTGAAAATCTAATATATGTGTTACATTTAATATATTTTACTATACTTCCAACTAACAGCAAAAAGCATTTATGATATACGATTTTCAGACAAATTGCATTTTTAAATATATTTCTTGCTATTTCAAGATGCAAAGCAGACATAAAATTGCATAAAAATAAAGAAAAGCGCGTGAAATGGGAAAATGAGAAATAATTTAAAATAGTATTTTAATGCCTGCCTTTTAGATAAGATTATTTTTTCCACAAAAAAAAAAAAAAAAAATTATACTTTTGTTGAAATGCTGCTTTATTTTTAGGAGAAATGGGTGGGGGGGGGGGGGAGAGAGAGAATCAACAGTAATACACTATATGGCCAAAGGTGACTAGCCACTTGCAATTTTAGACATTTTGTGTGTGTGTGAAAATAACTTTTCCTGCCATAATTTAAATAACTGTATTTTAAATTCTCTTCAAAAATCGAAACCCAATATCTGCAATCGAAATCGTAAAAGTAAAAATACACATAGATCTCAGCTATCCAGTGCAAAAAAAATCGTATAAAAATATTGCAATGCAAGCGAGATATCATCCATTATTGTCATTTAATCTTATAATGTGGCGATAGTTTTTGGGTTGACGGGATAACCTAGTAGTACCGCTTTATCTCCCGAACGAATTGATCTAGAGACTTGAAATTTTGTATGTACTTAGTATGCAACAAGACAAAGAAGCCTATTTAATATCAATAACCTCGGTTATCCGGAACTATTTTTTTCGTACTCTCGAAAAAATCGCTCTGATGGAAATTATATAAAAATTTCCGATTTTTTTAATTTCAAGGTATGGTCGTAAAAGGTGATAAAATAGCAAAACTTTTGCACCAAGAACGTTATCGATCGGATCATTAGTTGTCGAGATATTTAGAATCGAAAAATGAATCACGCAGATATTACGTCGAATTTTTACGTCCCTGTATTTCATTCAAATTTCGATTCAAAGATATATTTGAATGTGAAATGAGACCCTTAAGCCGATGCAGCAAATTGTTAGTTGATAGGATTGTTACTTTTTAAGAAAAAGCGTGACAAATGTGGTGCGTGTTCTTTATTTTCTTTTTAAAATAATTTCAATTTTTTTTTTTTTTAACACAATAGATCTTTCATACCAAGCCTACAAAGTGGATGTTTTTGAGCACATTTCTCGACGAAAGCAGAAAAACCGGTCGGAAAGCAGGAGAAAAACGGGTGATGACGTGATCGAAATCGCTCATAATGTCTCTTATAATTCTAATCGCTTAAGAATGTATAAATACATAAACCGAATAAAAGATTAGACACAAGTTCGATGGAAGAAAATTATAAAGCGTCACTGACGGACAGACGGCATTCAATCTTATAATTTGGCGATAGTTTTTGGGTCGACGGGATAACCTACTGTATCTCCCGAACAAATTGACATAGAGACTTGAAATTTTGTATGGACTTACTATGTGCGAGTACAAACAAGCCCCAATTATCTGGATAATATTCAGTGACCTCGATTATCCGGAATTATTTTTTTCGTACCCTCAAAAAACCCGTTCTCATAAAAAATACATAAAATTTTTTTGATTTTTTTAATTTCAAGCAATGGAAGTTAAAGGCCATAAAATAGCAAAAATTTGACAACAAGAACCGAGTCCATCGGATTATTAGTTGTCGAGATATTTGCAATCGAAAAACAGGTTACGTCAATATTACGGAGATTTTTCCTGGCTCTGTATATCATTCAATTTTCGATTCAAAGATATATTTGAATGCGAAATGAGACGCTTAATCCGACGCCGCAAATTGTTATTTCATAGGATTGTTAATTTTGGAGTTATAAGGATGCTTCGTTTAAACAATTCGTCCCTCCCGGAATAAATGTGACTGATTATATTAAATCGCTAATTATAGTGCCAATTAATGTGATATAAATTTATTATAGTGTTACAATGCCGTACAGCGCGGGGCATGAGGGGGGAGGGGCAATCGCCCCGAGGCGCAGACATTTAAAGGCTGCCAGATATTTTGGCAGTCATCCCGTCGACCAAAATTATATTGAGTGACATTTTAATTTATTTTAAATAACGGAAATGAAAAAATAATCAATAGCATTGCCCAGCACGAGTAATCTTAAAAAATATTCAGCTCGAGTCAGACAAAGTAACTGACTTATGCCGATCTCTACAATGTACAAGTTATATTTCTGTATTGATGTTGTCAAACTAATATCGGCTCATGACGTACATTTATATTTATTCTCGTTAAAGCCATATTCAATGAAAATAGCTGATATTTTATCGTTTTGTTTAAGTCCTTATAACGGGCCGGTAGGCCCGTTAAATCTTTTTATCTTAATCTTAATTTATATATTTTAAAGCCAAATATATGTTCAGTGAAAGTGGTATACCTCACAGTGTATTGGAAAATTATAGGTATAGTTTGAGTGTGTTTTTAAAAAATAATTTAAATTGAATCTTAAAACAAACATGTTAAAAGTCACTCAAATTTTTATACAATTTCTTTTACATTCCATATACGAAAACATACATCAATATCCACAATTTCAAGGCTAAATATTATTAACCCATTAATGCCCAAATTATTTTTTTCATTAAAAATGAAATTTTGGGTTTCCCACCACTTTTAAAAGACAAATAAATTTTATCTTAATTTATTGAGGAATTTGTCTCGTGAAAAATAATGCTTATTTATCTCTGTATTTACTGGTGTGAAATATGCTTTATTGCCTTTTTTATAAGCGTCCCTAAAAAGAGACGCTAGGCACTAATGGGTTAATTAAAAAAGGCAAATGTTTTATACTGATTAACACTTTGTGGTGCAGAGCAAATTCATTGCGTAAGTGTTGGAATTTATGATTGACAACGGAATTTGAAAACAACTTCATTTGAAATTAAGAAAAAGATATTTTGCTTTAATTCAATAAACCGAATTTTCTTTTACTAGACATGGTGACAATGTGGCGTTCGGGAATTGAAATTGAGTGGTTTCATAGTTATACCGCCGCGCCGCCAGGTGTTCAAAGAAACAGCGCAAATAATTACACTTTGTTCTCAAATAAAAATCCATTAACACGAGGCTATTAAAAACTGAAATGAAATTAACAACTAAATGATCACATGTAGAAAATATTGAATATAAAAAATTGCGTAAAATTTTTTATTTAGACGTAAATTATGAAAAACTAAGAAACTTTGAAAATATTTTAATTATTTAGAGAGAAAAAAACACTTAAGGGGGCACAGGGGTTGAAAACTTTTCAAAAAAATCCTTTTTTTAATGATCTAGTTTGATTATTCAATTAATTCTGAACTCAATGCAAAAAACCGCATAAAAATATTAGCATTTCTAACGGAGTTATAAACATTTATGTATCAATATTTACATAGCCGCATCCATATAATTTCAACTTTAAGTCGTGTTTTCTCAAAACTTGATTTTTGACGACTAACACCAAGATTTAAAAAAAAAAAAAAACTATTTGAAGGAATAACTTATTTTTTTATTTTTTTTTATTTATTTTTTTTTTTTTTTGCATACATGTAACATCATAATCTAGATTATGAATTAAGGATATAACTACCACTTAATAAAAACAGTATTAAAAAATCTCTCAAAGTTGAAAATTTTAAAAAACCCTAAAAAGTACAACTTTTTTCCATTAAAATACTGAAAATATTAAACTATCTAAAATATATTAATTCATAATCTAGATAATAATGTAATACTCATGCAAAAAAAAAAAAAAAAGCCATTTTATTAAATAGTTTTTTTTTAAAGCTTGGTGTTAGTCATCAAAAATCAAGTTTTGAGAAAACGCGACTTAAAGTTGAAATTATATGGATGCGGCAATGAAATTGTTGATACATAAATGCTTATAACTCCGTTAAAAATGCAAATATTTTAATGCGGTTTCTTGCATTGAGTTAAGAATTAAATGAATAATCAAATTGTATCATAAAAAAAAATGATTTTTTGAAAAGTTTTCAACCCCTGAGCCCCTTTAACCCTTTAACGATCAAAGCATTTTCATTGCTAAGATGTCGAAATAAATGAATGACACCGGTAATTAAGAACAAGTATATTTCTAAATAAGAAAACGTGATTTTTCATGCATAATAAAAGGGGTATTTTTAGATAAAAATACCGGTGTTAGTGTTGCTTATCGGAATTAAAATTTTGTGGTTTCGTGGCGAAACCAATGAACGTTAAAGGGTTAAAGGGAAAAATTGAACGCCGAAAGAATAAATATAATTAATTAATTTTCAACAGTGAAATTACGTTTCAAATTATTGAATAGCGTGAATTATCACATTGCTAACAAAGCGTACACCATGAGAGTGAAAAATATGTAAGCCGGGAATCGAACCTGGAACTCTTGATATAGCGCTCCAAGCGCTCTACCATGGCCGGACTGATTTAATAGTCAGCGCATGAAGTCTGGCCGTGGCTCTACCATTTAAGCTACGAGGATGATACACGGTCTAGCCATCTCTCACTCGCATATGTTGGTAAGGCTGCAACTATAATACAAGATTGAATAGTCTTCAGGAGCGCACAATTCTGAGGCATGACCTGAGACACAAACAAACCAAGCATCGGTAACCACATATATATTTGTAATTAATTTTCAACAATGAAATGGCGCTTGAAATTATTGAATATTTATTATGTGAATCATCACATTGTTAACAAAGTGTAGACCAACAGAGTGAAAAGTGTGCAATCCGTAAAATCGAGCCCGGAACCCGTGAAATAGCGCTCTAAGAGTTCTTCTATATAAACTGTATGGACAATACACAACCCAGCTGTCTCTCAGAAAAAAATAGGCACACATACAAATGCAATACCGTTGCAAAGGAAATAAGGTCCCTAGAGTTTCGTGTAAAAAAGAGAAAAATCAAATAACTATAAGTCAAAGTAAGTTCGAAATACATTTTTCACTGAGATGTTATCTCAAAGATTTCTGAAGTGGAAGGAGTTAATGACTTTAATCTAATTTTTAATTGAAATAAAATGGTAATCAGAGACATTGTTAAAAGTTGTTTTTTGTGATGAGTAGATACTCCTTAATTTATTTTGGAGGTGAAAATATGACATTATAAAAAGCACAAAAACAGAAAGGATGTCAGTGACCAATCCATGAATGGTTTCGAAGAAATGTCTTGAAAGAACTTTTATTGATGGAAGTCATTTTGTACAATTTTATTGATTTTTTAAAACAATTTCAGAAAAATGTCTAAAATTTTAATAAAAGTCTGAGTGATAAAATGACAGTATATAGTGTAATAACAAAAAAAAAAAAAAAAAAAAAAAAAAAAAAGTTTAACATTCCTGCATGAAGGAGGGGAAAGGGGTGCGCTTTTTTTCTACTTTTCACATCTTAGCCATATTAATTTATTTCAACTTTTACCAATTTCCTTTGCCATACTTTCCATAGCATTTTGCATAAAGAATAATTGTAAATTAGTGAAGATACGCAATAACACATGATTAAATTAATAAAACACATTTTCATTTTTGATGATTGTAATTTACTTTCATAGTTTTCAAAATTATATCTCAAGCAAATATCAAGGATTTAAAATAAAGCATTTTAAATGGAATTTTATTTTTTTAAAAATATTAGCAATAGGAAACATTCAAAAGGGTGCCAAAAATCTGGTACAGCGCTGATCTATACGAATTGAAATTATATTCTTTTTAATTTTAAAGAAAACTAGTCGTTAGGGTCCACCATAATACTTAACCATCATGGATATGCGATAAATATATGAAAATAAAATATGTTTAAACTATTTGCAAAATGCGTTGGAATTGCAAAACAAAGTTTAAGAGTATCTTTACATATTTTAATACACATAGTAATTCTGTCGTCATGAATTGCTGATGAACCCATTTCGATAAATTAAATGAAACGCCAAACTACTCAAGTAGTACCGAACTGCATAAAAGAAACATCCTTATAATTCCAAAAATAAAAGCCATATTGACTAACAGTTTCTTTTACATCCATTCCTTAAAATAAAAAAAATCGAAAATTTTTATATACCTTCCATCAGAACGAATTTTTCGAGAGTCCGAAAAAATAGATCCGGATAATCGAGGTTACTGATATTCAATAGGCTTCGTCCCATTCTTACATACTAAGTACATACACAATTTCAAGTCTCTATCTCAATTTGTTCGGGAGATAGAGCGTTTACTGACACACAGGCAGACGGACGGACGGCAAATTTTTTTGTAAAAATATGTTTTTAGGAATCTCTAGTGTCTGAAACGTGTAAATCCGCTAAAAAAATTACTTCGATTTTCAAAACGATTGCAAAACTTACCCTATATTACGTATGATGGGTAAGTAAATTAATCAGTTTTATTCCCCTTTTCCACACAAAAAATGTGTTCCACTAATAATTATGAATTTTGAAAGAAAATTTTCATTAGTATATAATTTATAACTTATTAATTAGCATAAGTACAAAATATTTCTCATTCATTTTAAATGTGACGTCATTATTTATCGAGCTCCAATAGTTCCTGATATCCATGTCCCTTGTATTTTTAACGACTACTATAAAGTAGAGCCACTAGAATTATAAAGTACCTGTTTTATTTCAACAATGACGTCATATTTTTCCAAGTGAATTATTTCATTGAAAATATCATTTCCTATTGTCCTTTTCACTGCATACTTTACAAAATGAATATTTTAGTGCACTTTGTTGATGTATATAAATTTGAACAGGGTGTAATATCGTTGACAGGTGAATGAATACTTTAGTGCACTTTGTTGATGCATATAAATTTCAACAGGGTGTAATATTGTTCACAGGGTGTAATATCGTTAAAATTCAATTGAAACGATTTTTCCACATAATGCCGTAATGTAAAGAAATTTTTGACAATCTCTAAAAACAAACTAATCATGGTAGAAACATCATTTTCAGTAGGTATCCGTGTTAAGGTAAATGTTATTAAAGTACGAAAATTTCATGGCTACTCGGATTGCTATGAAATTTACTAAAGTTAGAAAGCGGCAAGATGGACAGACAAACCGAAGGCATAATAACTTTTCATCTTTCTTGGAAAGTGTTAAAAAATAGAGTGAAAAATATATTGATTAGTATTTATATTTTCCGCCTTTTTCCAAAAAAAAAAAAAAATTCTTTTAATAATTATGAGTTTTGAATAAAAATTTTCATTTGCATGTAACTTATAACTTATTAATTAGTGTAAGTAAAAAATTTGCTCATTCATTTTAAATCTGGCGTCATTATTTATCTAGCTCCATTAGCTACTGATATTCATGCCTCTTGTATTTTTAACGACTACTATAAGGTACCTCTTTTATTTCAACAATGACGTCACATTTTTCCATGTGAAATATTTCATTAATAATATTATTCCTTTTCATTCAATATTTTTTTCCTAATTATGCCGCCATTTTTGACAGAAAAATTCTTGTTAATGAAACAAATATACATGTTTAATATATAACAAAAAATACTCTCTTTATTTCTTTTTAAAATATGACGTCATACTTATTTTCTTTTAATTTTTTTTATTTTCTTTTTTTGCACGGAAATTGCTTAGTTGAAAATTTACTGACGCTGAGAAATTATCATTCCAAATTTCTATTTGGTTGACAACAAGAATGGAAAATGGTTAAATTTTACCTAAAAAATGCCTATTGATTCTGTATGAAAAATAATGAAATTTTGAATTATTAAGGAAAATATTTGAATAAAATGAATAAAACATAGCCTATGTTCATTTCCGGGCTATAATTTATCTATAAGCAAAGCTTCAAAGTCATTAATCCATCCGTTTTTAAGCCAATTTCATTCCAACTTTCGGACACACTATCACATTTATAATATACTAGCAGCCCGCCCCTCGCTTTGCTACGGGTAGAGCAAGTCGCCCAGTCCCGTGCCACTACTGACACCGGAAATTGTTACTGACACTTCATCCCATTAAATTCAACTACTAAAACATTACCCTTCTTTTAGGTAGTCGGGTAAAAAGTAGCCTATATGTTGATCTAAGGTCTCAGATACCTTCATACAAAATATCATAAAAATCGATACATCCGTTGTTGAGTTATAAATGGTGTAAGGAACCCGACTTTGTTTTATGTATATACATTATAATCAATAGTATTCGCAGAGCACGCGGTGTAAGGATTTTTTAAGGTAATTTTTATACACTTTGGGTTACATTATTGGCATTTTAGTAAGAATCCTTTTTTTTTTTTTTTTTTGAAGTGAAAACTTCTTTAGAGGCGCTGAGCATTTTTTGTATGGGTAAAAACTTCCAAACTCGCGTCAGGGTCACGTGATGCTGATCGAAAAAGCGTAAGATCGAGGGGAAGGGAGAGGAACTAGTATCTCCCACTCTTTCTACCTTGCCTGAGTGTGCTGCTCCGTTTAGGCGGCACAGGGCGCTTGCGCGAATGTCCGTGTGTGTTTTTTTAAGTTATAATTGTATTTAAGTTTAACAACTTATGCTGGTAATAGATGGAATAAAACGTTATGAAAGAAAAAGTATGACATTGTGCATTGATTATGCTGCAGTTTCCAACTACTTTTTTTCATTTTTTTTTTTTTTTTTTTTTTTTTTTTTTTGTATTTAAATAATAACAACATAAATTGATACCAAATGGAATAAAAAGTTAAGAAAGAAAAAACATGACATTGCACATCAATTATGCTGCACTTTCCAACCATTTTTTTCAATTCCTTAAATTTTCAATTGTATTTAAATTTTAACAGCTTACATTGTTATCAAATTGAATAAAAAGTTAAGAAAGAAAAGACATGACATTGCTCATCGATTATACTACACTTTTCAACCAATTTTTAAAATTATAATTGTATTTAAAGTTTAACAACATATACTGTTACCAGACGGAATAAAATGTTGAGAAAGAAAAAATATGACATTGTGCATCAATTATGCTGCACTTTCCAACCACTTTTTTCAGTTTTTTAAATTTTTGATTGTATTTAAATAGTAACAACATAAATTGATACCAAATGGTATAAAAAGTTAAGAAAGAAAAACATGACATTGCACATCGATTATGCTGCACTTTTAAACCTTTTTTTTATATATATATATTTTCAATTGTTTTTAAAGTTTAACAACTTATATTGTTATCAAATGGAATAAAATGATAAGAAAGAAAAGACATGATATTGTACATTGATTATGCAGTACTTTCCAACCAATTTTAAAAATTGTAATTGTATTTAAACCTTAACAACTTATACTGTTACCAGAGGGAATAAAATGTTAAGAAAGAAAAAGTATGACATCGCGCATTGATTACATTGCACTTTCCAACCATTTTTCTCTCTTTTTTTTAAATTTTTGATTGTATTTAAATAGTAACAACATAAATTGATACCAAATGGAATAAAAAGTTAAGAAAGAAAAAACATGACATTGCACATCAATTATGCAACATTTCAAAACCATTTTTAAAAATTTTATTTTTTATTGTATTTAAATAATAACAACATGAATTGATACCAAATGGAATAAAAAGTTAAGAAAGAAAAAACATGACATTGCACATCAATTATGCTGCACTTTCCAACCATTTTTTTTTCAATTCCTTAAATTTTCAATTGTATTTAAAGTTTAACAACTTACATTGTTATCAAATTGAATAAAAAGTTAAGAAAGAAAAGACATGACATTGCTCATCGATTATACTACACTTTTCAACCAATTTTTAAAATTATAATTGTATTTAAAGTTTAACAACATATACTGTTACCAGAAGGAATAAAATGTTAAGAAAGAAAAAATATGACATTGTGCATCAATTATGCTGCACTTTCCAACCACTTTTTTCAGTTTTTTTAATTTTTGATTGTATTTAAATAGTAACAACATAAATTGATACCAAATGGTATAAAAAGTTAAGAAAGAAAAACCTGACATTGCACATCTATTATGCTGCACTTTTAAACCTTTTTTTTTTATATATATTTTCAATTGTTTTTAAAGTTTAACAACTTATATTGTTATCAAATGGAATAAAATGATAAGAAAGAAAAGACATGATATTGTACATTGATTATGCAGTACTTTCCAACCAATTTTAAAAATTGTAATTGTATTTAAACCTTAACAACTTATATTGTTACCATAGGGTATAAAATGTTAAGAAAGAAAAAGTATGACATCGCGCATTGATTACATTGCACTTTCCAACCATTTTTCTCTCTTTTTTTAAAATTTTTGATTGTATTTAAATAGTAACAACATAAATTGATACCAAATGGAATAAAAAATTAACAAAGAAAAAGCATGACATTGCACATCAATTATGCTACATTTCAAAACCATTTTTAAAAATTTTAATTGTATTTAAAGTTTAACAAAATATACTGTTACCAGATGGAATAAAAAGTTAAGAAAGAAAAATCATGATATTGTGCATCGATTATGCTGCACTTTCCAACCATTTTTTAAAAAATTTTATTTAAAGTTTAACAACTTATATTGTTTGATTACTATTCAATTTGTTGCAAGTTTCAGAAGATACGGTCGTCCAGCAGCAGGAGTAGCTATTTATAAAAGGTTGTTTGATGTAATGGGCATATATTTCCACAATTCATATGAATGTGCATGTGAGGTACACCAGTATGTTTAGTAGTAATGTTTTTGATATCAGTGATATATGTGTTTGTTGTTGCCACTCTGAAAATGAAAAACTAATTGTATTGGTTGCCATTTATATTTCACCGGATAAGTCTTTAAGTGCAAATGAGAATTTTTGTATGAAAATTTATTTATTTGTTCTAAAGAGGCTTCTGCATTACTTCAAGATAGAATTGGAAAGAGATTTGATGATTTGCCGATGATTTTGAGTAGGGATTTCAACATCAACTTTGTGGATGATGAAAATCTACAATTAATTGAATTTTTAAATAGAAAATTTGATTTAACAATGACCAACCATCGCAATCTTAGCACAGAGAGATAAAAAATTACAATAGATGCAGTCATTACAAGATATTTAAATAGAATTGAATCAAAATTGTTTGCTATATATTTTAGTTACCATAAACCTATAATATCAAATTTAGAATATAATGATAATAATGATGATGATGATGATGGAAGAATTGTTGATATGGAGATGAAAATTCATAAGTTTTATGGGTATTTATTTCAAAGAATACCAACTGACGATATTTCATATTTCATGCATTTGTAAATTTATGTTTTAAGCAACAGATTGCAACTTTTGTATGTAAAATAATATGCATTATTTTTCATGTACAATAGCGCATTAAATGAAAATTGTAATATAATTTTTGTAGCAGTAGTTTATAATAATGAATAAAAAACACTTCATTTAAAAGTATTTTCTGCACAATAAAATATGTCCAGACGACTAAAAAAATACACACATAATTGTTCAAGTTTTCACTTCTGTCGGCTGCAAACATTTCAAAAATAAATTTTGCATTCCATTTGAAGACTGAAATAAATAATTAGGGCCATGTGAATTATCGACAGAATCAGGGAACGGTAGATCTTATCTCCCTCATTTAAAGTCCAAATACTCAATCCACTTAAAAAAAAAAAAAAAAAAAAAAAAAAAAAAAAAAGCTTTTTCTGCCAGTAAAATGCACAAAGCAAGATTGAAGTTAATTGCTTTGTTTTTCTAAATTATCTTTGTGTTTTGTTTTTCTGGGATGCTGCATTAATTGCAAATAACCACTGTTATTGATAGGAACCGGACATGGTAATGATCTTTACCTTTCACACACCATTCAGCAATTTTTTTTTTCCATGCCCGTCAATCTGATCTATCCAAGCATTACAGAATTTCATTAATCTATGTTCACATTGTGACATTGAATTAATGTAATGCAATAAATATGCTTTTTCTACCTTAAAAAATAAAATAAATAAAAATGATGTATTCCAGCTGAATACACGATAAGAGAAACTAAAATAATCGCAATGAAACACAGAACCACGTTGAACGTTCGACTAATTCAGTGAGCAAAGCGATACATGTGAAAACAAGCGATGATTTTAATACCAAATATATGAGAAAGTAGAGAAATATAGGATATATAGGACAATTAGAAAAATATAGGACAATATAGGACATTTTTGAAGGTTATTTTATAAATATAGGATATATAGGAAATATAGGACAACTCTGACTCCTGCATAGTTCTTATATACACTGATAAGTGTGTAAATTTCTAAAATCATACACTTGTCATGAAAATTACACATTTTGTAAAAAGAATTACTTGTTTTTATGTGCATTTATTTTGTGATATTAAGACTGCAAGTTGTTGTCGGTTGGTTACCCAGACAAATGTGTAAAATTGGATTTACATGCACTGGTGTGTTATTGTAAATGTTCGTCTGCATTTTGTATAATAGCAAGTACGCAGGTGAAAAATTAAAATTGAAAACATCTGCTGTATCGTAGTTTCGCCATTTTTGGATTGAATGGAACATATCAAAAGAGGAAAGTTTGTTCTCCTCTGTTAACTCAAAAAATAAGAATAAATCATAATACAATTACAAATAATCGAGGAATGTTAATTATCATAGAATGTTTGTCTTCATATTTAGAAAAAATTGAACTGTGTTTTCTTTTCTATTGTGATTTTACAGGCATGAAAAAGTGGGATATTCTATAACAAAGGTATGTAAATGTTTTGTTCTAATGAAAATAAAGCTTTTCGATTGACAACTAATTTAACAGATTTTCATGGTTCAGTTTTTCATATTTAAATTGTAAGTTTTTTGACATACAACCAAAAATTAAGGAATTTAAATGTCATTAAAAGTATTAGCAGCATTATTATATTTAAGAAAATGATAAAATTTCGGTGCTTTATTTTCTAATATTGTTCGCTTCTTTTCTATTTGAATATATCTAATCTTTTTCTAGCTTAGATTCCTTTTATTATGTAAAAATGTAAAATAATGTTTATGATTTCTGTGTATTATGAAAGTTTTATCATAAAAAATTCTATCATATTTCAACTAAATTATGATTATTTTATTGAATTAGTAAAATTTACATTAGAAAATCTTAATCGTTGTCCGAGTTGCAAAGGTGTCGCAAAGGTGACTGCGTTCCTTCATATTAAGCATACTTATGAACTATTCTATGAAAGCTATAATTATGAATAAAGAGAAGTATACATATATGTATTAGTTATTGAATTGACATTTGAATTTAAACACTAATTTAACACATTTAGTGAAATACTTTGAACACTTATTCTAAAAAGAATTATATACATGATATGTATATGTATATATATATGCATTTGTAAAATGTCTCATTTTTGACAAAATGAGATTATTTGTAAAGTGATACATTTTTGCAAGAATAAGATTATTTTTGGTTAGAAATTGAATTAACCGTATAAATGAACTTTCTTAAAACTGAGCCCAATATTTTTATTAAATTAGTTAGTGTTTTTAATTTCAGTATTTGTGAATTTATTATCATAAAAAGGTAATAAATTTGTGTACATCAATATAATAATAATAAAATTAAATAGATTGCATTTTTTTAGTTCATTTATGCTTTTTTGTATGTTTCTGTATTTATAAACAAATTTTGATACTTCTTCAGATGTATTATGTAAACCTGTAATAAATAAATATATATATAGGAATGTAAATAAGTAAATTTAAAAAAAAAAGTCATGCGCGCATTTTTTTTTTTTTTTTTTTTTTTTTTTGGGGGGGGGGGGGGGGGGCGTTTTTTGAAGCAAGCTATTTTAAAGTATTACATATTATACTTCAGTATAAGTAGATGTGCCAGTAATGGACACCCTTCTAGTAATGTATCAACAATAAATCACAATAATGTAATCACAATAAATAAATGAATAAATGCAAACTAAGCTTTTATTATTTTTTCTTAGGGAGCGAACGATTTTAATAAGCTGACTTAAACCAGTAATTAAATCGTGATTTAAATCAACTTTTTTTTAATCATTGACTAAAATCATAAATTTTATAAAGATTTAATATGACAGAAAAAAGTATTAAAATCTAAGGTTACCATAATTTGGCAAGTTTCTACAGGTACTGACTTTTGAATATACACAAAAAAGCTTTAAATAATTATTTCTAAGCTTAATTTCTGAGTATTGTCAAAGACTTAAGCATGATAATTTTGTAAAAAGCATAGTTTTTATCTTTTAAGTATAAAAATCATTTAATTTAAAAATGCTATTCAAATCTGGTATAAATCTGGTATAAAAGTCATAATTTCCTTATTGATCCCTATATATTCCTATTAATAATCAAATTATTGATTTTTTTATATAATATAGGCTAGCAAGTATAATAATTTTCTCTAAATAAACGAATAAAGTAGCCAAATCTTATTTTCTCATTCTGCTTCTGCAATAATAAATTTCTAGCAGATATTGGAACTAAAAATAGAATGAAATAATGAAATCCGCTGAATCGCTATTGCAAAAGAAGGCATGAGAAAAAAATATATATAAAATATTAAGCATAGCAAGAGCTTATTCAGTAAAAATTGAATGTGTTAACTTTTACAAGTCATATACATCCAAATAAAAATTTTCATGATTAATTAAGGAAGCAAAACTGTCTGAAACACTAAGTGCTGAGAACTTCCACTAAGTGCTAATAATGGCGCTGTTTAATGTTTTGAGGATTTCATATATAATTGGCTATTCCTTATATTTACTTTGTATGTGTGTATGAATGTGCTGATATATTTTGGGGGATTAATACATGCAAACGTGGATGTAAATTTAGATTCAGGCTTGACAGATTGTAAAATAAGATGCAAATAAATTTGTTAATTTTGTTATTTGTGTTACTAATTGATGAAATTACTTGTTTGTAATTGTTATTAATTCTGTAACTATTTGCTGTTTCCTCTAAGCACTTTTTTTAGGGTGGAAAAACTTTCTTCTTATGAAATTGGCAAAATGCTACCTTATTAAAATATATTTAAATTCACTTACAGTAAACACAGCTTTCTTGTAATACAACTTCCAAATTACACATTATTTCTTAATCCAAGTTCCCAAGATCTTATAAAAGTGATAGAGAATTATTTCTTTAGAAAAAAATTAAAACATGTTATTATTTAATTGTATTTTTCAATTTGTAATTCATAAAATTATTAAAATTAATGGCACTTTGTTTATCATAATGAGAAACTGAATGCTTTTTATAATTACTAAACACATTGCTCAGTATATTTCCCCATGAAATAATGTATTTTTTGGAACTAGCATCTTCCCTTTTTTTCTTTCTAGAATGAGCACTAAATTGTTAATAATCATTTTAGTAATTAAAATATGTTATATACTAATTAAAAATTATATTATTACTAATTTTATGCTAATTAAAAATGTATATTATGTTCCTAAATACAGAGATTGCTGTTTAATAATTATTAATTTTAAATGGTGTTAATAGTTTATGTTAAATGCAGCTATTAATAATTGGAATAAATGTAAATATCACTAGTATTTAATATAGTTTTGCATAATATTGCATAATATTATCGCAAAATATTAATGTATATAATGTTATTATATGGTACAAAGGAAACTACTACTAAAAATAGTTCATAGTTACAGACATTATAAAACTACTTTGTAGTTTTTATAATGTCTGTAACTATGAACTATTAGTTATGTTAGTTAAAGGATAAAGACACAGATTATGTTAGCAATTAGAGTTTTTTTTTTTTTTTTTTTTTTTTTTTTTTTTTTTTTTTTTTTCTCTTGGTAGACTAAAATCTTTGGTAGTCATTCAGTTTTTGAAAATTGGGGACAAAAATCATAAAATTCCAATTTATATCAAAATAATCTGATTCAGTTCTTTCAGGTATGATGTACTACTCATAGTACGCGTCTTTTAATGGGGTATTATTTTGTTTTAAGAAATATTTTTGGTGATATTTACATGCATTAATGTTAGTATATATCTATGCATTTACTATATGACTTCATTTTATGCTTAAGCATTTAATAATAATAATAATAATAATAATAATAATAATAATTATTATTATTATTATTTGGTTAACTCTCTCTGCGCTGTTTGCGATTCTTTTATTTCAAACATCATATTTCACTCTTTAAATTTAAAATAAAAGTTACTTTCTTGAAAGAATCACGTCTAATAATGCGCAGAAAGTAGGAGAAAGTTCTAATATCAATTAAATCTTATTGCAATGCAATATTTTCTAAACATTTCCCAAAATTCTTTTTTAGCCTATGGCCATATGTATATTGAATAATACGCAAAATAACAACATTCGTTATCTTTCAGATTATGAAATATTGGTGAAACACTAATTAATGTACTTGGATAGCTAGTATTAATATTATTAATGTATAAGTATGTATTATTAATACTATTAATGTTACTAATATTAAAATGTATTATTAATATTATTAATAATAAATATTTCTGAAAAAATTGCTCTTTAAAATATTAAAAACAATATGAGTTGTTATAGCATTAAATATGAGCGAAAAAATTTCTTTTTAACTTTAATTTAAAAGACAGAAATTGTAAGGAATTGAAATTATGCACAGTCTGCGCATAAATTGTGATCTCACGATTGTATAACTATAAACCAACTCTAAAATAAATTCCAAACTGGTAATTAAAATTTCAGTTTATCATGCTTTATATAAAAACGGGTATATCGGTGATACGAAAATGATTTGTCTTTTATTTAGTGTGGTGTGAAAATTGCCAAAATACATTGCTGGTACACTATTTTCTGAGCATCAAACAGAGCTACCAGAAAATATAATCTCAATCAGTAAATGATATTTTTCTTTGTACAATTTTTTTAATCATTAAAATTATCATTATTAATCATTGGAAATTAATTCCCAATTTAAACATACTAAAACATATAATGTTAACGCTAAATACATAAAAATATGTCTGTTGGAATATTACACAAATATCTAAGTATTTTGATTTTTACACACAAATCTGTGTTTTGTATGTTCAGCAGAAATATTTATATGAAGAGAATGCTACACAAAAATCTGTGTATTTTGAATATTATACAAAAACCTGTGTAATTTACATACTACACAAAAAATTGAGTATTTCACATAAAACACAAAAGTATGTGTTTCTTGTATTATACACAAAAATACATTTAATCACAGAACATTACACATATGAGTGTGTGAGAGTATTACACATAACTCTGTGTATTCTTCTGCAATTTACACATTAAAGTGTGTATTTCAAGACTTATCAGATAACATTTACACATTTGGACTTATCATCAAATTACACTTTAAAATGTGTATTTTCAAATTTACACATTAGGCGTGTATTTTGAAAATTTACACACCAATTTACACACACAGACATGTCGTTTTTGTATCATCGATATACCTGTTTTTATGTGTAAATTTACACATTTTTTTTTTAGAGTGTGGGGCTCTATGGACCACTTCTAATTTGAATAAAAATATATCAGTGTAGTTCATTTTTTAACAATAAGAAAGATAAACTATAACAAATTTGTTTATTCACATTTTATTATTCATTTTTATTTGTTTATTCACATTTTATTATTAATTTTTATTTGTTTATTACTCTTTTAGCTCTAACTAAAGTAACATTTTTTTTCTTCATTTTTTTAATCATTAAGTCATTATACCGGTCGCAGATTGAACAATTAGGTTTATTATCTTCTACAATACATTTTAAAGCCTGTTCCACAACTTTATGTGGCACAGAACCTCTATTGGTTTTCCTAGGCTTGTTTCTTGGCATTGCTAAAAGAAATATGAAAAATGATATATAATCTTTTTGTCCAATGATGCCACTTAAAGTTAAATATAAACCTTTATAATAAGAAATATCTAAATATATGACTAAGGAAAGTCATATCTAAATATATGACTAAGGAAAAAATATAATAAATTTTTCCTGTCTACTTTACATCATCTGTATTTTTTTAATGAATTTTACCTTAGTTAATTATTACATCCAGACACAAACTAATAGGTAGATATATTTTTGTTTTTCTCATTTTATTATTTTATTTAAATATAACTCATTATCAGTGTTCTCGCTGTCGCTCGCCAATGCGCCAAATTGCGACTAAATGCTTCATTTGGCGAGTAAACAAGCGATTAGATTCGCCAAATTGCTAGTGCTCAATTTTTGCTTCTTTTTTTTTTCTTTATCGTTCTTCATACATTTGCATATATATTTAATGTATACACATTTTTTATATTTGTAGCGCATAGTTGAAATTAGATTAATAACAATCGCTGTCGAAATAATAAAAAATTTGGGTTATTTTAGAACATATTGAAAAAAAAAAAGAAAATGCATTAAAAAATTAAAGTTTTTTTTTCTTTTATTTATTTATTTTTTATTTATTTATTTGTGCTACACGGTGAATCTATTTTGCTAATACTTTTCTCATTTGGCGAATGTTTTTTATTTTTAATTAGCCAAATTACTAACGTTGGTCAAATGACAGCGAGAACACTGCTCATTATGGATGCATGTATACATAAGTGCAGGAATATTAAATTAACAAATCATGTGAAAAAAAAAAAAAAAAAAAAAAAAAAAAAAAAAAAAAACCCTCAAATGCACAAAATGTTTTGTTTACTAATTTTGGTGCTCAATTTGGGTTAATTTTTAAATTTGAAAGCTTTTATTATATAGATAAATATTTCAAAAATGCATTTCACAACATGAATCATTAATTAATTCACACACAGAAATAAAATAATTTATTAATTCTTAATTTGGGCTAATTTTTATGTTTGAAAGCATATATTGCACAGATAAATATTTCAAAAATGCATTACACAACATGAATCATTAATTAATCTACACACAGAAGTAAAATAATTTATTAATTCTGAATTTCACATACAATATTTAACTTTTAAAAACATAAGATACAAAACTAGGGTACAATGGATCATGGTCCATTGTACCCCAGTTTCTGATGGTCCATTGTACCCCATATGGAAGTTTGACAAAAACTTGATGATAAAAAAAGAAATTCAGAATTCTATTATTTTAGCTATAATAAATATAATAGTGCATTGTCTTACCTTTTTATTTTGTCACACAATATCTTTCAAATTACAAATCTGTAATAAATAAATGAAGATATGTTTCACTGAAAATATTTACTTCTGCCTTACTCCTCCTGTGTCAAATCAATTATCAAGCATAAAATGGCTAAAATGTCAGCTATGCACATGGTTTCAAACTTCTTTTTACTACTTCATGACTGTCATCTATATACTAAATTATGAAGCTTTCAAAAATAGAATTAATATCAAAAATAGGGGGTGGACCATTGTACCCCAGTCTCCCCTACATCAAAGCGCCGACAAGAAAGATAAAAAATAGCGACGCCTGACCGAAAGAAGTTAGTGCTATATGTGCCTGGCCTTTAAGCGTAAAATTTTAAAGTACAGTGTTTTTAGTATCGTAATTCTGAATGTTTCTGGTAAACAGACGGAAATTTTTTTAAACTAATGAAATAAAATTATAAATATGAATGATAAATAAAAAATGATAAATATTGTCTATATTCTATAACATCGTTATAAAAGCGCGAGAAGCTGGTGTATTTTAAAAATTATACATTTTCCAAGCTGATTTTAAAGTATGTAATTAATAGAAAGAAAGTTTTTTCATTATTATCCTAATAAATCATCAATGATGACATGAGAAATATACACTACATTGCCATTGATTATGGGACACTTGCGATTTTAGACATTTTACTAAATATCTAGAAAAATACATGAGGAATCATCTCGAAACTCTTAGTGTATAAATATAATAGTATAAGTCATACATATCCGTGAAGATTTTTTCCCGAAACTCCAAAGGGGACCGTCAACAAATTAAAAAAGAATAAATATCTTTTGAATAACCCTGTCAAAACTAATGTAGCAAAAGCGCTCAAACTCTAGATTGTGATTGAATGCCTTATTGTAATAAGCCTTGTTCATTTTTATGCAAATAGCATGCATACTCGCAGAGTAATTAAGGTTTTTATAAAAATGATCTCAAATTTTTCCAAGTTTTTTCCTTATAATTTTCAGAGTTCTTAATATAAAATATTATTTTTTTCAGAAAATATGACAAACAACATTGCACACAGTACCCTGTAATCAGAATTAAAAAATATTGAAAATTGTATAAAAAATGAGTTAGTTTACTAAATAATTTTTTACTGCGCATTCGTCAACGATATCAAAATTTCATTTGCATATTATGTTAGCTAAATGTATAGAGCAACTTTTGTGAAAGTCACAAAATCATAACTTGAAAATTCTGACAATAATCGTCAATTAAATAAGTCGAAAATCCGTTATTCTCAAAATGAAGCAAAAACAAGAGGGGTTGTATCCATATATTCATTGATTAGTGTCAATATAGAATACACAATATGGGATGTACTACTGCCTTTGGATAAAATCCCTCATTTTTTTGCTTCATTTTGGAAACAACGGATTTTGTCCTTTTTCTATAGACGATTACTTTCAGAATTTTCAAGCTGTGATTTTGAGACTTTTACAAAAGTTGCTCTATACATTTAGCTAACATAATATGCAAATGAAATTTTGATATCTTTGACGCATGCGCAGTAAAAAATTATTTAGTAAACCCACTCATTTTTCATACAATTTTTATTATTTTTTAATTCTGATTACAGGGTACTGTGTGCAATGTTGTTTGACATATTTTCTGAAAAAAAATTATTTTATATTAAGAACTCTGAAAATTATAATGGAAAAACTTGGAAAAATTTGGGACCATTTTTATAAAAACCTTAATTACTCTGCGAGTGTGCATGCTATTTGCATAAAAATGAGCACAGTATATTACAATAAGGCATTCAATCATAATCTAGAGTTTGAGAGCTTTTACTACATTAGTTTTGACAGGGTTATTCAAAAGATATTCATTCTTTTTTAATTTGTTGACGGTCCCCTATGGCGTTTCGGTAAAAATTCTTCACGGAGATGTATGACGTATACTATTATATTTATACACTGAGAGTTTCGAGATGATTCCTCATGTATTTTTCTAGATATCTAGTAAAATGTCTAAAATCGCAAGTGTCCCATAATCAATGGCAATATAGTGTATTCCAGATTAAAAGCACGAGGTAGAGAAAATAAAATAATAATAATAGTAATAGTAAACAATAATAATAGTAATACTTAATAATAATATTAATAATAATAATATGTTATAATACAGACATTTAGTGACCTTTCCTACATGAATCCCATTTGTTTTGAATAAAAATGGCATGTGGGAGCATATATCATGAGGTCGTAAATTAGGAATTCTTGCGAAAAAACAAATGTGTTCCTAGCACTGATTTAAGTTTCAATCTACTGTGACGTCATCAAAATGGCGGACCGGGATATATATCATAGGGATGTTAATCAGGATTTCGTCGCAAGTAAAATGCTTTAGCACTGGATTTAAGTCCCCCTGATTTAAGTCCCATCTACTCTGACGTCAGCAAAATGACGTATAGCGGGATCTTAATCAGTGGGACCTTAATCAGGGTCTCGACGAAAGTAAAATTCTCTGTGACTGGATTTAGGTCCCGGTCTGATAGCGGGATGTATATCAGTGGGACGTTATTCAGGGTTTCATGAAAAGTGAAATGCTCAAGTACTGGATTTATATCCCGGTTTCTTGTGACGTCAAAATGACGTATAGCGGGATCTTAATCAGTGGGACCTTAATCAGGGTCTCGACGAAAGTAAAATTCTCTGTGACTGGATTTAGGTCCCGATCTGATAGCGGGATGTATATCAGTGGGACGTTAATCAGGATTTCGTGAAAAGTGAAATGCTCAAGTACTGGATTTATATCCCGGTTTCTTGTGACGTCAAAATGACGTACCGGGACCTTAATCAGTGGGGCATTAATCAGGCGCCTCGAAAAAAATACTTAGATACATATATTAGAGATGTTAATATTACATAAAACCTTCATATTTTGATCAAAAACTTTGCTATTCCGAATTTTTTTCGTGCATTTTGACTTTGAAATATCGAGATTCTGCTGAAATGTCGACATTTTTTTTACTTTGGTGTGGAAATTTTAAGGTATGATGATATAAGTGATGAAACTTCTACCTTTTTCTCTAACTTTAAATTTAGTTAAAAATGACTGGATTTAGGTATAATTTTCTTTTAATGAAAATTCAAAGATGAATTGCCAATATTTAGTGCTTTTCCTTATCAGTCTTAATATTTTCCAAGTTACACAAATTTAATTTTAATAGAAAATAATTATGGTTTTATTTTTTGTACTAACTATTTTTTAATGTGAATTTTGTTTACTTTGTGTAATTTTAATCAAAATAGACGGTTTAAAACTGTAAACACCAAATACTTTGAATTTTTACCTCGAATTAATCTGGATATTTTTCAATCTATGTGACTTTATTTCTATCAGAAATAATTCTTTCCTTTTCTTTTTTCTTAATCAATTGTATTCTAATGTTTTTTCACATTATTATAACTACATTTTGTTTAGTCGAAAAAAAAAGAGATGACACCAAATTTTTACGCAGATAGAAGGTATGTCCAGGGGTGATTCTGAGTGAAAAAAAAAATTTCGGAAATTCACATCGCGTTTTCGGAAATCGGCGGGGGGGGGGGGTGTCCGCGAGTTATCCCTCTCCCCTCCCCCTGCGATTATCCGCGATCTGCAGACGAAATGAGTGATTTATCTGCGATATTTTAGCAAAATCGGCAATTTATTGCGATCTATTGTCGAAATCGGCGGTTTTTCTGCGATCTTTTGACGAAATCGGCATTGTTCCGTGTTTTTTTATTATGAAATCGGCGTTTTTTGGACGATCTTTAGACAAAATTTGCATTTTTACTCGATTTTTTCTCAAAACGGCGTTTTATCCCCGCGGTCTTTTGATAAAATCGGCGTTTTCTTCCGTCATCTTTTGATGAAATCGACCTTTTTTTTCAATGTTCTTTTGACAAAATATTTTTAAGCGATCTTTTATCAAAATCGGCGTTATATCCGCAATCTTTAGACGAAATAGACGTTTTCCCGCGGTCTTCATACGAAATCAGGGTTTTATTCCGAAAGTTACCCCCTCCCCACAGCGATTATCCGCGATCTTCAGACGAAATGAGCTATTCATCTATGATATTTTAGCAAAATCGGCAATTTATTGCGCTCTTTTGTCGAAATCGGCGGTTTTTTTACGATCTTTAGACAAAATTTGCATTTTTACGCAATCTTTTCTTGAAAACGCCGTTTTATCTCAGCGACCTTTAACGAAATCGGAGTTTTTTTTTTTTTTCAATATTCTTTTGACAAAATATTTTTAGGCGATCTTTTGACGAAATCGGCGTTTTTTCCGTGATCTTTTGATGAAATCGGCCTTTTTTTTTTCAATATTCTTTTGACATATTTTTAAACGATCTTTTTACGAAATCTGAGTTTTTTCTTCCCGTCATCTTTTGATGAAATCGGCCTTTTTTTCCAATATTCTTTTGACAAAATATTTTTAAGCAATATTTTGTCGAAATCGGCGTTATATCCGCAATCTTTAGACGAAATCGACGTTTTCCCGCGGTCTTAGTCGAAATCAGTGTTTTATCTGCGATATTTGGTGAAATTGTCGTTTTTTCCGCGATTCGCACCAGAAATTCGCGATTTTCAGAGACCTTTTGACAAAGTTCGTTGACAAAAACATTGACGAACTCGTCGTTTTTCCACGAAATATTGATGAAATGTGTGCTTTTTCGGCGATCCTTTCACGAAATTTGCATTTCTCCGCGATTGTTTTTTTCCGAGCGCAAAACCGTATAGGTTGGCAACTATGCGGAACTGATAACCCAATTTCAAATTTTCGGAATTGGATGCCTTAAATTTTCGGAAATTTCGGACGAGAATCACCCCTGGGTATGTCATTAGAAAGAATTATAAACTTGAATTTAAAAAAAAAAAAAAAAAAAAAAAAAAAAAAAAAAAAAAAAAATTGACAAATTTTTGTCTTTAAAGTAGTCCTCGAGCAATAAAATTTCAATTTTACTCAAAAAAGAAACGCTAGAAAGATTTTAACTCATTGCTAAAAATTAAAACGCATATATCAATAAATATCTTATTTAATCTAAAATTTTTAGTTCTTTATAAATTTTATCATTTGCCCAATCTATAATATTCTGAGAGAAGTTAGTTTTTATTTTCCAATGTTTGAAAAGCCATTTTGTTATTTTTATTTCCAATCTTAATTCCAGGAACCCATGTTCCCACGTCTTTTCAATGCTAGGCTTTTTATTTCGAAAACACCATGCTACGAGGTATGGACATCTTAAGCCGCTCCTCTCTCAAGTCATTAGCTTAGCTGCCCATCTCTAAAAATGCTCCTTTCACTGATTGGCTTGTTTCTGTACTGTGTTGATATCTGTCGTCATCTGCGAATTTAACAAAAAGCAGATGCAGTGACTTTCGAGTTTAGATTTCTGTCTTGTTTTAAGTATTTTGACATACTCCTGCCTACGACTCTTGTATTTTTTAAAATTTTCTTTTGAAAATCATACAGTATGACAGAGATTGATCCCAAAGAATGAAGGCTTAAGGAATTTTTTCATATGTAAGACTCATTTTAATTTTTCATGTTGTATGAATAAACGACTTAGAACAACAAACTGGCTCCATTTCTGATGGAGAAATCACTGAATTATTGAATCCACTGCCTTGCTACACATACGCTCTGACCGTATAGATTAGTAGTACAACTGCAAAACAACCACCTTGTGTTCTCAATTTAAATTCTCTGATACCAGCTATTATCAAAAATTTCACTAAAGTTGACTGGATTTGGCGACTACAAAAGAAAAAACACAATTTTTCACAAATTGCCAAGATTCCACGAATTTCATACATGACATTATATATATGTGTGTGTACAAACACATACATACATATACGTATGTATATAATAGTCGGTATTTCTTTTTTCTTAGTACTTGGAAATTTTCCTTCTTGGAGTCGGAAATTCATGAGTCTACACCCCCCTACACAACAAGGATGGTTTACGCCCCTGATAGGAGCCAAAAAAATTGAAAGGAAATACAGATTAGAGATGAGATTGTCTCAACCCGAGCCTGGGCTCTATTTTTCTTCTAGTCTTCGGGTTCCTTTTTTCTGAAGCAGGAAAACTTTATTTATTCACGTGTAGAAAAGATTGAAATAATTTTTTCTGCCTAAAATTGCATACTTATTCCTTTTCAAGTCATTTTAATTTTTTTTTTATCAAAACGATGCTGGAGTTGAACGCTTGTTTATTTATTTTAGTATTTCATTGCTGTTTCAAATGAAAATTTTTGATAATTATAGATTTATGTCTACGGAATTTCCGGCGACGGTTTATTTATAAGGCAACAATGTATTTGCTTTTACTTGGCTTTTCGTTAGCAGAAGGTATTTTTTAATGGGATCGTTTATTTATTTATTATTTAGTTACACAACGCAAAGGTAACATCTTTGGTAGACGAGAATTAGCTGGAGGCTTGCAAATTATTTAATATTCGATTGTGCACGAATCATAGTCAAAAAATTCCATTATAATGAAATATGTACACTTTTTACAGAAAATTGAAGAACGTTGTTTAATTCACTAGCTTACAAACAGTAATTTCTGCAAATTTCATGCATTTATTCATTAAACACAAATGTGTCTATCAAATTTGCTTGTTAAAAAAAGAAAAAAATGAGAATCCTTTTAGGTATCAAGTATATTTTTATTTTATACAGATTTTGATAGGACTGAATTTAAATTTTCATTTTAAAATTATATCTATGTAAGAAGTTTTTAAAAATGCGATATTACTTTTGAAACAAGTTTTAAATGCCATACAATTTTATTTTGTATATTTTTGGCATTGGGCTCGGATTTAAAATCGTCAGGTTCGGGCCCCAAAAAACGAGCACAAACTAATCTCTAATGTGAATTGATAATTCCACCATGTGATTGGCCTGAGGCACAGAGGAGAAAGGAGGGTTTTACAAAATCTGTTTCCTTTGAAAATGAGAAATAATATTATGAAAAAAGGTTGATTGATTGGTTAAAGTTCGTTTTTTGTAGTCAAATTTTGACATTCATAAAAAGAACATGTTATAGAAATGAAACTGGCTTTTTTTTTAACCTGAAAATTTTATTTTATGTGCAGAAAAGATTGAAAGAACTCTTTTGCACTTTAAATTGTGTGCTTATTTTTTTTTACAAGTTATTTTAACACGATAGCATGTGATATGGCCAGTGATGTGGGGCGGGTAAATACCCAGTGGGTAGGTAAATATTTTTTGGGTATTTACCCAAGCCTCGGGTAAATACCCAAAAACTGGGTATTTTCATATTTCAGCTTGAAAAAGCATATTTAAAGTAAAATTTATTTTTATTTGAAACTTAAATATTTATGAAGTCCAAAATCATAGAATGAGATATTCAAATTATGAAAGTTGTATGGCTTCAGCCACAATTAAAGAGAAGTCGAAACTTACATCGCAAAATTGCTTTTTTACTGCTAGTGTGCTTGAGCTGCAAAGTAAGTGAATTGAATTTGTAGGAAATTTTCAAAGTAAATAATGTGAAGCTCTTTTACATTTTTTAAAAAGAAAATATAAGACTACCTAACTGCACAGTTTATTGCAGAGCATTATACAGATTACATGTCACATCTATCTATATTAATAAAATAACAAATCGCTCTGTCTGTGTGTGTGTCTGCGATAGTTAGCAAAAACTACGGTACGTACGAAGCTCAAATTTTTTCTGAGAGTAGCTCAATATCTCTCCTGATGCACCTGACTCTCAGAATTTCAAAATTCTATTTATTAACTGAGTAATTAATTAAATTCCAAACCTCACTCTCATAAAAATTACTTTTTTTTTTTTCGCTTTTTTCACTTTCATTCTCTTATGGTTGGTTGGTTGCATAAAAGTTTCGCAAAAATAATTAAAAAAGCTAGGACTGACCTTTAAAATTCATAGACTGGCAAGCTGTCAGTTTAAATGAGGATTTTTTTTCCATCATAGCTGCTGTACGCCATGGAGAAAAAAGATAGGTGGTGGAGAAGTAAACCGAGAAAAAAAAAGGGGGGTTGCAATATGAAACCATTTATCGCTGAAATTTTAATATCTCAAACAAAAGCAAAAGGAAGGAATTTTGTATTAATAAGACGGATTGGAAGAAATGAATTACAGCTGAAGCATATTTTACGAAGAAATAGTAAATTTTTTAAATGGTTTTTTCTATTATATTATTTATTAAAATAAATGTTTGCTTTTAAAATAACTGAAATTGGAAAATTAAAAATAATTAAACGTCAAAATAAAATTAAATAAAATAAAATATTGAAAACATATGATTTGAAGTAAAAAATTGCATTACTAAAAGTTCTCTTTTTTTTTCAGAAATGTTTAATACTTTATAACGTAGATGAAAAATGTTTATGATTTAACAATATATTAATAATTCCATGTCAATATATAATATTTTTAGTGATGAAAAGATTCTTTTAAAATCATCCATGAACACTTAAATAATAATATTAATCTAAAATCTAGATTTCAGAGTGCAGACGATTTTAAGACATTAAGGAAGAATGTTGATTTTTCAACCAAAATCTTAAATGATGCTTCTATATTGATATTTCAAAGTCATATGATAAAAATAATCAAATAATTCTTGCCTATGATTGATCTAATTGTATCTTTCATGCATTCGGATTGTGTATTACAGGCAATAATGGCACAAAACGTTATTTTTTAAACGAAATTTTAGTCATCTATTCAATAACAGTTTAAAAGGTAAAAAACAAAAACAAAGAAATACTGGTTTAAACCAGTTTGAATTGATCGGAGTTTCAAAGCACATGATTTTGTTGATGCTTATTTGGACTTAATGTAGCGGATTTTAGAGTTACATTTTTTGCGTCACCCCAAGACATTATACTGCCACTCTATTAATTTCTTTTTACTATATGGTTGAACGCATATTTTTGGCATTTCGAACATTAGAATGTATGAGTCGTTAGCTGTGTTGTAGTAAAAAAACATTACACAACACTTTTCTATGAGTTTATTTTTTTAATCGTTGATTAAATTTAAATGTGTTCTATTCATTTAAAATTGTAATATGGCTTTAATTTGTTTTAAAACAAAAATAAAATAGCTGTTTGCCGTACAATTGTTTGTATCCGCAAACAATTCATTCACCATAATAAATTATCAAATAGCAAAGTAAATTATCTATCAGAAATAGCCATAAAAAGAAAAGTAGCAAAACTGATTATAACCTTAATGTTTAGACTAATTTAAACATAACCCGATCCCAACCAGAAAAAAAACAGACCACACTCCGATCTGTGATACACAAAATTTCCGTGAGTATAAACCCGACCCTAACCTAAAAATTCTGTTTGGAAAAAACTATGGATTTGATAACTGACCCAAACCAAATCTGAATCCCGCAAACATGTTCAAGTGAAGCATAACCCGATTCAAACAAGGAAAAATAATTTTCATGGGCATGAAACCTGACCCGAACCAAAATATTTTCTTTAAAAACCCCGAAATATGACTCCAACGAAATCTGAAACCGATAAAAATATTCCAGAGAACTATAACCCGATCCCAGCAAGACAAAATACTTTTCGTGGTCATAAACCCGAATCAAACCTAAAAAACTCCGTTTGAAAAATCCTGAACTTTGACCCAAACCACATCTAAATCTGACCAAAGTATTGGAAAGGACCATAACCGGATTCGAGTAAGACAAAATAATTTTCGTGGGCATGAACCCAATACGAACCAGACTTCGAGTCGATTACAGAGGACTGTAATCGATTAGGATTACGATTATTTTCAATTTCTAAAAACCGATTACGATTATGTCTCTTTTTATGCCAGTTGGATTACGATTACGTTTAGATTACGATTAATATTTTTTGTTGGATTACGATTACATTTAGATTACGATTACAATTTTTTTGTTGGATTACGATTACATTTAGATTACGATTACAGTTGACATTTTTGCAGGTCATGTTGACTTTAACCCTTAACTACTGTTAGCGGTCTCATAGACCGCTGTTTTTCAGGTTTTGAAGTTTAACTCGTAATTTTTAGTTTAACTTTAAATACTGGTCAAATTTTGTTTCGTTTGGAGCCTTTATTATCTCTAGAGACTTTTGAATAACCGAATTTTATTTATAATTGTCCTATATATAAAATTTAATACAAAAATAGTATTCCGAGATTTAATTTAACTTTTTATTCATCTTTATATTAAGCGGTCTGACAAACCGCTCTCAGTAGTTATGCGACAATTTTTGTTACAGCAGTTAAGTATTAAATCTGTTGGCTTGTGTCTCAGCCATTTGTGACTCTTATTAGGATTTACCCAATTTTTCACAAAACAAAATATTTTTCCGGAGAAAAAATTGTATTATTAAATATTAAGGTATATTATATTTATGTATATGCGCAATATCGGGTACATTTCTTCCATTATAAAAAAAGATAAATTTCTATTAATTATTAGAGTAATTAATTAGAGCAGCGGTTCCCAAACTTTCTTTGTACGCGACCCACCTTTCAGGGGAAAAACTTTCGTGACCCACTTTTCAGTAAAAAAAAATTTTCGCGACCCACCCAAGATAAAGTTGTATGTCAGTATAGCAATTTCTGTACGATCTCTGTACGCTCAGCTATCCTATCCTAAGAAAAACGCAAAATTTCGTACGGAAGATAAATTATCAATAGAAACCAGAATCGGTAATCTCAATGTGTGTAAATGAATATGGATTAAAACAATACACAAACTATAAAGATGGTTAAAAGTATGTTTAATTATCATGAAAACATAACTTTGTAATGAATGAGATTTCTAATTGCTGTTTACCAATGTGGGAACATATATTAACTCACAGTTTGTCTCAGTACTTGTCTTTCAAAAACAGCAAAGTAGAAAAAACATGTTCTCATTAGCACAAAGTGTTGAATTTCATCAAGGATTTCAAAGTTGATTTAAATATTTCTAGATATTCTGTTCGTATATTAATCTAAAATGAAAATAAGGATACTCCCATTATTTCCTTTCGAAATTGTCTTATCTTTTTAAACAGAAATAAAGTATTTTTATGACAAACTTAGATTGTTTCGCGAGCCACCAAAACAACTGCCGCGGCCCACCAGTGGGTCGCGACCCATAGATTGGAAACCGCTGAATTCGAGTATTTTATTATAGTAATTTCTTATTAGAGTTTCTTATTAGTTTCTTATAGGCTAATATCATAATTGCATTAAATTAAAAAGTCAGTCTGAATCAGTTTCGAGTGGAAGTATGTTGAATTTGAATCGGGTTTCGGATTGACTAAAAATAAAATTCCAGGACTCTGATGTGGTTTAACCCGAGTTGTGCAGAGTTCTATTACGAACAACTCTTGTTTCGAATTCATTGTTTGACTATCTATATGCAATATTCACATTTTGTAATACAATTTAAAACCATTTCAAATTTCCCATGTTTTATGGTTATTATTATTTTTATTGATTTTTGATGATTTAACTTTACGGATTTCCTAAGAAAAATTCAGCCTAAGTCACATTTTTTTCATATTATTATTCGATATTGGGAAAATACCTCTTTAAAGTAGTCTGAGGTTTTGCTTTGAACCTTCTCATTCACATTATAAAACATTAAATTTTCTTCTTTTTATAAATTTCTATATGTGTGCCTTTTAATATGCAGTGCATAGCATACAGAAGCTACTTCAGTAAGGCAAACACACCCATTCACTAATGTTAATCCTTTGGAAGATTTTTTTTTAAATATTTTCTTCGCATTTTAGTCCTTTAAACGTTTTTACTTTCTTCTATCTTTACAAGAAGAAAGTATTGGATTCATGAAAATTTTCGACTTCCGGTTTTCGATGGATTTATACGTTTTAGAAGGTCCTGAACACGTTTTGACTATTTTTAGAAAATGTCTGTCTGTGAGTCTGTCCGTCTGTCTGTCTGTATGTGACAAAAAATTTGTGGGCGCTCTATCTCAAGAACTAATGCTCGAAATTTAATAAAATTTTATATTCAGTTAGACCTTGATATGAATTAGTGCCTATTGGTTTTTGGTGAAAATTGGCCTGCAGGTGGCGCTGCTATACTACGTTTTTCAAGATTTACAAGATTGCTATATCTCAAGAACTAATGCACAGAATTTCACGAAACTTCAGATTCTGTGATCCCTTGATATACAAAGACGCTGATTAAGTTTTGGTGTAAATTAGCCAGCAGGTGGCGCTGCTATGCCACGTTTTTCATGATTTTCATGATAGCTATATCTCAAGAACTAATGCACAGAATGTCACCAAACTTCAGATTCCGCAATACCTTGAGATACATAGTCGCTGATAAGGTTTGGTGTGAACTGCCCTATAGGTGGCGCTGCTATGCTACATTTTGCACGATTTTTGCGATAGCTATATCTGAAGAACTAATGCAGAGAACTTCATCAAATTTTAGATTCTGTTACACTAAAATATATAACATAATTAGACGCTGATTACATTTTGGTAGTAACCTTGCAACAGGTAGTGCAGCTATGCTGCATTTTGCACGATTTTTCCGATAGCTATATCTCAACAACCAACGCACAGAATTTCATCAAACTTCAGATTTTGTTACAAAATGACATATAACATGATTACACGATGTTTACGTTTTGTTATAAATCCTTCAACTGATGGTGCTACTGTGCTATATTTTTACACGATTTTTTTAAACTAGCTATATCTCAAGAGCTAATGCACAGAATTTCATCAAACTTCAGATTTTCTTACACCATAACATAATTAGATGCTTTTTTACGTTTTGGCATAAATTGTCCAAGATATGGTGTTGCTGTGCAACGCTTTGCAAATTTTTTGTTATAACTATATCTCAAGAACTAATGGACGAAATTCCATCAAATTTCAGATTCTGTTAGGTCTTGACATAAATAGATGCTTATTAGGTTTCAGTATAAATTACCCAACATGAGGCACTACTAAGCTCTTTTTCTCAGAATATTACTTAAATTTTGCGTTTTAGGCTTTTCGGATACCAGAATCTCATTAGGCTAAGTCAAATGTTCGAGGAAATTCGATAGTGGATAACTTTGGAGTCACCACTTTTTTTTTTTTTTTTTTTTTTTTTTTTTTTTTAATATATATATTAAAATGTACTTATGAGATAGAAGAAAGTTTTGGGATTGACATATCCAACTAGTTTTCTGCATTGTTTAGCTCAGATCGATGTATATAAAGACCGTTTTCTACTTTTTTGATTTTGTATGCATTCTTTTTATTATGGGTGTTTTTAAATCAAAAAGGTAAACTTTGCGACATAAGTTTTAATTTATTTTTGTTCTAAAATGCAGGGAAATAGCAGGTGTTGTTATTCAGAAACTATCTAATTGCACTCATTAATCTGTTTTTTTTTTTTTTTGGGGGGGGGGGGAGGGGGCAAACGCAATGGATATTTCAGAACAAGCCATCAAAGTTTATATTTCGAACGCATTTTCCAGCGAAAGCAGAAAAACCAGTCAATGAAAGGGAAACAATCGTGAGATCACGTGACCAAAATAGCTGTTGGTAATTTAATTGTCACAAAATGGAAAATTCAGTTCGATTCAAATTCGCTTCCATACTCAGCCTTCCAATTTTTTATCTTTCCGTTAAAAAATGAATTTCTAAATGTGTCAAAATGTCTTGCGCCTGAGAACACCCTTAAGATGTTTTTACTTTAGGAACCGGTTTTGAAAATGTAAATATACTCATTAAAATAAATAAATAAATAAATAAATAAAAACCGTAGTGGAAATTGAAAGGGTAAAAAAAAAATCCGTTATTATACAGATCGACTTTAGTTGTTCAATGAGAAAACATTTAAAAATATTGAAATGCAAGTGATCGTAAATTTGTTATCATAATTTTTTTGCCCATAAAATTAACATTAGCGAAGGGGTGTTTTGGGATTACTAAAGTAACCCTTTAATAATTACATTGCTTTCGGAGAAAAAATGAAGAAATACAAACTAAAAAATATATACTGATATTAATGATTTTCAAATTTCATAAATTTTAAAATAAATTTCAATTACATGAACAGCGGCGTAGAAGATGGGGGGGGGGGGATACAGATGCACTGGTATCACTAATTTTATAAAGTTTTCTTTGCCATATCTAATCAGAGAATTTGAAGCTATTAGTAAGGCGGAATAAACTTTTCGATTTTAATGGTATGAAGAGCATTTGAACCCTCCCCCCGGCTATGACTCTGTACAAGAAAAAGCGCATTGTCTTCTAGTAGGACAGAATTTAAGGGGTGTGGGAATGCAGGATATAATGTTCAATAGTAAAACCATAAATAAAATTATTTTCTTTCTTTTCTTTTTTACTTTTTATCCTTCACTACTTCCAATCAATGACCCATACCTCTGGATTGACCACATGTTGTTTTATTTTCTCACTTCCCATATCACTGACAAACTCAAGTCAAATACTATTCCTATATCCTATTACAGTGTGCGGTATACATTCTGTTTCACTTTACCCCATTAAAGGCTATCTCTATCTCTTATGACCTCTGACCTTCACACTCCTGCTTTAGGGCCATTTAATGAGTTGAAAACATGAACCGAACTATTCCTTTTCCGGTGGTACAATGTTTAGCAAACCAACCAAGTATATTTTGGTTTGGAAGAGAAAGGAAGGGAAAAAAGAAGACGTAATCCTAACGTAATCGCATATTTATTTAAGATTACGATTACATTGCAGTTACATTAGGGTTCGATTATGATTAGATTATGATTATAATCGAGATGAAATCTCTTGATTATGATTATGTTGCGATTATTTCAAAAACCAAAATCTATGATTACGATTACAGTGCGATTACACGGTTTTTGTAATCGATTATAATCGACTACGATTACACGATTACGATTACTCGAAGTCTGATACGAACCTAAAACTTCCATTCGAAAAAATACCTGAAATTTGAATCGAACCAAATCTGAATCTGACAAAACTATTTCAAAGAAACACAACCGGATCCAAACAAGACAAAATATTTCCATGGACATGAACACAATCCGAACCCAAAAAATTTCTTTGAAAAAATCGCGAACTGAATGAAATCTGAACTTGGCAAAAATATTCCAGTGAAGCATGTCCTTATTCGAACAAGACAGAATAATTTCCGTGAACATGCAAGAAGACCCGAACTCAACAGTTATATTTGAAGAAAAACCCGAAATCTGAATTGAACCAAATCTGGACCCGACAAAAATATTCCAAAGAACTATAACCCAATCCAAGCAAGACGAAATAATTTCTATGGACATAAACCCGACTCTAACCTAAAAAATTCGGTTTGAAAAAACCTGAAATTTGGCCCAAACCACATCTAAATTCTACCGAAATATTCGAAAGAATCATAACTGGATTCGAGTATGACAAAATAATTTCCGTGGACATGAACGAGATCCGAACCTAAAAATTCTATTTGAAAAAATACCTGAAATTTGAATCGAACCAAATCGGAATCCGATAAAAAATGTTCCAAAGAATCGTAATCGGATCTGAATAAGACAAAAAAATTCCATTCACATGAACCGAATCTGAACCTAAAAAATTTCTTTGAAAAAATCACGAAATCTGAACTGAACCAAATCTGAACTTGAAAAAAAATATTCCAGTGAAGCATGTTCTTATTCGAGCAAGGCAGCATAATTTCCGCGAACACGCAAGAAAATCCTAACCCAAAAATTCCATTTGAAGAAAAAGCCGAAATCTGAACTGAACCAAATCTGTTTCCGACAAAAATATTCCAAAGAACCATAACTGTATCCGAGCAAGGTAAAATAATTTCCATGGACATGAATACAACCCGAACATTAAAACTCAATATAGAAAAATACATAAAATTTGAACCGAACGAAATCTGAACCCGACGAAAATGTTCTAATTAATCATAACCAGATCCGAACAAGACAAAATAATTTCCATGGACATGAAACCAACATGTGGTTTGGTGAAATTTAGGTTGCAATTACATTACGGTAAGTCTTTGATTATATTTAATTTCCTGTTAGGTTACAGTTAGGTCACGGTTAAGTTAAACTTAGGTTAAAGTTAAATTGCATTTATGTTATGGTTAGAATAAGGATATGTTACAATAAAGTGAAGGCTAGGTTACATTTATGTTATATTTAATTTACGGTAAGGTACTGTTAAGTCGAAGTTAGGTTACAGGCAGGTTATGGTTACGGTACAAAAGTTTACAATTAGGAATTTATCCATAGAATGAACATTACGCATGATTTGATTAAAAATAACACTTACTTTTGTTAAATGGCTCTGAAATTATAACACTATATGCCAACCTTTTAGCTACCAGCGAGTATCGATTTCATTCATGGTATAGTCGAACTTAAGAGTGATATAATTAGTTTGAAATTTAAAATATTTCACTTGGGATTTCTATGTGAAAAAAAAATAATAATTAGTTACGTGACTTAACAGTAATTTTTGATAAATATCAACACTTTAACACGAATATCACGCAGTCGTTGGATACATATTTCCTCCCGCGTTTCTCATCGCTCATTTTTAGTATTTTTAGAGCTTAACATTAGTTGTTTTTTAAACCGATTTTTCGCACAGTCAGTGGCCACGTATTTCAGACAATGCATTTCTGCATGTTTCGAGTTAATGATAAAATCATACAAACTTCAAGTTCGTTTAATATTCTTAATACGGACCCGGGCAACGCTGGGTGGGTCAGCTAGTTTATTAATAAAATAATAATAATAATCCATACTTAAGAGAAATTTAGATTGCTAATAGTAAAAAAAAAAGATAAATTACACAATGAAGCATTTAAATAAATAATTTAACAAACAATTTATTGATTTACGTTTATTAAACAATTTTTATTATTTTACAGTCTATAAATATTCACAATTGTCAGCTGAACTACAAAATTTTGGTTTTAGAAATTTAATTATCTTTTCCTAATATTGCAGACATGTATAAAGATTAAATAGGAATTTACTGATTTTCTCTAAATATTCACAGTAGTTTAAAGGAATTGCAATTTCAAAGTATTCACTTTCTAAATAAATATTTTCATTTCCAATTTTATGAGTTGTGATTATTTCTTGCTGAATTAAAAAGCTGCCCAAAAATTTAAAATATTTTGCCTCAATACAAAACACTATTCAAATATTATGTGTTTGATCATCAACTTAATTATAAACCTCTATGAATCATCTTTTAAGTTTTAAAATATCATTCCCATTTTTTAAAAATTTAGTAATACACACTCTTTTCTTGCTTTGTTTATAATCTGCAATTCCTTTAAATTTCAATTAGAAATTTCCACCAGAAGCAATAGATGGCGCCCAATCATTGCATAAGTATGAACCAAAACTAAACTAGATTTTACAAAGTAAAACTATGCTAGATTTTACAAACCAAAAACATGCTAGTTTTGGTTTGGATTTTGATTCTATAAACTGTTCTTCACTTGCTTTTAGATGTCTATGGTGTGCGTTTGAAAGAGTTAGAAGTAAAAATGGGAGGAAAAAAGGACTTGCATGGAATTTTTTTAATGTGAAAGGAAAAAGTGTGCAGTGCAAATATTGTAATAAGGATTACAAGCATGCTAATGTAAACAAAATGGAAAATCATATTAAGAAATATTTCAAATGTCCTGCAGATTTGAAAAAGGTTTTTGACAGGGATTCTAAATGCAAAAAATATCATAAGGAATCTATTTCCACTATGCCTTCAATTTCAAATGTAGAAGAAAATATAACAATTAGTGATACAGATGAACCTAATACTGGTCAAATGTCCAGTACATCTTCCGACACTTCATCGATACCGATAACAAGTGTACCTTCGCATCTAAAAAATGCTGGAGATGGAACATCTAGTTTTTTGACAAATAAAAAAATTTTGAAGTCACAGATATCTATGACAGCATTTCTGGATCAGATGGATGAAATAACAAATGTAAGTACATTTACATATTAATAAACAAAAATAAATACAATTTTGTTCTTTTAAAAGTAAATACTTAAATTAGAACTGATATTAATTGAAATAAATTATTTGAAGCTTTTCTCTAGTATATGTCTCTGATTTTTAATATTACAATTTTTAATAAATTAATAAATTGTTTATTTTAAAATTTAAAAGATTAATTGAAATAAGCCTTTGCATTTTAATATATTTTTTTCTTTTAATAAAAAAAATCGTTTAATTTGTTTTGAAGTGTAGATAAAGAAACCCTGTTAAACACTGATGTGAAAAATATATAATTTAAAAGCAAGAATTAACTTTGTGATTGAAATAATACAGAGCTATAAGCAGTGGCATGGAATGAGTGTATGTGTTCAGAGGGGGGGGGGGGGGCAGTTGGGGAAAATCTTCATATCCCCAAGGAACCCATTCCCTTGCCATTATACAATTTTATAAGACAAATATTTTTTGGCAGTTTCAATGTAATCCTATTTTTATATAGAATAGCAAAGCAAAAATAGATTGCTTAAAGCCACAAGTTTATAAATTTATTTGTAATGAAAACAGTCTGCTTTCAAGATTCATAGTTTCTATAGGCTTTCAAAAAAATTCCATATAAAAAATAACGTTACAGGATATATGCATTTATTATTTAAAGAACATTTTGGATAAAAGTCAAATACTACATTTTAATTAAATGTAAATTTTGAGAAGTAAATTAATTGAAAATATTGTTTATTCTAAAAGATAGTTATAGACACATAAATTCCTGATAAATTAATTTAACTTACAAATAATAAGTATAATAAATATTGTTAATACCTTCTAAAATCCCCTTCCCTTATGTAAATCCATATAAGGGTCTCCCCCATTTTTTAACTTTATCCTTAGCTGCCGAAGTTTTTAAAGTATAAATCGGTTGGTTTGCAGTATTGCAATTCAAAACAATTAAATAATGTAATTAAATATCATATACCTGACAAAATATCATATGTTGAATCCTATATCTTTAATCCGGAATCATTTGAACCACGGCAATAGCGAATTAGAGAAAATTTGAAACTAGAATGCATTTAGGTAAATGATAATAACATCAGGCATTATTATGATAATGCAAAACACTAAGGCAATTTATAAATAAATACTAAGGAGTTCCACTTAAAAATATCTCAAAATTCAAAAATATGTATATTTTGTATGGTGTTGCCATCTGTTGTTAGTTGTGGGAAACAATAAGATTTTTTTCTTTTTAACTTGGAATTTTATATTATTGAATAATAAATAACACAAATCACGAAACTGATAAATATAAATTTAAAAAATAAAACAATATAAAACATTTAAATAAGATTTACAGTTAAATAATTAAAATAGGACTTGCCATTAAAAAAAAAAAAAAATTATTACTACTTTACCATACTGAACAATGGTTAAACACGCAAGGCGGAAGGAATTAGGAGAAACTAAGTAATTAATACTTAAAAATATCAATTTCAAGCATAAATTCAAAATTTTGAAAAAGGAAAATATATATAGCTGCATAAAATAGCGTTTTCTGAAATGTATTCTTGTATGCTAGTGGTGGCATTTATTATCATTTCATGAAAGAAAAGAAATAAAATAATAATAAAAGGTTTTGGAATATCTGAATTACAAGATTACAGATACTATAGAAGTCTGGATTAAAAATGTAAAAATTCTATGCCTTGTATATTTTTATTTTGGAAAAATAAAACTACAAATGCTTCTTTTTTGTTTTAAGAAACACTCAATCAACATTTAGCTGAGGTCATTTTCATCAGTGGAAGTCCATTGTCATTGGTTGAACATCCTTTGTGGATTGAATTTTTTAAGAAAGTTCGACCTTCTTACAATTTATCTTCACGTTTTCGTCTTGCCTTAACTTACTTAGATTCTGAATATTCTGAAATGCAATGTGAAGTTAAGAGACAACTAACTGAATCAAAACACCTCCATTTGCAATGTGATGGTTGGAGTAACATAAGAAATGAGTCAATAATAAATTTTGTGATTTCAAAACCACAACCTCTATTTGTTGATTTTATCATGTCAAAGGAAAACAAGCATGATGCTTGATTTGGCTGAACAAATTGAAAAAGTTATGAAAGATCATGATCCTGAAAAAAATTTTGTGATTATAGGTGACAATGCTAAAAATATGATAGCAGCGTTTAGGTTAGTAAAAGAAAAATATCCGCATGTTGTTCCATTAGGTTGCCTTGCCCATCTTTTACACTTATTGTGTTCTGATATTTCAGGATGCAAGTCAAACAATTTTTTACAAATGTAATTGATATAATGAAAACTATCAAACGTAGCAACCGTTTAAGTGCATTGTTTAACCGGATTCAAGATCAAGAAAGCAAGAAAAATATTTCCTTGAAATTGCCAGGTAAAACTAGGTGGGGAAGCTACTTACACAGTCTTAAAAGCTTAAAAGATAACAAGTTTACGCTGCAAACTATGGCAGTTTGTGAAGAAGCTCAATTGTCTTCTGAGTTAAAAAAAAAACTTTTAGATGATACTTTTTGGATTCGTATTGAAAATATGATTGATATCTTTACTCCGATTGTAGAACTTATAGAATCTTTTGAATCAAATGAACCTCAGATTCATTTGGTGTATAACAAAATAAACAACTTAGAAAAAGTATTGCTAGAATTACTTCCTGTATCTTTATTGGAAAAAAAAAATGAAGAAAAGCATATCATGGACCAATTTAGAAAAAGAAAAGAATGTGGTGTTGGTCCTCTCCATCTTGCAGCAGACATTTTAAATCCTATAATGCAAAGAAGTATCTTAGAACCTTCAGATTTGCTTGATGGTTTAACATTCATTTATGATGTTGGCCATCACATGAAATTAGAGAGCACACAACTTAAAATGGATCTTGTTCATTACAGAGAAAAAGAAGGTCTCTGGGAAAGAAAAATCTTGTGGGAAGGGCTAGAGAGTATGCCTCCTCTACTATGGTGGAAAAACTTACGGGGCACTAATACACTATATTGCCATTGATTATGGGACACTTGCGATTTTAGACATTTTACTAAATATCTAGAAAAATACATGAGGAATCATCTCGAAACTCTTAGTGTATAAATATAATAGTATACGTCATACATCTCCTTAAAAAATTTTTACTGAAACGCCATAGGGGACCGTCAACAAATTAAAAAAGAATGAATATCTTTTGAATAACCCTGTCAAAACTAATGTAGAAAAAGCGCTCAAACTCTAGATTATGATTGAATGCCTTATTGTAATACACTGTGTTCATTTTTATGCAAATAGCATGCACACTCGCAGAGTAATTAAGGTTTTTATAAAAATGGTCCCAAATTTTTCGAAGTTTTTCCATTATAATTTTCAGAGTTCTTAATATAAAATAATATTTTTTTCAGAAAATATGACAAACAACATTGCACACAGTACCCTGTAATCAGAATTAAAAAATAATAAATATTGTATGAAAAATGAGTAGGTTTACTATATAATTTTTTACTGCGCATGCGTCAAAGATATCAAAATTTCATTTGCATATTATGTTAGCTAAATGTATAGAGCAACTTTTGTAAAAGTCTCAAAACTATAACTTGAAAATTCTGAAAGTAATCGTCTATAGAAAAAGGACAAAATCCGTTGTTTCCAAAATGAAGCAAAAAAATGAGGGATTTTATCCAAATGCATCGACATCCCATATTGTGTATTCTATATTGACACTAATCAATGAATATATGGATACAACCCCTCTTGTTTTTGCTTCATTTTGAGAATAACGGATTTTCGACTTATTCAATTGACGATTATTGTCAGAATTTTCAAGTTATGATTTTGTGACTTTTACAAAAGTTGCTCTATACATTTAGCTAACATAATATGCAAATGATATTTTGATATCGTTGACGCATGCGCAGTAAAAAATTATTTAGTAAACCAACTCATTTTGTATACAATTTTCATTATTTTTTAATTTTGATTACAGGGTACTGTGTGCAATGTTGTTTGTCATATTTTCTGAAAAAAATATTATTTTATATTAAGAACTCTGAAAATTATAAGGAAAAAACTTGGAAAAATTTGGGACCATTTTTATAAAAACCTTAATTACTCTGCGAGTATGCATGCTATTTGCATAAAAATGAACACAGTGTATTACAATATAGCATTCAATCATAATCTAGAGTTTGAGCGCTTTTGCTACATTAGTTTTGACAGGGTTATTCAAAAGATATTCATTCTTTTTTAATTTGTTGACGGTCCCCTATGGAGTTTCGGTAAAAAATCTTCACGGAGATGTATGACGTATACTATTATATTTATACACTAAGAGTTTCGAGATGATTCCTCATGTATTTTTCTAGATATTTAGTAAAATGTCTAAAATTGCAAGTGTCCCATAATCAATGGCAATATAGTGTATATTAGCTGAAGTAGCTTTGCGCATATTAAGTGCACCTATTACGTCTGCCGTGACGGAAAGAACCTTTAGCACCTTTAGCTGGATTCACAGTAAAAAAATAAACCGCTTGACATCAGAAAGAGCAGCTAAGCTAACCTACCTATCGTATAATTGGAAGCTGCTACACAATGAAGTAAATAAACAGAATACACCCAAAATAAAGAAACAGGAAACAAATGAAAATGTTTCAGAAACAATAAATCGTATAGAAGAATTACTTTCAAGTGACGACAGCTTAGAAATTGAGGACTTTGAAAATTCAGATTCTGAAGTTGTTGTGTCTGAAGTCTGACTGATTTTAAACTGAGAGAAAAATTGTGTCGATATGATAAAATTATATTTTTCATTTTCTATTTTATTATCTATATCTATAGTTTTGCATATTATTTATATATAAATGTTAAATTGTGTTTAATATTAGGCTGCTTTCTCAATCCAAAATTACTGAGTTTTATTTCCTTAAAGTCAAGCTATTGCTGATGCTAAATGGCTCTCTTCAACATACGAATATTGAATTAAGAAAATTTTATTTTTCACTTTTATATTATATCTTTGCATAATTTGTATATTTTTTATTTATATTTTTCACTTTTATATTTAATATGTGCTTAATTTGTGTATTATATATTTGTATATTATTTTTATATCAATATTATCCCTTAAATTTATTGAAAAAACAATTCTCTATAAACACATTAACTTTTTTATATGCTTCATTTTTAAAAATTACATTTAAATTCAATACTTAAGTGTAAAAAGTTGATTTTTTTTAAATTAAAGGATTGTAAGAAGTCTAAAGTTCTATAATTTTCTTTCTTTTATACTCTTTTATCATAACTAAAAGTAAAATTAATGTAATTTCCCAAATATATATAATTGAAAATAAATACCCAGGTAAATACCCAAATTGGGTATTTACCCTTAAAAATAAATACCCGGGTATTTTACATCACTGGATATGGCGCTAACATTAAGGGGCCACTCACATGTCAGTGCATGATGTGGGGTGATGTCCAATAGCCATTCACGTGCTGGCGCGGAAAAATCTTTCACCGATTCTTTGTTATAAAAAGTAAATCGGCTTCTGGAAAAAACCCACTTCTACAGTGCGGCATTAACTATCATCACATCTTCATGTAAGCGGCAGCGAGCGTACTAATGCTATTTTGATCAAATGATGGGGGAACTAAAGTCGTGTTTATTTATTTTAGTATTTCATTGCTGGTTGAAATGAAAATTTATGATAATTACATATTTATGTTTACGAATATCTTTGTTTCATATCTATGATGTTTTATCTATATGCATATTTTTCTTATCCATTAGGTTTAGTTTTGAGCAACTTCTCATCCTTCTTCACGCAATGAAAAATTGCATTTGGGTCCTTTTTAAAAGTACCACACAATTATACCTTCCGCAAATAAAAACCTGTCTAAAATGGAAATTCGATAGGTTTTATCAGTTTCTGTTTTATTAGATTTTACTACATAAGATATTGTTTGTACCCAACATGTTCGAGTTAAAAAATTTGGCCTCAATTCCAGAAACTCAATCCCCTTTGTTTTTGAGCGAGTGAAAAATCCCCTTAAGAATTAGATTTTCATAGGTAGTTAGATTTTTTTTTTTAATAAAACTTAAAAATATTTTCTTTACTATTTTTTATATTTTGCAAAAATCCTCCTCCCATGCTTTCAAAAAAGAGAAAATTCATTATAAAATTGGAAGGAAGGAAAAATATTATGCAATTTGAGTTCTGTAACATGTCTATTTGAATCACCAATCAATTTTGTTAAATTTGACTGAAAATTTGGCCAAGTATACAGATTATGCAAAATTATTTGTTAAAAAACATACAAAAATGAAACAGCACATTTAAAAGAAAATTTTTATTTTCAATTTAAAACATATCATCTACTAAACACACAAAGCAGTTTACACAGCAATGTGTACATACATATATGAATTGACTTTAAATGGAAAATGTATTATTACAAGATGATAAAATTAACTTTTAAATTAACTTTATTGCTGGAATGAATGATTTCACATAACAAAAACTTTCCTTTCAAATGAGTAAAAATGTGAAGTAATATTAAATGAAAATAAGGTTTAAAAAAATTATCAAATCTACTAAAGTAAATGTAAATTCTCACGTAAAATTCAAATGAACTGTATGCTAGGAAAGTACACTTCAACAGATAAAATTTGTATAGATTAAAATCAAAAGTGATACTGCATCAAGCAAAAGTTACAGCTCAATTTTTTTTTTTTTAACTAAAGAAATATTAAACTGTAAAATTTTAATATCTATATATATATATTTTAAAGTCTTATAGAATTTCCAACATTTACAATCAAAGATATAGTGAATGCCTCTAGATTATGAAATAACTTCATCAAGTATCAAAACAAATTTAGAGCACAGTTCATAATAAAACTAGAGAAATCCAATAAAAGCCTGTAATTTTCCATTCTTTGTACATTTATAAAGCTAACATGTATTAAGAATAATGTAGTTAAAATAAAGTGTAATACTTTCTATATAAAACTATCTTAATTTACTATTAAAATATAAAATGTGATGAAAAACAAATTTCTAATAAAATCTGAAAAATAGTAAATAAATTGAATGTTGTAAAATGACACTTCTTTTTCTTTTTTTTACAAAAACATGTAAAATTATCTTTTGTGTCTTGAACATTCCTATTGGACTAGATTAAGTGTTGCAGCTGCTTACAAGGGTTGCTTAATGTATTTTTCAATGAATTACATGCTTACTGGAAGAAAAAAAAATCATACATAACTGGCCCTCTAATGAAATATATTTTAAATTTAAGATACATTCATTTATACCTGCCAAAACCTTAAAAATGAAAACATAAAATAGAAACAATATCATTTATATACAACTTATTTATACTAGATATATTTTCAATATAATCAAATTCATCAATTAAAAACAAATGCTAGGAATGTATTAGAAAAATAATAGATATTACTAATGAAGAAAAAGTTTCTTTTCACATCACAAGAATTTATCAAAATTTGAAAGATAAGTAAGATATCTGACACTGTTATTTTCAAAATTAATGACATTTGACATAATCCCCCTTCCCCCCCCCCCCCCCCAAAAAAAAAAAAAAATTGAATTATACATTGCATTTCAGAGTTAGAGAAAGTAAAGTTATATTTTACATATTAATAAAATTAAAAGCTTTAATAAAATACAAATTTCTTACATAAACTACAGAAAGTATAATAAATTATACTTTAATGAAAAAAATTGTATATTATTAAATATGCTTTTGCAGGTTTGTTATGAATTTTTTTGTGAAGTTAAGCAACTTAAAAAAAAAAAAAAAAAAAAAAAAAAAAAAAAAAAAAAAAAAACATGAAAAAAGCATGAAATAATTAAAAGATCCACTGGTGAATTCAAAATAATTACTAAAACATCTTAGTTACTTGCAAAAACATCAAAAGGCTTGATAAAGAGAGAAGATTTGAGATTTGTTTCAATAAATTTCAATGTTTTTACGCCTCTTAAAAAATGAAGGCATAAAAATGTCAGTATTTATTTTTGTAGAAAATATTTTGAAACATAACATAATCTCTTCTTCATTTTAATTAATATAGCTGAATCTTAACTGATCGTTTACATTCAGTAGTATACATTATTGCTATTCCACAGCTTTTGTGTAATTTATAAGTTGATATATTTATCAAGAAATGATTTATAACAAAAGACTGCTCTTTTTTTTTTTTAAAGTATTAATTTTATAGTAGAATTTTTTTTTTAGATATTTATGGAAAAAATATAAATTATAATAATTAAAATATACGGATTATGCATTCCTGATCTCAATCTGCACATACTTTTGTGCAATTAAAGATACTGATATACCACATTGGTAAGATCCTCACTTGGCAGAATGCCAAGCCGATTCTATTCAGACTTTAGGTAGAGCCTATGAGGCTGAGATTGCTTCTACGTATTCATGGAAATGATATTAAATATTGTTTTCAAATTTTTTGTTCTGAGTAAAATTTTATTTTAAATTAGATTGTGCACCTTCTACCAGTTCTTGGAATAACCTTTCCAAAGTATATATTTTCTCTTACATTTTTGTGATTTTTAATAAAAGCATGTCTATGTTTGCTTTTTTTAAAACATTTATATTTATGGCTAAAACACAGTTTTAACGATTGCTTGGAATCTGACTTGGCAGCTATGCAAGAAATTTGCCAATTCTAACAACCTAAATATTCAGGGCACATGTATGTCACATACTCACTGGGATTTACTTGGCGCTAAAATGGCATTATTTTGCCTAATATGGTAACCCTGATATTGTTGTTTATTTTTTGATAAACTGTTTATTTACCTTAATTTTTCTTTTTTCAAATTACATAAAATGTCTTTTGTTCTATAGTTTTTAGTTTATAAAATTTAATGTACTTAAAAATTGTTTTATTTATTTTACATTTTTTTCAATAATAGAAAATAATTTAAAGATGTATATTTAACCAGTATTCGAAAATGAGGTTTTTGCCAAATCAACGTTAGAAAAAAATTGTACCAAAGCTTGTGCGTATATGACATCTGCGCCATATTCATATCCAATGCATGCAAATAATATAAATAAACAATGTACACTATAATGTAAAGAAATAATTTCTAAAAATTGCTAATCTGGCAAGTTTTAAAATCACACCATGCAGCCATTAATTCTAAAAATGATTAAATTACACTATATTGCGAGGGGAAAAGTTATTAAGCTAAGTTTAATAATCATACCTTTAAAAAATCTTTTTTATTATATTTGTCTTTTTATAACTTATTTCAGTGTAACAGAATTACAACATAATATTTAAAAACAGATAATTCAATGACAGAAACAAAAAGATATTCGGCCAAAAAAATTCGACTTATCTATGATGTTTAATAAACAAACTCATCTCAAGATGGTACAAACTTTCCCATTTTCGACATGGACTCTCTCCTTTTGCCCATGTGCAGTTCTGCCCAGGTTTCTATCAAATGCGGTTCATCAGTACGTACATAAACATGATGCAATTTTATATATTTTGAAATATGATTTTTTTTAAATGAAAAATTAATGTTTTACAACATATTACATAAAATTATACCATAAGCAAAACAATGTTGAACTTGTGGTTCTATTACATCCACACTCTAAAAATGCAGATCAGTCAGAGTTTAAGTTAGCTAAACCTTCTACAGTATCAAAAATGGTTGCTTTACTGTTCTATTATTTTGAATTTATTGAGGGCCAAACAAATAATAAACAGAGCAGTCAATTTAAATAATTCCAAATCACTATGAACAAACACAACAGAATTAATATCTAGTTGGTCAATTTTGAGCTCTAATAGAAAGTGAACCTTCTTATGTTTAAATGCTGTATAACCTCTTCAGTCCTGATGTCGCCTGGAGACAACACTAAAAAACACCCTTTAAATTAATTTAAATGCTTCTAGAATTGTTAAATCAAACTTACTTAAAAGTGTGCATGTTAGATGCATTAATATAATATAGACTGTTGCATCTTTAGAGATATTTTATAATACTTTTAAACTGGTTTTGGTAGTGACACATAAAATTTCTCTCAGGACCGAGGAGGATACTCATTTTAATGGTGTTTTTGACAGAAAAATAAAAATTTAATTTACAACAAGACAAAGAGGAATGAACATTTTAAATATAGATATGGATCAATTTAATATATCCTCCTTTTCCAAGGCTATCCTATCTTTCCTATTTATCTAGCCTCCTATCTTTCAATTATCACTTATCTTTAGTTATCTTATTCAATATATGTAGTAGGGTAAAGCATGCAACTAAGTATCACTACATAACTAACGCATAATTGCTCAATCCAAGTTATAAATTCATTTTTCATTATGGTGATAACCATTCAAAAGTTATTATCTCATGTTTAGTTGGTAAAATCTGAATATAAATATTGAAAAATGTGCAATTAAACAAGTGACTAAGCAAAATAAACTATAAAAAATGTGTCTTCTATTTTTTTAGCCTATGATTATCAACATTATTTGTGGCAGAAATATTTACTTTGAAGATTTTTTCTTCTTCCCGAATTGTTGAAAATTATGAATTAAAGGCTATAAAAACACAGCATTTTAATTCAATTTTTAGAGGCTAATTGTCATATGTGACATTAAATCTTTTATTATATTTCATTTAGATCCATAAAAATTACATTTGTGAAAAGATAAACTAAAATGGTTCTATTGACTACAGCAGGAGTTGTGGCAAACTTTCAAAGTCAGTAATAGTTTCATTTTAATACTTATTTAGCAAGTTAAAGAAGTGGGGGGAAAAAAAAAACAGTACACTATTTTTTTTTCTATATAAATCGCTCCTCTGATGATTTGTAACATCAATTCAGGTTAATAATTAGTCATGTTAAACAAATACAAGGATCTGAATTTTCAATAATTAAGCTGCTCCTGTTCTATTTGAATAAATTTAAAACATGAAAATACTTGCACAAATTTATAAGTTGAACTGAATGTGGACAAAGCAGCAAACTAATATTTTTAAAAGATGAAAACTTCATACAAAAAGATGTCCTGATAGACATTGTGAAAAGACCCTAATCTTCTGATTATTTCAAATCTTCCCACAATGTTTTGAATTTATATGCCAATAATGCTTAACTTATTTAACTATTCAACCACTTCTAAACTGTTTTTTAAAATACTGCAAATCTAAAATATTTTCCTCTATTTCATCAGACTGTTCCCACAGTCATCCTTAAAAATTTGAAATTCACGAACCAAGTCTTCTAACTGCCAAAGAAGAGACTAACTATTAGCTCAAGCGAACTTTTGAATGGAAAAAGGCAAATGTGTCAAAGGCAACCATTTGATGCTGCCTTCCACTGTGCTTCCATTCATCCAATTGCTGCATCCATTATTAGGGATGTACCGAATATTCGGTATCTATTCGGGGTCATTCCATGCCAAATCAACCAGTGGCTCAACCTGACCCTTTCCGATTTCAATGAAACTGCTAGGGATCATTCACTATGATGATATAAATTAGAGCATATTTTTATTCAATTATTTAAATTTTGAAAAATCATTTTTTGACTTGCATAAACATTTTCAATTTTGAGTTTCTCAAGTTCTATCAAACATAGAAAATTTTATGACCACTCATTTCAAAAAGGAATTTATAAGGTTTAATTTGAAATGCAAGTCGACTATGTATAGTTAAAATAAATGAAATTTTAAATTTTTTTAAATTTAAAATTTAAAAATTTTTTAGATAGTCATTTTTAAAAAATTTGAAAAAATTGTATGTTTGTTGTGATATTAGCTTTATATTCTGAAATTTTTAGAGTGAGATCTCAATGGGATCAGGAGTTATTAAATAAAAACAAACATTACCATTAAAATAGCAACTTAATTCTGTCTATTTTGTTATTTATTTATGATTTGTATGGTAATTTTCAGCTTTTATTTCATAACTCATGATCCCATTGAGATCCCACTCTAAAAATTTCAGAATTTAAAGCTTATAATATTACAACATACAATTTTTAAAATTTTTTTTAATTTTATTTATTTTAATTATACATAGTCGACTTGCATATCAAATTAAACCTTATAAACTCCTCTTTGAAATGAGTGGTCATAAAATTTTCTATGTTTGATAGAACTTGAGAAATTCAAAATTGAAAATATTTATGCAAGTCAAAAAATGATGATTTTTCAAAATTTAAATAATTAATTGTATAAAAATTTAAAGCGAAAAACAAAAAATAAAAATATGCTCAAATTTATATCATCATAGAGAATGATCCCTAGTAATTCCACTGAAGTCGGAAATGGTCAGGTTGAATATTGAATTTTTTTCGTTGATTTGACATGGAATGACCCTTCGGTATTCGGCCATGTTACCGAATATGTAATATAGAATGTTTTTTATTATTTATTTGCTGTTTGTAAAGTATAACTTAAGAAAATTAACCATGGGATGGATAAAAATGGTGATTTATTAGGATTCTCCTTAGGAATAATTGATGCGAGTGCAGATGCAAGTTCCTAAACTTTATTTAGTAAAAAATCTGTTTCTTGCTTTTCTCAAATAAAAGTCCTTAAACAAGAAAGAAAAACTTTTGAGATTAGTAATAGCTTTCGAGGCAGAGAATTTATGTTCATGAAACCATAATCATAATCAACTTATTGAGTCATAAGTACGTTGTATTTCATCTCACTCTAAGTCAAACTTGTGTTTTCATTTGTTGCATTAACAATAAATAAGATACCATAACTATATTTTCAACTTACATGCTTTGATTTCTGTAAAATATGATATGATGGGAAGGATGGAAAATGCCACTATTCATAAGAAAAGAACTATGAGCTAGACATTCCTTTATTCAGAATTAAGTTGAAAGTATTTATACTTTATATTGAAAAAAATCTGCCTTGAGTTATTTAAAAAGAACAAATATGAGACTGTACAGTTTTTCTTCAACAATTTTTCATTATTTCTCTTTGATTTCAAAATGTTTGTTTCATTTCATAGAAGAAATGAAATTTAAAATTTTACTAATTGAAAAAGTCTCATTATGCTTCTTAAATAAAAAAGACAGATTTTTTTTTCAATACTGAATGTTCTTATAAAAAGCTCTTGTTTATCAAAACATAAGTTTTTCTTATTAAATATTATGTAAAACTGTTTAAAAAAGTAACATTTTAATACCTTTAAACTTTGAAATGTAAAAAGTATTTGGAAAGCCGAATATTCGGTATTCGGCCCAACAATTACTAATCGGCTAGTCGAATATTCGGTATTCGGTTTAGCTGTCGGCCGAATATTCGGTATTCGGCCAAAATCACTATTTGGTGCATTCCTATCCATTATGCACATTTGTTACTGCACTAAGCTTTGTAATCAAACACAAATGTTATTTATTTTTTTATGTATTCTTTAAATGCTTGTTTCATAATTTCTTTTATATATATATTTTTTTTTTCAGAACTCCAGATGGTCACTTAAAATTATGTAAAGGATCACTGAAGTTATGAAATAGTGAATGATCTACAAGTTATAGATTATCAACTTCTGGGTTACAGAATGAAATTAAATATGCTCTGGAAATAACAATGACTCAAATTAAAACCTAGAGTAAAATGTTTAAAACTTTGAATGTGACTTCCCCTCCAACCTAAAGGAAATGTGTATTGACAGTTTACACATTTTAGAGAAAAGGGTAATTTAAATGAGCAATAACTTAACTAATAATTAAAAAATTTCAGCTTCTATGAAATGAATTTTTAATTTAAATACAAAAATAAAATTAACCTTAATAACAAAAAAATAAAATAGGATTTGGCAGGTATAGTTCAGACTAAAACACACAAATAAAATTATTTAATACAATAATAGTATCAATATGAATATAACTGACAACACTATTTTAAACAACCCGTAAAGAAATATTAAATCAAAATATTTAGACTAGAGCATCAATTAAAATTTTTGCTCAAGATCAAAGCAAGCATTGGTATTTGAAGATTACAATTTTGAATTAAATGTTACATTTTTGTTATTTTTATTTTCAAATGGAAAACATTTTCCCAAACAATTATGCCTCTAATATTATTAAGCATCTCATTCATACTTAAATTACTTGTACTTCATGTAATGTTTAAGAGTATCCAGAAATAACTTTGTTTGGCACAGTGGGATTCAAAATTAAGTTTTCAATTACATATATCTTGAATAGGTTGAGCGAGGATTATTTTTCAAGTCAAGATTTATTTTTTTTATACCAAATATTATATAATTTGTGGCTTTAGAGAAAAACTAAAGGTAAGTTTTAACATAATTTTGCAAACATAAAAATTTTAATAATTGAAACTTTTCCATAAACATTTATATAATACTTTAGTGAAACAATTTCTTTTAAATGTAGTGGCATTAAGCTCATCAAAAAGACCAATCAGCTAAGAATAAAAGCTCCTTGAAATTGAGGAGCATGTAGTTCAATGCTTTCTTTATAAATAATCACAATACTTAGGCCATATGATCATAGCTTCCAAAGAAAAAAAAAAATGACATAATTTTTAATCATAAAAAAACAACTTTAAAATATTATTATGTTATTATAACATATATTTGCATTTGTCACTCAAAAATACAACGAGTTAAGAAAAAAAAAAGGAGGAGGATTGATTGGTAGCTATGATCTTGCAATTAAAATTACAATACATATATTAATGATGGGAAAGATATAAATTAAGATGCAGTAATGAGAAAAGAAATACATAACATAAAAAAAAAAAAAAAAAAAAAAAAAATGTTTAGCCATGCATTGAGCTAACACTGACTATGGTTTGGTGCAGAGGAGAAAAATCATTAATTGTATAAACTTGGGCATAGTTCATCTTGATTCACAAGACTTGTGCGTGTACATTTGGTAATAATGGCATTGTTCTAATCTTTCAGAAATGTATAGCACAAATATATCTCATCTGCACACTCCAGGGGGAAAAAAATGATGTCACACAGTTTCGTGACCTGTACAGTGATAAGTTTTGTCATTGAAAGTTAAAAAGAAAAAAAAAAGAAAGAAACCGATCAACCGAAAATTGCTTCCGGTGATGCCAGACAATACAAAACATCAATGGAATTCTGGTATCTGCTAAACACAGTCCATACAATGCACAATGCTTTGTATATAGAGAAAAACAAAGAACAGTACTGGATGGAAGGAGGCTTGATCACAAGGGCAAGTAGAAATCTTGCCAAATAGTTAAAGAAAGGCATAGTCTTAGAAGATTCAGTGCACTTCAGGTACGCAGTATTCCGCCAGTTGGAAAATCACTAATGGCATAACTTTTCCCTCTTCAGGTAGATGTGTGCGATAGATTTCCCAATAAGACTGATATGACTGACAATTAAAATTGATTACTTACATAATACCAGACATTGAAAACAACTTCTTAAGAAATGCTGTTTTTTTTTTTCTTTCTCCAGCTGATGTTTGGTCATTTTCAATTAGATTCATCTCCATCCAAGGATTCTGAATCACAATCTGAGAAATCTTCAGAAGGTGTACTAGTTTCAGGACGTGATGGCAGGTCAGAGAGTGAACCAACACTAGACTGGCGTGACAAAACTGATTTGTTAGAACTAAGAGTATTTTCTATATCAATATATTCAGAACCAGGCCCAGATGAAGATGAAGAAGCTTCCTGAAGAACACTATAGTAAAGGGGGAAAAAAAGTATATTTTAAAAGATATTTCCCTTTCACCATCTCCTAAAATGAATGTTTTCAAACAGATTTTATTATATCTAAAAGATGAAACAAGTGAAAATATCAGAGAGCTATAATCAAGCTGTCCAATCATTGAAGATACGAACATGTTAGTTCTCTACCAATTAAACCAGTTCTCAAATTCTCTGCTCAACAATGAGAAACATTCTGACACATTTTTTTTTCTTTTCTTTTAACAAGGCTTGACTACTGAAACTGTTTGGAATCGAAGGACATTTTCCATTTTTTGTTAAGTAAATTACTTATTCAGTTATCAGTGATTGTGGTTAGATGATGTGTTTTCTTCCTTTTCTGTGCTGTCATGTATGGAAATTTAGTTTAAAATGACAACTTTAGCAGTATTTTCTGAGACATCTACTTTTATCAAAAAATGGAAAACAAGTTTTCAACTATTTAATTTCTGAATAACACCACCTGTCAATTACACACATTTCTGAGCAAATATGAATCAGAAAGTAGCTTCTTTAGATTTAAAAATAGCAGAAATGATTTTTTCCCCACTTACTGCTTTCAGTTTGAGAAAAAGCACAGATAAATTTTGGCTTATCCTTATAGGGGAATGTCAGAGCTGCCAATTTCTGAATATCAGTATTTTAATACAGAATATGTTCTTTTATTTAATTGGAACATTCAGGTGATTTAAGAGAGCATTTTTTCTAAGATAACAGTGGAGTTCATAAATCTGAAGACTTGGCAACTCTCTAATGGTTTTGTTTATTTTCTCCAGATTGATATCACAATTTGCATTTCATAACATTCTTTAAAAAATTAATATAACAACATAAATTTACTCACAAAACAATAATAGTATTGATAAAAAAAATTTAATTGGAACATTCAGGTGATTTCAGAGAGCATTTTTTCTAAGATAATAGTGGAGTTCCTGAAGACTTGGCAACTCTCTAATGGTTTTGTTTATTTTCTCCAGATTGATATCACAATTTGCATTTCATAATATTCTTTAAAAAATTAATATAACAACATAAATTTACTCACAAAACAATAATTGTATTGATAAAAAAAATTTAAATATTTCATGTAAGTGTAAGAGAAACAATCAGATATGATAAATTTTGAAAATAATTGAATAAGGAAATGATATTTACTGAAAGAAATAAAAATTATATAAAGATACTGAAGAGATGAAATTCCAAGTATGTTTCGAGATTTTAGTTTGGCATTTAACATGCAAAAATAAACTTTACATTTTCAAATCCAAATTGTATAAAATTAAATACTGGCATAATTGGGATTTGTAAATTAACTTGGTAAACACTCAAAACAGCTTTATCAATTTCTGCCAAAAAAAAGATGCTTCATTGTTCTATTCATTCACGTTAATACACAGTTCAAGGGATTATGCAATGTTAAACATAAAGGTTGTTCTCAAATGCTCTGCTCAACAAACGCAGAATGTTTTAACACATTTACAAGTTTTTTTTTTATTAATCAATAAATTACCTATTGAGTTATAAATGATTGTGATTATATGACAAAGTTGTTTTTCTCTCTTCTTTGAATGTTTTTTCAACTTTCATACAGAAATTTGATTCAAGTGTCAACTTTGACAGTATTTTCTGAAAGATATATCACGTGTGCAACCCCCCCCCCCCACCCCCCCCCAAGAAGATCTTGAATAGTCAGAAAATAGAAGCAAAACCTTTAATAGACAATGTTTAAACAGCTTAAGTAAATAAAAAACTTAATGTAAAGTACAACATATGTATACGAATAAAGAATGTAAATATGCATGGTAAAAGTAAAGTAGGTCTGTCTACTCCTAGAAGACATCTTTAAAAAAAATTTCAACTATCTGTTTGCCAGTCTCTCTAAAAAAAAAAAAAAAAAAAAAAAAAAAAAGCATTTAATTCAAATGATATAAATTTATTTTTACTTTTAATAATTTAAATTTACAAATTACCTACAGAGATGGGTTTTTTTTCTTCCCTCCGACTGACGTGGTGATTGAGCTATTTATATATTAGGAATTTTGATCTGTTTGCAATGGGTTGTTATGTAATTCATCATTATGAAGTTCCATTAGATTATTATAAAGGGAATATTAAACAAGGAAAATTACTTTTATCTGAAAGTTGTGCCAGATTTCCAACATGATGGAGCTTAGAATGTTAGATTAGAAGATGTTTCTTATACAACATTGTAAAAAATTTGACCTTTTTGCTGCATCGTCACTCCATCGCTTTTATAGGAAATGATTACTTTGCAGTATTATGGAGCATTCTATTTGGTCAAAACAGAGATATTCTATAAAAGCGATGGAGTGACGATGCAGCTAAAATGTCAAATTTTTTACAGTGCACTAGATAAAAATTGATTGTGAAAATCTTGTTGAGTAAGCAGGGTTTTTACATCCTACTTTTAACTCAACAGGATTTTTTTCATAAATAAAAAAAATCATAATTTAAATAAACAAATTTTAAAAAATCTATTTTTTTTCTTCATTTTTTCTCCTAGAGTTAAAATTTTTAATAGACACCAATGGTTTTATGTTTCCAGAGCGAATTACATCTCTAATTACTAACATAACCTACATTTTTACATTTTAATTAATAAAATTTAATTATAAGTAATTACAGAAATTATAAAAATTGCAAATTATATTATACATATTAATGTTTTTCAATAACATTTATCAAAATGATCAGTAATTGCATTTAATATTAAATTGCTAACACTACTTAAAATTAATCATTATTAAATAAATCATTTTTAATTAGATATACAATATACATGTTTATGCTTTAATCACTTAAGTGATAATTTATAACTTAGTATTTATTTTAGAAGAAAAAAAAAGGATAATGGGCACTATTTCTTAAGAAAATATAGAAGTAATGTGATTAGTAACAATAAGGGGAAAAAGTGCATAACTTTTTATTATGATGAATAAAAAATCATTATTTTTTTTTTAATTTTATAAATTACAAATTGAAAAATACTGTCAAACATAGTTTAGTGATATCCTGATTTTTCTCAAGAAATGAAGTTCTAGCATTTTTGTAAGATATTGGACACAAGTATTTTAGAAAACTAGTATGGGGAAGATTCACTATGTATATATATATTTTTTAAGGCAGAGTCCATTTTGTTAAAATGATCTGGAAGAAACAATTACTGAATTAATAAAAACTGCAAGTAAATAATTTCATTAATTATTACTACAAATAAAAAAGCTAGTAATTTTTACTGACAGCTCATTTTGCATTTGTACTATGAAAAATTAATGTTCATTGCCTAAATATGAACTTGCAGAATGTCTATGTTGACCAAGATTTCTTGCGGTGCTTAACATTTTTATATGAATTAGTTTTTTCTCTTATATATTTTTTTTACAACAGACAAGATCTTATTCTTCCATTCTTCTTCAGCTGCAATATTTGGAATAAATTTATCAATGCAAAAGTAGAAGGTGAAAATAAGATTCTGGTTATTTGCTCTCTTACTTTGTAGAATTCATTATACTTGCCATGCTTATTTATATCTATATTATAAAGAGGTCAAGTTTGTTAATTTGTAGGGGCTAATCTCAGGAACAACCAAACCAATTTCAAAAGTAATAATACCACAATGATAGTGTTTGCCCTCATTCAAATATGGGCTATGTCAATGCTACTAATCCAAAGGGGCTGCAGGTTAAAAAAACATTCTAAAAACGCAATTTTTGTGTTACTGAAGAGCTAGAAAGATGAAATTTGGCATGTTAATTACTTATAAGATAAATAATTATCAATAACATTTGGAAAAAAAAAAAAAAAAACAAAACAAAACAATATATATAAAGTCCCCCCCCCCCCCCTATACAATTCTCAAATAAGTTGAAATTTCCAAATGAATGAATAAATGGATAATTAAAGTTTCTGACACACTTTTTACAGTAAAAAAGTAATTATATGATTATTTCAACCCCCCCCCCCCTTTTAACATTACTATCAGGGATGAAAGTGCATTGAAATCATTTTGGAACAGTAAAATCCATTTATGAAGCAGCATAAATTGAATTTTATAGTAGTAAATATGATTTTGTAACAGTAAAATGCAATTTATTGCGATCTTTGAAAAAAATTTGTGCATTTTTTACAATTTTTCAACAAAACTTGCATATTTTTTGCGATCTGACAAAATTTGTGCTTTTTTGTGATCTTTTGACTAAATTTACAGTTTTTTTTTTTTTTTTTTTCCATCAATCTTTTGATTATGTTTTGCTCTGTTTTTTCATGAAACTAACAATCCATATATTAAACTTGCGTTTTTGTGCAATCTCTTGATGAATTCAAGAATTTTTTATGATCTTTCAACAAAATTTGCTGTTTTTCATATTATTTTGAAGGAATTAGTGGTTATTTGGAATTTTTTGACGAAATTCGCATTTTTTTTTTTTTTTTTTTTTTTTTTTTTTGAGATCTTTTGACCACATTGTTAGTTTTTGACAAAATTTACAGTTTTTTTACATGATCTTATGATAAAATTCAAATGTTTGAGATTTTTGAATAAAATTTGCATATTTCCACTATGTTTTGACCACATTTTGGACAAAATTAGCAAATATTTTTTTTTTTTTTTTTTTTTTTTTTTTTTTTTTTAAATATATATATTTTCTGACTTATGGCATGTTTTCGTAATCTTTTGATAAAATTTGCATGTTTTCTACACTCTTGACAAAATCTGTACATTTTTCATGATCCTTTTATGAAGTCTGCATGTTTATTGCTATCTTTTGTCTAGGATTTTTTCATTTTTAACTATATTAGCGATCTGGAAAAAGTTTTAAGAAAAAATGCTATTTCGGCACAGACATGCACAGTGTAATAATGATCCATTAGTCAAACTGTGGCTTAAATGGAAATTTTTGAATTATTCCTAAATATTATATTTCAAATATAACGCAAACATAGTCGTGGGGTTTGCTAGTTTTATATAAAAGAATGAATTATTTGATTACTTAAAGGAAATTATGACATCATAAATTACATTAAATTTAAATAAAATGCTATGCCTTTACAAACTTACTGTACTTAAATGTCTTATAATTCTCAGAAATCAAGTTAAGATACAAGTTTTTTTCCCCATTCATTCTTAAGGCAAAATACCTGTAAAAAAATTCTAAATTAATCTTAGATTATTGTAGCTGTCCGTGACAAGCTTTTAAAATTTCATAATATGTCTGCAAATTTTGCATGTAATTTTAATGAATAATATATTAAAGTAGGAAGTAATTCTTTTGACGAAATTTGTCTTTTTTTAAACGCGATCTTTTTTCGAAATTTGTCTTTTTCATGTGATCGTTTGTTGAAAGATGTAATTTTTTATGTGAGCTTTTGTTGAAATATGTGATTTTTAATATGACCTTTAGTCGAAATATGTCCTTTTTTATCCGATCTTTTGTTGAAATTTGTTTTTTTATAAGATCTTTTGTCAAAATTTGTTTTTTATGTGATCTTTTGCTGAAATTCATGTTATATTTAAGAGACATCTTTGGGTACTAAATTTTTCTACTGCAAATACAGAAGGAAAAATATTAGTAAATAAAGAAATTTGTTTATTCAAAAATATTTCAGCTTATTACATGATTTTCAAACATTTTAAAATCTTGTGAGTATGAATGTTCAAAAATTTCATTACAAAGAAAATTTTGTTATGTTGATTATTTTGGGTCTAAAATAATAGAAAAAATAATAAAAATAAGTAAATAAATAAATAATAGGTTGTTTTATTTAAACAGTTAATTTTTACTTGCTTTTAGGAAATATATTTTTTTCATCAAACAATAAACAAATTACTCCATATTATATCTAGTGAATATTTATAGTGTTTAATAACTTTTGAGGAAGTTTTATTTCTGTTGATTCAGCGCCTGCCGACATAAAGAATCCTTCCTTGGAAAATATTTAATATAATGTGCATGAACTTCAGATTTAAAGTAATAATAATAATTTGTAATTTTAATATAAAAAAAATGATTGTTCTAGAAGATTGTAGAAATATGAAATTGGAAAATATTATGTATTTTCCAATCTCAGTAGATGTTTTCCAATGTAGATATTTTATGTTTTAATATTTTGCGATACATGTGGGTCTGAAGGCCGATTGCCATGTATTCATACACAGCAGGTGGCCGATGTTTTTGATGGATGATATTGCTTTCTTTTTTTTCTAAAAAAATTCTACTAACAAGAAATTATACAACATAAAAACAGTGTCAATTAAATTAAATAAATAAAAAAATGCTGAACAACCAAAAATGAAATAACCACAATACATGTCAGTGCGCAAATGGACTATTTCGTTGAAGCATCAGGGAAAAAATGTGATGAGACATGGCTATAAAAAGTGGAGTGGGCGGCTCGGATGAGAAGAAAGAACGGGAAGCCAAGATGAGAAGCAAGAGAACGCTGGAACACTACTACATCAGCCGGAGGCTGATGATACCGCATGGCAGCAAACAGAGTTGACGGGGAGACATGAGCGGCGAAGCATTGGAAAAAGACTGTGCTATTTAGCCATTTTACAAGGACCCTGGCGACTGAGTTTTGGAAAAGGAATCAACATTTAAGATGATGACCAAACCTCAAGAGAGCACCCGAATCTTCCAATCTGGATTTGAGTTTTACAGGGACATGATGCCGATTCATAATTCAGATGTTTTAATTTATAAGGTACCTTTATATTGTTTTATTTCACTGGGGTAATGAATTATTATATTGTTATTATGAACTCTAAATATATTATTTTGTATTCATAATGATCATTTAATTTAAAGTTAAATTAAATAAAATGGAAGTTAAAATTTATTTCAGGATTTAAGTCTATTTATATTTCTTCACACAGTAGCATATGTAAATTTCATTTCACTTTTTCGATTTTATTAAAATTTCCTGAATAAAACTATACAATCTATATATTTTGATGCTTATCTTTAAAGTTTTAAATATTTATGTTATTATTAAGTTCAGTAGAATGCAATTTATTCTACCACGTGTTAGTGTTGGCCCGCTTTAAATTGGGAGCGACACAAAAACATATTAGAGATATCACATAAGATAAATTGGCGATACAAATTGCAGATTAACAAAAAAAAAAAAAAAAAAAAAAAAAAAAAAAAAAAAAAAAATAATTTCAGAAAAGCTACTAACCTATACATATATCTAGATGGATCACTTAGGTATTCTCCCTCTATTTTGACTTTAGTTCCATCATTAACCATTCCAGGTGGTAAATCTGTTTTTCCCTGAGACATTACTATTAAAAAGAACATTTAATAAAGAACATTGTTATTAAAACAACATTTATTTAAGAGAAATGAACAATTTTACAACTGAAATAATCTGCAGATTAAAGCTATTAATAAATTAAATGCATAATTAGCAATAAAAGTAATAGTGTAATAATTGAAGAATGTTTTCATTCTTTAGATATTCTAAACAACTGATTAGGATTAAAAAATCATCTTTTTAATATCATAGTTATTAATACTTTAATTATAAAACCACATGTATAGTTCATAGAACACTGATAATATATAGTTATTTGTGTTTGGGTGAAAATCAGATCAAGGTAGTCACAGATATAATGAAATTCTCCATTGGTTTCAGGTCAACATTAATATAATAAAACTGTCACAGATATTTCAGATTAGTGCAAAATTCACAAGCATATAGTCATAATTTGATAAAGTGTATATTAAAAAAATGTCAATTCAAGAAGCAGTTGACATATGGCTCTCAAATGCACAACACCATTCAGTAGCGGTTGTAATAAATGCTATCATTCAAAGAATGACATGCTCCTGATTACACAAAGACTATTGATACTGTAGACTTGTAAGTAAGCATATGAAATGAAGAAAAACAAGAAAATAAAACAAGCTTTAAGATAAGAGTGAATAAAAATAAGTTAAGTAAAACAAACATTGCTGTAATGTATGACATTTAATAAAGTACATTTTAAATAAAGATAAGTGAAAAGGCTTCATAGAAGGTAAACAAGCCTGTTGAATGGAAAAGTAAGTACATTAAATCTGTAAAACTATTCAAAGCTAAGTTGAATGAACCAATTTCCATTCACATGTAATCCATACATACCAAGAAGAGAACATACACCATTAATTTTCAAAAATGGTGGTACCAGAAGTTTAAGATAAAGTTTCATAATGCAGAAAGTAGCATAATTATAATCTAGATTGAATGAACAAATTGAAATTGGAACCAGAGAGCCAGAGAAAAAAATGCTGGTAACTGAAGTCAAAGTAAACTTTCATAATAAAAAAGTAGCTTAATCATAATCTAAGTTGAATGAATCAATTACTGCTGAAATCAGGCTAAAAAAACCCAAAGAGATAATTTTCCTACAAGCAGTGACAAGAGCAACATTAATAACACATAGAGAATTCTATTTAGGAGGTGATCTACATCCTATAATCAGATAAATATGGTTTAGAAGAAATGAAGAGGAGTTTACCCTCTAGGTTCGCTTACCCAATCAAATATCCAAGTCAGTCGGTAAAGATATAACAAGGATTATTTTCAAAATGTAATATTCCTCAACTGTCTTCAGGAGAATATCTTTTTAATTAAAACTAATAAAAAACAAACATAAGTGGCTCAAGTAAAAAAAAAAAAAAATAAATAAAAAAATACTTTTGTGAACAAAGAAGAGAGAAGATGATCAAAAAGATTTTTCTACTACCATTCAATGAAATTTGTAATTTTTTTCATACCAGATTGATAAAATTTCCACTTTTTATGATGCTAAATGACAAAATTTGTGACTTTAACATGTCTAATCGATGAAATAAATGATTTTTCTGAGCCTAATCAACAAAGTTTGCAATTTTTACAACTTCTTGATGAAATCTGCAGATTTTTCCCACACTTGATTGACAAAATTTGCAGTTTTATCTGTGCTTAATCGACAAAATTCATGATATTTCAATGCTCAACTACCAAAATTTGTGCTATTCCTAAGCCAGATCAAGAAAATTAGTGATATGTTGAAGCCTAATCAATAAAACTTACAATTTTTCTGTGTTCAATGAACAAAATTTGTGTTTCTTAACCAACTTCGGAGAAATCGGCAACTTTTTTCTGCAGCAAATTGATAAATTTCACTATTTTTTTTTTTTTTTGCAATAAACTTGTTAGGATTAATTACGAATATGCAATGAAAAGGGTTTGAAATAGCAGGAAATCCTATATGCTGCTTTTATAAACCTCAATTAATTATTATTAAAAGAAAAAACTAATTTGATGGTTTTTAAGCAAAGATAGTATATTTAAAACACACACATGCTTTTATTAATGATAAAAAGATAAACAAAAATATACTACTAAAAGCAATACAGTCGAACCTCTATATAACGAAACTCCATACATCGAATTTCTCCATATAACGAATTTTTAGTAAAAACGATCCCCTTTTCGCATGATTACATTGAAAACAGTCTCTATATAGCGAAATATCTATCTCCATATAACGAATTTTTTCATAAATTGATCTTAATTTATTCAGTTTTAAAAAAGCTTCGAAATCATATGCAATCAATTTTCCATCACTTATTTTTGATTTATCGTTCAGTGAAGAGGTTTTTTTTTTAAATAAATATTACTTCTCTCCTTATTCTTTAAATCTAACAAGTTCATCCCACCTCCCACACACCTTTCAAGATCCTTCTCAAAACACAGTCAATTGAATTGTTACACATATAAGAGAAGAATCAATGAGAGCACATAAGAGAGACCTTCAAATGGAGGAAAATATCAACTACAATTTTTCATTCCTTGCTAAAATTTGAGAATTTTTTTTGAGAGCGTAACAATTGTAATTTTAAAATCAAAACAACAAAAAATTACAGATTTCTTCCTCTGAAATTTATGTAAGTCTTCCTTATTTGATTTTCATTAAGCTTTCAAATAAATGTCTTTTCTCTTTTTTGAAACTGCTTAAATAAGTAAGAAATAAAATGTTAGGTTAATATATACTTTTAAACATTTCAAATTCTTAATTAAAAAGATCAAAAATAACATTTGTTCAAAATTTACACATTAAATACTATTTTTAACATCATGCTCTATACATCGAATTTCTCTATATAACGAATTTTTTACTGGAACGATGGATTTCGTTATATAGAGACTCGACTGTAATTAAAACAAGATATTAAAAACTTTTTTATAACAATTTAACAATAATCCTAAAATAGTAGAAACACATGACATGATTGCATAACAGCATATAAGCCTTTCACAATGATAAACATTGTGAAGAATTACGTTGACATCCCAGGACTTGATGAAGTAAAGCAGATTATTTAACCAGGACTTGATGAAGTAAAGCAGATTATTTAACTAAGTTAAAGAAAACTTTCCAGGTTTGATCAATGAAACATGCAATTTTCAAGTCCCTGCGAATCCTTTGACTGAGAAAAATTTGCCTAAGATTAGGGATGTACAACCTGCGGCCCGCGGGCCGAAAGTGACCCGCGATGGGTGACCATGTGGCCTGCGAATCTCATCAGTTTACAACTAGAAAAAATTGCAATTATTGTTTTAAGGTTGCAGAAAACTACTTCAATTTATTGTGTGAAAATGTACACAGCCACATAAGAATCGCACATTTCGTTGATTGAGCACAGAAAATTCGCGAATTTTGTCGATGAGGCTAGGAAAAATCGCAAATTTCGTTCATCAGATATGGCTCAAAAAATTCGCGAGTTTTGTTGATCAAGCACGCGAAATTCACGAATTTTGTCGATTGGAAGGGAAAAATCACCCATTTCGTTGACTGGGCAAGAGAAAATCGTCAATTTTGTTAATGGTGCAGGAAAAAATCACAAGTTAAATTCATCTGCTGTGGAAAAATCGCATTTCGTTGGTTTATCACATAAAAACACATGAATTTTGTTGATTGGGCACGAAAAAAATCTCGAATTTTGTCGATTAAGGAAAAAGAAATCTCAAATTTCATTGACAAGGCATGGCAAAATCGCAAAATTCTGTTGATCGCCTGCGAAACAATCATGATTTTTCTCAATTTATCATGCGAAAAAAATCACGAATTTTATCTTGCCATGTAAATAAAAATTGCAGATTTTGTTAGAAATCATTAAGAATGGTGAATTTCATTTTTGGGACGAGGAAAAAAAAAAAAAAAAAGAGTATTTCGTCAAAGGTGAAAAAAGGGCAATTTTCGTCGATTGGACATGGAAAAGTCACGAATTTTATTGATCGGGTTCTGAAAAATGGCAAAATTCATTGGTTAGGCAAGGGAATATTGCAAATTTTGTCGATCAGGAACAAATAAAATCGTGAATTTCGTGGATTATCATGGAAAAATAGTTTTTTTTTTTTGGTCGATCGGTTTTGTAAAAATCGCGAATGTTTATCAGCTTTGTAACAATCGCGTATTTCGTCAATCGGCTTCGTAAAATTAGCGAATTTCGACTACAGGCTTGGTAAAAATCTCGAATTTTGTTCATTAGACGCGGAGATAAAGTGAATTTTCTTAATCGGCTTCACAGGAATCCTGAATTTTGTTGATCAAGTGCTGAAAGATCGAGAATTTCCACTATCGGCATCGAAAAAAAATTGCTAATCTTGTTGATCAGGCTAAAAAATTGCGAATTTCTTCAATCAGTTTTGCAGAAATTGCGAATTTCGTTGATCGGCTTTGTAAAAATCGCCAATTTTGCGAATTAGGCTTTGAAAAAATGCAAATTTTGTCGATCATGAAGAGAATTGCAAATTTTGCCGATAAAGTAAAGAAAAAAAATCACAAACTTCGTCGATGAACTTTGTACATTTTTCTAATTTCATCAATCAGCTTCGTAAAAATCATGGATTTCGTCAATCGACTTTGCATAAAACAAGATTTATGTTGATCAGGACGGGAAAAATTGCTTCTTCTGTTGATCATTCCAAAAAAATCACTAATCTTGTCAATCAGCTTTGTAGAAATCGTGAATTTCATGACAAGCTTTGTGAACATTGTGAATATCTTTGATTAGCGTCACTAAACATGATTCGTACGGGTACCGTTATATTCCAGGTGAAATACCAGCATTTCTTTATAGAAAAATAAATATAGTTCAAAAGTGCGAAATTTCATCTTATTTAAACAGATTTACTTAGAGAAAATACTGGTGCCAAAGAATATCCTGATCATGAAATTCCAGGATCCGTACAACCATGTTAAAGTTGCAAAATGTCAATCAGGATCGGAAAAATCGTGAATTTCGTCAATCAACTTTGTAAAAATTGCAAATTTCGTCAATCAACTTCGTAAAAGTCGCGAATTCAGTCGGTCGGCTATGTAAAAAGTCTCCAATTTTGTCGATCATGATTTAAAAAAAAAAATCAGTTTTGTACAAAACGTGAAAGTTGTCGATCAGCTTCATAAAAATTGCGAATTTTGTTGATCAGGAAAGGCATGAAAGTGGGAAATGAGAAGAAAGGTAGGAAATTTTTTCCATCTATACACCGACACTAAACTCTTATAATTTAAGTGTCATTTTAACAGAGAATAAAATTAAATGTAACTGCACGTATGAATTTTTCTTTTTTTTTTCCTTAAAAAAAGTTAATAAAGCTAAAGGAGTAAAACCAAATATATCCGATCCACTTATGTCAAGTACAATCATTAATTTTCAAAAACAAATATTATTCTGAATAATTCGCTGTTAAATCCCCCTTAAAAAAATTCGCTAGTAAATTAATCTTTGCTTCAGAAATACAACTCAAAAAAGATATCACAAATAAAATTACTGTATTTTCGGGTGTATAGTCCGCGGCTTATACAAAGATTTTTTTAAATTGGAAATCGTGATATTTTTTCTACAATTTTTAAACATTAAAAAATTTGAAAAAAAACATCGGAATTTGTAAATTTTTTTCGCTATGCTGTGAAATTTAGAGAGTTCTCTCATGCTTGTAAAGGCTTTTTTTTTTACTGCTTAAATACAGTTATTTCTGGATTTGGAAGAACTGTTGCAACTATCGCCATGTATTGCAATGATAGATGTATAATAGCCATAGTGTTTGTAGAGTACAAAATCCAAAATCCAGAACCCTTCCAATCTCGACAATTCTGAATTTAAGATCATTTTTAGTTTATTTTAAACAAAAATAATCTATCGACCCTGTTGCAAAGAACAAAAAAAAAAAGCGCGTGATTTATATCATTTCGCAACGATTCAGAGCAGTCAGTCTTTTTCGAAACCATTCCGAGGAATCGTTACTTTACAGCGTCATTTCATTTCGGAACGAGTTCTAGGAATCCAACTTTTTCGGAGACATTTCATTTCAGATAGAGTCCGAGGAATCGTTCCTTTTCGGAGTTGGTGCATTTCGGATCGATTCCGAGGATTCAATCCTTTTGGGAACCAATGACCTAAGATACGTATACATTTTATGTCCGAAATTTTGAATTTATTACCGATTTTTTTTTTTTCCGTAAAAGTTAAAAAATATATATTACGCTTGTTTGAAAAAAATGCATGTAAATGCTGCATCGCTTGAAATTTTATCTTAAAACACATAAACACTGCGGTGTTTCTTCTGAAAATTACGGTACTGATAATCATAACTTTTTAGCCCAATTACTGTAGATATTATGCATCACGAAAAAATTTGGTAAATTTGTGTTAAAAATTATGGCTAATAGCTACTAATTTCGAACTTTGGTCAAAATATACATTCATAAAAGGTGTATAGCCAGTGGACTATACACCGATGCATCTCCGCGGGTTATACACCAACTTTTTTTACTGCACTGCTCGATTTAGGGGTGCGGGCTATACACCCGAAAATACGGTACCCAAAAATGTTGAATTAAAAACATAAAATATTCCATTTAAAAAAAAAAAAAAAAAAAATCCATTTTGAATTTTTAAAGTCTAAAAAAAGATTTCCTTTTTGAAAGACATTCAGAACAACTTCATTTACAAAAATTTCAGATGCATATATGTAGAAGCTCACTTTTCCGTTTGTGTCTATTTTGTGCAACAATTCAAGAACAAATTCTAAGGGTTTGAGTAGACAAAATGTCCAATTATTAAATTTTTGTCACCCCCCCCCCCAATTATCTTTCCAAATCTTTCTTTGCATTTTTGCACCAATCCAGAGAATTACCAAAACTGCTTTAGAAAAAGGTGGAATTACTCCTTTAGGAGGAACTCTCATGCCTGTCAGGTGTAGAAATGTTGTGAATTTCATCGATCAGAATGGAGAAATTTGCACATTTTATCAATAATGTGAAGAAAAATTGTAAATTTCGTCTATCGGCTTTGCAAAATTTGTGAATTTCGTCAATTGGCTTTGTGAAAATCGCAATTTTTTCGATCGGTTTCGTAAAAGTTGTGAGTTTTGTTGATCAGCTTTGTAAAAAGCACAAATTTGATTGATCAGGCATGGGAAAATTGCAAATTTTATTGATCAGGTGCAGAAAATTTGGGAATTTCGTTGATCCGGCCCAGAAATATCTTCTTGATTGGCTCTTTCTCTCTCCTTCATTCATAAATTTAAATTTTTTAGCACCAGCCACTTAGGTATGTTTTTTGAACTTTAAATAAAACAAAATTTAATCTCCAGAATAAAGTTGAGGAATAGTATTACATCTCGAAAATAGTCATTGCTATATATCTTATATGTACAAAAGTAATAACTTCTGAAATATACTTGCTAACTAAACTACATATTTTGACTGGGTAAGCAAACTTAAAGGGATAACCCTCCACTCCCCTCTATAATTATATATTTTTTGATCTGATTATAGCCAACAGATCATCTTCTCGAAATTGTATTTTCTCCACGTTATTGATGTGGCCCTTGACCATTCAGGCATATTTGTAAGTGGCCCTTCTCTTGAAAGGGTTGTGCACCTCTACCTACGATGGAATATTGTCTACTACAGAAAATTTTCGAGGAGGTTCATAAACCTCTACCTTGTTTATAACTTTAGAAAGTTATAATTTATCTAGAGAATACAAGCAGACATTTTGGACAGCCAGGCTACCTTGCTAATCCAATACACAGAAACAACTAAGGACAGATAATACGATGAGTCATTAAAAAGAGATAATATTTTAAGATTGATCATTTTTATATGAGTTTTTTCTTTTAGATAAATGATTAGTAAATAACGCAGATCAGAAAAAGAAAAATCAACAATTTTTACAGATTTTTCTTGATTTCCACCTCTTTCACCACTTTCTTATTGTACATTAACAAGAAAAACAATAGATCTAACTTCACAAAAATTTAAACTCACATGTGATATATGGCTGTAAAGCTCTAGGAACCAAATTCTTGGCCTGATTTAAGTCTTCAGGAGAACACTGACCTTTATCTAAACCATACACAAGTCCCATTTTCTTCAAGACTTCTGTATCATCACTAATTTGAAAAACATCACTAAAGCAAAATTTGTATTCCTTCCTAAAAATCAGTAAAGAAATACTAATTATTTACAATAAAGAAGTCTTCAAGTAATCCATAACATTAAGTATGACAATTTTCTATATCTAATACAGGCATGAGATTGCAAAAAGTTAAAAAAAGAGGAAAAGCGCGTGAACAGGAAAATGAGAAATTATTTCAAAAAAGCACGTGAACTGGAAAATGAGAAATTATTTAAAACAGCACGCATGTAAGACAATTCAGAAGCTTATTTTATTCACAGCAAAATTGTGAATACTTTTGTTTAAATCTTAATTAATTTTATTTACTTATTTAATTTTTTTTTTTTTTGGGGGGGAGGGGGGGGGGGAGAGGAAGAGGTTGAGAGTGTATCCATTTATCCAAATATTATAAGTAGTTCTGAAATTAAAGTTTCTACTTTAAATTCCCATTTCTGATGCAATGTTTTACACAACAATCTTAGCTAATTGTCCAATTAAAATATAACATGTTTTCACTTAAAACATCAATTAACAAACATGGCAAGTTAATGTTTAATCTGCCACTCAATTCCAAAAAAGTTGTTGAAAATGATATTACAGCAAATTTTCTGCAATTTTTTGACGAAATTCGTATTTTCTAAGCAATTCCTTTATGAAATTTGCGTTTTTTCGGCGATCTTTTGTCGAAAATCACGTTTTTTCGACGATCTTTTCGGCGAAAATCGCCATTTTTTACGAACATCGCGTTTTTTCGCGATCTTTTGATGCAATCCGCGTTTTTTCGCGATCTTAGGACGGAACCCGTGGTTCTTTTGACGAAAATCGAGGTTTTTTTCGCGATATTTAAACGGAATCCGCGTTTTTATCGCGATAAATTGAAGGAATCTGCGTTTTTATCGCGATATATTGACGGAATCTGCGTTTTTCTCACGATATTGTGACAAAAACCACGTTTTCCTCGCGATATTTTGACAAAAACCACGTTTTCTTTGCGATATTTTGACAAAAACCACGTTTTCCTCGCGATATATTTTAACGAAAATAGCATTTTTTGGGACTTTCCGGCAAAAATAGCGTTTTTCTCCGCGATCTTCTGACGAAAATAGCGTTTTTTTCCGCGACCTTTCGAGGAAAATCGCATTTCTATTCCGCGATATTTTGACGAAAATCGCGTTTTTTCGCGATCATGTCGAAAACCTCGTTTTTTTCCCCGCGATCCATAAAGATATAAAAAGTCGGAAACGCGGAAAATGACAAAAAAGCGGAAAACCGCGGATCCGCTGAAGAATCTCATGCCTGCAATACTAAAATAGAAAGAAGAACTTGATCTAGATGTCAGAAATTATGAAACAATATTTGATATAATTTTGATATAATATCAAATACAGTTGAACCTCATTAAGATATTAAATCTTGTATCTGTCTTTATAAGGGACTGTGAAAACAAATCATTTTAAAAGTAAATTCACATTAAGCGTGTTCACATTAACAAAGTTTGGCTGCATTTGAACACAGGGATGCCACTCAGAAAATAGCAAAAAAGAGGAAATTGTAAAGTAATATTCACGACATTTTTTACAACATTTATGCATGAATTTTTTTTAACTATATTGTTTATAATAAACTAAATAAAGAATTAAATTTATAACAGACTATTTTTAAAAAAAGAAAAACCTTTTTTTCTTCTTGTAAACCTTTAACAAGTCTTTTTAAATGTCCATTTGTCAAGAAGTTTGAAATAATTGTTAATTCATTGTACATGAAAACTTATAAGAGTAAATAAAAAACTTTTTTTTAGATCATAGTATTTTATATCAATTAAGGTAACCCACCAATAGATCCAGTGAGGAATTTTATGTATTGCATCATTTTAAATCAATTTAGGTAACCAGGCAATATATTCAATAATTATTACCATGAGTGAAATGCAAAAATTTGCAAGGTTTTTTTTTTCTCCCGCATTTATTTGACAAGAATCGCTGTTTTACATCGCGATTATTTGACAAACGCGACTTTTTTACCTCGCGATTGTTTGACGAAAATCGCCGTTTTACATCGCGATCATTTGACGAAAATTGCCGCTTTACATCGCAATTGTTATAGTATGTTTATACTGGTTTTTAGGAACAGAATAATATTAAAAATATTAGGTTAAAACTCAAGGCTCGCAGTGTATTTAGAAAGATAAGCACAGCTGCTCCTTTTATCATTAAAGGGGATAGTTAAGATAGCGCTTGTTATTTTTCTCGGGTAGGATGAGAGTTTAGCGGCTTTGAAATAGGGTCGGCGCGGATGGAGTATACAGTTACAAAGGTTTTTCCGAGTCGACTTTTGACTTTTGAATCTATAAAATTGAGGACGGGATGGGGTTTTGACATAAAATATCCCTCGCAGGTGGACTGAGTAAGCAATTATTTTCCTTCGAATGCCGACTTTAACACTCCCGGATTTCGGAGGTCAGAATGGTCAATGTCACTTAAAAATTCACTGCATCAAGAGGGGCGTTGATTATTTTGGCCAATGAAAGTTGGGGGGTGTTTAAGGGAACCTCCCGTAGGCCAATTATTAAAAAAAAAAAAAAAAGAGAGTAAAATAGACAGAGTGGATTGGGGATTTTTTTAAGAAAAGTCATCAGATTCTCTCGCAAGCTCTCGGCTGCAGCTCTTGCCTTTGGTCTGGCTCCTCCGAGCGAATGAAGCTCTCATGATGGAGAAATTGATCTGCGTATTATGAGGTCCTGAAGGAAGTTATGATTTTTCGGAAGACTATAATACTGTAACTTTGGCTTGTTCGCGCTAGAGATGAGACAGCATTGTGCTTGAAAGCTGACGGGCCTCTGATACTAGCTATGTTCGAGGTACGGATGGAAGAGATCGTCAGCCTGTAAGCGGTCCCCGGTGTTTTTTTCGGCGGCAAAGGAGGTTCCCGCTCTTCGCTTATTCAACGGGATGACAGGGCCAGTTCGTTTGGGAGAGTTTCGTCGGATCCTAGATTCCAGCCGCGGTGTTTGGACTCGACAATGACGGCTTCGTAGGGAGGATTTGGTCCAGGGTTGTTATGTTTAAAACATTTCGTTTAAAACAGCTGTTTAAAACACGTTTAAAACATTACATTTAAAACATGATTATTGCTAATAATGTCACAAATTAAAATTTAAGAAATAAAATTGTATTAAAAATTTCTAATTAGCTGTATGTACTAAAAGACATTCAAATTTTATTAAAATTATAAATTGGTTATTTAATTTTAATTATGTATTTAGAGTAAATTTTTTTTCTCTAAAATTGGAAATACATAATTTATTTTTTTAAATATCTCAATTATGTTTTTTATATAATATCAAAGTTCTATAATATTAATTTTCGAAGATTAAAAGTAAGACTGGAAGAGCATTTTTCGGATATACAATACAACAAGCCTAGTACAGCCTTATCTAGAATGCAACGAAAAGAAAATATTTTGATAAATTTTGACAAAGCTAAAATGATCTTTTCAACATCAAACCAGTACTCTTCAACTATCCGTGAATCCCTCGAAATTTTGCTTATCAATGATACTGTTTGTAATGATGTCATTTCTTAATATTCGGCACTGTGATACAATATCCTTGGTATTCTGATGAATTCATCGTGACTTTGTTTGTACATGCGGACTGTTTTTGTTTTGTTTTTACGTTTTCCATTTCTAATGAATTATCTTCTTTTATACTCTTTTGAAAATGGATGCGAGGGCATCCAAAAGATCTAAGGTAAATAATAATTAAATGATATCTATTTTTACAACACCTTTTAAGTATTTATTTGTATATTTTGAGAGATCTATTGCTCCTTTTTACTTACCCATCATACGTAGTATAGGGTAAGTCTTGCAATCATTTTGAAAATCGCAAAAAAAATTTTTGACGAATTTACACGTTTGAGATAGTGGAGATTCCAAAAAACATATTTTTAGAAAAAAAATGTTGCCGTCCGTCTGTCTGTCTGTCTGTCTGTAAACACTCTATCTCCCGAACGAATTGAGATAGAGACTTGAAATTTTGTATGTAGTTAGTATGTAAGAATGGGACGAAGCCTATTTAATATCAGCAACCTCGATTATCCGGAACTATTTTTTTCGGACTCTCAAAAAATCCGTTCTAATGAAAGGTATATAAAAATTTTCAAATTTTTTTGTTCTAAGGATAGGACGTAAAAGGCAATAAAATAACACACATTTTGCATATAGAACAAAGTCGATCGGATTATTAGTTGCCGAGATATTTGTAATCCTGTTTTCCACATTCTTCAATTTTTCATGACCCTGTATTTCAATTCAGAGGTATATTTTAATTGGAAATGAGACGCTTAATCTGACACAGTTAATTGTTAGTTAATAGAGTTATTATTTTTGGAGTTATAAGGATGTTTCTTTTACGCAGTTCGGTACTACTTGAGTAGTTTGGCGTTTTATATAATTTGTCGAAATGGGTACATCAGCAGTTCTTTAATATAGCATTACTATGTATATTAACAATATTTAAATTTCGCTTATGAATTGCAATGCATTGTATAAATAGTTTTCACATGTTTTATTTTCATATACATATCCATGATGGGTAAGTATTACAGTGGCCCCCAACGGCTAGTTAGTGAATAAATTCGGCAGTTGGTGCACAGAAAACATAATATTGAGTAAAAAATCTGGGCTAAATGCCTTCTTAATATGCTATAAATAATACTTTCTCCCATCAATAGATAATGCTATAATACTTTATAGATATTTGTTTAGTAGTATAAAAAGATTTTTTATTGTTTTTTTTTTTTTTCTCTTTCTTTATTAAAATTATTATGACTTCAGTTTAAAATATTCATATATAAAAAAATTCAACATTAATTTAAATTTCTTTTAATAGTATTTCCTTTTCAATAATTCATTTATGAAAATAAATTGAAATGAAAAGAAAACTTATCTACTTTCAGTTTCTTTTAAATTCTAATTGTTTAAATTTGCTTTTCTGTCCTCAGAGTTATAAAAGTATGCACCTACCAACCAATCTATTTTGATTTTCAGTTTGAATATGTTCTCAAAATAATAATAATAATATTTTAATAATAAAAAAATATTTATTTCTTAACTAATTTTTTACGTACTTCATATTTTTTTACACATTTATTACATATTTTTTACATATTTCATTACGCTTTAAAGGATAATCACTTGCAATTGATGAGACAAAAAGGCATGAATCTTGCTACCAAATTATGTCCTGAACTAATTCCAATAATTATAAATTATAAAGCTAAGTCAGCTCCATTCTCTGATTATATGTTTGATGCAGTTGCCAATCATAAATTTGCCATTGGAGAATCAAATAAAGTGGAAATAACACATTTATTGTGGTGGTTAAGCCTTGAAAAACACATTGATAAAAATGCCATGAATATCATAAAACAGTTACATACAGCTGTATGTTCTACTGCCGGATTAGAAAGAGTTTTCTCTATTTTTGATTTTGTGCAAAGCAAAACCAGAAATCGTTTGGGTGTTGATAAGGCTGTTGTAAGGTTATTGACAAACTTGTTACCATTTTTAAAGAACTGAACAATTAAATGTTTTAGTTTAGAATAAAAATAAAATTGCTAATTAATGTTTGGTATTTGTTATATAATTTTTTTTCTTCCTTACTGCCATTTGACAATATTTTCATTCTTTATATTTAATAATTTTTGTTCACTTTAATCAAAATTGTGCTGTGTGAGAAAAAAACGTTTTAAACGTTTAAAACATGTTTTAAACAAAAAAAACATGTTTTTTGTTTTTTTTAATAAAAAACATGTTTTTTTCCAACCCTGATTTGGTCTGAGCTGAGGTGCCCGAAGACTATATATTGCTGGAGTTGATGTAGAGAGAAAGGGTTGTGTGTATTAGAAATAGGGGTAAGTGTGGTTTATTATGTTTTGGGGAATATACTATAAATTCTACCCCTAGGGAGTTTCGTTACTCTACACGAGTTTCAGTATATTTAATTGTAATTTTAAGTTATTATGAGAATATCCTGTTGTAATATGATTAAGTTTGGTAAATATATCTAAATCAATGAATACTAATTGTTAAATTTTGTAAATAAAATATAATGTTAGTAATCTAAGAGTTGGTTTCTTTAATTCCAAGAGTCTTGATTATTTTCCTTACTAAGAGACATTTATCTTAATGTAATTGAAAATATTTTTGGAGCATCATTAGGCACAACGCAATGAGCATGAATTTGAATTTTCTTTACAAGAAGGAGATTTACTTTTAAGATTATAGTTAATTATGAGAGTTATGGGATTCAGTTAATTTAGCATAATTTTGAAATTATTTAATGTAACAAATAAACAAATAATAGTAAATAAATAAAAATAAATAAATCAAAAATAAACGAAATATAACACTGGTGCCGTTAAGTAACAATCAAATTCTGGTTACAGTTTGACCTTTACTGGGTTTTGGTGCTCCAATTCAATTTCGAAATTTATAATTAAATTTAACTTACAAATTTTTCTTGATATTATGTAAAAATATTAATAGCGAGAAGTTGAAAAAGTGTATATAAAAGTGCCATATGATTTTATGTTATGTATCAACTTTCATAATTTTAAAGTATTATTATTGGAGTGCAATATTGGTATTTATATTTTGTGTGGGTATAATTAATTGGTATGTGTCATAAATTTTTCTCCCGCCTCTGCCATAAAGAAATTTTGTGTGTTTTAAATATCTTTCAATATATTTGAATTGCATAGAGGAATTTTATGTTGTCTGTTTTATATACTATATATGATTTTCTTGGATTCTTAAATATAAATACTTTTGTTTAATATTTTCAAGTATTTTGCAATAGTTAATCTACATTCGAAGTACTCTATTTTATTTGAGTGTGATTCAGAATGCCCGAAACACCCACTCAAGAGGCCAAAACGATGGCAGAAATAGAAGCTACAATGAAAAGGCGCGCATTAATTTTAGATTCTTTAAATATCATTCCTATTTTTACGGGGCAGGACATAACATGGACCTTAGAACAATTTAAAATGAAATTTTCGGCAGTAGCAGATTTCTTGCTTTGGCCGAAAGAAGATCAATTATTTGCTATTCAACAGCGATTAGCTGGATTGGCTTTGCAAACATTCTTAAATTTCAAGCATAACATTAAAACTGTGGAGGATTTATTTGATGTATTGCAGGAAAAATTTGGTGCTAAAAGGGATCAAGGGGATCTTTTAAATGATTTTTGGACATTTAAGCAACAGCAGGATCATTCGGTAGCTGAATTTATTGCAAAAGCAAATGTTAAGGCTACTGCAGCAATTTCTGCACATAATTTACCGAAAGATAGTGAGGAAAAAACAAAACAGGAATGGTTGGTTTCCATGTTGCAAAAAAATTTACTTCCCCAGGTAAAGGGTGTAATTGCCAGAAATCCGAAAAATTTAAAAGAATTAGAAGAAATAGCGTTATTGGAAGAATGCACGTATAAATCAATGCCTGTAGATACGGCTATACAAATAGATAATGCTAATTTAGCTTGTGCTGTTACTGTTAATAGAAATAGTCAATCAGAAGCTGACTATTTTCGAGATTTCGCTAGGGAACTGAAAGATCAGTTACAAGTTTTGTCAGGTAAGATTTCTAAACTCGAAAAAGATTCTCAAAAAAAGAAGCAAGACGATATTGTTTGTTTCCGGTGTAATTTAACGGGCCATGTACAAAGATTTTGCCCTCAATTTCAGCATACCCGACAAAGATTTAATGATGAGTCGACCGAAAATAACTCTAGACTCAGAAATGAGAGTCGCGATAATACATTGGAGGATAGGGGAGACACACAAGAATTTCAAAATTCACGGGATTTCCGAGGAAGGGGTACTGGTCGCACATTTGATTCAAGAAATCGGGGCCGGGGATTTCAATCTCATGGACAATTTGCAAACCAGGGATTTAGAGATTATAATTCCTCTTTGAGTAATACAGAGTTGGTCTCAGACAATACAAGGTGTCATAATTTTAATGTTTTTTTTAATGAAAACGTTGAAACTAAATTACCACTAATCGAAGTTAATATTCAAGGAAAAATATGTAAAGCATTAATTGATTCAGGTTCCAGTTGTAATCTTGTGACGCAACAAGTTGTAAACTTATTAGAACTAAATAAATTTAAAAAAACTTCTATTTCTATGAATACAGTTTTGGGGGGACAGTTTAAAATAAAGAATTCTGTTGATTTAACTTTTCAAATTGAGAATCAGGATTTTGAAGATAATTTTTATGTAACTAACGGTTCATTATCTTCGCATTTCCATATTATTCTAGGTGTACCTTTTATAAAGAAATTTGATTTACTTATTGATTTAAAAAACAATACAATATTTTACGATAATACAGGTTTTTCATTATTAAAGGGCCCAAGTAATAATGTTAATTCAATCGAAATAAAACCTGAACCATTGCCAGTTTTTTCTAAGCATAAAGAATGCATTCCTCCGAATTCAGAAAGAATTATTAAAGTTAAAATTAGAAAAACAAATTTTATACATTCAAAAGATGTTTTAATTACACCATGTATTGCTCCGCTTAGGAGGGATTTATTAGTAGGGACCTCGATTTGTGAAAATGATGCAAATAGATTATTTATTAAAATAGCTAACTTAAGTGATAACGTAATCCATGTAAATAAAGGAACTAGGTTAGGAATGTTACTGCCAGTGATATCAAATTATCCCCATAAGCAGGATGAGTTTACGGGTTATATTGATGCCGAAAATATCGGATCCATGGATCATGCTGATTTAAGCTGGGACAGTAACATTGATTTAGATCATTTAAATGAACCCCTAAGGTCAGAAGTACGCGACTTTCTTAACAAAAACTCAGATATCTTCGCCTCATCAGTTCTTGACCTTCCTGGGTGCGATACTGTGAAACACGAAATTCGACTGAAAGATGAGAAGCCAGTTAAATGTAAACCCTATCGCGTCCCATATAATTTACGGTGAGAAATGGAAAGGCAGTTAGATATTCTACTAGAAGGGGGGATTTTAGTACCGTCAAACAGTGAATTCGCTAGCCCCGTAATGTTAGTTAAGAAAGCAGATGGTGGATATAGACTGGCGGTGGATTTTAGAAAGTTAAATGATCAATTAATAAAAGATAGTTACCCATTGCCAAACATAACCGAAACTATAGATTCTTTGGGGGGTTCCAAATATTTTTCAACTATGGATTTGACTTCTGGTTTTTATCAACAACTAATTAAAGAGGAGGATCAAAAATATACTTCAATTACCACGCATAAAGGCCTGTTTATGTATACAAGAAGCCCATTTGGCTGTTCCAGTTCGCCTCCCGCGTTTCAGAGATTAATGAATTTTATTTTCGGAGATGTGGCGGACCTCAATATTTTAATTTACATTGATGACATATGTGTGGCTTCTAAGGACATACAATCTCACTTTGAAAAATTATCTCTTGTTTTTGATAGATTGCGTCAGCACAATCTAAGATTAAAACCCTCAAAATGCCATTTTTTCAAATCCGAAATTATCTTTTTGGGATTTACAGTAAAAGACGGAAAAATATCGCCCACTACAAAGAATGTGGAAGTAATTAAACAATTTAAAGTGCCTAATAGTAAGAAACAATTGCGCCAATTTTGTGGGACGATAAACTTTTATAGAAAATTTCTGGGTGATTTTTCAAAAAGAGCTATTAATTTAAGTAACTTATTAAAAGGAAAATCTAAATTTATTTGGACAGATAAGGCACAAGAAGAATTCGAAGATTTGAAAAACGCTTTAGCAGATCTTCCGACATTAAATTTACCAGATTTTAACAAAGATTTTGTAGTATTTTCTGATGCTTCAAATTTTGCAATTGGTGCAGTTTTAGCTCAGTTTGACGAAAACCATTTTCCTGCGCCTATAGCATTTGCAAGTCGGAAACTTAAAGAAGTCGAAACACGTTATTCGACAACCGAACGCGAACTTTTAGCTGTAGTATGGGCGGTCAATTATTTTAAATGCTACCTTTTCAATCGTAAATTCATAGTATATACAGATCACGCTGCTCTTACATACGCTTTAAAATTAAAGGATCCTACTTCGAGAATAGCTCGTTGGTTGTGTTCACTCGCAGACTATAATTTTGAGACCAGATTTATTAAAGGGAAATGCAATTCGGTCGCGGATTTCTTATCTCGGTTTGTAGATCATGAAATTGAAAACAATGATAAAAGTGATATTACAGAAGTTAAGACTGTAGAGAAGGATAATATGCATCTTGTAAGTAGCCTTGTTGATACTCCTTTGATGCATAGTTATGACTCTTCGCACTTTTTTAACGAACTTAAATTAGAACAAGGGAACGATAAATTTTGTTCGTCAATTATTCAGAAACTGTCTGATAATGTTACTACTAAACCGGATCATATTTTATTTTTTTTAGAGGATGATATTTTGAAGTGTAAGGATACACGTAACAGAAATAGAAGAGATATACAAAGCAAATTCGTTTTACCTTTGTTTTTAGTCCCAAAAATATTCAACTTAGCACATAACTCAGTAGTGGCGTGTCATGCGGGGATTTATAAAACATTAGAGAGAATCAAGCAATTTTATTTTTGGCCAAAAATGTATGCTCATATTAAGAAATTAATAGGTGCTTGTCACTCGTGTTTGGAATACCGCGGTCATAAACCGAAAAAGGACGCGGAGTTACAAAGATTGCCTATCGCTAATCACGTCATGCAAATTGTGCATCTCGATATTTCGGGTCCTTACACACAAACATCTCAGGGTAATAAATACATAGTATCATTTGTTTGTGCATTTTCTAAGTGGCCAGATGCGTGGCCTGTTTCTACAATTGATTCGGATACAATTGCAGACGTTTTAGGCGAATTTATTTGCCGATACGGAGTGCCTAAAACATTAATAACAGACCTTGGTCGCCAGTTGGTGAGTGATGCTATAAAAAAGGTGTACAAACAATTGGAAATTGATCACCGTACCACGTCTCCCTATAGACCCCAAAATAATGCGAAGGTGGAAAGACAGCATGGTTCAATAGCTGCTCATTTAGCGCATCTTGTAAACACCACTCATACAGACTGGGACAAGCAGCTAAAATTTGCGCTCCTAGCTTTGCGATCAGCAACGCACGTTGCTACAAATGAATCTCCTCATTTTGTGCTAACAGGAAGAGATATGTTACTTCCCTATAATTTATTAGCGCAGGAAATTCAATTCTCGTATTCTGATTGCCGTTCTTATTGTGAAACTTTAATCCCTTCTTTGCAAGCTGTTTTTAATCAAATCAGGGGTAATTTAGAAAAAGCAGCGGAAAATCAGGAGAGATTTAAAAATAAAACGGCGGTCGATAAAAAAATTAGAATTGGAGATTTAGTCTTATGGTATTGTCCTGCAATTAAGATTGGTTTATCTCGAAAATTTGCTAAACTTAATACAGGGCCTTACAGGGTCATAGAAAAATTAGGGAAAGTAAATTATAAAATTCAGTTGGTGTCTGATCCTTCAAAGAGTAAAACGGTTCATGTGAATCAACTTAGAAAAATTGGAATTAAACCAGTTTTTCCTGCATTACAATGTAAAAATGGTACACCAGAAACAACAGAAAATAAAAATGTCCAGCCAAAAGAACAATTTGCTAATATTGACCGTGAAGTCAAAATATATCCTACAAGGATATTTTCACGAAGCTCTAAAAGATATTTACTTGAGAATATAAATTTGAATCCAGAAACGAGTACTCAAGTAAATATTCAGAATTTAGTGACCGGAGAGGTATCAGATACCAATACTCAGAATGGTTCACTAAATGGAAGAATAATTTCACCCCTCCCTCCTTTAGGAGTTAACGGAAGCCCGAGAAGAATAAAAAAAAAAGTAAGAGAGAGAAAAAAGGGGGGAGTTCAACGAACTCCTTGTGTAAAAATTGGTCAGATTGCAACTCATTCGTACCGTTTACGGAAACGGTCTTAGCTTGTATATAGTTTTTTGTTTGTTTGTTTGTTTGTTTGCTTTTGAGCTGGTGTAAATATATTTTTTTTTACTTTTTCTCTTCTGTGGTAGCAGAGAATATGTATTTGTAATAGAAATTATAGGAGTACTTTTCAATTCTGTTTTTAGGGCTATTACATTTATTTTGCTCTAAAGTTTTTGTGTGTGTGAATGTGCATTTTTATACTATATATATATATATATATTTTGTAATGAATCATGTGTAATCATTTTCAGTTACATTTTATTAAGCTGTTTATATGTTCTTTTGTGCATTTGATGTTATTGATATAACCATCAAAAGGTAAACGCATACAGTTTCCGTTTTCATAGATATGAGTTTTGAAGAAATAATTTGTATAAGGTTAGAGGTTATGTTTCGGTGGCATTGTCTAATTTTACTGAAATTTTAAGAGTACAGTGATGCTCTTTCTTGTAAATAAAAGTAAAATTTCGAGAAAAGATTTTTTTTTTTTTTATTACTATTTGATTCATGGTGTTGGAGCAAAAATAAGACAATGCAAAGTAGTATTATGATGTGAGATTTGCTGTACGTTTGATAATAATGGTAAAGAAAAAAAAAATGTGTTAGAAGATTATTTTTTATTGTTGTTATTATTAACTTGCATTGATACAATAATAATTGATTTGTCGGCAGAGTATATTAGTGGGAGACTTTGTAAAGTATGTTTGACCAATGTTGCATAGGATGCCGGTATGCTTGGTTTGGATGCTTGACAGTGCTTTAAATTTATTTTCTTTATCTGAGAAATCGCATAGTCTTTGGCTGGTTTTGAAATTAATTTTGGAGTTGTGCTACTACGTTTAGAGTAAGGGGGTTTTACACGAAGTATTTTTTTTAGCAGAATCTCGGAGGGTGGTGTAAAGCGTAAGAGTTATTTTGAGTACGATCGACGTATTACCATCGTATGGTGGCCGAAAGGCATTATTTATTATTTTTTTTAATTCTGATATTGGTCAAGCATTACTGTGGGTTACCATTTATATGTATAGTTAAGTACGGTTTGCAAGTTCATGCATCACTGAATAAAAACAAATATTGGATTTTTTATATATTAATTTCAAATGATAAATCATAATAGTTCTTTTAATTACTTAGATATATTAGTATGTTTTCAGTGAATTTATTTTATGTGTTTATTATTTTATTTACATCATCAAGAATTTGTATCGTGCTAAACTACCTTTTTGTGTATAAGATTGAGATACTGGATTTACTGTATTAGTTTAGAAATATTTTACTGTTATCATTTGATGATCTATTAAGGTATATTTATGTGTTATTGTACAATATACTATTCCATTGTCAGTGTTTTTGCGGAATTATACTGAACTAACGGTAACTTATTGTAAAAACTCGTGTAGATGGTTTGAATTGTAAATGGCAACAATAATTAAATTGGGATAAAACTTAGTATGTTTTGGTTGAGCAATTGCTTTCTTGTGGGGTAAACCGTTTAAATATTTTTTTCCCCTATTTTTTTTTTCTTTTTCTTCTTTTTTTATAAAAATTCTGGTAATAGCTAAATTTAAGTATAACTTCTAGAATGGTACTCGTTTTGGGGGGGGGGGGGGGTACTCTCTTAGGTGCACAAAGTGCGTACTGGGTTTTTGATGCTATGATTTCATTTTCTTATATGGAGCAGGTGTTTTGTTTCGGATAAGAATATGGGGTATTAGTTGACGAGACACATCCGAAGACGATTGGTGGCAAAATTTGACTTTTCAATAGATTTAGGGTATAGTAAAAATTTTTTTTGTTTGTTTGTTTTTGTGAGAGAAAATTTTTTCTGCGTAAAAATTTTCAGTAAAAAGGGGGGATATTGTTATAGTATGTTTATACTGGTTTTTAGGAACAGAATAATATTAAAAATATTAGGTTAAAACTCAAGGCTCGCGGTGTATTTAGAAAGATAAGCACAGCTGCTCTTTTTATCATTAAAGGGGATAGTTAAGATAGCGCTTGTTATTTTTCTCGGGTAGGATGAGAGTTTAGCGGCTTTGAAATAGGGTCGGCGCGGATGGAGTATACAGTTACAAAGGTTTTTCCGAGTCGACTTTTGACTTTTGAATCTATAAAATTGAGGACGGGATGGGGTTTTGACATAAAATATCCCTCGCAGGTGGACTGAGTAAGCAATTATTTTCCTTCGAATGCCGACTTTAACACTCCCGGATTTCAGAGGTCAGAATGGTCAATGTCACTTAAAAATTCACTGCATCAAGAGGGGCATTGATTATTTTGGCCAATGAAAGTTGGGGGGTGTTTAAGGGAACCTCCCGTAGGCCAATTATTAAAAAAAAAAAAGAGAAAAATAGACAGAGTGGATTGGGGATTTTTTAAAGAAAAGTCATCAGATTCTCTTGCAAGCTCTCGGCTGCAGCTCTTGCCTTTGGTCTGGCTCCTCCGAGTGAATGAAGCTCTCATGATGGAGAAATTGATCTGCGTATTATGAGGTCCTGAAGGAAGTTATGATTTTTCGGAAGACTATAATACTGTAACTTTGGCTTGTTCGCGCTAGAGATGAGACAGCATTGTGCTTGAAAGCTGACGGGCCTCTGATACTAGCTATGTTCGAGGTACGGATGGAAGAGATCGTCAGCCTGTAAGCGGTCCCCGGTGTTTTTTTCGGCGGCAAAGGAGGTTCCCGCTCTTCGCTTATTCAACGAGATGACAGGGCCAGTTCGTTTGGGAGAGTTTCGTCGGATCCTAGATTCCAGCCGCGGTGTTTGGACTCGACAATGACGGCTTCGTAGGGAGGATTTGGTCTGAGCTGAGGTGCCCGAAGACTATATTGCTGGAGTTGATGTAGAGAGAAAGGGTTGTGTGTATTAGAAATAGGGGTAAGTGTGGTTTATTATGTTTTGGGGAATATACTATAAATTCTACCCCTAGGGAGTTTCGTTACTCTACACGAGTTTCAGTATATTTAATTGTAATTTTAAGTTATTATAAGAATATCCTGTTGTAATATGATTAAGTTTGGTAAATATATCTAAATCAATAAATACTAATTGTTAAATTTTGTAAATAAAATATAATGTTAATAATCGAAGTATTAGTTTCTTTAATTCTGGAATTTTTGCTTGTTATCTTTATTAATTGATTTATAACTTATAATGATTGAAACTACTTTGGAGCATCATTTTTACACAACGCAATCTTAGAACTTAAACTTGTTTACACGAAGGATAATTCCTCTTGAGATTATTATTAATTTTAAGAATTCTTGATTCAGTAACTAAACATTTTTTGTATATTGAAACTTACCAATAATCAGATCATAGGGGCATCTAATAATATATATTTTGTCATCGAGTAGATAATGTAAAATTAAATGACTCTCAAATAAGTGAAATACAACACAATCGTTAGACGAAAATCGCCGCTTTACATTGCAATCGTTTCACAAAAATTGCCGTTTTACATCACGATCGTTTGACGAAAATCACCGTTTGACATCGCGATTGTTAGACAAAAATCGGCGCTTTACATCGCGATCGTTTCACAAAAATTGCCGTTTAGATCGCGATCGTTAGATGAAAATAGCCGTTTTACAAAAATCGCCGTTCTACATCGTGATTGTTTGGCAAAAATTGTCGTTTTACATCGCGATCGTCTGACGAAAATCGCCGCTTTACATCGCGATCGTTAGACGAAAATCGCCGCTTTATTTTGCAACCATTTGGCGAAAATCGCCGTTTTATTTTGCCGTTTGAAAATAATCGCTGTTTTATTTTGTAATTGCTTGAAAAAAATCGTTATTTTATTTTGTGATTGCTTAACGAAAGCCGCGGATTCTTAAAAATTAAAAAAAGCGGAAATCCGCCATTTGGTGGAAAAGTGGCATCACTGTGAACAATATTTGATAATGAATAACATTTTTGCTAAAATTAAAACTAAAAGCAATTAATTTTATTATTTAAAATTCACACACTAATAAAAATAAATGATATTGTAACACCCCCAGTAATTGGCACATTAAGAATTAGTCTTTAAACTTACTTCAATTTTCATTACAAAGAAATAAGATATTTACTTGGAAATATTTTTAAATCAAAGAATGCATATCTGTGCATCAATTTTGCCCACTAAAAGCAAAAAAATTTGAAAAAGTATTTTTATAAAAATATATTTATAAAAAGTTGCTGAAATCACCAGTAATTGGCATCTAGAGCATCAATGTATGAAACCTTGTGATCCAGTAATTGGCACATGTTTATATTTAAAAAAAAAGTTTACATTTTGCATTGGGTTTAATCGCTTTAAATGAATTTACTGTAGAAGAAGATGCCATACTTCAGGTTTTTGAGAGTAAGAAATCAGCATATTAGTCTGAAATGTGAACATTTTAAAACAATACAATATATTTATATTAATACCCAGTAATTGTCATGCTGTCCCCAGTAATTGTCATATGAATCTTTAATGGATTCCAATTACTAATAATATTTCATATTTTCAAATAAAAACAAGTGATAAACAAAATTAGTCTATAACTTTGAAAATACTTCCAAAATAAGTGGTTTAATCTCAAATTCCTTGTGAATTCTTTGTAAGTGGAATAGGTGCCAATTACTTGGAACAGCAAAATTGAAGCACCATTAATTGGCATCTATCATTCATTCAGAAATCCAAATATTTGTGTCGAAAATACCTTTATACAATTAAAATAACCCTTTTCAACTAAACAAAACTGTTGTCAATAATAATTTAAAATATATTAGAAATCAGATAATAATGAATTGAAAAGCATGCCTTTCTTAAGCCAGAAAAGAAGCATTTGCAACAAAATGGCTAACATGATACAAGCCATAATTGTTTCTCTTTCCTAGACACAATTGTCATCTAGTAGCATAAATCAAAGTTATAATCTTTAACGTAAATGAGCATATAACTGGTCTATGGTCTTGCATTTTTAAAAGACTGGATATAAATCTTATTTTAGGACATGTTTGTAGGATGTGCCAATCATTGGTGCATGCCAATTACTGGGGATGTTACCCTATAGCTTAAAAAAAAAAAAAAAAAAAAAAAAAAAAAAATTTATACAATTTTGTAGCATTCCTTTATTTAAAAAAAAATTACTAAGATTTATATAAAAGACAAAGATAGAAATTTAATATTTAGATTTTAATGTGGGTCATTCAGTTTTTCACTGCCAGCAAAGTCAAATATTCATGATTTAAAAATTTTCAATGAGAATTTTTGATGTGGAATATTTTAATTATGTTTATATTTTTTAAGCCACATTAATCACACAACCATTCCCAGGAAAAAAAGAAAAAGACATACGTCATAAAAATATAAAAAGATGTCATAAAAAATGTCTTCAAATATGAAAAAAAAAAAAACAGTATTTGGGTATTAATATACTATGCCCCAAATACTGATATTAAATATTGAATATTCAGCTAGTCAAATACTTTTATACTTTTTAAAAAAATATATATCTTTAACCTTTAGTTACCAGGAGGGGGGAGGGGGTACCAAATTCCCAAATAAAAGAGTATAGAAAAATACAGGGTTTGGATTATCGTCATCCCGAAAATTTCTACCCCTCAAAAATGCTATGCATGAAATCATTAAGACCATCTCACTCAATAGCAGTCTGACTGCATATTGAAAAAGAAAAATTCTGTAAGGAAGATAGTAATTATCTTAAGGAAACACCGGTGAAATTACTTTGCAATTAAGTAAACATTGTTTATGCAGACAACGTATAGCTGTTTCTACCCCAGTTGCTGCAAATTAGTTATTGAGATAATTCTTGTTTGTGACACATAACAGTGTTTCTTTTTACATGATAATGAATTATTTCAGGAAAATAGTTTTAGTAGCTTTGTATTGCTACTTTTTGTACTGAATTGGAAAAATTAAATGTTTGCACTTATAAATATTTTAATAAGCAATGCATTTTGAAGCAATTTGTAACAGCATATTCAATCAAACAGAAATTAGTTGTACAGCAAAAGAAAAGGGATTATGAAGAATTTATTATTGTTCGGAAACATATGAAATCGACAGATGTTCTTATTGGAAAATTACATAATAAAATAGCATTTTCAATTTTATAATAAACCAAAAACCTTTTGGAAAATACTGTCAAAGTTGGCGTTTTGAACAAAATTTCCTGGCACAATAGCTTGGGAAATGCAAAATTTGTTATCACGTATCAAAAATAATAAATTAATAAGTAATTTATTTATAAAAAAATGGATAGCTGTATTCAATTCCTAATACTTTCAAAAATTGGGCCTGCCAATTTTATGCCGAGACATTATAAACTATTCAGAAAGTTTCACATTGGAAACCAGCTTAATTTTATGTTCACAGTCAACTAAATAATCATATTTCATCCCTTGCATATGCAATTATATATTGCCTGAATCAGAAAATTACAGTTAGATTTCTGGCGTGATTTATTATTTGTAAATAATTTATTCACTGTCAAATTCAAATGAAATAATATTTACTTATGCAAATCATAATGAAGATTGTATCAAAAATTTGTTATTTTTTATCTGAGACACACCCAAAAATAAAATAAAGAGGTTTTTAATTTGGCACATTTTTTTTCTCCTTAATTACTTTGAAACTACATGACCAAATCATGTAATTTCTCCCCCCTCCCCCTCATTAGAAGAGGGTTGATTATGGATTGGTTTTAAATTTCATGAAAATTGCTTCAGTACTTTTAGAAATTCAACAACAACAACAAAATAAATAAAATAAACCCCTTTAAAATATTTAATTTTCAATAATTTTGATCAAGTAATGTAGCCTTTTTTTTTTCTTTTTTTGGACGAGAAAGTTGCTACCCGGAGTTTTTCTCACTTTTTATACAGTTATGATTATCAAATTCCTCACAGAAAAACAAAAACAAAAAACATATTTTAATTCTTAAAAACTTTTATGACATAAAAAATTTAAATATATTTATATAATAATAAAATTCTTAAGAGTTGAAATGCTCTCAAAATTTCTGCAGTACTTTCACTTAATTTGTAAAATACAGTAGAACCCCGATAAGATGGATCTTTTTTTTTTTTTTTTCCAACTTTGAGAAGCGATTGGCAAAAATTTTTTGTTTTATTATACAGAATACGACGATGCGACAAGTTAATGTTATGGAAATTAGCCAATCGCTTCTCAAACTTGAAAAAAAAAAAGCGAAAAACCCGATCCGGATTATCGGGGTTCTACTGTAATACTTTTTATGGTGAAGAGATTTATACACTAATAGAGAATGGTCCAAAATTTTGAATTTGATTTAAATTATAGTAATTAATGCCTTTTTTTCCCTCTTCATTTCTTCATTTTTTACAGCATTTTTCAAAGTATTTTGCCAGTCTTTCAATGTACCGTATTTACTCATATATATCGCGCATGCATGTATAATACGCAGCCAGTGTTTTAGAATGAAAAGTGGAGATTTTTTGCATCTCGTACATAACGTGCACCATAAAGTTTTGATCGAAACAAATGTTATGTCAGTCCAGAAAAGAAGTCAAAAGTGTCAGGATATGGTGACGTCACTTGCGAATGGAATTACTTGAGAACATCTAAATTGTAAAAAATATATATGTAATTCTACAAATGTAAAGTTGCAGAAAGCTGTATTCTTGCTAAAATTAATTGAGTGAGTGATTGAGAATGAGAGAGAGAGAGGTGTCACCATATTATGACAGTCATTTCCTACACGAAGTCTAAAAAAAACTTCCACTTCTTTTCTAGCCAGACGTAACATTTGTTTCAATTCTCTTTACTGAAATTCATTTCATCATCCCTTGCATGTCAAATTATATATGCATTATATACGAGATACAAAAAACCGCCATTTTTCATTCTAAATACTGGGTGTGTGTTACGCATGAGTAAATACGATATATCTGTTGAAAATATATTTTTATTATAGTTACAGCATAAAGAAAAATCCAAGTTTGGCTTGTAATGAGATGCATTCCAGTTTTGTTTGAACAAATGGGTTGCGATCCAGGTTTTAAATACAAACATAATCTGTCTCCTTTTGTTTAAAAACATCTTGTTTGTGAAAAGACAAGTAATAGAATGCTATCAGACAGTATTCAGGAGCTTACATTTATACATCATTAATTTCTATGAAATATCACCATTAAAATTTAATATTTTAAGCATCAATTTTCAAACAGCAAATAAATAACATAAAAAGAATTTCTTTTTAGTTAAATGATTTTACTTTTTGATTACTTTGAATATTCTCAGTTACTGAGTATTTAAAACAAAAACAAACTACATAAAGTTTTAAAAAATAAGAATTAAGGTGTTTTTAAGTATGACACCTTGATATTCTGCTAAGTCGAATATTCAGCAAACAAAATAATTTGTTAATCTTTAACAAATATTGAATAACATAGCTGAATATGCCAAACACCGAATACATACTGAATATTTAGTGCATACTTAATGCAATATTGTAAATGTTAAAACACACAACAAATTCAGGAAATTTTTACTCTATAAATAATGTTTTAAAAAATGCACCAATTTAGCATACATTTTTAAAAAAACTGATGCCTAAAATTTGTAGGGAAATTAATGAACATGATATATTTTTACTATTTACTTTAGCTTTCATAACTGACGATTTAGAGATAAAAATCAATCTCTTAGCAGAAAAAATGATTCTTGAAGAGCAAGAAAACTTTGAGAAAAACTTTTTTTTAAATTAAGATTTAAAACAAAATATTATTGAAAATATGTAGAAAGAAAAAAAAAAAGGAAAGAAACTAATTGAATCTTGAAATAAAGATTAAATAAAAAGCAAACTAGAACTAATGATGGAATGTAAACACCAACAACTATGACATTTAAGCTATGAAATAAATTTTATCTTTTGCTTAACTATTCTAAATCCCTTATGTAGTTTCAATCATTTCAGAACAGTAATACAATCACCTTTTGGTTAAGCAATGTTAGGCTGCTATTTATTGAATATCTAATGATGAATTAAAATAGCAAAACAATTTCTTTATTACCTACATTACAAATGTAACTTTTAAACTGTCTGCATAATTTCAGATTGACACCTTTGAGATACAGGGAGTTTTAGAAATAAATAACAATAAAAGAAGTTATTTAAAAATAGAAAATATTATTCATATAATTTATTTATTGAGTTAAATACTGTATTAATAAAAATTAAATACATTATTTATAAAAGTCTACATACTTGTCAGGAGAAATACTACAATCAATAACTGTATCTTTATGAGTATTTATTAATATAAAAGGCAATTTAATTTTATTTGTAGGAGGTGGGCAAATCCTTCTCTCTGTTTCTTTATTTCTTGCCGCCAAATTTTTGAAAGCTATTTGCTGAAAATAAATTAATATTTGAGTATATTTCAAAACAAACCTAAAATGAAACAAAAACAATTTTACATCAATTCAAGAAGGGTAATTACTTCAGATTACAGTGAAATTGGATATTCCTTTTACTATTTATTTATCATTTCTACAACATAGCAAAGAGAAAAAACTGCACAATTAATAAGCCTATCATTTTATGTAAGGCATTTGGATGGTACTGTTAGATATAGGTTGATATTTATTCTGCTTTTTGCCAGGTGGAAGTAACAGTGTGTATATTTTATTTATACTTGAAAAAAAAAAATAAATAAGTAAATAAATAACTGAATTCACAAACATAATTCCAATATCTATTCTACAAGAAGAATTACATTATTTGGATATTTATTTACTTTTGTTGTTGTAACATTAATTAGGGCATCATTACTAACTAAATGGATCATTTATTTATTTATATTATTTTAAAATAATGCTCTTCAGTTTATTATTTAATTGATATTTTAAATTTGCAAATAAAACATACAAATAAAGACCAAAAAAAGTAATGTAAAAAATTCATCTGGATACAAGTAAAAGAGCAAATGGGCATTTAGGTAAAGAAGAAATTTTAAAAAGATGAAATAATTTTAAGATTGGGGAGGGGGAGGGGAAAGGGGCGAGAAATGATAAATTTATTATTACTTCATAGAGTATTCAAGGTAGGTTTTTCTTTCTTTTCTCAATGAAATAATTTTTTAAAGTTTACAATATTGCTCGTGGGCTGCAATAGTGGCATAACTCAAAAAATATGAATTTTGAGTTATGCGCTCTCCTGCATTGCAGATTGGTATTCTTTCCAGCAGCAACAGCGGCATATCTTATAGTTCAGTATTTCATCAACAGATGACAGAAGTGCCGTTGCTGCCTGCTTTCATTACAAAGCGAAACTTTAAATCCATTAATCTCAGAACCTGAAATTTTGAGTTGTGTTACTATTGCAACCCATGAGCGATATGTTGGGTAAGCAACCAATAAAGGAGAAACTGAAATTTTAGTAAGATGTGAGACTAGGTAACTGATCCGATTATTTTATTTGCACTTCAAAATAACAAATGAAACAACTGGGAAAAAACAAGAAAATGAATAGGGTAGAAACAAAACCTAATAATTTTAAAGATTTTCAACTTTGTGTGTTGGAAAGGGAAAATGTAAAAAGAGAAATTACATTATAAGGAGGGGGGGGGGGTAGCAAAGCTCTGTTAAAAAACTAACAACTTTTTCTGAAAATGGAACATCAGCAGAACATCCATGGAACATCTTTACACTGTTCTATGGATTTTCTTTCCCATTATAAAAATGTAATTAATAAGTTTTAAAATATATTATCCTTCAGCAATGAATTTTAGCAATTCAGGGATATCATTGCCATTATTTTTAAATATTGAAATGATATTTTTTATGAATTTTATTAATGACCATTTCCCCCGATTTCACTTAATTATTTCATAATATTTCCATTTTTATCACATGCACAAGAAATACTTAACTTTGACAAAGGAAAACTATAATATTAAATTCTGTAAACAAATTTTTAATTAAAAATTAGCATTAACTACTTTTAAGAACATGCTGTGTAAAGAAAAAATTAAAAACTGTGTTTTTATATTTTAAAAAGTTAATAAAAGCTTGTTATAAAAACACAGTGAATTAAAACAACACAGTTAAATGAAATCACCAGTGTGCCAATATGTATAATTAAAATATTCAATAAGATCACAATATAATTAAAAAAATAAAGAATTTTAATAATTAAAATTGGTTGGATTGGTCAGTAAAACAAAACGTAAAATGTCCAAATACAGCATAAAACCATAGATTATAAAAAAAAATTCCTTATGCTCAGTTTTCTCAAAAACAATAAGAGTCATCCATAGCCTCTTTCCACATAGTACAGCAGCTGTTTGAGATTCTCCATATCAATAACTGCAGGACTAGTACATGATTTTTTGTCCTTTTTCTTCACATTTTACCACTCTTAAAAAGATGGAGTTGAGGTTTCCTTTTCCTCTTTTTGTGCACAAGTTTTGAGAGTTTGAAAAAGGTTTGGCTTCTGCCAAGTAGATGAAACAGAAGTTTGTTTAGTCTTGTATTGTTGATTTTTTGGATTGATCCGAGGAGTTTTGTATATTACTTTGACTAAGAAGGTATTCTATTTTAACTAGTTCTGATGATGGTGACTTAAGTTTTAACTTTGGCATAAGTCTTGTGCTATTGGTGAAGCATGGCAACATGACTCGCTTGCTTTAAAGTGCAGGATGATAGTGTCACAGGTGAATAACTAGGTGGAAACGAGAATTTGGTTGGATACATGTGTATTAAGAATTGGTAATGGCTTAAGTAAAAACTAGAGTAAGAAACTCGAATAAATGGGGTTGAATTAACAAGTTTAGTTAGCTTCGGAATAAGAAAATTTTACGATGATTTTAACAGCAAGAGTTTTAAGATCCAATTTGAAGAAGATGAAAAGTATACTGCATGGCAGGGTTCATACAGAATTGGGAAGAAGAAATCCAAGGCGTCCAAAAAATTTTAAAAACTTGCCACTTTTGTTATTTATGCGGCATGCACTTGCACACCCCAATTTTTAATGCCCCATTTGGGGAGAAGATCATTTCAAACAAATTTTTCTCTATTAGAGTCTAATTATTGCTGCTGAAATTGCACAGAACTCACAAACTTTGTGATTTTTTAAGTTTAAATAAAAAAATACACAATCAACTTTCCTAAGCAGTGACCAATGGTCATATACACAGAGATCAGTTAAACTTGAAACACTTATTATATATATCGCATAATCTTAAAAAAAATATTCAAATGTGGGAAAAAAAAAAAAATGCTAATGCAACATACACACACACACACACAAAAAAAAAAAATATGACAACTTATGAATTTATTCTTTTAGAGCAGCGATAAGGTAAAGTGTCCTAAAGCCACTTTCTAACAAATATTTAAAGCATTACCAACTTTCTAAAATAATTTAAATGAGTTCTTCTTTCTTCTTAAAGATATCTTGCATTTAAAAAATTGATGCTTTAAATATTTGTTTTACTTAAACATGCCAGCTTTAAGAACTGTATTTTGGGTATCAGCTTTACAGCACTTTACCTTAATCACTTTCTTTGAAGATGAATGTTGTCCAAGACAAACACAGAAAAGTTGGGGAAAAAAAAAAGCACCATTATTAATATTCCTATAAGATACTAGTCCCAGTTATATACTCCTGAATACTTTAATTAAATTATGTACACATACATAAATAAAATATAGAATATAGGTCAAGTGACTTGCAATAATCCGGGATTAAAGATTTTTCCGAGAGCAATATCGCTAGCATGCAAAACCATAATACATTTTAAGGAGTTTCTAAGGAGTATTTTGTTTAAGTAGTTTTAAGTACTACTTGGAAACATTTTCATTTCTAAGTAGTTTTTAAGGAGTCTGTATGAACCCTGTGCACGGTCACTATTTTAGTTTCCCCAATGTTCAGATTTTTTGTGGGATTTATTGTCATGGATGACTTCTGCACAGCATGCATAGATAACAATGGAACCATGACAGGTAGTTGTATTATGATCATAATGCTGAAATTTAAAACAATACAGAAGGTTGCAGATAAATAGAGCGAGCAGGACAGCTCAGACATGCAACTTTGATTCTAGCTAATAAAGTAGCTATTGAAAGTAAGAATAACGTGCTTCATAGAAAGCCCTTGGCAATTTCATCAAATAGTAATATTGCATGCATCTATAACATTTTGGCCTTTAAATTTTGTAGAAGTCCTTCCTTTGTAGAGAAAAAAAGGAATTGTTTTGTACAGTTTGTACAGTATTTCACACAGGAAAGCAATAGGAAGAAATAAAGTATTTGCACCCATGCTAAAAAAAAAAAAAAAAAAAAAAATACAATTTAGACCCCAGCTGCACCACCCCCTATTAAACACAAGGAATGTGCACCAGTGCTAGTCTAATCAATTTGTTTTAAAGACACTACTATGTAGTGCTCAATTTAGTTTAGAGCTCACTGAGTGGTACTTCTTTGTTTTTATTGATTATTTGAAAATTAGTTCAAAAGCACATAAGTGCATAAATACTGCTCTCAAGAGTTCAGCAAGTTCACAGACCAGTTAACCTTTAAAAATGAGAAATCGTACGTAATATTCAAATTACATTGGAGGTTGGTTGGTTTTCTGCAGCTATTTTCTGATATCCCTAACAGGAATAATGTTTCAATTTTTCAACTCAATACAGCAATTTTTTTTCATTTTTAGTTTCTTCTTAATTCATACACCAGCACAGAAAATTGACAAAATTCACATTTTTTTTTTCCCCACATGATTATTTCACAATATTCACATTTTTTTTTTACTGCAATCCTTTAGATTTTATTTAGACACATTTTAATTTTTTTAATATTTTGTACAACTGCCAATCATTAAAAAATTAAATATTTTTAATGTTACACAGTATATAAATTATAATACAATAAAAATACAGAAAGCAAAAATGCTTACTTGAATTATTAAATCTTGTAAATGCTGTGTTTTTAGTTTGATTTTTTCTATTCTTTTCAGTTTTTCTTTCTAAAATAAACCAATTATATTTCACACATTGTATACCAAAATCAAAATATTTTAAGGATAAAAAATAAGACATCAGACTTACTTCCAAATTTTGGTATTCTTGAGCTGAGTTAGTTGGAAGGCCAAGCCATTTTATCTCTTTTTTCTCTTTAGATATTATATTCATTGCCATTAAAACATTTAAAGCATCATATACTCTCCTTCGAATGTTTTTCTGATCATATGCCTGAGGTTGAAAGATAAAATAAATCTCAAAGCAAACACAATAACTAGTAAGGAACACATATTTACTTTTCAGATAATTTAATTTTTCCACAAGAAAATTAATAAAAAATGATTTAAAAAAATTAAAAGTTTTTAAACAGCATTAAAACTAATATTTTCTTCTCTCAAAGAGAAATCATATGCATCAATATCATGTCAAGGAACTGTAAAAACTTTTAAAATCAGTCCAAATGATTTCACTATGCATAATGGGCAAATTTTATGGTCATAGAAAAGGAGGAAAAAGAAAGAAAAAGAAAAAGAAAAAAAAAAACAACAACAACAAAAAAAAAAAACAGAGTACAATCTCAGTTTACTCATACTCTATAAATATGTTTTAGACTGAATTTGGCCAACATGGTAAAACAATAAAAATTGCATTATAGTTTGTAAATAACTTGCAAAACAAAAAATCATCTTGCATTTAAACAAACATTCTTGAAACACTTTAAAGATATTCTATTACTAATGTGGACTATCCATATTCAGATTATGAGTACCTACTAGAAATGAATGAAAATCTAATCATGAACCTATGCCATCAAATTGTATTGGTGGAAAATAGTTTAAAGAGACAGTTACCATATTATATTTGTATTGCAAAATTTAAAAAAGCAATACAAAAAAAGTTTATAGATATATGAAATGCCATTAAAATTTGTATTCCTAAAAATTATTTGTAGTCTAAAAATCGAATAGGTTAATAAATGAGTTCTAAAATGATTAAAATCTTGTGATAGAAAAATGCAAATACAGTATTTATAATAATAAAAGAAATTTTATTTTGTATGTGTGCATCATATGCAATGGCTGGCAAAATTTATGGCATATACGACACTGATAACTTTTGTGAGGCTAACTTTGTCTTGTGATGCATCTGAGACCCAGAATTTGAAATCCTAACGATTAGTTGCATTAATTAAATAAAAATTACAACTCACTCATCTTTGTCCTAGCGAGAGAGCAAAAAACTGATCATTCCGATGCATGCTCATAAAGCTTATTTATGAGAATATTTTGTCATTAACTTAGATCACCCAAGCTGCTTAGGAAAGTTTAAAAATGACAACATATTCTAAAAAATTGAATTCTTGCGTATCAAATGTGACACTTTTTTTTTTCTTTCCCCTTTTTAATATTGCAGTTAATCAAGTTGTACTGCAGTTAGTTAAATATTGCAGCATTTTTCCCCTTTAAAACTTCTTTCAAAAGAGGCTGTGCATATTTAATGTTATAACCCTTTAGGTAATTTTGGGATCGCGATATCATACATTATCATACATCATCATGTAAACATTTTATACAGGTGTACACAGCAGTAAAAGTGAACTAAAGCCCTTTTTTTAGCAGCAAAAACTTCATTTTGGATTAGCTTGAAATTCTAATGCTAAAAAACTCTATTGGATATTGAATTCATGAATCTATAATTTACAATTCAATTAAAATATATTTTTAAATATCATCAGTTCATTTTGTTGTTTTTATTTTCTTTTAATTGTTGCATGCGAGTTTAAATAGATATAAAGATTATTATGTATGTAGCGTAAATTAATGGATTAAATAAATCACGTGAAAAACACACTTATTTGTGCTTATCATCTATATAATAAAAGCCTAAGTCATGTGACTGTCATTAACACCTCCGGCTTACCCACTTCACTCTTTATATGCTATGCAGCCTATTTCATGTTAGCCAGTGCAGGTGATAAGTCGCCAAATTATTGTAGAGATTATTGTTATTATAAGCACATTTGGCTGTCATCAACAGTTTGCCGTAATGACCACTTCGCTTTTCATAGGCCAAGGGGCCAGTTTTAATCAAAATTATTTTTCCAGATAAAGCTGTATAAAAGTTATACATTTATAGAGATTGCTTGAAAAAAAAAAAAAAAAAAAAAAAAAATACTTGAGAAATGAATTGCATTGAAGTACATATATATTTTGAGATTGCTTCAATGAAATTTTAATTAACATCCCAACATTCTCCAATGATTGAAAATAAAATAATTTATGGAGGTAAAAATTCATATAACAAGTTCTCCAACCGGCACAGATGTCATATACGCACCACATTTGCATGTTTTTTTCCTCGCCAATTTGGCATGACACATCTGTGCCAAGGAGAAGTGTAAGTTTAGAACAATTGTTAGGGAAATAAAGTGGGAAAATTTAAAGATTTCAGTGAAATGTACTGATTAAATGATGCTATTGTATGCATTCAATATCGCTATAAGTATAAATATTTACGATTTATTCTAAAAATTATATTTACTGTTTCATTACTTATTGAGTTCATTATTTATACCTGTTTATTTATTGTTTCCTTTTTAATTAAATCCATGCTTATTTACTGTTATTTTTTTATTTTAATTCTTTAAAATATTTTCATTATATACTACATCAATAAGGTGAAATACTGTAAAACTCAACTTTCAAAACGTTTTCTTGACAAAGTGAAATGTAAATAAGCCAACTCACATAATATGTAATATACAAATTTCATATTTCATTGTATGTTAATTTGATATCTATGTACCATTTACGTAGATCACCATAAATTATCGTTAATCACCAATTATACTTAAAATTGTAAAAACCAATCCCAATCAGAACAGTACTTTAATGCACAGTTATTAAATACAAAACATGGGAAGAATTTTAGGTATAGATATCAGATGCGCACCACATTGCCGAAATTTTTTTCTGACGCCAATTCAGCAAAAATTTCGTTTTCAAATACCAGTTATATCTATATTTTTTCATTACTTTCTTTTATTTTAAAAAGGAAATAATAATAAATAAATAAATAAAAAAGTTTAGTTAATAACAACAAACTTTTTTTGGAATAATTTTCATGTAAATAGATGTGATTAAAAAAATGGTACAACTTTATTATCCCGTCGATGAATTTTGCCAAACTGTACAAATTGCCAAACTCATAGCCAAGTTATTTATAATGACATAATTTTTATTTTAAATAATGAAAAAAAAACAAAAAAAACAAATAACTAGTAGAATATTAATAAAAATAGAAATAAAAAGTCGAAATAAAAATCATTTAATGGCATTTTAAACAGGCATATCATATTTAATGTCATTGAATGCGACATTCACGATCATGCATTATTGGCATTTAATCTTATAATTTGGCGATGATCTTTTTGCTCGATGGGATAACAAAGTGGTACCAAAAAAATGATTTTTGGAACGCTTTACAAATGGGGAAATTTCCGTATCCTGTTCTGATTTTTTGGCGAGCTTTTTTTTTTTTTTTTTACATTAAATGAACGATATTTTGTTTTAATATAAGGGTAGACATCATTAAAGGCATTTTACAGAAAAAGTCGATGACCAAATCCTAAGACCTGGAGAACAAACTGGTCGCCAAGGCAGCTAGTTTTATCAAATTTATCATCTACTTTGAAATGTGAATATTTTAATATTATTAAATTCCTATTTATTTAAATTACTAGCTGCTTCTGGTGACCAATTTGGTCTCCCTTAAATTTATGCTAAGCTTTGCCATATTTTACTTTTATTTTTAGAATTGAGATTTTAAAATTAAATTTATTGATGCCACCATCTATACAAGGATTTAATAACTATAAATTAACAATTTGGATTTATTAATTAAAGTATAAGTTGTTTTGAAAGAAATATGAAATGAAAACCTTTGTGCGATCTGTGATTACTTACCCACTTGTTTTTATATTGCAGGTTGCAAACACATAGATAGAAACATAGCTCAAGAAAACTTTTACTATAAATCATATAAATTGAAATGATTTTTAAAAAAAATTGAAAAAAGAAGTGATGTATAGTATTTTTAGAGAAAAGATATTGTTTATTTGATGCTGTCTAGTTGTTCTCAAATGTAAATTATGATGTTCCAGTTTTATTTTTAACAGACTTCATTTTAAATATTTTCTCTACTTAACATGAAAATTGATGATGTACAAACTGAAAATTTAAGCGATTTGTTTTATTAATGAAGATGTGTGACATATTTTCGCCAAAAAAACCAAAAGTAAAAATATTGTCTTCCAACAGAGTTTGAATACATTTAATAATATGTAGTAAAGTTATGACAAGTTGCTAATGCTATCAACTCAAAAGCCAAATGTTATTGCAGAATCGAAAAAAAGGTCTATAAAGAAACATGTCAGAACTGGAAAAACAGGACTAGATGAACAGAAAGGCAGAATTAGAAAAAATTGTTTTTTAGTCAATTAGACAATCTGTTTGATATATTGCTTGCTGATTCAAGGAAACTTATTAAATTTTCTGAAATTGTATATGTTTTCGATCTTAACTAGAAGCACGAAAAATGAATATGTTTGGTGAGGATAAATTTGATAGCACAATCTGAACAAGGTTAACAGAAACATATGTGTGAAAATCATCACCGACAACAAAGAAATCAGATTCTTCATTGTTAGTAAAACACTTTACTTCGATCTCTGATGATGAGTAGGAAGATGCATCACTTTTCGATGATTTTATAGATGAAGAAGAATCTGAACCAGAAATAAGTAGATATCTTAAGAAGAACCTGTAACATCCAATACAGTCAATGAAAATTGGAAAATTAACCATCACCGAAATAAAAGGCAAGTTATAGATGATCCATTATTCAAATCAAATTGGGATAGAACCAAAATTACCCCATTGGAGACTATGCATGCAGTTGTGCCTGCCTTGTAAGCTGTGGGGTGTTGATTTAGAACATTTTACACTTTCAATATTCACACGCTATATCATCTGGAAAGGTGCAAGGAAAAAGATCAAAGAGAAGAATTTAAAAAATGTATTTAATCAAAGCACATCACTTGTTGCTCATTTTGGTAGCAAATTGCTTCAACAAAATGATGTTGAAATTTCTGATCAAGTGACAATTTCTGTTTCAGGTAAAGAAGTTGAAAAGTTACTGGTTATCCAAAGATATCAATCATTTAGAACTTGTCTTGTAATGAGAAATTCAACAATGGAGTTACTTTCAGACTGGCATGGAGTTAGTGATTTTCTTACAGGTTGGTGTTATGATACAAATATAGATCCCGGTATTCCTTTTAAAGCTATCACAGCTGTTTAAAGCACATTTAACAGGCATATGTTGTTTCTTTAGCTTGTAGACATCACATCTTTAACATAATTGCCCCTGCTGTATTTGATTATATTTCACTTTATCAGGACTAGAGATGTAAATTTTTCAGAAAAATATAAGTGGTGGAAAAAAAACTGGTTTTTTACCGGTTTTTTTCTTAAAAAAAAAAAAAAAAAAAGAAAAATTGATTTTTCATGATTTTCTCCCAAATAAATTAATTTTTTTTAGAGAATATTAAATAATAAACATTTTTTCCCCATCTATATGCATTAAATGAAAATTATTTTCACTTTATATTACAAAATAAAAAAAAAGTAGCAAAGCCTGCTTTTAAAAGTTTAGTTTTTTTCCACAGCATAAGAATTTTTTATTAAACACTATTGTTTGTTATATCATATCTCTGTTGAAATGATTTTTCAGTTACATGTTTAACTACCAACTGACCTAATGTAAAAACCTGAACCAATATGTCTGCAGTTTGGAATGAAATAAATTATGCATTTCATTTACATAAGTATAGTTTTTAAGTAAATGATACTAGTTTGAAGAAATTAATGCAGTTTTGTCATTATGAATGTCAGTAATAAAAAATTCCATTGTTTGTTTAAAAAATGCATATTTTTACATTATTACTCTTTTTCTTAGAATTATAATTTTATTTCCTTTATAAAAAATGTTTAGTTTTGGTATAGCTTTCCAATTTACACTCAAATAAGTTTTGATTTAGTTTTATAATCTAAATTTAAACAAAACTAAGTTTTGCTTTGGCTTACTCAGGTCTGCAACTAAAAAATAGCATAGGATTTATTGACTGTTAGATTTTTACTCACTGAAACCAGATATATATAAGTTTAATTAAATTCAAAAGTTTTCTTTTTACCCTGAAATCTGGTATTTTATTCTTGAGTAAGAAACCATATTCAATAATGTTTCCACATGGTAATTTTATATTTCTAAAAGTGGAACTCAGAAGTTATGAAAACAGAACACTACAAATAGAAAATGCTCACTATTTGAGTAATTAACAAAAGCAGTTACATACAGAGATAAACTTCTACTGTGCTTTAGAAAACTACAAAAATTCAAAGTTTAATCAAGAAGGGAAGTATAATTTGGAACATAGTTACTTGTAATAAAATATGGTTTTTTTTTTTTTTCATCGCAGTTGTACTTTTCTAATGCAAACTGCCCATGTTTTTGTGCAACATTACTGCACATTATGGAGGTAAAATGGAGGTCAATTTTAGATTCAACACCTTGAAAAATGCAGCATAGTAGTGCCACCTATAGGAAAATTTACAAAACTAAACAACATTAATATATATCAGAAACTGTCTGAAGCTGTAGTTTGATTTAAAAAAAAAAAAAAAAATCGTCCTTGAGGTAAAGCTGTTGCGATAATCATGAATAATGCAGCATAGCAGTGTCATCTGTTGAGCAATTTACACCAAAAAGTAATGAGCACGAAGTTATGTCAAAGATTAATTTAATCTGAAATTTTTTAGAAATAAATACATTAGTTTGAGATAGAATTATTGTGGAAATTATGAATAAGGCAACATAGCAGCGCCATCGGTTTGGCGATATACACAAATAACTAAACATCTCGAGTTTATATCAAGGTGTAGCTGAATCTAAAGATTTATCAAATTATGTGCATCAGTTCTTGAGATAGAGTGCTCATAACATTTGTCACATACAGAGTCACAGAGTGACAGATATTTTCCAAAAACCATCAAAACGTGTTCAGGACCTTCTAAAACGTTTAAATACACCAAAAACTGGAAGTTAAATTTTTCACGAATTCAATACTTACTTCTTGAAAAGATAGATTAAAGTATTAAATGCATACTTCAAAATTTTATGTTGAATTTTTAATTTTATCATTTCCATTAATTGGCATATTATTGCAATAATTTTACACATGAATTAATTTTTAAAAAGAGAAGTTGCATTTAATTACATATCTAGATTTTTTTCATGTAATCAACTTTTTGTGAAATTGTGAACTTTATGTTTTTTTCTTCAATCACTGCACTTGCGAAAGATTCGATTTGTTGATTAAACTTTTTCTGAAATGTCCATTTTCAAGAGAAATTTTACATAGGGTTCCAAACAAGAAAAAAAATGTTGTTGTTCCAAACAAGAAAAAAATGTGAAGGATCCTTTCAAGTCTTCTCAAACAGTTGTCTGCTCAGAGATCAGATTACCCACATTAAAATTTTCATGTGAGACACTCAACATAAAAATAAATAAAATAAAAAATATGAGAATGTAGCTATTACAAAATTTTCACTATATTATTTCATAAATGAAATTTCAATTTTTCCAGTTCGGAAAAATTGAAAAATAAGCCTTTGGAAAAAAACCGAAAAAAAAAAAAAAAAAAAAAAAAAAAAACTTTTTTTCTGAGCATTCCCATCTCTAATCAGGACCTCAGATCACTATTTTTGGTAAATTTAAAAATTACTGTTTTTTTTTTTTTTTTTTTAAATATATATATATATAAATCTTGCCAACTAAGCACCAATTGATAATTTTTTTATGAATAGTAAGTGATTGTGCCAAATGTGCTGTTTAATTAGCTAGTGAATTCAATGTTTTCGCGCAAGGTAAATATCAAAGCAAAATTTTCTATGAAACAGTAGAATATTACCAGCAATTAATTACTTGACCAGAGAAGAAAAACTTCAAAATAAATTAAGAAATTAAGAATATTAAATCAAATTTAATATACTGAAAAAATTGTTTTGTTTATCGCTTTTGAAAAACTTACAATTATTTGTATATTTTGAAATAAATGTCTAAAGTTTGACCCCCATTGAGAGGTCACTTAACTTTTTCCTACTTTCCAAAATTTACAGATATGCTTATATTATTAAACCTCACAAAATAAAAAGGTATGCAATAACATCATGAACATTTTTTTCAAAACCATTACATTTAAAACACCCTAGTATATGGAAATATTTGAAATATTTTATATGGAAATGAAAAATTGAGTTCAGTTTATCTAGAAGCTTTTTTATGCAAATATACTTATAAATTAAATGTATATCAATATTAAGTTATAATATATTAAATTGTAAAATAAGCATATATATTAGCAGTAAATTTTAGCTTGTTTATCTGTCATATGCCAATTCCATAATCAGTTTACTAAACTAAAAATAGATTTTTTTTTTTTTTAAAATAATTGTACGAGATGAAAGAACAAGTTGGTGTTAGAAATTATACACTGAAATGAAACCTGTGCTTGTAATAATATAAAAGATTTAATGAATGCATAAAAACATTCAGTACATACATATTTCAGTATGAGAGGAGGGGAAGGGACATCAATAAAAAATAGAAAAATTACAATGATAAAAACACTTTTTTAATTAAAATATAAAATACAAAATTATGAAGAAATAATAAAAATAATAAACAGAAATGCATAAGATGCATATTATGAAATTTTGTTATTAAAGATACATAAAGGTTGTTTAATATTAGTTGTCAAATACTTTAAAATCAGGAGCAAGTAGTTTGTTTTTAGAATTCAACATTTTGTACTCCAAACCAATTTTTTAGTTTGTTTCGAATCAAGCTGATATTGGAAAAACTACGTTCACTGCTTGCTGATTAAGCGACACAACGAAAAAAGATACAATGCAAAATTTGAAATATTCTCCAAGTCATAGTATCTTTTCAATGATTCCCACCAATCTACTGGTGATAGATTAAGATTACATCAGAAAAATATGTATAAAACCATGTTCCCTTTTTAACAGAATTTTGGTTGTCGCATTTATTTCACAGCCACTGTTTAACCATTTGTAAATAAAGTCACATATTTTGTCTGTTAGTGCACATTTTAATGGCAGAATCCTGTAATTTCAAAAATACTTAATCACATTCTATTCTAAAGATGTTAAGTTTTTAATCTTTGTTAGTTTTATAAAAGCAAAGAAAAAAAATGGATATAGCAATTTAAATGCTTTATTACAAACCTTAAACTGGTTTATTTATGAAATAAATAAAACAGGATATGTACATTGCATATGATGTGCAATGTCACAGTGGCATCATGCTTATTATCAACATTAAATAACTTATTTGGTGGCAGATTTTGTTTATCATAAGTGATCACTAGGAAAGTAAACAGGTACCAAGAATTTATTACCAAAAGCTTTATACAAGAATGACCACATGTGAAGATGTAAATAAACTAATAAATATTATAAAATGTAGAGTATAATAAAATATAGTTAATTTCTTAATATAAAATTTAGTTCTATATCTCTTGCTTATACATATATAGTAAATGTAAATCAAATCAACTTTTTTTCTTTAATTGGAATGATACATTACTATTTTTTTTTTTTTTTTTTTTTTTTATTACTTTTGTTTTAAGAAAAGGCAGCAAGTCCACTAAGACAGAAACCTGTCTCGTTTTTTAATCTGCACCATCAAAAATTTAACAAAATTTGTTATAATTTATATTTGTTGAAATTAGCTGATTTGATGTATCAAGTGTTTTTTGAAAACACAGAATAAAAAGAATTTAAAAATTGATTAAATACTTAAATTTCAAAATCACAATTTTAAAATTCACAATAGAGAATAAAAATACACAAAATTATTTTTTCCCTACACCAAACCCTTATATAACAGATCTAAGCATCAATTTTATCACTGTGTATAAATATTGAATTACATTGATCACAAAATCTCAATAATTTTTAAAAATAAGAGAAATAAAGCTATAATTTAATTCTTTGTAAAAGGACTGTACTATACCTGATCTGTAGGACACAAATGTCGATGGGGATCAGAAAACTCAGCAACTAGCTCATCAGCAACTTCATTATAAGAAGTTGTGCCTTTCTTACGAACTTTTTCACAAACCTTCATTGAAAAATGACGAAGACCTTTGCCTCCTTTCTCACCTTTTTTACAGCGTTTGCTGAAAGTAGACAGACATTTTTAATACACAATCAGAGATTTAGAGTTACTAATTTCTATTGAAAACTGTTTCAAGAATAAAAAATGTATGATTAAAAAAAATAACTATAACCATTAGAATCAAACCATTGTATTCTTTTAACACAGAAATAAACCTTGTCAAAACTAATGTAGCTAAGGTGTTCAAATTGCAGATTATGATTAAAGTGGCTTATTGTAATAAACTGTGTTCATTTTTATGAGGATAGCATGAATACCCGTAGGGGTTATTTTTATGAAAACAGTCCCAAATTTTGCGAATTTTTTTTGCTTAATATTTGCAGTGTTCTAAAATATAACAAAATGTTTATTTTTTCCGATAATATGAAAAATAACATTCTAAACAACACACTGTAATAAAAATTAAAGAATAATAGTAATCAATGGTGGGGAATTTTTCAAAAATCTTACCAGCCAAGGATTTATTTCACCAGCCTGCAAAGATGACGCATCACACACAGTTGAAAATTGTTATGACAAAATCGCATGCAATTACAGAAGAAATTACTATTACTACAATGCATTTTCATAATTCTTTTTTTTTTCTATAATATTAAGAAATATATACATACAACAGAGGTAAGCTTAATATAAGATAGAACTTAGTACCATATTTACACTGTAATAATTTGAAAAGTTAAAATATATAGGTTAAAAAAGTGTTTTTGGTAATGTCTCTATTGTCTAAGTTTTTCAAAAATTAAAAATTCATTTGCCTTACCAGAAAATCCACTCACCACCGGCAAGCAAAATGATGTGCTTCTTTACCCCTGATCATAGTTGTATGAAAAATAAGCAGGTTTTTTTTGCAAGATAAGTGAAATTCATTTTTTTGGGGGATTATTTGTCAAAATTCATGATGTATTTTACGTCCAAATTTTCGGATTTATGACCGATTTTTTTAGGTGCGTTTGTAATTATGTAGCATCTATAGTTGTCGTTCAGTCCATCTGTCCGCATATAACAATGCACAAACTACCCAACTGAATCATTTGAAATTTAAAATATATAATTATTACATAATTTTGTCGAGTCATTTCAAAAATTTTATGAAAATCGGATTATACAGAGTTCATTCTAGGATCAGAGGCAGGCAGGGTGCATGTTTACCAAAAGGGCACTTCAGGGAAATGAAGGGCACGTTCATATATATATATATACACTTTTATAAATACATCCAAAATATATATATTTTTAACAAATTAGTATTTTTTATAGAATACATTTATGAACTACATATTTGAAAACTCTCTGAACTTTATTTTTTATTTATAATAATTTGATTCTTAATCATTAACAAAAAAATAATTTTAAGCAGCTGTTAAACCTTCAATTTTCTACATAGCAACACATGCACAAAATCATGTTAAACTTTTGCTATTTTGATTACAGTACAGAACTATTTATCCAGAATGGTTGAGGTCAGATCGGGTCATTCTGAATAATTGGTTGGGCATTAAACCAACATCTATTTGATCAGATATGTAGAATATATGTGGCTATGACAATGGTTTGACAGTGATGCCAAATGTCGGTGATGAATGCGATTTCAAATTATTAGGCTTTTCAGAAAGAATCAGATCCAGATAACACCTGATACAAATCAAAGTTTAAAAGAAGACAATTAATAGAAATATCTTGAAAACAAAAACTCTGCTACTTCCTATGCATAAAAATCAAAATGCCCATTAATCAAAATACAATATATAAATTAAATATGCTTCCATTTCATACCTTAGTTGTTAGAATCAAATGATATCATTCATGTAGTAATGTTAAAAATAATATACATTTTAAACTGGCACTGTATAGCTAATTTTTCTAAAATAAGTCAATTGGAACTAACATTCTGGATAACTGGTTCCATATTGTAGTAATCCAGGAAAAATCTTTTAAAAAATTCCAACCTTAAATATCCTTGAAAAGTAAGCAATTATATTAGAAACTGACATCAAAGTTAAAGTTAGCATTTGATTTAATTTCCACGCTATGACAGTGCCAGTTATCAATAATAATCGGCTAAAAATTTGAGGATATAAATATTTATTTTATGAAGTATAATTCATATACCATTCTAAAAAGAAATCAAAATAGAATTATTTTGTACATTCACCTGAGAGTAATTTTAATTTAAATAATTATCTTTAAACTTACGGGTTCTTTTATTTAAAACACCTTGTATCAGTTTAATAAAGGTTCAATAAAATAAATAAAATAAAATGAATAATAAATTCATAAATGTCGCAAAATTCATTTTTAATAAAATACTTAAGAAAAATAAATTCAAAATCTCATAAATGTGAGAGCAATAATGAATAGAATTTTATAAATGAATATTTGTCATGCAGTGCATCAATCACTTCAGAATAAGTGTATGAAGTCCTTTTCAAATACTGAATACAGAGCAGATGGATTTTCACCAACATAATGATTTTTATTAAATTATTTCAATGCATAATTGTATGATACAAATAGTATAAACAACATTAAATGATATAAAAATTAAAACACAGAAAAAATTAAAACACAGACACTTAATGATATTTTTTGCACTATTACATAGTTTTCTTTCACATTATCATATGTGTTTTTTCCATGCAAAAAATTTCCATCACTAAAATCATAAAGTCTTAAGAGGGTGTGTAAAAATATTAAAATCTGAGATGCACATAAATTGCACTGTTATTATCTTGCCTATTAATTAATGAAACAAAAACTTTCAAATTAAAAGTACCATCCTATTAATAGCTATTATGAGAATGTATAGGATTAAGTTTAAAGAACACTTTTTACTTTTGGATTTATTTTTCCATACAGCAAATAAAGAAAACAAAGGTGGAAAGGCAGCATTTTTTAAATTTTAAGCTCTGAGCTTGACAAAGTTTCAATGTGCACTGACACTGAGCATTGCTAATATTTAATATTTTGAGGTTAAATATAAGGTTAATGTGGATTAAAGATATAAGTCATCATTTGTGTTACATTTACTCTTTGCATGCATATCATTTAACACATGTAATGCATCATTTTTTTCTTTTTAAACATGCATTTTTCTAAGTTGAGATTTAATAATTACTGTAATTTTACAAAACAAGTGCTGAAAAAGCTGGGATGATATTTCTTTGATTTAATATTTGGTTTTTTTATTAACTAATGAAATTATTTATTTTAGTTTTTAGCATTTTTATAATTACTAATTATTTTATTAATTTAAGTATAAAAGTGTACATTATGCTTCACAATATCTAACTAGATGTTCAACTGCTTTGAAAAACTGTAAATTTTGATAGGTATTCCATACCAAATACCATGATACAGAAAAAAAGAATCATAAAAATCAGATTTATGTATAATTTTTAAAAAGCATTTTTATACCCTTAATTAATGCATCAATTAATGTTAAGATGGAAAAATAAGATTTCATTCTAGAATAAACTCTTCAACATTAAAAATCTTATCAATTCCATAAAAGTTATAATGATTTACTTCATAACCAAATGCATGAATTAAAATAAGCATGCATATTCAAATATACAAATGCACATTTATTAACATTATTTTAGATTTTCTGATAACTGAAAATATTGCAGGAATTTGAATATATATATATATATATATATATATATTGCACATTAAGGATTTTGTAGATTAATGAGAGGTTTACTGTATGGTGTTCTTATAATGCCAAAAAAAAACTTTCTGCATTTAATATTTTCCTACTGATTTATACAGAAATTAGCATTTTAAAAAATGTTATTGAAATTCAATTTAATCACTAAAATTTTATATTCATAAGTGTAATTTTATGTGCCAAATCAGATAATGTTTTGGTCTGCATCTTTTGCCATTTAATCTCAGAAAATATGCGATCCATCTCAGCATTTAAAATAACTAATTTATAAGAGATCAGTTAAGTTTTTCTCAATTAATGAAAATTTGCATTCATACAGAAGGGAGTGCAAGTTTGGCTTTGTTAATTCATTCAATTTTATCAATATCAGAGTTTGATAAAAAAAAAAAAGAATTTTTTTTTTCTGTAAAATTTTACAAAGTTTTCTGGTCCAATGCCTGGTAAATTCAAAACAACTTACTATGAAATTAGACTAATTTTCCAATTGTTTCTCCAAGATTACTTATCAAATAATCTAAAATCTTTATTCATATTATTAAATAAAAACTAAATTCCCATTTTCCCTGTTTCATGATCCATTTTTTTACATAAAGTTCCCCCAGGTTTATGTCTTAATTTTTTCAGTTGAGAGCAAATATTCTCTAAATTGAGTTCAACTGATGACAGATCAATCTTTTTCTTTTGGAAAATTAAGTTCAAATTACGAAGCAAGCTAATATATCATACATTAAGAGAATTAATTTAAAAATATTGTGCTGATTTTCTTGCTGCAAATTTTAGTAGACATTCAAAACCATGATCAAGAAAAAGAAAAGAAAAACAAAACATACAAATCAGACATACATATGTATAATTTTAAAAAGTTTTTTACGCCTTTAAGTAATACATGAATGTTAAAATAAGAAAGTGGTTTTTAAATAAGTTTTAAAATGAAATCTTCAACATTAAAAATCTTATCAATTGCATAAAAGTTAAAATGATTAATTTCATAATCAATTACATGAAATAGAATAACTATACATCCATATTTAAATGAACCAACGGACAAATATCAATGATTATTTGAATTTTTTAAAAACCTTGATGTAAATGTAATTTGTTTCAATATTAAAGATTTTTCAAATTTTATAAAATATACAAAAATATAATTTCCTGCTCAGAAATAAGACAGTAAAAAAGGCAGTGTAAAAGATAAACAAGAATTAAATTGATAATTCAATTAATAAAAAAAAAACAGAAAAAAAGCTGCTGTTTCCAAATTTTATTAAAATCTTAAGAGAAATACGGATATAACTGATATCAAGTTAACTTAGAATTTAAACAGAAAAAAAACTTAGTTTTTTAAATTATAATTATATATTTAATTTTTAATAAAAGCTGGAGTCTGAATATATATATTGCAAATTAGATTTTGTAGATTAAGAGGAGATTCACAATATAGTATTCATAATTTTTTTTTACACTATTATAAAAATAATCTTCTGCATTTAGTTCTTTTCCACCGATTTACAGCATTTTTAAAATTGATATCAGGATTCAATTTAATCATTAAAATTTTATGTACATTATCTATTTTAAGTCTGTTTCTTTTATCATTTAAAATCAGTTTTACTTGAGAAAATACACGCTCCACTTCAGCATTTGAAATGACTAATGTGCAGGAGATCTGTAACATTTTCTCAATTAATGGAAATTTGGATCCTACAATATCCTTCATCTCATGCAGAAGGGAGTACAATTTTGGTGTTGTTAATTCATTTTTATCAATATCAGATTTTGATAAAAAAATATTCTTGAATTCATCCCATTCTTCCAACAGATCGTCTTCATCAAAATCAAAATATTCTGATAATTCTGATATTTCTTTATTTCCATAGAGACTTATAAAATTTTCTGATCCAATACGTGATAAATCTAAAATTCCTAGCTGTGAAATTATAGACTCGTTTTCCATTCGTTTCTCCAGATTATTTATCAAATAATCTATAAATAATCGAACATCTCTATCATATTCAGGATCATCGATTGGAAACTCAATTCCAAGTTTTCCAGCTTCCTGATCCAATCTTTTACAGAAAGTTCCCCCAGGCTTTTTTTTTTTTTTTAATTTCTTTAGTTTTGAGATGGTATTTGCAAGATTTGGTTCAATTGCTGATAAATCAACATCTTTTTTTTTGAAAAATTAAGTTTAAATTTGTGACTACTGCTAATACATCACACATAAAATTAATTAGTTTAAAAAATTGTGCTGATTTGAATATTTTTAAGAGTCCATTAGCACTTGGGCCAGAAATTTTAGCCGTTTCTCAAACAGCCACAGTATTTTCTAAGTCTATAAGAATTGATTTGTAGTTTTTTCTGATTGAGTTAATAGCATTGGAATGGGAAAGCCAACGTGTGTATCCCACACGTTTGAGGGTGGTGCCCTCACCTTTTCCAAAGACTGCTTGAACGTTCATTAATCTATTTGTTCTTGTAGGACTGTTTTTGTAGTATTTGTAAATGCCATTTAAAACTTCATCTAATTTAATAAATCTTGATAATGATTTAAAGCTATCTTTCGTAGCTAATGCTATTTTATGATTTAGGCAGTGAATGCCAATCAAATTCTTCTTCTTTTCTTTTAATTTCGTTGCAACCCCTTGATTTTTTCCTGTCATTGACCTGGCACCATCACTTGTAAAACCAGATAATTTTTCAAAATCCCCGCATGTTTCAATGATGGGAACAAGCTGTGAATGAATCGTTTCTGCTTTCCCATCTTGAATATGACAGTCTTTTAAAAAGGCAACGTTTGGTGTTGCTCCTTTCAAATATTTGATAGCAACTGCCATGTGTTGTCTGTTGTTGATATCTGATGTTTCATCAGTTAAAATAGAAAAATAAGGACTTTCATTTATTTCTTTTATAATTGTTTCTTCCTTATCTGCTGCCATTGAATCAAGAAATTCATTTATCATTATGTAACTTTTATAATTAGCATTTTTTGCTTTATTTAAAGGTGCTTAAACTGGACTTTGTAATTCGTTTATGCAGAATTCAATTAATGGTCCATATAGTGTAGTTAATGGCAAATTGTTTTGAATTAAGAAATTAACACATTTCATTGCAGCTTCCACTGCTGTAAAAACTTCAGAATTTTCTCCAAATTCTTCTTCACTTTTTTTCTTATTATTTAACTCGTTTGTTTTAGCCGCTACAGCTAAGTTGTGCATATCTGATTTTTGGTGATCTTTAATTTTGTCTAACCTTATGGTTTGAGCTCCTTTATTAATCCATGGTGAATTTTTGTAACTACTATATTTATGGGTTTCCATACATAAAGTACATAAAAGGGTATCTCTATCCTCATTTCTCTCATGTTTAATCCAAGGAAATTTTTCAGTCCATTTTGGATCGAAAGTTGTTTTATGTTTACTCTTTTTAAATGCACCAGAAGTTTTTTTTATACAGTCATCCGACACAGCTGATTCTGCATGAAGTTCCTGAGATTTCTCGGGTTGGGGAACTTCGGTCTCTGTCACAATATTTCCATCGTTAGATGTCTTTCCAGGTGATTGTATTGGAATCTCTTGTGAAGGGCTAGTAGATACTAACAGGTTTCGATCAGCAGACTGATTTTCCTTTCTCATATCTTCAGCTTCGGCATGCTGGAGAGCTTCTGCCATTCGATCACTTCTATCTGCAGCTTTCTTTCCAGGTGATTGTATTAGAATCTCTTGTGAAGTGCTAGTAGATACTAACAGGTTTGGATCAGCAGACTGATTTTCCTTTCTCATATCTTCAGCTTCGGCATGCTGGAGAGCTTCTACCATTCGATCATTTCCATCTGAAGCTTTCTTTCCAGGTGATTGTGTTGGAATCTCTGCCACCGTAATACTTCTTTCAGTGTTATCCTTGCATAATAAAATTAAAATAATTACTTACTTGAATTTTGTAAATTCATAAAAATATTTACATACACAAGTACAGTAAATACACATAATATATAAACTATTTAAATCTTCTTCAATATAAAGGAATAAAATAATCTAAGAGTGATAAAACAGTTATATTCTTTAAGAACCATATCTTACTTTTCTTCATTACCTTCCCAAGAAAAGGTTATCTTAAATTGCATCTTTAAAGATTACCAATATTTAAATAAGTTAATCAAATCAGTAAGTACACAAGTTTTACTGTATTTTTTTACTTAATTTAATATTTGATTAAAAGTTATGGAAATAGAATCTGTTTATAATAGAATTCTGTCTTAGAGGAAAAAGTCCATGATCCATGAAATATTAAAAATACCTTCTAAAAGATATATTCTACCTAAATTTTTTTTTCTTTTTTTGATTGGGGAGAGGGGGGGGAGTACCTAGAATCTACATTCCACTCCCCCACCCCCTCTTGGAAGATATAGAATTTTGCTTTTCAAAGATTTCAATATGTTTAGTTTCTCAAATTAATTTATTTGTAGTATTTTTTGTGCAATAACCATAGTGGTCAGAATAAGATTTTCCATGTAACTTAATTTTCAATCATTGCACTTTCTTAATTTTCTTAAGTAAATTTCATGTGAAATTTATCATTTGTACAAATTTGAAAAAGACATGTAAAGTTGTTGCTTTTAAATAAGATTTTTAAGCAAAAACAGCAACGAACAATGTTTTTTGTTTTCTTTTTAAATTTAAAGTGTTTTATAGATTATTTTTTTCTCTTTATAAACTTCAGATCACAATTTTAGTAAATACACTGTGAAACAAAATTTATTAAAGTTAATTACAAAATATATTATTTTATTATAAAATATAAATATTTTGAAGTGATTTATGAAGTGCTTCTTTCTTTGAGTTAAAATGGATTTTAAATTTTCAAATGACAAAAAACGTGAAATAACTTTCATAAAAATGTATTTTTTTCCGTTAATAAAATGTTCAAAAAAAGCCATACAGTTAAAAAATAAAAAAAAATAAAAAAAAAAAAGTAATAAATAATGAAAATTCCATAAATTTTCAAAATTTCCTAAAAAAAAAAAAAAAAAAAGGCCTGATACTAAATGGAATAATACCAAGGTAAGTTCTTTTTATTTCTGTTTATGATTGAAATTAAATAATTTTTTTATATTCAATGAGCATTGTACCCTTATACAATTTATCGAATATTTTATTTATTTCAAATTTGAGTGGATTGTTATTTTCAGTTCATTTGGATAAAATTCCTGTGTTGCCGGTTATTTAAGAATTCCAATTTATTAAAATATTTAGTGTTATAGAGAGAGTTAATCAAATAAAATAGCTTATTCAATTCTAATGTTTTTATTTATTTCAATAATTTTGATTAGCATTTGTCAATTGTTGAGCTGATTAAATTTTTATAATAGATTGTAAACATTGTCAAAAAATGTCATGAAAAATGCCAAAAAACACTTTTGCTGGTTCACATTTATTTAGTTTCTAGAATCTTTAACTGTATTACAAAAATAAACGAATGAATAATAGTTCAAATTAAAAGTAAGACATTTGAATGAAAAGATTTTCGTTCTATAATTTTAATGCAATAAAATTGAGACATCCATTAATCATTATTACTTTTATGAAGCATTGAAAAATGAGTGAGAGAAAGAAAGAGAAGAATCAAGTGAGTTTTTATAAAATCAGAACTATATTTGTGAGCAACAGTTTTGTGTTCAAATTTCAAATGTTGAGTTATGTATTACATTGAAAATATAAATAATAAATATGTCTCCTTCACAAATATAATATTCTATTAAGAATTATATTTTTCTCGAAAGATTGAAAAGTATAATAATAAATACTATATCTTATATCTAAACCCATATAAAGATAATCATTACATTGTTAAAAATAATCAACTTTCAAACAGTGCACATTAGAATTTTCATAACTAGTACATCAATTTAATGATATTTTTCATGTATTAACATTATTTATTTCATGGATTATTTTAATCCATTGTATTAAGTTTTTGCCTTACATATCCCAAATCCGAATAACAGATATAATGTACTAGAAAATAGAGTAAATGTTCAGTAAATTTAATTTTTTTTTTTCAATTCTTTAATGAATTTGAGCCTTTGGAATTAGCAGAAAAAATAATTTCTTCAATTTTTTTGTATTAGTTTTATTTTTATTTAAATAATTGACATCATAAAAAAAATTAATGAAAAATGTAATTATTTCATATCATTAATTCAATTAAAATCCCAGCAAATTTAGTGCATCAAAAGTTGTTAAAAGCTTCATTGGTGCTAGAAGTAATTATTAGTAATGTGCTTGCAACATTTACAAAAGGATTTTTTCCTTCTTATTAACTAAGATATGTAAAAAAAAAAAAGGTCATTGCAGTATTATTAAGATCAAAATTTTAATTATCTTCTGTGTGCAATTCTAATTAAAATATAATATAATTTATTAATACTATAAATTTTCTACATTTTTTGTTTTCAATGTTAATGTTATTTTCACAATCGATTATTTTATTAATCATTTAATCCTATTCACACTATTTATTTACATAATTTAATAGAAGTATGCTTAATAACAATTATTGTGATTGAAAAGATGTCAGATATGACGTTTAGGGAAAAGAAAGCACCATTAAATCATGTGAAGAACAATTTTTACTTTTAATGAATATGTATAACCAACAAAGCAATTTCTTAGATATTTCCTCTTTAGTTTTTTTTCCAATATAATTTTAAAATTTATTTGCAAAAGCAGAAAATGATCAAATATAACATGCCAGTCACACATTTTACTTTTTTTTTTTTTTTTTTTACTTTTTTTTTTTTTTGTTAATCTGTATTAAACTTCTGTTATCACTTAAAATATACTTATTTAAAAAAAATTATAATAAAAATGAATTTTGTATAAACTACCATATATTTTAAAATTATTATGCTTCTACAATCTAAGTTGATAGTCAAATTTTAATCTCTTTTAATTTCCACACAATTTCTAAAGTAGTTTATTCCATTGAAGTGTAATAAATCAATATATATCACCAAGAATAATAATAAAAAAAAAAAAAAAAAAAAAAAAATTAAAAATATTTATTTACTTATTTAAAAATTGAGTTAATTGTACATAACTTTGCTATGTTTTTGAAAATGTTAGTGTCTAACTTTAAAAATTTATTAATTCAATTTACATAAAATAATCAATAAAATAAAAATATGTATAATAAAATTTCACACAAAACAATTTTATTTTTAAATGTTTTCAGGATAAGTTAATTGTAATCAGTAACATAGATTTTAATTTCTGAAGATTAAAACAATAATTGCCCATAATAATGAAATGAATGAAAAAAGTATTTTTTTTTTAATTTAAAAAATGAATTTTAAGTAATTTTTTTGTATTTTAATGATCAAAGACTCTTTCAATGTACATACTATTTATAAGCTAATTTATCTTTTTAAAATGAAACAATATATATATATATATATATATAAATAAGAACCAATGAAATTGAAATAAAATAAAAAATTTTGCACAAGTTAATTTTATTTTTAAATATAACCAGTAATATGATAATATAGATTTTAATTTTTAAAAATTTAAAACTCACCAATAAGGATAAAAAGCTTGTGGAAAAAAAAAAATCAATTAACTAAATATGACATTGTGTTTTTGATACTCTTTAATTCTTTTCAATCTACATACAATCTCGAAACGCTTTTATACCATTAAACTTTATAAGAAGAACAAATAAAATTAAAAGTACATAATAAAATTTCTCACGAGCGAATTTTTTATATTAAAACTTAATTACAAGTAACATAAATTTTAAATTTTGAAAATGCAAAACAATAATCAAGTTTAATGAAAATAAAATATTTAAATGAAAAAAAAAAAAGAATGATAATGGAAAAAAAAAAAAAAATCTTAATTTTTGAAAATGTAAAACATACTGATTTTAAAAAAGTAATAATGAAAAAATAATCAATTTTTAATTTAAAAGGAATTAATTTAATATAATTTGCTGTTTTGAAAATATTGGAGTCTTTGAACCAGTTTTTACCATTCAAATTTAGAAATTCAAAATATACATAGAAGAATATGAATCAATAAAATAAAAACATAAAAATTTTTCACACAAATCATTTTTAAATGTATTCAGGGATAATATAGATTTTTTTTTTAAAGAATTCAAAATTAATTGTATACAATTTTGTTATAATTTTAATAATCTAAGTAGTCTCTTTCAATCCACAATCAATCTCAAAAGTAATTTATGTCATTGAAATTTAGAAATTCAATATAAATAAAGGAACTAGCAAACTAAACATACATTATAATATCATAAAATAAAAATAATTTTATTTTTAAAACAATCCAATAGCTATATGGATTTTTTTCTCTTTTAAATTCAAAACAATAACTAAAGAAAATATCTAAACAAAATTATAATTTGTGGTTTAAAAATAATAATAATAATAATAATAATAACAACATTTGTTTAAAAAATCTATAGTCACATTAAATTGAATTTTCAAGTCTCTAAATCAGTCTCTAAAGCAATTTCTATCATTAAAGTTAAAAAAAAAAAAGAATCAATATAAGTGAAAGGACAGATAAAATCAAAGTATATTAAAATTTCACATAAATCAATTTTCGTTTTAAATGTAATCATGAATAACTTAGAATTAAATCTTTGAAAATATTAAATAATCAGTGATAATAATTACAATTAAGAATCATTTTAGATATTTTCATTATCTGTCTGATAATCTTAGTTTTCTTCAATTTACATATTCTCTTAATTCTCTAACCTCTAAAGCTAAAGTAATATTTTATGCCATAAAGTTTAAAAATTCCATTTAAATTAATGAATCAATTAACAAATAATACATTAAAAATCCACTCATATCACTTTTATTATTAAATATAGTAGTACTCCATTAGAGTAGAAAATATTTTTTGAAAATGGAAAACAATGAATGATAACAATGAAAGTAAAAAAATTTCAAAGAAAGGAAAGGAATGTCTTAATTTTGTTGTCCTTTTGACAACCCTAGTCTCATTTAATTTACACACAATCTCTAAAGTAAAAACTTATATCATTTTAATTTAAAAATTCAATATAAATGTTAATTAAATAGCAAATGTAAAATTAGCTCCCCCCCCCCCAAAAAAAATCCCTTGCCCCCCCCCCTCCCTTTTTTTTTTCAATCTGCATAAAAATACAGTATCTAAAATAAATTTATACAATTGACAATTTAAAATTAAATAAGGAAAATAACGAATAAAATAACAAAAATATTAAAATTTCAGGAAAATCAATTTTATTTTTAAATGCAATTTACAAGTTACAAATATCTTAATGTTTGAAAATGTAAAATTGATTGCTGATAATGGAAAAATAAAAAAAAAGTTAAATATCACGCATCAATTTTATTTTTAATATAACCACAAGCAATATGGAATAAAACAATAATAATGATAATTATGAAAAAAAAATTTAAAATGTTATATTTTTTGCATTGTTATATATTTTTTAATTTATTTATAATATTAATGTTATCTTTTTGATAATCTTAGTGTCTTTCAATTTGCATATAAATAGTGTGTCTTAAATAAATTTATATTAACAATTTCAGTGGCGTAGCTAAGGGGGGGAAATGGGGGCGTCCGCCCTGGGCGCCGAGGCCTAGGGGCACCAAATTGAAATTGTTATATATCTATATTGGGGTGGGGGCGCAAAATTTCTTGCAGGCCCTGGGCGCCAAAAAACATAGCTACGCCACTGATTAATTTAAAATTCAATAAGGACAATAACTATTAAAATAACAAAAATATTAAAATTTCACAAAAAATCTATTGTAATTTCAAATGCAATTCACAAGTTACAAATACCTTAATGTTTGAAAATATAAAATTGATTTCTAATAATGAAAAAAAAAAAAGTTTATTTTTTACACATTAGTTTTATTTTTACTGTAATCACAAGCAATATGGATTTTTTATATATATTGGAAATAAAACAATAATGGTGATAATTATGAAAAAAATTAATAGGAAGTAATTTTATATATTTAAATTTATTGTGTTTCATAATTTATGTCACAGAAGTTTGAAAGTATAATATTTTTGTAATATTAACAAATTTTTTTAATATTAATATTAGTTATCTTTTTCATAAACTTAATCTCTTCCAATTTGCATACGAATACAGTGTCTAAATAAATTTATAATATTAACTGTTTAAAATTCAATATATAGGAAAAAACTATTAAAATTTCAAAAATATTACAATAATAATAAAAAAAAATATTTTAAGATGCAATGCATGAGTTATATGAATTTAACTTTTAAAAATGCAAAACTTTGACCGATGATTTGTATACACACACACACATATATATATATATATATATAAGTTATTCAAAGTATACTATTTATTTTATTTTTCTTTTTTAAAAACTATTTTATTTAGTTTTTATTAAATTACCTTAATTTCTGTAATAAAGTTTAATATTCGCTGCATTTCTTATCAATTTTGAAAGTAATTTGATATCATACATTAAAGCAAAACAAACAAATAATAAAAGAAATATTTACCTGAGTTTTTATCCAGGTTAAAAAACTGGTCATCTTCAAGCATATCTTGCTATTTTTTTTTCAAGTTTTCCTGTAATCTCCTTTTTCTCCGCTTTTCGGAAGGCATCGTTATACTTGCTCACTTGAAAAAAATCTAAGTATCGTCTGACAGTTGACACAAACAAAATATGCACTGACTGATCTACTGAAAAATAATTCCTAAAGAAGCAGATCAAATTTGCATTATTTATGTTTGCTCCAATGAGGAATAAGTTTGTCTCCACCTCCTAATAATTATAGATAATTCTTTTATTAAGGGGCGTGCTCTAGGATATATAGGTTTAAAGAGGTAGTTTCCCATGGTCACTTCCTGCACAGTTCCATAACTTCACGTGATACCCCTCCCCCCTCACTTTTGGAACAAAAAACTTTTTGGAAACTCAAAAAACAACTTTCTGGGCTATTACTATTTATTTCCATTATATATTGACAATAGGCACATTTTCACTTTCCAGCTACCAAATATCCTCCAAAAACCTAATAAATCTAAGGCACTAAAACCTTCAACATCACTCATCAATGTATTCAAAGAAAAGAGCTTACGTTATCTAATCGAAAAATCACTGTTCTAAGCAAGAGGGAAAGAGGAGAATGCTCATCCCTACCTCTTTTCCGATTCTGAAAAATCAGAAAAACGATAACATCCGAGAATGCTGTACTGAAAGAGACAACAGGGAGTAAAATAATTTACGACTTATTTGCGTAGGTTCTGTCAACAACACCCTAAAATAAATTTAAGTAATTCCTTTTCATGCAATTACATGAAAGAAACTGACAGAAGTTCAATTTAGATATCTTGCAACCAAGTGTACTTATTTGTTGTGTGTGAAGGGCTGTTTGAGTGAAATTACACTTCAAAGATAAATTTATTGCCTGGAACAGATTTCTTTCCTAAGAAGAAAGAACAAGTGTTTCCTTATGAATAATAGAAGTGTAAAAGACCACCAATATTCAATGTACCCTGAGGGTACATTGAATATTGGTGGTCTTTTACACTTCTATTATTCATAAGGAAACACTTGTTCTTTCTTCTTAGGAAAGAAATCTGTTCCAGGCAATAAATTTATCTTTGAAGTGTAATTTCACTCAAACGTACCCTCCATTTTAAAATGGGTAATTTTATTAGTATTTTTGATCTTATCTATTCATCACTTTCCATTATCTTGTAAAAACAGTTTTTCGCAAGAACACACTTTCACAAATAATATTTTAATTACAAAATTTGGCTATTTTTGAACATAATTCTTAATTTTTGCAATTTTACAAATAACCAATGCTATATGAAGGTTTCGTTTAATATTTCTTTCAAAACAACTTATCATTTATTTAAAAATTGTTGATTTATAATCTTACATAGATGATAGCACCAACAAAATTAATTTTAAAATAATTATAAAAAAGTTATTTATTTTGATCAAAATCAAAATTTAAATAAAATATAAAATTCCAAACTTTTGGGGAATCCTAAATTTAAAAAATCTAGCTGAGATAAATAAAATTTGAAATTTCTAAAAACGAAAAAAAAAAATTTTAAACTAAATTTTAAATGCTGAATCATTTATAAATCACAATAGTTTTTAAAATAGAAAGAAAATTGAATTTGAAAAAAATATTATGAATGTCAGATGAACGAAACTCTAGTAACATAAACCCTTAAATTGTTTTTTAAAAATACAAAATTTCTTTTAATTACATCCATTTTAATATGAAAATTTCAAGTTCCGGCACCGGAGTTCGAATTAAGAACCACCTGTTAAGTAGCGCGATGCTTTCAGTCAAAGCTACGATGTCTACACGCAAAGAAACTAGATTATAACTTCTTCGATATCTTTGCTACAACATTAAACATTCAAATTAAGTTCTCTTTTTAAAATCACAAAAATGAATGAATGACATTGATGAAATTAATGTAATTAAAATAATAGTCTTATTCAAAATTTTATGATTTGCCGTGTGACATGAGATATTCAACTGTATATACACAGAAGCGGATTAACTAATACCCGGGCCATTGGGCTTGACTTTCTGAGGGCCCCCTTTCATTCCTTCAAAGAGGTATATACTGGAAAAATTGAAACACATGCTTGCTTCATTAACTCATAAATCATTGATGATAAAAATATAAATGATTACGACAAAGAATTTCGCAGGTCTTTTGTATTAAATATTAATGTCCGACCGTGTAAAAGAATATTTTCTTGTTCCTTATTATTAGGAAAATTTTAGCACTTCAGCCTACTCAGCCTAATGGGCAATTCACCTCTGTATATACACAAAAATTGAAGTCTCTGACTTACACAGTTTTTGTGTGCGGACTCTGTGACAGACAGAGGACAGAGACGAATAGAGTTTCAACAGATGAACGGAGCCCTAAAAAGGAAATATTGAACATTGTATGCACTTGCATTTATTTCATTATAAACATATTCATGATGTTTTTTTCTTTTTCTTTCCCCCCCCCCCCCCTCGGTAGATGTAAGAAAAATAGCTTGAATAAAATGAGGAAAAATGCCAAACTGAATAACTAAATTCCAGATTCTTTTTAATCACCTTTTTCATTTTAATTATACACACACATTTTATACACTCATCTAAAATAAATAAATAAACAACAACAACAACAAAAACTTGTATTTAGAATTTTGTAATTATCCTCCTTCCTGTTGTATGTATTTCATAAAACTCACAAATGATATACCAATAGTTCAAGGTTTCTGAACGATGTAAATCTTTCTGATACTATACAGATTCATTTTTAAACATAAAATCTACATGCATAATTGTCGAAATTTAGAACCGATCAGTTTTTTCTTTTTCGATAATTATATTATCAAATGTTATAAATGTATGTTGTCTTATGAGAACCTTTCTAGCGCTGACACATAAGGAGATTCAGTTCAAAATCTTAGCTTTCACAGCAATATCCAAAATATCCTTTATCGAAAAATGATAAGCCTGCTCGATTTCATAGTTTCTGAATCAGGATATCTCCTATTACCGTGCGTCTAAGAGTTAAGATGATTTCGTGTGAACATGCCGGAAAGTAGCTATTTTTTATGTAAGTTAGATCTAACTAATTATCGCACGAGAAAAAATGATTTTAATTCTAGAATCAGGGATGCCACTCAGAAAATAGCCAAAAAGAGGAAATTATGTGTAAAGTAAAATTACGACATTTTTCACAACATTTATGCATGAATTTTGTAAACTATATTGTTTATAATAAATTTTTAAAAAATTGCAGCTCTGTTTTTTTTTTTTTTTTTTTTTTTTGTAAACTTAATTTATAAGAGTAAATAAAAATGATTTTGTCTTTAGTTTACAGTATTTTACATGAATTAATTTAATCCAGCAACAAATTTAGTGAGGAATTTTATATATCACATAATTTTAAATCAATTTAAGTAACCCAGCAATAGATTCGATGATTATTCCAGGAGTAAATAGTAAAAATTTGCAAGTTTTTTTTTTTTTTTTAATTATTATTTATTTCTTCCCGCGATTTTTTTTTTTTTCATTTGACGAAAATAGCTGTTTTATTTCATGATCGTTTGACGGAAAATGCCGTTTTATTTCGCGATCGTTTGACGAAAATCGTCGTTTTACAACGCTATCGTTTGATGAAAATAGCCGTTTTACAATGCGATCGTTTGACGAAAATAGCCGTTTTACTTCGCGATCGTTTGATCCAAATCGCCGTTTTACATCATGATCGTTCGACGAAAATCGTCGTTTTACATTGCGATCGTTTGACGAAAATCACCGTTTCACATTGCGATTGTTTCACGAAAATTACCGTTTCGTTTCGAGATCGTTTGGTGAAAATTGCTGTCTTATATCGCGAACGCTTGATGAAAATATGACCGTTTTATTTTGCGATCTTTTGCCAAAAATCACTTTTATATTTCGCGATCGTTTAACGAAAATCGCTGTTATATTTCACGATCTTTTAACGAAAATTGCTGCTATGTTCCGCGATCACTTGACGAAAAAAAGCTGTTGTATTTCGCGATCGTTTGATGAAAATAATTTTTATTTTGCGATCTTTTAACAAAAATCACCGTTATATTTCGCAATCTTTTAACGAAAATAGCTGTTATATTTCAAGATCTTTTAACGAAAATCGCTGCTATATTTCGCGATCACTTGACGAAAAAAGCTGTTGTATTTCTCGATCGCTTGACGAAAATTGCTGTGTAATTTCGCAATCGTTTGACGAAAATTCCCGTTTTATTTCGGGATCGTTCGACGAAAATCACTATTTTTTTCGCGATCGTTGGACGAAAATCGCTATTTTACTTCGTGATCACCTAACGAAAATCGAGAATTCTTAAAAATTAAAAAAAACGGAAATCCGCCTTTTGGCAGAAAAGTGGCACCCCCTGTAGAATAAAACAACTTGAACAGTGGTGGGATAATATAATCTCAATTTTAATTAAGATTCGCAACAGACTTTTAAGAACTTTACACTTATAAATTTCGTGAAAATAAACTATAAAATTACATTACATTATTTTGAAATAAAATTTCAAAAAAATCCGATGCAAATTCTAATATATATGTCTGAACGGGCCAAAATTTCCAGGTTCGGTTCGAGCTACAGAAAAAAGTTCCGCCCAGCCCGACTACTATCAGAACGCACAATTATACTTCGGCCCATCACATCCATTGGAAATTGTTATTTTATCGACAATTTGGTACTTTTGGCCGGTCTGCTCATTCAATATTTTTATCGTCCCGGACCGGGGCGAAGGAAAAAAATTGTCTTCATACTGCCGATCTGTTAAAATTTTGGCATCATTTTGTTGGCCTGCAGGGTGGGCCCGTGCAGATCTCTACGTTTTGTTCTTTTTCTTGTATTTTCTAGGAAAGAACGCCCCCTCTCCACATATATTTTTTATTAATATATGTTTTAATACTTAAGTTATTTCAATTGCTGGATACAGATTATAGTGTAGCATCTGCTCTTGTAACCCAATTTTAACCGCTATTGTTTTTGTTACGTATCTGATCGACTCTAATTGTTTCGGTGTTGGTTTTATTTCTTACTAGTCTGGTTCATATTAAGCATTTTTTCAAAGAAAAATCCATATTTCTTTCAGTTGCAAAAGCTATATATAGTCGGACCCGGTTAAAACGCTCACAGTTAGTACGCGATCCCGCTTAAAGCACAGATTTTTTCCGGCCCCTTTAATATTGCCCATGAAACTAATGTAAAAGCAGGGGTGATTCTGGATGAAATTTTTGTTTTCAGAAATTCGCATCGCATTTTCGGAAATCGGCAGGGGGAAGGGGGGGACCACCACCGATTTCCGCCGGGGACTCACCTCCCTCCCCCCCTCCAGCGATCTTCGGACAAAATCGGCGTTTCCCCACTATCTTCAGACGAAATTAGCAATATTTTAGCAAAATCGACGGTTTTTCCAAGATCTTTTGACGAAATCGGCGTTTTCCCATGTTTTTTTTAAGTGAAATCATCGTTTTTTCGACGATCTTTAGACAAAATTTCATTTTTACGCGATTTTTTCTCGAAAACGGCGTTTTATTCCCGTGATCTTTTGACAAAATCGGCATTTTTTCCGTGATCTTTTGATGAAATCGGCGTATTTTTTCAAATATTCTTTTGACAAAATATTTTTAAGCGATCTTTTATCGAAAACGGCGTTTTTTCCCGCGATCTTTTAACGAAATCGGCGTTATATCCGCAATCTTTAGACGAAATCGGCGTTTTCCTGCGGTCTTCAGAAGAAATCAGCGTTTTATCTGCGATTTTTGGTGAAATTGCCGTTTTTTTCGCAATCCACACAGGAAATTCGCGTTTTTTATCGATCTTTTGACAAAGTTCGTTTTCAAAAACGTTGACGAAATCGTCGTTTTTCCACAAAATATTGACGAAATGTATGCTATTTCGGCGATCCTTTCACGAAATTTGCATTTCTCCGCGATTGTTTTTTTCTGCGCGCAAAACCGTACAAGTTGGCAACTATGCGGAACTGATAACCCAATTTCAAATTTTCGGAAGAGGATGCTATAAATTTTCGGAAATTTCGGACGAAAATCACCCCTGTGTAAAAGTAATGTTTACAGTGCAAACGGTTAATTGATCTTGCTAAGGCTGCTAGTCACTGAGCTTTTGAATTCTCCACATTAATATTAAGTCTATGTGTTCTCTATGCATTCGTATGTTTAAAATATCTTTTCAAGAAATTGATATTTTTAACTTTTATTTTTTGTATACTTTTCTTAAACAATGTCTTCTCCCCCCCCCCTTTTTAATTCACAAAATAATTTTAAATTATATGATTAATTTTGTATGAAGTATATTCATACAAATAAATAAAAATTCAAATATATTCATACTTGTAATTTGTCTTAATAAAAAGGGCAGTGATTTTTGATATAAAGGTTTTTAGAAAACATCTTTTAGAGTCCTCCCCCCTCCCTCGAAATAAAGGAGATATTTTAGCTATACTAACGTATTCTACACCCATAAATTTAGCAGTAGTGAGGGAAATTCGGAATCTGAGTGACTAGCATCCTTAATACCACGATAAAGTTGCTTTCAGAGTCCTATGTGAATTGGATTGTACCCGTTTCAAAACTTAAAATTCCATTTTATTCAATCTGCAATCCGACCCGAACCCGCCAAAAATAATTTCCTACAACCCGACCCGGACCCGAACTCACAATTTAAAGAAAGTTTGCTGGTTAATTGTGTTTATAACGGCCAATTATCAACACAAGGGATATAGGCCCTTTGAATGGAAGGCCTTCCGTGAAGGTTTTTCTAAGCAATGTAAAGAAAATAAATCATGTTTTAATGTCATTAGGGAAAATAATTTACAATTGTATCTCTAATATAATTTTTATGTTTTACATGGAAGAATGAACAAATCTATATTCTTTAATATTCAAGTCTAGTAAAGACCTCTAAGCATCTTGAAATCGTTGAATAGAGTCCAAAATCTTGTCGGATTACTCTGATTATTATTATTATTATTATTTTTTTTTTTGGGGGGGGGGGGGGTGGAATAAATCTAATTTTTATCCTACAGGTCGGGTTCACATTAGAAGAATTCTTTCGGGTTGTATATAGGTTTTTTACCACTCAGCTTGTTGGGAGTTTCGCAAAAAGTGTGAGAATAACTATGTTTCACATGAAAACAAATACCACGTACTTTAGTACCTATTCAATTTAGTGCATGAAACATAAATGTATATAGGAAATGCTATTATAGATTATTCTTTCTTTAAGAAGTTTTTTTCCGAAATATAAAAAATGTCAGCAACATTACGTTTTTGATACACACAAAAAGAGAGGTATCATATTATTGATAGTTTATGTACAGATATACACACGCAACATACTTGTAGATTGAGAAATTCCTGCTACTCAAAGGTATAAGCGTTCAAAAATACATGAATTTTAGGAATTTAAAAAGTCTCCACTAAATAGAGGTGTCCGCCTTTCCGGAGAAAAACCCTATTTAGAGGTCTTATTGTACATAAATTTCTAATCTAAAAAAATATTTTGCACATTCTTTTGAAATTCGGATTAACCTGGCTCCTACCCGCTAGAGACAAAACGCGACCCGAACCCGAAACAATGAAATTTAACCTGATCCGCATCAAAATAGTGGAAGTCAATCCGATCCGATCTAAACTCGACCAGCAAATATTTACAGCCAACTGACGCCAGTTTTTTGATATTCTATAAAATTAGTTGCGGTTTCAAAAGTACACTCATAGAGAAACACAATATGCAACAAAACGTTAAATGCTCAATCCTGTCTCTCATACACTAGTATTTTGTAATAACAAAAATTAGTAGTATCAAGAATTATAACTGTAATTATTCAACAGAAATGCTTCAGCAATATTGAAGCATTCGTTATAATTTGCGAGAGACCAAAAATTCCGTTTCGTTTTCTGTTAAAACTCCGAGTTTTGGCAAAAATGTTGCTGAAATTTCTGCCGAACCGAAACTATTTGTATTCCAAAACTCTCATTTCTTCGTTCGAAAATTTTGAATATTACTCAATGATTTGAGCTATATCGGGACGAATGAGACTAATTTTGTGAACTTCGTTGTTTATTTAATTTTCAGTCATGAATGACTCAAGACATGAGTGCAAACATTGAACTTTTTCCAGTACTCATCATTAAAGCTGCAGAAATGCTGACATTAGAAAATTTTTAATTTGAAACCACTGAAATATTTCGAATACTCTTTGAGGAAGTTCTAGCAGGACAGATGATCATTTACAAAAATCCTTATAAAAGATAAAACGAGGTGTGTATATCCATAGCCCGATCAAGCTGAAGTTGAGACCAGGACCTGTTAAAAAATTGGGCCGCCTTACCTTCTCATTTTCGGCAACACTTTCGCAAAAAAGAAGTTCTATTTGATGAGTTGACAAAGTTGTTTGGGTAAAAAATGCCTAGGTTAAAAGCTTCTAAAATTTTTATTAAGTCATTTAGAATATTTAAATTTTACATTTCATATTTTATAAAACAATATTATTTGAAAAGTATTCGATTAAGGAGGGGAGGAGGGGGGGAATCATGCACAACATTTGTGGGCCCAGGGCCAAGACCCCAATGGAGGATCTGGAGGGCGATGGGGCGATCGCCCCCCCCCCCCCCCAGTTAGGACCATAGAGGTTTTCAAACCAACATGAGAGGTTTTCATTGAATAGGACTTAGGCAGAAGCTCAAGGTTAAGTCGGGTCGGGCCGCGCCAATTCATGAATCGGCCAATGGCGGATCTGGTGGGGGGGGGGGGGGGGGGGGGAGAGAGATGGCGAAGTGGCTAAGGGGCATCGCCCACCCTAGAGTCGGGCCTTTGTCAGGTCTTCTGACTTTTAGAGCCGGGCCCATGTCCTGATCTTTATATTTCTGCCGATTTGGGTTGAGCGAGACTTGTTTTGTTTTTTCATGTCGAGTCCGGCCTTGAGTCATTCATTGTTCCAAAATGTCTGTATTAGAGATGAGGCAGTGCTCGAACTCGGACTCATTTTTTTTAAAACCTATAAATTTTATTTATCAATAAATAGAAAATATTAAAAGAATTCCCCCCCCCCCCTTAAACATTATTTATTCCTTTTCAAATCACTGTATTGAACAATTATAAGATATGATTTATATTATAAGTAGAAGTTAACCCGACACGCAGCAAAAAAGAAGTCAACCGGATCCAAACACAACCCACAGAAAAAAAGTATAAGTTAACCCGACCAACACCAAAAAATAAAAAAATAAATCAATAAAAACAGAAGTCAATCAGACCAGCAGCAAAATATAGTAGTTTAACCGGTCTCAAAACCCAACAATGCAAAAAAGTAGAAGTTAACTTGACCTGCTGCAAAAAGTCGAAGTCAGATGGACATAAATGCGAACCACAGATAAAGTATTAGTTACAGTGCGGTGCGAAAGGGTGGGGGCGAAGGAGGCGGTCGCCTCAGGTCCGGAAATTTAAAGGACGTCAAATTTATGCTACCAACAACATTTTTGGTCTATCACAAGAAAATGGGGGGGGGGGGGGGGGGGGGGGAGTAAACAGAAACTTTGCTCAGGCGCAGTTTTCTGTTAGCACACCCTTATTAGTTAATACGACCAGCAACAAAAAGTAGAAATCTACTGGACCCAAACCCGACCCACTTGAAAATAGAAGTCAATCGGACTCAAACCCGACACGCAGAAAATACAGAGGTTAACTGGACCCAAACCCGACCCACAGAGAAAATATTAGTCCCGACCCACGCATAAGATTCGAGTCTCCTAATTTTTAAAATCGCCCCCATCCCTTCAGGACTCTCCAGATCCGCCCTTGCAAGGCCCCGGAGGCCCGTGCATTAATCAGACCCTGTGTATATCTACAAATAAATGATATTCGTATAATTAGGAAAACTTTCTGTGTCGTTGATGAATTAAGTTTCATTTTACATGAAAATAAAAACAGGTTGGTTGCGTTTATTATCAACGTGAAAAGTAGGGGGCTATATCCCGTCTTGCGTCCTATATACCTTATGGGATATAGACCTCATGGCGGGGAGGGGTCTTCCATGAGGTTTTTCTAAGGGAACCTAACCCATATTTATGCAGTGAAATCCAAAGTTAGAAGAAATCTATGGAAAACTCCGAACGATTAGGACGACGAGCGTGATTAGGATCAAACTCAGCACCTCCCGTCTACCAGAGTACTTCTTCCCGTACTTCGAGTACAGTACCTCCAGGTTAATAGTGGAGCCAAATAAAATTGGGTCTAAGACAGCCTTGGGCCACACATATAATTAACTCATAGTTATGTGTATTTGATAAATATGTATAATTAATAATTATTCATATGTAATAAATATGTATGATATAATTAATAATTTTGTATATTTATGTATGTATTAATTACTTAAAATATTTTGGGGTATTTTCGTTCTCGTTTTCGACTGAAAATAGGAAGATTCCTGAAATTCGGTTTCGGTTACTGTTTTGGCTTTAAAAATCTGCTTTGGTCGATTGTTAGTTCTAATCTTATCATAACAATAGCTGAAAAAGTTATATTAACTTTAGAAATGAATTCTAAGATTAGACAAAACAGACAATTACGCATTTTGCTTTTTTGAAACTTTGGTCTGCGGTTGATATAAACTTTTACCGTGAAAAAAATATTTTGGACATTCGTTTAACCTCTTCAGTCCCTGAGTACCCAAATGGGTACATCAGTTTTGTCCCATTTTATTAATGATACTCAAATATAAATTAAATTTCGATATAAGAATAATATGTTTCGAATTCTAAGATTCGAGCTAATGAAAATAAAACAAAAATCTCGCTCTGAAGTCAAACGAGAGAAGAAATAATTCAGTAATAATTAAAAATACTGTAACAATCGCCAGTAGCGAAGAGATTAATGAACCTGGTCAAACCAAATCCGACCCGCAAGAGTCAAAAAGCCAATTCGAACCCAAAACAATGAAAGCCAATCCAACCCGAACCACAACAATAAAAAAGTTGAAGTCAGCTTGACCCGTGATGGGAAAATATAGCGGCAACCCGACCTGATGATCTAGTTTGGTCTTGAGGCCAAAAAAAACTTACTTAGTAAGTTTCATGTTGAATTATCTCGAATTCGAGGAGATTGTCGGCAAAAAATGTTTGTTGGGTTCGTGTCGGTTTTAAATAATTTTGAGGGTTTATTTTAGTTTCGGGTTAATTTTAAAATAGAATTTGCGAGTTGCAATACACGATTCGGAAAACATGGAAGATTTTTCAAAATTTTAAAATGAAATTAAATTAGTAAGCTGTAAATGAAATTTCTTTTGAATAAACAAATTTATCGAGCTCATCACAGACAAGATAGATTTTCAGAGCATTAAGATAAAGGACGGATATAGTAAATTTTAACTTTCAAGCACTGCTTGACTTTTGCGTTTCATTCATGATGGATTTAGTTTTAAAATGACTAAGATTCTTAAAGAATATTCAGCTTTTTGAGTCAACATCTGAAATGAAAATTTAGTCATTCAAAATAAAACTTTTATAGTGAAATGAGGAAGGCAGCGCCGTGCGAAAGGGGGAAGAAATTTGGGAGACGCCAAACACCATTTTTAGTTTGTCACAAAAAAAAGTTCGGGGGGATGGAGCGCCAAATTGAGACTTTGCCCCGGGCACAGTTTTCTCTTCGCACGCCCCTGGAGAAGAGGAAAAATGAATTATCAATTAATCAAAGCACAATAAATAAGAAAATAAGAAACATAAAATTGCTACGCCATAAGGCGCTAGTGCGGCGCAACAGATACAATTCAACTTGGGCCCACGTTTATAGAGAATACTACCAGACTAAACGATTTATCCCTTTTGAAAGAAAAAACTCTTCTAAGAGGACCCCCCCCCCCTAACATATAGAATTACTTTTTTTTTTTTTTTTTTTTTTTTTTTTAACCTTAGAAGGTAAAAAGTAAGTTCCTAGACCTTTTTTGTGGCCCATGGCCCTATTTGAAAAAGTAGGTCGGTTTTGCATACGGCCCTTAATTATTCATACTAGCTATAATAGATTTTAAAACATCAAGAATTCAGGAATATTTTTTTTAATTTTCTAATAGAAAATTAGTTTTTTCAGTGTAATACATCAGAGATGTGCATGGGCCGTGTTTGGGCGAATTTTCATTCACAACATTCGGGCCTGGCTGGACCTAACTTATTTTTTCGACATCAAGCCGGAACCAATTTCACTCTTCCTAGTTTTCACGCAACAAAAATTTCAGTCTAGATTTTGAGTCAGCCCATATGAAAATAATTGTCCCGGCGTGGCCAGGTCCATTCAAAGATCAGCAAAATTTGACATGATCCAAAAAGTTTTGAAAGAAATGCATATATTTTTATAACTAATTGCATATATCCTTTTTAAAGAATAGTTCGACTTGTTAAAATATAGCTAAAATTACTCTATAGTAAAATGTATGAAAAAGAACCTGCCTAAAACGGAATTCCGGTTTAAACTAAAAAATATGTTCTTCTATGCAAAATGAATACAATAATATGCAAGAAAAAATATGTAACACATTTATATCTGCTTAATAGAGAAATTGTCTATAATATTTTTTCCCTTTCCCATGCGATGCAGTCTTAAAGGATTTTACAGCATACTACTTTTTTAAATTTGCATGTCTCCATTATGTAGAACATACGTAGGATAATAATATTAATGATAAATGGAGCATTTACATATAACACAGTTTCATTAAAAATATAAATATCGCAATCTATGGCACTTCTATGAGAATGAAAAATATAAACATAAAAGGAAAGGCTGTTTTTTCTTCTTTCTTTGGGGGGGGGGGGGGGGGGGTCATAACCCTTTCATAATGATAAAAATCAATGTTATGTAGAAGCTTACTCGGGCTGGGCCGAAATTTTTTTTTTAGGGCAGTGTCGGGCTCGGGCCGAAATTTTAGCTGTTAAATACTTCTAAATAATCAAAGCATATATTTTGTAGGTCCGGTTATTTTCTCATACATAAACCAGTGCCTCCGGACGCTGCCTCAATTACTCCTTGGGGTCATTTCTTCTCCCCCCCCCCCCCTACTTTGATATTCTGACAGCTGCATCTCCGAGACGGAGGGATGTAGAGAATTTACGACTGCGCTACTGAGATTCGACTGGAAATAATTGGTGTCTCTGTGGATGTGTTTTTTTCTTTTTGTTATTATTGGGCGGGGGGAGGGTAAAAAGCCATAAATTGGAATTGTAGCACTTAAATAGTTTACGTTTCGATTGTTATTTACTTTTGAATGCACTAGAACTTTTTCTTTTTTGTTTTAGCGGGGTTTCCGAGAGATAAAAGCACACGTAACTGAAATTTTACGACAGTAGGGCAATCGGGGCGGGATTTTAGAAGAGTGGGGCAATCGGGGCAGAAAATTTTCTAATAAAGGGCGGGCAGGGCGGCGGGCAGGGCGGCGCGCCCTGCGAAAAACGCCTAGAGAGAACTCTGGATTATAGATCAATTACAGGGACAATCAAAAGTATTGCGTTACATTACGGTCAATGGAAGGAAAAGCTTCAAATGCATTTTAACCCTTTCATTCCCATGGTAAAATACGTTCTAGAAAATCCTTAGTTCAAAGAATCTGAATTTACACCGGAAAAGTTCAATGATAAATTTCTCTTTATTTAATTATGGAATTTTTACTATTACATAAAACAAGTATTTCTATTTTAATTTTCTGGTATGAATTCGAAATATCCGAATTAAATATAGAAATAAAATAAATAATGTCATGATGCCATAAGGGTTAATGGTGTTACACTCATTCGAACATAAAATATATATGCATCTATAAAGTACATATTATAATATACATTCTGCACAATCTGTGGTGCAAAGAAAATTTGTTATTGATTTATAAGGCCACAGAAAAGTATTCCATTACATAATGGTATAGGGAGAGTATTATTTAGTGTGTGTTTTAATTGCAATTACCTATTTAATATTTTATGAGATTGATATACGTTGCTGAGGAATACTACAAGTCATTTCCCATACAAAAGAAAGCAGATAGTATTTACAGGGACACACAAAAGATTTTGGCAGGGTTGGCAAGTTTCTTCCGCAGTGGAAAAAACCGCGGAAAAAACCGGCCAGAAGAAATAGGTTTCTTCCAAGTGGAAGAAATGGAAGAAACTGTTTTTCTGTAAGAATTTACCAAATATTTTCAATTTTATAAGATGTAATAAATATCTTCTTTTTATAATCTTACATGAATTAATTTCACTGGACCAAAACAATTTTATTAAATACATATGCTAAATTAATAATTACATCAGTTTTTTTAGCCAAGATAACATACAACACCTATCTGGAGATCTTAAACCATTGGCTAAATGAAAAGAAATTTTATCCAAAATACACAAAATCAATTAAACATTATCCATTTCAATTTCACTAACATATTTTTTAATTGAATTTCTGAAACTAGTAGTAAATAGTAGAGATTCTTTAGTAATGGTAGAATTAAACCTATTTAAATAAAAACTTTTAATTTACATCAATTTTATTAATGTAAGTAATGTATAATAATTACTGTATTAAATAGAGATTGACCAAACATACGGTTTCGTTTTCGGCCCAAAATCAGAATTTTTGGCAAAAATGTCGATGAAAATTCAGCAGGACCAAAACACTCAGTATTCCAATAATCTTGTTTTGCCCTTCGGAAATTTTCAACATTAGTCATTGATTTGGACTGCATTGCCTTAAATGAATGTACCGTAATGAGCTTCATTGCTTATAATTATCAGTCATGAATTATCAATCATCTCACAGAAAATTATTATTTTAAACTGCATTAGTGTTTCAAATATTCTTTGAGAAAGTTCTAGATTAACAAATGATCATTTACAAAAATCATTATAGAAGAAAAATCAAGGTGTGTATACCTAAAACTAAAATATTTTTTATTTAAATGAAATTTATATAATAAGAAAATCTTTCTGTCATGGATGAATTAATTACTATTATTGTACATAAAAATAAAGTTTTGGGATAATTATCAATAAATACTATACATAATTTACAATTATGTACATTTATGTATGTATTACTTTAAAACATACAATTACTTTTTTTTTTGTGTGTGTGTTATTGCTTACAGCAAAAAAGTATTTTCTCCATACAATGCAACATAGTACAGCAAAAAAAAAAAAAAAAAAAAAAAAAAAAAAAAAAAAAAATTAGCAGTAGGATGCTGCAATCAGTTTTTTAACTTAAATAGCAAAACATGATTTTTTTTTTTTTTTTTTTTTTCAAAGTTTTACACTTCAGGATAGCTTAAAAACATTTTGATATGCCCATAGATAATTTTTAGAACATTAATCTTTTAAAATCAGCATTGTAATATAATTTTGCTAAATGTTAGTATAAATAATTACAAATTTATATTTTTACTTGTTGCACAGTTTAAAATAATGCACTTTTATATGAAAATAATATATTTTTATATAAAAAATAAACAATTTGTAGGTAGTTTTTTTTCTCCTTTTTATGTAAATGGAGCAATTAATAAAAAAAAAAAACATCCCTATACCTCTAGATTAGTAAAAATCCATCACATGAAAATGTCTGCTGAACCTAGTTTGTTATTAAAAAAATAACTTATCTTTACAAAAATAATATTTTTAATAATAATTAAATTTTCTAATTTAGATTTCATGACATTGTACTTTAATTCTTTTACATAGTTAATATACTTTGATCGTTAGTTTTGGTTTCGGGTGGTTTCTTCCATGTCTTCCAGTTTTTTCCATTTCTTCCGTTTTTTTCCAGTTTCTTCCACTGTCCTGGAAGAAACAGGTTTCTTCCGGAAGAAACCCAACCCTGGATTTTGGCTACTATACTATATCTAAAGTACTGTCTATTGTAACAGTAAGATCTGAATATTTTTATAACTTTGTTAACGTATGAACGCACCTCCTTTGCTATGCTTCAAATGCAATTTCCAACTTGTTTTAATTTTCAGAATCCCTGCGAATTTCTTGATTTTTCTTTCGATTGAATGAAAAATTTCTTAAATGATTATTTAAAATGTTCCGCAGAGAAGTTTGTTGTTCTGCAAACGTCAGGGATGCCACTCAGAAAATAGCCAAAAAGAGGAAATTATGCGTAAAGTAAAATTTACGACATTTTTCACAACATTTATGCATGAATTTTGTAATCTATATTGTTTATAATAAGTTTAAAAAAATGCAGTTTTTTTTTGTAAACTTTTAATTTATAAGAGTAAATAAAAATGATTTTTCTTTAGTTTACAGTATTTTATATGAATTAATTTAATCCAGCAACAAATTCAGTGAGGAATTTTATGTATCACATCATTTTAAATCAATTTAAGTAACCCATCAATAGATTCTATGATTATTCCAGGAGTAAGTAGCAAAAATTTGCAATTTTTTTTTTTTCCCACTTGACGAAAAAAGCTGTTTTATTTCATGATCGTTTAATGGAAAATGCCGTTTTATTTCGTGATCGGTTGACGAAAACCGCCATTTTACATCGCGATTGTTTGACAAAACTTGCCGTTTTATTTCGCCATCGTTTGACGCAAATTGCCGTTTTACATCGCGATCATTTGTCGAAAATTGCCGTTTTACATCATGATCGTTCAACAAAAATGGTTGTTTTACATCGCGATCGTTTGACAAAAATCACCGTTTCGTTTCGAGGTCGTTTAACGAAAATCACCGTTTCACATTGTGATCGTTTCATGAAAATCACCGTTTCACATTGCGATCATTTCATGAAAATCACCATTTCGTTTCGCGATCGTTTGATGAAAATTGCTGTTGTATTTCGCAATCGTTTGATGAAAATAACCGTTTTATTTTGCGATCTTGTGACAAAAATCACCGTTATATTTTGTGGTCTTTTAACGAAAATCGCTGTTATATTTCCCGATCTTTTAACGAAAATCGCTGCAATATTTCGCTATCACTTGACGAAGAAAGCTGTTGTATTTCGCGATCGCTTGACAAAAATTGCTGTGTAATTTCGCAATCGTTTGACGAAAATTCCCGTTTTATTTTGTGATCGTTCGACGAAAATCGCTATTTTTTTTTGTGATCGTTGGACTAAAATCGCTATTTTATTTCGTGATCACTTGACGAAAATAGAGAATTCTTAAAAATTAAAAAAAGCGGAAATCCACGTTGCACTTTTAAGCTTATTCTGCTTTGGGAGAAAATATGTTCTAGCAATACATAGTAAGGTTCTCGTAATTATCCTGAATTCAAATTTTTTTTAAATAATGCATATTTAGTTTCCATTTCCAAAACAATATTTAAAAAAAAAAAAAAATGTTGAATAATTGATCATTTTATCACTGATTGATTCACTTATTAAATGACCTCATATTTACTGAATCTACAGATTTAGTGCAAAGTTTATTTGCACTAAAAAATTAGCAAATAGAAAAAATTTGTGAAAATTGATAAATTACCCTCTTGTGGTTATCCATTTTTATTTTAACGTTATATCTATTAGGTAAAAATTTAATTTGGCAAAAAAAAAAAAAAAAAAAAAGTTGAATTTAGGATGACCAACAAAATCAGCCATTTTTGGCTAATTTCACACAATTATTATAAAATAAGGATGCATAAAATAATCCACAATACAGCAATTTTTAATTTTTTCGGTAACGCTTTTTACAGAATTATATTTTTAAATTTTTGTAACTGTTCATGACAGTTTTGAAATCCTGTTTTAATCTTTCTGATTTTTGAAATTCTAGTGATTTTCATTATTTTTTTTATTTTAGTAAAAGGAGTCCACTTTATATCTTTTAGCCAAATATAGTAAACTTTTTTTTCCAAATAAAGATCATTTAAGTTTGAGCAGAGATTTTAATTTCTTCTCATTGTTTTATTTTATTATTTTTTTTCCCTTTTAAAAAATATAGGGAGCGAACAGTATGTCAGGTAGTGTAAAATATTATTCTAGCACTCTATTTTTAAAAATGGCATCAAATGTCATACACAAACATATACATGTGTGTACATTTAGCAACAGTAAAATTTATGAATAACAAAAGTTAAATGATATTATAGCAAAGAAACGAATTTGAAATTGAGAAATGCATTATTACCTATCAGCATATTCGTCAGCAAAATCATGTGGACGCTTCCCTGGCCAAGCTATTGCATGTTGCTCTGTAGATGGAAGAAGGTGCTGGGGTGTACGAGAACTATTGATAACACTAGCAACAACCCTTTGAGGAGTACTAAGAATCTAGATAAAGATACAGGTGTATTTTAGTTTTAATGTTAAAATAACTTAAGTCATGAAATTATTTTTTAAAACACAATACAATCTTTCTGAAAAATTGAGCAAGCTTTCAAGAATCCCTCCCCCTCTTAAAAAAAATTATATTTTGTTTAAGTATTATGACATCCTTCAAGTGTGTTGCAAATGATATTTCCTCAAATCAAAGTTCTTTTGTGCTTCCCTAGTTATTCTATACTCCTGAGACAGCTTGCTTTAGTCCATCTTGATGATGAATAGCAATGAACCTATTATATTTGAAATATATCAATAAAAGGCATCATGCATAATTTTTTTTGGTAAATGGAAAAAAGAAGTGTAGAAAAAACATGACACTGAAAAAAAAAATGACCAGAAAAAAGGCGACAAGGGAAAAAATGACCAGAAAAAAAGTGACAGAGAGTTGGTAAATATAAAATTGGTCGATAAATAAGTGCTAAAAATTAAAGTGGTAACAAAAAGTGTATTTTTTATGTTCAAATATTAACAGAATAAATAATGGAATATCAAAAAACAAAATGTTATTATTGCATTAAAATAGATATTTCATTTTAATTATTACCCTCAGATGACATTAAATATTAAACTTAGTTTCATTAACTGATATATTTTTATTAATAAAAATAATTGTATAAATAAAACATTTAAAATTAGTTTCATTGGCAAGAATAAAATTAAAAAAATGATAATATTTTATTAATTCATAGTAAATCAAAAATAAATGCATAAATAAAATAAAAAATTATACTCTAATAAATATTTATTTAACCCTTTCATGTCAGAATTTTTTCCAGTTTCTGGAAAAAAATTAATTTTACGTTAATAACATTATTAACACTAGTTATCCAAATAGAATAATAAATGTTTAATGAATATTTCATTGCCAAAGATAACGAATGTTGTTGTTTTGCGTACTATTCAATTCATATTTATGTAATAAGTTAAGGGAGAATTTTTGGAAATGTTTAGAAAACATTATTACAGCAAGATTTTACTTATATTACAACTTTCTAATACTTTTTGAACTTGATTATACTTGATTCTTTCAAGAAAGAAAATTTTATTTTGAATTTAAAGAGTGAAATACATATTTAAAATAAAAGAATCGCAAACGGCGCAAAGAGAAATAAGCATATAATAATTATTATTATGACTGAATGCCTAACCTTAAATGAAGTCACATAATAAATGCACCACCCCCCCCCCTCCCGATCACACACATACACTCTCCTGTGAAACCACATATTTTTATCATCAGATTGTAGGCTACAGATCACATGCTCTAACTCGAATTCTCTCCATGTTATTGATGTGGTCCTCGACCACTCAGATGTATTTGAAAGTGGCCCTTCTCTTCAAAAGGTTGTGCACCCCTACTTAAAACAAAATAATACCTCATTAAAAGACATGTACTACTAATAGTACACCAGACCTGAAAGGGTTAAAAAATGATAATATTTTATCTACTTATAGTAAATCAAAAATAAATAAATAAAAATAAAATAAATATAATAATCTAATATATAATTATATATAATAATTTATATATTATATAAATATGTTTAAATATATTATGTAATTATATAATACTTATTATAATTATATATTTTATATATTAATATTTTATTATATGTATAATTTTATATTAATTTATTATTCATAATTATAATTTTTTATATTTTTATATATATACCTTATACTATAATGCAAGCAAAAATTGTGCGCGTAAATTTTATCTTAAAAACGGCTCTAACGATTTTCGCAAAAATTTGGATTTTACCATTTTCGGGCACGAGAAGTCCATTGAGCTAGGTCACATGTTCGAGAAAATTCGATTATTGAGTCTATAATGGGTCATAATGGGCCAGGATCAAGCTATTTATATCTTGAGAACGGCTGGATCGATTTTAAGGAAATTTTGTATCCAATCGTTTTTTGGCACAAGAAAACTATTGGGCTGGGTCACATGTTCAAAAAATTTCGATTAGTGGGTCATTTTTGGGTCAAGCCATTTTTATCTAAAAAATGGCTCTAACAAATTTGACCAAATTTTATATTTTATCGTTTTGGATTACAAGACAATTGGGTTTCGAGAAAATTCGGTTATTGGGTCATTGTGGGTCATGCTATTTTTATCTAAAGATTTTCTCACGTAATTTTGACTAAAAATTGCATTCTGTGGTTTTTGGGCACGAGAAAAACATAGGACTAAGTTACACGTTTCAGAAAATTTGATTAATGGGTCATAAAGGGTCTGCGTCAAGATATTTATGTTTAAAGAACGGCATGATCGATTTTAACTAAATTTTGTATGTAACAGTTTTTTGAGATGAAAAAATTAACGGACTAACAAGGAAGGTCTCCATACTGGGCATACTCAGATTTTTTTGAAAAAAATACTAATTAAGCTACTCATGTATGTAATAAATGAACAGTGAAAATTAGCGGCGGAATTACATAAGAAAACATGTAAAAACATAAAATACTTTTGAATATTTGGCGTGAAAAGACAAAAGTGTCACATGATTTGGTGAGCAGCAAATTTCCCTGCCAAAAGCAAACGATTTTAATGCAATTGAAATGAAAACTTTTGGATTTTTAGAATCCGCATAAATGGTGTTTGATGAATTTAAACATAAACAATGCGAGAGTTTGATATATTTTATACATATATATCTATATATTAAATTGCATATGTATATATTATTTGTTGGTGCAGTTTTTTAATTTACCTCTGGAAAAAATATTTTCATATATAAAAAATTCTTATCAGTAAAATTATTTTCATACATTTAAGCGTATTCAAAAATAAAATGTAGATGTTTCCATAGCAACAGAATCCTATTGACAATGCTCAACTGGACTTTGAACATGAAAGAATTTTAATTTCTTTAAATTTGAATTTTGTTTCAAATCTCAAATTTTGATGGTTTAATTTGAATTAAATAGATATAAATATCAATATAACAAAATTATACTAAAAACAAACTTAAAATGACAAAAACTAAGATATTTAATTTATCTAAACACCATGAACATGAAACCTTTTATTCTTTAAAATGCATATGACATTGGAAAAAAAAAAATTAAATTGCTTTTTATTACCAACCGAAGATAAATCGCCAAATAACTAAATTTTCATTATTTTTTTACGAACAGGGAACGGAGGTTTCGTCGAAATTTTTTTTATAACCCCATATATCCTCATGAGAAGAAAATTCTGTAATTTTTTTCAGATTTTTTGGAGTATGCCCATATAGAGATCTTCCTTGTAATTCACATGTTTGAGAGATTTCAATTATAAGGGTCATTTGTGGGTCATAATAGGTCATGTCAAGTTGTATCTAAAGAACAGGTAGATCGATTTTAACAAAATTTTGTATACAACATTTTTTTTTGGCACAAGAAAATCATTGGGCTAGATCACATGTTCGAGAAATTTCGATTAATGGATCATTTTAGGTCATAAAGGGTATAGGGCAAACTATTTATATTCGGCAGGATCGATTTTAACGAAATTTTGTATGTAACAACTTTTAGACACAAGAAAACTAATGGGCTAAGTCACATGTTCAAGAGATTTCGATTATAAAGGTTATTTGTGGGTCATGGTCAAGCTATATCTAAAAAACGGGTGGATCAATTTTAACGAAATTTTGTATATAACATGTTTTTGACATGAGAAAATCATTGGGCTGGGTCACATTTTTGAGAAATTTTAATTAGTGGGTCACTTTTGGGTCATTCTAATTTCATCTAGACAATGTCTCACGCAACTTTGACTAAATTTTTTATTCTATCTTTTTCGGGCAGAAGAAAATCATTGGGGTAGGTCAGATGTTTGAGAAAATTTGATTAATGGGTCATTTTGTGTCATAATGGATCACGGTCAAACTAATTATATCTGAAAACCGGCTCAATCGATTTTATCTAAATTTTGTATCTAGCGTTTTTCAGCACTCAAAAACAAATGAGCTAGATCACATGTTCGAGAGATTTTGATTATAAGGGTCATTTGTGGGTCATGCTAATGTTATGTAGAAAATTGCCCTCACCATTTTGACTATAATTTGTATTATATTGTTTTTGGGCAAAAGAAAACTATTGAGCTAGGACCCATGCTCATAAAAATTCGATTAGTGGGTCATAATGATTAAAGACATTCTAATTATATGTAACTATGACTCAATTTTATCTAAATTTTGTAACGAAACGTTTTTTGTCATGAAAAATTTATAGGGCTGAGTCGCATGTTAAACAAAATTATATTAGTGTGTTATTTCACTTCATTGCTGAATGCTGTCAAGCTAATTTTACCTAAGAAATAGCTTAAACAATTTTGATTAAATTTTATATTCTACTGTTTTTGATTAAATGAAGACCATTGAGCTAAGTCGCATGATTGATCAAATTTGATTAGAGGGTCATTTTGGGTAATGCGGGTCAAGGTCACGAGAATGTGGCGCAGCCAATAAGTTGGTGATGTTTGACAAAATATTGATGACATTTGACCGAAAAATCGACTATTAAAATTACGAAAGACAAAACACGTATTTGACACCACATAAAATAATGTCGCCAAATTTGGCTATATCTGGCAAAAAATATTGTCTTTCAGAATGTGAAATTTTTTTTCTGCATTCTTAATAAAATTCAAGATGCATGGTTAAACGAATCAGAGTCAAGCTAAAAAAGTTATTTGGATTGATGCCCTTTTGTTGTAAATTTTAAAATAAAGTAAAATTTATGAACATGTGTATACAAACAGTTTTCTTATTGTTTTTGTAAATAATACTATTATAAATAACATGTTTTACAGTAATAATACAGAAGGAATGATGCAGCGAAAATACTATATAGACTTGAATACAAATGTAATTTTGACCGAGCTTATATACATCTATCTTATGTATTATACTGTATAATACAATAATTATATTTATATTTATTTATATTTTTAATTATTATACATAATTTATATAATTATTATATTAACATAATAAAAATATCTAATACTATATAATAAATAATAATTACACAATTTTTTTTCGTCAGTAATTATTTTTTCTCAACCATATAATAAATCAATAAAAATTACATTATCTTTTCTAACGTTGTGATGTAAACCATAAGACATTAATTGTCATGTATTCTGAGTTGACCTGTAATGTATCCCCAAGAGAACACATACCCCTAGTTGGGAACCGGTGGCCTACAAGAATAATATAAATTAAGACATTTGTTACCACTTTAGTTTATATTACTTTTTATTTATCAACAAGTTCAATATTTATAAATTCCTTGTCCTTTGCAGTCACTTTTTCGCGCTCTTGTTTTTTCTGTCACTTTTTTTCTTAGATTCGATTTTTTCACATAGAACATAATGAAATGGAATTCATTTGGTTTTCCTGTAAACAAATTATAAAGACTGCATACATCATTTTCAATACTGAGCAATCTATAGTAAACTTCAGTGGCATATTGAACAGAGTATATTAACAAAAATTAGAGTAAAGACCGGCATATTGAACAGAGTATATTAACAAAAATTAGAGTAAAGACCAACAGACCAAAAAAATAAAATAAAATAAAAAAATTCATAAACATTTTGCAACTAAATAAGCTGGAAAATATTTAAAATATTCTACAATGGAAAATGAGGATAATTTTAAGTCTTAAATATTAACATTCTTTGATATAGAGTGTTTACTAATAAATAAAAAAAAAGAATGTTGTCCATTTGTTTTATTGATTAGAATTTCTATCCCTCCACCCCCTTCCTTCGTGCAGGGTAAGTTCAACAAGACCAATGTAACAAAAAGGCCTTTTAAAATATTAAAGATTTCTTTCAAGCGTTATATGATATAATGTGCTATTTTATTCATTTCTCTTCATTTGAGTGATGATAAGGTCTGATATCAGAAAGGGGGGAGGGGGTCCAAAATTACCAAAAAGTTGATAATGTTATATATGCACAGAAGGGTGGAGTGAAAAAACGAAAGTTGCAATTTTGTTTTTGGATAGCAGCCAAAAGTTGCCTTTTGGTACCTCTAATTACACGTGCAAAATTTCATGAATTTTGAAAAACTTCTTGAGTCCCCTACCAGGCCATTTATATTTTCATTGATTTATACAATAGATTTTTACCATTAATTGTACATCAACAGGATTTTTTGGTAATATCGTTTGATATTTTTATATTTAAAATGTATAGTGTAATTCCTTTCATCATTTTCAAACTTTAAATCTTTATTTTTAAATATTTGAAATGGTTTATTGAGCTTTAAAAATTGTATGTTGTCATTTTTATAGTCAAAATGAGTGTGTGTAAGCAAATCGAAGTCTACCATTACTAGAAGTTGGTGATTCTTCAAAACTAAATAAGGCTGTTTTGCCAACAATAGCAGAATGCTATAAAATATTATTATTATATAAAACAATAAATAAAATCCATCAATAATTGTAAAGTTTCGTCAAAACCAGAGGTAAAAAAAATCCTGAGAGAAATCATCGAAGGCATCAATTATTGTTGTTTCCCAAAGACGTATTGATCAAATGATAGACAACAATTTTTCTGAATATCAGAAGCTTATGCAATTCCCAAAAAACCAAAGGAAATTATGAAAAATTGGAGATATATGGAAGAACTATAAGTTACAAACATAATCTCTGATTTTAACAGTCAAATGTATTTGGTACAATTGTATTTGGGACACATTACACCATCTTTTGGACCAGTAAAGGTCATTGCAGGAAGTATTAAAATATTGTGCTAAAAAACATTTAAACCTTGATAAATTTATGGCAATAGATTGTGACGGAACAACTGTAAAAAGTAAGATAAAAAATCATGCTAATAGATATTTGGAACTAAGATTTAGTCGTCCATTTTAGTGGTTAATATGTCAGCTCTCTGCAAACGAATTGCCGCTATCGATTGTTTATCATGTCACTGAACTTGTTAACAAAATAAAAGCTCACAAGCTTTTCTTGTTCTAATTGGAAAGTTGTTGTATCAATGTGAACAATAGACAGTTATGGAAATTAAAAAATATCTGCTCCTATCGCACAGAAATGAACTCTGGAGAGTTAAGTGTAGACCAAAATTATCTTTATGACATGTGTCAAACATTTGCATCTGGTTAATGTTGTGGTTCAAATCTGGTAAATTGTAATCCAGCAAGGATGTCGCACTCTAAATGATTAACAACTGCCAATTGATTACTTGGTTTGCAAATTGGAAGTCAGAATTCATCCCAAAATCTGAAGATTATGGCTGAATTTGTAATGAAAGTACATTTGTCTATGTTGTTATTCTTGCAACAATAGAGCTCAAAATGTTTTTTTTTTTTTTAATAAACAATTAAGTTGTTTTGTTATTTGAGGGAATATTTAAAGAAAATTCTCAATCCCGCTATTCAACAAAACGTATACTTCTGTCATTGAGATGAAAATTTACAGGAATGATAACTGATAAAAAAAAAAAAAAATCATGTTGGAGAATTTGGATTCTGAAGAATATTGAAGATGAAGGATATTATATGTTCTACAATAAGACAGTTTCATATTCCAATATTGAAATTCAGTGTTACAAACTATATAAACATTATTAACTGGCAAGAATGTGAAATCACCCCACATTCTTAAAAGAGTACCAAGAAAGAAACTGGAAATTCGCAAAAAAAAAAAAAAAAAAAAAAAAGTCCCATCTTTTCAATTGAAAAATTTCCCCGTTAGATTCAAGTATTCGAAAGGTGCATAAACTTAGTTGTTGAAGCACCATTAGCGGCTGCAGTAGTAGAAGCAAGAGCCGAATATATGTGAGCAAAATAAAATCACGAAAGGTAATACCTAATTTTGATAACAAAGACCAATATAAATTAGAATGAAATGAAAGATCGTTTTACAATATATCGTATATATTCTTTTCATTCAATTACTATATATTCAGAAAACTGCATTTCCTTTATATTTAGAGATCTATCTTTCATGTGCATTCGAAAAATAACAGTGAAAGCAAGTCTAATTATTGTGTTTTTTCTTCTCTGCGACAATGCGATTCACATTTTAGGGTTTTATTCGCTATTCAAAGAGTGAAAATGCAACTATTCTTAGATCGTCCACAAGTAATACTTTAAGAAGTCATTTTTGTGGGTTATTTTACTAAAATCAGAAATTTAGTTTAAAAAAAAAGTTCATTAATTTACACTACATTGGGAAATCTTGATTTTCACATAAAAAGGGCATAATCTTTAAAAGCTGGTAGGGAATTAAAATGAATACCACATGAAATGAAATTTTTAACAATATATTCAGTGTGCCAAAAAGCAACATTTTAGACCTATCTATATTAATAAAATAACAAATCGCTCTGTCTGCGTGTGTGTGTGTGTGTGTGTGTGTGTGTGTCTGCGATGGCTAGCAAAATCTATGGGACTTACGAAGCTCAAAATTTTTTTGAGAGTAGCCCAATACCTCTCCTGATGCACCTGAGACTCAGAATTTTAATTTTTTGATTAGTTCCATAGATATTAATTATGAAGCGGAACTCACTCTCATCAAATAGTCATTTTTTAAATGTTCTGGGGGAAAAAACTTTTGCACATGCGCAGAAACTCAATTACGCATTTAAACAGAGGAAGAACCTTTTTCCCCCGTTTATTTCTGTTTTTGGATCATTTTGTTTAAATCCAAATTAACCAAACTGCTCGACGTAGTTAAACTTAAAAGACATATTTCGAAAGATCATAATTTTAGGTCTCAAATGCAATAATCAATTCGAAAAATGTTGCAGTTAACCCTTTGAAAACAAATATTCAAAAATGGTCGTTTTTTCCAAAACTATTTTTCTCCCTTTTGTCAATGCCCCTCCAGGGCGTAATTTTTAAGATATAAACAAACCAAAAAGGAGATCTTAAAGTTGAAACTTTCTTCTAACCGATGGTGTAATTGGTTTTAAAATATTTGGATTTGAACTCTTTTAAATACACTGGCAAAAGAAGGTCATTTTGCGACTCGCAGTGAGGATATTTTTTCCATGCTAAAATTATCTTAACGTGCATATTTGAACTCAATCTTTTAAAATCTTCTCAATAGATCAAATTTATACTCCCTACAAAAAATTCGACACGTTTGGACGGATAGAAATATTTTTTACAAAATAAAAAGTGCGAAAAATTTGATGAAATCAATAAAAAACAGATCGTTTTCATTGCGGTTTTGACTTAGCAAAACGCAATCTTATAGGTACCGGTAAACAAAAAACATATTATTTAAGCTTAAAAACATTTTTATAATCTATGGTGCAATCGGTTTTTAAAATATAAGATTTAACTCTTTCAAATACACCGGCAAAAGGAGGCACTTTGCGACTCACAAATAGAATATTTTTTCTACGCTAAAAGTATCTAAGCGTACATATTTCAGCCCAAACTTTTAGAAGCATCTCAATAGATCAAATTTACACCTTCTTAAAAAATTTTAAAACGTTCGGACGAGTAGAAATAATTTTTACAAAATAAAAAGTGTGAAAAATTTGAGGAAATCAATAAAAACCAAATTGTGATTTTTTCTTTGCAAGGCGCAATTCTACACACGTCCTGACAAACCGAAAATATTATCTTAAAGCTAAAACATTCTCATAATTTATGTTGCAATTTGTTTAAAAAAAAATATGAGATTTAACCCGTTCAAATACACCGACAAACACGAATTACATCCCGGCTAAAAGTAACTAGATGCCCATATTTTAGCACAATATTTTTAGAGCCTTTCAATAAACCAGATTTACATTACTTAAAAAAATTTTAGAACTTTCGTATGGATAGAATTCTTTTTTACAAAATAAAATGTGTGAAAAATTTTACGAATTCAGTGAAAACCTGAGTGTTCCGTCGCGGTTTCGTTCGCTTTCGGTTCGCATAGTTTCCAAAAATTCAAATTACATAGAAAACAAAATACCAAACAGCATGTGCTTTCAATTCAATATCTTTTCGGGATTTTTCCGCTTTAAAAATATAAATTTTGACAAAATGGACTTAAAGATACAAAATCATAGAAATTTGAGTTTTAGGTCATTTAGAAAGCAAATAACACATTTGAAAACTAAATAACATCACGGGCCCGGGCAACGCCGGGCAGGACAGCTAGTCCAAAGATAAAATTCCAAAAAAAAAAAATTTTTTTGGTCATTTAGACTACATAGTGAAATCCTGATTTTCACATATAAAGAGCATAATCTTTAAGAGCTGGTAGGGGACTAAAGATGAATTCCAAACGAAATGAAATTTTAACCTTATATTCAGTGTGCCAAAAGGCAACTTTTTAGACCAATCGAAAGAAAAAATTCCGAAAAAAAAAATTTTTTGGTCTTTTTCACTCTACCCTACAGCCCCTAATAGTATAATACAAATTTTCCTTTTAAGCCCAAAACCTAGGTGGTCTCTTTTACAAAATCACAAAAAGACAGTCATATAGTAATCAGGTGATAGTTTATTACAGAATATTTATTTATTTTGTAAAAATATGTTTCAAATAAGTTACACAATGTAATAAAATAATTATAATTGATCTTTTTTAAAGTTTACCAATCAAAATCATATCCACTTTAATTTTTCACACTGCTTTGAGTCTAGTTTGTTCTCTATTTTAGACTTTATGAATCCAAATATAGAGAAAATCCTCTTGATGGATGCAGAGCTAGATGAAACAGAATGCAGAGATTAGAAAAAATTACAAAAGTCAGAATCTAAGTTGTTTATTTATTTATTTATTTTTTTTTTTTTTGTATTTTTCCTTTAAGAATTTCCCACCATTTTGTAGCTGAGAATTGTGACATAATACTTTCTGAGAAAAGTGATTTAGGAAAATAGTCTATGTCTTTAATTTTAAATGCCAATATCGCAGGTAATCACTCTTAATGGTACTGCATTATCCATTCATCAGTTACTTCCTCTGTTGTTAAATTAAGCCTTTCCCATCTAAACTTTACATCCATTATGTTAGCTAAGAAATGCTCGGTCCCGATGATCTGTTTGTAACATTTCAGCATAATTTTCTTGTGTTATTTCAATTCTTCTGATTCCATCAAATTTCTCCAAATCTTAACAGAACATGACAGTGTGATTGTATCTTTTTGCAGCTCATCAGGAGCTGAAGATATAATTGTTAGCTGCTTTTTTAAGTTCAAACATTCCTTCTCTCAAATACCACTATTTTTTATTATTAATTTCTGTAAAAATCTTAAATTCTTGCTTGGTCTGTTGCAAACTTTAAGATAGCTTAGTTTATAACACACAATAAAAATTTATATATATGTATATATATAATGCTGTGTCAAATACAGCTATTTTCTGTAATAATGTTATCAATTCTGTAATAATATTTTCTGTGATTCTGTATGTTTCTTGCCTTAAAATGCTACTCTGTCGACTTATATGCCTACAGATAGGTTGTTCAACAGAGTTTTGTTCAAATACATTTTTGTTAAGATTAAAGATGAAAATAAGCACTCGCCAGTCGCCACTCGGCGACTAAATGTGAAAAACTGGCGACTAAAAATGTGGAAAGTACCGGCCAAATGCAGGATTCTCCAAAAGGTGTTTTATAAAAAGAATCGCGGGAAAAAAACTTGCGAATTTCGACAAATAAATTGAAAAAAGCCCAAATTTTAAAAAAAAAAGATCGCGGAAAAATATAAATTTCGTGTAAGTATCGCGAAAAGACATCGTCTAAGGATAGCAAAAAGAATGCAAATATCTTCAAAGAATCTCTAATATCATCGAAGAATTGCGAAAGAACCATAAATATCATTAGAGAATTACAAAAAAAAGCAATTATCGTAACAAAAAACCACGTGTTTTGTCAAAAAATCAACAAAAACAAACGCGGTTTTTGCCAAAAAACGTAAAAACGAACGGAAAAAACACTTATTTTATCAAAAAACAAGCAAAAAATGTGAATACCGTCAAAAATTCGCGATAACGAACACTATTTTCGTCAAAAAACGTGAAAACCAACGCAAAAAACGCGAATTTCATCGAAAAAAGATAAAAAAGCGAATACCGCCAAAAAATCGCGATAGCAAACGAATCCCGTCAAAAAATTGCGATAACAAACGCGAATTAACGTAAAAAAATCTCGATAACAAACGCGAATACCGTCAAAAAATCGCGATAACGAATGCGAATACCGTCAAAAAATCGCGATAACAAACGCGATTTTCGTCAAAAAACGAACGCAAAAAACGCGAATTTTATATAAAAAAACACACGAAAAAAGCGAATACCGTCAAAAAAATCGTGATAGCGAACGCGAATTACCGTCAAAAAATCGCGATAACGTACGTGAATACCGTAAAAAAAAAAAAAACGCGATAACGAACGCGAATACCGTCCAAAAATTGCGATTACAAACGCGAATACAGTCCAAAAAGTCGTGAAAACGATCGCCAATACCGTTAAAAAGTTTTAAAAACGCACGCGATTTTCGTTAAAAAGTTTCGAAAACGCACACGATTTTCGTTAAAAAGTCGCTAAAACGAACGCAAATTTTATCAAAAGATCGCAAAAAAAAGATAAAAAATGCACATTATGTCAAAGGATTCTGGAAAAACATATAATATTAGTTTCATGAGAGTGCCACCCCCCTTTTTTTTGCTTTTTAGAAAATTATGTGAATTTCAGTTTTTTTTTTTTTTTAAATCAAACCTGCTAGTTGGTGGATAAACATTTTTTTTGGGGGGGGAGGGGGGGGGAGGTTGTTACATCTTAATTCTAGACAAATAATTACAAAAAAGAGTTTTGGAGTTTATTTATGTCGTTAGCTACGCTAGTACCTAAGCATGGTTGGACTTGAGTAGCTAACTACACATATGCAATGCATATGTTACATATAACTTTGCTGTTAATTTAAAATAGATTTGAAATTAGTATCTCAAGTTTATTCCAAACAATATAAATTAAAATATTTTAATTAGTTCATATATTACTTATTTAGTCTAAGCTCGTATATATCTTGTAATTAAATATTCAGTAACATAAATATATCGACTGACTACTAAAGAAATTATTCTCACTAGCCAATAACTGGCTACTAAAAAAAGACAACCTACCGGCCAGTGGCCACTAAGCAAAATTCCTTATTTTCATCTTTAGTTAAGATTATAGCACACTACCTGGTAGTGTGTGCACAGTATGCATGCTATACAGTGCTGTATGCAGCTGGAACCTAGTTTGAGATATGTCTGGCACAACATTTGCATATCAATTACAGATTTATTTAAAAAGGAAGGATCCTTCTGTGTATGCGCAGCATCCTATACATGGTGTAGTAGGCAGCAGAGATACGGTTTGAGATGTGCATCTAAATTAGAGATTTGTTTAAAAGGAGGGGCCCAATAGTGCATGCTTTCGACCCACTCTGTGGTGGCATAGGCAGCAGGGATCCGGTTTGAAGTTTGTTCGCTTCGAGATTTACGTATAAAAGGACCAGCCCTGCTATCAGGCAAAGCCAGCTAGTTTAATTATCATAGTTACTAATTAATATAACAGTTTTAATTATAAAAGGACTATAAAAAGTTACTATAAAAATAAAATTAATTATTCATCGTGATAACTAAAATATATTAAAAAGTGATCACTTTTATCCCTTAAAATTGGAATAAGTTAATTATAATAGTACTATTATTATTAGTATTAATAATAGACAAAAATAGTATTAATAATAATTAACATGAATTATTAATAGTATGAAAATTATTTTATATCAATTAGTAAACATTCTGATATTAGTTTTAAGCTTTCTATTGATATTAGTATTAATATCAGAATAAAATAAATTTATTAACTTATATTATAAATAATATTAATTAGTAATAAACAGATCAGGTGTAATTAAAAATGCAACTTAATAAGTATATTTTTAAATGAGTACACACATACATTATTAAATATACAAATATACAAAAAAAAAAAAAAAAATAACTAAAACCCACAAAAGCCCACAAATACCCAGAAAAACCCACAAAACTCCAGGTAGGTTGGATCTTTGTACAAAAACCCGGGTTTTTGCCAACTCTGAGATAAAGCCTTATGAAACGCCTCTTTGATTCTGCCATTAAACAATGTATTCTGCTTCCTGATTGGTTTGATTGCGTGATTATAAAATTGCAAGGCAGAGAGAAAGAAAAAGAAAAAAAAGAAATATTGTAAATTTATTAACAACATAAAATAACTTAAAAGCAACTATTTATAAAAACTTTAGTGTTATTACATTTTGGTAAGTGTAATTTAAAAATTAAATTTGATTATTCAGGTTTACAGTTAAGTCAAAATATTTTTTGCACTATAAACATTATAGAAAATGTATTTTTAGCAATGTCTACATGGAATGTTCATTACTGGAAAATAAATAAAAGCTTCTCAGTAATGGGCACCCCTTATAAAACCTTAAATTATATAGATATAAATTTTATAAATAGCTGTTGGTATATAAAATTCAAAGTTCTATTAATACCAAAACAAAAATCAGTGAATTTTGCAAGAAAATTAAGAATATATACATTTATTAAATAAAGCCAGTTCTTAACATGTTCAGTAACATTTTCACAGAAAAATAATGGAACTTCGAAAAACTATTTTTTGATTCCTGATTGGTCTGCTAGCAGAAAGTTCGAGATAGGAAATGAACATTACAGATTCTCATTGAACTTTTATTTTGCTTCATATTATGTTTAGCTCTTCATTATCTAATACAAAAAGTTCATATTATTATTAATAAAAAGTCCAATATAATTATTTATAAAATGCCTAAAAACGCTACAGGTAAGTAATTGTTTTACTAACTAATGCTTCAATTGTAAAAGTACAGTGAAATATGTTTAAAACGGGGGGGGGGGTTAACATGAAAAAATTTTAGAAGCAAAGAAAATTCTATTAATTTATTGTACTTGTTACATGTTATACTCTGCATGGAATTAGCGAAAAGTATGACAATTGAAGCTTGTTTTTGCAATGTGCGATCTTCTAAGTAGCAAATCCTTTGCACCTCAATGAATCAACCAAGATTGAAAACTGAGGCAACATTTAATGAAATGTTTGAGAAAATGTCAACCTGATTAGACTATTCTACAATGTCATTAAATGAATATGTTGCAGTCAGTGATGATGATTTGTCTAAATTATTCCACCTATGTAGATCTCGACAGTGTGATGAATGATGCAGTTCTTGTTCCCTCTACATTACAAATGCAAAAAATAATTAAAAGAATGCACAGTTATTTAGAGACACATTCAAATACAGAGATAAATAAAACAATGGATGATCTCAAAGAATTTAGGGGGGGGGGGGGAAAGGCAGCTGAAAAAAAAAATACTTCAAAAATAGCTATTCCGCTCCCCCCAACCAAAACAATATTTTTTTATTTGCTTTATATTCTGATGGATGCAACCAACCAGTAGTTTAACCTTTAACACTGAAAACAAATTTAGTCCCTTCAGTTTCATGGTAAATGTATGGTCACCATATTTTACCTGCAGATTGTTTTTTGTCCCTGCAATATCTGTTATAGACACTGGGTTAATTTTTTTCTACTTGGCTGATTGGTTTGATTAAGAGTGCCAACAATAATGCAAGACTGCAAAATATGCAAGGGAGAGGTTATGAAAATAAATAAATAAAACTAAACTTTTATTGGTTATTTTTCTAAAAACTAAAAACATTGAAGGTTGTCCATTACTGACACACCTACCCTATATTAAATTTGATTCAAGTTATTTTAAGCTATTTTAAATTGAAAATAAAATAGAAATGAAGAAACTGAAGGATCATTTTTAACATTTTGTAATCATTCAATGCTATTTCAATTTTAAAGTAAAATGAATAAAAATACAGAGCTGTAGCAAGTAATTTTTAATACAGCTAAATATTTCATTAAAGTAAAAATACAGAAAGTAACTAGAGTTGTTGATTACATTTAGATCTAAAAATCAATGAACTTTCAAATATTTAGGATACAAAAATAAAACATTGCATAAAATTGCAAAACATACCACAGGAGAGCTGGATAAATGTACAGTTTTTGGTAAAATAGCTGGTTCCATTTTGAAAGGAGACATAGCTATTGTTGTGGGTGTACTGACAACAGGAAGGGTTATTATTTGTGCTTAAAAAAAAGAAAGACACTTCTTAGAATAAAACTAAAAAATTCTGCAATAAATATATTTAATAAAGTACATAAGAGTAAGAAAGTATGAATTAAAGAATAAGTGATAAAGATCAACAATGTAGGTTGATTAAAATAACTAAATTCAAATTAAATAATATATCCATAAAATTAAACAAAAAATAAAGCAAACATGAAACAATCAAAGAATACTTTTAGTTGTAAAGGCCTAATAATGTTCAACTTACAAAAGCATAAAAAATTAGTTATGTATAATCACATACAAGGAATTTTATTTTCATTGTACACAAAATAAATTTATTTTCATTACTTACGCAGAAAAATATTTTTAAACTTGATATAACTTATTTCAAATTGTTATCTCAAAGATCGATTGTCAGTTTTATAGCAAGATACCCACTTACATGATAAAGTTTAAAAAATATATATATAGTAATAAAGTATTCAGAAGGTGAAATTTCTCACAAATCAAGACTACATCGTGCATATAATGAAATACACTTTCAAATAAATTCCTTACAAATTGAATCATTTTTATTTGACATCAAAAATAATTTTTCAAAATTAATTTAATCAAAAATAATTTTAAAGCTATATATATGTAATATTTTACACCACAAGTACTAAAAATTAAGATATAAAATAAAAATATGCTTAACTTACACATATTTATGTTGTCTCTTTAAAATTAAAGAGCCATAAAGCTTAATTGGTAAATGTACAACAGACAGAAGTGAAACATTTTGACAAAAGTACATAAAAAGTTTAATTTTTTTTAAAAAAGATCTTTAAAAAATATATTTTCTCAATTAAATGTCATTCCATTCATCTGATTCGATTAATATCGCACTTTTAAAGGCGAACACACAGGGTGATTTTTTCCTAAAAATGTAAGCGTTAAGCCTACAGGAGGTGCTTTTAAAACACCTTAATAAAGTTATAGGCATGATAGTTAACATATCACAGGACAAACAATGTCACTAAACTAAGACCTCCCATCGAGTAGAATACAAATACCGCGGATGTAAAAAACCATACCAACAACTTTGTAAAAGCGCAATCTGCTGATCGCCCCCTTTAAAGAAGCACATGGGACCGTCCGCATTTTCCCTTTTCACGTGGTCATATCCCAGTATGCTTTGCGTCTATTTTCGCGCGCTTTCTCTCACAGAGATTCGCGCCAAAAAGAGACAGGAGAGAGGATGTTAATTTTACTTTTCACTGCAATGCATTTCTTTTGCAATTATGTCTCAATGTCTGGAATACACTCCATGGATCATCTCTTTTTGAAATGGATCACTTCTTCTAACGATTCATACATAAATTTAAATCAGAAAAAACTATATGTACAGTCGGCCCCGCTTAATTACATACATTTGATTCCAATGAATTGAATGCAATTAAGCGGGTATACATTTAAGGGAGGACAGCAATAACGTTATTAGTATAAGCTATCATTTGATTCTATACCATAGATATAATAAATAATAAACAATAACAATTTACACAATTTAAAAATTATTGTAATAATAATTTTAATCAATTTATTATTCCTCTTGAATTTGAATGGACAGTGCTTTGGGGCAGGGCCGCTAGATGTGATCTATGGGGGGGGGGGGGGGGGGGGGCTCACATTTTTTTTCTCTTTCTCTGATACAGAAAGAAAAATTAGTGCATATTTACACTTTATGTATTATGTTTCTTATTAAACTGTTGTAACAATTTCATTTTATACTAAGAAAAATGAATGATGATGAAATTTTTTAATGTATAACTGATGCAAAATTAAACATCATATTAGCTTCATGTATAGGATGAGGGAATGTTGAATTACTTATTTTGGTACAATTCAGTAATTCTGCAAAACTGTAAAAGGGTCTCAAAACTAAATTAAATTTTTTAACAAGATTTTATTTGAATTTTCGGAACAGAAATTCATTGAGTGACCTTGGAATCTTTTCCGGGGGGGGGGGGGGGGGCAAAATATTTTAGGGGGAGCTGAGCGGCCCACAGCACCCCCTTAGCTACGGCCCTGCTTTGGGGCCTATAGCTACTAGGGTTCACAATACACAGAAACAGACAATACAGAACACTTATTTATTACAGAGATCCAGTACATATATTTATTACACTACAAAGGGACAACACAGACATCCATGCCGTTAGCCGGACTCGAACCGGGAACCAGCGGTGTGGGAGCAGCTGCCGCTACCAACCACGCCACTGGGTCGGCTATTATTCCTCTATATGGTTTATTTTATGTCGGCCGATTATCTACACGTGAAATATAGGCTTTAAGAGAAAGGGGGGGGGGTTCTTTCTAAGGGAACCTAACCCGTATTTACGCAAGGAAATCCAAGGTTCGAAAAAAACATTAAAAACTCCGAACGATTAGGCCGACGGCCGCGATTGGGCTAAAACACAGCACCTGTCGTCTACTAGTTTCGGAGGCAGAACCTCTCGGCCACTGGTGGGGCTATTATTCTATATATAACGATGTATACAGGGTGAGTCATAAATATCGAAACAATAGGCTATCTCCTTAAATATTGCCCCTAGACCCATACTTCCAATTGCAAAGTTTCATAAAAAAAGGTAAATTTTTTGATAAGATAAGTTGCAACTCCATGGGGGGTATATTTTAAAAATTACGAAAATTAAATTTTTATACGGCCCCCAAAGGATAAAACTTCCAATTAGAAAAAATTTCCTTATCCATTCCTGAATTGAACGAAAAAAAATTCATCTCGATATCTCTAAATCCCTAAAAGATATTAAAATCCAAAATTCGTGACTTACACCACTTAAGCATATCTCTGAGCGCAGCGATATCAGTTCATTTGAAGTACAATTTAGGGATCGACCATAAATTTACGCATTATTAAATGTCGATCAAAGACAATACTTTAACTTTTAGATATAAAATAAAAGCATATAGGTTTCTGATTTAAACTTCCTTGTAATATGCTAGATGTCTGCAATATCTCGAGATTGGCGCCAGGCTCGTAACTGGCGCGACTCATTGGCGCGACTCGCATCACTTATCAAAAGTGTTATTAAATTAAATGATATTTATTAAACTCTCATTAAACGTGTCTTTAAAACTTATTGCCGCAGGCAATAAATTTAGTAAAAATAGTAATATCGATAATGACACTTCTATCAACGGAATTATTGAAAACATATTTTAATAAATTACACTGAAATATTTTCAAAAATCTACTTTTTAATACTCAGCTTCAAAATTTATGTGGTTTTAAACCCATTTTTACTTTTTTCTATCTTTACAAGAGAAAAGTATTGGATTCATGAAAATTTTGAATTCCGGTTTTTGACGGATTCACATGTTTTAGGGCTCAGAGACACCGAAAAGCATGTTTTTACAAAATGTTTGTCTGTGTGACTGCTCCTGTATCTCTGTATATGGCATACATTTTTTGAGCGACCTATCTCAATAACTAATCCACGGAATTTAATAAAAAATTATATTTACTTAGTCCTGAATATAAATTGGAGCTGATTAGTTTTTGGTGTGAATCGTTTAACAGGTGGCCTTACTCTACAGGCTTTTGTGCGATTTCCGTAATAGCTGTATCTCGAGAATTAATGTAAGGAATATCTTCAAATTTCAGATTCAGTTAGTCTTTGACATGAATTGATGTTTTTTATATTTTGTTGTATGTAGCTCCACGTGTGGCGCTGCAACACTGCAGTTGTTACGATTTCTGCAATAACTCTATCTTACGAAATAATGCAGGAATTTTCATAAAAAGTCAGAATCAGTTACTTCTTGACATGAATTCGTTTTGTTTACGTTTTTGTATCAATCGTCTGTCGGGTGGCGCTGTTATACTGAGTTTTGTATAATTTACAGAATTTCAGTGTTATCAAGTACTAATGCATGGAATTTCGTATCTTTAGAGTCCTCAGATTGCTACATCCGAGTAGTTTATTTATTCCAAACGGCATTTAAAAAAAATATTTATTCGAATGTTAAAGTCTAAGAGTATAACATTTCTGCTGCGTAATTTTTATGCTTAACTCCCACTAATATTCCGTTATAAGTGTATTTAATTGATCAAGATTTAATGCGTTCGAACAAGACATCTTTTAAAAAATTCAACTGAATAGTTTCAACTTAAAACCTTTAACAGTGTGTTGCCCGTAATTAGGTTTTTTATGCCGACCAATTATTTACAATAGGAATATAGGTCCTAAGGGGAGGGGTGTCCTCCGCAAGGGTCTTTCTAATGGAACCTAACCCGTATTTATGCAAAGAATCGCAAGGTTCGAAGAAAATCACGGAAAAGTTCAAACGGTTAGGCCGACGGTCGCGATTAGGTTCGAACCCAGCACCTACCGTCTACCAGTTTGAAGGCCCGTAATTAGAGGCACCTTTTACGCATCGTGTAATAGAAATTTTAACAAGAAAACTATGAAGTTGACAGGGCCAAAAAAAAAAAAAAAAAAAAAAAAAAATTGAAATCGACGTGATAAAAAAATGGGGTTTTAATCAATTGACGCATTTAAATAGTAGTTAAAGAAGGCGAGAATGGCAAAACTTAAACAAAATCTGAAATTGAAACTATACAAGACGGAGTTAATCACCTAGGAACTTTTAAAAAGTATTTAAACGTTAAGAGTCCATGTTTGTTTAAAAGTAAATGCACTTTTTTGCATCAGATGTTTTTATTTCAGTATTTCTCATTTTTAAACTTACATAAGTCAATAAACGTCAGTTACGGTAACAGTCCCGCTAGTTCAATAGTTTTTTAACATCTCAAACTGTCCAACGCGCCGAAAAAAGATTTCACCTCAGAAAATTTATTTTTAAAAATATGATTTGTTTACAAAAAATTGCATCTTTTTTTATATTGCTATTTTAAGTACTTTTATTAAAAAAAAAAATATTATTTAAAATGCTGAATCAAAATTGAAAATTAGACAATTTCATTTAATTAAAAGAAAAAAAATTCAACGCGACAAATAATGTTTTGAGTTATAACAATTTTAATTTACTCTAAATTTTTTGAAAAAAAAATATTTTATTAAGTATTATGATGTAATAATACTTATAAATTATATGGTTAACCATCACAAAACATTCAAAATTCTAACTCTATAAATAAATAAATGCTTCCTGGACACCTTACAGTAACATTCTTTCTTCAATTACACGCATTTCAATTTGTGTCTGATCCCTTGAAATCTCACGATTTATTAAAATTGTCATAACTCTCTGAGTTTTTAAGATATTAAGATGAATTTTTTTTGTTCAGTTCAGGAATGGATAAGGAAAATTTTTCTAATTGGAAGTTTTATCCTCTGGGGGCCGTATAAAAATTTAATTTTCGTAATTTTTAAAATAGACCCCCCATGGATTTGCAACTTATCTTATCAAAAAATTTACTTTTTTTTTATGAAACTTTGCAATTGGAAGTATGGGTCTACGGGCAATATTTAAGGAGATAGCCTATTGTTTCGATATTTATGACTCACCCTGTATATCAAAATTTGATTTAGTATAATACTATTTACGTTACATGGTTTAATTTTTCATTATAATTTATGTGATTTAAGAGAAAATTAAAACGAAACTAAAATAATAAATTTTTGTTTACAAAATATTTTTGAAAATATGAACAAATTTCCGTATTAATTATTTAATTTTTCGTTATTTGCCAATTTATCCTTTATTTGTTGCATACAAAAAAGTTGGTTTTGTTTTACTTCGGACACTGCATTTCAACATTTTCGGTGTTAAATATTATTCTTTTATTCTCCTGACCGTCCATATTGTATTTCCTTCCAATTCCAGGATTTTCAAAAACGTTTCACTGGTATCTTGAGTAGCTGGCCAGCTTTAAAAGAAAATTACGCTTTTTCAAAATCAACACTACCATGAAATTCCAAGAATAAAGAGAATGAAGTCTATTTTTAAAAATCTTATTTAATGTGTAAATTTTGAACAAATATTATTTTTTATCTTTTTAATTAAGAATTTGAAATGTTTGAAAGTATATATTAACCTAACATTTTATTTCTTAATTATTTAAGAAGTTTCAAAAAAGAGAACGGACATTTATTTGAAAGCCCAATGAAAATCAAATAAGGAAGACTTGCATTAATTTCAGAGGAAGAAATCTGTAATTTTTTGTTGTTTTGATTTTAAAATTGTTACGCTCTCAAAAGAAAAAGGCTCAAATTTTAGCAAGGAATGAAAAAATTGTAGTTAACATTTTCCTCCATTTGAAGGCCTCTCTTATGTGCCTGTAATTAATTCCTCTCTTATATGTGTAAGAATCCAATTGACTCTATTTTGAAAAGGATGTTGAAAGGTGTTGGTGTATTTTTGTCGTCCGATTATCTACACTAGGGATATAGGACCAGGGGGGAGTGCCCTTCGTGGGGGTCTTTCTAAGGGAACCTAACCTCTATTTACGCAATGTTCCAAGAAAACCACGAAAACTCCGAACGGTTAGGCCGACAGCCGCGATTGGGTTCGAACCCAGCACCTGTCGTCTACCAGTTGAGAGGACAGAACCTCTCGATCACTGGTGGGGCCGGATGTTGAAAGGTGTGTGAGTAGTAGGAAAACAAGAGTACGGGGACAGCCGCAGGAACAAGGATCCGTCCCGCCTGCGGTGCCTCCTGCGGCTGTCCCACCGCCACCATCCCTCCTGGTCCCTCCTGAGCCCACCGTGCGTCCCCCTCCACAAACGCCCCCTAGTGGAAAAAAGGAACATTCTATTATAACAGGATAGGCGATCAACCTTCCCTAATTAAAAACATTATGAATCACATCTCAACTCGGAATCATACTATAAGATGAAGATTAAATTTATATTTGAATTTTGAACAACCGTAATTTTAATGGGTATTATTAATTAGGCGAAACAATTAAAATCTCAGTTTTTAACCATTTTATTTAGATTTCTTCAACTACAAGATGAGATTATCAATTTAACACAAGAAAGTTAAAGATATATTTGAATTTTGCTTGATAGACATCTTAATGAGTATCGTTAATTAAGTAAAAACAATAGAAAATATCCAGTTTTATAGAAAAATACTGATTTCTTACGATTTTTATCAATTACATGATCAATGTAACGACTTAAAAGTTGAAAGTTAAAGGTGCTTCCTAGTTTTTCAACTGCTATAACCTTAAAGAGTATCGTTAATTAAGTAAAAACAATTGAAAATATCAAGTTTTATAGAAAAAGACTGATTTCTTACGATTTTTATTAACTGCAACATCAATGTATCGACTTACAAGTTGAAAGTTAAACATGCATTCTAGTTTTTCAACAGCTATAATCTTAATGAGTATCGTTAATTAAGTAAAAAACAATGGAAAATATCAAGTTTTATAGAAAAAGACTGAAGAAAGAAATTTAAGCATGCATTCCAGTTTTGGACAACCATTTCCTTCATGAACATTATTAATTAAGCAAAACAACAGAAAATATTAAATTTTTAACTGATTTCTTCATATTTTTTTATTTATTTAATTTTTTTTTAATATAAAATCAGAATACACAACTTAAAATAGAAATTTAAACATATTTTTTAGTTTTTGAACAGTCGTTACCTCAAAGAATTTCGATAATTAAACAATTAACAAAGGAAACTAATGATTTTTTAACGAAAAAAGACGAATTAAACGAATTTGGTTAACTTTTACTCTAATTGGAAATTTCATCGTACTTTATATATACCAACTAAGTAGAATTTTAATACATAAACGAATAATTTAAAGAAATCCTCAACACAAAAATGTGAACCTGCAGAGCATTTCTTATTACGTCATATCTAAACTAAAACTTTTTTCTGCAACCCCTCCATGCATGCATTCCAGGTAGGGGAACATAACAAAGAATTTTGACGTCACAACTTACAAAGGTATACAACAAAATGTTTACGTTCAAGAAAAAGTATCACATAGAGAGAAAAAAAGAAGAGATTTAAGCTATTTATCCATTCTAGTTTTATAACAGTTGCCACAACATCTCCAAATTAAAATTTGGAAGTCATAATGAGTGTAATTAATTAAGCAAAATAATAGAAATATTAGTTTTTCAGAGGGGAAAAGACGAATTTAAACAAATTTTATTAGTTTTACACTAGTTTAATAATAATTTTAAGAGGAAAAAGACGAATTTAAACTTTTTTTTCTCATCTCCAACACGGATATATCAATTTTAACAGAAGAATTAAACGTATATTTTAGTTTTTAGCAACAAAATCTTAACAAGTATCATTAATTAAACAAAAATAAATATCAGTTTTAAAGAAAAGACGAATTTGAATAATTTTACACTAGTATTTTCAAAAGCAACATGGAAATATCAATACTTATTCACATATTTCACTTATTCACTGTATTCAATACTATATTTAATAAATTTGGATACACTTTAAGAATTTCCTAATCTATAATTATATATTAGCTGTATATTTAATGTTACCCATGTTTTCAACATTAGTTCATAATCGTGAATTTTGTATTTTAAATACCATGTATTCAGGTTCAGATTATTTTCACTTGAAATCATACAGAATTTTTTAACAGAGTTTGTTTTTGAAATCATTGAAGCAACTGTATTTAGTATTTTTAACACCAATTTTCTAAGATTTTCTAACATTTTCCGATCATAAGTACATTTCTAAATGCTACAATCACTTTACATATCGAAAAGATATCATTCAAGCAACTGTATTTAATATTTTTAACACCAATTTTCTAAGATTTTTTAACATTTTCCGGTTATACATTCCTCAACAGTATATATTCTAAACAATAGAAAGTATTAATTTTAAGAATAAAAAGACGAATTAAAAAAAATTTATTAGTTTTATAATATTTTTTCTCATCTCCAACACGGATATATCAATTTTAACAGAATTAAACGCATATTTTAGTTTTTAAGAACAAAAATGTAATAAGTATCATTAATTAAACAAAAAAATAAATATCAATTTTCAAGAAAAGACAATTTTTTACACAAATTTTCAACTTTGAAATACATTTGTTTACATATATTGTTACAATATGTTACTAAACTTAAACTTTTTAAAAACGTTGAATGTCTTTACAAAGGGTTCATATTTATATTTTTCACGTCTTGACTGCATTCGAAATCTTACAACAAAAGTATACTTTTATTATTTTTATTATTATTATTATTCTAGAAAACCTAAAAAGTCATTTCTTGCTGCTTTAAACACTTGACATATTAAAACTACTCTGAGATATTCTACCCATATAATTAATCAAATTAGGACATGATTCATCTTACACTTCAAAATTTCTGAATTTTTACAATACTTATTTTCATCAAACTTTATTCTTGATCCTATATATTTTAGGAGTACAGAATTTTAACATCTGTTTTTATCTACTTATCAGAAAATTATTAAAACACCCAACAACATTTTCCAAATATGAATATTATCTTTACAGTTTAATAATACAAAACATACACGAATACAAAGTTTAATTTTTACAAACATTTCATATTTCAAACCAAACTTTTCGAAATTTTCACATCATAAGAGCAAACATTAGACGAACTTTTTAACTTTTTAACTTTTTTTATTGCTTAGATCTTTTCACCATCACTTTTAATTATGATGATTATCCATTTTTAGGTTGATTGCCGAAAAACTGTAACTGAAATTACATAAACTTAATGTAAAAAACCATGTTCTCACACAATTTCTTGAAATTCAACAAAGAATTGACTATTACTTATCTATTATTATTCTTATTAAATACTTATCTACATCAATATCGACTCTCGATAGTATATAGATATTTCATCATTACACACTTACAACTCTTTTCAAACGTTTATCAGAAAAATAAGTCAATCAAAGTCTAGTAGTTATCACACCTGTTCCTCAGAAATATTACTATCATATGAAACAATAAAGAAAATTAATAGATATTTAATATTTAATAACCTCAAACGTGAAATTACTGTCGAATGAGAATACTAATAATCTATAAAATCAACTGTTGAACAAAAAAATAGTACAGATTACCGAAAATTCAAATGTTTTTTCTGAAAAAGTTACAAAAATTAACAAATGAATGACAAGTTAGAGAAATAACTAAAAAAGTTAATGAACATATTTACAAATTTATTAAAATCACACCTTTTTCTGGATTACAAACCACAATTTCTTGAAAAATTTAACACCGATTTTGTAAGATTTTAGTCCTAGTATTACATACACTCAATAAATATTCAAAATTAACAAAAATATAATTTTTTAGTCTCATCAATAAGCAGAAATTCTATATTAAAAGAATATTTTCATAGTAGCACTTATAAAAATGAGAGTTTACAAACTGATTTTCATAATTTTATCACATTTAAACTTAATATTTTACATAAAACATTATTTAATCAAATTTTATGCTTTCTAATTCAGTAAAATTCAATACTTTTTTAGTTTTTAAACCAATACCACAATATTTATTTACATCAAACTTGATTATTCACCTTTTATATTTCCACATTACACACGTGAGATAAATACTAACTTGGATCAGGAGTTGAAGTCAATTGATTCCATTCGATTTTCATCATGTACGCATTGCTCCTACACGAAATTTCTTACTTCTATAATCATCTAATGTATTAAAACTAATCTACTCATATTTTTAATCAATTCATCAGATGTTTCATCTCGCACTTCTGAATTATCGTGCATCAAGTTGCTTAAAATATAAATACTATCTTTATAGTTTTAATGATATATAGTATACATGGTTTATCTTGAGTTAGCACTTCCATAGTATTAATCAAATTATATGTTTCATCTTGCACTTGATCTTAATGATTTCATCTTGCATCTGAATTATCGTCCATCGAGTTTTTTTTTTAAATAATAATATATTTATAGTTTTTGATTATACATAGCATGTACGAATACAATCTTTAATTTTAACATTTCATATTTCAAATAACCTATTTCTGAAACCAAGCTATGTGAATTTTACCACAATGCTTATTATCATAGAATAATTTGTGTTTCACACTTTTCTAAAAATTATCAGATATGTACCCCTCACAGAAATTACTATCATATGAATAAATGAAGAAAATTTAATTTATATTAAAGGTACACGAAATTGATTCCAATATACATGTATTTAATAAAAACAAATAAATAAGCGATTATTTATACATTAAACCTTTACTAAATATATATTTCTTTCATTATACAGATGTTTCAACAAGATGAACCAAAACAGCAGCAAACTTCAGAAATTAATGATTCGAATGATTCATCCCTAGCACAAAATTTTTTTTTTCAAAAACATTTTTTACAAAAAAATTTTTTTCCAAAATAAGTTTTTACAAAAGTAAAAAAAAGAAAATCACAACGTTAAAAAAATGAAAAATTTTTATTAAAAAAAGTGTAAAAAAATTGCAAAAAAAAGTTGCAAAAATTTCAAAAAAAGTTATGAAAAAAGTCTCAAAAATTTTGTTGTTTTTAATAGCAAATGCAATGGTTTCGCCATTGCATACTGCATTAAAACCAACGAAATTTTTGAAGCTTTTTTCATAACTTTTTTGAAATTTTTGCAACTTTTTTTTGAAATTTTTTAACACTTTTTTTAACAAAAATTTTTCATTTTTTTACGTTGTGATTTTCTTTTTTTTACTTTTGTAAAAACTTATTTTGAAAAAAATTTTTTTTGTAAAAAAAATTTTTTTGAAAAAAATATTTTTGGAAATTTTGGTTTTTGTAAAAAAAAAAAAAAAAAAAATTGTTGTAAATATTTTTTTTTCAAAAACTTTGTTATGAGTTTTTCACTTTGTGGTTTTTGTTTTTACATTTGTGTTTTTTCTTTTCACTTTTGCAATTTTTTCATATTGTAAATATTTTTTGTTAATATTTCTAGAAAACAATGAAATTATTTTGTAAACTTGCATATTTTTTAATACATCTGCTTATTTTTTGTATGTTCTTATGCATTTTTTAAGTTGTGAGAGCGTTATTTCACTTAAAATGTTATGTATTTCATTAATGTAATAGGTATTAGAAAAATAAACACAACGATATATGCATATAAAAGAATATTTAATGTGAGCATTTAAACAATACATTGCAAAATAATATCTATACATTCATACTGGTTAGAAGAATCACAAAATTACTTTTCAGCAGTGTGTATGTCTTCCAAATTTTAAGTTTGAGATATTGTGGTAAGTGTTGTGAAAATATGATGGATAAATAGCCTAAATATCTTCCTTTATTTCTAAATTCTTCAAAAGTCTGACTAATTTTTGAATATCTTCGCTAAGTTTACATATATCTGACGATGCTTTATATGATGATGTGTGCATTTTTGATTCACGTCTCTTGAAAACAGCATTTATGGTAATCTTTCCAAGTGTAAGGTTTTTCCCCTGTATAGATTTTTGTATGTTCCGTTAAATTCCATTTACTTAAGAAGTGTTTGTAGCAAATAGACCACATCTGTAATAGAAATAAATGGACACAGTTAGGATTCTCTTCAATAATATAGGTAAAAAGCACTTGTTAAAGTATAGGTAGTAAGACAAATCATTTTGTATTTACTCTAATTACGTTTCATATACGAATTCTAGTATTTCTCATATAAGTACTCACATATGTGTTATTCGTTAACGCTACATGTGCTAAGGATGAATCATTCGAATCATTAATTTCTGAAGTTTGCTGCTGTTTTGGTTCATCTTGTTGAAACATCTGTATAATGAAAGAAATATATATTTAGTAAAGGTTTAATGTATAAATAACCGCTTATTTATTTGTTTTTATTAAATACATGTATATTGGAATCAATTTCGTGTACCTTTAATATAAATTAAATTTTCTTCATTTATTCATATGATAGTAATTTCTCTGAGGGGTACATATTTGATAATTTTTAGAAAAGTGTGAAACACAAATTATTCTATGATAATAAGCATTGTGGTAAAATTCACATAGCTTGGTTTCGGAAATAGGTTATTTGAAATATGAAATGTTAAAATTAAAGATTGTATTCGTACATGCTATGTATAATCAAAAACTATAAATATATTATTATTTAAAAAAAAACTCGATGGACGATAATTCAGATGCAAGATGAAATCATTAAGATCAAGTGCAAGATGAAACATATAATTTGATTAATACTATGGAAGTGCTAACTCAAGATAAACCATGTATACTATATATCATTAAAACTATAAAGATAGTATTTATAATTTAAGCAACTTGATGCACGATAATTCAGAAGTGCGAGATGAAACATCTGATGAATTGATTAAAAATATGAGTAGATTAGTTTTAATACATTAGATGATTATAGAAGTAAGAAATTTCGTGTAGGAGCAATGCGTACATGATGAAAATCGAATGGAATCAATTGACTTCAACTCCTGATCCAAGTTAGTATTTATTTCACGTGTGTAATGTGGAAATATAAAAGGTGAAGAATCAAGTTTGATGTAAATAAATATTGTGGTATTGGTTTAAAAACTAAAAAAGTATTGAATTTTACTGAATTAGAAAGCATAAAATTTGATTAAATAATGTTTTATGTAAAATATTAAGTTTAAATGTGATAAAATTATGAAAATCAGTTTGTAAACTCTCATTTTTATAAGTGCTACTATGAAAATATTCTTTTAATATAGAATTTCTGCTTATTGATGAGACTAAAAAATTATATTTTTGTTAATTTTGAATATTTATTGAGTGTATGTAATACTAGGACTAAAATCTTACAAAATCGGTGTTAAATTTTTCAAGAAATTGTGGTTTGTAATCCAGAAAAATGTGTGATTTTAATAAATTTGTAAATATGTTCATTAACTTTTTTAGTTATTTCTCTAACTTGTCATTCATTTGTTAATTTTTGTAACTTTTTCAGAAAAAACATTTGAATTTTCGGTAATCTGTACTATTTTTTTGTTCAACAGTTGATTTTATAGATTATTAGTATTCTCATTCGACAGTAATTTCACGTTTGAGGTTATTAAATATTAAATATCTATTAATTTTCTTTATTGTTTCATATGATAGTAATATTTCTGAGGAACAGGTGTGATAACTACTAGACTTTGATTGACTTATTTTTCTGATAAACGTTTGAAAAGAGTTGTAAGTGTGTAATGATGAAATACCTATATACTATCGAGAGTCGATATTGATGTAGATAAGTATTTAATAAGAATAATAATAGATAAGTAATAGTCAATTCTTTGTTGAATTTCAAGAAATTGTGTGAGAACATGGTTTTTTACATTAAGTTTATGTAATTTCAGTTACAGTTTTTCGGCAATCAACCTAAAAATGGATAATCATCATAATTAAAAGTGATGGTGAAAAGATCTAAGCAATAAAAAAAGTTAAAAAGTTAAAAAGTTCGTCTAATGTTTGCTCTTATGATGTGAAAATTTCGAAAAGTTTGGTTTGAAATATGAAATGTTTGTAAAAATTAAACTTTGTATTCGTGTATGTTTTGTATTATTAAACTGTAAAGATAATATTCATATTTGGAAAATGTTGTTGGGTGTTTTAATAATTTTCTGATAAGTAGATAAAAACAGATGTTAAAATTCTGTACTCCTAAAATATATAGGATCAAGAATAAAGTTTGATGAAAATAAGTATTGTAAAAATTCAGAAATTTTGAAGTGTAAGATGAATCATGTCCTAATTTGATTAATTATATGGGTAGAATATCTCAGAGTAGTTTTAATATGTCAAGTGTTTAAAGCAGCAAGAAATGACTTTTTAGGTTTTCTAGAATAATAATAATAATAAAAATAATAAAAGTATACTTTTGTTGTAAGATTTCGAATGCAGTCAAGACGTGAAAAATATAAATATGAACCCTTTGTAAAGACATTCAACGTTTTTAAAAAGTTTAAGTTTAGTAACATATTGTAACAATATATGTAAACAAATGTATTTCAAAGTTGAAAATTTGTGTAAAAAATTGTCTTTTCTTGAAAATTGATATTTATTTTTTTGTTTAATTAATGATACTTATTACATTTTTGTTCTTAAAAACTAAAATATGCGTTTAATTCTGTTAAAATTGATATATCCGTGTTGGAGATGAGAAAAAATATTATAAAACTAATAAATTTTTTTTAATTCGTCTTTTTATTCTTAAAATTAATACTTTCTATTGTTTAGAATATATACTGTTGAGGAATGTATAACCGGAAAATGTTAAAAAATCTTAGAAAATTGGTGTTAAAAATATTAAATACAGTTGCTTGAATGATATCTTTTCGATATGTAAAGTGATTGTAGCATTTAGAAATGTACTTATGATCGGAAAATGTTAGAAAATCTTAGAAAATTGGTGTTAAAAATACTAAATACAGTTGCTTCAATGATTTCAAAAACAAACTCTGTTAAAAAATTCTGTATGATTTCAAGTGAAAATAATCTGAACCTGAATACATGGTATTTAAAATACAAAATTCACGATTATGAACTAATGTTGAAAACATGGGTAACATTAAATATACAGCTAATATATAATTATAGATTAGGAAATTCTTAAAGTGTATCCAAATTTATTAAATATAGTATTGAATACAGTGAATAAGTGAAATATGTGAATAAGTATTGATATTTCCATGTTGCTTTTGAAAATACTAGTGTAAAATTATTCAAATTCGTCTTTTCTTTAAAACTGATATTTATTTTTGTTTAATTAATGATACTTGTTAAGATTTTGTTGCTAAAAACTAAAATATACGTTTAATTCTTCTGTTAAAATTGATATATCCGTGTTGGAGATGAGAAAAAAAAGTTTAAATTCGTCTTTTTCCTCTTAAAATTATTATTAAACTAGTGTAAAACTAATAAAATTTGTTTAAATTCGTCTTTTCCCCTCTGAAAAACTAATATTTCTATTATTTTGCTTAATTAATTACACTCATTATGACTTCCAAATTTTAATTTGGAGATGTTGTGGCAACTGTTATAAAACTAGAATGGATAAATAGCTTAAATCTCTTCTTTTTTTCTCTCTATGTGATACTTTTTCTTGAACGTAAACATTTTGTTGTATACCTTTGTAAGTTGTGACGTCAAAATTCTTTGTTATGTTCCCCTACCTGGAATGCATGCATGGAGGGGTTGCAGAAAAAAGTTTTAGTTTAGATATGACGTAATAAGAAATGCTCTGCAGGTTCACATTTTTGTGTTGAGGATTTCTTTAAATTATTCGTTTATGTATTAAAATTCTACTTAGTTGGTATATATAAAGTACGATGAAATTTCCAATTAGAGTAAAAGTTAACCAAATTCGTTTAATTCGTCTTTTTTCGTTAAAAAATCATTAGTTTCCTTTGTTAATTGTTTAATTATCGAAATTCTTTGAGGTAACGACTGTTCAAAAACTAAAAAATATGTTTAAATTTCTATTTTAAGTTGTGTATTCTGATTTTATATTAAAAAAAAATTAAATAAATAAAAAAATATGAAGAAATCAGTTAAAAATTTAATATTTTCTGTTGTTTTGCTTAATTAATAATGTTCATGAAGGAAATGGTTGTCCAAAACTGGAATGCATGCTTAAATTTCTTTCTTCAGTCTTTTTCTATAAAACTTGATATTTTCCATTGTTTTTTACTTAATTAACGATACTCATTAAGATTATAGCTGTTGAAAAACTAGAATGCATGTTTAACTTTCAACTTGTAAGTCGATACATTGATGTTGCAGTTAATAAAAATCGTAAGAAATCAGTCTTTTTCTATAAAACTTGATATTTTCAATTGTTTTTACTTAATTAACGATACTCTTTAAGGTTATAGCAGTTGAAAAACTAGGAAGCACCTTTAACTTTCAACTTTTAAGTCGTTACATTGATCATGTAATTGATAAAAATCGTAAGAAATCAGTATTTTTCTATAAAACTGGATATTTTCTATTGTTTTTACTTAATTAACGATACTCATTAAGATGTCTATCAAGCAAAATTCAAATATATCTTTAACTTTCTTGTGTTAAATTGATAATCTCATCTTGTAGTTGAAGAAATCTAAATAAAATGGTTAAAAACTGAGATTTTAATTGTTTCGCCTAATTAATAATACCCATTAAAATTACGGTTGTTCAAAATTCAAATATAAATTTAATCTTCATCTTATAGTATGATTCCGAGTTGAGATGTGATTCATAATGTTTTTAATTAGGGAAGGTTGATCGCCTATCCTGTTATAATAGAATGTTCCTTTTTTCCACTAGGGGGCGTTTGTGGAGGGGGACGCACGGTGGGCTCAGGAGGGACCAGGAGGGATGGTGGCGGTGGGACAGCCGCAGGAGGCACCGCAGGCGGGACGGATCCTTGTTCCTGCGGCTGTCCCCGTACTCTTGTTTTCCTACTACTTGTGTGGGAGGCGGGATGAACTCGTTGGATTTAAAGAACAAGGGGAGAAGTAATATTTATCAAAAAACTCAGCACTGAACGATAAATCAAAAATAAGTGATGGAAAATTGATTTCATATGATTTCGAAGCTTTTTTAAAACTGAAGAAATTAAGACCAATTTATGTAAAAATTCTTTATATGGAGATAGATATTTCGCTATATAGAGACTGTTTTCAATGTAATCATACGAAAAAGGGACCGTTCCTACTAAAAATTCGTTATATAGAGAAATACGATGTATGGAGTTTCGTTATAGACAGATTCGACTGTATTTCTGTTCTTGATTCCCCCCCCCCCCCCATTCATCGCACTCACAAAATCCGGATTACTAGATTGGGGATATTTTATGCGATTAACCGGGAATGTTATGAGATAAAATAAGTATATTTAACATTAATCTTACGGGGATTGTTTCTGTTCCAAGGGATTTTATACATATAAGCGGGGTATGCAATTATCCGTCACTCGATTAAGTGAGGCTGACCAGCGCCGTGCGAAAGAGGGGGGTGGGCGAAGGGGGCGGTCGCCCCGGGCGCCAAATTTATACTAAAAACGTCATTTTTGGCCTGTTACAAGAAAAAGTTGGGTGGGGGCGCCAAATTAGAACTTTTCCCCGGGCGCAGTTTTCTCTTCGCACGCCCCTGGGGCTGACTGTACATCATTTGTGTATTTATTTTCCAATAATATATTGGAATCTTATATATTGAAAGTCAATTATTATTCTAATAAACAAATTGAAACATAGAATAATGGATGAATCTGAAGCCGATATACATATATATATATATATATATATTTATATATATAAACAGAAAAATCCTTGAAACAGGGATGAGATTGACAAAAAAGTAAAAAATCTGAAAACTGAGTGAACGACATTTGTGCAATAATATTTATGAATTTCAAGCGGAATAAATATTATAATTGCTATTAAAATTTATATACAGTCAAACCTCGTTAACATGAACCTCAAGGGGAATCAAAATTTTGTTCATGTTAACACTAATTTATGTCATCAGTATCAATTCTTTGTATTCATTCTTACAGGGGACTGTGAAAACAATTCATGTTAACGAGGTTTGACTGTGTTACATACAACTTAGCTTTAAGTAGATTAAAAAGAAATTGTTAGAAAGAATTAGGCAGATATTATTTACTTACTGCAGTGAAAAGTCTATTTTACCAAGATACAGAGCATTAATAAAACCAATGACATGAATATTTTTTAATTGTAATTTTAAAAAATAGTACAGTCAAACACCTCTTTAACATGAACACTCTTAACATGAATTACTTTTAACATGAATTGTTTTCACAGTCCCCTATAAGAACGAATACAAAGAATTGATACTGATAACACGAATTACTGTTAACATGAACAAAATTTTGATTCCCCTTGAGATTCATGTTAACGAGGTTTGACTGTAGATACTTCTCTTGAAATAGCAAATCAAAATAATTACAACCACATTAAATATATGATAGAACAGAGTTCCTACTCTTTTTCTTAAAAACAAAAATAAGTTTTTAAGAAATTAAATTGGTCATAATTGATTGTTAAAGGTGCAGCAAGCCAACCACTAAGAATGAAGATTTAAGAAAAAATAATAAAAAATAAAATTTTTTTAAGTGTTATTTGAAAGACAAATTAGTAACACTACGAAAAACATTGAAAATTCAGAACATTAAAAGGAATTCAGAAAAAATGGACTATATCAAAGTACAAAAACAAAAAGGAAAAAATTAAGGAAAAAATATAAAATTTTCCCAAAAATTTAATTTGTGAAATTTCTTTAAAAATTGAAGAAAAGTCTGAAGAATCTCATTCCTGTTGAAACAAACAGAATAAATAAATGAATAAAACACTAAAAAATCGGGAAATTCAGCCTAGTGGTTCCCAACGTGGGCCGTACATCCCACAGGGAGGCAATTTCAAATTTCTAATTCACTCATTCTTTGTCTTTTTTTTTTTTTTTTTTAAAAGTAGTGTATTTTATTACAAATAGATGTAAAACGTGCAATTTTTAAACAGAAAATTTGTTAGATTTAAAAAAAGTTTCCAATCGGAAGTTTTAAATGGATTTAAAAGACGAAGATAATCATATAAAAGTCTTCAAAAAGTTTTGACATTTAATTATAAGAAAATATTTATAATTTTTCTGGTTATTAATGTATTTCACAAGTTTTTTGTTTCAAAGTTTGGTATATACAGTATTTACTCATGTATACCGTGCACCCCTACTTTACAAGAAAAAATGGTGAATTTTTAAAATCTCGTATATAACGCGCACCATAAATTTGATATGCAAATGAATGAATTTCAGTAAAGAAAGTCGAAACAAACAGTACATCAGGCACCAAAACAAGGCGAAAAACATTTTTAGACATCGGGTAGGGAGTGAATGACAGGGTCTAGGAATGAGTGACAGCAGTAAAAATTGCTAATCAGCGTTGATATAATGTTAATGTATAAAAAAATGTAAGGAGGGAAATAAAGATGGAGTAATACTTCAACTAAATAAGATTCTTCGAGTAATTATGCCTTCTTTGAATACATTTCTTGATTGATAGGTATATCGTGCGATTACATCCAGCAGTAAAAGATTATTCCGTGTATAACGCGCACCTAGGAGTTTTGCCCTATATATTTTTCTTTAAGTGCGCGTTATACACGAGTAAATACGGTATTCTAAATGAGCTTTATATTTATACTGACATGATGAAACTTTTCCCAGTACAAATACTTAAAGATCTAATTTAAATATTGCTGTCTTGGATATATTTAAAAAAAAAAAAAAAAAAAAAAAAAATTAAATATCTAAACATCGTGCTACCAATTTCGTAAAAAAATTAAATCTTAAATATCATGAACTAGTTGGATGTATCAATCCCAAAACTTTCTTTTATCTCATACGTACATTTTAATATTTCAAAATGTAGTTACACAAATTAATACCTTAATATTATTAATTCAATACTATACCAACTTTGATTTTCATCTTAAATTTCTGCTTCAGTCAAATAATCAGAAGAAAAACGAGTTAATGTGGATCATATTTATTAAAATCAATAGTTTTCCCTTTTACTGTTATCATAAGCTGTCTGCAAATAGCTAGTTTAGCAAGACGCAAATTCCCAACTCTACACGAGCCGATGGACAATAGAAAGACGAGAAAAATATTTAAAAAAGAAAAAAAAAGCGCTACGCTACTACAACGCTTCTTTCTCCCACGGAATATTTCCAAATTCAATTTTTGGCCGTAGCCAAAAACATAAAAAAATTTGATGGTACAATAATGAAAATAGCACAGAAATCGCATTTACAGCGCCTCCTTACAGCAGATTTGGGAGAGATCAGAGGGTCTGCTGACCATAGCTATACACTTGTACAAAAAAGTTGGTTCAATTCTATGCATAACTTCATATTAACTTCATACTATAAATAACTTTCATACGTTCATCAATGGGACAATATTGAAAAGGACACAAAAATCGCTATTACAGCGCCCCCTTTCAGCGGATATTTTTCAGATTCAGGATGGACAAACTAGCCGTAGCCAAATGCTACAAAATATTTGACTCAATTCTATGCATAATTTCATACTCTTTAGGTGGTACAACATTGAAAATGGAACAAAAATCGCTATTACAGCGCTCCTTTCGCCGGATTTTTTTTTCATATTCAGAGTGGACCAACTAGCCATAGCCAAACAAAATGTTTGGTTCCATTCTGAGCATAACTTCATACACTTTTCGATGGCACAGTATTGAAAATACAAAAATCACTATTGCAGCGCTTCCTTCTGGTGGATTTTTTTTTAATTCAGGGAGGACCAACTAACTAGCCATAGCCAAACACTTATACAAAAAAATTAGTTTAATTTTATGCATAATTTCATACACTTTTCGATGGTACAATATTGAAAATTGCACAAAAATCGCTATTACAACTCCCCCTTTCGGCGGAATATTTCAGAACTGAAGGAGACCTGCTTGCCACAGCAAAAACATACGCACAAAAATTTGGTTTAAATTCATCAGACATGAAAGTGAGAAATAGAAAAACTGTCCATTGATACAATATGGCCAAACTAGTATAATTTTGACACATTTTAACAGTTACTCAAACAGTAAAATGATATATAATTGCACATATGATTATTACTAGCAGTTACCCGTGACTTCGTTCACTTAACATTCAAAGAAGAAATAATTGATCAATCAAGCAAAAAATTTCGATGATGAAAAGCATGTGTAATTAACTTTTTATCGCGAATTTATGGTAAAAAACTTCTGATAATCCATATTTGGTAATTTGTTTGCTGGTTAAAATTTTCCTTTCAGCGATTAATACTAATAGATAGAAACATTCTTGAATTCTTTTGTTCAGCCCTGTAGTTTTCCAAGTGCCTTCGTATTATGCATGAAATAACTCACATTAAGCCTCAGCAACGTATATCAATTACACATGAAATCGTTTACCATTAGGGCTGGGCGATATACCGCAATATCGTTATATATCGATATTTCTTTAAGACCGCAGTAACGATATTGAGAATTCAATCCTTCCGATATATCGTTTCAAACGGTATTTCATCCTACTTTCGGAATTACGGAATTTCGAATCTACCTCTATCGGCGCAAGAGTTGTTTACTTTTGCAAATGTTCGCGCCGTAATCGGCACTTGCGTGATATTTCTGGTTTTGAGCCGGTGTCGCGCACACACCGGAATATGGGCGAACAGTCTACTTTTTGCGCTGGTGTCGCGCACATACCGGAATATGGGTGAACCGTCTACTTTTTGCGCTGGTGTCGCGCACATACCGGAATATAGGCGAACATCCTACTATTCTGATGTACCGCTTTATTTATCGGAGTTCGTTCGAGAATCGAAGTTGAAGCACTCGTTCGAGGATCGGACATTTCCGATGTTGTTTTCCTGTGAGCTTGTGTACAGTTATTGCAGCCGGAATGCAGAATTGATTGACATATTTTCAAGAATGTGAGCACAATTAATCGATATTTCTTGTATGTTTGTTTTTCATTTATTAATAGCATTAATAAATAATTATATTAATTCACATATTATTTTACATTTTTTTATTAATAACATTAATAATTTACATGTATGATAATTCTATTATGTCATTTATTTTAAGCAGAAATTTTACTTAAAGCGGAAGTTTTTTCTTTTTTCATTGTGATTCACCTTAGTTTTAGAGTTTATTGGATACTAGTATTTTTAAGCGTTTTGCGTACGGGTTTTTGAAAAAAAAAAAAAAAAGGAAAATTTTTCTCAAAATTAGGAAGGAAAATACTTTTTATTTCGAAAGATTGCTAAAACTCTATGGATGGTGTCTTTCTGCTTGGCAAAACATATTACCCATCCACAGCAGATAACAATATGATTATTGTATAAACATTCAAGTTCCGATTTCGCTGAGTTCGATAAACAAAAACAAACGATGGATAGTTTCCTACGTTTCCTTTAAGGTTAATCTGTACTGGACACTTGTAAAAGACGCTCAAATTTTGTAATAACTTATTATATTTTAATAAAAATTTGTCACACAACCTAATTTACTATTATTGGGTAAAAAAAAATCGGTAAATTAACTTAGGAGTTTTTTTTTTTTTTCCTTTTAATGGTAAAGAATAAAAGGTTTTGTTTTTCTTCCCCCCCCCCCTTTTTCGTTTGTACGTGCCATTGAATGTGTTTTTCGCGCACTTAAACAACTGAAACTAGTTGATACTTTCACAAAACCCTTTTTATAAGTTAAAAAAAAAAAAAAAAAAAAAAAAAAAAAAAATCGAACAGTTTATCTCTCATAAAAGAATGAGGATAGTTTTGATTTTGAATATCATGGCTCCTTTTTATTTCAAGAGTTCACTGATGCAAAAACATCCGCTCAATGTTAATCTTATTTTTTTGTACCTCGTTTGCACTTCCATATTTTTGTTTATTTATATATTTATTTTTGAATTGCACATCTGAGGTTGATCTGTTTCAACAAAAGCCGTTTTTTAATATTTGTTTTCAAGTTTGTTTTTTTTTTCTTTACTGGAATACTTTCATTTTTGAAACTGGTTTCGAAAGTAAAAGCATCCTAGAAAAAATCTGTAAACAAAATCGAAAAAGTAAAAGATCATTATAGAGATTAATTCAGCATTATATATCTATATCTATCTATCTATATATATATATATATAAACGGTAGTTAGCAAAACGCCCTGATTTGGGACTTTGTACTGTATTAAAGAAATTTCGTGTTTTCTTAAAATTATTTCATTATTCTAATGCTTTCATTTGTATTCTGACTAATAATAGAATTATTTATTATAACAACGAAAAGAAGGTGTTCCTTACTGCCCAAAATTGCAGAAATGCATTTTTTTTTTTTTTTTTTTTTGTATTGTAATAAAAAAATTCTAAGTTATTGGTAATTAAAGTATTTTCTTTCAATATATCTAATCTCTATTTGTTGTCTTACATACATTTTCTTGTTTCATTTTAATGATTTATAATGTTTAACTTTCTAAGAGTTTTCAATAACACATATTTTAGATCAGATTTGCAGATAAAAGGTTTGCATATTTTGAATCAATACATAAAAATTAAAATTTATGTTCCTTGGAATATGTTAAGATATTGATATTTTTGTTTTTTCTTAATAATTAACACACACACACACACACACATATATATATATATACTATTATGTGTTTGTAGTATTTTATACAGAGGGTAGTTACATTTATGACCCTATAGTGGAGTGACATATACATATGAATTGAAATATATCGATATATCGAAAATTATCGATATTTGGTCAGCGATATATCACGATATTAAAATTCTGATATCGCCCAGCCCTATTAAGCAGAAATTTTACTTAAAGCGGAAGTTTTTTCATTGTGATTCACCTTAGTTTTAGAGTTTATTGGATACTAGTATTTTTAAGCGTTTTGCGTACGGGTTTTTGAAAAAAAAAAAGGAAAATTTTTCTCAAATTAGGAAGGAAAATACTTTTCATTTCGAAAGATTGCTAAAACTCTATGGATGGTGTCTTTCTGCTTGGCAAAACATATTACCCATCCACAGCAGATAACAATATGATTATTGTATAAACATTCAAGTTCCGATTTCGCTGAGTTCGATAAACAAAAACAAACGATGGATAGTTTCCTACGTTTCCTTTAAGGTTAATCTGTACTGGACACTTGTAAAAGACGCTCAAATTTTGTAATAACTTATTATATTTTAATAAAAATTTGTCACACAACCTAATTTACTATTATTGGGTAAAAAAAATCGGTAAATTAACTTAGGAGTTTTTTTTTTTTCCTTTTAATGGTAAAGAATAAAAGGTTTTGTTTTTCTCCCCCCCCCCCCTTTTTTCGTTTGTATGTGCCATTGAATGTGTTTTTCGCGCACTTAAACAACTGAAACTAGTTGATACTTTCACAAAACCCTTTTTATAAGTTTAAAAAAAAAAAAAAAAAAAAAAAAAAAAAAAAAAATCGAACACTTTATCTCTTATAAAAGAATGAGGATAGTTTTGATTTTGAATATCATGGCTCCTTTTTATTTCAAGAGTTCACTGATGCAAAAACATCCGCTCAATGTTAATCTTATTTTTTTTGTACCTCGTTTGCACTTCCATATTTTTGTTTATTTATATATTTATTTTTTGTTTTTGAATTGCACATCTGAGGTTGATCTCTTTCAACAAAAGCCGTTTTTTAATATTTGTTTTCAAGTTTGTTTTTTTTTCTTTACTGGAATACTTTCATTTTTGAAACTGGTTTCGAAAGTAAAAGCATCCTAGAAAAAATCTGTAAACAAAATCGAAAAAGTAAAAGATCATTATAGAGATTAATTCAGCATTATATATATATATATATATATATAAACGGTAGTTAGCAAAACGCCCTGATTTGGGACTTTGTACTGTATTAAAGAAATTTCGTGTTTTCTTAAAATTATTTGATTATTCTAATGCTTTCATTTGTATTCTGACTAATAATAGAATTATTTATTATAACAACGAAAAGAAGGTGTTCCTTACTGCCCAAAATTGCAGAAATGCATTTTTTTTTTTTGTATTGTAATAAAAAAATTCTAAGTTATTGGTAATTAAAGTATTTTCTTTCAATATATCTAATCTCTATTTGTTGTCTTACATACATTTTCTTGTTTCATTTTAATGATTTATAATGTTTAACTTTCTAAGAGTTTTCAATAACACATATTTTAGATCAGATTTGCAGATAAAAGGTTTGCATATTTTGAATCAATACATAAAAATTAAAATTTATGTTCCTTGGAATATGTTAAGATATTGATATTTTTGTTTTTTCTTAATAATTAACACACACACACACACATATATATATACTATTATGTGTTTGTAGTATTTTATACAGAGGGTAGTTACATTTATGACCCTATAATGGAGTGACATATTGAAATATATCGATATATCGAAAATTATCGATATTTGGTCAGCGATATATCACGATATTAAAATTCTGATATCGCCCAGCCCTATTTACCATAATTAAAATATGTCGGAAACTGTTCCTCCCTTTATTCTTGTGAAATGGAATTCTTCTGTGTAACCCTGTAAATGAATAATAAGTGTCCTTTTCACTACACACTTTACAAAATGCATATTTTAGTGCACTTTGTAAATGCATATAAATTTGAATATGTTTCACAAGGTGTAACATCGTTAAATTTAATTAAAACGATTTTCCCAGTAATGCCGTAATGTAAGGAAATTTTTTGACAATCCCTGTATCTAATCATGGTAGAAACTTTATTTTAAATAGGTATTCGTGCTAGGTAAACGTTAAGAACGTCCAAAAATTTCATGGAAATCGGAGTATATTTACGAAAGTTAGAAAGCGACCAGACAGACAGACAAACCGAAAGCATAATAACTTTTCAACTTTGTTCGAAAGTGTTAAAAAATCGAGCCAAAAATACATTAATCAGTAGTTTTATTTTCCACCTTTTCCCCACAAAAAATTTCTTCCATTGATAATTATGAGTCTTGAATAAAAATATTCATTTGTATGTAACTTACAACTTATTAATTAATATAAGTAAAAAATATTTCTGATTCATTTTAAATATGACGTCATTATTTATCTCTCTCCATTAGCTACTGATATTCATACCCCTTGTATTTTTAACGACTGCTATAAAGTACTTGTTTTATTTCAACTATGACGTCACTTTTTCATAAGTGAACCATTATATTAAAAATATAATTCTTTTTCATTCTTTTTACTTTTAATTTATGTCGCCATATTTTACACAAAAATTCCCATTAACTAAACAAATATCCTTGTTAAATATATTATAAAAAATACACCTTTTATTTTTATTTCAAACAGTACGTCATATTTATTTTCTTTTAAATTATTTTATTATAGATTTTCGCGTGGAAGTTTTTTATTAAAAATTCATTGCCGCTAAAAAATTATTATTCCATTTTTTTATTTTCTTGGCAACAGGAAAGGAAAATGGTTAAATTTATCTGAAAAATGCCTGTTGATTTTGTATGAAAAATAATTAAATTTTGAATTATTAAGGAAAATATTTGAATAAAATAAAAAAAAATTAGCCTATGTTCATTCCACTCCTATAATCTATCCATATGCAAAGATTCAAAGACATTAATTCATCCGTTTTGAAGCCAAGTTCATTCCAATTTTTCGGACACACTTTCACATATTAAAATAATTTCAAATAATAAATGTATTAATTCATTGAATCAAAAAAGAAAGAAAGAAAATCGAAGACAGTTTACTAAAAGAGTTTGCTGAAATATAAATCCTGAAAAAGTTGTGAAGTACAGAGAGTAAGTTTTGAAAATAAATATTATTTTAAATGGTTTGACCTGGCCATGTGTCTGCGTGTGTGTTTCATTGCTGAAATTACCCCAATGTACAGCAATTTGTTCAATAAATAGAACAAAATATATTATTCCAAATAAATTTTATAGAAACTCCCTTTCCCTTTTAAGCAACTTTGAAGAAATTTATTTACATGACTTTCAGATGCTTATTATGAAAGCTCGTCTTTGATTTGATTATGTTTCTCTAGAGCAATTCAGAAACAGGCTCCAAGAATTTGAATAGACAATATGTCTGATAATTAAATTTTTCAGACTCCCCCCTCCACCCCCTCTGTCCACATGCTTCTAATATTTTCTTTGCATTTTTGAATCAATCCAAAGAATGTTGGAAATTGCTTTAAAAAAGGTGAAATTCCTCCTTAAGGAGAAACTCTTTCATCCCTGTTCTATTCATATCTTCATACACTTTTTGATTGTATAATGGCGACATACAGGGACACACACACACGGACAGACAGACATTTGTAAAAACATGTTTCTTGGAATCTCCGACCCCTAAAACGTGTCAATCCGTCAAAAACCAGAAGTCGAAAAAAATTCGATTACAATACTTCTATTGAAGATAGAAGAAAGTAAAAAAGGAAATGGGTAAATTTTAAATACCTATAGCTGTTGCGCAGAGCTCCTACACAGTAACTGCATGTATAAGGTAAACAATTTATTGTTTAAAATCCGATAATACTTGACGGCCAACTAACGATAACTTTCATGCAGCGTTGGCTTTTTACTGGTAAAAACCTAACGATATATAGTCACCGCAAAAAAAAAAAAAAATCTTGACATCTGCGATTTCAGATGTTTTGTTAAATATCTAGAAATATACTTGAGACATAACTCCGAAACTCCAGATGTATAAACAAAATAGTACAGGTCATACATTTTCGAGAAATTTTTTTTCCCAAAATCCAATAGGGGACCGTCAACAAATTCAAAAAGAACGAATATCTTTTGAATAACCTTGTCAAAACTAATGTAGCAAAAACGTTCAAACTTCAGATTATGATTCAGTGGCCTATGGTTATAAACTCTTCATTTTTAAAAGGATAGCATGTATACTCGTAGAGAAATTATGGTTTTTATAAAAGCGGTCTCAAATTTTGCCTAGTTTTTACCTTATAATTTGAAGAGTTCTTAATGAAAAACAATGTTCTTTTCAGAAAATATGAGAAACGACATTGCAAATAATACCCTGTAATCAAAATTTAAAAATATTAATACTGTATATGAAAAACGAGCAGGTTTACTAAATAAATTTTCACTCCGCATTAGGGCTGGGCGATATCAGAATTTTAATATCGTGATATATCGCTGACCAAATATCGATAATTTTCGATATATCGGTATATTTCAATTCATATGTCACTCCATTATAGGGTTATAAATGTAACTGTCCTCTGTATAAAATACTACCAACACATAATAGTATATATATATATGTATGTGTGTGTGTATGTTAATTATCAAGAAAAAACAAAAATATCAATATCTTAACATATTCCAAGGAACATAAATTTTAATTTTTATGTATTGATTCAAAATATGGAAACCCTTTACCTGCAAATCTGATCTAAAATATGTGTTATTGAAAACTCTTAGAAAGTTAAACATTATAAATCATTAAAATGAAACAAGAAAATGTATACAAGGCAACAAATAGACATTAGATATATTGAAAGAAAATACTTTAATTACCTATAAACTTAGAATTTTTTTATTACAATACAAAAAAAAAAATTTGCATTTCTGCAATTTTGGGCAGTAAGGAACACCTTCTTTTTGTTGTTATCATAAATAATTCTATTATTAGTCAGAATACAAATGAAAGCATTAGAATAATCAAATAATTTTAAGAAAACACGAAATTTCTTTAATAGAGTACAAAGTCCCAAATCAGGACGTTTTGCTAACTACCGTCTTTTTCTTCTTCTTCTTCTTCTTTTAATAATAATGCTGGATTAATCTCTATAATGATCTTTTACTTTTTCGATTTTGTTTACAGATTTTTTTTCTAGGATGCTTTTACTTTCGAAACCAGTTTCAAAAATGAAAGTATTCCAGTAAAGAAAAAAAAACTTGAAAACAAATATTAAAAAACGGCTTTTGTTGAAAGAGATCAACCTCAGATGTGCAATGCAAAAACAATAAATAAATAAATAAATAAACAAAAATATGGAAATGCAAACGAGGTATAAAAAAAATAAGATTGACATTGAGCGGATGTTTTTGCATTTGTGAACTCTTGAAATAAAAAGGAGCCATGATATTCAAAATCAAAACTATCCTTATTCTTTTATGAGAGATAAACTGTTCGATTTTTTTTTTTTTACTTATAAGAAGGGTTTTGTGAAAGTATCAACTAGTTTCAGTTGTTTAAGTGCGCGAAAAACACATTCAACGGCACATACAAACGAAAAGGGGGGGGGGGGGAGAAAAACAAAACCTTTTATTCTTTACCATTAAAAGGGAAAAAAATTCATAACTCCTAAGTTAATTTACCGATTTTTTTTTTCAAATTTTCAGCAATTTGCAATAATAGTAAATTAGGCTGTGTGACTAATTTTTATTAAAATATAATAAGTTATTACAAAATTTGAGCATCTTTTACAAGTGTCCAGTACAGAAAAACCTCAAAGAAAACGTAGGAAACTATTCATCGTTTGTTTTTGTTTATCGAACTCAGCTAAATCGAAACTTGAATGTTTATACAATAATCATATTGTCATCTGCTCCTGCTGTAGATGGGTAATATGTTTTGCCAAGCAGAAAGACACCATCCATAGAGTTTTAGCGATGTTTCAAAATGAAAAGTATTTTCCTTCCTAATTTGAGAAAGATTTTCATTTTTTTTTTTTTTTGGGGGGGGGGGGAGGGGGGGAGATTTTTTTAAAAACCCGTACGCAAAACGGGTAAAAATACTAGTATCCAATAAACTCAAAAACTAAGGTGAATCACAATGAAAAAAGAAAAAACTTCCGCTTTAAATAAAATTTTTGCTTAAAATAAATGACATAATAGAATTACCATACATGTAAATTATTAATGCTATTAATAAAAAATGTAAAATAATATGTGATTTAATATAATTATTTATTAATGCTATTAATAAATGAAAAACAAACATACAAGAAATAGCGATTAATTGTGCTCACATTCTTGAAAATATGGCAATCAATTCTGCATTCCGGCAGCAATAACTGTACACAAGCTCACAGGAAAACAACAGTCAGCCATCGATATGGAGTCAACAAGTGATTGTAGCGGAAATGCCCGATCCTCGAACGAGTGTTTCAACTTCGATTCTCGAACGAACTCCGATAAATAAAGAAGTACATCAGAATAGTAGACTGTTCGGCCACATTCCGGTATGTGCGCGACACCAGTGCAAAAAGTAGGCGGTTCGCCCATATTCCGGTATGTGCGCGACACCAGCGCAAAAAGTAGACGGTTCGCCCATATTCCGGTATGTGCGCGACACCAGCGCAAAAAGTAGACTGTTCGCCCATATTCCGGTGTGTGCGCGACACCGGCTCAAAACCGGAAGTATCACGCAAGTGCCGATTACAGCGCGAACATTTGCAAAAGTAAACAACTTTTGCGCCGACAGAGGTAGATTCGAAATTCCGTAACTCCGTAATTCCGAAAGTAGGATGAAATACCGTTTGAAACGATATATCGGAAGGATTGAAATCTCAATATCGTTACCGCGGTCTTAAAGATATTACGGTATATCGCCCAGCCCTACTCCGCATGCGTCAACTCTATTAAAATTATTTTTGCATATTGTGTTAGCTAAATATATAGAGCAACTTTTGTTAAAGTTTCAAAATCATAGCTTGAAAATTCTGAAAGTTATTGTCGATAGAAGAAGATTAAAATCCGTTATTCCCAAAATGAAGCAAAAAGATGAGGAGCTGTATCCAAATACAGTAGTACGTGCAATACTGTGTAGACACTAATCAATGGAATATGGATACGAATATCTTCTCATTTTTTAGGTGCGTTCGTAATTATGTAAATACGTAGCACCTATTGTTGTCGCTCAGTCCGTCCGTCTGTCCGCATATAACAACGCAAAAACTATCCAACCGAATCGTTTGAAATTTAAAATACATAATTATTACATAATTCTGTCGAGTCATTTCAAATTTTATGAAAATCGGATGGATAGATCAATTACAGGGACAATCAAAAGGATTCCGTTACATTACTGTCAATGGGGAAAAAAGTTTCAAATGCATTTTAATCGTTTGAAATTTAAAACGTACAATTTTTACATAATTTTGTCGAGTCATTTCAAATGTTATGAAAATCGGATGCATAGATCAATTACAGGGACAATCAAAAGGATTCCGTTACATTACGGTCAATGGGAAAAAAAAAAATTCAAATGCATTTTAATGGTGTTACACTCATTTGAATATAATTGACATGAATCTATGAAATATGTAGTAAAAAAAAAATACATTTTGCACAATCTGTGACGCAAAGAATATTTATTATTATATTACAGGGCCACACAAATGTATTCCACTAAATAATGTTATACGGGGAAACATTGTTTGGGACGTGTTTTAATCATATTAAAACTACTTTACATTTTATGAATAAGATATACGTTAATGAAGTATAATAAAAATTACTCCCTGCATATTTACAGAAACACAAAGATTTCGACCACTATACTGTATCCAAAATACGCTCTACTATATCAGCAAGATCTGAATATTTTAAAACTTCGTTATCGTACGAACGTACCTCATTTGCTACACTTCACGTGCAATTTCCAACTTGTTTAATTTCATTTTGGGAATATCAGATTTTGATCTTATTCTTTAGACTATAATTTTCAGGCTATGATTTTGAAACTTTAACAAAAGCTGCTCTATAGGGGAGAGTGGAGATACTTGAGCCACCCCTATTATTTCTAGTTTGTTAATTTTTCTTTCTAAAACTGGCAATATGGTAACATATTTATAGTTCTGAACATGTAAAAATGAAATCACATACTTTGGTACCATTTTGAAAGTATGGTGATTAATAGTTGTTTTATCCTATCTAAAGTAAATATTTAGGTGCATGTTTTTTTTATTTTTTTGTATTAAAAGTTTTGTTTAAAGTTGCAATCATATGGATAAATTTAATAAATACTAGCTGACCCGCCCGGCGTTGCCCGGGTCCGTATTAACAATATTAAACGAACTTGAAATTTGTATGATTTTATCAATAACTGGAAGCATGCAGAAATGCATTGTCTGAAATACGTTGCAGCTGACTTTGTGAAAAATCGGTTTTAAAAACAACAACTAATATTAAGCTCTAAAAATACTTAAAATGAGCAATGAGAAACACGGGAGGGAACATGTATCCAACGATTGCGTTAGTTTCGTGTTAAAGTGTTGATATTTACCCGTAAAAATCACTGTTAAATCACGTAACTAATTATTTTTTTCACATAGAAATCCCAAGTGAAATATTTTGAATTTCAAACTAATTATATCATTCTTAAATCCGACTATACCTTGAATGAATCGATACGCGATGATAAAAGATTGGTATATAGTATTATAATTTCAGAGCCATTTAACAAAAGTGTATATTTTTAATCAAAGCATGCGTAATGTTGACTCTGTGGACAAATTCCTAACCGTAAACTTTTGTACCATAACCATAATCTGTCTGTAACCTAACTGCGACTTAACATTACCCTACCGTAACTTAAATATAACATAAATGTAACCTAGCCGTCACTTTGAAATATCAATATAGAAGCATCATTTAAGATTTTGCTTGAAAAGTTAGCATTCTTTCGTTAATGTCTTAAAATCGTCTGCACTCTGAAATCTAGATTTTAGACTAATATTTGTTATTTAAGTTTTCGCGCATGATTTTAAAAGAATGTTTTCATAAATATATTTTATATATTGATATAGAGTTATTAATATGTTGTTATATTAAAACCATATTTTCATCTACGTTATAAAGTATTAAAAAGTTCTGAAAAAAAAAAGAAACCTTTTAGTAATACAATTTTTAGTTCAAATCAAATGTTTTCAATATTTTATTTTATTTTATTTTGACATTTAATTATTTCGAATTTATCAATTTCAATTATTTTAAAAGCAAACATTTTTTTAAAAATAAATAATATAATAGAAAAAAGACCATTTTAAAAAATTACTATTTCTTCATAAAATACGCTTCGGCTGTAATTCATTTCTTTCAATTCGTCTTATTAATACAAAATCACTTCCACATGCTTTTGTTTGGGACATTAAAATTTGAGCAATAAATGATTTAATATTGCAACCCTTTTTTCGGTTCACTTCACCACCACCTATCTTTTTCCTCCATGGTTTACAACCGCTGTGATAAAAAATCATCATTTAAACTGACAGTTTGCCAGTCTATGAATTTTAAAGGTCTATTCCCAGCTTTTTTAATTATTTATGCGAAAATTTTATGCAACCAACCAACCATAACTGAATGAAGAGAAAAAAAGAAGAAAAAAGGCGATTTTTTATGAGAGTGATCTTTGGAATTTAATTAATTACTCAGTTAATAAATAGAATTTCGAAATTCTGAAGCTCAGGTGCATCAGGAGAGATATTGGGCTACTCTCATAAAAATTTTGAGCTTCGTACGTCCCATAGATTTTGCTAGCCATCGCAGACACACACACACACACACGCACACACACACACACACACGCAGACAGAGCGATTTGTTATTTTATTAGTATAGATAATTTCAATTGTATTTTGAATCTAAACTAGTTCAAATAGCTGCATGCTTTACTTAGTAAAATTCTGATAAACAAAAATGGTGGTAATGGGGATACTTGAGGCAGTGAGAATGGGATACTTGAGCCATGGCTCAACCATCCCCACTAGGAAATTAGACATGGATGAAACAAACAAAAAACAAAATTGCGTCCTTATATTCACTAATTGATATTTTTTCTTTAAAAATAATGACTTAGAAAAAAAATTTATATTTTTTAATGAAAATATCCATTTTATTTTTCATTTTGACTTAAAAAAATAGCCTGTACATAAATGTAAACAAAGTTTTCAATTTAATTTTTATTACATTATAAAAAAACTTAAACTTAATACTTCAATTAGTCAGGTCCAACATATTAAAATATTTATTTTTTAATATAATATATTAAGATTAATATTTTATAGTGAAATTGTAACATCATCTGTTACTGTAAGTTTTTTTTTAAATCAAAGAAATGACTATTGTCACCAACAGAGGGCACTACTGAGTTACAATGTAGCTAAAAGTAAAAAGATTTTGCAATGGTCCTTCGATCACCAGCTATAACGACAAAAAATTATCGTATTACTTGCTTTGTTTTCTCAATTGGCTTTGAAGGACTTTATGTATCATAATTTATCATTCTGTAAAATATTTGTGCAAAAATAAAGCAAAAAATTACTTTTGTAGGTTTTTTTCCGTACTGGCTCAAGTATCCCCTCCATGGGAATACTTGGGCCACGATGTAAAAAAAAAAAAAAAAAAAAAAAAGTAAAAATTAATTAGACATAGAAAAATAGTTCAAAATTAATTGAAAGTGGTTTTCAGTTGAAGAAAACTTATAAAATGTTCATTTTCAATATTTTATTTTTTCTAAGAAATTATAAAAAAAATTAAAAAAATTAAAATTTAAAAAGTGGCTCAAGTATCCCCATCTTCCCCTACATTTAATTAACACAATTTGCAAATGAAATTTTTATAGAGTTGACGCATGCGGCGTGAAAATTTATTTAGTAAACTTACTCATTTTTCATACAATTATCAATTTTTTTAAATTTTGATAATAGGGTGTTATGTACAATGTTTTTCATATTTTCTGAAACGAACATTGTTTTTATTAAGAACTCTACAAATTACAAGCAAAAAACTTGACAAAATTTGGGACCATTTTTATAAAAACCTTAATTTTTCTACCAATATACAAGCTATCCTCATAAAAATGAACAGTTTATTGCCATAAGCCACTTAATCATAATCTGCAGTTTGAACGCTTTTGCTACATTAGTTTGACAGGGTTTTTCAAAAGATATTCGTTCTTTTACAATTTGTTGACGGTCCCCTATTGGATTTTGGAAAAAATTCTTCCTGAAAATATATGACCTGTACTATTTTGTTTATACATCTGGAGTTTCAGATTCATTCCTCATGTATATTTTTAGATATTTAACAAAACATCTGAAATCGCAAATGTCAAGAATTTTTTTTTTTTTTTTTTTTTTTTTTTTTGCGGTGACTGTATAGTAAACTCTTAGTCATTGAAATGTTTTTTAATACAATAGATAAAAATTCTATTTTTATGTAATTGGTGTATTTATATATAAGTATAATGAAAAGGGAAATAAAGAATTAGTTCTCTAAAGCTGATACACTTCAATCATAGTGATTTTTTATATTTTCTATTCCAAATCTCTATACAACAGATGTTTACTCTTTCACAAAGCAAGTTTACATTTCAGTTGTACTCTTTTCCATTTGTACTCATCCTCTATAATAATAGCCGTTGTGACACTCTCTCTCTCTGTCTGTCTGTCTGTCCCTGTATGTAGAACGATTCCGGGGTTGTACTCATCCGCTAAAGAAGAAATTCTGACGGCCATGTTTTAGAAATTTTGGTGTGTTTTTTTAATTGCACTAACCTAAATGTTATGTCATTAGAAAGATCTTTCAAAAATAAACGCTTTTTTTGCTTACGGTTTTTCCCTAATTGTAATATCTTCTGAGATATAAAGTCATTTTTTTCCGGCGTTTGAGCGCTGGATATATGTAAACAAAGGCCGGATTTAATTCATTCACATGACGAGTTTTCTATGCACCATGGAGGATATTCGGCGAGATTGAATTTCATATATCCAAACCAGTAATGAAACGTAATAATATATATATATACTAGGGAGGCTCCGCCCCCCTGCTCGCTACGCTTACCAACCCCCCGCGTAATCGCTTCGCGATTCCAAGTTGTAGACTACCCCTTCTTGCTGCGCTCGCCAATACCCCAATGGTATGAATAAGCAGTTGCAGACCTTTCAAATGATGTGTCACACGACTGGTGTTGTAAAAAATTTTGAAATGTGCTCCCCCTGGAGGGCAGAGGGGGGGGGGTGACACACAAGACATCCATAATATGAATAAGCAGTTGCAGACCTTTCAAATGATGTGTCACACGACTGGTGTTGTAAAAAATTTTGAAATGTGCTCTCCCTGGAGGGCAGAGGGGGGGGGGTGACACACAAGACATCCACAATATGAATAAGCAGTTGCAGATCTTTCAAATGATGTGTCACACGACTGGTGTTGTAAAGAAATTAAAAATATGCCCCCCCCCTAGGGGGCAGAGTGTGGGGGGTGACACACAAGACATCCATAATATGAATAAGCAGTTGCAGACCTCTCAAATGATGTGTCACACATCTAGTGTTGTAAAGAAATTAAAAATGTGCCCCCCCCCCTGGGGAGCAGAGTGTGGGGGTGACACAGAAGACATCCATAATATGAATAAGCAGTTGCAGACCATTCAAATCATGTGTCACACGACTGGTGTTGTAAAGAAATTAAAAATTTGGCGAAATATTACAGTTATCGCCAAGTTAGCGTCACTTTTGGCGACTAATTTTGGTCGCCAAATTTGGCGATATATCGCCAAGTTGGCGACAAATTTGGCGATGGTAACCTTTCCCTCTTTATGGTAACCCATACGGCGATGCATAGACGGAGCCCTTTACTGATTGGTCCATTCGATTCATGGAAGGAGTGATCCGCCCGGATTCGTTAGTTCCGGAAATCTTACACATCAGCATCATTCTAGGAGTCATTCCTTTTAAGGCTAGTTTTTTTTACTATAGAAGGATATTTTTTGCAAAAAAATAAACACTTTTTTTGCTTACGGTTTTTCCCTAATTGTAATATCTTCTGAGATATAAAGTCATTTTTTTTCGGCGTTCGAGCGCTGGATAGGATATTCGGAGCGATTGAATTTCATATATCCATACCAGTAATGAAACGTAACAATTTTTTTTTTTTTTTTTTTTTTTTTTTTTGCAAAGGAATTTGATGCAATTTGTTCGCTTTTGATTTTTCGAACATCGATTTTTTTGTTACGCTATTAGGTTTGTAGTAAGTTCTACACGTCGTATGGGATTGATTTTCATTTAGCAATTGGGCAACAGTGATTTCTTGCACTTTTAAACTGTGTGAGAAAGTTGTCGCTGGGAAAGCTTTTGATTTTAAGCTGTGACAGAATATTAATAAACATTATTATATTTTTTTCAACCATGGAGGATATTCGGCGAGATTGAATTTCATATATCCAACCAGTAATGAAACGTAATAATATATATATATATATATATATATATATTTTTTTTTTTTTCAAAAAAATAAACACTTTTTTTGCTTACGGTTTTTCCCTAATTGTAATATCTTCTGAGATATAAAGTCATTTCTTTTCGGCGTTCGAGCGCTTTATAGGATATTCGGAGCGATTGAATTTCATATATCCATACCAGTAATGAAACGTAACATTTTTTTTTTTTTTAATTTTTTTGCAAAGGAATTTGATGCAATTTGTTCGCTTTTGATTTTTCGAACTTTTTCTGTTTTTTGTTACGTTATTAGGTTTGTAACAAGTTCTACACGTCGTATGGGATTGATTTTCATTTAGCAATTTGGCAACAGTGATTTCTTGCACTTTTAAGCTGTGTGAGAAAGTTGTCGCTGTGAAAGCTTTTGATTTTAAGCTGTGACAGAATATTAATAAACATTATTATTTTTTTTCAGATGACTGCGTTTTTTTAAAATTCAAACCTTTTTTAGGTGCGTTCGTAATTATATAATACGTAGCACCTATAGTGATCGTTCAGTCCGTCCGTCTGTCCGTCCGTCCGTCTGTCCGCATATAACAACGCAAAAACTACCCAACCGAATCGTTTGAAATTTAAAATACATAATTATTACATAATTTTGTCGAGTCATTTCAAATTTTATGAGAATCGGATGGATAGATCAATTACAGGGACGATCAAAAGTATTCCATTACATTACGGTCAATGGGGAAAGAAGTTTCAAATGCATTTTAATCGTTTGAAATTTAAAATACGCAATTATTACATAATTCTGTCGTGTTATTTCAAATTTTTTGATAATCGTGTGCATAGATCAATTACAGGGACAATCAAAAGTATTCAATTACATTATGGTCAATGGGGAAAAAGTTTCAAATATATTCTATACGTTTGAAATTTAAAACACATAATTATTACATAATTTTTTCGAGTTATTTCAAATTTTATGAAAATCGGATGCATAGATCAATTACAGGGAAAATCAAAAGTATTCCATTACATTACGGTCAATGGGAAAAAATGTTTCAAATGCATTTTAATCGTGTTACACTCATGCGAACTTAATAAAATTTATATGCAACTATAAAGTACATATTATACTATACATCTTACATAATTTGTGGTGCAAAGAACATTTGTTATTGATTTACAAGGCCACACAAAAGTATTCCATTACATAATGGTATAGGGAGAACATTGTTTGATGAGCGTTTTAATTGTAATTCACTATTTACAATGTTATGAGATTGATATATGAAAGTAATATTTTTAAAACTTCGTTATCGTTCGAACGCACCTAATTTGCTACGCTTCACGTGCAATTTCCAACTTGTTTCATTTAGCCAAAATTTATTTCTACCATTTCATTTAACTGAAGTTCTTTTTGTTTTAATATACTGTATATAATTTTCTTTACGGATTGAAAAATATTTTTAATGAAATTAATTTTGTTTTGATTTCACAGCTTTAGACAAAATTTGTCTCTACACTTAATATTTGTTTGTATTTTTTTTTATTATTACTAGGGGGGGCCCCGCCCCCCTGCTCGCTATGCTCGCCAACTCTCCGCGTAATCGTTTCGCGATTCCAAATTATTGGCTACCCCTGCTTGCTGCGCTCGCCAATACCCCATGGTATGAATAAGCAATTGCAGACCTTTCAAATGATGTGTCACACGACTGATGGTGTAAAGAAATTAAAAATGTGCCCCCCTGGGGGGCAGAGTGGGAGGCGACACAAAAGACATCCATAAAATGAATAAACAGTTGCAGACCTTTCAAATGATGTGTCACACAATTGGTGTTGTAAAGAAATTACAAAATGTGCCCCCCGGGGATCAGAGTGGGGGATGACACACAACACATCCATAATATGAATAAGCAGTTGCAGACCTTTCAAATGATGTGTCACAAAACTGGTGTTGTAAAGAAATTAAAAATGTGACCCCCCCTGGGGAGAGCAGAGTGTGGGGGTGACACACAAGACATGCATAATATGAATAAGCAGTTGCAGACCTTTCAAATCTTGTGTAACACGACTGGTGTTGTAAAGAAATTAAAAATGTGTCCCCCCTGGGGAGCAGAATGGGGGATAACACACAAGACATCCATTATATGAATAAGCAGTTACAAACTATCAAATGATGTATCAAACGACTGGTGTTGTAAAGAAATTAAAAATTTGGCGAAATATTACAGTTATCGCCAAGTTGGCGTCACTTTTGACAACTAATTTTGGTCGCCAAATTTGGCGATATATCGCCAAGTTGGCGACAAACTTGGCGATTGTTGGCGATGGTAACCTTTCCTCTCTTTATGGTAACCCATACGGCGATGCATAGACGGAGCCCTTTCCTGATTGGTCTATTCGACTCATGGAAGGAGTGGACAACCCGGATTCGTTAGTTCCGGAAATCTTCCACATCAGCATCATTCCAGGAGTCATTCCTTTTAAGGCTAGTTTTTTTTTACTATAGAAGGATTATTGACGTTTCATTAACGAGTTTATTTAATATCTTATGTAAAGTTAACTTTTGTTTCAGGTAAAAGGTTTAGGCAAAATTTGTCTCTACGTTTCATTTCATTTAACTGAAGTTCTTTTTGTTTTAATATGATGTATATAATTTTGTTTACGGATTGAGAAATATTTTTAATGAAATTAATTTTGTTTTTATTTCACAGCTTTAGACAAAATTTGTCTCTACATTTAATATTTTTGTGTATTCTTTTTTTATTATTGCTGATTAATTAACGAGTTTATTTAATACCTTACATTACTTTGTGTGAGTTGTGCTCGTTTTGCACACTAATTAAACTTGCAATGGAACAATCAAGTGAAACACCAATTGAAAAGAGACGACGTTTGGCAAATGAACGTAAGAGACGATGGTTGCAACGGCAAAGCCAGGAGTCATTGAACCGTATAAGGGAACTTAACAGAGCATCTCAAAGAGTACGTATTGATCAAGAAACTGACTCTGAAGCAGAACTGCGTAGGCGAGCTAATGCCGACTGCTACAGAAGCCGAATTCAGGAAGAAACGGAATCTGAAGCGCAAGTGCGAAGACAAGCCGATGCCGAACGCCACAGAAAACGTATTGAAGAAGAAATTGAATCTGAAGCGCAAGTGCGAAGACAAGCCGATGCCGAACGCCACAGAAGACGTATTGAAGAAGAAAATGAATCTGAAGCGCAAGTGCGAAGACAAGCCGATGCCGAACGCCACAGAAGACGTATTGAAGAAGAAAATGAATCTGAAGCGCAAGTGCGAAGACAAGATCATGCTGAAACTCAGAGGCTAAGTCGACGGAACGAAATAAATAATGTTAGACTGGGACAACAGGAAAGTGAAGTTCATTTACATTACTGTGGCCCTATGAACTCTTTGTGTGAATTCTGTGCTTCCAAGAATTTTGCCGGTGAACGACCTCCAGACGGAAAATTCAATAACTGCTGTAGGAAAGGGAAAGTTTGTTTGACGAAACCAACGGATTCTCAGGGAAATAATTTAATTTATCCACGTGTTCTTCAGGATTTGCTCATGAATCCTGAGAATCCTGATCACAAAAATTTCAGAAAACACATACGGTCTTACAACAGTGCGTTATCTTTCGCCTCCATGGGAGCAAAAGTTGTCAACTGTAGTGGAAGAGGACCATATGTCTTTAAAGTACATGGGCAAATCTGCCACAGGGCGAGTCATCTACAACCACCTGATGAAGACCAACGACAATTTGCACAATTATATGTTGTAGACAGCACTCAGGCAACAGAAAATCGAATTCGCCATCAAGCAAACAGAGAATGTGTTACCCATGTTCTGGACCAGTTGGACAGGCTTATGCGATCGACAAATCGTCTTTGCGACACTTACCGCATGTTGAGGGATGTTGAGGCTCAAGCTGTCCAGGAGGCTAATGAAGCCGGACAAGATACTCCAATTGTGAATCTGGTTTTCAGAAGAGATCGACATTCTGATCAGAGACGATTTAATACACCTGCTGCAAATGAAATTGCCATGGTTTTTGTAAACGATGATGGAGAACCACCGTTCGATAGAGACATCAGAATTTATCCAGTTAATCCAGCGGATCCGGAACAGCAGTTTGTTAACATCAACATTCTCAGTCCAAATTTGGATCCCATGAGTTACCCAATTTTATTTCCTTTCGGTGAACCTGGTTGGCAGCCTAACTGGACTTGCGATCCATATCCTGGAGCACGACAAAACAGAATTCGAAATAACATCACTATGCTTCAGTACAAAGCAGCTTTGATGGCTATTAGAGATGAGTTTAATCCAGTCATCAGTGCGGGAAGACTAACGCAGCAATTCATCGTCGATTCATATTTACAAGTTGAGGCCAACAATTTGAACTTCATTAGGATGCATCAACAGCAGCTTCGAACTGAACTTTACCAAGGATTGGCTGATCATATTGAAAATAGAAGAAATAACATCGGATGAACCAGGAATTCCAGTCATTCTTCCGTCATCCTTTGAAGGATCCCCCAGAAACATGCGGGAGAGATGTTCTGATGCGATGTCCATCTTTGCGAAATTTGGTCCTCCGGATCTTTTTGTTACTTTTACAGCAAACCCCAAGTGGCAAGAAATTATAGAAAATTTAAGAATTGGTGAGGAGGCAAATGACCGGCCTGATTTGGTTGCAAGAGTGTTTCACTTGAAGCTGAAATCCATCCTTAAAGATCTAACAGTTTATGGTGTTTTAGGTGTTTCAACGGCTCATGTCTACACAATTGAATTTCAGAAAAGAGGACTTCCACATGCTCACATTTTAATTGTTCTAAGGGTCCTACATTTGATGTTCGTGGAGCCACAGTAGACAACAGATTTGTCGTTCCATATAATGCCCATCTGCTGCTGAAATACGATGCACACATAAATGTTGAGGTTTGCACCTCTTTGAAACAGTGAAATATAATTACAAGTACATCTACAAAGACTTTGACTGTGCCAATATGGTTCTCAGTACTGGAGATGTCGAGACCAATGAAATAAGCAGCTTCATCGATGCAAGGTATATCAGTGCACCTGAGGCAATGTGGCGCTTGCTGCAGTGTAAAATGCACGATCGGTCACACGCTGTTATCAGATTGCCCGTTCATATTCCAAATCAACAGCGCATTGTCTTTCGAGAAGGTCAAGAAGAAGAAGCGTTACATGCTGCACGGACAGGAATAACTAAACTTGAGGCTTGGTTCCAATTGAACCAGACCGATCCGGACGCCCATACTTTGTTATACACAGACATTCTTTATTCATATGTGTATGTTCGTAACACATGGCAAAAGAGACAAAGAGGTGGAAGCAAGTAGTACCCAGAATGTACATAGTCAGTGTTAAAGAAGAAGAAAGATTCTACTTGAGAATGTTACTACTACACGTACGCGGAGCAGCGAGTTTTGAATTTTTGAGGACTGTTGATAACACCGTTTACAGCACATTCAAAGAAACATCATTTGAGCGACATTTGATGGATTCCGATGAAGAATGGGATCGCTGTTTGAGAGAGGCTGCCGTTTGCGAGATGCCGAAGCAAATGAGACAGACTTTTGTCTTCATCATGGTCTTCTGCAATCCGAATAATGTTCTTCAACTGTGGAACACTTACTCTTCTGATATGTCTGTAGATTTTCAGCGGCACAACGATGAATCAACTTCTCTCAATCTCGCTCTACATGAAATTAATTCAACACTGAAACAACACAGGATGACATGTGCGTCTTTTGGACTACCTATGCCGACAGGCAATCCCATTCAATTGCAGGTGTACAACCGTAACGAACAGAAGGAGCTGGCAGAGACCCAGATAGCATCTTTGAATCCAGAACAACTTGAAGCCTTTCAGAAAATTGTGCAGGCTACTGAAAACATAAATGAAACACATAGATATTTCTTCATAGACGGTCCTGGCGGTTCAGGGAAAACTTATTTGTACTCAACGCTTTTGAATTTCATTAGGGGAAAGGGACAAGTCGCATTACCTTTTGCAACTACTGGTATTGCTGCAACGCTTCTTGATGGTGGTCGAACTGTTCACAGTGGTTTTAAATTGCCAGTGCCAATTCTTGAGACTTCTGTTTCTTCTTTACGATCAAACACTCCAGAAGCCGACACTCTCCGTGATGCTGAACTAATCATTATTGATGAAATTTCTATGTTAACTAAAGATGGTCTTCGTTGCATCGATTGTCTTTTAAAAGAAATCATGAGGAACAACAGTCCTTTTGGTGGAAAAGTTTTGGTAGTTGGAGGTGATTTTAGGCAGACACTTCCAGTTGTTCCAAGAGGTTCTAGAACACATATTATTGAAACTTGCATCAAGTCTAGCCCCTTATGGAGATCTTTCACAAAACTCTCACTTAGCAGAAACATGAGAAGTGCAGGCCAAGAAGAACACAACAATTGGCTCCTGACTGTCGGTGAAGGAACTCTTCCAACTGTACCTGGTTCACCCCCCCCCCCCCCGATTCTATTGAAGTACCTCAGGAGATGGTTCAGGAAAATATAATTCAAGCCATTTTTGGTGAAGACTTTGCCACCATGCAGATTGAAGATCTAGCGATTAGAGTCATTTTAGCTCCTACAAATAAGACAACTCTGGATATAAACATGCAAATAATTTCAAAACTCCAAGGAGAGCCTCAAACTTATTACAGTGTAGATTATGTTGTTTCGGAAGATCCAAATGACATTCTGAATTATCCAGTGGAATTTTTACATGAACTTACTCCGTCGGGCATGCCACCTCATAAATTAACATTAAAAACAGGTTCGATAGTTATGTTACTGAGGAATCTCAGTCCAAATGAAGGTCTTTGCAATGGAACTCGCTTATCTGTTCAAGAACTGCATGACAATTTCCTTACTTGCAAAATTTTATCACAGTCTCATTGTGGTGAAACAGTTTTTATCCCAAGAGTTAACCTGTCTCCAAGTGACGTAACTCTTCCATTTACACTTAAGCGTCGGCAATTCCCACTCCTACCTGCTTATGCTATGACAATAAACAAATCGCAAGGTCAAACATTTGAACATGTCGGCATTCTTCTTGATGAGCCCGTTTTTGCTCACGGACAACTTTATGTTGCTTTATCACGTTGCAGGAATCAAAACAATATAAAAATTCACATACCACCAAGGAATAATCAAGGACAGATTGCTAACAGAAGAAATTTTTTTACAACTAATGTTGTTTTCAGGGAAGTTCTCTAAGTTTCTACATTGCATTGATGGTTTTTTTTATTAACGCGTATTTTTATTTATATATCCCCTTTCCATTTCTATGTTTTTTCTTTATGTGCATTTCTTACAATGTATTTTTCTTTTCTCAACTTTTTTAGTATCAAATTTATATTTTAGTATTCAATTTATATTATTCTTTTTTTGTATTGTTACATATGTTTTTTTAATTTCCCAACTTTTTTTGTATTCAATTCATATTACGGTAAGATACTGCCATGCTTTTTGTAAATGATGATGAAGCTGTTTATTTGGTTTCAGCTGATGTCAAAAAAACCTTTCACATTCAGCTGTTTATTTGGTTTCAGCTGTGTCAAATCAAAAATACCTTTCAGATTCAGCTGTTTATTTGGTTTCAGCTGATGTCAATTAAAAAAAACCTTTCACATTCAGCTGTTTATTTGGTTTCAGCTGATGTCAATAAAAAAAAACCTTTCACATTCAGCTGTTTATTTGGTTTCCGCTGTGGCAAATCAAAAATACCTTTCAGATTCAGCTGTTAATTTGGTTTCAGCTGATGTCAATTAAAAAAAACCTTTCACATTCAGCTGTTTATTTGGTTTCAGCTGTGTCAAATCAAAAATACCTTTCAGATTCAGCTGTTTATATGGTTTCAGCTGATGTCAATTAAAAAAAAACCCCTTTAACATTCAGCTGTTTATTTGGTTTCAGCTGACGTCAATTAAAAAAAAAACCTCTCACATTCAGCTGTTTATATGGTTCCAGCTGAAGTCAATTTAAAAAAAAATATCTTTCACGTTAAGCTTTTTTATACAGCTTCAACTGTAGACTTAAAAAAAAACCTTTCTTAAAATCGTCACGTGTACATTATTTTTCTTTTTATTAACGCGTATTTTCATTTATATATCCCCTTTCCATTTTCATGTTTTTTCTTGATGTGCATTTCTTACATATGTATTTTTTTTTCTCAATTTTTTTAGTATAAAATTTATATTTTAGTATTCAATTTATGTTATTCTTTTTTTGTATTGTTACATATTGTTTTTTTAATTGCCCAACTTTTTTACTGTTACATTTATATTAATGTAAGGGGTTTTCCACATGTTTTTTCAACTGCTTTCATTAAGTTTGCTAATTAGCGTTTTTTAAACAGAGACCAGTCCCTAATTTCTTCCGCTTCAATGTACCCTCTTCTTTCTAGACTCGCACGCTTTCTTTTCTTTTTTTTTTTTTTTTTTTTAAATAACTTTCTTCACATTCTGCATCTTTCTTCACATTCACCGAATCTGGCAAAATTCAGACTGTAGTGCAGTGTCCTCATTTCCTTATGAATAAATTTTGCCTTAAAATCCTAGCCACTGTATAATAGTAAAAATTTTGGCTGAAAATCCCACAAAAGAGAGTAAATTTTCCTTTTAATGTGTTTCAGGATTGAGGCAAAATTTGTACTGATTTTTTTTTTTTTTTTTTTTTTTTTTTTTTCATTATGCCATTTGAATAACCCCGTCTTAGGACGGGTATACATCTAGTTTCATAATATTTTCTTTAGACAAAAAGATGTAAAAGGCAAAATTTGGTTCAAAATGTTAAATAATAAAGAAATAAAACCCGAGTTCATACATAAAATAGTGAGCCATGGAGCGAATTTCTTCAAACTTTTCATACATGCATAGTAAATTAAGAAATAGACTTGGTGTGCAGGAAGCTGCAAAAATTGTACTATACGGTACAAGCTCTGCAATGAGCAATGCAGTGCGAGTTATTAATAGAAGTGCTGGATGCAAACTTTAAACAAATTCGACACTATCACTTTCACAATTCATTAAAATACAGACTACAATAAAATGATGTGCAAAAGAAATGAAGGAGGGAGGGGTCACGCTTACAGCGCGTACTGAACTGAGAACAATGATCGTCTCCACCATCCTGTTGTAAATCTCTGTTCACTGTTCCAAGTAATAATCAGCCTAAGGCAAGAGATGAGAGCACTGAATTGACTTTTGAGAAACATACTTTCATATTACCTTACGTACAACTCGCAGAGGCAAGTAGGTGTACGTTCAGTTATTTAACTGGTCATCATAATACTACAGAGACGAAACCGTTGTAAATGAAGGTGTGTTTAAAGCGTGTCAAGCACGAACGGAAAATGGAATATTTTTTTTCGTGGGAAGTGTGGCTTTGCATGTTTGAACGGAGGCTCAATTAAAAATAATTTCGTCTTGACCGGAAATGTATTGTACGAATGCTGTGACCTTAAAATATATTGTAACCGAGTTTTTTCGCTTTTACGAATAAATAATGAATGTTAAAAATATGTTATTAAATGAAACTAGTTGGATGTGCTAATCCTAAAACTTTCTTCTGTCTCATACGTACATTTTAATATTTTTAAAAAATAGTTACTCATTTTAATAATTTTAATTCAATACCATACGAACTTTGGTTTTCATTTTAAATTTCTGCTTCAATCAATTAATCGGAGTAAAAACGAATTTTCGTCTCTACACGAGCCGATAAACAATAGAATGATAGGCAGATTTTTTTTTTTTTTTTTAATTCAGGGAGGACCTATTTGCTTTATCAAAAAATAATTATATACAAAAATTTTGGTTCAATTCTAGGACTAACTTCATATACTTTTAGGTGGTGCAATATTGAAAATGGCATAAAATTGGCTATTGCAGCGCCCCCTTCAGGCGGATTTTTTTCAAATTCAGGGAGGACAAACTAGCCATAGCCATACACTTACACAAAAAAATTGGTTCAATTCGTTGTATAAATTCATATCCTTTTCGTCGGTACAATATTGAAACTGAAACAAAAATCGCGATTGCAGCGCCCCCTTCCGGCGGATTTTTTTCAAATTCAAGGAGGACCAACTAGCCATAGCCATGCACTAACACAAAAAATTTGGTTCAATTCGATGCATAACTTCATATACTTTTGGTCGGTACAATATTGAAAATGGCACAAAAATCGCGATCGCAGCGCCCCCTTCCAGCGGATATATTTCAAAACTGAAGAAGGACCTGCTTGACACAGCCAAAAACATTCACAAAAAATTTGGTTCATTTCTATGCATAACTTCATACACTTTTCGATGGTACAGTGCGTGTCAACAGTTTAAGCACAATAGCAATTTTCAAATAAACTTTAAATATTAACTTTATTTCAATATTTGTCTTGTATATGTTAATAATATCTATTTTAACACTATATTCATTGAAATTAACTTTTAAATTTCATTTCAAACCATGGAGTTTAAGAATAGAGAACAAAAGTAACCGTGTCAAAAGTTTAAGCACAAAATCGTTTTTATGCAAATTTTACAATCTGACGTAAGCGGTTGCGCACGCAAACAATTTTTGGGTGTATAAGAAGCAGTTGTTGTTTATGAGTTAGTACAACATGCCTCGGTTGAAAGAATTTTCAGGATAAAAATATGGAGTATGAGAGCAAAATCTAAGTCTGTTTCTGAAATTGCAAGTACATTAAAAAGATCAAAACGAGGTATTCATCAAATTTTGGCTCGTGATAATAATTTCAAACGAAAATTTCGTTCAGGAAGGCCGCGAGTGACAAGTTTGCGCGAAGATAGCCGTATCAGAAATTTGGCTTCAACTGGTAATTACTCCCTTTCGCAAATAAAACATGCAGTTGGAGGACAAATATCGAAAAAAACTGTTCATAGAAGAGTTTTGGAATTCAAATACATCAAATACCGTAAAATGGCTAGATTACCGTGTCTCAAACGACACCATAAAGAAGCTAGATTACAATGGGCCAAAGAACATATGTCATTTGGTGAAAAGTGGCTGAATGTTATATTCAGTGATAAAAAAAGGAACCTCGATGACTTTGATGGGTTTAAGTACTATTGGCATGATCTCCGCAAACAATCTAGGAGTGTATTTAGCCGACAACATGATGGTGGTTCTGTAATGGTATGGGGGGGGGGGGCTATTTCTTTCAATGGTCAGACATCTCTAGCATTCATCAGTGGTCGTGAAAACTTTGAAAATTATCAAGAGACACTTGCCGATCATTTGTTTCCTGTTGCCGAAGTTTTTGGGGGAGAAAAATGGTTATTTCAACATAACAATGCTTCGATCCATACCTCAAACTTGACTTCATCGTGGTTTAAGTCGAAAAAAGGGGTACATGACATTTCGGTCCAGCCGTTTTGGTCCCGAGACATTTCGGTCCCTGGCCATTTCGGTGCCGAGACATTTCGGTCCCTGGCCATTTCGGTGCCGAGACATTTCGGTCCCGGACAATTCGGTCCCCAGCAAATTTGGCCCCTTGCCATTTCGGTCCTTAGTCATTTCAGTCCCTTGCTATTTCTTTGCTCGCTATTTTATAAGTCAGATTATAATTGTTGTGGGCCTGTCAAATGGTATAAATTCATCATTATTCGGGACTTTAATTTTTTTAAATTCCCCCCCCCCCCCAAGTTTTATAAAAAGTTGAATATAACAGTCCTATAAATTTAAACTTTTATAACTCGAGACAATGAAATAACTGCAAGCTGAAAATTTTGTTTGGTTAAACAATGTGATATAAATTTAGGGGATATTGTCTTTTGCTTTTAGTAGTATATCCTTACTAATATTATAAATCGGAAAGTGAGTTTGTTTGTTCCGCTTTCACGCCGTAACTACTGAACTGATTGCTTTGAAATTTTGCAGACGTAAAGTTAGAAGTCCGGATTAAATAATAGGGTAATTTTTATTTATTTTATTCAAATATTCTCCTTAATATTTCAAAATTTAATTATTTTTCATACAAAATCAATAGGCATTTTTCAGATAAAATTTAACCATTTTCCTTTCCTGTTGCCAAGAAAATAAAAAATTGGAATAATAATTTTTCAGCGGCAATGAATTTTTAATAGAAAACTTCCACGCGAAAAACTATAATAAAATAATTTAAAAGAAAATAAATATGACGTACTGTTTGAAATAAAAATAAAAGTTGTATTTTTTATAATACATTTAACAAGGATATTTGTTTAGTTAATGGGAATTTTTGTGTAAAATATGGTGACATAAATTAAAAGTAAAAAGAATGAAAAAAGAATTATATTTTTAATAAAATGGTTCACTCATGAAAATGTGACGTCATAGTTGAAATAAAACAAGTACTTTATAGCAGTCGTTAAAAATACAAGGGGTATGAATATCAGTAGCTAATGGAGCGAGATAAATAATGACGTCATATTTAAAATGAATCAGAAATATTTTTTACTTATACTAATTAATAAGTTATAAGTTACATACAAATGAATATTTTTATTCAAAACTTATAATTATCAATGGAAGAAATTTTTTGTGGGGAAAAGGTGGAAAATAAAATCACTGATTAATATATTTTTGGCTCGATTTTTTAACACTTTCGAACAAAGTTGAAAAGTTATTATGCTTTCGGTTTGTCTGTCTGTCTGGTCGCTTTCTAACTTTCGTAAATATACTCCGATTTCCATGAAATTTTTGGACGTTCTTAACGTTTACCTAGCACGAATACCTATTGAAAATGAAGTTTCTACCATGATTAGTTTATTTACAGATATAGTCAAAAAATTTCCTTATATTACGGCATTATGCGGAAAAATCGTTTTAATTAAATTTAACGATGTTACAGCCTGTAGAACATATTCAAATTTATATGCATTTACAAAGTGCACTAAAATATGCATTTTGTAAAGTATGTAGTAAAAAGGGCACTTACTATTCATTTACAGGGTCAGACAGAAGAATTCCATTGCATAGGAATAAAGGGAGGAACAGTTTCCGACATATTTTAATAATGGTAAACGATTTCATGTATAATCAAATTGATATATGTTGCTGAGGCTTAATGTAAGTTATTTCATGCATAATACGAAGTTCATAGCATTTACAGGGACACACAAAAGATTTCAAATATTATATATTTTATCCGAAGTACTGTATATCATGGATGATGACTGTTGCATGGATGAAATGCAGCCATGTTTAAACATTGTTAAATAATGTTTTTTTTTTTTTTTTTTTTTTTTTTTTAAATAAAGTTGCAACGCGGGATCTGGAAGCCTATGCCGTTGGTGGGTTATCCCGCGCTGCTGAATCCGGATGAAATGCATTTTGAATTATGATATGTGCTTTTAAGTTTCGCTAAATGTATGCATATTAAATGGAGAGTATAAATGGTAATAGTATAAATAGTTAAATTTAGATATACAGGGTTACACAAAAGATCTCGGAAAGGTTACTGAATATGAGCGTAATATACTTAAAGGTGGTTTTTAAATAAAATATGCATTTTTATTTTGAACTGCATTTAGTAAACTAAGAAATGTTTGTAGTATATATATAAAATGATAAACAGGGTCCCGCAAAGAACTGGATACAAGGTTGTCTTCGGATGATAATTTCTGAAAATGTAATTTAGGTAGTAATAAGAAATATTTTTGTTTGAAATAAATTTTAGAAAGATACTTTCGTGTATTAAAGGCACTTCGAAAACTACAGGGCTGAACAAAAGAATTCAAGAATGTTTCTATCTATTAGTATTAATCGCTGAAAGGAAAATTTTGACCAGCAAACAAATCAGCAAATAGGGATTATCAAAAGTTTTTTTACCATAAATTCGCGATAAAAAGTTAATTACACATGCTTTTCATCATCGAAATTTTTTGCTTGATTGATCAATTATTTCTTCTTTAAATGTTATGTGAACGAAGTCACGGGTAACTGCTAGTCTATATTATAAAGGCCAAACGTATCTGTGCGTAACGCATACGTCATTTTATGAATGGCAACAACGCTCTCAAATTTTAAATGAAATTTCGGTATTGCAATTTTTGCTACTACAAATTTTTAAACTTTTGCATATCGCACATTTTCAATTCTTACACCATCGTGTAGGGTAAAAATGTACTTTTAAATGAAATTTGTTTCAAAGCTGTATCATAATTTGTTTTTAAAATACTAGGGGGGCCCCACCCCCCTGCTCGCAAACCCCCCGCGTAATCGCTTCGCGATTCCAAATTATTGGTTACCCCTGCTTGCTGCGCTCGCCAATACCCCATGGTATGAATAAGCAGTTGCAGACCTTTCAAATGATGTGTCACATGACTGGTGTTGTAAAGAAATTAAAAATTTGGCGAAATATTACAGTTATCGCCAAGTTGGCGTCACTTTTGACAACTAATTTTGGCCGCCAAATTTGGCGATATATCGCCACGTTGGCGACAAACTTGGCGATTATTGGCGATGGTCCTCTCTTTATGGTAACCCATACGGCGATGCATAGACGGAGCCCTTTCCTGATTGGTCTATTCGACTCATGGAAGAATCCACAACCCGGATTCGTTAGTTCCGGAAATCTTCCAAATCAGCATCATTCCAGGAGTCATTCCTTTTAAGGCTAGTTTTTTTTTTTTTTTTTTTTTTACTATAGAAGGATTATTATTATTATTATTATTATTATTATTATTATTATTATTATTGTAGTTTTTAATACTGCTTTTCTAATTGTGGCAACAGGAGTATTCCATTTCTAATAAAAGCAAAGGAAAAAAACGAGGGAAAAAAGGAACGAAATTGATTACTGCATCTTTATGTTGCCATTTTCTCATTCAAAGGAAACAAATTGAAATTTTACTATATTTTGTTACAAAACCCGATGAATTGTGATTTCATTTACAAAATTTTATTTGCACGTAAAAGAACATCAACAGTTTAATCTGTTTTAGCTAATAGCAATGATGGCTTCAAGTTTTGAATCAAAATGATCAAATTAAAATGCCAATTTTTTTCCGAAAAGTGAATACAGATACGAAATGTGCATTTGTAAATTTTGATATTATGAAAATGATGCCGAGTATAAATTTCACGGGAAAAAAATTCTATAATTGAGTCAAAGTCGAATAATTTTTTTTTTTTTTTTTTTTTTTTTTTTTCATTTTTGAATACTAGCATAAGAAATAATTACCTAAATTGGAAACTTTATCATAACATTATTATTTTGGTACTACTTGGTTATCCCGTCGACTTATTTCGCCAAATTATACAAATCGCCAAACTAATAGCCAAATTATGCACGTTGACAAAATTTTTATTTTAAATAACTAACAAGATAAAGTAAAAAAACTAAAACCCAACTACGACAAAAAACTACGCTGAAAAAGTATAAAAGTACCCCATGAATACAGGTAAAGTCACAAGCAAATGCTAGTAATATATAGATATATTCAAAATGTACAAGTAAAGCGCTTTTGAATGATACCAAACACGGCATATTTATCTTAACTTTATTTTTTGACGTATGACGCTTCCAGTATTTGGTAGTAGTGACGCACATATCCGTCGATGGCAGCAAATGGGTAATGGACCGATTAGTGGATGAGGTCGTTAGTGTAATGTGTAAATGTGTAATGTAGATTGAAGGTTTCATGTATTAAGATGACCTAGGAAGATTTCTTAATCTATCTAATACTGGTGATATAAAAATACTGGTGAAGCTCTTTCAAGTAATACCAAACACATTACATATATTTTTATTTTATACTTTTTGTCCGCTAGAGGGCATAATAGTAAATTTGGTGACAAACTTTATAGCTCACAACCAACAGAATATCAAGATCAAGACCCTTCTAATGGCACTGCAGTGGTCTTATTCTGATTACTAAGTACCAAAGAAATTAAGAACGAAAAGATGTGAATTATATGCAATTAGCCCATAAATGCAAGTAAAGTCACAAGCAAATGCTAGTAATATATATATATTCGAAATGTACAAGTGAAGCGCTTTAAAATGATACCAAACACGGCATATCTAGCTTAACTTTATTTTTTTACTCTGTATATTTTGTCCGCTAGAGGGCGCCACATTGAATTTGGTGAAAATCTATATAGCCTATAACCAGCGGACAATTAAGACGCTTCTAATGATATGTCATTTGTCGAATTCTGATTAGTGGTTTAGAAGTTACGAGGGAACAGATGAACATACATACATACATACATACATACATACATACCAAGGTTCATACAGAGTTGGGAAGAAAAAATCCAAGGAGTACATAAAAAAAATCCAAGGAGTCCAAAAAATTTTAAAGACTCACCACTTTTGTTGTTATTTATGTGACATGCACTTGCACAGCCCCAATTCCACAGGGATTCTGCGAGTTACTGCCCTGCAAGAAGGGGGGGGGGGGGTATTCGCGATCTTCAGACAAAATCGGTGCTTTCCCGCAATCTTCAGATAAAATCAGTGATTCATCTGCGATATTTTAACACAATTGGCGATTGTTTGCGATCTTTTGTCAAAATCGGTGGTTTTTTGTGCAATCTTTTGATAAAATAGGTGTTTTTCTGTTTTTCTTATTTATGAAATCGATGTGTTTTCGAGGATTTTTAGTCAAAATTTGCATTTTTATACGATCTTTTCTCGAAAACGCCGTTTTATTCCCGCAATCTTTTGACGAAATCGTCATTTTTTCCCGTGATTTTTTAACGAAATCTGCATTATATCCACAATCTTTAGACGAAATCGACGTTTTCCCGCGGTCTTCAGACGAAATTAGCGTTTTATCTTCCATATTTCGTGACACTTTGGTAGCTATTAGTATGATCCCAACCAATCCAGGGATGCCGCTGGACTTGAAAAAACCTGGGTCCTTTTTAACAAAAGCGGGTCCCCACTAATGAGTCATATTTTTAAATGCAAAAATTGAACTTGTTTATTTGCATTAGAAAAATGAAATTCAATAATTATTGTTTTAATAATAAATAAAAATATAAAACCAATTTTGATTGTTTTTAAAATTATGAGAAATTTTTTAAAAATAAATTTGCAAGATACAAATTTAACTACAAAATATTGAACATTTGAAAGTAGAAGATAACAAGTATCATTATTGTTTGCATTTCTTTAAAAAAAAGGGGGGCAAGACTGATTTATAGAAAAAGCATTTTTGCTGAAAAAAAAAAAAAAAAGAATACTTTTGTTGAGTAAAGTGTTGAGACTTTTTGTTTAATGAATGGGTGTTTTCCTGAGTCGCATTTACTCAGTAAGACTTGGAGCAGTCAAAAATGGATAGTGAATCACAAAAATCCGTTTTTAGAACAGCAAAAAAAAAAAAAAAAATTTTGAAGCAAGAAAAATTAGCTTTTGGAACAGGAAAATTCACTTCAGGCATTAAATTTTTTTTTTTTTTTTTTTTTTTTTTTTTCCCGTGCCGTTCTGACAAAATTTGAGTCTTTTCACGATCTTTTGACAAAATCTGCCGTTTATTCGGGATTTTTTTCCACGAAATTTACTTTTTTCGAGAATTGTTTAACGAAATTTGCCGTTTTTTCGCGATCTTTAGACGAAATTTGTCATTTTTTCGCGATTTTTTGAAGAAATTAGCCATTTTTCGAGATTTTGGACGAAATTAGTCATTTTTTCGAATCTTTTGAATAAATCTGTCATTTTTTCACGATTTTTTGAAGAAATTAGCCATTTTTCGATATTTTGGACGAAATTAGTCATTTTTTTCGAATCTTTTGAATAAATCTGTCGTTTTTTTTCGCGATTTTTTGACGAAATCTGTCGTTTTATCGCGAATTTTTGACAAAATTTGTTGTTTTTTCGCACTTTTTTGAGGAAAATTGCCGTTTTTTTCCGACATTTGTGACAAACATAGCCATTTTTTCGCGAATCTTTTGAAGAAATTTGCCTTTTTTCGCAATTTGTGACAAAATTGGCCATTTTTCGCGTATCTTGACGAAATCTGTCGTTTTATCGAAAAATTTTGACAAAATCTGCTGCTTTTCCCAAATTTTTGACAAAACTTGCCGGTTTATCACAATTTTTTGACGAAATCCGTCGTTTTTCGCGTATTCTTTGACAAAATTTGCCGTTTTATCGCGAGTTTTAGACGAAATTTGTCGTTTTTTCGCGATTTTTTGAGGAAATCTCTGCATTTTTTTTGAAATTTTTTGAGAAAATTAGCCATTTTTCCGTGAATTTGACGAAATTTGCCGAAAAATAGTCCTTATTTCGCAATTTTTTAACGAAAGTCGCCATTTTTATGCGTTTTTTAACGAAATTACGCGTCCCACGGGACGCGTAAGAGCTATTTTACTGTGTCCCATCGCCTATTTTTTGCGTATTTTACGTGCTATAGCGCGTCCGCGGCATCCCTGCAATCACTGCTGTGCTTCTGATGAATGACGTGCATAAAGGGTTTACCGTGCGCTTTACAATCACAATCGCGATTTTTTTTTTCTTTTTCGGGAGCAATATCGCTTGCGTGCAAAACCGCAATACAATTTAAGGAGTTTCTAAGGAGTATTTTGTTTATCTAAGTAGTTCTAAGTACTACTTGGGAACGTTTTTATTTCTAAGTAGTTTCTAAGGAGTCCAAGGAGTCTGTGCGAACCCTGCATACATACATACATAGCCTGTCAAAATCATAACCCTCCTTTGGCTTTGCCGTAGTCGGGTAAAAAACAAATAATTACTAGAATATTAATAAAAATATAAATAAAAAGTCGAAATAAAAACCACTTAACATTTTAAACACATGTATCGTATTTAATGTCATTTAATGTGACATTCACTATCATCCATTATTGGTTTTTAATCTTATAATTTGGTAGTAATTTTTTGGTCGACGGGATAACAAAGTAGTACCATTATTTTTTACTGCTTACGTGTACGATTAAAGTTTGATTTTAACAATTTCTACAACTGAGTTTTATAGAAATAGTATTTTGTTAATTTGACTTTAAATATCGTTTGTTTAAGAGTTAGACTTACCAGTATAAAATGCATCTTTTACTATAACTAATTTTGTAGGTTTATTATAAATCAATGAAACAGTTCCTTTTTAAACATTTGCTTTCGTCGAAATTCGACGCGTTCTACCTTGTTATTATTAATCAGAATAAATATTTTAAATTTTATTATTAATAACAATATTTTATATAAACTTCTATAAACTATATAAACAAAAAATTATTTTATATAAACTGCCATAAATATTTTTTTGGCTGTTTGTGTATATTTTTTAGAACCTTTAAATTAGCATTAATTAAATAATAATAATAAAAAAAAAAACCTGAGCTTATTTTTTCCCCCTTCCAATTAGTTTGATAGTAAGTGTTTTTAATAATTCAATTAGACAGTTATAAGTTATAATATATACATATATCCTCAAATCACCCATCTACACCCTCTCCTTTGATAATTCAGAAATGAGATATATTTATTGAAGAACAAATTTTTTATTTTTATTATTATTTTTAGAATACAAAGTTGCATCTTATAAATTTGTTTTCATAAGTTACTTTACATTATTAAAATTGCAAAAGCAATAGTGATTTCGTAATGCTATGAAATAAATTTGTTTTTAGAAAATTGCCTCCGCCACTTTTTTTTTTTTTTTTTTTTTTTTTAATAATAATTTTAACAGTCTTCTCACGCCATGAAGACAATTTTTGTGAGTTAATTTTATTGAAACTGGGCCTATTTCATTCTAATAAGATGATTATTTTATATTTTTATTTACATAAAATTTATATAATAATATTTTAAAATATAATAATATAAATATTATATATAAAATATAATTTAATAAAATATATTAAAATGTAAAATAATAATATTTTAAATAATTTTATTTTCAATTTTTAAGTGATAAAACTAAGCTTTATTTATTTGTATTAACTTTTCGTTTTTATTTTCCCAGAAAAAAAAAATAATTCTTATTTTAGTTTTATTTTTAGCTATACTTATTGTTTTAAATTTCTGTAGTTTTAAATATACAATAAATAAAAAAGTAAAAGATAAATTTCAGTCAAGAACTATTAGGAAATATAATGATGTAGTATTGAATATAAAATGGATTATGTATTGAGTTTATTTTAAAATAAAATTCATTGCGTAAATTAATCATGTTATTAATAATATAGTTAATAAAATATTAATTTGATTTTTATATTAAAATTACTAGCTGTTTTGAGAATTAGGATTACCAATTATGATTAGGTTTACGTTTACCATACAAAATTTGTGTGAATTATAATATTTTGGATAAGAGTTATACGTGTGTGCGGTTTTCGGGCACGTATAATCGCATTATACTAAAATTTTATGGCCTTCAGTTTAAAAATTCTGCAATGTTCCCTATAAAATTATATCTTATTTCACAAAATTTTAGTTTGCAGGAGAAGGGACAGAAATGTCTTGGGACCGAAATGGTTAGGGACCGAAATGACTAGGGACCGAAACGGTGGGACCGAAACGTCCTGCTTCCCGAAAAAAGTGTCCGTTTTGAAATGGCCGGCAATTAGTTTTGATTTAAACCCTATAGAAAATATGTGGAGTATTATCGCTCATGCAGTTTATCCAAATGGAAAGCAGTATTCTTCAGTTAAAGATTTTAAAGATGCCATTGAGAACGCTTGGTTTAAAATTGAACCAGAAACAATACAGAATCTCGTTTTATCGATGGAAGACCGTATATTTAAAGTAATTCAGCAGAAAGGAGCAATAATCAAGTATTATTATAATTTTCTTCTTCTTCTGCTAAAGACTAAACACTACTGTGCTTAAACTTTCGACACACTCTTTTTTGTTGTTTTGATAAATTTTATTATTTAAGATAAATTTTATAACATGAATCTGTTAACTATCGTTTTAAAAACACAATTTGTAGACTATGTGAAAAGGAAATTAACTTTCACTCATTAATAAAATTTTGCTTTGAAATTTTCTGTTGTGCTTAAACTTTTGACACGCACTGTAGAATGGCGACATGCACATAGACACACGGACAGACAGACATTTTGTAAAAACAGGTTTTTTGGAATCTCTGACCCCTAAAACGTGTAAATCCGTCGAAAAACAGAAGTCAAAAATAATTTCGATTACAATACTTTCTTCTATTGAAGATAGAAGAAAGTAATAAAAATCGTAAAATATCGGAACTGCTTTTCCACAGTTTTAAGAAATTCTTCGACATGAGACAAGACTTGCTAAATCAGAAGAAAATAATTTCATTTTCTCTCCTCCAAGACCCTGCGCCTAGAATCATTAAAAGTTTAAATTACTGCATCACTTAATCTCTATGCCAGCGGATCCCAACCTTTTATTGACAATGCCATATACCGAAGCATCTGTAAAATTTCGATGCCACCCCCCCCCCCTCCCCTCTTCCCCATACTCGCATTCTGTGACATCTATTATTTTAAAAGTGAATTCTATTCCCCATAAAGAAGCCTAACAAAGTTTTAACAATTGCATTAATTTCACATCTTTTAACTTATCATAGAAGTGAATTTTCTGACACAAATGTGTTAACGCTTTTTTTTTTTTTTTTTTTTTTTTTTTTTTTTATGCAGTGAGGCTTTATATCTTAACTTTTATATCAAAATAGTTTTCTTGCTCCTTTCTGCAATTACTTGCCTCAGTGTTTAACAAAAGGTTTGCATTCATATTTTGACAATTTTACGAGGACAATTCGGAAAGTAACCTCCGTTTATGAATTTAAAAAAAAAAAACTAATGAAAGGAAACATGTTTTATTACTTACGTATGAAAGACACGTTCTTCAGCTACTTCTCAACATAATTGCCGTATTAATTAAAACAATTATCATAACGGTAAATCAGCTTGAAATTCCATCGTCACAGACTTCTGCCGGAGGCCTATTCAACTGCGATTAATTTTAAATTCAACTCGCACCACTCTTTCAAACCAAAGAATTTTAACATATTTTTCTATATAATTTGTTGATAAATGCACTACCAAAAATGTTTTAAAAAATAGTGAGTCAAGTAAAATTTTACGAGAGTAATTCAGAAACTAATTTTCGTTTTGTTATATAAATGAAAAACACGTCTACTTCCAAAATTTTTTTTATTTACATCTCAAAGGTACAGCTGTCTTCTATTTTTCAAACATAGTCACCATGTATCATAGATCAGGGTTCTCAGCTAAACATGACGGGCAAATTCCCTGATTTTCCATGACCGAATTAAAAAAAATTCTAACTAAACAGGAATACAATGAAATTTGGTATTTATTTTCATAATCTTTTGTCAAAACTAATTTTTTTTCCCCAATTATTTCTGAAATTTCTAGTTTTTTTCCCCTTGCGATTGTTTAATGAATTTTGTGGGTTTTTTTTTTTTTTTTTTTTTTTCCAGAGATGACTTTTGTGTCATTTTTCATTTTTTCTCCAAGACTTTGGAAAATATTTGTAAATACCCTGACTTTTCCTATATATCTTTAAATTTTCCCAGACTTTTCCTATGTATTTTGAAATTTCCCTGACTTTCCATGACTACTTTGAAATTCCATGACTTTCCATGATGCTGGGAACCATGTAGATTCAAGCACTTGTCATACCGTTTTACCAACTTACCAATCCCTTCTGAATAAAACTCAGCTGTCTGCAAATTCAGCCAACTTGTTACAGCGGTTTGAAGATCCACATCGTCGGCGAAGTGCTGCGCTCCAAGCCACTTCTTCATTTCCTTGAACAGATGAAAATCAGAAGGAGTCAAGTTGGAACTGTAGGGGGGGGGGGGGGGTGATTAAACACGTCCCATTCGAATTGGCGCAAAAGATTGTGTTCTCTGAGCACTGTGAGGGCAGGCGTTATCGTGCAAGATTCAATTCCAGATGTCAACAGGCCTCGACGTTTGTTCTGAATGGCTCTTTTCAGTTTCTTCAAAGTGTTAAACTTCATAATTTCTCTTACCACCTTTCATGAATTTGACCAGCAAGATACCATGAGCATCCCAAAATACGGTTAACACAATTTTCCTCAATGACAAAGTTTTACGGGCTTTCCTCAGCCGGTTTGGAGAACTGGTATATGACCCCATGACATTGACTGTTGCTTTGTTTCAGCATTTACATACTAGGGATGCACCGGATATTGATTTTACCGGATATCCGGTATCGGATTTGCCTGCCGGATTCGGATATCCGGTACTAAATATGTTTTTAGTTATGGTGAATGTTTATTTCTTTATCCAATGCCATCTCAAATAATAAATTACAAACATGTTTCACACACAATTCTAACATTTTAAATGTATTGAAATATATTTTACAGAAACTATATCTTTGACAATCAGGGCTTGAAATTCAGGTTTTCCCAGAAAGAGAGAGTTTCACTCATAACATTTGTAAATACAGGGTAGTTAAACTATATAAGAGGGAGAAATTTTTTTTTTAACCCTATTATTTACTTGCCACTTAAATATTTACAATTTATGACAACAATATACAATTATTTACATGACAAATTTCCATTGAAATAATTTAAATCAACAACTCAAGATAATTATCCAAATTGTTTATTTTAATTAAAACAAAGGAAAAGAATCAAGCTTTATATATATCATATCTGTTTTTCAATTTTTACTCAGTGTTATGGACAATTAATAACTGAGTTGCTAAATGAATTTTTTAATTTAGATTTTGTTCGATTTTGTGTGGTTTAGAAGCTTTTATGGTAACACTTTTGACAACAGAACAGAGCAACTTTTCTAATACATTAAATTATTGGAAATACTTGTTTTTGATTTTTTCTTCTTATTTATTTTTTTTTTTTTTTCTTAATTTTGTGAAATCTGGTGTGCATTCATTTTTAATTTGCTTGCACGAATAATGCATGTAGGTGATTGTATCGTCCATATCCTTCTGTGATTGTACATCACTTAGTGGAAGTATCGTCAATACCGTAATCCCTGGCATTTTAGCTAATTGAATTATGTTCAACTATGCATTGGAATTTTAAACCCATAAGGAATTCAGAAAATGACATTGTCAGTAGATTTCTTCTATTACATGAGAAATGGTTTATTTAAAAAAGTCATGTCCTAATTTCTGTGAACTACGCACATCAATTATTTAAATGGGGTCATTCCATGTCAGATCACCCAGACCATGGCACCCACCATCACCAATTTTTATAAAATTCAGCGAATTTGTAGAGTTTAAAATGCTGATTCCAAAAATATCAATTATATTAAAATTGATCAAACGGTTTGTTAGTTATGAGCTTTTAAATAGCTACCAAAATGGCCAATTTGCCGCCATTTTGAATAGCACATGTGACAACAAAAAAGTCCATAACTTTTTTTAGGTTTAAGCTAGAGCTTTCAAAATTTTTTTGTTTTGTTCAGAATAAAGTAAACTTTCATTTAAACTAATTTTTGTGAACCTCATTGTTTAAAAATGCTGTCAGAAAATGGCTTTTTGTCATTTTTTTAAGTAAAAAAAGGTGCAACTTCAATGGCTGATTATTCCCAATGTACCCCCTTCAATTTTCATCTAATTGCATAAATAGGCAACACAAAGTGTGTTTTGTTGACTGATAAAAAAATTTTAATGGACGGTTCACAGGCTTTTATTTAAAAAAATAAATTCAATTTTACTGACTTTCCACAATAACAGAAAACACAAGATAATGTTGATATTTCTTTTATTACCAGAAATATCATACATATTTACATCTAAAAGTTTGATAAGGTTTAATGTTACATAAATATATATATTTAATGTTTCTAAAAAAAGGGGGAATCCCAAAGGAATTAATAGGAATGCCAATAATGGATTCTTGCAAGAGTACTTTCCTGACAAATTGAAATCGATTGCAGAGTTTCAATAAATTATAAGTAAAAATTAAATGATAGAAAAAATTCGACAAATAGGTACATCATATAACAAAATTATACTTGTATATAATACAAAATGTGATAAAATTACAACTCTTAAATAAAAATTATGGTACTTTAAAATAATACAAAATAGCATATCACATACACAATAAACATGCTTTTAAAAATATATCTACATCAAAAATAATTTAAAGTAAAGGTAATTAATATTTTTAAAAATCCCTGCCAACAGGCAGATGTAAATTTTGAAGTTAAATGCAGTAGACCCCCTGAAATCCACACAGCTTGAAACCAGAAGTTATGCGGATTTTAGAATTTTGTCGATTTCTGGTCATTACTTTGTTTACATTTTTTATACAGGAATTTGAATGCAATTAATAATGCAACCAAAACTAAAATGAATGCTTTGCAATGTAATAAAATATTAAAATAAGTAATAAATTAAAATAGTAAAAATTTAGATAATTATCAAAGTGATTAAAATATTAAAAGCAAAAAGTCAAGTTAATAATCAATAATATTATTAAATATTCATTATAAACATGAAATATATTTTTCTTAAATTATTCAATGTAGCATCATAAAGATACATTACTAATCCACAACAAAATAATAAAATAAGGAAGTTTTATTTCAGGTTTAGCCAGATTTAGGTTTATTAACCAAAAAAGCTTAATACATAAAAATATTTGATAAGAAGATTGTGATTACCAATAATATCAGAAAAATCTTTTTTTTTTTTTTTTTTTTTTTTTCCCAGAATAAATTTATTTTTCCTTCATGTAAAATAATAATAATAATAATAAAATAAATAAAACATGAATTCAGTACTATTAACAAAAATTACAAATTAAAATTAAATAGAATCGATATAAAATTATAAAAGTCAAATTTTGTCCCTATATCTGGACTGAATTTATTTACATCCATAATTTATGTGCAGATTTTTGAGAGTTGTGGATTTTAGGGTTTCAGATTTGAGGGAGTCTACTGTACTTGTTTCATTAACAAAAACTAAATCAAATTTAGATATAAACCTAGCTTAATAATTTTATTTGGATGTTTTTAAAATTTTTCTCTAAGAACTGGTTTTATCAGAATGTTAAGGCAGTGTATACAAACAAATAGTTTTGTACTCTCAACAATTCAAAACTTTCTGACACTTTTTTAAAAGTAAAAACATACTTGTTGATGTGACTTTTTGAAGAGATTTATAAGCGACCTCAGGGCTGCTACATGCAACATTTTTTATATTCTTTGCACACCGGTATTTTTCTAAGTTTGAAGTATATTTTTCTTGCAAATGTTATCAAAGCATCTATTAGGGATTTCAGTTTTAAGAAAGTGGTGCCAGTTAAAATGAAAAAATAGTCGCCTGTGGCAGCCTTGCAACCTGTGTTTTTATTTTTGGTTCAATGAATTAGATCTTGATTTACAACAATTATTTTCTCAGTACGACCATTTTTTCCGTTTCCAATACTATCACTTTGGAAAATTCAATTCAAAATGCCCACTTTGACAGCATTTTTTAAATATATTATGCATTATATATAGAACCTGCCAATTGAATGCTTTTGTGAGTAAAAATGGATCTAAAAATAAATCAGAAAGTTCAATGATTTTGCTTTGCCGGACTGTCCTGCTCACATAGAAAGTAAGGCATTTTTGTGTACCCAGCCTTTTGTGCCAATAATATTAATATATATTTGAAGTCAATCCAGATAAATCATTTGTATACCTCATGCTGAATACATAGTCTAAAAGTCGTTAGATAAGTTCGCAAGCATCCACAAGTATACATTTACATTATCTGTGACTATTACATGATGCTTGTTCCTAGCAACGAATCTTCAAAATCAACACTGGTTGGTTGCAAACAAACTATATGTGATAGAAGAAAACTAAGAACAGTTGTGTAATTTGCATAAAAAAAATCCATTAAAGGGTTGCATTGGTTCTTAATCATCCGATTCATGCAGATTAGTGTAACTTTTCCTTACTGTATTTTTTAAGAGTTTTAATTTTATCGCATTTTGTGTTATATGCAAGTGTGATTTTGTTATATAATGTACCTATTTGTAGTATTTTTTCTATCATATAATTTTTACTTATAATTTATTGAAACTCTGCAATCAATTTCAATTTGTCAGGAAAGTACTTCTATGTCTTGCAAGAATCCATTATTGGCATTTCTATTAATTTCTTTGGGATTCTCCTTTTTTTAGCCACATTAAATATATATATTTATGTAACATAAAACCTTATCAAACTTTTAGATGTAAATATGTATGATATTTCTGGTAATAAAAGAAATATCAACATTATCTTGTGTTTTCTGTTATTGTGGAAAGTCAGTAAAATTGAATTTATTTTTTTAAATAAAAACTTGTGAACCGCCCATTAAAATTTTTTTATTGGTCATCAAAACACACTTTGTGTTGCCTATTTATGCAGTTAGGTGAAAATTGAAGGGGGTACATTGGGGGAAATCAGCCATTAAAGTTGCACCTTTTTTCACTTTGAAAAATGACAAAAAGTCATTTTCTGACAGCATTTTTATAAAATGAGGTTCACAAAAATCTGTTTAAATGAGAGCTTGCTTTATTCTGAACAAAACAAAAAAAATTTGAAAGCTCTAGCTTAAACCTGAAAGAAGTTATGGACTTTTTTGTCGTCACATGTTCTATTCAAAATGGCAGCAAATCGGGCATCTTGGGAGCTATTTAAAAGCTCATAAATCACAAACAGTTTGATCAATTTCAATATAATTGATATTTTTGGAATCAGCATTAGAAATTCTACCAATCCACTGAATTTTATCAAAATTGGTGATGGTGGGTGTCATTTTTGGAAAAATCTGGGTGATTTAACATGGAATGACCCAATGGTTTCCTTGAAGTTCATCATATTTTTTTAATCATTTGGAAAACGGTTGTTGTTATCACTCGAGAATGGACCTTGTGGTGTCCGCATTTTATTTTGTTTATGATTCGTCCAGGAATATTAATGTTTAATCCATGATATACATAATATATGACTCTTATTACATAAATCATGTTTTGATCATAAAAATTATGCTTTTAATGATTTTCAATAACTCAATGGGAAACATTTAATTTAAAACAACAATTTAAAAATTGTTGACCTGTCTGAAAACATTTGAACTTAGAGGGAACTTGAACAGTGGAAAATATAGCAGAATTCGTCAATCAATCACAGTAAAATATCGTGAAATTTGTTAATCTGTCACAAGGAAATATCATGAAATTCGTCAGCCAATAACAAAGACAAAACACAAATTTTTCAGCTGAACACAGGAAAATAATTGTTAATTTCATCAGAATGTCACAAAAACAAAAAGGGAAATTTGCCAATCAGTCGCAGAGTAAATAGCTAAATTTGTCAATCTGTTGAGAGAGAGAAATTATGAAATTTGCCTGTTGGTCTCCAGAAAAAAAAAAAAAAAAAAAAAAAAAAAAAAAAATGCAAAATTTTGTGTGACGAGCAAACAAGAAAAATTTGTGAGAAAAATTACAGTCAGACGCAGAAAAACAATTTTGTATAATTGTCGTAAGAGCAAAGTGTGAGATTTGTCAATCGATAGTGGAAAATATCACGAAAATAATCAGTCAGTCCTGAGACTTAACCGCCACTTCACAAAGAAAAAAAATTCGAAAAGTAATTTTTTTTTTTTTTTAAGAAACAGGAATGTCTTGCCCGCAAGATTTTTTAGGGCATGAATCCTGCCATTCCGTCCTGAAATTCAAACATTTAAATACCTTGCCTATTTCTCAATCTGCTGATAATTGCTAATAATTTGTACAATGAAATGCTGATAATTTTTAGAACAAATTTTACATATTTATTAATATGTCTATAATTGTAAAGTATTTTCATAAAGAAATACATAACACCTTTTTATAATGCAAACATAAAATGTCTTACTAATATACCAATGGTTGAAGAGTTATCTCCAAACATAGGTTTAATTTTTTTCATGTTTTAATTATTTAATGCTGATTACCTTAAGCTACATTTAATTTTATTTTAAGTTAAATCAGTTTAAAATTTATAAAAAAAAAAAAAAACTTTTAATTTTAAATATTTATAATGAAGTCACGAAAATACCTAGTTTTATGCACCAATCCCAAAACTCTCTTCTATTTCGTAGATCTCAATGTTTCAAAAAATATTACAAAATATTAATACTACTTCTATATTATAATAGTTAATTCACTGTATAAAATGATTATGAAAAAAAATTACAATAAAAAGAATATTGCCCTCTTAAACTGATGGCATTGAGCTCACAGGCTACACATCCTAATTGTATATTACAGCCTCATATTTTCAAGGGTTAATGCTGTTCGAAAAACAAATTAAGAGGGGGGATAGCTCCCGCCCATTTCCCCTTTTTATATTTAATCATTGGATTCCCTAAACTAATCAAAGATATGCTTTATCACATAAAAAAACCTATATCCAAATTCATAGCAAACCGAATAATTCTTCATAAAAACCCATTTATATAATTTAAGAGGAGTTATTCCCCTTTATACTTAACCATTAAACTTCCAAAACTATTCTGAGATTCACCTCATCAGAAAGAATGTACATCCAAAATTTAAAGCAAATCTGAAAATTCTGCATAATAACCCATTTACCAAATTTAAGAGGGGTTGAGGTAATCGCCTGTATCCTTTTTATGCTTAACAAAAGAACTCCACAGCTCATTAGGAAAGCATATTATCACTATGAACCTGTATTCAAAAATTAAAGTAAATCTGTTAATTTTGGAAGAAAAATCCTTTACCTAAATTAAGAGGGGTAGTCCCACCATTAGACCACATACACCACCCAGTCCGATTATGCATATCCAATGAACTCCAAAAAAAAAATCAAGGAAGTGCCTTATCACAATGAATCTATATCCAAATTTTGAAGCAAATCTGTAAATTCTGCATGAAAAACCCATTAAACTAGATTAAGGCGGGGGCAGTCACCTCCCATTTCCCCCCTCTTAGACTTATCCAATGAATTCGCAAAACTGATCATGGAGGTGTCCTCATCAGGATGATTCTATGTCTAAAATTTGAATGAAATATGAGAATTTTGCATGAAAAACCCATTTATCTAAATTAAAGGCGGGGATTAGCCCCCATCCCCCTCTTTATACTTATCCAATGAATTTCCAAAACTAATCGTGGCGGTGCCCTCATCAGAATGATCCTATGTCTAAAATTTTAATGAAATTTGATAAATCTGTATGAAAAACCCATTTATCGAAATTAAGATTGGAGAATTAGCTCCCAGTTCTGTCTCTTTATACGTATACAATGAACTTCCAAAACTAATCATGGTGGTGCCCTCATGAGAAAAATCCTATGTCTAAAATTTGAATGAAATCTGATAAATCTGCATGAAAGACCCATTTATCGAAATAAGGCGTGGGGAATTAGCCCCCTGTTTCATCTCCTTATACTTAGCAAATGAATACCTAATACTAATCACAGAGGCGCCTCATCAGAATGATCCTATGCTTAAATTTTGAATGAGAATTGATAATTCTGGATGTAAAACCCATTGATATAAATTAAGGGGAAGAGTATTAGCCCCCGTTCCCCCACTTATACTTGTCGAATGAATTCCCAAAATTAATCAGGGAAACACCTTATCAGAATATACCTATATTTAAAATTTCAAGTGAATGAGATATTTTTATCATGAGTTATTGCATTACGCATTTACATACATACATACAGAACGGGCGGGCACATAAGCTCACAGGTTTTGATAGCCTCTGAGCTAAAAATCATTATTACAGTACCATTTTCCGGCGAAATATTTTCGAATTGAAAGAAGACCTGACAGCCTTTCAAAGAAATTTGGTTCATTTCTATGCATAACTTCATACAGTGTTTGTTGGTAGAATAATGAAAATGACACAAAAATTGTGATTACAGAACCGCCTTACAGCGAAATGTTTCCATAATAAATATGGATGTGCTGGCTACAGCCAAAAACAGAATATTTGGTTCATTCTATGTATAACTTCATACACATTTTGATGGTATGATCGTATGATGGCAACACTGGGACAAACAGAGGTTTTGAATAAACATGTTTTTGGAATATTGGATCCCTAAAACATGTAAATTCGTCGTAAAAAATTGATAACATTACTTTCTTCTATCAAGGATGGAAGAAAATAAAAATAGGTCTGTTTAGTTGTTTAACTTAAAAACCAATTAACCCATTGTTTAAATTAAAAGGAAGAAAATTAATAAAATCATAGTTTAATAAACAACTTCAAATTTTATAAAGACTAAAGACAGAAAACCAACATTTAGAAATGCATAAATAATGCATGTAAAGGTAGCAAACAGCCATTTTGAATCTATCATTCGCTCCCGTAATTTGGCCTGCGCTTCTCTGTCGCTTTGCTCAACTTAGCTTTTTCTAGCATGCTGAGTTTTGTCCTGATGAAGAATCTCGATAGTAAATTCAAAACGGCTGTTTGCTACCTTTTCATGCATCATGCATTATTTGTGCATTTCTAAATGCTGGTTTTCTATCTTTATACATTTTTGCAAAAAGGCTTTATTTGCTATTTTGACTTCAAATTTTGTTTTACAATCTGAAAGTAAAGATACAATTTTCTAAAAGATAAAAACGTAAATTCTTGAATTTAATACAGCGTTTAAATATAAATCGTAGGAAAGCTGGCAATTCTTTAAACTTTTGAGAGTTACCTTTTACTCATTGATAGGGAACTTATTATAACATTTCATCTTTTGCATTGCAAACAAGTTTTTAGGCATTGTTTGGGATCAAACGATTACTGTTATTCATATATTTGCTTTGCTGCATTCTACCGGATATCCGATAGAGAAGTCTGATATCCGGTGATTGTGATTCGGATATCCGATGATATTTCGGATACTAAAAAATCAGCCGGATATGCCGGATATCCATTGCATCCCTATTACATACGCAATCCAAATCTCATCGCCAATCACTATTCTATTCAAAAACTTCTCCCTTCTGTGTTGTACCAGGAAAGAAAGTCTAAGGCAGCACCCATTCGAATAATTTTGTGGGTCTCCGTGAAAATCTTTGATACCTACCGAGCACAGAACTTTCGATAGCATAATTTTTCGGTGACAATTCCGTACAAAACAATCCGAGAAATGTTCGGAAATTCTTGGGAAAGTTCCGAGATTGTGAATCAACGGATCTGACGAATTTTGTCTTCAATTTGTTCGACGAGATTATCACTCACTACAGACGGCCTCCCTCTCCTTGATTCATCATGGATGCTTGTTCTTCCTCTTTTGAAAAATCTGACCCATTGACGCACTACACTTTCACTAATGTTTGGGCCATATATGGCACACAGTTCACGATGAATGTGCGCTGCTGACAGTTTTTTCGCCCTAAGAAATCTTGCTACTCCTCGTACCTCGGATTTGGGAGGATTTTCAATAGCAGCACACATTTTGTGACATTATAACGAGGAAACGCGCGGTAGTTCGTCACTCTCCCTAAGATTGCTGAAATTTTACGGAACTACAGATTGCTTGATTTAACAATGGTTGCGCTCTGCCCACTACTAATAGTGCCACGCATCGACGGAAGTTAATTTTCGAAATGTCCTTTTATTACAAATTAAGAAAAATAGTGGAGTGGATAGAATAGAACGAACAGCCTTGTTGAATATACCGGCGGCAGAAGTCTGACGATGGAATTTCAAAGCTGATTTACAGCAATAATTGTTTTAAATAATAATTCGATTATAATCTGAGAAGTAGATGAAGAATGTGCCTTTCAAACGTAAGGAAAAAAAAAAAAAAAAATCCTTTTATTATTTTTTTTTTAAATTCATAAACGGAGGTTTCTTTCCGAATTGCCCTCGTAAATAATTGTAATGTTAGCAAGCTAAAAAAAAAAGGGGGGTTTGACAGTTTTCGAAATTTTTGACAGAAGTTTTTGAAGTGAGGGTAAAAACTGTCATGCGTCCAAAACTTGCCAACCCTGATTTTGACGAAATTTGCATTTTGAAGAATTTTGTTGATGATTTTTTCACGATTCTTTGACGAAATTAGCTTTTTTTCCCTCAGGATTCTTTGACGAAATTGGTGATTTTTCTACGAACGAGTAGATTTATAAACTGGTAGCCTTAGTACTGATGGAACGACACAAAATGAAGTCTGTCTGTGTTAAAAGCAGGGTTGGCACGGTTTAAACCAATTGGTTTTAACCATGGTTTAAACTAAATGGTTTTTTCCCCAAAAAAACCAGTTGGATTTTTTAGAGGAAATCTAATGAAATTTTCTTTTTTTCTTTATAATTTACGTGTTTCAGATTATTGGACATAAATAATTTCTACTTTTAACACTTCATTTCAGTAATAAGTATTATATATAGTGGGTTTAGGTCTTTTTTTATGCATAGGATTAAACCAATTGTTTTTTGTTTTTTTGTTTTTTTTTCAAAAAAAAATAAAAATAAATAAATAAATAAATAAAATAAAGCAAGTTGTTTTTTAGAAGAAATCTAATGACATTTTCTTTTTTTTCTTTATAATTTATGAGTTTCAGATTATTAGATATAAATAATTTCTACTGTTTTTTAGAAGAAATCTAATGACATTTTCTTTCTTTATAATTTACAAGTTTCAGATTATTGAATATAAATAATTTCTATTTTTAACACTTTATTTCAGCAATAAGCATTAGATATATTAGGTTTACGTCATTTTTTTATGCATAGGATTAAAATCAGTATGCACTGGTGAACATATCTATTGCTCTAAAGAAAAAAATTTAAACATGTGAATTGATCGAAGATAAAATAAATTCAATATTTAGTATAAAATATTTTAATTTTTTTTAATAATGCAGATTATTTAATGCAATTAATAATGTAACACAATGATCTTTTAAGATTTTGCACAAGCTGTAAAAGAAATTTTTCTTTTGGAAGATTATCTTAAAGCAAATGCAAAGACTGGTTGCTAGTTATAGCATTTTAATAATTTTTTTCCCCTCTGCTATCTGCTGAATCTAACGACTACAAATGTTAACTTCAAATTGTCACTCAGAAAGAAAAAATCCTAAGAAGTATTTGTAATTTATTATTTGAATAAATGTGGAAAAGAATATTTATCAAACTACATCCAAATGTTTATTATTAGTAATCAAATGATTGTTTATAAAGATTTACAGGGAATCAATGGTTCACTGTGATGAACAATTAAAACTTTCAACATAAGGCTGTTTAGCTAAAACTTTAAATTGAAAAAGTGATTTTTTTCAACTTTCAACATAAATTCAGTTTAATTATTAAATTTAATTTATTTTAAATGAAGCTACACTGCTTATAAACCAATAATGTCTGTTTTTATCAGTAAATATGCATGTATATATAATAAGAACGGATGTTTAAAAAAAAAAATCCGGTTTAAACCAAAAAAAAAACCGGGTTTTTTTTTTTTTTTTTTTTTTCCAACCCTGGTTAAAAGATGGCATGTCTTCATTGACACAGGTTGTTGCATTGTTCCTTAGTCTACACGCTGATTATTTTTTCTCGTCTCTGTGATCATCTCTCGGACAGACTTCGAAGAAATGTTATTTGATAAGGCTGCTACCATCGATACAGGACTCAAAATAGAAAAATTCGCGAACCTGAACGCTATTTCATAATTGTAGCGGCCGTGGATCTTCGGACGCGCTATCATTTCGTTTTACCGGCGATCGGCGCTTCGCCGATGAGAGAAAAAAAAACTCACATCCGACACGGGAGAATCACAGAACAGAACTAAACTTTATTTACAGAAAAAAAATATGTACAGCATACAAGAAAAATTCTTATTGGTTGAGAATAAACATTCCAGGAGCTCTCATTGGACTCCTCATAAGGTGCGCGCCACAACGTCACATGACGTCATGCTCCGAACTTTACGTTCCGCTGCAATGAAGAACCAAAGGGAGAAATGATTCGAGGGAAAAAACAACTTTACGGCCGTTTACCGAGCGCGATTAAAAACCCTACAATTCTCCCCCTTTCCCTCGAATCATCCTCAAAAACATACTTAAGCATATGACACATAAAATTATACACAAGAAAATAAAATACTACAATAATATTCAAGCTTATCAAAAGACACTATCTTAGTTAATATGTCAGCAACATTTTGTTTTCCAGATACATGGTTCAAAACAAACAAATCCTTCATTAAATAGTCCTTAACAAAAAAATATCTTGTGTCGATATGCTTTGTACGCTTATTTTCTACATTATTTCTTGAAAAATAAATAGCACTTTGGCTGTCACAATATATTACAGGTTTTGAAATGTTTAAATTCAATTTACACTCATTCATAATACGCGAGAGCCACAAAATTTCCTTTACCAATTCTGATAAAGCAATGAATTCCGATTCCATGGTTGACAATGCCACAGATTGTTGCTTAGAGGACAACCATGAAATCGGAACATTTCCCATCATAACTACAAAACCATTAACAGATTTTCTATCATCTCTATCAGCAGCCCAACTCGCGTCACAATATCCAGTAATGAAACAGTCTTTTGCGTTAGACAAATTTATACAATAATTCGATGTATTTACTACATATTGAAATATTTGACAAAGTAATTTCCAGTGAGTTTCAGAAGGTGCATTACAGTATTTTGATAACATTGTAACAGCGAACATAATATCTGGTCTTGTTCTGGATGCTAAAAATAATAAACTTCCTATTAAGGATCTATAAGGAACATCATTTACAATACAACTTGGATCATGCACTTTTTCAACAATAATACCTGTACTCATTGGTAGTTTACATTTTGTTTTAGGAATGTCCTTAAAAGTATCACACATTTTCTTAATATAACTCATTTGATGCATTAACAAAAAACCATTTTTCATTTCAAATTCTACACCAAGAAATTTTGAAATAGGACCTAGATTTTTAATATCAAACTTTTCATTTAACATATTAAACACATGATTCATATAATAACTATCCTTGGCAAACACAGCAAAATCATCTACATAAACAAGCACAATAACATTCCAATTTAAATGATATACACAATTACAATTTTTCATTTTCTCAAAACCCATTTTAATAAAATTTTTGTGCAATTCTAGGTACCATTCCCTACCTGATTGATGTAGACCATACAAGGCCTTTTTCAATTTCCATACATAAGCTTTGTTGTCACATTCAGTAAAACCTTGTGGTTGTTCGACATAGATTTCTTCATTTATTTTACTATACAAATAAGCACATTTTACATCTAGATGATTGTGTTTCCAACCCAATAGTACAACTAATAAAATCATAAAATATCTAACTAATGTAAAATTAACAACCGGTGAAAATGTATCTACATAGTTAATGCCTTCAATTTGTCTGTAACCCTGAGTAACTAACCGTGCTTTAAATCTCTGAATTTTCCCATTAGAATCTCTTTTCAAATTGTACACCCACTTACTTCCCAATACTTTATGCTTTTCAGGTCTAGGAACTATATCGTAAACTTCCCTGCTTTTTAATGTGTCGATTTCCTCAGTCATGGCTTCATGCCAATTTTTACTTTCTGCTAATGTCTGAGATTCTAAAAATGATGAAGGTATTTTCACCTCAACACAGTGTGCTTCAGCATCACTGTCCTCATCTGAACTTTGTTCAGTTTCCCTTTCAGTAAAATTAAAGTCCTCAGGTTTGAAATTTATCTGTTTTGATCTACAATATTCCTTTACATCATTTAAGCTTCGCAATCTAACATTACTCTCGGGATAGTAATATACATCCTTTTTCCCTTTTGTTTTCCCACTTTTTCTTACTTTTACAACTCTTTCCCAATGAATTTGGTTATCGTCAGATGTCACATCATTGCCGGGAGGAGTGATTTCGAAAGGATCCTCTATGGAACTTTCATTTTCATCTGATGAATTTAACGGTATTGTGAAATCAGAACTATTCTCATTTGTTGATTTATTAAATTTTGACAGAATGTTAGAATCATCAAATCTTACATGTTTGGTCTCAATTACTTCTCTTGTACCCACTTTCCAAATTCGATAGCCCTTGGTTTTTATTGCATACCCAATTAAAATTCCCTTCTGTGCACTTTCATCTAGTTTGTGCCTGTTTTGTTTGGGAGTATGATAATATGCAACACTCCCTATTACTTTTAGGTGTCTAACTGAAACTTTTCTGTCTGTCCATACATTTAAAGGTACTTTTCCCCCTAGACTTCTATGTGGAAAACAATTCTTTAAGTAATTCTGGGTATTTACTAACTCTGCCCATAATGTTTTTGGCAAATTTCCCTGATATAGCAAAGTTCTAACCCCTTCTATGATTGTTCTATTAAATCTCTCAGCAATTCCGTTCATTTCTGGTGAATACGGGTTCGTTCTTTCTACTCTAATACCTTGTTTTTTCAGATTTTGCTCAAAATAATTAGCACAAAATTCCATGCCATTGTCAGTCCTTATTCTCTTTATCTTTTTCCCTGTCTGTCTCTCCATTTCTGTCTGATATTGTTTGAAATACTCAAATGCCTCATTTTTATGTTTTAGAAAATAAACAGTAGAATATCTCGAGAAATCATCAATTACACTCATGAAATATTTTGATCCCCCTATGGATTCTACAGGAGCTGGTCCCCAAATATCTAAATGCAACAATTCTAGAATTCCCTTAGTAGATATTCTATTTATGGGCTTAAAAGATTCCCTATGAGATTTACACATATTACAAGTATCACAACTTTCAATTTTACCCTTTACATTTTCTAAACCATATACAACATCAGATTTCATTAAAGTACACAAATCTTTTACATTTTGATGCCCAAATTTAACATGCCAAGACATAATATTATCATTTGCAACATAAGCTTCTGGTACAACAATATTTTCAATTACATTTGCACTAATTACATAAAAATTATTACTCAAAAATGACACAAAGAAAAAAGAACCATTTGGTCTTCTAATGACCAATTTTCCATTTCTAATAATTATACTGTACCCAGCATTGTCAATTAAACGTGCAGAAATTAAATTCCGCGACATTTTTGGAGCATACAACACTTTATTTAATATCAAAGGAACCTTACCTCCGTCTTGATGAACTAATAATTTTACCTGACCATATCCACATATAGGTGTAGATCCTTCAGCAATGTTCGCAGATTCAGAGTTCTTGAGTTCACTAAAAGTACTAAATAAGTTCATATCGTTACAAAAATGTTCTGTAGCCGCAGAATCAATCACGAATTCAGTCACTTTTGGTTTCGAGTTCGTAAACACCGCCGATGACGTCGCCGCTAAGAACACATCACCCTTTCTAGGATTACTTTCGGATTTGGCCGGAAGTGCTTTCGGTGGAAAATTCTTTGTATTCTTCTTGCAATATTTCATAACATGTCCAGGTAAACCACATTTAAAGCAATTTCGATCCTTGGAACATTTATTCTCTGTTTTGTTACCGAATTTCGTTTTATTCTTTCTTTCGGTTTCGGAAGCTAACGCCGTAGAACTACCGTCATGCGATCCGGAAACAGTCTCTGTACGATGACTAAGACGATCATATTCAGCAATAAGTGCTTTACGCACATTTTCTGATGTAAAACTCTCATCATCTAATTGGTAAAGCTGAATAACTACGTTATCATAATGGGATGGCAGTTGGTACAACATCTGATACGCGATTTCATCATCTGGAACAGTTTTTCCAGCTAGTTCTAAATCTTTTGCAGATCTTAGAAGACGGCTCAGAAATACCGACATCGACTCATTTTTCTTTAATTTTACGTTCATAAAATCAGCACGCAATGATGCAATTCGAGCGCGGGTAGTTGGCTCGAAATTTTGTTTTAGAACGTTCCACGCAGCTTCCGCTGATTCACAATCTATTACCAAGTTTTTGAACTCATCTTCGATGCTTAAACATATTGTTGATAAAGCACGGGCATCTTTTTTAATCCATTCGGCAATTTTCGTATCACCCGTTTCTGGTTTCTTTTCGGTTCCTTCGATAAGTCCATATAATCCTTGATGCATTAAAAGCATCTTTACGTTGAATTTCCATTGCCGGTAGTTTTCTCGATCTAGCTTTTGTATACGAAAAACACTACTTTCTTCCGCTGAATTCATTTTTTTTCTCTACGAAAAAAGGTTCACACAAATAAAACAAAAAACGCGCAACCACGCTCTGCTACCATATGTAGCGGCCGTGGATCTTCGGACGCGCTATCATTTCGTTTTACCGGCGATCGGCGCTTCGCCGATGAGAGAAAAAAAACTCACATCCGACACGGGAGAATCACAGAACAGAACTAAACTTTATTTACAGAAAAAAATATGTACAGCATACAAGAAAAATTCTTATTGGTTGAGAATAAACATTCCAGGAGCTCTCATTGGACTCCTCATAAGGTGCGCGCCACAACGTCACATGACGTCATGCTCCGAACTTTACGTTCCGCTGCAATGAAGAACCAAAGGGAGAAATGATTCGAGGGAAAAAACAACTTTACGGCCGTTTACCGAGCGCGATTAAAAATCCTACAATAATTACTGTTGATTAGATTTTGCTGTTGAAAAGAATAGCCAAATTTATTTTTAAGCGTATAAAAACAATTTAAAAAGCGCATTCAAGATTTTAAATAATAATTTAAAAGGCGTTACAAAGAACACAGCAAGGTATGTATATATACTAATAAAAGAAAGCATAATATTTGCTTAGATGCATGCCCTCTGTGCATGTGCGTGTTGGTCGTTTTTGTTGCTCAGACAAAAAAAATATTGTTAACACTTTTATAAAATTGTAACACAATATCATCATAAATTTCAATTTATTTGAATCTTACTAAAATTTTGTATTTTCATTTTGTAATTCCAACAAAATTTTGCTGTTTTTGCAAAATTTAAATTGATGTGCAGTAGCCATAACTCTCTCACCTAATTTTGTTTAATTGACTAACATACAGTCCCTGGCCAAATTATTAGACGCACTCCGTTTTCTTTGTGTCGAATCATATTACTAGCTTCATAGAAATATTACTGTGTTAATAACTGCAATTAATTATGTGCATCATTTGTAGGATTATAATAAATAAAAAACATGCCTATGACTTTAAAACTCTTTCTTTTTACAATTTAAATTAAAAATGGCTGAAATTGCAAAATTTATAACTTGAAACTCAAAAAAAATGTCAATATTCTTTGGAGCCTCTTTTGGCGGCTATCAGTGCCTCTATTCTTTGCGGTATGCTATTAATACAAAATTGAAGAGTTTCTTGTATGCGTGAGTGACGATTTCAGATATGGCTAAGATTTTCTATGAGTTGGAATTTGTTTGTTATGACTTCTCGTCAATTCTCCGGAACAATATAAAGAGGTTTTCAAAATCGGTTTATTCTAAAGCTAAAATGATGGTTTCCAAATGAAGAACCATTTGTATTTTTACAAGGTAAAGCTTTTTGTTACATAGCACGATCCGTCAAGTTCTACTTTCAATAAAAAAATATCCCTGTTTTGAACTGCTCCCGGTAATTCATCCGACATGAATACTATTGGAAATGTTTGGGAGCTAATGAAGAAAAAACTGGACAAAGAGCTCATAACGAGCAAAACACAGTTCATAGAAAAACTTATCCTTGTCTGGAAACATCACTCACACATGCAAGAAACATTTCAATTTTGTACTAATAGCATGCCATGAAGAATAGAGGCACTGATTGCCGCCAAAGGAGACTCCAAAAAATATTGACTTTTTTTTTAAATTTCATGTTTTAAGTTTTACAATTTTAGCAATTGTTAATTTAATTTACAAAAATAAATAATTTTAAAGTCATTGGCATGCTTTTAATTTATTATAATTCGACAGATGATGTATATAATCAATTGTAACTATTGGCATAGTAATATCTCTATGAAACTTGCAATATGATTCAACACAAGAAAATATGAGTGCGTCTAATAATTTGGCCAGGGACTGTAGCTATAAAGGATTAACATAATTTTTGGATAATAAAAACTTTTCAAATTAAGATGGATTAATGACGTTATTCTTAAGCTATTATGCATTTCGGATGAAAATTGTGGACAAAAAATTGCAAAAGGGAAAAAAAAAAAATCGACAATATTTTTTGTTTATTCAAACAAAATTTCTATTGACCTATATTTAAAAGAAAAGACTTTGGACCAAACAAATTTTTGTTGATTCAACAAAACATTTTTCTTGGTGTGACTAGCAAAATCTGCCATACATGGGAATCTGAAAATTTGGTTGAAGCTAGTCTAATCTAAGCAATTTATGCTTAAAAAAAAAAAAAAAAAAAAAAAAAAAAAAAAAAAAAAAAAGCGTGTGTAAATCTAAAGTGATCGCTATTCAATGACTGATTATAAGGTTCCCTTCTATTTTTATTGATTCTAAATGTTTGTTTTCATACACAGATATAAACCACAATTGCAGCACAAAGAGTAATTAAATTAAGTATAATATGACATAAATATAATTTAATTCTAAGAGTAATTAAATTAATTATATGAAATCAATATAATTAAATGTTCTTTAAATCAATATGTTAAAAGAAGGTGTTTTATTTTCAGTTACCCATATATATCTTCATTTTACTATGTCAGTTTCAGTTTAATTCTTTAGAACAATTTGTTCATGTTAAATTTTTCTTTTATGCATTATAAAATAACCCACCAACCCCTCCTTTTCCCCCCCTCCAAATCTGACTTCACACTATGATGTAATTATTAAGCTCCTTGGTAATTATGGAGCGTATGGAATCCTATCTACAACCTTTTCATTATCTGGCATACATGACGCATCCAGCATACAAAGGTGCTAAACGATGAACAGAGGGAAGCAGCTCGGACACGGCTGCTTGAAAGAAACTCAGATTTTCTCTGAATTTATCATTGCTTTTGAAGCTGAATCTCCACCATACCCTAAAAGTTCCTTCTCAGCTCAAGATGTTCCAGCAGCAGTATGGTGGAAAGGCTTGAAGAAAAACAATATACCAAGTGAATTCATACTGCTCATGGTGCGTTTGCATTCCAGTCCATGCAGCTCAGCCTCAATTGAGCGAATATTTTCAAATTTTGGATTTTTCCACTCCAAATTACGAAACAAACTTGAAGTACAGAAGGCATCAAAACTAGTGTTTTGCTACCGCATGCTTCGTGGAAAAAAAGATTTAGAATGGGATTAACATTAAAATAAAAATGTGTATTATTTATTTATATTGTAATTTTATATGTTAAATTATAAATATTTTCATCATGTACTTTCATTTTTAATTAAAGTATTTAGTAGTTTCATTAGTTTATAATTTTAATGTAACAACTAACGGAAATGTCCGTTAGTTGTTACATTAAGAAGAATCAGAAGAATATCATCAGAAGAATAATCAATACTTCTGATTATTCTTTATTCTATATTTATAGCTTACAGTTTATTTCTATTTTCTAAGCAACTTGTATTAAAACTGTCAAAAAATTTATTCAAGTGTCTAAAACTAAAAATTATGAAAAATTGTAAATTTAATGTTGTTCTAAAAATAATATTAAACAGTTTTTGGACACAATTTTAGGTTTTTGACACTTACTGTCAAAAACTATGTCAAAAAGGGGTTTTTGACATGACGGTTAAAACCATGGTTAAATCCGGATAAAACCGTCACACTGTCAAAAACTGGCCAACCCTGGTTACAGGGCCAGGCTTCTCGGGGCTCTTTAAATTTTTATTCCCTAAATTGTTAATAAATGCTCCCCCACCCCCTATTTTTTTTATGTTATTATCTAATCTCTTTTGTTTTGGAGCACATTCTTCACTCATTTATTTCCTTATTTTTACATTCCAATTAAGACCCTCGGGCCCGCTTGAAGTTTTTATAACTAAATCACGGAGTTTTACTTACCCATCATACGTAGTATAGGGTAAGTCTTGCAATCGTTTTGAAAATCGAAAAAATTTTTTTGACGGATTTACACGTTTTAGATAGTGGAGATTCCGAAAAACATATTTTTAGAAAAAAATTTTTGCCATCCGTCTGTCTGTCTGTCTGTAAACGCTCTATCTCCCGAACGAATTGAGATAGAGACTTGAAATTTTGTATGTAGTTAGTATGTAAGAATGGGACGAACCCTATTTAATATCAGCAACCTCGATTATCCAGAACTATTTTTTTCGGAATCTCGAAAAACTCGTTCTGATGAAAGGCAGCGTTCGAAATCCTTGGTGGTCCGCTGGTCCGAGACCACCGATAATTCATTCGGACCACTAACTTGAAAAATTTAGTGGTCCGCAGGACCAGTGCCTTTTTTCAGGCCCTGAGAGAACCGCAACCGTTCGCACATAAGAATTTTTTTTCAGTGATGTCGCGGACGCGCTATAGCGCGTAAATTACAAAAAAAATCGGCGATGGGACGCAAAAAATAGCTCTTACGCGTCCCACAGGACGCATAATTTCGTTAAAGGATCGCGAAAAAACGGCAAATTTCGTTAAAAAATCGCGAAATAACGACTAATTTACGGCGAATTTTGTCAAACAATTCTCGAAAAAATGGCTAATTTCATTCCAAAACCCGAAAAAAAAAAAGCAGATTTCTTCAAAAAAATCGCGAAAAAACGGCAAATTTCGTCCAAAATAGCGATAAAACGGCAAATTTCGTCCAAAATAGCGATAAAACGGCAAATTCTGTGAAAAATCGCGCAAAATCGGCAGATTTCTTCAAAAAATCACAAAAAACGAAAAAATTTGTCCAAAAATCGCGATAAGACGGCAAAATTTGTCAAAAAAAATCGCGAAAAACGACAAATTTTCTTAAAAAATCGCTAAATAACGACTAATTTCCGGCAAATATCGTCAAAAAATTTGCTAAAAAATGGCGAATTTCATCCTGAAACCCGAAAACACGGCAGATTTCTTCAAAAGATCGCGAAAAAAATGGCAAATTTCGTCCCAATAATCGCGATAAAACGGCAAATTTTGTCATATTGCGAAAAAAATGTTATTCCGTCAATAAATCCCGAAGAAACAAAAGATTTCGTCAGAATAACGCGAAAAAGGAAATTTCGACAAAAAAGCACAAAAATAAATAAATAAATAAGTAAATGCCGGGAGAGAATTTTTCTGTTTTAAAATCTAATTTTCCTGCTTCCCAATCGGTTTTTTATTGCTCCAAATCTTTCTGAGTGAATGTGACTCCTGAAAGCATCCTTTCATTAAGCAAAGTACCCATTTACTCAACAAAAATATCCCTCTTTTCAGCAAAAATGTGTTTTTCAATAAACCTGTCTTGCCCCATTTTAAAAGAAATGCAAACAATAGTGATACTTGTTATCTTCTACACTTAAATAAGCATTATTTTATAATTAAATTTGTATCTTGCACATTTATTCTTTAAAAAGTGCAGAAAATTTCTTTTAAATTAATATTGGTTTTAATTATTATTATTAAAACAATTATTGCATTTTACTTTTCTTGTAGAAATGAACAAGTTCAATTTTTGTGTTGAAAAATATGACTTATTAGTGGGGACCCGCTTTTGTATAAAAGGGAGACAGAATTTTAGAGGTCCTGTGTCCCGGGGACCCAGGATTTTTCAAATCCATCTGCATAACTGACACTAGCTACAATTCCACCACTCTGGCTACAATCTGGAGAAAAATCGAAAAAATTTTGCATTAAACCTTACAGTCAGTTGAAATAAGTAATGACAAATAAAATATCTAATTTGATAGTTTTTCTTTACGTACTTTTTTTAAAATTTTTAGCAAATTATAATTTTACATTTTATTATGCTGAAAATTTTAGATAAATGCAAAGTAAGATTGATTTATTTTCCAGAAAGGGGGGGGGGGGGATAGAGTCTATTCTAAGTGTTAAAATTATTTAATAGAATTTTATGTAGCGGACCAGTGATGATGTCTGCGGACCAGTAAATTCTCATTCTTACTGGTCCTTGGGGCCAGTGATTTTTTTTTAGGAATTCTAACGCTGAAAGGTATATAAAAATTTTCGAATTTTTTTGTTCTAAGGAATGGACGTAAAAGGCAATAAAATAACACACATTTTGCATATAGAAGGAAGTCGATTGGATTATTAGTTGCCGAGATATTTGTAATCCTGTTTTCCACATTCTCGGATTTTTTATGACCCTGTATTTCATTCAAACTTCAATTCAGAGGTATATTTTAATTGGAAATGATACGCTTAATCCGATGCAGTTAATTGTTAGTTAATACAGTTATTATTTTTGGAGTTATAAGGATGTTTCTTTTACGCAGTTCGGTACTACTTGAGTAGTTTGGGGTTTTATATAATATGTCGAAATAGGTAATCAGCAGTTCTTTAATTGAGCATTACTATGTATATTAACAATATTTAAATTTTGTTTATGAATTGCAATGCATTGTATAAATAGTTTTCACATGTTTTATTTTCATATACATATACATGATGGGTAAGTATTGCGGTGGCCCCCAACGACTAGTTTTTTTTTCCCCCTCGACGTGACCGATGCGCACGCACATCGCCTTCGCCTCGCTTGATCCCTGTAAAGTTTGTTTTGCAGAGATTGTTTACTGAGAGCTAGAGGTCTGCACGGGTTGGGTCTCGGCCCGAAGTCCGAGCCTGGCCCGGCCCGCAGGCCGGGCTCGGGCCGATTTTCAATAATGGCATTCGGGCCGGGCCGGGCAGAGTCACTAATCTTTTTGGGCCGGGCTGGGCTCGGGCCTTAATTTTTTTGCTGGAGTATCGGGCCGTGCCTAACTTTTTTTTTTCCGTACGAAGCCGAGACTGATTCCATTCTTCCTAGTTTTCATGGACCAAAATAATAAGTTCCTATTGAATCTTCCCATATGAAAATCCTTTTCTCATCTTTTTATAAATCAGTAATATTTGGCTTTGTCCAAAAATTTCTGCAAAAAAAGCATTTACTTTTAAGCCGTCATTATTCTACAATTAAACATTAGAATTTATTCCTTTTAAAGAATCGTAAATTACCAGGCATTTTAAAATAGAATTAAACACCCCCCCCCCCCACACACACACAGAAAAAAAGGATTATGACGGATTTTTTAACTGAAAACTGAAAGTTTCTTTTAAAATGTTCATCCATGCAAAATGAATACAACAATACGGGAGAAGAAAAAAATATAATAAACATTTCCATCTGTTAAGAAGGGAATGCATTTTTATTTTTCCGCTCCAGAGCGATTTCGTCTTTGGAAATTTTACCATATACAGCTTTTTTGATTTTTTGTCTCCATTACAGGGAATATGGATTAATAATACTAGTGATAACTGCAGCGTTAGAATTCCTAAAAAAAAAGTCACTGGTCCCAAGAACCAGTAAGCATGAGAATTTACTGGTCCGCAGACATCATCACTGGTCCGCTACATAAAATTCTATTAAATAATTTTAACACTTATAGAGTGGCCTCCCCCCCCCCCTCCCTGGAAAATAAACCAATCTTACTTTGCATTTATCCAAAATTTTTAGCATAATAAAATGTAAAATTATAATTTGCTAAAAAATAAATAAAGAGCACGTAAATAAAACTATCAAATTTTTAATTAGATATTTTATTTGCCATTACTTACTTCAACTGACTGTAAGGTTTAATGCAATTTTTTTTCAATTTTTCTCCAGATTGTAGCCAGAGTGGTGGAATTGTAACTAGTGTCAATAATGCAGCTGGACGTGAAAAATCCTGGGACCCAGGACTTCTAAAATTCTGGGTCCCTTTTCTACAAAAGCGGATCCCCACTAATAATAAGTCATATTTTTTGACGCAAAAATTGAACTTGTTCATTTGCACAAGAAAAACTAGTCGTTGGGGGCCCACCGTAATACTTACCCATCATGGATATGTATATGAAAATAAAACATGTGAAAACTACTTATACAGAGCTATTCCATCTCAATTCAGGCAGACAGTACTGATATGCGTCAAGTCACCATCACAGATTTTTTTCAAAAAAATTCAGTAGTTAGAACTAAGTGATTTATAAAATTTCCTAAAAGGATTTTTCCCTAAAAATTTTTTTTCTCTGATTACAGCACTTTAAAATTTATGATAAAATTGGCAGTTTTCAGAAAAACTGAAAAACGCTTCATTTTGAAATGTACACAATACCAAACATATTCAACATATTCAGTCAATTTATTTTTTATAAACAGTTATTAAACTGAATTTTACTTTGGCATAGTTTTAAAGAATATAGTGACATTTTTACTTAATTAAAAAAATTAGATTTTAAGTATAAAAAATATAATTATTAGTGAATTTAAGATTTTTTTTCAGAATGAAAAAAAATATTTTAAAGCTAAACATTGATGGCAATCTAAAGACCTTTAATGAGAGTTTTACAGCAAATTTTATTTTAACTCTAAGGTGCTTACAACTTTTGTAATTCAATTTTAAATTTTGCAAAATTTTGTAAAATCACTACTTTTGAAATGCAATTTCTCAAAAACACCATTTTTTAAAAATCTGATAATATGCTCAATTCATACCTTATTAGTCTCTAATAAATACCTTACAAGCAAATCGTGTGTTTTTGCTTAGAAAATTTTATATGATTTTTTGAAAATAACATGTTGTGTGTATTTTTCAACAGACCACAAAGGCAAGTTCTTCCTTATTTAACCGAACTTGTAATGTAATTAATATTTCAAACTAAAAAATACATCACTAGTACATAATTATTACTGTTAAATTATAGCTAATCATTTGCTTAAATTTAAAATTGCGTAAAATACAGCCAATAATAAAATTAGTATTGATGATATGTTATTTCATTCCATACTCATGAATGTGTTAAATCCATCTACAGTGTGTAAAATTTTTTTATATAGTATGGATATAATATATTAATGTGCAAATACATACATAACAGAAGAATTAGGTAGTGAAGGTTTCTTAAATTAACTTCAACTCCTTATCGTTGAAGGTATGAAGTCGCTCAGATTGTCCTATTGTAACTGATTTTTCTGTTTCTAGAAGCACATTTTCCAATGGTTGCACATTCATATTTTTTCTTTCCAGATTCTTTTGGCCACTGGAATGCTTTATCTATGGACCATGTTGGGTACATGAATGATACTTTAATGTCATTTAGTTCTTGTGGTTGATATACCATTGATTTGTCCTATCGACCAATTATTTTCATAAATGCATCCAATGACATCACCGACTTGGAAACTATGTATTGAATATTGTCTTTTCATTTGGCTGAAGGTTTCAACTTTTGTCAATTCATTTTTACTTGCTCGTTCCATATAATTTTCATTATTTACAATCACCCTATAATGTTTATATCTAATACCAACAATAGATTTTGCATTAGCATATTCTTTCTCATTATTAGTTCTAAAAGATTGAGTAATATTTTTGTATGGATGGACTAGAATGTTATTTTTTAGCAGAGAAGATAGTTCAGCAACAAATGAGACAGAATTTTGGATAGCTTTTATTGGATCCTTTTGGAGATTAAATTTTGTTGCATAGTGCTTGTCTCAGCATCACATGCACTTTTAACATGGCCAGTACCTGAAAATATCCTCTACTTTAGTACAATTTTATTTTTGTGCAATTCATAAAACTGATACTTGTTTTTAAAATGTGCTCCAGCTCCATCTGATATATACACAGGTGATTCCAGTGTTTGTAATTGGTACAACTTAAATAATTCTTTTTTTTACTTTTTCTATGTCACAAACAGCATGAGCTGTATCATGAGTTAATCATCAGAAACTATGATAAAACTCTTTATTTCTTCTCTAAAGTATGCTGTGCAGGTAACTAACGATATCTGAGTATTCTGTCAGTGGTAGCTTTGTACTTCATTTGGCAGTATTAGTGAGTAATTTTCAGCAAAGTCAAAATGCATCACAAGCGCAGATTTTTTTTAAGGGGTTTGGCTTATTTAATTTTATAAATAGGAATTTTTGAAGATTAGCTTATATTTATCTGCCATAATAATGTGCATATTATTATTTTTTTATTAAAAAATATTATTATAAATACAGAGAAATAAGAAAAAGCTTGATCTTCTGGTTTTCTGAGAAAAAAAAAACTAATTGGGAAAAAAACTAAACTTGAAAAAAAATCTAATTCAGTTGTAATGTATGTATTTGCATTTTAATATATTATATCCATACTATATAACAAAATATTTAACACACTGTAGATGAATTTAGCACATTTATGAGTATGGAATGAAATGACATATGATCAATACTAATTTTATTATTGGCTGTATTTTACGCAATTTTAAATTTAAGCAAATGATTAGCTATAATTTAACAGTAATAATTATGTACTAGTGATGTATTTTTTAGTTTGAAATATTAATTACATTACAAGTTCGGTTAAATAAGGAAGAACTTGCCTTTGTGGTCTGTTGAAAAATACACACAACATGTTATTTTCAAAAAATCATATAAAATATTCTAAGCAAAAACACACGATTTGCTTGTAAGGTATTTATTAGAGACTAATAAGGTATGAATTGAGCATATTATCAGATTTTTAAAAAATGGTGTTTTTGAGAAATTGCATTTCAAAAGTAGTGATTTTACAAAATTTTGCATAATTTAAAATTGAATTACAAAAGTTGTAAGCTCCTTAGAGTTAAAATAAAATTTGCTGTAAAACTCCCATTAAAGGTCTTTGGATTGCCATCAATGTTTAGCTTTAAAATATTTTTTTTCTTTCTGAAAAAAAATCTTAAATTCACTAATAATTATATATCTTGTACTTAAAATCTAATTTTTTTAATTAAGTAAAAATGCCACTATATTTTTTAAAACTATGCCAAAGTAAAATTCAGTTTAATAACTGTTTATAAAAAATAAATTGACTGAATATGTTGAATATGTTTGGTATTGTGTTCATTTCAAAATGAAGCGTTTTTCAGTTTTTCTGAAAACTGCCAATTTTATCATGAACTTTAAAGTGCTGTAATCAGAGAAATAAATTTTTTAGGGAAAAATCCTTTTAGGAAATTTTATAAATCACTTAGTTCTAACTACTGAATTTTTTTGAAAAAAATCTATGATGGTGATTTGACATGCCCTGCCTGAGCTGAGATGGATTTGCTCTACAATGGATTGCAATTCATAAACAAAATATAAATATTGTTAATATACATAGTAATGCTATATTAAAGAACTGTTGATGTACCAATTTCGACAAATTATATAAAACGACAAACTACTCAAGTAGTACCGAACTGCGTAAAAGAAACATCCTTATAACTCCAAAAATAATAATTCTATTAACTAACAATTTATTGTGTCGGATTAAGCGTCTCTTTTCCAATTTAAATATACCTCTGAATTGAAATTTGATTGAAATACAGGGTCATGAAAAATCGAAGAATGTGGAAAACAGGATTACAAATATCTCGGCAACTAATAATCCGATCGACTTCGTTCTTGATGCAAAATTTGTGTTATTTTATTGCCTTTTACTTCCATTCCTTAAAATAAAAAAATTCGAAAATTTTTATATACCTTTCATCAGAACGAATTTTTCGAGAGTCCGAAAAAAATAGTTCCGGATAATCGAGGTTTTTGATATTAAATAGGTTTCGTCCCATCCTTACATACTAAGTACATACAAAATTTCAACTCTCTATCTCAATTTGATCGGGAGATAGAGCGTTTACAGACAGACAGACGGACGGACGGCAATTTTTAGTTCTAAAAATAAGTTTTTAGGTATCTCCACTATCTGAAACGTGTAAATCTGTCAAATTTTTTTTTTCGATTTTCAAAACGATTGCAAGACTTACCCTATATTACGTATGATGGGTAAGTGAAACGCCAAAATACTCAAGTAATACCGGATTGCGTAAAAGAAACATCCTTATAATTCCAAAAATAATAATCATATTAACTAGCAATTTACTGCGTTGGATGAAGCGTCTCATTTTCAATTAAAATATATCTTTGAATTAAAATTTGGATGAAATACAGGGTCATGAAAAATCAAAGTGTGAAAAACAGGATTACAAGTATCTCGTTAACTAATAATCCGATCGACTTCGTTCTTTATGCAAAATTTGTGTTATTTTATTGCCTTTTATATCCACTCCTTAAAATAAAAAAATTAGAAAATTTTTATATACGTTTCATCAGAATGAATTTTTCGAGAGTCCGAAAAAAATAGTTCCGGATAATCGAGGTTATTGATATTAAATAGGCTTCGTCCCATTCTTACATACTAAGTACATACAAAATTTCAAGTCTCTATCTCAATTTGTTCGGGAGATAGAGCGGTTACAGACAGACAGACAGACGGAAGGACGGCAAAATTTTTTTTCTAAAAATGTTTTTCGGAATCTCCAGTATCTGCAACATGTAAATCCGTCAAAATTGTTTTTTTGATTTTCAAAACGAGTGCAAGACTTACCCTATACTACGTATGATGGGTAAGTAATAAAAAGCAATAATTGTTTTAATAATAATAAATTAAAACCAATATTGATTTAAGAGAAACTTTCTGTGCTTTTTAAAGAATAAATGTGCAAGATTCTAATTTAATTATAAAATAATGCTTATTTAAGTGTAGAAGATAACAAGTATCGCTATTGTTTGCATTTCTTTTAAAATAGGGCAAGACAGGTTTATTGAAAAAGACATTTGCTGAAAAAAGGGATATTTTTGTTGAGTAAATAAATAAGTACTTTGCTTAATGAAATGGTGCTTTCAGGTGTCACATTCACTCAGAAAAATTTGGAACAATAAAAAACCAATTGGGAGGCAGGAAAATCAGTTTTTGGAGCAGCAACAACAATTTTGAAGCAGGAAAATTAGTTTTTAAAAACAGAAAAATTCTCTCCTGGCATTCTTGTTATTTTTTTTTTTTCGTGCTTTTTTGTCAGTTTTTTCGTGTTATTTTGAAGAAATCTTGTTTTTTCGGGATTTATTGACGAAATACACCGTTTTTCGCTATACTGTAACAAAATTTGCCGTTTTATTGCGATTTTTGGACGAAATTCCCAGTAGCAGAAAATTGTGACTGAGTCTGCGACAGAAATGTAGTGGGATGAAAATTGTCTGCGGGGGTAATGTTACAATTTTTGATTAGCCTTGCACCATTGTTATATATTGTATATAGACATATATTTCTATATATAACACAGACACCTGATTAATCTAAAAGTACCCTTATGTACATTATAAATAGGGTTCTTACTGATTAATATTATAAAAATAGAACTGTTTTTTAACTATAGTAAACCTAAATAAGTTAATAGAAAAATTAATATTTTTTGAAGAATTAGATAGTAATGATATGTAAAGTGGCTCTTTAAGTTTGAAGTTACAGCTCAATTCATTTAAAATTAAAAGTAAGTAGCTAAATGTATAGAGCAACTTTTGTGAAAGTCGTAAAATCATAACTTGAAAACGATCAAAATAATCGTCAATTGAATAAGTTGAAAATCCGTTATTGCCAAAATGAAGCAAAAACAAGAGGGGTTGTATCCATATATTCATCGATTAGTGTCATTATAGAATGCACAATATGGGACGTACTACTACATTTGGATAAAATCCCTCATTTTTTTGCTTCATTTCGGAAACAACGGATTTTGTCCTCGGAAGTTGTTCTAAACCTAAATAAGTTAATAGAAAAATTAATATTTTTTGAAGAATTAGATTGTAATGATATGTAAAGTGGCTCTTTAAGTTTGAAGTTACAGCTCAATTCATTTAAAATTAAATTGAAATATAGTATAGCATATATTTATTGAAAAAGTTTTTTACTTGCTTAAGATTAAAAGCACAGAAGAAATAGAAGGGAAAAAATCATTTATATTGTTACCTATGTAATAGTGATGAAATGAAGAAAACAATTACAATTCCATTGAACAGAATATGCTATAAGATTGCTTGCTTAAATTCTCAAAACAATTTTTTAGTTGTTAAATCAATATTATAATAAAATGTTAAACTGTGCTAAAAAAAATTTTAAAAAGAGGGACAAAAATAATTTAAAATATCAAAATCTAAAAATAATTCTAGAAAGACTGCACAGAAAATTTAAAGTCCCTATTTTTTCACCATGAAGTATATATGTTATACATTTATAGCAGTGATACTTTGAAATATAAAGTAAGTAAATATTATGAAAAAGAAATTGAAAATTCTGAATGATAATTTTTTTAAATACACTGGATCTAAAATTTTGATGCAGAAAAATCCATTTTCTGGAACAGCAAAATCAGTTTTTAAAGAAAGCAAAGAGAAATTTTTTTTTTTTGAAACAGCAAAATAAACTCCCAACTATTTTTTCTTTTCGCTTGTTTAACAAAATTTGAGTTTAGTTTGATGAAATGTGCAGTTTTTTCGCGATCTTTTCTCGAAATTTACCTTTTTTTTTTTTTTTTTTTTACAATCTTATGACATAATTTGCGCTTTTTTCGCGATCTTTTGACGAAATTTATCGTTTTTTCACGATTTTTTTTTTTTACAAAATTTGCCATTTTTTCTTGATTTTTAGAAATAATTTGTCGTTTTCCCACGATTTTTAAACGAAATTTATCGTTTCTTCCCGATCTTTTGGCGAAATTTCCCGAATTGTCCCGGTTTTTGTTAAAATCTGCCGTTTTTTCGCTATCTTTAGGCGAAATCTGTCGTCTGTTCGCGATAATTTTGACGAAATCAGTCGTTTTTTGCGATCTTTTGTTGAAACTTACCGTTTATTTATGATTATATGACGTAATTTGCATTTTTTCACGATCTTTTGATGAAATGTATAGTTTTTCACGATTTTTTTAACGAAATTTATCCTTTTTTCCCGATTTTTTGTCGAAATCTCGTTTCTTCGCGATTTTTTTGACGAAATTAGTTTTTTTTTCGCGATCTTTTAACGTAATTTACCGTTTTGTTCGTGATCTTTTGACGAAATCTGCAGATTTTTTCGCGATCTTTTGTCGAAATCTGCCATTTTTCGCGATATTTTGATGAAATTTATCGTTTTTTCGTGATTTTTTTTAACGAAATTTAATGCTTTTTCTCAATATATTGGCGAAATCTGCTGATTTTTCGTGACTTAGTGGCAAAATTTGCTGGGTTTTTTCCGAGATCTTTTGGCAAAATCTGTCGGTTTTTCGCGAAATTTTGTTATTTTTTTCACAATCTTTTCGCAAAATCTACCTTATTTTGCGATCTTTTAACAAATCTTGTTGATTTTGGGATTTTTTGGCGAAAGATTCCGTTTTTTTCGCGATCTTTTAACAAAATTTACCATTTTTTCATGATTTTTTGACGAAATCTGCTGTTTTTTGCGATCTTATGTCAAAATACGCCGTTTTTTGCAATCTTTAGATGAATTTTTTTTTTTTTTTTTTTTTTTTTTTCCTCGCGATCTTTGAATGTATTTTGCCGTTTTTCCGCGTCTTGTTCACGTGTTTTTTTTTTTTTTTACAAATAAGGAATTTTTTTTTTCTTTTCCAAGTTAGCAAATTTATCTGCAAGGGCAAAAATTAATCTGCGACGCACGTCGCGCACTTTCTGCTACTGGGACGAAATTTGCGGTTTTTCCGCGATCTTTTGAAGAAATTGCCATTTTTTCGGGTTTTAGGATGAAATTAGCCTTTTTTTTCACAAATTTTTTGACGATATTTGTCTGAAATTAATCGTTATTTAGCGCTTTTTTAACAAAATTTGTCGTTTTTTTCACAATTTTTTGAGGAAATTTATCTTTTTATCGCGATTTTCGGAGAATATTTGTCGTTTTTTCGCGATTTTTTGAAGAAATCTGTCCTTTTTTTGCAATTTTTTCAAAAAATCTGCTATTTTCCGCAATTTTTTTGGGGCAAAATTTACCGTTTTTTCGCGATCTTTTGAAGAAATCTGCCTTTTATTTCGGGTTTTGAAATAAAATTAGCCATTTTTTCGATAATTGTTTGACAAAATTTGCCGGAAACTAGTCGTTATTTCGCGATTTTTTAACGAAATTTGCCGTTTTTTCGCGATTCTTTAACGAAATTACGCGTCCCGTGGGACTCGTAAGAGCTTTTTTGCGCCCCAGAGCCGATTTTTTGCGTAATTTACGCGCTATAGCGCGTCCGCGACATCGCTGAAATAATAAAAAATATCTTATGTACGATCGGTGGCAGTTTTCTCAGGGCCTGAAAAATGGCACTGGTGCTGCGGACCACTAAATTTTTCAAATTAGTGGTCCGATTGAATTATCGGTGGTCTCGGACCAGCGGACCGCCAAGGATTTCGAACGCTGATAACTGAAACATTTACATACAACAAACAAAGATTCTTTTAAAAGCATAAGTATCGCAGCCTACGGCACTTCTGCATAAATGGAGATTATAAACATGGAAAAAAAGACTAATATTTTTTTTGGTCAGAACTCTTCCATAAGATTAAAGATCAATGTTCTGTAGAAATTCACTCGAGCCAGGCCGGGTTCGGGCCGAATTTTAAACTTTTTTCAGGACCGGGCCGAGCTCGGGCCGAAATTTTAACTTTCGGGCCGGGCCCGGGCCTGGAAATTTCGGCCCGTGCAGACCTCTACTGAGAGCGCCTGGATGACGTGGATCTCAGTTTACATTGACCGTATAGATTCATCTTTAATTACTGGAGACACACAGCACACGAAACACATTCCATTTTTTATGAGCATTCATTATGCTTTAACTAATATCTCGATTAATTTACAAAAATAATAAAGAACAGTGTTGGACTATCCTTACCCAAAATTGCAGACCTATACGTGCGATAGATTTTTTTTAGCCATCGTGGATATCGATAGGCTGCCATGCATCCCCCCCCCCCCTCCGTCACACACACATATGTATAAATATGCACACTCTTATTAGTATAGATAATATCAATATATGAAAAAAAAATCTCCGAAACCTTACGAGTATCCATTTATATGGAAACCTCAAGAATGTCTTAAGATGTTTGTTCTGACGTAAAATAAGTGACACAGCTTGGAAGGGATTATTTATCTGTAGGCGAATAAACATTTAATATTTGATTTCTTTAGTTTAAAAATCATCCCACAGTTCAAAAAAGTGATACAACTAATAACCAGCATACAAAATCTTGAAAGTAAGTAGGTAAGTTTGCTGTCGTTAGCATAATCGCTTTTTATTATTTACGAGCAAACCTGGCGGTTTTGCCCGCGTAATCGTTGAAAAATGTCAAATGATATTAATACGTTTAATTTTTATTAGAAAAAATTATGGTTTTAGAAATAAAATAAAAAATTATTAATTAAGCCACTGTTTGACTAAACGTCATTATTACACTGCATTAAGCAAAAATGAGATTTAAATAAATTAATAAGAACCAATTCTAAATCTATATTATAAAGGCCAAACGTATCTGTGAGTAACGCATACGTCATTTTTTGAATGGCAACACTTTCTGATGTAATTTCACTTTTGCAATTTTCATTACTGCAAATTTTTTAACTCCTAGACATCACACTTTTTCAATCTTTACACCGTTGTGTAGGGAAAAATATGTACTTTTAAATGCAATTTGTTTGAAAACTATGTATCTTAATTTGTTTTTGAGATATTAATTTTTTTGTAGTTTTTAATTTAATTTTTCTGGAGGTGGCAACTTGAGTATTCGATTTCTGTGCAAAGTAAAGGAAAAATAACCATAAAATAAAAAGAAGAAATAGAAGAGAACTTATGGTGGTTGGGAGTGGTGCAAAAAAGTTAACCCTGAAATCTGCTACATTAAGCCCAAACACAACCGCGTGTTTTCGCTAAAAAGAAGGAAACTTTCAATGACAAGTCTGTGGAAACTTTTAGTACTATAGTTTTTAGTTTATAATAAAATAAAATTCTACTTTATAATGCTTAAATTTAAGCAGATCATTTTTATTTAGAAAAAAAATGCACGGCTGATATCAAAGGATTTAGTACCTATTCAATGTGATTATTTTTTCCCCTCCGTGTTGAATTTTTTTCGCCGAGATAGCAAGCAAACAAAGACTATCTTGGAAATAATTCCAGATTTAAAGTAATGTCCGGTTACCCAAATTTTTGTCCAAATGTTTAAGACATTCAGTTGTAATTATATTAAAATAACGTTATTCGCTTAATATATATATATATTTTTTTTTTATAAATTTCAGATAAACTCGCTAGAACAAGCGATTTTTTTATTTATTTAATTAATTAATTTATTTATGTATTTATTTATTTATTTTAGTTACTTGTCATTTTACCAGAAGGAAAATGCAAAACAAAATTATTTATATTTTTCTTTCTTCTTGGAATAATTACATTTTTGTTATTTATTTTGGTACTACTAGGTTATTCAGTCGACCAAAAATTTATCACAAAATTATAAGATTAAATGCCAATAATGTATGATTGTGAATGTCAAATTCAATGACATTAAATACGATTTACGTGTTTGAAATGTCATTAAGTGATTTTTATTTCGACTTTTTATTAGTACTTTTATTAATATTCTACTAATTGTTTTTTCGTTATTTAAAATAAAAATTAAGTCAATTTGGCTATCAGTTTGGCGATTTGTATAATTTGGCGAAATTGGTCGACGGGATAACAGAGTAGTACCTTTATTTTTTACTTTATTTTTAGAACCATTTTTATTTTCCAAATATATTTTCAGAAAAGAAAAAAAAAGTGAATTTTCACATAGAAAATTGATCTGAAATAGAAAAAGAATGATGTAAATGACGAAATGAGCTTTCATAATTCGCTAATATCCAATGTTTAAAATGTAATTGAAAATTTGGTTTGGCATGATTTGTAAAAATCAAGATTTGCGTATTTCACGGAAAATACGGCATCTTCTTGGCACGTTGAAGTGACGGAGTGCAATGTTTTTTCGGCACTACTAGGTTATCCCGTCGACCAAAAAACTATCGCCAAACTAAGATTAAATGCCAATAATGGATCATCGTGAATGTCATATACAATGACATTAAATACGATTCATGTGTTTAAAATGTCATTAAGTTATTTTTATTTCGACTTTTTATTAATATTTTTATTAATCTTCTATTAATTATTTGTTCCTTCGTTATTTAAAATAAAAATTATATTAATATGCATAATTTGGCTATTAGTTTGGCGATTTGTATAATTTGGCGAAATTGGTCGACGGGATAACAGAGTAGTACCGTTTTTTCTTTTAATTTGTGTTGTGTATTTTTATTTATAAAACGAATTTTAAATTTGTCATCGAGTTAACTGTGAAGCAATTTTTTGAAAAAAATATACGTGCAGTCATTTCTTTACTTTTAACATTTTAGCAAGCGCGTAAGATTTTTCGGTACTACTTGGTTATCCCGTCGACCAAAAAGCTATCACCAAATTATAAGATTAAATGCCCAAAATGGATGATTTGTGAATGTCATATTCATTGATATTAAAAACGATATACATGTTTAAAATGTCGTCAAGAGATGATTAATGCCACTTTTTATTTGTATTTTTATTCATGTTTTACCAATTTTTTCCCTGTTATTTAAAATAAAAGTTATGTCAACATATATAACTTGGTTATTAGTTTGGCGATTTTTTTTTTAATTTAGCGAAAATGGTCGATGGGATAATCAAGTAGTACCGATTTTTCATATGCGCAAAATCTATATTGTAAAGCAAATGTCTAGGTGTGTAGCACTGACGTTATTTTGCGAATGACATTTCAGGATAAATGACTATTTGCAATTTTTGTTACTGCAATTTTTTAATCTTCTAAACGCCGAACATTTTCAATTTTTATTTCATATAGAAAAAGAAATTTACTTTCAAATGTAATTTGATTGAAAACTATCTCATTTGACTCATTTATTGCTAACTTATATTTTTCAAGCATTTTTTTTTTTTTTTTTTTTTTTTTTTTTTTTTTTTTTTTTTAATTTCTATCACGTATCTCCATTAAGAAATAATGATACAAAATTTACACATAAATCTATGAATATTGTTTCTGGTAATTTTCCATTATAAAATTAAAATTGGTTGAATAGTAAAATAAAAGAATGGTTAAAAACGCAGATTAAATTATTAAAAATTACAAATTCAACATGTAATCAAACAACTTAAAATTTTACACTGCCAAGTAATAAAAAAAATTGAAAATATTTTGAATTTGTTTGAAAACTGTATTTTAATTTACTGATTGGCTGTGGTTTAAAAAAAATCAGGTGCGAGTTATTTTTAAATATATTTCTACCAAGTGAAACACAATTACGATGGATTAATCTATTGGTCCTTAGAAAAATATAAAGAGTTCAGGATTTGTTTCCGCCTAATATACTACAGCAAAATTAAAATTTCCTTTATAAATAATCCTTCTATCCTTCTATAGTAAAAAAAAACTAGCCTTAAAAGGAATGACTCCTGGAATAATGCTGATGTGGAAGATTTCCGGAACTAACGAATCCGGGTTGTCCACTCCTTCCATGAGTCGAATAGACCAATCAAGGAAGGACTCCGTCTATGCATCGCCGTATGGGTTACCATAAAGAGAGGAAAGGTTACCATCGCCAACAATCGCCAAGTTTGTCGCCAACTTGGCGATATATCGCCAAATTTGGCGACCAAAATTAGTTGTCAAAAGTGACGCCAACTTGGCGATAACTAATATTTCGCCAAATTTTTAATTTTTTTACAACACCAGTCGTTTGATACATCATTTGAGAGGTTTGCAACTGCTTATTCATATAATGGATGTCTTGTGTGTTATCCCCCATTCTGCTCCACAGGGGGGACACATTTTTAATTTCTTTACAACACCAGTCGTGTTACACAAGATTTGAAAGGTCTGCAACTGCTTATTCATATTATGGATGTCTTGTGTGTCACCCCCACACTCTGCTCTCCCCAGGGGGGGGGGTCACATTTTTAATTTCTTTACAACACCAGTTGTGTGACACATCATTTGAAAGGTCTGCAACTGCTTATTCAAATTATGGATGTGTTGTGTGTCATCCCCCACTCTGCCACCCCGGGGGGGGGGCACATTTTTAATTTCTTTACAACACCAATTGTGTGACACACCATTTGAGAGGTCTGCAACTGCTTATTCATATTATGGATATCTTGTGTGTAACCCCCCCCCCCTCTGCCCTCAGAGGGGGCGCATTTTGTAATTTCTTTACAACACAAATTGTGTGACACATCTTTTGAAAGGTCTGCAACTGTTTATTCATTTTATGGATGTCTTGTGTGTCGCCTCCCACTCTGCCCCGCAGGGGGGCACATTTTTAATTTCTTTACAACACCAGTCGTGTGACACATCATTTGAAAGGTCTGCAACTGCTTATTCATACCATGGGGTATTGGCGAGCGCAGCAAGCAGGGGTAGCCAATAATTTGGAATCGCGAAGCGATTACGCGGGGGGTTGGCGAGCATAGCGAGCAGGGGGGCGGGGCCCCCCTAGTAGTAAAAAAAAAAACTAGCCTTAAAAGGAATGACTCCTGGAATGATGCTGATGTGGAAGATTTCCGGAACTAACGAATCCGGGTTGTCCACTCCTTCCATGAGCCGAATAGACCAATCAGGAAAGGGCTTTGTCTATGCATCGCCGTAGGGTTACCATAAAGAGAGGAAAGGTTAACATCGCCAACAATCGCCAAGTTTGCCGCCAACTTGGCGATATATTGCCAAATTTGGCGACCAAAATTTGTTGTCAAAAGTGACGCCAACTTGGCGATAACTGTAATATTTCGCCAAATTTTTAATTTCTTTACAACACCAGTCGTTTGATACATCATTTGAGAGGTTTGCAACTGCTTATTCATATAATGGATGTCTTGTGTGTTATCCCCCACTCTGCTCCCCAGGGGGGGACACATTTTTAATTTCTTTACAACACCAGTCGTGTTACACAAGATTTGAAAGGTCTGCAACTGCTTATTCATATTATGGATGTCTTGTGTGTCACCCCCACACTCTGCTCTCCCCAGGGGGGGGGGTCACATTTTTAATTTCTTTACAACACCAGTTGTGTGACACATCATTTGAAAGGTCTGCAACTGTTTATTCATTTTATGGATGTCTTGTGTGTCACCCCCACTCTGCCCCCCAGGGGGGCACATTTTCAATTTTTTACAACACCAGTCGTGTGACATATCATTTGAGAGGTCTGCAGCTGCTTATTCATATTATGGATGTCTTCTGTGTAGCCTCCCACTCTGCCCCCCAGGCGGGCACATTTTTAATTTCTTTACAACACCAGTCCTGTGACACATCAGTTGAAAGGTCTGCAACTGCTCATTCATACCATGGGGTATTGGCGAGCGCAGCAAGCAGGGGTAGCCAATAATTTGGAATCGCGAAGCGATTACGGGGGAGGGGGGGGGGGTTGGCGAGCATAGCGAGCAGGGGGGCGGCGCCCCCCTAGTAAAATAAAATAAAATAAATAAATACAAATTTAACAGACGTGTAATTGCATTACGTGCTCGAAGCACTGAAATGACCAGAAACAAAATTCCTGCCGTAACGAAATCTTTGGCTAATAACTTTCAGCATGAGTAAAATACGGAAATATGACTTTTGAAAAAATTCATTGCTTTATTTGATTCCATAATTAATATTTTTCATTTAACCCTTTAAACTAACCATGTTTTTTCGATATGTAATATTTTAATTCAAAGATTGATTTACTATAATATTGAGATTAATGTTAATGTTTTGAATTGTATAAGATAAAAAAAATATGTAACGTTATCAAATACAAATCTTCATACCAATACTTTTCACAGTTATTATTTTATGAATGAAACATGAATGAAAAAACTCGCAAGATACTTAACTCTTTGAAGGAAAAAGCACTCAAATTCTTAAAATGCTGAAATGATTGATTCACACCAGAAATTAAAAACAAATTTGTTTTAAAATATTTAAAAGCGTTTCTCCACGTATTTGACAAAAATAACATTGCTATTTCAAATTACTGGCGTCAATGTGGCGTTTTGCTATTAAAATTAAGTGGGATATATTTTATCTCACCCCCTTCAAGGGGTTAAAGTGTTATAAATGCTTTTTGGGAGAAGCAATCTAAAACGCATATTATATATAGAAAATTGATTAAAGTTTTCAATTTAAAAAAAATGCTTTTTATCTTTGCTATGTAACCCGGGAAGCCAGGGTTCGATCTACTAGCAAATAATAATTTTGAAAGTATTTTGAAGATTTTATGTTCGTTGCCATATTCAATTGACGTTTTGATTTTTTTAACTACCTTCTTAGTATGTATTTACAACTCAAAATTAACCATCGTGTCAAATTCTAAGCTTTTAGTACAATGACCTTCCTCTTCTGTGGTTGTAGTGGCACTAACATAAAATGCGTATATTGGAATTGAGACTGTCACCATTAATTTGCCAACATTCATTTTGAAATCTGTTTCGTAGTTCCTACATAGAAAACGTAATTTAGGAAGTTTTTAAAGACTTTTTAGAACTTTAATTGTTCTTACCAATTCAAGATGATAGTGGCACCAGCACAAAATATAACCTCAATAGGATCAGAGAATCACTGTTGACTTGTAACTATTACTTTTGAAATTGGTTCGTTATTTTACCGATGTTGCATAAAAATCATACTTACAAGGAAGGTCTCCATTGGGGGCATACTCAGAATTTTTTGAAAAAAATACGAATTAAACTACTCATGTAGGTAATAAAGGATCAGTGAAAATTAGCGGCGGAATTACATTATTAGATATTTAAAAAAATAAAATAGTTTGGAATAATTGGCGTGAAAAGCTGAAAGCGGCGCGAGATTTGGCGAGCAGTGCATTTCCTCGCCAAAAGCAGACGATTTTAACGAATCTGAAAATTGATTTTTATTGACTCCACTACTTTTATTTATCTCTTCTGACCAATGAGAATGCTCCATAGCACGGTGAATTGACCGTGCCATACACTGTTAAAAATCTGCTGCATTTTGTTGCAACGCACTCCACCGTTTGTATATAATATCTCTATTCCAACCAATGAGAGAGCTCCATTTCACGGGCAAGTAACCGTTTTCTATACAAGCAAGGGAGGGCGTTGCAACAAAATGCAGCAGATTTTTAACAGTGTATTTTTCAATTTGGAACAATTTTAATCAATTTAAATTGTGTTTTAAATGATAAAATATATTAATTTCATTTTGTTATAAGTACATATAAACGTATATGACAAAATTACAATTAAAGTAAAATAAAAATGCAAAACTAAAATTACTTAAACTAAACTTATTTAAATAAATTGAACATAGAACGTTTTTTCTTTAAAAAGTATTCGAAGCGTAAAAGCGTATTTTTCAAAACCGGGGATAAATCGCCAAATAAACGAAATTTTTATTATTTTTTACGGACGTTATAAGGAGGTTCCGCCGAAATTTTTTTATAAACATACATAACTATATGAGAAGAACATTCTGTAATTTTTTCAGATTTTTCTGAGTATGCCCGTATGGAGAACTTCCTTGTTAGGACTTCTTTTTAGTACGTTTTTCACTTCGTTCCTTGACTTCAGCCCTTTTAATTTTTTACTTTGCTTCAACTGTTCTTACAGGGCATTTATATTTTGTAACTATAATGCCATATTTCAAATTTCTACCTTCTTCAATATTAAAAAAAAAAGTGCAATTTAGAACGTTTTTTGCTCCTGCAACTCTCTACTGGTAGTGACACCGACATAAAATATTGCTTATGTTTGAGCAGGTTCTATCACCACCAATTTGCAAAACTTATTTTTTAAAGTGATTTGATATTTAATAAAAATGCAAAAATCAATTTAGAATGTCATTTGAACGCTTTTTGCTCAGTTCATCCTATTAAATTTGGAATTTTCTTTCAACGGTTCTTGGAAAGCATTTGCATCTTTCAAATACCAAATTTGAAAACTTCCAGTATTAAAATAAATAAATAAATAAATAAATAATTTACAAAATTTTTTGTTACAGAAACCCCCTGATGGTAATGACAACAACAATAAAAGAATATTGCTCAGTTAAATTTATGGCAATGAGCTCACAGGCTATGTTGGCTCATAGGCTCAATACATTAATTGTATATTACAGCCTTATATTTTCAAGGAATATTGCCCATCAAAAAATAAATTAAGAAGCCGGTTTGGAAAGTTTCTTTCACAGTGGAAAAAACTACGGAAAAAAATATGGAAAAAAACGGCTGGAAGAAATAGTTTCTTTCACAGTGGAAGAAATGAAAGAAACTAATTCTTTTATAAATTTACCGTACAATTTCCAACTTTGTAAGATACACTAAATGTCTTCTTGCAATTCACCTTAAGTAAATTAATTCCATCAGACCTATACAAATTTAATTATATGCTAAATTAATATTTATACCAATTTTTAAGCAAGATTAGAAGACACTAAAGATCTTCGCCCATTGGCTAAATAAAGGAAATTTTACTTAAAATTTTGTCCATTTATCTGAATTTACTCTCAATTTCCTCGCAAGAAAATTGAGGCATGAAAAACCACAACTTTCTTGCCACAGCAAAGTATAATAAAACGAAACTAGTTGGATGTGCCAATCCCTAAACTTTCTTCTATCTCATACGTACATTTTAATATATATATATATATATTTTTTAAATAGTTGCTCATTTTAATGCTTTAATAATTTTAATTCAATACCATACCAACTTTGATTTTCATCTGAAATTTCTGCTTCAGTCAATTAATCGGAGTAAAAACGAATTTCCATCTCTGCACGAGCCGATGGACAATAGAATGGCAGGAATATTTTTTTTTCAAATTCAGGGAGAACCTACTTGCCATACCAAAAAATAATCATACACAAAAATTTTAGTTCAGTTCTAGGCCTAACTTCATACACTTTTAGGTGGTGCAATATTGAAAATAGCATAAAAATCGCTGTTGCAGAGCCCCCTTCTGGCTGATTTTTTTCAAATTCAGGGAGGACCAACTAGCCATAGCCATACACTTACACAAAAAATTTGGTTGAATTCGATACATAACTTCATACACTTTTGATCGGTACAATATTGAAAATGGAACAAAAATCGCGATTGCAGCGCCCCCTTCCGGCGGATTTTATTCGAATTCAGGGAGTACCAACTAATTTGGTTCAATTCGATGCATAACTTCATATACTTTTGATCGGTACAATATTAAAAATGAAACAAAAATCGTGATTGCAGCACCCCCTTAAGGCGGATTTTTTTCAAATTCAAGGAGGACCAACCAGCCATAGCCATGCACTAACACAAAAAATTTGGTTCAATTCGATGCATAACTTCATATACCTTTGGTCGGTACAATATTGAAAATGGCACAAAAATCGCGATTGCAGAACCCCCTTCCGGCGGTATATTTTAAAATTGAAGGAGGACCTGCTTGCCATAGCCAAAAATATTCACAAAAAATTTGGTTCAATTCTATACATATCTTCATATACTTTTTGATGGTAGAATGGCGACATACACACAGACATTTTGTAAAAACATGTTTTTTGGAATCTCTGACCCCTAAAACGTGTAAATCCATCGAAAACCGGAAGTCGAAAAAAAATTCTATTACAATACTTTCTTCTATTGAAGATAGAAGAAAGTAAAAATCTTTTAGCAGTAAAATGCTGCACAATCAGTTTCTCAACTTAGAATGGAATACAAAAGATGGAAAAAAAAAAAAAAGAAATCTTTCAAGTCCTACAGAAAATTTTAGCAGAGTTTAATAGCATTTTGTCATATCTATGGGTGAAAAAATCTAGGTGCCAGGAGGCATTCTCCTATCATTAAATTTTATTTATTTATCGCTTAAATTTTATTAGAATTCTTACCAAAAAAAAAAAAAAAAAAAAAAAAAAAAAAAAAAAAAATAGACAAAAAATAAATAGGCATAGTCCATGTCAATTCAGGCAACCAAAAAAAAAAAAAAAAAAAAAAAAAAAATCTTACCTTCATAGTCTCAGAAGTTGTTTGATTGAACATATGTTAAAATTCAGGAAAAAATAAAATTCCCGTAATTTTTGGTTTTCCCCAAAAAAATTTCTGGACCAGATACAGGGTGCCAAAGATGGCATCCCGAGCACCTTTTCTCGTTTGCGATTTTCGAAAAAAAGTTTAAAGTGCTCTATCTCTGAAACGATGCAAGATATCTCGTTGCAATTTATTTTATTTTAAAGATAATATTTTTCTGCTTAAAAAGATATACTCTATTTTGAAATATGTATTTAATTATTTTTACAGCAGCCTTCTAAAAAAAATTTTTTTTTAATCAAAAATAATTTTTTTCTCAAAAACGCCAATCTCAAAAATTTAGATTTTTTTTACTGTTAGTCAATACTATTGAGTACTACCTTCACTGTAAAGGAGAACTTCCACTTTTGAGTTTAACAGGTTTTAGAATCATTTCAAGAATTTAGAGAATTTTACAGGAACTGCATGTCAAAAGTTCTAAAAAGTCTCTCAATTTTTGTTTATTTGTATCATGTGTAGTCTATTACATATCCTAAACAAGTTAGAAATCACACGTCAAACATGGCAAATGAGGTGCATTCATACTATGACTAGTTTTATAAATATTTAGATCTTGGTGCAATAAGTATTACACTCTTGCGAAAACTGGCATGAATACAAAATTTATTATGTTTCTATATATTAAATTCAGTAATATGAATCCATCTTAAAAAGAACGTAATCACCAGGGCAACCTAGAATCATTACCTATCATGGAATGTTTAATTATGTAGGATGGAATTTAATAGAATGAACAATCATCCATTAATATCATAGTGATGGGTATATTCATCTATTACTATCATAGTACCTATATTACACAAACTTTGAACAGCAAGCAAGAAGAAATTTCATTTGTCCAATCAAGAACTCTGAAACAATTGCAAATTCACAATTTATAAAAACGAATTTTTGTTGCCAGTGTATATTACTGTGAGTGGTGGATTGCAAAGGTAAATGATATCAGTTTATGAAATTGTCGTTAACTTTATGCTCCCACTTGGAACGGCTGTTGGGTATAGATTTCCACCTGCAAGAAAGCAACATCACCACCAGTGTTCACTTCTTATTCACAATGTTTTAAGGATTATGGAAGCCCCAGACCCTATTAGTTAAACAGGAAGGCATCACTAAATATCAAAGGAAGATACAGATACTGTTCAACAAATTATAAAGTCTATGAATTTCTAATTTCAGTTCTAAGCAGAGTACACTGGAAGTAATATGTTTTGAAACTTATACATATATTTTGTAAACTTTACTGCATGTGTTTTTTTCTTTTGTAAGCTATTTTTAAAGCTGTCAGTTTCTTATACTTATTAAGAAATAAAATCGTATGTCAAACAAGACTAAGATTTTGATTTCCTGAGACCAGTATGTAATTGTCATACAGGAACTGGTAAAATATATGGTAAAATTTTACATGTGTTTCGATAACTTGTCAAAATCAAAAGTGGAAGTTTTCTGAAATAAGGAAGGCAGTAAGTACTCAATCGTATTATTAATCAACAGCAAAAAAATAAAATAAATTTAGGATTGGCATTTTTGATTTCTTTTAATTAAAAATAAATCAAAAGGCTGTTTATGAATACATTTTTACAAAATTGATGAATATATCATTTCAAACAAAAAAATGTTATCTCAAAAAGCAACAAGTGTTGTGAAAAAGATTGTCAAATGTTCTGAAAGTCAAATTAAAACTTTGAAAAAAAAAAGACACTCATAAATATTTTATTCATCCTGTTAAATCCTATCACGCATAATTAATTTAAACATATCCCATGATACGTAATGATTCTAGGTTGCCCTGGTGATTACATTCTTTTTAAGATGAATTCATATTACTTCTGTATTACTGAATTTAATATATAGAAACATAATAAATTTTGTATTCATGCCAGTTTTCACAAGTGTGTAATACTTATTGCACCAAGATCTAAATATTTATAAAACTAGTCATAGTATGAATGTATCTCATTTACCATGTTTGACGTGTGATTTCTAAATTGTTTAGGATATGATACAAATGCTACATATGATACAAATAAACAAAATTTGAGAGACTATTATTGGAACTTTCGATATACAGTTCCTGTAAAATTCTCTAAATTCTTGAAATGATTCTAAAACTTGTTAAACTCAAAAGTGGAAGTTCTCCTTTACAGTGAAGGTAGTCCTCAATGGTATTGACTAACAGTAAAAAAATCAAAATTTTTAAGATTGGCATTTTTGAAAAAAAAAATTATTTTTGATTAAAAAAAAATTTTTTTAGAAGGCTGCTTTAAAAATAATTAAATACATATTTCAAAATGGAATATATCTTTTTAAGCAGAAAAATATTATCTTTAAAATAAAATAAACTGCAACGAAATATCTTGCATCGTTTCAGAGATAGAGCACTTTAAACTTTTTTTCGAAAATCGCAAACGGGAAAAGGTGCTCGAGATGCCATCTTTGGCACCCTGTATCTCGGTCCAGAAATTTTTTCGGGAAAAACCAAAAATTACGGGAATTTTATTTTTTCCTGAATTTTAACATATGTTCAATCAAAGAACTTCTGAGACTATGAAGGTAACCCCCCCTGCCTAAATCGACATGGATTCGGCCAATAAAATTTAGTGGTGAGAAACTGCCCACTAATGCCTAGATTTTTACAACCCTGCCAATAGATATTTTTAGAAATTGGCTTAAAATCAGCATCGAAATAATACTACACGCTAATATAAATTTCAAATTTATATATTTACTGTATTGCACAGTTTTGATGAGTTTTTGTATAAAAATAATATATTTTTATATGAAAAATAAACATTTTGTAAGTAGTTTTTTCCCCCTCTTTTATACATAAATGGCCACATTAATAAATAAAAAACATCCTTCTACCTCTAAACTTATAAAATCCATCACTTATTTGTAAAAAAGTCTGTTGAACTTTAAGTTTGACAATAAAAAAACTTATTTTCCAAAAATATTTTTTAATATTAAATAAATTTTCCCAATTAGATTTCATATAATTATACTTTTAGTTTCGAGCATGTTTTGTTTTCTGTTGGTTTCTTCCATTTCTTCCGGGTTTTTTTATAATTTTTTCCACTGCCCTGGAAGAAACAGGTTTCTTCAGGAAGAAACCCAACCCTGTTAGGAGGAAGAGGGGAAGACAGATAGCAAGAAAAAATCGTACATTTCGTCAATTTGCCGCGGAAAAATTCAAAATTGCATCAGAAACTGATCGGCCTCGGAAAAATCGTGAATTTCGTTGATTGAGTACGAAAAAATAGCGAATTTTGTCTGTAAGGCACGAAAAATCAGATATTTTATTGATTGTGCATGGAAAAATCTCTCATTTTGCTGATAGAGCAAGAAAATATCGACTGTTTTGTCGGTTTATCATGCGGAAAAAAAAAACCGCGAGCAAAATTCGCAAATTTCACATATTTGCCGCGGGAAGAAATGCAGATTTCATCAGAATCAGTTAAGAGTCACGAATTTCGTCGGTGACAAAAAAAGCGCAAATTTCGTCCGTCAGATACGGGAATGTAGCGAATTTTCTCGATCACGCGACAGGGTTGTTTAATTTAAACCAATGGTTAAAAAAAAAATGCTGGTTTTTTTCTTTTACTTGGTTTTTTTATGTTTCATTTTACACATTGAAAAATGCAAAATTCAAGTTATGCAGAAGCTACAAGCAAAGTTGTAGAAAAATGATGAATTAATAAATTTCTATAATGACAAATTTTTTAATCAACCCAACTTTTCTTTAAGCTGTAATCATGGCAAAGTAACCAATTTTTTAAAAATTAGCTGGTTAGAAAAAAATAGTTTTTCTTCCTTTTTTTTAATGCTTAAATATATATATATACTAGCTGTTCTGCCCGGCGTTGCCCGGATTCATCAAAAAATAGCAAGAATTGCGAAAAAACTTTAAAAATCATAATAAAAACCTCGAAAAATTAAAAAATATGCTGCACGAATTTTGTCTAAACTTCGTTGAAAAGAGATGGGCTAGAAAATTGCTGGATTATTTTTACTAATGTGGAAAAATCTTACAAATCGCAAAAAACATTAAAAATCTCATAAAAATATAAAACAAAATTCAAAAATTGTGTTTCAAAATTCGAATAAACTTTGAAGAAAAGAGATCAGAATTTAATAAATTCGGCCAAAAATTGAACGTCTAAAAAATCGAACGGGTCGCAAAGAAACGTAAACATCGCTTTAAAAATGGCAAAACTTTCAAAAATCACGGAGCTCAAAATTTACTCTACTTGGATAAATGTTTGGAATCTAATTAATTTGATAATATAAAAAGCATTGAAATACGAAAAAAACTGCTAAAAAATCGCAATAAAAACCTTTCATCGCACAGGAGAAAATTTATCATATTAGCGAAGAAATTAAAAACCGAATTCCTCTTCCGTATCTGAAAAAAAAGCGCCGTGAACTCAAAACAAGTTGGAAATTGCACGTGAAGCGTAGCAAATTAGGTGCGTTCGGACGATAACGAAGTTTTAAAAATATTACGTTCATATATCAATCTCATAACATTGTAAATAGTGAACTACAATTAAAACGCTCATCAAACAATGTTCTCCCTATACCATTATGTAATGGAATACTTTTGTGTGGCCTTGTAAATCAATAACAAATGTTCTTTGCACCACAAATTATGTAAGATGTATATTATAATATGTACTTTATAGTTGCATATAAATTTTATTAAGTTCGCATGAGTGTAACACGATTAAAATGCATTTGAAACATTTTTCCCCATTGACCGTAATGTAATGGAATACTTTTGATTGTCCCTGTAATTGATCTATGCATCCGATTTTCATAAAATTTGTAATAACTCGAAAATATTATGCAATAATTATGTATTTTAAATTTCAAACGTATAGAATATATTTGAAACTTTTTCCCCATTGACCATAATGTAATTGAATACTTTTGATTGTCCCTGTAATTGATCTATGCACACGATAATCAAAAAATTTGAAATAACTCGACAGAATTATGTAATAATTGCGTATTTTAAATTTCAAACGATTAAAATGCATTTGAAACATTTTTTCCCATTGACTGTAATGTAATGGAATACTTTTGATTGTCCCTGTAATTGATCTATTCGTCCGAGTTTCATAAAATTTGAAATAACTCGAAAAAATTATGTAATAATTATGTATTTTAAATTTCAAACGTATAGAATATATTTGAAACTTTTTCCCCATTGACCATAATGTAATTGAATACTTTTGATTGCCCCTGTAATTGATCTATGCACACGATTATCAAAAAATTTGAAATAACACGACAGAATTATGTAATAATTGCGTATTTTAAATTTCAAACGATTAAAATGCATTTGAAACTTTTTTCCCCATTGACCGTAATGTAATGGAATACTTTTGATCGTCCCTGTAATTGATCTATCCATCCGATTCTCATAAAATTTGAAATGACTCGACAAAAATATCTAATATTTATGTATTTTAAATTTCAAACGATTCGGTTGGGTAGTTTTTGCGTTGTTATATGCGGACAGACGGACGGACGGACAGACGGACGGACGGACAGACGGACGGACGGACAGACGGACTGAACGACAACTATAGGTGCTACGTATTATATAATTACGAACGCACCTAAAAAGGCATACTGCATTAAAAATTGCTGTACATCAAAATAAGAGAGCAAAACAATTACCGTAAAGGATAAAAGTTTGAAACCAAACTCTTATTAGTCTAGAAATTTAAAATCGAACTCCTTTGAAAAATGTAAAAAAAAAAAAAAAAGACTGAGAAAGCCCAAAAATTGCATTGAAAATTGTAATGAAAGTCCCTAGGATAAAAAATCCCTAGGATAAAAATTCACTGTTATAATATAAAATATTGTAATCAAGAAATTAACCATATTAACCAAAAAGTTTGAAATCGAAATCGATTTCCGGATGTAAAAAAATCGCCACGGAATTAAGAATGGCTAAAAACTACACTGAAAATTGCATTAAAAATAGCTAAATATTTGGAAGTCAATGCTTAAAAAATTAATATTAAGGCAGGGGGCGGGTTATGATCGAAATCATTCATAAATTACAAAATGTAGGCATGGAACGCCAAAATCATATTAAGAGATAAAACATTGCATTCGAAACATAACTACATTAAACAAAATGTTTGATATCAAAATTGGTTTCTGAATGGCAGAAAATCGCCAAGGAACTTTAAAAAATGGCTAAAAATCGTATCGAAAACTATATTGAAAATCGCTGAATATTTAAAAGTCATGGCTGTAAAAATTTAATATTCAGTCGAAAATATTGTAATCGGAAATCGTTCATGAATAAGGAAAAGTCAACACGGTACATCTAAAATTAACTAAAAATTACATTGAATATCGATTTAGAAATTGGCAAAATTCATAAAAGCGTGGAGAACAAATTGTACTATTTACGCTAAAAGTTAGAAATTCTTTTACCGATGTCAACAACTGTCACAGAACTTGGAAAAAAACAGATTAAAAATCAGTAAAATTCAAAAATCCGGACAAAATTTGCCATAGTAAGATAAACATTTATATTAAATTCCTGCGGACATAATTTACCACAATGGGACAAAACATTGAAATCTAAACTCTTTCATTAGTTAAAAAATACTGACTCAAAACTTGCTAAACATTTTATGAAAATACACAAAAAGTCTGAATCATTGATGTCAAAATTTACTACATTAAGCTACAAATTATTTAAAAATTTCTTTTCCAATTGTGAAAAAATCGCCGTGGACTCGAAAACATCTAAAAATTGTATTCAAAAATGCATTACAAATTGTTTCAAATTTAAAAATAGCAGGGGACAACATTTACATTAATAGAGTAAAATAGTGTAATCTGAATTCTTTCTTAAATACGAATGAAAAAATTGGCGCAAAGCGTGAGAAATAATGAAAAGATTGCTAAAAATTGCATTAAAAAATCACTAAATTTCAAAATTCGTAAATGAAGTGTAAATGTTTGAAATAAATTTCCTTTTCGAAATTTCAAAAAATAGCCGTGAAATTCAAAAGACCAATACAAAACCATTGGAAAATTCATTAAAAATCGCTAAATGTAAATACATCCCGTGAATAAAAAAATATTCTAGTCGTGTAAAACGTAGGAACCATTCTTTTTTACATGAATTACAAAAAAATCGACGCAGAACACAAAATATATCAAAAATCACATTGAAAATCGACAAAATTAAAAAAAGGTAAATGGTGAAAATTTTTATATTAGGCTAAAAGTTTGAAACCAAAATAATTTTTTAATTGTTAAAACACCGCAGTGGTGGGGATCGAAAAAAATAGTACTAAATCGCATTAAAAAGTTCATTAAAACGCATTGAAAAATGCATTAAATATCGCTAGTTATTTTTTAAATCGCCGTAATCAGAATTTCATCAAACGGATAAAACATTCTAATCGGAAATCTGTACTATTTGATTATCCGGTTGACCAAGAAACTATCTGGGTCAAACCATAAGATTAAATGACAATAATGGCGGATCGTAAATTCCATATTCACTTGACATTAAACATGTTACATATGTTTGTTACGTCATCAAGTGGTTTTTACATCTTATTTTTACATGTATTTGTATTAATGTTTTTCTAAATTATCTCTTCTTTCATTATTTAACATAAAAATTACATCTATTTGCATAATTTGGCTTGTTTCACGATTGATATAATTTGGCGAAATTGGTCGACAGGATAATCACGTAGTAAAAGGAAATCCTTTATAGATAATTAAAAAAATCGACACGGAACACAACAATTCTTGAAAAATCGCGTTAAAAATCTCTAAAATTATATTAGATTAAAAGTTTGAAATCAATTTTTACTTCCGAATATCAAAAAATCACCATAAAACTCGAAAAATTTCTAAAAATTGCATTGAAAAGTGCATTAAAAATCACTAATATTAAAAAATCATAGGGGTCAAAATTTACTCTAATAGGGTAAAACGTTGTAATTGGAAATATCTCATGAATGACAAAAATCCGACATCAAATGCAAAAAATCTCGAAAAATCGCATTAAAATTAGCTGAAATTCATAAATCTTAACAGCTAAAATTTAATAGATCAGCCTGAAAATTTTAAGCAAAATTCCTTTTACTAATGTCAAATAATAGCGGCAAAATTTACATTAAATAATTCACTAAAAATCCAAACATCGTTGCACGAAATCCAAATAAATTATATTGAAAAGAGAACAAAATTCACTAATTTAGGTCGAAAGAATGAAACCGCTTTCCTTTTCGCTAATGTGGAAAAATCGCCTCGAAACCCACTAAAATTCGCATATGAATTAAATTAAAAAAACTGAAAATCGGCCTTCAAGGTGTAAAATTTCATACATAATTTCGTGCAGCTGTCTCTCCAGAGCATCGCCAGTACTTTAAAATTTTTAACATGCGTTATAAATAGGGATGAGATTTCCGCTTTTTTGAACACCAGTAAAATTTTAGAGAAAATGCTATATTATTTAATCGGAACATTTTTGCGATTTAAGAGACCAACATTTTCTCTAAGATTATACTGGTGTGCAAAAAAAGCGGAAATCTCATCCCTGGTTATAAACTACCTTAAAGTGTAAAATAGATCTCCTTATTACATTTCCTAATTTTGTTCACGCCCCTCCTTTCACGCACCCTGAAATGTGTCACACCATTCTTTGTTTAAATTTTTTATCATGTATTATAAATCATTTTAAAATTTAAAATAAATCACATTGTTATATTTCCAAATTTTAACAAAATCGCGTTCTGTTAGTCCCATTTTTCACCACCAGCTAGCGCACTCTATTCTTCAAAAACTTTATCAAAATGATACTCTGTTAAATAACCTATCAGGTGATATATAACTCAAGGGGGTAGCGGAATTAAGCAAGAATTTAAGATAGTTTATGAAATTGCTATTCGAAAATAGTGGTACCTAAATTTTTGATATTTAGGTAGATTTCACAAAAAAATACTACTTATTGCATTCTCAATAGCTCAAGTTTTTGATAGAACAACTATGAAAAAAATAGATGCTGAACGCAACATTTTTTAAAAAACGTTAAAAATCGCATTGAAAATCGCATTAAAAATCGTTAACATCTAAAAATCGCAACAAACACAAAATTTAGGGCATTATGCTAAAAGTTTAAAACGATTTTCTTTTTATCAATCTCAAAAAATAGCCGCAAAATGAGAAAAAACACTAAAAATCGCATTAAAAATTCGTAAAAATTTCAAAAATCGCTGTACAAATTCCGAATAAACTTTGTTGAAAAGAGAAAAAAAAATGCTATTTTGGGTTAAAAGAATGAAACCGTATTCCTTTCACTAATGGGATAAAATCGTAAAAATAACGCTAAAAATCGCCTAAAAAATTATTTAAAAAAATCTAAACAAAAAATCGAAAATCGGGCTTCGAGGTGCAAACCTACATGTAAAAAAGTACCTTCCCTCCAAATTTTGTAACTCTACGTGCAGCAGTCTCTTCAAAACAGCGCTGACAGACAAACATCCTTCTCTCTTTATTATATTATATATATATATATATACAAGGATACCAATCAGAAATTAACAAAAAAAGAGGAAATTATGCGTAAAATAAAATTTACGACATTTTTCACATGTACGTGGGAATTTTGTAAACTTTGTTTATAACAAACAAAATAAAAAGTTAAATATATAACAAACTACTTTTTTAAAAAGAAAGAAACCATCTTTATGTTTTTTTATCCTCTTATAAACATTTGAAAAAAGTCTTTCAAAATGTGAATTTGTCAAAAAGTTTGAAATATGCTGTTAATTCATTGTGCATGAAAACTTATAAGAATAAATAACAAGTTGGAAATTGCACGTAAAACGTAGCAAATGAGGTGCGTTCGTTGAAAACGAAGTTTTAAAATATTCAGATCTTTCTGATATAGTAGAGCGTACTTTGGATATAGTATAGTGGTCGAAATCTTTGTGTTCCTGTAAATATGCAGGGAGTAATTCTTATTATATTTCATTAACGTATATCTTATTCATAAAATGTGAAATAGTTTAATATAATTAAAACACTTCCCAAACAATGTTTCCCCGTATAACATTATTTAGTGGAATACATTTGTGTGGCCCTGTAATTTAATAATAAATATTCTTTGCATCACAGATTATACAAAATGTATTTTTAGTACATATTTCATAGATTCATGTCGATTCTATTATATTCAAATGAGTGTAACACCATTAAAATACATTTGAAACTTTTTTCCCCATTGACCGTAATGTAACGGAATACTTTTGATTGTCCCTATAATTGATCAATGTATCCGATTTTCATAACATTTGAAATGACTCGACAAAATTATGTAATAAATATACGTTTTAAATTTCAAACGATTAAAATGCATTTGAAACTTTTTTCCCCATTGACCGTAATGTAACGGAATCCTTTTGATTGTCCCTGTAATTGATCTATCCATACGTTTTTCATAAAACTTTAAATGAATCGACAAAATTATGCAATAAATATTCGTTTTAAATTTCAAACGATTAAAATGCATTTGAAACTTTTTCCCCCATTGACCGTAAAGTAACGGAATCCTTTTGATTGTCCCTGTAATTGATCTATCCATCCGATTTTCATAAAATTTGAAATGACTCGACAAAATTATGTAATAATTATGTATTTTAAATTTCAAACGATTCGGTTGGGTAGTTTTTGCGTTGTTATATGCGGACGGACGGACAGACAGACAGACAGACGGACGGACTGAGCGACAACAATAGGTGCTACGTATTTACATAATTACGAACGCACCTAAAAATGATATTTTCTTTAGTTCACAATACTTTACATCAATTAAGGCAACCCAGCAACAGATTTAGTGAGGAGTTTTATGTATTGCAACATTTTAAATTAATTTAGGTAACTGGGCTATAGATTCTATGATTTTGTCCATGAGCAAATAGCAAAAATTTGCAGTTTTTTTTTTTTTTTTTTTTTTGACAAGAATTGCCGTTTTACATCTCGATCGTTTGACAAAAATCACCATTTTACATCGCGATCGTTAGACGAAATTCGTCGCTTTACTTCGTGATCGTTTGACAAAAATCGCCATTTTATACAGTGATCGTTTGACGAAAATCGCCTTTTCATTTCGCGAACATTTGACGAAAATCGCCTTTTTATTTCGCGAACATTTGACGAAAATCGCCGTTTTGCAATGCGATCGTTTGACGAAAATAGTCGTTTTACACCGCGACCGTTTGACGAAAATTGCCGTTTTACATCGCGATCGTTTGACGAAAATCGTCATTTTATATCGCGATCGTTTGACAAAAATCGCCGTTTTATTTCGCGATCGTTTGACGAAAATTGCTGTTTTATACGGCAATCGTTTGACAAAATCGCTGTTTTATTCCGCAATCGTTTGACGAAAATCGCTGTTTTATACCACAATCATTCGACGAAAATAGTCGTTTTATTCCGCGATCGTTTGACGAAAATCGCTGTTTATTTCGCGATTGTTCGACAAAAATCATTATTTTCGCATTATTCGCATATCAAAAATCCCGGGTTCTTAAAAAAAAAAAAAAAAAAAAAAAAAAAAAAAAAAAAAAGCGGAATTCCGCCATTTGGCGGAAAAGTGGCATCCCTAAGTAACTAGAGTCGTCGTCTGATCCGCCCGTCTGTCTGTCCTCATATAACAGAACAAAAACTATCCTACCGAATCGTTTGAAATGTTAAATATCTGTTTGTTGCCGAATTTTGTTGAGTCATTGCAAATTAATAAAATCGGATAAACAGTTCGAATACAAGGACAGTCAAAAGTATTCCGTTACATTACGGCCGATGGGATGAAATATTCCCAAGTACTTTTGAATGATGTTAAACCCGTAGAAAGTAGGCCTGGGCCTTAAATCGATTTATCTCTTAAATCGATTTAAAGCTTACATCGGAAATCGCGATTTAGTCAGTTTCTTAAATCAATACATCGGAAATCGCGATTTAGCCATTGCTATACATCGCGATTTAGCCATCGCCTTACATTGCGATTTAGCCATTGTCTTACACCGCGATTTAGTCAGTCTTAAATCGTGATTTAGCCATTGGTTTTAAATCGATTTCAAATAATGATTCAGAGTTAACATCAGAAAATTGAGTTATCTACTTTGGTGTATATACTGCTTGCATGTCAAACTAGTGTTAAATCGATTTAAGCAAACTTTGCAAGCCTCAATGCTTTCCGATTTAGGAAAAAGGTGATGTAAGAAAAATGTGATTTAGGGAAAACAGAGCAAGTTGGTGTTAAATCGATTTAGAGGATCCGATTTAAACACACTTCACAAACCTCAGTGTTTTCGATTTAAGAAAAAGGCGATTTAAGAAAAAGACTATTTAGGAAAAACATTGAAAGCTGGTGTTAAATTGATATAGTAGGATTTGATTTAAAATTAGCAGCGGTCACTTGCCATGTGGATATTAAAAATGTAAAAGTGGCAATTAAAAAATTTCCTTCGTTTGCCACCCTTGTCGTCATTTGCTAAGTGGCGGTTAAAAAAATCCATTTTCGGTCGCCCAGTGAAATGCTGTTTTTTCATAGAAGTATGGATCTGTACATTGATTACATCTAATTAGAAAAGTGTTTTCTTCTTTTTCCTACTGGATGCAAACAGATTTCAATGACATAGCTGTATTTTCAATATTTTGATTTTTTGCAGAGTTCTTTTACTGTGTTCAGTTTGATTATTTTTTCGAGAAATGCAGTTTCATTTTGCAAAAATATATTCATCGGCATTGATTCCACACACATTTCAAGTTATTTGTTGGCTATCGATCAACATCCTAGTCGTCACTCGCCAAGTGGCGATTTAATAGATCTACAGGGTTGTTATAATTAAAGTTCGCCTATTCAGAAGGCTCTAGAGCCGGTTCTATGGCTCTAAATGAATCAGAATTTCACTAGTACGTAGTTGAAGAGATGCGCTCTGCGAAAATCGAAAAAAAAATTAGTTAAAATTTTTGTCAGTAGATGGCGCTGGGCCAATATTTAAGCCGACATTTGCAGATTCCTTTATTTTCTGGGGATTTTTGAAAGATTCTGTATCTAAAGACAGATGTCAGAGAATTTCTGATCTGAAAGACGGTATTAGACTTCACATTCGCTCAATCTAACAGGACAATTTACGCAATGTTGTAGAAAGCACAATTCTTAGAAAGGAATGCATTATTAAAAATGGCGGAGGATTAATTGAGCATGCGTAATGTTATTCTTCGTTATTTCCTCATTGCCGAGCGACATGTTTTATTTTTGTTGATGCAGATTACATCACATGAAATGATATTCATTTTTCTGTATTGTTTGGAGTCATAGGTCAGGCTCTAGATCTGTCTGATTAGGTGACTCTAATTATAACAATTCGCAGTTCGTCGAAGCTTGTTGAAACTTTTAAATTTCTGTGTTTCGTTTGGATTGACTGATATCGATATAATGAAGCTGCATACATCACCTTAAATATTGGCGCAGCGCCACCTAGTGACAAAAATTTTGACTAATTTTTTTTCGATTTTCGCAGAGCGCATTTCTTCAACTACGTACTAGTGAAATTTCGTTTCGTTTGGAGCCATAGAACCGGCTCTAGAGCCTTCTGAATAGGCGAACTTTAATTATAACAACCCTGTATTTTCAATCGCCAAGTGAAATGCAGTTTTTTTCATGGAAATATGCATCTCTACATTAATTACATCTAATTAGAAAAGTGGTTATTTCTTTTTCCTACTGGATGCAAACAGATTTCAATCACATGGCTGGATTTTCAATATTTCGTTTTCTTTGCCGCATTCTTTTATCTATTACAGTTGGATGTTTTTTTCAAGAAATACAGTTTTATTTTGCAAAATATATTCATCAGATTTGATTCCATATGCATTTCAAGTAATTTATTGGTCATCGATCGCCACTCTAGTCATCACTCGCCAAGTAGCGACTTGAAATAATAATTACTGATCGCCAAGTGAAATACAGTTTTTTTTTCATCAAAATATGCATATCTACATTGATTACGTCTAATTAGAGAACTGGTTAATTCTTTTTTTTATTGGATGCAAGCAGATTTCGATGACGTTTTTGTATTTTCAATATTGCGGGGGTTTTTTGCCATGTGTTTTTAGTATATTCAGTTTGATTATTTTTTCAAGAAATATAGCTTTATTCTGGAAAATATATTTATCAGCTTTGATTCTACGTGCATTTCAAATAATTTATTCCTTTTTTCACACTGGATGCAAATGGATTTCAAGGGCATTTCAGTACCTTCAATTTTCGACTTCTGTTGCATGCTCAGCTCTTTGATTATTTTTTTCCCAAGATAATACTGTTTAATGATGCGAAATACACTCACCAGTATAGATGCCAACTGTATTACGTTGGTAGTATAAATTTGGCGCCTCCTAAATTCCCGCGCCGGCGACCGCTCCCTTCGCCCCCCCCCCTCCCGCCCTTCTGCACGGCGCTACCCTCTCAGAAATGTATGCTGTATCTCAGCCCTCTCTGAAATAAGTCTACATACGCTACTGCTAGCATAGAAGTCAACTGCATGTGATGTGTGTAGTGTATTACTAACACATTTATTAAGGGGGGTTCCTCCCCCGGAAATTCTGTGTTTTTAATGGTGAAAATATGCAATTTCTCTCCCCCCCCCCTCGGAGCCACAGAAATACCTCCCCGAGAAAAGTGTCTGAATTCAACATTGCGTTTATTTATTAATTAAAATCCAAAAAACAATTTGTGTTTTTTTTTTTATTAATTCACTACTAGCTAACCCGCCCGGCGTTGCCCGGGTCCGTATTAACAATATTAAACGAACTTGAAATTTGTATTATTTTATCATTAACTCGAAACTTGCAGAAATGCATTGTCAGAAATACGTGGCCACTGACTGTTGTTTTTTAAAAAGAACTAATCTATCGCTTCACCGGTAAAAAATATTAATTATTTTATCATATGTGTTTTAAATATCAATATAGAAAATTATTTTAACGTTTTGCTTGAAAATATAACATTCTTTTGTTAATATCTTAAAATCGTCTGCAGTCAGAAATCTATATTTTAGATTAATATTTACGAGTTGGCGCATTGCCAAGATTTGCTTCCTCTGGACCGAGTTGGCGCATTGCCAAGATTTGCTTGTGCCTCAATTAATTATCCTCGGAATTCCTTTTATTTATAGAGATTTATGCCTGGGGGGGGGGGGAGGAGCAAGTTTAAAGTTAAAATTCAAATTTGCAGGTCTGAGCCTTAAATCGTCTTAACGCTTACATCGGAAATCCGATTTAACTATTGGTCTTGAATAGATACATCGAACGTCGCGATGTAGCGAAACGATGTTGCCTTGATTTAACGCTTACATCGGAAATCCGATTTAACTATTGGTTTTCAATAGATACATCGGACGTCGCGATTTAGCCAGTTCTTAAATCGCGATGTAGCGAAACGATGTAGCCTTGCCTCAATGCTTTCCGATTTAAGAAAAAGGCGATGTAAGAAAAATACGATTTAGGGAAAACAGAGCAAGTTTGTGTTAAATCGATTTTAGCAGGTTAGGACAGGACCGTAGCTAGAAATGAATAATAGGTTGCGGGGAGGGGGGGGGTCGAGAAAATGTAGGGGGTGCTTATTTGTTTTTTATCTTTCTTTGACACAGAAAGAAAAATTAGTGCATATTCACATTGTAGATACTATGTTTCTCATTAAACTGTTGTAATAACTTCATTTTATGCTAAAAAAGTACATGATGATGAAAATTTTGAGTCTATAACTGGTGAAAAATTAAACATGTTAGCTTCATGTGTACAAATAGGATGAGGGAGTGCTGAAACGCTTATTTTAGATACAATTTAGTAATTCTGCAAAACTGTGAAAGGGTCTCAAAACTAAATTAGATTTTTGAATAGAATTTCATTTGGATTTTCGGAACAGAAATTCATTGAGTGACCTTGAAATCTTTTTCAGGGGGGGGGGGGGGCAAATTATTTTAGAGGGCTGAGCCGCCCATAGCGCCCTCTATGTGTTAAATCGATGTAACAGGATTTGATTTAATACAATAAAAATTAGCGGCCGACACTTGCCATGCGGTAATTAAAGATATAAAACTGGCGATAATTTTTTTTTCGATTGCCAAGTGAAATGCAGATTTTTTCATGGAAATACGCATCTCTACATTGATTACATTTGATTAGAAAAGTGGTTATTTCTTTTCCCAACTGGATGCAAACAGATTTCAATAATTTAGCTGTATTTTCAATCCCGGGAGCAGAATCGGCGCAACGCTGCGACACACTATTTTTTAACTTTTAAAAATTTAGCAAAAATTAAAAAAATTCTGTCTTAAATCCAAAATTTCGGACATAAAATGCATCGCAAATTTTGATAGTCTTCAAGAAAAAATCAATTTCGTCATATATCGCGAAAAACACGCGAATTTCGTTCAAAGATCGTGAAAAAACGGTAAATTTCGTCAAAAAATTACGAAAAAAGGCAAATTTCTTCAAAAGATCACGAAAAAAGCGGCAAGTTTCTTTAAAACATCGCAAAAAAAAAGCAAACTTCTTCAAAAGATCACGAAAAAACAGCAGTTTTTGTCAAAAAGTCAAGAAAAAAACGACAAATTTTATGAATAAATTACAAAAAAAACCCGGCTAATTTCGACAAAAAATCACGAAAAACGGCAAATTTCTTTAAAAAATCCCGAAAAAAAAACAGCCAATTTCTTCAAAAGATCGCGTAAAAACGGCAATTTACGTAAAAGATCACGGAATAACGGCGAATTTCTTCAAAAAATTACGAGAATTTTCGTTAAAAAATAAAAAAAAACTGCAAATTTCGTTAAAAAAAATCACGAAAAAACGGCAAATTTCTTCAAAAGGTCGCGAAAAAACGCCAAATTTCTTCAAAAGGTCGCGAAAAACGGCAAATTTCTTCAGGAGATCGCGAAAAAAGGGCAAATTTCTTCAGGAGATCGCGAAAAAACGGTAAATTTCTTCAAGAGATCGCGAAAAAAAAACAGCAGGTTTCGTCAAAGGGGATTCCCCCCTCCCCCTCTTTTGGACAATGTATGAGGTGTTAAAAATTCTAAGAACAAAGACAACTTCTTTTAAAAATATACTTTTCTTTCGTCTATCACAAATACTTAGGAGGTTTGAGTGCATATACTGTAATGTGAGGGATTGGTCTGCAGACTGTTTTTTAAGTTTTTACTTGTGTTGCAGACTGCAGAAAAAATTTCTGCTGCTGGGTTTTCAATATTTTTGTTTTTTTGTCATGTTCTTTTAGTGTGGTCAGTTGGAATTATTTTTCCAATAAATAAAAGTTTTATTTTGGAAAATATATTAATTCATCAGGTTTGATTTCACCATTTCAAGTAAATTTATTGGACATCAATCGCCACCTTAGTCATCACTCACCAAGTAGCGATTAAAAAATCTATTTTCAATCGCCAAGTGAAATGCAGTTTTTTTCATGGAAACATGCATCTTTACATTGATTACATCTAATTAAAAAAGTGGTTATTTCTTTTTCCTACTGGACGCAAACAGATTTCAATGACATAGCTGTATTTTCAATATTTCGGTTTTTTGCCGAGTTCTTTTATCGTTCAGTTGGATTATTTTTTTAAGAAATACAGTTTTATTTTGGCAAAATATATTTATCAGCTTTGATTCCACATGCATTTCAAGTAATTTGCTGGCCACTCTAGTCATCACTCGCCAAGTGACGACTTAAAATAATAATTATTGATCGCCAAGTGAAATACAGTTTTTTTCATCAAAATATGCATATCTACATTGATAACACCTAATTAGAGAACTGGTTAGTTCTTTTTTCTATTGGATGCAAGCAGATTTCGATGACATTTTTGCATTTTCAATATTGTGGGGGTTTTTTGCCATGTGCTTTTAGTATATTGTTTGATTTTTTTTTTTTCAAGAAATATAGTTTTATTCTGGAAAATATATTCATCAGCTTTGATCCCACATACATTTCAAATAATTTATTTCTTTTTTCACACTGGATGCAAATGAATTTCAAGGACATTTCAGTATCTTCAACATTCAATTTCTGTTGCATGCTCAGCTCTTGGATTATTTCCCCCCCCAAGCTATACTATTTAATGATGCGAAATAACTGTATACTATATAGCACAAGAAAGGATAAAAGGGGGGGGGGGTTAATAAATACTGTATTTTGTCTCCATAAATAAAAAAAACTGGTTTTCATAGTCTAAAGGTAAAATCGCTAAATCGCGATTTAGCCCTAAATCGCGATGTAGGATGGGTGATAAATCGATTTAAGAAATTCCTACATCGGCCCAGTCCTAGTAGAAAGATAAACTGATATGCCTTTATGAAGAGCACTAGAATATATATTTTGTAGAACATGCCGCGCAAAAAATATTTATTTTCATTTACACGTTACCACAAAAGAATTCCATTACAAATTAGTATTGGGGGGGGGGGGACTAGGTACTTTTCAGTTTTACTAATCTTGGGATTATACAGACATGCTACAGGCTCAGCAAGAAAAAAGCTGAACTTTCACGGCCTCACAGACTTTTGGCGAAATCTGCATTTTTCTGCAATTTTTTTTAACGAAATTAGCGTTTTCCCGTGACCAATTGACGAAAATCGCACTTTTTCTCCCACAGCCTTTTTAATGAAATTTGCATTTCTCCAAAATCCTTTAGCGAAATTCGCGCTTTTTCGTCAAAATTTGCGTATTTTCCGCGATCTTACGTCAAAATTTGCGCATTTTCCGCGATCTTTCGTCAAAATTTGCATATTTTCCGCGATCTTTCGTCAACATATGCGTTTTTTCTGCGATCTTTCGTCAAAAAATGCGTATTTTCCGCGATCTTTCGTCAAAATTTGCGTATTTTCCGCGATTTTTCGTCGAAATTTGCATATTTTCCGCGATCTTTCGTCAACATTTGCGTATTTTTCGTGATCTTTCACCAAAATTTGTGTTTTCCGCGATCTTTTGTCGACATATGTGTATTTTCTGCGATCTTTCGTTAAAATTTCCGTATTTTCCGCGATTTTTCGCCAAAATTTGGATATTTTCTGCGATCTTTCTACAAAATTGGAGCATTTTTCGCGATCTTTCGATAAAATACGATTATTTATCACGATTATTTGACAAAATTAGAGTATTTTTCCGCAACCTGTTCACAAAAGTCGTGTTTTCCCAGCAATTTTTTGACGAAAATTGCGTCTTGTTCGTGATCATTTTAAAAAAAATAGTGTTTTTTCTCGCGATCCTCTGAAGAAAATAGTATGTTTTCCGCGATTGTTTGAAGATTTTATAGGTTTTTTTCGATCCTTTGGAGAAATTTGAGTTTTTTCTGCAATCCTTTGAAGAAATTTTCTTAATTTAGCGCCGTTTGACTCGCGTTTTTGTTGTATTATTTCATCGTTACCCCCCCCCCCCCCCCTACATATAAATGACATCAAATTTTAATGCATATTTGCATTGATCCCAGGGATAATAAAATTCGTCGCCGAAAAAGCGGAATTCCGCGTTTCCGCGGAAAAGTAGCATGTCTGATTATATCATAGAGTCATTTTCTCAATTTCACTAGCAGGTCTTTTAAATAACTTTTTCGAGTGAAACTGCATAATCGAGTTCACATTGGCGTATTTGAGTCAGCTAATTATACTGAAAAAATATGTTCAGATTTTTAAATCACTTGTGATGATACTTGACTTGACGGCTCAAAGCTTATGCAGACGAGATATTCAGATCTCGTCCGTACCTTATACTATAGACCAGGGCTGTCCAACGCGGCGCCCTTTGCCAGTTTTCTTGGCGCTTTTTTAAAGGTTTCCAATTAGATTTTTTTTTTTTTTTTTAATTGAAATTTCCTTGTAAAGGATTTTTTATTTAAAATCCTTGATACTCTTTTGTGAGATGTTTTAAAAATCCTTACATTATATATTTCATGCCTCAACAATTATAAAGTACGCAACACATTAAAGAAAGTCAATAGCATATGATTAGTTTTTTTTTTAAAGAAACGAATGATGCGTTGTTGTGTTTCTTCACTAATTTCTAGTTATTCTTTTTGTATATTTTTAAGGAAATTATGCCAATAGAAATTAAGAAATATCGAGAATGTTTTTTTAATATGTTAAGAAGTAAAATGTAAAAAAAATTAAGTGATCGTCTCCCTCTTTCATGCATGAAAATTCAGCATGCTTCTTATCGTTATTGACGTTGTTTCATTGTCATTGGGCTGTTTTATAAGACAGATAAAGGCTGTCTTTTTCTCTCCCAGACCTTTGATACTTTAAGTAATTTTGATGATTTTGTTTTTAAAAAAATATATAATCATGCGAAAAGATTCCCATCAATAAAAATTCTTTTAGGCTCTCTCTTTGGAGTCAACCATGACATTGTTTCTGTACTTTTTTATAATGAAAAATTTACACCTCCTCCCCCCCCCCCCCAAAAAAAAGGGAAAAAAAACAGTTATTACAGAGTAATAAATACATCTGAATATATTTTGTTTTAAAAACAGGTGATATTTCATTTTCTGGCTCCTTCCAATTCAAAAATGTTTGACATAATCCCCCGCAGAAAAATGTATTATTCGAAATTTATTACACTTTACAGTTATTTTTAAATTTCCCCCCTTTTTTTGAGTGGCACGATAGAACTAAATGGGCATTATGTCTCTGTAGCATTATGCATTTGCCTATATGTATTGCTGCTAATATTTAAAGATGATTTTCTTGCATGTTTTGAACCATTTTAATAATGGTGCCCTTCATTGCTTGCCAAAAGCTGAGATGCGCCCCTGTTTAGTCAAAGGTTGGACAGCCCTGCTATAGACATTGCCAACAGTGGAACAATCGTAAAAACAAACAAAATCTACGCTCTAATGAGAGAGTATACGCTCAAGTTAGAGAATATATCTTAGAATGTATATACAGCAGTTTTTTGAGAAAGAGGGGGATATACAGTGGTTCTTAAAAAATCCAGAAAGTATACGGCTTATACCTCTGCCAAACTCTCCTATCACATTCATGATTGCCAATTCGTTTTATTTTTCAGGGATGCCACTCAGAAAATAACGAAAAAGAAGAAATTATGCGTAAAGTAAAATTTACGACATTTTCGCAACATTTATGCATGAATTTTGTAAACTATATTGCTTATAATAAACTGAATTACAGCTTATTTTTTGTAAACTTTTAATTTTAAGAGTAAATAAAAATATTTTTTTAGTTTACAGTGTTTTAGATCAATTAAGGTAACCCAGCAACAGGTTCAGTGAGGAATTTTATGTATTGCATCATGCATCATTTTATATAAACTTAAGTAACCCAGCAATAGATTCGGTGATTATTCTACGAGTGAATAGCAAAAATTTGGAAAGAGTTTTTTTTTTTCGCGAATATTTTTCTTTTTTCCATTTGACGAAAATAGTTGTTTTATTTCACGATCATTTGACGAAAATCGTCGTTTTACATCGCGATCGTTTGATGAAAATCGCCGTTTTACATCGCGATCGTTTGACGAAAATCGCCATTTTACATCGCGATCGTTTGACGAAAATCGCCATTTTACATCGCGATCGTTTGACGAAAATCGCCGTTTCACATCGCGATCGTTTGACGTTAATCGCTGTTTTACATCGCGATCCTTTGACGAAAATCGCCGTTTCACATCGCGATCGTTTGACGATAATTGTTTTATATCGCGACCGTTTGATGAAAATAGCCGTTTTATTTTGCAATCTTTTGACAAAAATCACCGTTGTATTTCGCGATCTTTTAACGAAAATTGCTGTTTATTCCGCGATCGTTAGATGAAAATTGCTGTGTAATTTTGCAATAGTTTGACGAAAATTCTTATTTTGTTTCGCAATTGTTTGGCGAAAATCGTTATTTTATTTCGTGATCGCTTAGCGAAAATCGCGAATTCTTAAAAATTAAAAAAAAAAGCGGAAATCCGCCGTTTGGCGGAATAATGGCATCCTGTTTTATGCATGCTAAAACGAAATAAAGCTCAATTTCATGAGAATGAATTTGAAAAGAAAACAAAACAGCGTATGTAATGGCTAGCATGCACGATCTATTTAAATCAGATTGAGAATAGCTGGATCACACTCGAAAGGGCACATTGTATTCCTTTGCTGGAATTTTAGAAATTTTTATATATCATTTTTAAAGAGAGAATACCCTAAATTTTTATTGAAAACCTTATCGCATGCATATAAAATATATAGACATTATATTATTATATAGGGTCGATGTGCCAGTAATGGGCCACCTCGCACTTTTTTGTTTATAAAAAAATAATAAATAATAGTTTAGCTTTTATTATTTTTTTCTGAACTCCACTTTGCATGCTTTATAAGCTGGATTAATTTTTTACACTTTTCGTCAAAACAATTAGGAAGCAGAAAATAAAGTTTCAAAGTTTTTCTGTTTTTCACTGAAAATCTTAATGAACATGCTAAGAGCAGACTTTACTTACTTAGTTTATAACTTTTTTATTTTTCAGTAAAAATTGAATGTTTTTGTTTGGTTAGCGCAATATAAAACTTTGAATTTAATGTACCAATGGCCATTAACAAAATTTTATTTAAGATTTTAGGAGGGGTGGTCCATTACTAGATTGCTTATTTCGCGATTTTCCAGTAATGGACCACCCAAGTGACCAGTACAAAAAGTGTTATTTCAGTAGAGATAAAATATTTTGATTTAACTGAAAAGCTAAATAATCAAATTTAATACTTAAATTTTACCTTTTAGAATTTAATAAAGGCAATTTCTTTAATAGAGTTGTTTTTAAAAAGTCATCCAAAATTGGTATAAAACACAAGCAGAGCATTTGACAAAATCTAGATGTGCCGTTACAAAAGAAGTTGGTTCAGAAATGTAAAATCATATTTGGAAGAAGATACAGTCGAACCTCTATATAACGAAACTCCATACATCGAATTTCTCCATATAACGAATTTTTAGTAAGAACGGTCCCCTTTTCGCATGATTACATTAAAAACAGACTCTATATAGCGAAATATCTATCTCCATATAACGAATTTTTTCCTAAATTGATCTTAATTTATTCAGTTTTAACCTTTCAGCGAGCGCGCTATATTTTTTTGCATGAGCAGGCGCATGTCGTATTTTTTACGACAAAAAGTTTTCCCATATTTGCGCTGTTATAAATCCAAGACATTTCACAATTATAATATAAGTTAAATTAAAAAACAATTTTTGCATATCAATGGATCAAATTAAACTTTTATTATAGTTGGAAATATAAAACAATACACTTTTTTAAGATAAAAGGAAATATTGACAAAATTTTAACATGAGGAATATTCTGTTTGTCGTAAAATTTGCGCAGGCGCGCCCGCTGAAAGATTAAAAAAGCTTTGAAATCATATGGAATCAATTTTCCATCACTTATTTTTGATTTATCGTTCAGTGGAGAGGTTTCTTTTTTTATAAATATTACTTCTCTCCTTATTCTTTAAATCTAACAAGTTCATCCCACCTCCCACACACCTTTCAACATCCTTCTCAAAACACAGTCAATAGAATTGTTACACATATAAGAGAGGAATCAATGAGAGCACATAACAGAGACCTTCAAATGGAGGAAAATATCAACTACAATTTTTCATTCCTTGCTAAAATTTGAGAATTGTTTTGAGAGCGTAACAATTGTAATTTTAAAATCAAAACAACAAAAAATTACAGATTTCTTTCTCTGAAATTTATGTAAGTCTTCCTCATTTGATTTTCATTAAGCTTTCAAATAAATGTCTTTTCTCTTTTTTGAAACTGCTTAAATAAGTAAGAAATAAAATGTTAGGTTAATATATACTTTTAAACATTTCAAATTCTTAATTAAAAAGATCAAAAATAATATTTGTTCAAAATTTACACATTAAATACTATTTTAACATCATATTCTATACATCGAATTTCTCTATATAACGAATTTTTTACTGGAACGATGGATTTCGTTATATAGAGGCTCGACTGTATTATTAATATTTTCTTCCGAATTCTAAAGCATACAGAGTAGTGATGGGCGATTCTGGAAATTTTGAGAATCGATTAAAATCGATAGCGCATAATACAACATCGATCATAATAAGAATCGATTTCTCAGTTCTAGAATAGATACTAGAATCGATATTTCGATTTTCAGATTCACACAGAGAAGATCCAAATTACTAATTCCAAAACTTAGACAATCAGCAAGACCGTAATTACCGCCTCCCACCCCCCATCCCTAGTTAGGGAGGCATAGAATTAAGCTATTGCAGATTTTAAAGTCGAATAATCAGAATTTTAAATTTTAAAATGATTGTCACTTACCCAAAACCTTTTTTTTCTAATACCAACCAAATGTTACACGAGATACTTTGGAAGAACAAAAAATATGCACCATAACCAGGGGGGGGGGGGCAGGTAAACCCCACTCTTGACGGAAGGGCGACCATAGCGCAAATGTATCTTTTGTCGAAGTTTCAAAATGAGGATTTACAATAAAATAGAACGAGAATTGGACATTTTAAAAATTGCATGCATACTTTGAGCGGCCCATTTAGTAAAGATTGGCGAGGAAGGGGGGGGGGGGGGCGAGGAATTAAAACGAATGAACTTAAAAAAAAAAAAAAAAAAAACATAATAAACTAATAACCCAAGTAACTGGGCTTCTAAACAAAAATATAGTGTTTAACATAGTGTTGAATTCATGGGGTGGCCCGCGGGGAACATGCACTCTTTGAAACTATAAAAAGTGCCAAGAGCATGTAACTAGGTGAAGAGAGGGGTAGTAACAGAAAAAAAGAGGAGATAAAAGCTTTATAACGATATGTTACATGAGATGGTGTGGAAGAAACAAAAAATATGCCCCCACCCAGGGGGGCACAGTAAATCCCAAACGGACAGAAGGGCGACCCCGGCCCAAGTGTATTTTTTGTTGAGGTTTCAAAATATGGATTTATAATAAAATAGAACGAGGATTAGACTTTTTTAAAATCGGAGTCATAATTTGAACGATCCTGTAAGTTAAGATTGGTGAGGAAGGGAAGGGGAGGGGGGGGGGTTGAACGGGCAAACAATTAAAAAAAAAAAGAGAGAAAAAAATAGTGGCACTCAGAGTGCCAACAGAAGTGAAACCTTGAACAATTACGTGTGTATTTTTTGAATCGTTAGGATATATAATTTTGAATTGTCAGGAAATACTTTTAAATTAATAAAAAAAAAGGTTCTATAATATTAAAGAACATATCAATATCTATAAAAAAAACCGCGCGATACCATATGTCCAGCTATTGTAGTTAACTCACTATAACTACTTTCTTACATTTTAAAACGCGATAAATAAATACACCAACCAAAATTAGACCATACTATCGATACCTTAATCCTTATCCAAATAAATCATTTTGTATTAATGCCTGTTACACTATTTGTAGATTACTTTTTGAATTATTCGAATCGGACATTCCATTCAAAAGATATTACGAATTTAAAGAGGACAATCTAAAGAAATAATAGCGCTGCTGAGTACTCGGTGGCCAATAAGCTTAGGGATTACGTGTGCAATCAAAAGATTGCGGGTTCGAACTTCAGTTTCGCTGATATGTATCAATGTTTTTTTTTTCGTTGTTTGTTTTCGAAGAAGTTTGAAAATTTTAAATTTTAACACATTATGGGTCCTTAACGTGACCTGAAATGTTGGGAGAAAATGTCTTATGCTAGATTTGTAATGTAACATAAGCTTTCAATAGACATATTGTATCAAGAAATGAGAAAACCCCCCTATCCCCCCCCCAAAAAAAAGGTCCTATAGGGAAAACCGGGAAACTGGAATAGCAAAAAGAACGGTGAGAAATGGTTAGCTATACTAGAATATTTCTCCCCACTGTAACTCCTATAGAAGCAAAGTTATAGCCTTTTAAAGATTGAAATGAAGTGAAGAAATAAGCAAAATTAGGTGAGTGATCGACAGGGGGGGGGGGGGGGGGTAGGGGTCCACAGCTCTGGGGGGTACCATGTAGCTTAAACTTTTAAGTTAAAAATGGTAGAGAATTAAATGAGCGAAATTTTAAGGTGCATATTGGGAGAGGGTGCAAGCCCCCCCCCCCTCAACATTTTTTTTTTGTTTCTTTTGAAGAAACAAAAAAACTGCACCCCGGCGGGGCGCAGATAAACCCCAAAAGGACTTAAGGGCGATCCCTTATTTATCTTTTGTCAAACATTTAAAATGTGGATCTAAAATAAAACAGACCGAGAACTGGACTTTTTAAAACTGTATGCAAATTTCGAACGGCCCTGTAAGTTAAAACTGACGCAGAAGGAGGGAATTGGAAGAGACGAGCGTGAAAAATAAAACATAATAAACTAATACTTTAAATAACTGGACTTCTAAACAAAAATATAACGATTTAACCTAGTGTCGAATTGATGGGGTGGCCCGCAGGGGATTACCCCCCCCCCCAGAAGTTATGAGATTTTATGCTTTTTAATGCACAAATTGCGATTCCCCCTCTCTTACAGAGATGTAAAACATGATGCCTTCCTCAGGAGTCGCAGAAAAATACCTGCATTCAACACTGATTTAGCCTAGAAAGAAAAAAAAAAAAAAAAAAAAAAAAAAAATCGAAATCGAATCTAAAGATTGAAATCAAATCTAAAAATCGACATCGAATCTAAAGATCGAAATCAAATCTAAAAATCGACATCGAATCTAAAAATCGAAATCGAATCTAAAGATCGAAATCGAATCTAAAGACCGATCTTACGGACAGAATTGATTTTACATTTTTACTTTCTTTTGTAACTTTACAAGAAGAGAGTATTAGATTCGTGAAAAATTCCGCCTTCCCGTTTTCGATGGATTTATATATTTTAGAAGGTCTTTAACACGATTTTATGGTTTTTAAGAAATATCTGTCTGTGTGTGTGTCTGTCACTCTGAGTCTATATATGACAAAAATTTCTGACCGTTCTATCTCAAGAACAAATGTACGGAATTCCACAAAACTTTAGATTTAGTTTGACCTTGATATAAACTGAATCCAATTAATTTTTCGTGTGTATAGCCTAACAGGTGGCGCTGCTATGCTGCATTTTTTGCGATTTGCGCAACAGCTATATCTGAATAACGAATGCATGGATTTTCATCAAATTTCAGATCTAGTTAATTGTTGACATGGATTTTTTTTTTTTTTTTTTTTTTTTTGCATTTTGATGTATATCGCTTCTCAGATGGCGCTGCTCTGCTGAATTATTCACAATTTCCACTCAGCGCCATGTGAAAGGGGGGGGGGGGCGGCGAAAGGAGACGGTCGTTCCGAGCACGGAAATTTAGGGAGCGCTAAATTTTTACTACTAACATCACTTCTAGCCTATCACAATAAAAAGTTAATAGGGGAGGGGGTTAAATTGGAACTTTGAACCGAGCGCAGTTCTCTTTTCGCACGCCCGTTTCCATTTTAGCTTTATCTCAAGAACTAATGCACGGACATTTATAAAAATTTAGATTCAATTAGTCCTTGATATTATTTGATGCTAATTACATTTTGGTGGAAATCGCTTAAGAGATGGCGCTGCTATGCTGCATTATTCATGATTAACGCAATAGCGCTATCTCAAGCGAATTTTCATCAAATTTCAGATTCAGTAAATCCCTGACATAGATTTGTGTTATTTAGTTCTTGGTGTAAATTGTCCTACAGGTGGCGCTGATATGCTGCATTTTTTTATGATTTCGCAATAGCTGTATCTCGCGCTTTCATGGATTTTCAAAATTCAGATTCAGCTGGTACCTGTAAAATTTGATCCTGATCAATTTTTTGTGTACATCACTCAACTAAAAACGCTATTTTTCAGGTGTGTGTGTGTGTGGGGGGGGGGGGGGAGAGGTGCTGAGGTTTCTTCAATTCTTCTATCTTAGAAACTAATACACTGAAATTTTGGAATTGGCACATCCGACTATTTTATCTTCGACTTTTGAAGAAAAATAAAAATTATATTACCTTCAGAGAAATCGATTAAAAATTTTAAAGTATCGATTAAATCGAGTTCGCCGTAGTATCGATTAAATCGATTTAAAAATCGAAATCGCCCATCACTAATACAGAGAGAATTTTCTATAAGGTTAAAACAAGGTTTCTTTTGTGCTCTTAAAACAAGGAAACTTTTGGGACTAAAATCAGTTAAAGATGTGTATTATGTAATACCAAATAACGAAAAAGAACAAATCACTGTTATGGGATGTTTTTCAGCAAATAATGAGATTGTTCCATTGGTGATAATATATCCATATAAGCATCTCTGAAGGGATATTGTGGAATCAATCTGTACCAAATTGGTGGGCTATATGATTATCTGAAAATGGTTGGATAGTGCAAAAACATTTTTCATTTTAAATGCATTCTAAAATTCCATATTGAGCAGTTTGGACTATCGGAAAGGGAAGATAAAATTGAAGATCTGTTATTTATATTTCACAGTTGCAAAGCACATCACTTAGATAATGATATGAATGAACATTGGAGACTTTTTTTAATGCCTTATTTTATCTAAACTTGATTTCAGTAAAACATTGTCTTTATCTTGTAAATCCTTTAAATTTAAATATTTTGTTGTATATCTTTACAATATAAATCCTTTAATGTTAGTTAATAATAAACAGTTAATAATATCATTAATATTTTGTTTTATATCCACATTATAAATCCTTGATTATAATAAATTCATAACTTAAATTTAAATACTTTGTTTTATGTTTTTTCATTATAAATCCTTTAATGTAATGAATTTCTAACTTAAGTTTATATATATATATATATATATTATTATGCTTTCATTAAATTCTGGAGCAAAATACAATTGAAACCAGTTGGAAATTGCACCAAGCGTAGCAAATGAGGTTCGTTCGTGCGACAAAGAAGTTTTAAAAATATACAGATCTTCCTGATATAGTAGATAATACTTCGGATACAGTACAGTGGTTGAACTCTTTGTGTTCCTATAAACACACAGGAAGTAATTTTCATTACACCTCAGCAACGTATATCATATTCATAAAATGTGGCACAGTTTAATATAATTAAAACATGTCCCAAACAATGTTTCCCCGTATAGCATTATGTAGTGGAATACTTTTGTGTGGCCCTGTAATTTAATAATAAATATTCTTTGCATCTCAGATTGTACAGAATTTATATTTTAGTATATATATACGTCATAGGTTCATGTCAATTTTATTATGTTCGAATCAGTGTAACACCATTAAAATGCATTTGCAACTTTTTTTCCCTTTGACTGTAATGTAACGTAATACTTTTGATAGTCCCTGTAATTGATCTATGCATCTGATTATCATAAGATCTGAAATGACTCGACAAAATTATGTAATATTTATATGTTTTAAATTTCAAATGATTAAAATACATTTCAAACTTTTTTCCCCATTGACCGTAATGTAACGGAATAGTTTTGATTTTCCCTGTAATTGATCTATTCATCCGATTTTCATGAAATTTGAAATGGCTAGACAAAATTATGTAATAATTATGTGTTTTAAATTTCAACCGGTTCGGTTGGATAGTTTTTGCGTTGTTATATGCGGACAGACAGACGGACGGACTGAACGACAACTATAGGTGCTACGTATTTACATAATTACGAACGCACCTAAAAGCAATTATCTGTTATTTTTGTAGGGTGGCCCATTACTAGAACATAGGCGGTCCATTACTGGAACATAGGTGGTCCATTACTGAGCTTTTGGGTGTTTAGACATATTTCTATTATTTAAAATTAAATTTTTATTTCTATTGGGAAATGTAACTGTTGGATTAGTTAAATATTGTTGAAAGATTAATATAATATGAAAAAAAAAATTGTATACAATAATTATAAATATTTAGTAAAAAATTATTTTTTAGAGAAATTCCTTAAGGGGGTACATTATTGGCACATCTACCCTATATTAACTATTTTGTTCTAATCATTTAAGGGCACCACACACCATATAAAAAATTCCCTCATTCTACTCAATCATCATGATTTGCGCCACTTTTAGGTACTAAAATTGGTGTGTATCTTCTTAACGTCATTTCAAAGAATTCTAATTCCTATAGAAGATATTTTAATGATTTATTATCTGTATTACTTTTATTGTATTGCGACTTCGAATTTTATACACATGCATAGCTGTTTTGTATAGTTCGATTTCCCATTTTTTAAACCGTGTATAGAAATTTTTATGCAATATTTTGCAATTGTACCATTCACTTTGCTGTGACAATATATAATCAATTAAAGATAGCATCTCTCTTTTTTTTTAAAGCATATTATTATTAAAACTCTGTTCTAAGCGATATCGCTCAGACTAATCTCTCTGAGGGAAGTCCTAGTTTTTAAAAATACATATAGCAGCTCTTATAATTAACACTGACATTCTAAAAACTTTGTTTAAAAAATGGCGTCATTTTAATTTTATTTAATTTTAGGTACCTTTTGTTGTTGTTGTTATTCCGGAGCCAAATATATAGGCAAAATGGCGATAAATTACCCGATATTGATTCAACTGATCGACTTTGGCAATGAATATTTCTTTAAAGCCGTACAAAGATTGCCCCCATATTTAATTAGTTTTTACTTAATATTATTTCAAATAGATTTTTTTTCTTATTTGTATTTTAAATAAAATCAGCAATAGTTTATTTTATTTTATTATTAAGGATGTTTGTATTTTTTCATTTCTAATTAAAATAAACATTTCAATTCTTTAACAAATATAGTTTAGTATGCGGCGCCAAATAAAAAACATACGCCAAGTAGTAACCCTAATGTACAAAATAAATGACTTTTTCGTAATAATTTTGTAACTACTCTATCTAGAACGATGTACTATATACCATGGGTGTAAGAACTTCATGCAAGCCAAGGCTGAAAATTTCACTGAGTATTAGGAATAATTAAATAGGAAAGGTCTAAAGATTTCTATGTCTTGTATTATGGCTAAAAATTCATATTTTACATCGAACAAAAGCGATTAAAAATTCTAAATAGCAAAATTGGTATTATTTAAATAAATAAAGTAGAATTTATTATCAATCAAAAATAGCTTCAAGACTGAAATCAGTCCTGAGACTGAAGGTCTTTCACCCATGCGTAAACTTTTCTTGGAATAAAACCTATTTAACGGTGCAAGTTACACCAAAATCCCTCCAGTAGAACTGGAGGAGTAGGAGGAAAACCTGAAATTTCCGTTTGTACTTTATATACTATATAGGATATAGGTAGAAGTAAATGAGAAAGGCGACAATTTATTGATAACTGAATGAAATCTGTAAATTATATATTTTTAGGACTACTAATACTTTTTTTTTTTTTTTTTTTTTTGTATTTACGAGTGCAAATGAATTAGTGAAAGTAACAGAACATTCGTCACTTTTAATTTTAGAATAATGATGCAATAGTAGCTTTTTATTTTTTGTAATAAAAGCTAGTATACAAATTTAAAGTATAACATTTTTTAGCTTATATGTCCAGAAGCTATAAAATACAAAATAAGAAAATGACTGAATACGGTACAACGTAAGTACAATCAAAAGAAATTACGGTTAAAAAAATAATAAAGTAATTTAAAAATTCCAAAACAAATATTTAATATCACTCTTGTTTTCAGAAAAAAAAAAATGCCTGCCCAACACGACAAAGGTACTCGAGTTCTGCACAGTCAAGTATGCAGAATATGTCCGACGTTGTCCCGTGTCCTAAATTGGACAAAGGGGCCCGTGCAGACCTCAAAATCAAATCCTTTTACGAGAAGGTTTATGTTAAATATTCACATTCATTTACAAATGCATAAAAAATATTCTAGATACAGTAATACAATCTTCACCGCTACCCTTTTAACTTCTCCATTCTATAACAGCTTTATTTTACTCATGCCAACTTGAAAAGAGCATAACAATCTTCTACCCAAAAACTAAGGGAAAACACGATTTCTAGTTGTAGTTTCGAAATCACTAATCGATTCAGAAACCCAGCCGACCATTCAAGTTTCTTAACGCTATTTGTAAACGATCCATGAAAACAGGGCAAAGAGCTACATGGGCAGAGGGAAACGGCGGCGGGCGGCGCATGTCCTTCAGGCAGCATATGAATGAAAAGCAGAATGGGATCGGGCGGCTGTTTGAAACACGAACATCCGGAAAGTATAGTTCGCGCCAACGGAGCTGGTATAATTTTGGCGCGAAAAGACAAAATATAAGTATACAACTAGTAAATCTGCAGATCAGAAACCTTAATGTCAGCTCTTCAAACCACTGCTTTTTACCATACTTTGCGTAATATTTAATTTTATATAAACATTAATTGAAAGTTTTTAAATAACAAATATTTATAAGCAGTAGCGGCTCGTCCATAAGTGCTGCAGAGCTGCAGCACCCCCTATTATTTTTTAAAATCCTATATATCGTTAATATTATCTTTGAACATCAATTAAAACCGTAACGTAAGTAGAAAAAAAAGATTACTTCTCGGTTGTCCTGAATGTATGTGGGTGAAAAAGCGCCTTGTCCCCTCATTCGGCTGCAACGAGAGGACTAGCGTCTCAATATAGAGAGGGCTCCCGCAGTAGGGTTACTGTATTTGGCTATTTATCGCTTACTTGGCTATCTATTTAAATATCTGGTAGAGAGGGCTCCGGGTGAATATGAAAAGGGAAAGTTAGTGGATGAATTGGACTACTACTATTGCGAAATAAAAATTTTATTCGAGAAAATCTGTAGTTATATATGTTACGTTTCGATGTAACAATTTTAGTTGGTTTTGTATTAATGCAAAAATTAAAATATACTTAATTATGATATTATTAAATTTGAATATTAGACCTGACCTTCGTGTTTTCTAAATCTAATCAAAAATTTCCAAAATTTATATGCATATGTCTTTTTGAAATTTACAAGGTAAAAATATGACTTATATAATTTAGGAAAAAAAATATTTTTTTAGCAATTTTGTTTTTAAAAAAATATTTTAAGATCTCGTTTTTTCTCTTTTCATGTTATAATTGATAAGAGAATGGTGAATAAAAAAAATCTAAACATAATAACAATTTAGGAATTGTAATAAATTTAAATATTTCCAATGTTCAATTAAGATAAATTTGAAGCTCAGAAAAAAAAAAGTGATTTGGGGGTGGGGGCAAAGCATTTGAATAGTTACAAGACGAATTTCACTTTAAAATAATTAATTATTAAGAATAAAATTCCAAATCTCCCTCGGGAGGTGTTGTATATCCCGTAACAGAGACTGTAAAAAAAAAAATTGTCATTGAGAATTATTGATTAGAAAGATTTTTAAAAGGGTATCAGTTACACCAAATAAAATTTTATGTGCTACAAAGAAAAAATAAGGTTCTAAAGAAAACTGTTGAAAGTTAGATTGGTGTAGTGTGTTATGGTGGGAGTGGTGTTTGTAGAGAAGACTTTCAATTTGTAATTTTTATTTGACATTAGTTATGGCTGCTCGTGCCCCACCAGTGGCCGAGAGGTTCTGACCTCTCAATTGGTAAACGGCAGGTGCTGAGTTCGAACCCAATCGCGGCCGTCGACCTAACCGTTCGGAGTTTTCGTGGTTTTCTTCGAGCCTTGCGTAACTAAGGGTTAGGTTACCTTATAAAGACCCCCACGAAAGGCACTCCCCCCCTGAGCTTATATCCCTCGAGTAGATAATCGGCCGACACAAAATAAAACCAAACCAAACCATGGTTACTCGTCAAAAATTATAATTTAAAGCAGTTTTTTTACCTGACATGTTTTATGTCACTACAAAAGTTAAGATAAGAAACTGATTAAAAAGAATTTAAAAAAATAGCAATAAGAAACTGATTAAAAAGAATTTAAAAAAAATAAGAAACTGATTAAAAAGAATTTTAAAAAATAGCAATAAGAAACTGATTAAAAAGAATTTTAAAAAATAGCAGTAAGTTTCGAGATGTAAGACGAGTATTATAAGTCTTTTTGATCATTATTGTAATTTTAAAGGCATAATATTTCCATTAATTGAATTTATTTTTAAGTATATTTTTTATAAGTGTCCTGATTTTAGATTTCAGAAATGTAACAAAGCATAATATTTATTTATTTCACCATTTTAAAAGTAAAAATTAAAAATAGTAAATTATTTTTTTAGATAATTCTATTGATGTTTCCAGAAACTTCAAAATTTCCTGATAAAATTTATGTTTAAAACCAATTTTTAAGATGCACCAACATTTAATAAACTATTACACTCTCTATATGTGCACAGACCCCCCCCCCCCTTCCAAATAAATGATGAAATAATACTTGTTTGAATCACGATAAATTTTGCTAATAAAAAATATTAGTAATATATCATGCAAACAAAAAAACTTTTAATTGTATTTTATCACATAAAATTACCATTCAAATTTCTTATTTCATCTTCAAAAATGGAGTGGAACAGATTGAAAATATCCAGTATTAGATAAAGAGAATACGTTTTATTTGCTTTAAGGATAATTATTTTGAAAGAATTAAGTTTAAAATAATAAGAATAAATAAACAAAACAAAAATGAAAATGGGTATTGAAGCTAGAAACCGTAGAAAAACATTTGAATTTTTTATAACTTAAACAATAAAAAAAAAGGCTTATGAACACATAATATTCACAATATATTAGATAAAAGTGCTAAGAAATTTTCCCTTTAAAAGAAATATACCGTTACAAATAATTACATACTGTATTTAAAAACTTAATTTACAATTATAATAAATTAATTAACAATAATTAGTAATGTACAATAATTTTCAAATCTTATATTATAAAATTAAATTAAGTATTTTTAAATATACTACACTGATACAAATTGATGAAATAAATAAAATATTACATTAAATAACATGATTAACGATGATTAAAAGGAATCAAATTACATAATAAAAATTGATTATGTCCCCCCCCCCCCCGCTTCTTTTTATAACATAATACAAATTGATTCTAATTAATTTACCGTTTGAATGGATGAACTTTTTTATCATAAAATTAAAAGAATTATTTTTATATAAATAGCACTGAAACAGACGGAGAAATAAAACATTATGCTAACTAATTATATGACTAATGTTGATTGAAATGTTTGCATGAATCAAATGCATAATAAAAATTAAATCCAATTTTTCCCCACTTTTTTTTTTTTTTAATTTTACAACATAAACACTGATTCTCATCCCCCTCTCTCTTTTTCTTCACGAAATAATAAACCGACCCCTGACCCCCCCCCCCCCCCCCCCACACACACACATATTTTTAGAATTGATGTGTTTACATCAGCATAGAGAAAACCCCCGCTCATTTCATTTTCAGCGCGTTGGCGAGGAGTTGCCGCTGAACGCCAAATGAAGAGGGAGCCGACAACAGGCGCATGCGCTATCCAAGCTCTCCTTAAGAGCCGTCTCTATATTGAGCTTATACTAACGAGAGGCAGCTCTTATCATTCCCTAGAATGCGTCACTGCGCATGCCCCACGTTGGGGTGATGGGTAGGAGAAGGCAAGCGTTGTTATACTAGTCTCCGTGCTGCAGTCAGTGCAGACCGCAATTGAGGAAAAGAGATAATTTTGATTTTGTAGTGTGGTTTTCAGCCGCGTTTCGGAAGATTGTGTTCAGTCACACAATGAGTGTGCTGCATTTGCAAAATATAATATTTTCACAGCTGTCATTAGTTGAGAAAAATGACATTAAAAATGTGGGACGTCCTACACCAGACTTAAAAATTACGCAAGCATCTACAAGCAAAAAAAATTCATACCAGCGAAAGATGATTTTCATAAACTCATAGCCCAAACTTATGATGGTGCAGCTGTAATGAGCGGTGCAAAGAGTGGTGTACAAGCCATAATTAATGAAAATTATTGCAATGCTCACTTTATTCATTGCTACGCACATTAATTAAATTTGGTTATGGAAAAAGCAGCTTCTCTGAATTCAAAAGTACGTATATTTTTCAGCAGTTTACATGGCATACCAGCATTTTTCTCAAAATCTCCACAACGGCTCGCTGTGTTAGACTCAGTGTCTAAAAGAATTCCTAGACGTTCCAGCACAAGATAGAATTTTAATTCTAGAACAGTGAATACTGTTTATGAAAATATTGAACAATTGAAGGCGTGTTTTGAAGAATTGCAAAAATCAAAGAACACAAATACAGTTCAGGCATCTTCAGGACTTTTACGCATGTTGAATGAAGAAGTTTTCTCTTTTGGCTTTCTTTTTTCACCGTATCATGCCACATGTTGACCTTCTATATGATGAGCTTCAAAGCCACAATGCCAATTCTTCGTCTATTAATTTAGCATTAGAAAATTTCTATCGTGCAATTTCTGCAATTAGAAATGATGTAACTTCTCCCCGTTCTGATATTTTAGAGGAATCACCCCAAGTTAAAAAGCAAAGACTTAATGAAGACTTAACCATTATAGCTAAAGAAGTTTGTGACACAGTTTGTTTCCAAGCAAAAGAAAGATTTCAATTTTTAGGACATCTTTCAGCAGCTAAATTATTAGCCTGCGAGAAATTTTCTGACTTTTGCAAAGATTTTCCATCAAAAGAGTTAGATGAAACTGTGTCTGCATATCCCATGCTAAAGAAAGAAAAGCTTAGAACAGAACTTTCTGTTTTGTATGAAAGAAGAGAATTTTCGACTATCTCTAAAGCTGTTGATCTGTACAAATTTATTTTAAATCATGGCCTACAAAATTCGCTTGGTGAAGTAAGCTGCTTGCTGAAAATAATATTGACAACACCAATGACAACATCGGAGCCCGAACGCTGCTTTTCTATGCTAAAAAGAATAAAGACATTTTTAAGAAGCACGATGTTAGAAGACCGCTTATCAGCGTTAGCAATGGTAAGTGCAGGTGAGGACTTAATAGCAAGAATACAAAATTTTAATGAGAAGGTTATTAATGAATTTGCCGGCCGAAAAGAAAGAAGAATGTGTTTTGTATTTAAATAAATTGAGTTACAATCATTTAGAAATGTATCATTCAGGGTTGGCAAGTTTTTGACATGCGACAGTTTTTGACGGTTTTAACCATGGTTTAAACCGTCGTGTCAAAAACCTCCTTGTCAAAAATGGCTAAAACTGTCAAAAACCTATATTTATATGTAAATAAAAATATTTATTTACATATATGTATATCTACCTATATATAAATACTTTTATAAATACATCCAAAGTTATTCAGACAATACCAATAAAAGAACCAATGAAACCAGTATTTTTACATTCATATTATTAAAAACAGTTGAAGTTTGAAGAGAAATAGAAGGCAGATTACCAAATTACTAAGAAATATGTGGATAAATGGACATTATATAACCAGAGTAATTCATATATTACCATGCAATAAACCAATGAAACCAGTATTTCTACAATCATCCCATTGAAAACAGTTGAAGTTTGAAGTGAAATAGAAGGCAGATTACCAAAATAATGAATTTATTAAATTTTAATGTGTTATTCAAAATATGCAGGGATATTATCTTATGAAGAAATTTATTTATAACCAAACTTAGTGTATGTAGTATAAAATAATATAAAAGATTAGACAAGTTCCGTAATTGCTTAGGAACAGAAAATTGTTCAAAACTGGTTATGTGCTACAGTATGCTATGTGGGGCAAATGAATTGCATTATTGAACTAAATTTCTACTTTGATAATTTCATTTGGATTGATTTAGATTATGTAATCAAATTAAATGGAAATATTTAATGAATGTTTTATTTTTTTAAATTATGTATTTTATAAGATAATAAAAAAACTACATAATATTTTGTGTTTTAGAAGTATTTTGTAGATTTTTTCTGTTTTGACTTTTACAATTGTTAGTTAATTTATCAGAAAAATCAGTAATTCTGAATTCTAAATCATCAGTCATTTTTTGAATTTATAACTAACATAAAGATAATAAAAAGCATCTAAGTATCTATTACAATATTCAGCCTATTTATTTACTATGCTGAAAAATTAGCTTATACAAATACTTATAAGTTTCTTTTTCTTTTTACTGAATGCTATAAAATTTTGTTAAATATCTTAAGTATTCTGTTGCTGAATAATTACTTCTTGTCTTACATTGCTTTCAAAATAAGCATTATTTGTATTCTTAATACTATTAGTGTGTGTGTTCTGGTGCGGGGTGGGGTAGAGATAAAAATGGTTTATAATGTGTAATAATCATGCATATTAATAAATTATCTGCATTATATTTAAATTGAAATTAACCTACTAGACATTATGTATATAATCAGCTCTGTGAGAAGGAGAGGGGGCAGTTGCCCCGTGCATGGAAATTTAGGGGCACATTCCAAATTTATACTACAACGTTATTTTTTGGCCTGTCACAAGAAAAAGTTGGGTAGAGGGGCACCAAATTCTAACTTTGCCCCTGTCACAATTTTCTCTTTACACCTTCTGTATATAATGTATATAGCATAAAAAAAAGGTATTTCTAGGTTATCCCGTCGACCAATTTCGCCAAATTATACAAATCGCCAAACTATTAGCCAAATTATACATATCGACATCTTTTTTTTTTTTAAATAATAAAAAAAAAATAATTAGTAGAATATTGATAAAAATATAAATAAAAAGTCGAAATAAAAATCACTTAATGATGTTTTAAATACTTGTATCGTATTTAATATTATTGAATGCTACATTCACGATCCTCCATTATTGGTATTTAATCTTATTTTTTGGCGATCGTTTTTTGGTCGACGGGATAACCTAGAAGTACCAAATAAAATTTAAACACATGTATCAAGTTTTACACTTTTGAAAATCTTGCATTTATAACACTTAACTTGTTAACACTTATACATACTAACTATAACAAAATGCATACTAAATAACTTTAGATTTTTTAAAATATTAAAATGATAATAAAAAAACGAGATATTTAAACATAATTTTTGTGGAAATATTTCCACATGCCCATTTCAAGATAAATTTCTGAGATTTGAAATCTATCATTTTTACCTTAATTTTTATTAATTAGAAATATTTAAAGACCTGCTAATTACCCACAATATAATTAAATTTCAGCATAATGTATGGCAACTGTTGCTAATTTTAAAATTTAACAACAAACTCTAGTGCATCAGAGCATATTGTAACTCTATGGGTTTTCGACAGGTTTTTGACGGTTTAATCCGGTTTAAACCGTCGTCATGTCAAAAACCCCTTTTTGACGTCAAAAACCCAACCCTGGTATCATTTAATTGTTTACTTATAATTTTTAGTTAAACACTGGGAACAATTTATTGGAACACGCTCCGAAATTTGATATATTATTGCTTGAGGTAAGAATTATTTTATAATCTCTTTAATTTTTTGTTCTAGCCAAACAATACATACAGAAGGAAGTTAATTGTCTTCTTTCTACGTATATTGCTCTAAGGTGGCAACAGGTTTGCCGGTCGGAGAACCTGGGTGCCTCATGTGTAGCACTGACTCGTTGGAACTTGGCAGCACTGCCTCATTCCTAACTCACGAGCCGCTACTGTTTATAAGAATAAACAAAGTGGAAATTGCACGTCAAATATATCAAATGAGCTGCGTTCTTACTAAACGAAGTTTTAAAAATATCCCAATTTTGGTATAGTAGCTGTTTCATTCTTATGCAAACATGTATAAATACAAAAAAGTTATTACAGTTTTATACATTAAATACAGAAATAATATTACTCAATTTTAAATGAAGCATAATCACCATGGCAACCTAGAATCATTACTTACCGTGGGATATCACTGAATTGTTTACGTATGATGGAATTTGATAGATTGGAGAAAATTTTTAAGTATGGGCTCCATTCTTGATACAGTTAGGACTTAATTAGTACTTTTATATTAGCCAGGCGCAGGTAATAAATCGCCAAATATTGTCTCTATACCACATTAATATCACATTTATTTCAATTAAAACAAAGCTTTTAATCATTTTATTTAAAAATGTATTCCTTTCATTAATTTATTTAAAATACTAAAGGAAAAAATCCTATAAAACAAAACACGGTATTACTTGATTATCCCGTCGACCTGTTTCACCAAATTGTACAAATTGTGATAATTTTTATTTTAAATAACGAAAAATCAAATTATAGAAACATTAATAAAAATACAAATTAAAAATCCTTTGATGTGGAACAAACACGTGTATTGTGTTTAACCTCTTCGCTACAGGCGATTATTACAGTACTTTCAATTATTACTGAATTATTTCTTCTCTCGTTTGACTTCAGAGCGAGATTTTTGTTTTATTTTCATTAGCTCGAACCTTAGAATTCGAAACATATTATTCTTATATCGAAATTTCATTTATATTTGAGTATCATTAATAAAATGGGACAAAACTGATGTACCCATTTGGGTACTCAGTGACTGAAGAGGTTAAAGTCTAATGAATATGACATTTACGATTCTTGATATCATCGGCATTTAATCTCATAGTTTGGTGATAGTTTTTTGGTCGAGGGGGTAATCAAGTAGAACCAAAAACACTATTTTAACATTAAATATTTTTATTTCCAATTTAAACAAATAAAATATAAGCAAAAAATTATATATTGGCGAGATTTGCGCCCGGCTAACATATAAGTATCCTATACATTCCTTAACTATGTGCATATCATTGATGTTGGCAATTTATGTTTGATGGCAATTAGCTTCGCAAAATTTATTCCAGGTTACAGTAGCCTAGCTATGTTTTTTGGCGCCCGGGGCCAGCAAGAAATTTTGCGCCCCCACCCCAATATAGATATATAACAATTTCTTTCAATTTGGCGCCGCTAGGCCTCGGCGCCCGGGGCGGACGCCCCCCTTAGCTACGCCACTGCCAAGGTTAATAATTTCATGCCAAAAATGGCGCCTATAATACTTATTAAAGTATCACCTTTTAGCTCACAGGCTATCAAAGCCTGAGAGCTTATTTTCCCGCACATTCTGTATGCATGTATGTACGTACGTTAGTGATGGGCGATTCTGGAAATTTTGAAAATCGATTAAAATCGATATCGTATAAAACAACATCGATCATAGTAAAAATCGATTTCTCAGTTCTAGAATCGACACTAGAAACGATATTTCGATATTCAGGTTCACCCAGAGAAGATCCAAATTACTAATTCCAAAACATAGACAATCAGCAGGACCGTAGTTACCACCTCCCCCCCCCCCCCCATCCCCATTTAGGGAGGCATAGAATTTAGCTACTGCAGATTTTAGAGTCGGATAATAAGAATTTTAAATTTTAAAATGATTGTCACTTACACAAAAACTTTGACAAATTTGAGAGACATAACTCAACTAATAACAACACTGAGTAACTTGGCATTAAACCGAGGATAAAGAGTGCCAAGAGCGTGTAACTAGGATGGAAAGCAAGGAGTATAGACAAAAAAAAAAAAAATTTTTTTTTTTTTCTAATGCCAATCAAATGTTACACGAGATAGTTTGGAAGAACAAAAGATATGCCCCATTCCTAAGGGGGCAGGTAAACCCCACTCTTAACAGAAGGGCGACCATAGCCCAAATGTATCTTTTGTCGAAGTTTCAAAATGAGGATTTACAATAAACAGAACGAGAATTGGACATTTTAAAAATTGCATTCATACTTTGAACGGCCCATTTAGTAAAGATTGGCGAGGAAGGTGGGGGGGGGGGGGGGCGAGGGATTAGAACGGACGAACTTGAAAAAAAAAAACATAACTAATAACCCAAATCCCAAATAACTGAGCTTCTAAACAAAAATATAGTGTTTAACTTAGTGTTGAATTCATGGGGCGGCCCGCGGGGAACATGCACTCTTTGAAACTATAAAAAGTGCCAAGAGCATGTAACTAGGATGTGGAGAGAGGGGTAGTAACAGAAAAAAACGAGGATATAAAAGCTTTATTGCGATATGTTAAAATATGCCCCCCACCCAGGGGCGCAAGGTAAATCCCAAACGGACAGAAGGGTGACCCTGGCTCAAATGTATCTTTTGTTGAGGTTTCAAAATATGGATTTATGACAAAATAGAACGAGGATAAGACTTTTTTAAAATCGCAGTCATAATTTGAACGAACCTATAAGCTAAGATTGGTGAGGAAGGGGGGGGGGGAGGGGGGTGGGTAGCACGGGCAAACATGAAAAAAGAAAAAAAAAAGAAAAAAAAATTAGTGGCACTCTGAGAATGCCGATAGAAGTGAAACCTTGAACAATTACGTGTGTATTTTTTGAATCGTTAGGATATATAATTTTGAATCGTGAGGAAATACTTTTAAATGAATAAAAAAAGGTTCTATAATATTAAAGAACATATTATCTTAAAAAAAAAAAAAAAAAAAAAAAAAAAAAAAAAAAACGCGCGATATCATATGTCTAGCTATTGTAATTAACTCGCTATAACTACTTTCTTACATTTTAAAACGCGATAAATACACCAACCAAAATTAGACCATACTATCGACACCTTAATCCTTATCCAAATAAATCATTTTGTATTAATGCCTGTTACAATATCTGTAGATTACTTTTTGAATTATTCAAATCGGACATTCTATTCAAAAGATATTCCGAATTTAAAGATGACAATCTAAAGAAATAATAGCGCTGCTGAATACTCGGTGGCCAATAAGCTTAGGGATTACGTGTGCAATCAAAAGATTGCGGGTTCGAACCCCAGTTTCGCTGATATGTATCAATTTTTTTTTTTTTTTTTTTTTTTTTTTCGAAGTATGTATCAATGTTTTTGTTGTTGTTGTTTTCGAAGAAATTTGAAAAATTAAAATTTTAACACATTATGAGTTCGTAACGCGACCTGAAATGATGGGAGAAAATTTCTTATGCTAGATTTGTAATGTATGAAGAACAAGCTTTCAGTAGACATATTGTACAAAGAAATAAGAAAAATACTTTCTGCCCCCCCCCCCCCAAAAAAAAAAAAAAAAAAAAAGTCCTATAGGGAAAACCGGGAAATTGGAATAGCAAAAAGAACGGCGAGAAATGGTTAGCTGTACTAGAATTTTTGTCATCACTGTAACTCCTATAGAAGCAAAGTTATAGCCTTTTAAAGATTGAAATGAAGTGAAGAAATAAGCAAAATTAAGTATCGACAGGGGGGAGGGGTCCACAGTTTTGGGGATGCCATGTAGCTTGAACTTTTAAGTTAAAAATGGTAGAGAATTAAATGAGCGAAATTTTAAGGTGTATATTGGGGGAGGGTGCAAGCCCACCCCCCCCCCCCCAAAAAAAAAAAAAAATTTTGTTTCTTTTGAAGAAACAAAAAAATATGCCACACGGCGGGGCGCAGATAAACACCAAACGGGCGGAAGGGCGACCCTTTATTTATATTTTGTCAAGGCTTTAAAACGTGGATCTAAAATAAAACAGACCGAGAATTGGACATTTTTAAAACTGTATGCATATTGCGACCGCCCTGTAAGTTAAAACTGACACGGAAGGGGGGGGAATTAGAAGAGACGAGCGTGAAAAATAAAACATAATAAACTAATACTTCAGATAACTGGACTTCTAAACAAAAATATAACGATTTAACCTAGTGTCGAATTAATAGGGTGGTCCGCAGGGGATTATCCCCACCCCCCAGAAGCTATGAGATTTTATGCTTTTTAATGCACAAATTGCGATTCCCCCTCTCTTACAGAGCTGTAAAACATGATGCTTTCCTCTGCAGCCGCAGAAAAACCTGCATTCAACACTGATTTAGCCTAAGGGAAAAAAAAAAAAAAAAAAAATCGAAATCGAATCTAAAGATCGACATCGAATCTAAAGACCGATCTTACGGGCAGAATCAATTTTACATTTTTACATTATTTTGTAACTTTACAAGAAGAGAGTATTAGATTCGTGAAAAATTTTGACTTCCCGTTTTCGATGGATTTATATATTTTAGAAGGTCTTTAACACGATTTCATGGTTTTTAAGAAATATCTGTCTGTGTGTGTGTCTGTCACTCTGTGAGTCTGTATACGACAAAAATTTCTGACCGTTCTATCTCAAGACAAATGCACAGGATTCCACAAAACTTTAGATTTAGTTTGACCTTGATATAAACTGAATCTAATTAATTTTTGGTGCATATAGCCTAACAGGTGGCGCTGCTATGCTGCATTTTTTGCGATTTGCGCAACAGCTATATCTGAATAACGAATGAAGGGATTTTCATCACATTTTAGATCCAGTTAGTCCTTGACATGAATTGATGTTTCTTGCATTTTGTTGTATATAGCTTCTCAGATGGCGCTGCTATACTGAGTTTTTTACAATTTCCACTCAGCGCCATGTGAAAAGGGGGGGGGGGGGGGGGGCGAAAGGAAGCGGTCGTTTCGAGCACGGAAATTTAGGGGACGCCAAAATTTTACTACTAACATCACTTCTAGCCTATCACAAGAAAAAGTTAATAGGGGGGGAGGCTAAATTGGAACTTTGAACCGGGCGCAGTTCTCTTTTCGCACGCCCATGTTTCCATTTTAGCTCTATCTCAGGAACTAATGCACGGACTTTCATAAAAATTTAGATTCAATTAGTCCTTGATATTATTTGATGCTAATTATATTTTGGTGGAAATCGCTTATAAGAGATGATGCTGCTATACTGCATTATTCATGATTAACGCAATAGCGCTATCTCAAGAACGAATTTTCGTCAAAATTCAGATTCAGTAAATCTCTGACACAGATTAGTGTTATTTAGTTCTTGGTGTAAATTGCCCTACAGTTGGCGCTGATATGCTGCATTTTTTATGATTTCGCAATAGCTGTATCTCGCGCTTTCATGGATTTTCATCAAAATTCAGATTCAGCTGTTACCTAATAAAAATTGATCCTGATCAGTTTTTGGTGTACATCACTCAACAAAAAACGCTATTTTGCAGGGGGAGGGGGGTTCTGAGGTTTCTTTAATTCTTCTATCTTAGAAACTAATACACTCAAATTTTGGAATTGGCACATCCGTTTATTTTATCTTCGACTTTTGAAGGAAAATGAAAATTATATTCCCTTCAGAGAAATCGATTAAAAATTTCAAAGTATCGATTAAATCGAGTTGGCCGTAGTATCGATTAAAACGATTTAAAAAATCGAAATCGCCCATCACTAACGTACGTACGTAACGCGATAACTCATTATAAAAATATCCGATTTACATGAAATTTTGGATATAGGCTTAAGACGCTTCCCTGATTAGTTTTGAGATTTCATTCGATAAGTATAAGAAGGGGAATGGGGCTATTGCCCCTCCCCTTAATTTGTATAAATGGGCTTTTCATGCGGAATTAGTAGATTTCGTTCAAATCTTAGATCTAGGATCATTCTAATGAGATGTCTCCGTGATTAGTATTGGGTGTTCATTGGATAAGTTTAAAGGGGGGGGGAATGGGGGGATATCCTAACGCCCTCCCTTATTTTTCTCTAGACTCGTTACCGCCCCCCCCCCCCCCACACACACACACCCTGGAAGACTCCAGTGCCCATTGGGCGGGCGGTACCGCCGACGTTGGGAACCTATGATATAGATTAGGGATGCACAACCTGTGGCCCGCGATGGGTTAATTTGTGGCGCGCGAGTTTCGTCAATTTACAACTGGAGAAAATTGCAATTTTTGTGCATATATCGCAGAAAAAAATTGTAAATGATGTCAATTTACCGCGGGAAAATATAAAATTTTATTATTTAAGAATCACAAATTTGGTTTATCGGCACGGAAAAATCGCGAATTTCATTGATCAAATGCGGAAAAACGCGAATTTTATCGATGAGATTCGAAAAAATCATCAGTTTCGCTCATCAAATAGAGAAAAACTGCGAATTTTACCCATGAGACTCGGAAAAAAAGTAGAAAGTTTCCCCGATTAGGCACGAAAAAATTGCGAGTTTTTTCGACCAGGCATAAAAAAAAAAACGCGGATTTTGTCGGACAGTCGCGAAAAATCGCACATTTCGTTGACCAAGCAAGAAAAAAATTGCAAATTTTGTTGAACCTCGAAAAAATTGCAAATTAAATTCATTGGATGGAAAAAATAGCATATTTTCTCGGTTTATCGCGTGAAAAAAAAACGCGAATTTCGTCGATATGGCACAAAAAAAAAAAAAATCACAAATTTTGTCTATCAGAGAAAAAAAAAAAAATATGGCAAAATTCGTTGCTAAGACACGGGAAAATCGCGAATTAAGTGATGACGCGTGGAAATATTGAAAATGTCGTTGATCAGCTGTTGAAAAATCGTGTAATGCAGATTTCGTCAATGTTAGTACAAAAATCGCGAATAGTGATTAAACGGTCGAAGAAAAATGTGCATTTCGTCAATTAACAGCGAATAAAGGGCACATTTAGTTGATCGAAGACCGAACAATTGCGAGTTTTATTGATCGCATACCCAAAATATAGCAAATTTCTTTGGTCGGAGATGAGAATATTGCAAATTTTGTTGGTCACAAGCGGAAAAATTGCTAATGATGTCGATCAGACTAATAAAATCGCGAATTTCATCGATCACGCGAAATAATTTCGCGATTTTCGTCGATTGGCTATGCAAAAACCACGAATTTCGCCGATAGGCTTTGTAAAAATTGCAAATTTGATTGATCGGCTTCGTAAAAATCGCAAATTTTGTCGATCGGCTTCGGTAAAATCGTGAATTTTTCCGATCTGGATCCGATAATCGCGAATTTCGTCGATTAGGTGCGGAAAAATTGCGAATTTTGTTCTTCAATTGCGGTAAAATCGCGAATTTCGTCAATCAGTTGCAGATGAATCACCAATTTCGTCGAACATGCGAAGAAAAATAATGAATTTCGTCTATCAGCTTTGTAAAAATCGCGAATTTCGTCTATAGGTTTTGTAAAAATCGTGAATTTTCTCGATTGGCTTCATGAAAATCGTGAATTTTGTCGATTGGTTTCATGAAAATCGTGAATTTTGTCTATCGGCTTTGTAAAAATCGCAAGTTTCGTCGATCAGGCGTGGAAAAATCGGGAATTTCGCATAAATCATGTTTTGAATTGATCATCATAAAAATGATGTTTTTACTGATTTTCAATAACTCAATGGGAAACATTTAAACGTCTTACTTTGGACAATGGATGTCCACTTTTTATTTTATTTTATGAAATTCTTTAAATTTAGAATTATTTTTATTTGAATAGGAAATCAAAATGTCAATGTTAATGAAGAAGAGAGTAGAAAAGTTATAAAATGGCCAGGTGCAAATTATCAGATATGGAACAAAAAACGAATCTAAACAGAAACATTGTATGAAAGATAGTCTTTTAAATAAAAAAAAGAGGTATGATTATTGAGATCATTGATGACGAAATATGCAATGACTTTGAAAAACGAAAATATCTAATGTTGAACCACTGACTGTAAAAAAAAGTTTTTTTTTAAATGTGCAACACAGGATTCAATATCTCATTTTGTTTAGTGCTAATTCCAGAATCATGCGATAGAGCTCAGACTCTAATGACCATTACTGCCCTTTTAGTTATTTCTTTTTTCGGCACAGGAAAAAAATTTGTAAAACATATAAATCAGTCATAGAAAAAATATCGCTGAATTCGTCCATCATGGTAAAAATAAATTTTTGAAAATTGTCGACCTGTCTGAAAAAATTTGAACAATGAGAGAACTTGGGCAGAGAAAAAATATAGTGAAATTTGTCAATCAATTACTGTATGTAAAATATCGTAAAATTTGTTAATCTGTCACAAGCAAATATCATGAAATTCGTCAGCCAATAACAAAGGACAAAACGCAAATTTTTCAGCTGGACACAGGAAAGTAATTGTTAATTTCATCAGAATGTCACAAAAACAAAAAGTGAAATTTGCCAATCAGTTGCAGAATAAAATAGCTAAATTTGTCAATTAGTTGAGAGAAATAAATTGTGAAATTTGCCTGTCGGTCTAAAAAAAAAAAGCAAAATTTTGTAAGATAAGCAAGCAGGAAAATTTTGTGAGAAAAATTACAAAACTTTTCAGTCAAATGCAGAAAAACAATCATGAATTTTGTATAATTGTCGTAAGAGCAAACTGTGAGATTTGTCAATCGATAGAGGAAAATATAAAAAAAAAATAGTCAGTTGGTCCTGAGACCTGATCGTCACTTCACAAAGAAAAAAAATTCGAAAAGTGATTTTTTTTTGGTAAACAGGAATGACACAAGATTCTTTAGTGCATGAATCCTGCCATCTCATCCCGAAATTCAAACCCTGTATGTGTGTAATAATAATATTTAATAAAAAATGCAATTCTAACATTTAAATATTCTGCTTATTTGTCAATGAACCGCTGAAAATTGCTAAAATATGTACAATAAAATACTGATAATTTTTAAAACAAATTTTACACGTTTATTAATCTACAAAGAAATGCATAGCATTCTTTTATAATGTAAACATAAAAGTCTTACTAATATACCAAAGGTTGAAGAGTCATCTCCAAACATAGGTTTAATTGATTTTTTTTCATGTTTAAATTATTCAGTACTGTCTTACCTTAAGGTATATTTAATTTCATTTTAAGGCAAATCACTTTGAAATTTATCAGAAGAAAAAATTACTTTTAATTTTAAATATTTATTATGAAGTCACGAAAATAACTAGTTGGATGCACCAATCTCAAGACTCTCTTCTATTTCATAGATTTCATTTGTTTCAAAAAATATTTACAAATAATACTACATCAATATTGTTAGTTCAACATCATACCAACTTTGATTTTCATCTAGAATTTCTGCTGCAGTCAATTAATTAGATCTTGATCATGATTATTAAAATTAATTTTTATTAAAAATTTTAATTTATTAAAATTAATATTTTTTTGTTATTCCGCTATACATCAGCTGTTTGCGAATAGCCAGTTTTAGCAAGATACGAAATTTCCATTGCTGCATGAACTGCCAATTCAAAAACATCCGAAACACAAATTAAGGGGGAAATAGCCCCCCCCCCGATTTCCCCTTTTTATACTTAATCATTGAATCTCCTAACTAATCAAGGCTATGCTTTATCACATAAAAAATCTATATCCAAAATTCTTAGCAAAATGAATAATTCTTCATAGAAACCCATTTATATAATTTAAGCGGAGTTATCCGCTTCTTTATATTTAAACATTAAATTTCCAAAACTACTCAGAGATTCGCCTTATCAAAAAAATGCACATCCAAAATTTAAAGCAAATAGGATATTTCTGCATAAAAACTTATTTATCAAATTTAAAGGGGTTTGAGGTAATCGCCTGTATCCCTTTTATGCTTAGCAAAAGAACCCCACAGCTAATTAGGGAAGCATCTTATCACTATGAACCTGTATTCAAATATTAAAACAAATTTGTTAATTCTGCAAGAAAAATCATTTACCTAAATTAAGAGGGGTAGTCCCACTGATCCCTCATTTATACTTATCAAATGAACTTCCAAAACAAACCAGGGAAGTGCCTTATCAGAATGAAGCTATATCCAAATTTTGAATCAAATTGGTAAATTCTATGTGAAAAATCCATTAAACTAAATTCAAAATGGGGGAGTTATCTTTCATTTCCCCCCTCTTAGACTTATCCAATGAACTCGCAAAACTAATCATGGAGGTGTCCTCATCAGAATGATCCTATGTTTAAAACTTGAATGAAATCTGATAATTTGGCATGAAAAATTCATTTATTTAAATTAAAGGCGGGGGATTAGCCCCCCGTTCCTTCTCTTTATACATATCCAATGAACTCCCAATCTAATCATGACGGTGCCCTCATCAGAATGATCCTATGTCTAAAATTTGAATGAATCTGATAAATCTGAATGAAAAACCCATTTACCGAAATTAAGGCTGGGGGATTAGCCCCCTTGCCACTCTTTATACTTATCCAATGAACTCCCAAAATTAATTATGGCGGTTTGCTCATCAGAATGATCCTATGTCTAAAATTTGAATGAAATCTGATAAATCTTTTTCAAAAACCCATTTATCGAAGTTAAGGGTGTGGAATTAGTCCCCCGTTTTACCTCTTTATACTTATCCAATGAGCACCTAATACTAATCACACAAGCATCTCATCAGAATGATCCTATGTCTAAATTTTGAGCAAAAACTGCTAATTCTGGATGGCTGGGGGCCCCAGATGACCTCCCCTTAATTTATATCAATACCCATTGATATAAATTAAGGGGAGGAGCATAAGCCCCCTTTCCCCCGCTTATACTTATCGATTGAACTTCCAAAACTAATCAGGAAAGTGCCTTATCAGAATATACATATACCCATAATTTCAAGTGAATTGCATATTTTTATCATGAGTTATGGCATTACGCTTGTACATACATATTTACATACATTCAGAATGGGCGGGCACATAAGGTGTCAGGCTTTGATAGCCTGAGAGTTAAAAATCATTATTACCGTACCATTTTGTGTCGATACATTTCAAATTGAAGGAACACCTAACAGCCATTCCCAAAAATGTATCCAAAGAAATATGGTTCAATTCTATTTATAACTTCATACAGTGTTTGATGTAGAATAATGAAAATGGCACAAAAATTGTGATTACAGCACTGCCTTACAGCAAAATGTTACCATATTGAAGATGGATCTGCTGGCTATAGCCAAAAACCTGCACAAAATATTTGGTTCATTCTATGTATAACTTCATACACTTTTTGATGATATGATGGCGACACTGGAACAGACAGGTTTTGAATAAACATATTTTTGGGGATACTGGATCCCTAAAACATATAAATTCGTCGAAAAAAATTAATAAAATCATAGTTTATTAAACAATTTCAAATTTTATAGAGACTAAAGACAGAAAACCAACATTTAGAAATGCATAAATAATGCATGTAAAGGTAGCAAAGAGCAGTTTTGAATCTACTATCATTTGCTCCTGTAATTGGTATATAAGCCTGCGCTTCTCTGTTGCTTTGCTCAGCTTATCTTTTTCTACATGCTGAGTCTTGTATGGATGAAGAATCTCGATAATAGATTCGAAACGGCTGTTTGCTACTTTTTCATTCATTATTTGAGCATTTCTAAATGTTGGTTATCTTATCTTTATACGTTTTTACAAAAAGGTTGTATTTGCTATTTTGACTTCAAATTTTGTTTTACAATCTGAAAGTAAAGATATAATTTTCTAAAAGTTATAAACATAAATTCTTGATTTTATTACAGAATTTAAATATAAATAGTAAGGAAAGCTGACAATTTTCTAAGCTTTTGAGAATTACCTTTTACTCTTAGATAGGGAACTTATCATCTCATCTTTTGCAGTTCTCTCCCCCCCCCCCCCCTGCAGCGGTCTTCGGACAAAATCGGTGTTTTCCCGCTATCTTCAGACGAAATCAGCAATATTTTAGCAAAATCGGTGATTTATTGCGATCTTTTGCTAAAATTGGTGGTTTTTCTGGGATCATGAGTTCCCTCCCCCCTGCAGCGATCTTCGGACAAAATCGGCGTTTTCCCGTTATCTTCAGACGAGATCAGCAATATTTTAGCAAAATCGGTGATTTATTGCGATCTTTTGCCAAAATCGGCAGTTTTTCCGCGATCTTTTGACGAAATCGGCGTTTTCCCATTTTTTTTAAAAAGTGAAATCGGCGTTTTCCCGACGATTTTTAGACAAAATTTGCTTTTTTAAGCGATTTTTTCTCGAAAACGACGTTTTATTCCCGCGACCTTTTGACGAAATCGCCGTTTTTTTCGTGATCTTTTGATGAAATCGGCGTATTTTTTCAAACATTCTTTTGACAAAATATTTTTAAGCGATCTTTTATCGAAAACGTCGTTTTTTTTCCCGCGATCTTTAGACGAAATCGGCGTTTTCCCGCCGTCTTCAGAAGAAATCAGCGTTTTATCTGCGATATTTGGTGAAATTGCCGTTTTTTCCGTGATCCGCACAGGAAATTCGCGTTTTTCATCGATCTTTTGACAAAGTTCCTTTACAACATAGACGAAATCGACGTTTTTCCACGAAATATTGATGAAATGTATGCTATTTCGGCGATCCTATCACGAAATTTGCATTTCTACGCAATTGTTTTTTCCGCGCGCAAAACCGTACAAGTTGGCAACTATGCGGAACTGATAACCCGATTTCAAATTTTCGGAAGAGGATGCTTTAAATTTTCGAAAATTTCGGACGAGAATCACCCCTGAAAAAAATCACAAAAAAAATGACAAATTTTGTTATGAAAAACATGAAAAATGGCTAATTTCGTAAAAAAATGGTATCTTTCGTCAAAAAATCTTGGGAAAAAAAAAAAAAAAAAAAAAAAAAAAAAACGGAATCTTTTGTCAAAAGATTCCGAAATTTGCGAAAAAGTGGTAAGTTTCATCAAAAAAAAAAAAAACGATAGATTTCATCAAAAAATCGAAAAAAACTATAAATTTCAACAAAATATCGTTAAAAAACTATAAATTTCATCAAAATATTGCGGAAAAATGACAGATTTTGGAAAAAGATCGCGAAAAAAGGCAGATTTCGTCAAAAAATCGCAAAAAATGTCAAATTTCGTTAATCTATCGCGAAAAAGCTGCATATTTCGTCAAACAATCATGAAAAAAAAAATATATATATATATATTGAAATTTCGTTAAAAATGCAAAAAAAGAAGTTGATTGAATTCTTGTTTTTGTTGCAACAACAATTGTTTTTCTTTCTCCAAAAACCGATTTTCCTGTCCCAAAATTGCTTCTTTGCTATTCCAAAAATGGATTTTTCTGCACCAAAATTCGTTTTTTGACCATAAATTAGCAATGCAAATTTTAACAAAATTTTAGACATCCAATGATTTATAAAAATTATCATTCAGAATTTTCTATTTCTTTTTATAGTATTTACTTGGTATTTCAAGGTATCACTGAAATAAAACCATAACATTATGCTTTATACGTTTGGTAAATGCATATAAAGCATGCATGCATAAATGCTTGGTAAAGAAATAGTGACTTTAAATTTTCAATGCAATCTTTTTGAATAAATTTTAAGATTTTAAGTGGTTTATGTCCCCTTTTTTGAAAAAAGTTTTAGCACATTTCAACATTTTATTATAACATTTTAGCATTTTATTATGATTTAACAAGTAAACAAATGTTTTGAGAATTTAAGGAAGCAGTATAGCATCTACTGTTCAATGGAATTGGAATTGTTTTCTTAATTTTTTCCCTGTTTCACATGTGACAATATAAACGATCCCCCCCCCCCCATTTTAATATCATATTTATTTCTTCTGTAGATTTGAATAATTAGGCAAGGTAAGAAACTATACTTTGTTTTCAATAAATGTACACAATATTTCAATTTAATTTTAAATAGATTTAGCCTTAACTTCAAACTTAAAAAAACAACTTTACGTATTCATTATTAATCTAATTCTTCAAAAAACATTAATTTTACTATTTATTTATTCAGGTTATATTATAATTGGACTATAGTTGTCATTTTTTAATATTAATCAGTAAAAACTATATTTATAATGTTTATATAAGAAAATTAGAACACGCTCTCCCGCAGACACAATTTTCATGCTGCTGCATTGCTGTAGCAGACACAACCATAACTTTCTGCTACTGGGCTTTTGAACAGCCCTGTATTTGATCCGTAGGTTGATATATATATATATACATACTGTTACTATATAACAGGAAAATTTAGTTTAGCAAGAAATGCCTAACTGGTTGAAATTTCTCTTTCAGCACTTTATTCTAATAGAAAGAAAATACTTCAATACTTTTGTTCAGCCCAGTAATTTACCTAGTACCTTTATTACATGCCGTATTTTGTTAAAATTTAATTCTAACAAAACATTCTTAAAACTACTTAAATCACATTTCCAGAAATTATCATATGGGTGACCATGTAGCTAATTCTTTGTGTGACCCTGTATATCATTTTATCTATTTTCTACAAAAAATTTCTTAGTAAACTGAAAGCATTTCAAAGTAAAAATTGCATAACTTACTTAAAAACCACCTTAAATTAATTACTCTCATATCCAGTAACCTTTATTAGCTCTTTTGTGTAACCCTGTATATTAGCTACAAGGTGTTTATAAAATCCCGGACCCATTTAGATGTTTAATAACTCATAAAATAATAAAGATAGATTAAAATTAATAACATAAATGGTTAGATAGACTCAAAGTTTCATCACCCTTGTCAATGAGCTTCCACATGTGCCCCCTTCGTTGCACGGAAAATATCAAGTCGATAGTCAATTTCACGCCAGGTAGCAGCAAGCATGTCGGCATCCACAAAGGCTATTGCGGTTGTAATTCTGGCTTTTAAGTCATGAATGTTGGAAAACTTCGTATTTCCACAATTAGAAGAGCTTCAGCCACATGTCTTTTTGCAACAAGATGGTGCAGTGCACCACCTCATTGGGGTACCATCATTCATACTTCTTTGAATGACCATTTTCCTGGAAGATGGATTGGGTGAGGAGGTCCAATTCCTTGGCCACCCAAATCACCTGATTGATATAACACTGGACTTTTTCCTTTGGGGATTTTGTAAAGGACAATGTTTACAGGAGGAGAGTGTCGAACATTGATGACTTTAAAAGTCAGAATTACAACTGCAATAGCCTCTATGGATGCCGCTACCTGGCATAAAATTGACTATCGACTTGATATTTTCCATGCGATGAAGGGGATGCAAGTGCAAGTTCATTGACAAGGGTCATGAAACTTTTTGAGTCTATCTAACCATTTATGTTATTAATTTTAATCTATCTTTATTATTTTATGAGTTATTAAACATAAAAATGGGTCTGGGACTTTATAAACACCCTGTATAACATTTATACACTATATTGCCATTGATTATGGGACACTTGCGATTTTAGACATTTTACTAAATATCTAGAAAAATACATGAGGAATCATCTCGAAACTCTTAGTGTATAAATATAATAGTATAAGTCATACATCTCCGTGAAGATTTTTTATCGAAACGCCATAGGGGACCGTCAACAAATTTAAAAAGAATGAATATCTTTTGAATAACCCTGTCAAAACTAATGTAGCAAAAGCGCTCAAACTCTAGATTATGATTGAATGCCTTATTGTAATACACTGTGTTCATTTTTATGCAAATAGCATGCACACTCGCAGAGTAATTAAGGTTTTTATAAAAATGGTCCCAAATTTTTCCAAGTTTTTCCTTTATAATTTTCAGAGTTCTTAATGTAAAATAATATTTTTTTCAGAAAATATGACAAATAACATTGCACACAGTACCCTGTAATCAGAATTAAAATATAATAAAAATTGTATGAAAAATGAGTAGGTTTACTATATAATTTTTTACTGTGCATGCGTCAAAGATATCAAAATTTCATTTGCATATTATGTTAGCTAAATGTATAGAGCAATTTTTGTAAAAGTCTCAAAATCATAGCTTGAAAATTCTGAAAGTAATCGTCTATAGAAAAAGGACAAAATCCGTTGTTTCCAAAATGAAGCAAAAAAATGAGGGATTTTATCCAAATGCAGTAGTACATCCCATATTGTGTATTCTATATTGACACTAATCAATGAATATAAGGATACAACCCCTCTTGTTTTTGCTTCATTTTGAGAATAACGGATTTTCGACTTATTCAACTGATGATTATTGTCAGAATTTTCAAGTTATGATTTTGTGACTTTCACAAAAGGTGCTCTATAAATTTAGCTAACATAATATGCAAATGAAATTTTGATATCGTTGACGCATGCGCAGTAAAAAATTATTTAGTAAACCAACTCATTTTTTATACAATTTTCATTATTTTTTAATTCTGATTACAGGGTACTGCGTGCAATGTTGTTTGTCATATTTTCTGAAAAAAAATAATATTTTATATTAAGAACTCTGAAAATTATAAGGAAAAAACTTGGAAAAATTTGGGATCATTTTTATAAAAACCTTAATTACTCTGCGAGTATGCATGCTATTTGCATAAAAATGAACAAGGCTTATTACAATAAGGCATTCAATCACAATCTAGAGTTTGAGCGCTTTTGCTACATTAGTTTTGACAGGGTTATTCAAAAGATATTCATTCTTTTTTAATTTGTTGACGGTCCCCTTTGGAGTTTCGGGAAAAAATCTTCACGGAGATGTATGACTTATACTATTATATTTATACACTAAGAGTTTCGAGATGATTCTTCATATATTTTTCTAGATATTTAGTAAAATGTCTAAAATCGCAAGTGTTCCATAATCAATGGCAATATAGTGTATACACTATAGAATTTGCACAAATTTAGTAAAAAATATGCTATGCACTTCATATGTGTTAAATATTAAGTCTCAGTTGCATATATCAATTTTATGATACTTAAAATCATTTAAAATTATTAAAATATGTCACAAACAATTCCTTCCTTTATTATTGTGTAATAGAATTCTTTTGAGTGGCCCTGTAAATGAATAATAACTATTACTTTGACAGCATATTTTACAGAAAGGGTATTTTAGTGCACTTTGCAAATCCATGTAAATTTGAATACGTTTGACAGGGTGTAACACTTTCAAAATTCATTTTAAACTATTATTTCCCATTTGCCGTAATGTATCGGGAAAACTTTTGACTATCCCTATAATTAAACTAATCATAGAAGAAACTTCATTTTCAATAAGGTTCATGCTAGGGTAAACATCAATAACATAAAAATTTCACAGCAATCCAAGAACATTTACGTGAGTTAGAATGCGAATAGACAGTCATCCGACCAGACAAACCGAACATTTTTCAACTTTGTTGGAAAGTGTTAAAAAAGGAGGGAGGATAATTTATCATTAAAATTAAATTATAGAATAAAATCTTTTTTTTTATAAGTAAAGTTTGAGAAAAAGATTAAAAGCACTTGTAAAAGCTTTTAATTTTTGCAAATGAAAATTATTATTATTCATGATTTTCTTAAGTTTTTATTTTATTAAACATTTCTTTCAGGAGTATGGAAACTTAATGGATGAATTCCTTAAATTTATGAAGAAAAAAAATAAGATGTGAATGAATTATATTTTGATACAGAAATAAGTCAATTATAAAACTTCAAATACCTTTAAGTTCTCGAGGTTGATTCTGTGGTGTCTTACTGCCAATGTCTCCATTAGTATGAATTATTCCAACCTATAAAAAAATAATTTTTTTTCATTAATATGAATCAATTCTAGAATACTACTTAATTACCTGTTGGATGAAACTCATGACAATTAATTTTGTTCTACCCCTTTCCCTTTTTTTGACAACAGCAAATAATGAAGTTGGAAGTAGTAGCACCTTTGTATTATTGGCATATACACAGGGGGGGGGGGGGGAATTTTCATATAAATTTACCAGACATAAATTTGTTTTACCATCCAGCAAAATGTAACATACAACTGAAAATTTATATTTTCTGATGATTCGATTGAATTGCTTTATTTGAGCCGGCCAGCTTTTATTTTTTTATAAGTTATTTTACAGCTAATTCATATTAAATTTGGATTAATTTATTTTTAATTTAGTCATAAATATTTTCTATTAAAAAAGTTATATACAGTAGACTCCCTTAAATCCGCACAGCTTGGAACCAGAGGTTTTGCGGATTTTAGAATTTTGCAGATTTCTGGTCATTGCTTTGTTTACATTTTTTTTTTTTTTTTTAAGTAATTTCAATGTAATTAATAATGAAATCAAAAGTATAATGAATGCTTACAATATGCTAAAATATTAAACTAAGGAATAAACTAAAATAATAAAAATTTAGATAGTTCTTAAAATGATTAAAATACTAAAAGCAAAGGTCCAATGTACAATCAAATATTCATTATAAAGATGAAATGGGTTTTTCCAAATTAATTCAATGAAACTTGCCTCATAAAGGTACATTACTAATTCACATCAAGATCATAAAATAATGAAGCTTTATTTCAGGTTTAGCCAGACTTAATAACTAAAAAGGCTTGATTAATACATAAATATCTTTGGTAAGATTGTTATTACCAATGATATCAGCAATATCTTTATTTTATCAGGAATAAATTATTCTTTCTTCATGAAAAAACATGAATTCAATAACTTTAACAACAATTACAAATTAAAAAATGTATGGGATTGATATAAAACTAAAAAAGTCAAATTTTGCACCTACATCTGAACAGAATGTTTCATTGTTTACATCCATAAAATATGTGCGGATTTTAGAGAGTTGTGGATTTTAGGAGTGTGGATTTGAGGGAGTCTACTGTATTTCTATTAAATTTTTTTAAAATAAATAAGTCTTTATAACTACTAGAAGTAGGGATGCACCGAATAGTGATTTTGGCCGAATAACGAATGCCGAATATTCGGTTGATAGCTGAACCGAATACCGAATATTCAGCTAGCCAAATAGTAATTGTTGGGCCGAATACCGAATATTCGGCTTTCCTAATACTTTTTATATTTCAAAGTTTAAAGGTATTAAAATGTAGCTTTAAAAAAATTTTTACATATATTTAATAAAAGAAACTTACATTTTAATAAAGAAGAGCTTTTTATAACAACATTTGCACAGCAAAATTATGAGGCTTTTTTAATTAATAAAATTTTAAATTTCATGGTTTCTTCTACGAATTGAAACAAACATTTTAAAATCAAAGATAAATAATAATGAAAAAATTATTGAATAAAAACTGCACAGTCCCATAATTTTTTTTAAATAACTCAAGGCAGATTTTTTTTCAATATAAAGCATAAATACTTTTAACTTAATTCTGAATAAAGGAATGTCTAGCTCATAGTTCTTTTCTTATAAATGGTGGCATTTTCCACCCATTTTCCATCATCCTCATCATATCTTATTTTTCAGAAATCAAAGCATGTAAGTTGAAAATGTAGTTATGGTATCTTATTTGTTAATACAACAAATGAGAACACAAGTTTGACCTAGAGAGATGAAATACAATGTACATATGACTCAGTACGATGATTATGATTTCATTAACAAAAATTGTCTTTCTTGATAGCTATTACTAATCTCAAAAATTTTTCTTGTTTAAGGGCTTTTATTTGGGAAAAGCAAGAAACAGATTATTTACTAAATAAAATTTAGGAACTTGCATCTGCACTTGCATCATTTATTCCTAAGGAGAATCCTAATAAATCACAATTTTAATCCTTTTCATGGTTAATTTTCTTAAGTTATACTTTACAAACAAAGAATAAACAATGTAAAAACATTCGATTTATTTAAATGCGATTTCCTTTCTAATTATTTTAAATATATTTATAAATTGACAGTTAAAAGTAAAAGTTTTGAAAAATGTATTTTAAAAGGCTTTATTAAGTATTGCATTCGGCCGAATACTTTGATATTCGGCCAAACCGAATATTTGGCAGGCCGAATAGTTTGATATTCAGCCAAGCCGAATATTCGGCTTAACCGAATAGTTTGATATTCGGCCTAACCGAATATTCGGTAACATGGCAGAATACCAAATAGATACCGAATATTCGGTGCATCCCTAACTGGAAGTCAACTGTGAAGGCATCATCTGAAAAAATATATATAAATACTGAAAAGAGTGTAAATTACACTTTTAAAATGTGCTTTGAAATTTTATGTTACATAGCTCCACATATTTTACAAATTCTAAAGAACTATATTTAATTGAACAATGAGAATAATATTAAATGCAGTTATTAATTTCAATGAATGTAAATATCACTAATATTTAATATAGTTTTGCATAATAATTACTTTAATTACTAAGTAATAATTATAGTTCTATTAATTACAGTGCCAAAGTTTAGGATTATTAGCAGTTAGAGATTTCATTGTTTTGGTTACTATCCAATATTTAAACGTTAAGGATTTTTTTTTTTTTTTTTTTTTTTTTTTTAATACTGCAATTTACAGAAATATTCTTACATCTTAATATGGAAAGATTAAGTCACAGGATGAGCAATGTCGAAAGAAGTTAGGAAGGATTGAGTATTTCAGGAGAGTTGTGCTTAAGTATATTAAACAAAAACACAATTTGCAGAACAAATTTAAAAAAACAAAATTTATTTCCTACTCTATTTAAGCCCGAGAAGGGACAGATATTAAGATATCCGATTTATTTATTTCTACATTTAGTATTTAATTTTTGTATCAAATAATTTAAATTATGTGAACATTAAAAAAATAAAATGAAATTCAAACAATATGATACTTAAAAACTCTAAATCTTAGATTCCGTTCAAACGAAATCGAAATAAATCTTAGACTTTTTCTGAACACTTGCTTTTTAGATGTGTCTATTCTTTTTATCTATACCTACCGTAAACATTATACAAAATCTGCAAAACAAATATTTGCAAGTTAAGTTTGGACAAAAAGTCTAAGATTTATTTCGATTTCGTTTGAACGGAATCTAAGATTTAGGGTTTTTAAATATCATATTGTTTGAATTTCATTTTTATTTTTTTAATGTTCACATAATTTAAATTATTTGATACAAAAATTTAATACTAAATGTAGAAATAAATAAATCAAATATCTTAATATCTGTCCCTTCTCGGGCTTAAATAGAGCAGGAAATAAATTTTGTTTTTTTTTAATTTGTTCTGCAAATTATGTTTTTGTTTAATATCTCAAATTTTTTAATAACTATTGCATTCAGATGAGCTCATTTCAAAATGAACTGAGGGTACCATCATCAGGACTTCCCTTATGTGGTATCGTATCACAATTACTGATGTAATTTACCCAGGGACATAGCTAGAAGTGAATTATGGGGGGGGGGGGGGGGTGTACGCTCAAGAGAACGTTTGAGGTGCTCATATTTCTCTCTCTTCCTCTGACGCAAAAAAATATATTAGTGCATATTCACATTGTAAGTTCCATGTTTCTTATTAAATTGTTGAAATAGCTCCATTTTATGCTAGAAAAGAATATGGTGATGAAAAATTTGAGTGTATAACTAATTCAAGATTAAACATCATGTTGGCTTCATATGTGCAAGCAGGATGAGCGAGTGTTGAAGCACTTTAGTTACAATTTAAGCAATTCTGCAAAACTGTGAAAGGGCCTCAAAGTTAGATTAGATTTTTGAACAAAATTTTATTTGATGAAATACTAACTATTACGTTTTCCCCTAAGTAGGAATTTCTGATTTATTTTTCCAGATATATATCGATCATGATACCTAGACTCCAAAACCATCCCCAATTAAAAACTCTATCTCCGTGGTAGCTACGTAGATTTTCATTTCTCCATTGGGTTTTGCACAGATTTTCATTGATCCATTTCCAAATCGTTAACTTTTTTTTACATTTAGAACTGAATTCTGTACATGCTTCCTGTCTTGATACCAAATATTTCAAAATCTCTGTTTCATTTCCAATATGATGTCATAAATGTCTAGTATAATTCTAGACATTCACCTATAGACAATATAATATTCCTCCAACAATACCTCAAGACATAGCATCAATAAAATGTATTTATTATTTTTTGTATTACGTCATATTTACTTATTTTCTGTATTTCTTCACTTAGAAGCTTCTTGATAAATGAATCAATGTTTGAATTGAAATTCTGCCCAAAATTGAAATTTAACATCGACAGAACTTCAGACCGCTATCGGAGCTCTGGTCAGGGTTCAGCGTAGAAAAGTTAGGGATAGATGTCATATATGCAATATATTGGCGCGATTGGAACAAAATGAATAGCATATGCCTCACATGCTAACCTGGCTATCGTTGTTTATTTTACTAATAAATTGTTTATTTTCTATAACTTTTATTTAAAAAAAAAATATGTAGATCGTTTGTTCTATAGTTATTATTAAACTTTTTTTTATTTATCTTTATTTTCCTTCTTAAATATTAGAAAATAATTAAAAATATATATATGTGATATGTATTTGAAAACGAAATTTTCGCCAAATTGGCGTCAGAAAAAAACTGCGCCAACATGGTAAGTATTAGACATCTGTGCATAAAGGTGACGCATTATGAATATTCCAAATGTGCTTAAATTTTATTAACTCATAGAGATAGTGAATCAAAAGTTTTATAAAAATGGTACTACTCTATTATCCCATTGACCAATTTCGCCAAATTCTACAAATCGCCAAACTAATAGCCAAATTATACATGTTGACATAATTTGTATTTTAAATAACGAAAAACCAAATAATTAGTAGAATATTAATAAAAATACAAATAAAAAGTCGAAATAAAAATCACTTAATGATATTTTAAACACATGAATCTATTTAATGTTATTGAATGTGACATTAACGATCATCCATTATTGGCATTTAATCTTATAGTTTGGAGATAATTTTTTGGTCAACGGGATAACCTAGTAGTACCATAAAAATATTAACTTAAAATATAAAAAACAGCTATTTTTCAACAGAAACTCTTTGCGATATTTTAAAAATTAAATCGTGTAGTGTTTTATCATATTAAAATCATTGGAATAATGAATTTAATACAAGTTAATTCGGTACTTGGTTATCTCTTCGACCAATTCTGCCAAATTATATAAGTCGCCAAACTAATAGCCAAATTATACATATTGGCATTTTTTTTATAACAAAAGTACAAATAAATATGTAAAACACTAGTAAAAAGTGGAAATAAAATCATTTGATGACATCTCTAAATACGTATAGGTATTTAATGTCATTGAATGCGACATTCACGATCATCCATTACTGGCATTTAATCTTGTAGTTTGGTGATAGTTTTTTGGTCGACGGGATAACCAAGTAGTACCGTTGATTTAAAATTGATGTTATCCAATGATTAATTATTTGTAACATTACAAATTTAGGCACGATTTAAAAAAATCATCAAATCGAGAATTAAAAAAATATATTTGTAAACGTTGTTTATACTTGTTTACATTGGATTTGAATATTTAGGTTGATAGAATTGGCGAATTTATTGCAGTGCCGAAAAGTCTTATACCAAGTAGTTGACGATTCTGCGGTTTAGCCTTTAAAAATTGCTATGTTTGAAGACCCAGTTCTGCAGATTTACTAGTTTCATTACATACCAAGGATGAAATACTATTATTTTCAAATACTATTATTTTTGAAAAATTTTATTCACCTAAATTTATTTTGATTTTCTTCGAACATATAAGACGAAGAAATTTTTAAAAATGTGGTATAAGTACGAAATCCCGGCGCAAATGTCATATATGCACTGGGTTTGGTGCATTTTTTTTTTTTTTTTTTTTTTTTTTTTTTAATGCCAATGTGTCAAAAAACTCGCTTTCAAATACCAGTTACATATATATATTTAAGTTATTTTCTATTATTTTGCAGAAACAATTGGTAGAAAAAAGTTTAATTTACTTATTTTCTATATTTCTTCTGTTAGAAGCTTCTTGATCAATGTTTGAAAATGTCCTTTTATTTTAAAATTCATGCTTCATTTTGCTTTCTGTTGACGATTCTTGTATTTGTACGAAGTGTTTGCAAATCTCCGTTTCATTTCTAATATGACGTCGTAAATATACCATTTTTAATTCTTACAAAAGAAAAAAAATCAATTTTATTTTTTATTTATCACGTAAAAATTATTAATTGCTACAGGAAATATGTCCATTGACCTCTGTATATTTTTTTGATTGGAGGGAATTATTTTTTAAACAATTAGATCCTTTGAAGAAAATTTGTGGAAGCGCGTACAAAATGTGGGAAAATGTCTAGTAAATAACTCGTTCAATGTTAAATTCCGTATTAAAATAACATTACGGAGTCACACTGGAAATAAATAAAGCATAGCACTGCCGTGCTATGCTTTAATAAGTATATAAAATAAAGAGAACAAATAAACAAAAAAGAAAAAAAAAGTTCTCCAAATAAAATTTGTTGAATAAGAGCACATGTATGCACTATTGCATGAATATATTCATGCATATGCTAATTCATAATACTGAAATATATTATGAAATATGCATAATTCATAATAGTATTTTTAATAGTGAGCAATTATCATACAGCACGATGGTATAGTAGAGATATAGTAGAGCTCAGATACATCTCTAATGTTAAAGTCCAAAGTTTGCGTCTTAATAACTTCAGAACTAATCATAGGATCGCAAAGAAATTGAAAAGAGGAGGTGTCCTACTCTAGATCTCAAAGTTTACAAAAATTCATCCAGATCCACTGATTAGTTTCGGAGATCCAGCACCCCTGTTTTGTCACTTTTTGCTCGTGAAACAAGAAAAAAAGTCAAACAACTCAATTATAATCCTAACCAGGAAACACTCAGTGACGTGTAATAGCTTGTTCGAAAGCTTTTAATTTAGGGATGTGCCTGTCGAAGTTCCGGTAAAAAAGTATAAAAAAATTAAGGAAATGGCGCCCATTTAAAATTTACCTAACATATCCATAATTTAAGAAATCTCTCCTTTGTAATTGCTAATTCAATCTTTTTTTTTTTTTTTTTTTTTTTTTGAGTTCCCACCAACTAAAAAACAACACGATAATTAAAAAAAAAGATATATTTTTGCATTTTTGGAATTGACGTCATCCGAAACATAAAACACATTTTTAATAAATAGATATATAAACTGTAGCTAAATGTATGTTTAAAAAAAAAATACCTTCATTTGCATGTTTTTGAAGTCAAAACGGTTACTATAATACAGATATTTCAATTACAAAGGAATAAGTAAAGAAAAATATAGTAAAAAAATAGATTCCTAGATGTGACGTCATTTTATATTGTCCCTTTCTAAAGATGTTGCACCATACAGTATGATAGTACTGTATAGTAGAGCTAGAGATGGGAATGCTCGAAAAAAAAACCTGGAAAAAATGGGAAAAAACTTTTTTTTCCGTTTTTTTTCCGAAGGCTTATTTTTCAATTTTTCCAAACTGGAAAAATTTAAATTTCATTTATGAAATAATATAGTGAAAATTTTGTAATAGCTACATTCTCATACTTTTTATTTTATTTATTTTTACGTTGAGTGTCTCACATGAAAATTTTAATGTGGGTAATCTGATTTCTGAGCAGACAACTGTTTGAGAAGACTTCACATTTTTTTCTTGTTTGAAACACAAGACCCTTTGCAAAATTTTTCTTGTAAATAGGCATTTCAGAAAAAGTTTAATCAACAAATCGAATCTTTCGCAAGTGCAGTGATTGAAGAAAAAAAATCTCATGCCATACAGCAGCTGAATCTTATTAAGTTGCATATATGTATGTAAATAACCTTATTAAAAATGTTTAAATAGGAACCTAAATATAGTAATAATTTCTTATTCAAAAATTCTGAATATATTTTGTACAAGTATATACAAAAAGTTCACAATTTCACAAAAACTTGATTACATGAAAAAAATCTAGATATGTAATTAAATGCAACTTCTCTTTTTAAAAATTAATTTATGTGTAAAATTATTGCAATAATATGCCAATTAATGGAAATGATAAAATTAAACGTAAAATTTTGAAGTATGCATTTATTACTTTAATCTATCTTTTCAGGAAGTAAGTATTGAAATCATGAAAAATTTGACTTCCAGTTTTTGGTACATTTAAACGTTTTTAGAAGGTCCTAAACACGTTTTGATGGTTTTTGGAAAATATCCGTCACTCTGTGAGTCTGTATGTGACAAATTTTATGGGCATTCTATCTCAAGAACTGATGCACATAATTTCACAAAACTTTAGATTCAGTTACACCTTGATATAAACTCGAGATGTTTATTTATTAGTGTATATCACCAAACCGATGGCGCTGCTATGCTGCATTATTCATAATTTCCACAATAGTTCTATCTCAAACTAATGTATGTATTTTTATAAAATTTCAGATTAAGTTAATCTTTGACAGAGCTTCGTGCTCATTACTTTTTGGTGTAAATTGCTCAACAGATGACGCTGCTATGCTGCATTATTCATGATTATCGCATCGCAATAGCTTTACCTCAAGGACGATTTTTTTTTTTTTTTTTTTTTTTTTTTTTTTTTTTTAAATCAAAACTACAGCTTCAAACAGTTTCTGATATGTATTAATGTTGTTTAGTTTTTGGCGTAAATTGCACTATAGGTGGCACTACTATGCTGCATTTTTCAAGATTTCGTTATAGCTGATTAATTGAATGTTTTTTCAAGGTGTTGAATCTAAAATTGACCTCCATTTTATGTCCATAATGTACAGTAATGTTGCAAAAATATGGGCAGTTTGCATTAGAAAAGTACAACTGCAATGAAAAAACTCCCCATATTTTATTACAAGTAACTATGTTCCAAATTATACTTCACCTCTTGATTAAACTTTGAATTTTTGTAGTTTTCTAAAGCACAGTAGAAGTTTATCTCTGTATGTAACTGCTTTTGTTAATTCCTCAAATAGTGAGCATTTTCTATTTGTAGTATTCTGTTTTCACAACTTTTGAGTTCCACTCTTAGAAATATAAAATTACCATGTGGAAACATTATTGAATATGGTTTCTTACTCAAGAATAGAATAACAGATTTCAGGGTAAAAAAAAGAAAATTAAATTTAATTAAACTTTAAAAAAAAAAATTATTTTTCTGGTTTCAGTGAGTAAAAATCTAACAGTCAATAAATCCTACGCTATTTTTCAGTTGCAGACCTGAGTAAGCCAAAGTAAAACTTAGTTTTGTTTGAATTTAGATTATAAAACTAAATCAAAACTTTTTTGAGTTGAGATTGGCAAGCTATACTAAACAGGGTTGTTATGATTTTGCCCAGTCCAAAAAACCCACTTGAAAAAACCCAAGTGGGTTTTTTCAAAATTTCAACTTTAAATTACATATATAATGTATTTATATTATATATAATATATTGTAACATATTTCTGAATATCAGTACATACATTACTCATAAAGTTTATAACCATCACCCCCCACCCCAAAGAAAAGAAATGTCCTAATCATACCATCACAATTTTTAAAAGAAATAATTGTTAGTTAATCTCTGTAGCATGTGTATGTAACAAATTTTTTCCCATTAAAAAAATACTTTGTGTAATCCGTTCAATCTTATACAATAGAAACTCATGACAAAATACCATATATGCTTAGAATCCTAATTTAATTATGTAGACATGTAGAATTACTTGTCTTATGCTATTTAGTAATAATAAAAAATACCTACTTTATAAATTATTACTAATAACCAATTTATCTATCATAATTTTGATTACTGTCATTGATTTATATATATTTGTAATAAGCAATTAGCTACTTTAAATTTAGTAATAAGTACATTTTTTTTTCAAGCATTCTGATCCACCTCCAATAACCCCCCCAAAATCTGAAAAAACCCGAAAAACCTTGAAAAAAAACCTCAAAAACCCTGAAAAAACACAGTACAGAGGGTTGGTTTTTTTCCTGAAAAAAAACCCGGGTATTTAACAACCCTGATACCAAAACTAAACATATTTTATAAATAAAGGAAATGAAATTATAATTCTAAGAAAAAAAAAAAAAAAAATGTAAAAATATACATTTTTTTAATACTGATATTCATAATAATGACAGAACTGCAAGAATTTCTTTAAACTAGTATCATTTACTTAAAAACTATATTTATGTAAATGAAATGCATAATTTATTTCATTCCAAACTGCAGACTCAGGGCTTGAATTTCAGGGCGGGATGGCGGGATTCGCGCCCAAAATTTTGAAATCCCGCCCAAAAGAATAACGTGGACGGGAGGCTCCCGCCCAAACAATTTTGCATTATGAAACTATGATCAACTCCCACGACCGTTTTGCGAATTTTATGATATTTTCGTGCGAGTATCGAATCATTTTGCGAGTTTTTTTACAGCGAAAAATCATTGAAAATCACGATTTTTTCCGCGGCAAAATAGAGGTGATTCTGTTCGGAATTTCTCCCCCCCCCCCCAAAAAAAAATAACGCATTAAATTCCAAAAATTATGAAACTGATGCCGCGGACGCGCTATTGTGCGTAAATTACGCAAAAGATCGGAGATGACACACAAAAGAAACAGCTATTACATGTTTCACAAGACGCGTGATTTCGCAAAAGTTTGCTAAGAAACGGAAAATACTGTTAAAAGATCGCGAAAAAGCGACTAATTTCCGGCAAATTCCGTCAAAAGACTCACGAAAAAATGCCTAATTTCCGGCAAATTCCGTCAAAAGACTCACGAAAAAATGCCTAATTTCATCACATAATTTTGTAAAACGTCAAATTTCGTCCAAAAATCGCGAAAAAACGGCAAATTTCCTCAGAAAATTCACGAAAAAACGACAAATTTCGTCCAAAAATCGCGAAAAACGACAAATTTCGACAAAAGATTCACTATAAACGACAAATTTCCCCAAAATATACGAAAAACGACAATTTTCATAAAAAAAAATCGCGACAAAACATCATTTTCCATCAAAGATCACGAAAAAACGGCAAATTTCCTCAGAAAATTCACGAAAAAACGTTAAATTTCGTCCAAAAATCGCGAAATACGACAAATTTCGACATAAGATTCACTGTAAACTACAAATTTCCCGAAAATATCGCGGAAAACGACAATTTTCGTAAAAAAAATCGCAATAAAACATCAGATTTCATAAAAAAAATCGCGAAAAAACGGCAAATTTTCTCAGAAAATTCACGAAAAAACGGCAAATTTCATCAAAAAATCCCGAAAAAATGACCGATTTTGTGAAAAGATCGTTAAAAAAGACAGATTTCATCAAAAGATAGCGAAAAAATGAAACTTTCGTCAAAGTGAACCTCTTCCCCCCAAAAATAATATTACGGGGAGTTCATTTTTCTGTTCAACAAACTAATTTTCCTGCTTCAATATATTTTTTTTCTTTGCTGCTCTAAAATCAGCTTCTGACAGCTCCAAATCTTTCTGAGTGAGTGCAATTCCTGAAAGCAGCCATTCATTAAACAAAAAGTATCCTTATACTCAACAAAGTATTCATTTTTTAAGGAAGTCTTTTTCGATGAATTTGACTTGCCCCTTTATTAAAGAAAATGCAAACAATAGTGGTATTTCTTATTTTCTACACTCACATGAATATTATTTTATGATTAAATTTGTATCTTGCACATTTAATATACAGAAAAATAACATTAGTTATAACAATTAAAATTATAAATATAAATTTATTAAATTAATTAGAAGTTTTATTAATTATTATTAAAACAATAATTAGATCTGTGACAAAAATAATTAGCACCGGGAGGGAATTTACCACCAGTAACAACTAGACAGTATAAAACTTTTTTTACACATTTTGCATAATTATTCTGAATTGTTGATAAAAATGGCTTCAGTGATTTTTTTATGTCTGTATTCTCATTCTGGTAATTCTTTAAATAGCACATAAAATAATGGCGGGTTTTAAACATTTCTTCTCCCTCCCAAACAGCCAAACTCCCCTCCATTTATAAATGTTGGTAGAGAGACTCCCCTCCTTCGAAAAATTGAATTTCAAGCCCTGAGACTTATTGGCTTTGTTTTTACATTAGGTCGATTGGTAGTAAAACATGTAACTGAAAAATCATTCCAACAAAGATATGATATAACAAACAATAGCGTTTAATAAAAATTCTTAGGCTGTGGCAAAAAAAAACTAAACTTTTAAAAGCAGGCTTTGCTACTTTCTTTTTATTTTGTAATATAAAATGAAAATAATTTTCATTTAATACATATAAATGAAAAAAAAAATGTTTATTATTTAATATTCTCTAAGAAAATATAATTTATTTGGGAGAAACAGTTATAAAAAATCAATTTTTCCAATTTTTCCGGAAAAAAAAAAAAAACGGTAAAAAACCAGTTTTTTCCGCCACTTATATTTTTCTGGAAAATTTACATCTCTAAGTAGAGCTCAGATGCATCTCTAATGTTAAAGTCCAAAGTTTGCCTCTTGATAACTTTGGACCCAATCATCGGATCCCGACGAAATTCAAAAGTCGAAGTGTCCTACTCTAGACCTCAAAGTTTAGAAAAAATCATCCAGATCCACCGATTAGTTATGGAGATCAGAATCCCTGTTTTGTCACTTTTTTTTTTGTGAAACAAACAAAAAAAGACAACTCAATTATAACCCGAACCAGGAAACATTCAGCGATGCGTAATAGCTTGTTCGAAAGCTTTTAATGTGCCTTTTGAAAGCCCTGTAAAAAAATATCCAATATTAAGGAAATGGCACACATTTAAAATTTATATAACGCTAAACCTTCCATAATTTAACATTATAGAAATATCTCCTTTTTAATTGTTAATTCAATTATTTCTTTCAAGTTGCCCCAACTAAAAAACAGTCCAATAATTTAAAAAAGAAATGATAACATGTGTTCTTTTTTTATAGATCAATAAAAATTCTGATTCTCCTGATAGATTTTTGAAATTGACGTCATTCAAAACAGAAAATACTTACTTTTCATAAACATATATATAAACTGTAACTAAATATGTATTGAAACAACATAATATCTTTATTTGAGTGTTTTCGATGTCAAAACAGTTACTACAATACAGATATTTCAATTAAAAAAAGAAGCTATAAAAATCTGTGTAGATACCGAGAAACTGCAGTGGGACTACCATCAAGGAGGGGGTGATTCTGTCACCAAATGTTGCCAAGTTTTTTGCCTAATTTGCAATATATAGCCAAATTTGGCACACAAAATTACTCGCAAAAATTGAAGCCAACTTGACATTATTTCGCCAAGCTAATATGTCTAAAAATAACTTTAAACTAATACTAATAATAGTTTGGATTTGTTAGTTAAAAGTGATTGATAAAGTTCTGAAAGAATCTGAAAAAGCTATGAAATCATATAAAACAAGTTGGAAATTGCACGTAAAGCGTAGAAAATGAGGTGCGTTCGTTGCAGGGTTGGTATAAAAACCGTTTTTTTTTTAAAAAACCAAAAAACCGGGTTTTTTTGGTTTAAACCAGGTTTTTTTTCAAATCATTATTTAAATAGCATTTGCAAGAAAAATAACTTGTGTTTTAGAAAGTTATGAGGATTTTTTGTAATTAATAGTTAATTAATGTTAAACATTCACATTAGTATTTATTTTTTTGATAATTAAATAACTAAAGCATAAAAAATTATAATTAATTATCTTATAAGTTTAGGTTTCTATAGGGAAATATTCATTGTGTGAAAAAAAAAAAAAAACTATTAATTTATTAGTATACTTATATAAACCTTTTAGATAATAATTTAAGAAATAATTATATGCAGGTTGATAATGAACATAGTAAAGGGCAAACAAACATATTTTACTAAATTAACAGAAATAAGCTGAAATAGAAAACATTTTCTTGTGTATAATTTAGAAATTATTTACAGTATTAACATCAACAAATGATTATTAATCTCTTACTACATATATTTAATTAAAAAATATCAATATGCATTTTATTAATGCTAAAAAATACATGTGTATTGACTTACTTGATACATCAACGAATGTAATGCTTACACAAATTGAGACATAGGCTTAGAAAAATTATTATTATTTTAAATACAAACTTTATTTTTTCTGTTTCTTTGTTCTTCAAAAGGTGAAGATTTAGCATTAAATTTTATTATCTGTGCAAGCATCGAGTTACATGGATATTTTTGTTTTGTAAAATTTAATGTATCCTTTTTTTCTTGTTCACATAGTTCACTTTGACTGTATTGTGGTTCAAGCATGTATACCTAAAAGGGCATGGGTGTTAGGGCCATTTTATACCTGGACTAAAAAACTATGAGACTTCTTTATTTAAATTTTTTTCCTCTTAATATTTTTTGAAGACCTGTCCAATTATAAACTGCATTAGTAATGGAACTTATTACTTTAGATATTATCCAGGGCAACTGCAATAGAATTTAACAGTTTAAACATATCTTCAACTTTTCTTTTAAAATAAAAATTAGACAGATACGAGCTTTTGAATATTTTTATCAATAACATTCCTATTTTCTACACAAATTTTAAGTAAAGTGGGGCAATTTTTAAGGTAAACATCTAAAGCATCTGAAAATGAATCACACCTAGTATTATAAGGAAGAGCTAATTTGACAGCATTTACATTGCATGCAATTTTTACATTTGGCTCTTAAACATGTTTTTGATGTATTTCTTATTCCCTCAAATGAAAACCAGATTATATTTTACTTTCTTCTAGTTTTAGACATTCTTTTATTTCAATATATATAAGTAGCTTTCTTAAAATAAAATACAATACAAAGTAACTGGAAACAGAAAAAAATAATGTAAAAACTGCAAATCCAATCTAAGAAAAACCAAAGCTTACTAAAACCAATAACTATGGAACAGAGAAAATTCATAGCCAATCATTCATTAGCATACAGAACAAGAGTAACCAATGGAAAGAATGACTTATGATTATGTCATTATTGATGCTTTGATACATGATGCCTCAGTAAATCATAATCAAGCTATCTAAGCAGTAAAATTGCATTTTTGGCTGGCATATGCCATTTTTACATTTTTAAAAAAATAAAAGGTTTAAAGAAGAATTAAAACTAACTACCTTTTTTTATCCTCCACAGTTCACTGTAGAAAAATATTTTGCCATGTCAATTTATAGCTAGTAAAAAAAATTAGATTGATTAAAGATGTTTGTCACTTTAAAAATTTGTCTTTAGCTTTGCTTGTAGCTACTCCATAACTTTCATTTTGCACATTTTAATAATGTGTAAAATAAATGAAAACATTGGGAAAAAGGGAAAAAAACCAAATTTAAAAAAACCAGCATGGTTTTTTTAAAAAAACCACTTGGTTTAAACCATGGTTTAAACCACGGTTTAAACCAGCGTGGTTTAAACCAAACAACCCTGGTTCGTTGATAACGAAGTTTTAAAATATTCAGATCTTGCTGATATACTAGAGCGTACTTTGGATACAGTATAGTGGTCGAAATCTTTGTGTTCCTGTAAATATGCAGGGAGTAATTTTTATTATACTTCATTAACGTATATCTTATTCATAAAATGTGAAGTAATTTAAATATAATTAATACACCCCCCAAATAACCGTATAACATTGTTTAGTGGAATATATTTGTGTGGCCCTGTAATTTAATAATAAATATTCTTTGCATCATAGATTGTACAAAATGTATTTTTAGTACATATTTCATAGATTCATGTCAATTCTGTTATATTCAAATGAGTGTAACACCATTAAAATGCATTTGAAACTTTTTTCCCCATTGACCGTAATGTAACGGAATACTTTTGATTGTCCCTGTAATTGATCGATTCATCCGATTTTCATAACATTTGAAATGACTCGACAAAATTATGTAATAAATATACGTTTTAAATTTCAAATGATTAAAATGCATTTGAAACTTTTTTCCCCATTGACCGTAATGTAACGGAATCCTTTTGATTGTCCCTGTAATTGATCTATCCATACGATTTTCATAAAAATTGAAATGACTCGACAAAATTATGTAATAAATATACGTTTTAAATTTCAAACGATTAAAATGCATTTGGAACTTTTTTCCCCATTGACCGTAATGTAACGGAATCCTTTTGATTGTCCCTGTAATTGATATATCCATCCGATTTTCATAAAATTTGAAATGACTCGACAAAATTATGTAATAATTATGTATTTTAAATTTCAAACGATTCGGTTGGGTAGTTTTTGCGTTGTTATATGCGGACGGACAGACAGACAGACAGACGGACGGACTGAGCGACAACAATAGGTGCTACGTATTTACATAATTACGAACGCACCTAAAAACTGGTAGAATCAGAGAGAAAAGTAGAGCATGATCTAATAAAAAATGTTACAGTAAAAATTGGGAAATATTTTCAATCTAAGAATGTGCGTAGAAAAGAAATGGAATCAAATGATCTGTAAAGCTCATGAAATAACCCAAATTTTTGTTAGCTGAAAATGTGGACTGAGCTTTACTGGTACCTTATATTCAGAATTATACTATTATCCCTCAAAATGGTTACTGAGGAAGGACTCAATAGAATATATTGTTGCATTGTCTCAAATCAGTTAAGCTTCACAATGCTAAATGAATATAAACCTTGAAGTAATAATTATTCAAGGTTTTGAGTTTACTTGGAGCTTTGATCTTTCACTTATCACAACCGCTGGAATGGAATTGTGTCCACACTTTGTACTGAACGAACCGTTCTCATACTTTATTACATCAGCCTGTAACATATACCGTATTTTCGGGTGTACAGCCCGCACCCTTAAATCGAATAATGCAATAAAAAAAGTTCGTGTATAACACGCGGAGATGCATCGGTGTATAGTCCGCGGGCTATACACCATTTACGAACATATATTTCGATCAGGGTTCGAAATTAGAAGCCATTAGTCATAATTTTCAACACAAATTTACCAAATTTTTTTGTGAAGTCCTACAGTAATTCGGTTAAAAAATTAAGATTATCAGTACCATAATTTTCGGAAGAAACGGCGCGGCGTTTAAGTGTTTTAATATAACACTACAAGCAATGCGGCGTTTACGCACATTTTTTTTTTTTTTTCAAACAAGCGTGATATTTTTTCTGAATTTTTCCGAAAATTAAAATAAAAATCTGTGATAAATTCAAAATTTCGGACATAAAATGTATACGTATCTTAAGTCATTGATTCCCAAAAGGATTGAATCCTCGGAATCGGTCCGAAACACATCAACTCCAAAAAGGAATGATTTCTCGGACTCTATATGAAATGAAACGATTCCGGAAAAGTTCGATTCCTTGAAATCATTCCGAAATGAAACGACTCTGTAAAGGAACGATTCCTCGGAACTGTTTCGAAAAATACCGACTGCTCTGAATGGTTCCGAAATGACATAAATCATGCACTTTTTTTTGTTCTTTGCAACAGGGTAGGGTATCAACTCCGAAAAAGAACGATTCGTCGGACTCTATCTAAAGATGAAAATAAGCACTCGCCAGACGCCACTCGGCGACTAAATGTGAAAAACTGGCGACTAAAAATGTGGAAAGTACCGGCCAAATGCAGGATTTTCCAAAAAATATTTTGTCAAAGAACCACCGAAAAAATCCTTGCGAATTTCGCCAAAAAATCGTAAAAAAATCGCAGGAAAAAAAGAATCTCGTGTAAGTATCACGAAAAGACATCGTCAAAAGATCGCAAAAAAATGCAAATATCGTCAAAGAATCTCGAAAAAAAAAGCGAATATCGTCAAAGAATCGCGGAAAAACCAGAAATATCACACTTACCATCGCTAAATTGAAAAAAACGCAAATTTCATAACAAAAAAAAAAAAAAAAAAAAAAACGCAGTCATAAAATCAACGAAAACGAACGCGAATTTTGTCAAAAAATGTAAAAAGGAACGCAAAAAATGCAAACTGTATCAAAGAAACATGCAAAAAAAAATTCATACCGTCAAAAAATCACGATAACGAATGCGAAAGTCGTCTAAAAATTGCGATAACAAGCGCGAACATCGTCCAAAACCACAATAACAAATGAGAATGCCGTCAAAAATCACGATAACAAACGCAAAAACCGTAAAAATATTGCGACTGTCATCAAAAAACGTAAAAACAAACGCGAATTTTATCATAGAAACACGTGAAAAAAGCAAATTCCTCAAAAAGTCGTGTTAACGAACGTGAATATCGTCAAAAAACGTAAAAACGAACGCAAAACACGCGAAAAAAAGAATACCATCAAAAAATCTCAATAATGAATGCAAATACCGTGAAAAAATCACGATGACGAACGCGAATATTGTCAAAAAGTTGTGATAACGAACACAATTTTCGTTACAAAGTTGCGAAATTGAGCGCAAATTTTGTCAAAAGATCGCAAAAATGGAAAAAGAGACCCCCCCCCCTTTATTTTTTAGAAAATCTGTTGTGAATTTCAGTTTTTATATTTTGAATCATATGTGCTAGTCCTTGAATAAACATTTTTTTTTTTTTTTTTTGTCAAATTATAATTCTATACAAATAATTATAAAAAAGAGGGTAGAGGTGTATCTATGTCGTTAGCTACAAAAGTGCTTAAGCACAGTTGGACTTATGTAGCTAACTACATATGCATGTTACATATAACTTTGCTGTTAATTTAAAAAAGATTGGAAATTAGTAACTCAAGTTTACAATATAAACAATACAAATTAAAATATTTTTATCTAGTTCATATATTACTTATTTATTCTAAGCTTGTAAATATATATCTTCTAATTAAATATTCAGTGACATAAAGTACTTACTGGTTACTAAAGAAAATATTCTCACTAGCCAATAATTGGCTACTAAAAAAAAATCAACCTACCGGCCAATGGCCACTAAGCAAAATTCCTTATTTTCATCTTTAACTCTATCTGAAATGAAACAACTCCGAAAAAGTTCAATTCCTTGAACTCGTTCCAAAATGAAACGACTCTGTAAAGGAACGATTGCTTGGAATCGTTTCGGAAAAGATCGACTGCTCTGAATCGTTCCGAAATGACATAAATCACATACTTTTTTTTTTGTTCTTTGCAACGGGGTAGGGTAGATTATTATTATTATTATTTTTTTTTTTTGAAAAATAAACTAAATCTTAAATGATCTTAAATTCAGAATCGTCGAGGTTGGAAGGGTCCCGGATTTTGTACTCTACAAACACAATGGGGTATTGCAGCACCGATTCGCTAGCAAATTATTTTCTGATATTTTATTTATAGATTTTTTTTTAGGTCTCACGTATAAGTCGACTCCCCACTTTGAAGTTCTCTTTTCATCCAAAATTTCACGACTTATATGCGAGTATATATGGTAGCTATTACAGATCTATTAGTGCAATACTTGGCGATAGTTGCGACAGTTCTTCCAAACCCAGAAATAACTGTATTTACCAGGGTTGGAAAAAAATCATGATTTTTTTTAAAAAATCAAAAAAATCGGATTTATTTGATTTAAATCAGATTTTTTTAATTTAAATCAGATTTATTTGATTTTTTTAGAATCCTATATTTAATTACTGTGTTTTTATGTTCTTACAATACATGAAGCAATTTTTTATAATAAATAACTAAAAAAGAATAAATAATATTTATAATTTATAAAAATATTATAAGAAATAATTATATAGTTAAGAAAATATTATATTCTAGTTACTGATTGGTACTAAAAATTAAACATCTAGGCTTTAATCTAAAGACATTCTATTATTTTGTAATTGAATTGTGCATACTAAATAACAAATAAGAAATAAATTTAAATATGTTGTAAATGAATAGAAACTGGCAAAATTTAAAAAATAAATTAAATACAGTAGACTCCCTCAAATCCGCTGCCCTAATATCCACAATTCTAAAATCCGCACACAATTTACAGATGTAAACAATGAAGCTCTCAGGTCAGGTATAGGAACAAAGTTTGACTTTTTTATTTTTATATCAATTCTATTTATATTTTAATTGTTAACTTTCATTAATATTGCTAAATTCATGCTTTTTCATGAAGGAAGAATAAATTTATTTCTGAAAAAAATTCAAGGTATTGTTAATATCAGTAGAGATCACAATCTTTTTTCAAAATGCATTTATACATTCATCAAGCTTTTTTTTATTGTTGAGTTTGGTTAAACCTGAAATAAAACTTCTATATTTTATGATATTGATGTGAATTAGTAGTGCACCTTTAAGGGGCAAGTTCCATTGAATAATTTAGGCAAAAATGCATCTCATCTTTATAATAAATATTTAGTTATACATTATTGATTATTTACTTCATCTTTGTTGCTTTCAATATTTTAATCATTTTTAATTATCTAAATTTTTATTATTATAGATTATTAACTTACATAATTGTTTTAATGTTTTACTATATTATAAGCATTCATTAACTTCAGTTGCATTATTAATTACAATCAAATTACTGTTTAAAAATGTAAACAAACCCATGACCAGAAATTCACAAAATTCTAAAATCCACACAACCTCTGGTCCCAAGCTGTGCAGATTTGAGGAAGTCTACTGTATTCATTTAATGCAAGCTATTTATTAAGGGATAAAAATCACAATTAATTCTATATTTCTTAAGCAAATAGGAAAAAATCAGGGATTTAATTGTTTGAACAAAAACACTAATTTAGAAGCTTTGTCTACTCCTAAGTTATTATGAAGGCTTGAACGAACTACTCCAAAAGAAGAAAATTGTCTTTTTACTCCAGTAGATGAAGCCACGGTTGTTGTTTATTTGGTAAATAAATTCAATTTCAATTTCGCTGACTCTCTCTTTACCTCCCATTACATAAAAGGATTTCCGCCAATCATAATCTGTCATAATATCAAACTTTTTTCTCAAGCAATGCTAATTTTTGAAATGGGCTGTTTTTTGCTTGAAAATGTGCTACAGTGATGAGAAGAATTAGACAATCTTCTTTAATGAATGCCAAATCTTCATTATTTTTCCTTACATTAAGTTTCATTTCATTTTGATTTAAAAGAAATAACCTTAATAAAACTCCAGCAAAATAACAGCCATTAATAGTTTGTTCATATCTTGCTTTAAATTTTGTAATTCTATCGTTATCTAATACATTTTCTAACTTTTTACCCAAACTTTTCCTTTGATATGTGCATTCATGTGAAATTGCAAAAAATTGATTTAAATCAAATGATTTTTTTAAAAAAATCACTTGATTTAAATCTAGATTTAAATCTTGATTTAAATCAGTTGATTTAAATCATGCCAACCCTGGTATTTACGCAGCAAAAAAAAAAAAGCCTTTACAAATATGAGAAAACTCTAAATTTTGCGGCATATCGAAAAAAAAAAATTACAAATTTTGATTTTTTTTTCAAATTTTTTGAGGTTTAAAAGTTGCAGAAAAAATATCACGATTTCCAATTAAAAAAAATCTGTATAACCCGCAGTGGCTTTTTGGAAGGTTTTTTTCTTGTATAAGCCGCGGACTATATACCCTAAAATACGGTAGTTATGAACTCAAATATTTAAACTAGTTATTCATAATTGAAATACAGGGTTAGTTAAAAATGCCATTTTTTTCCTGATTGATTTTAAGGCACCAGTAAAGCTCAGTCTACATTTTCAGCTAACAAAAATTTGGGTTATTTCATGAGCTTTACAGATCACCTGATTCCATTTCTTTTCTATGCACATTTTTAGATTGAAAATATTTCCCAATTTTTACTGTAACATTGTTTTTAGATCGAGCTCTACTTTTCTTTCAGGTTCCACTAGTTTTTTAAATGATTAAAAAGTCATGCTATAAAAATTTATAGCATGACTTTAAATGTTTATGATGAATAAAAATAAGGCATATAAAATATCAGTCATAAAATAAGTTAAGTAATAAAACATATTGTAAAATAACCATTGTCCTTTTTAGTTCTAAAGCAATAAAAATATAAAACAAGGGGATTAAAGGTTAATGTAAATAAAATAAAAAATTAAAAAGCTCTTGATATAGCCATTTTATAATTTAGCTGACATATTTGCAATTCTGACTATAAACCACTAGTAACTCCATCAATGTATTATTCTAGCATTAATGTTTTCATTATTGAGAAATTGGGTTAAAGTCCAATTTCTCATAATGAATCATAATTAAAATCCCATTTTTTCATTTTGATAAATAAATTTATTAAACTCAAAGTCAAATATCATTAAAGCTATTTAAGAAACACTTTAAAATGTTTAACTTGTAATTAAAATGCTTCACTGTATAAAAGCCAATTTTGGCCGATTTAGCCAATTTTTTTTTTTAATTTTAGCCAGCTTTTCTGCAACTCTGATTTTCATTCTTTTACTTTTTTCTATAATTACAAGACAAAAGTATCGGATTCGTGAAAATTTCCGAATTTCAGTTTTCTATGGATTTACAAGTTTTAGGGGTCAAAGATTCCAAAATTTGTTTTTATAAAATGTCTGTCTGAGTCTGACTGTCTGTATATGTGACAAATTGTGTGGACGCTATATCTCAAAAACTAATGCACAGAGTTAAATATAAATTAAATTATACATAGATATACTCAAACTCGCTTGATGTCATTCATAGATAGAAAATTCCACCTGCTCTTAAAATATAAAGGAAAAACAAACAAAAATGTGTACAAAATCGACATATAAATCATGTTATGCATCGTATAAAGGATATCAGGGCTTAAAAAATAGCATTCCCGGGATCCCAGAAATCAGTTCTGGGAATTTTTATTTTTTCACTTAGATTCCTGTCGTGAACCTAACAAATCGCCGTGACTGACAACGATGGCGTGGACGCGTTATAACAGATAAATAAAGCAAAAAATCTGATCATGTGTGCAAAAAAATAACTCTTACAATGTGGAATGTGCAATTTTGTCAAAATACTATGGAAAAAGTGCGAATTTCAACCAAAAATAGCAAAAAAAGAGCAAATTTCGTTAAAATATCGCAAAAAAAAAAAGACTAATTTCGTCAAAAGATTTGCAAAAGAATAGCACATTTTGTCAAAAAATATCGAAGAATAACAAATTTTGTCAAAAGATCGTGAAAAAAATAGCATTGAAGCAACACAAATTTCATTGAAAAATCGTAAAAAAACGGCAAATTTCTTCAGAAAATATTCAAAAGCGACGTTTTATCAAAACATTAAGATAAGTCGGCAGGTTTCGTTTAAACATCGTGATAAAATGGCAGATTTCGTTTAAACATCGTGATAAAACGGCAGATTTCGTTTAAACATCGTGATAAAACGGCAGATTTTGTCAAAAGATCACCAAAAGACGGCAGATTTCGTCAAAAAACTGCGGAAAAAAAGGCAAATTTTGTAAAAAATCTGCCAAAAAAAGGGGGGGGGGGAAGGCAAATTTTGTCAAAATACTCGCATATATTTTTTTCTGGGAGCCTACACTTTTTAACTGGGAACCTTAATTTTTTTCGCATTTTCGAGCCCTGGATATGTTTTTACATTAAAATGAATAGGAAATGACTTGGAACCAACCTAAAACGTTGTACAAATGTAAATGTCGCACAAACAATGCTTGTATTTCCAAAATGAATTTGAAATTTCTCAAATTGAATTTAACCCTACAAAAATAGGCGAGATGGGTAAATAATATTTTTTTAATATACAGTATATTTTTTAATATACAGTAGACTTCCTCAAATCCGCACAGCTTGGGACTGTTATGTTTAATTAAAATTTTTCTAACCATTTTTCATTATAATTATAAAGTAAAGTAAATGCAAATATAATAAAGTAGAAAAAATGTTTTATCCCAATTAGTTTTCCCAGTTCTCTCCATGGCCAATTAGCATGCATGTTTTAAAAGATGTTTGTTTACTTAAAACATGCTATTTATTTTCAAAGTGCTTTTATAAATTTAATGAAGTTTCATAAACTGTTTTGAATAAAAGATTTAAAGTATAACAGCTAAAGTTTCCTAAAGATAAATTATGCAATATATTTATTAAAGTAAATGTAATTGCAAGTGTTACCTGCAACTTGCAGTGGTGTGACAGGTTGTCAAATGTAAACAAATGATTGTTGCCACTGCTGGTTTAGAAACTCTGCAATGCTGGACTTGTAAGTAATTAACTGTAGCTTTGACATGGTAAGTGGGTGTGTCCAGTTAAACTGGCTTTAGTTTTTGCATAATTTTTGTGTCTGACTGTAACTGTAATTAATCAAGTTGACTTTGATTTTAACTGATTTCATTTTTGATAGTATTTAAAGACCAAGCTGTTGGTGAGATAAGGTAGCACTAGCCTGGCAGCAGTGATGGTAGCATCAATGAAATGGCACTTATGAGAATTGTTGTTTTTTTTTCCAGAGTTGGATGGAGATGAGTGTTTTTAAGAAAGTTTTTGTGTTTGTGTGCCCTGGAGGCGGATATGAGCTGTGCTCATTTTAGTTCACTTCTAACAAGTTTTTAATGCAATAGTTTAATTAACATAGTTTAAATAAAGAAATTTAGTTTGAAAATTTTTGAATATTTTTCTCTTGCCATGATTCACCAACATATGGTCTCATCAACATACAAAAGATCCACGGGCTAACAGGGACCAGAGGTTGTGCGGATTTTAGAATTTTGCGGATTTGTGGTCGTTGCTTTGTTTACATTTTTTAAACAGTAAGTTGAGTGCAATTAATAGTGCAATCAGAACTATAATGAATGCTTACAATATAATAAAATATTAAAATAAAAAATAAACTAAAATAATAAAAATTTAGATAATTTTTAAAATGATTAAAGTACTAATAGCAAAGGTCAAGTTAATAATCAATAGTATATGATTAAATATTCATTATAAAGATTAAATGTATTTTTCCAAAATTATTCAACAAAACTTGCCTCATAAAAGTACATTACTAATTCACATCAAAATCTTAAAATAAGGATTTTTTTCCCCAAGTTTAGCCTTTATTAACCAAAAAATCTTGATTAATGCATAAATATATTTGGTAAGAAGATTTTGATTACCAGTGATATCAGCAATATCTTGATTTTCCAAAAAAATTTATTCTTCCTTCATGAAAAAAACATCAAGGCACAGAGTATTATGAAGAAAATTACAAATTAAAAAATATATGGAATTGATACAAAACTAAAAAAAATCAAATTTTGTCCCAATATCCAAACCGAAAGTTTCATTGTTTACATCCATAAAATATGTGCGGATTTTAGAGTTGCGGATTTCTGGTTTGCGGATTTAAGGGAGTCTACTGTACAAATAAAATATTGCACTACAAAAAAGAATATCTGAACTAAAATTAACATAAACAAGAGTAAAAGCTAAAATTTACCTCTTTAGCAATATTTTCCAATCCATGTTTCTGGTAATATTTTAAAAGATCGGCTTTTACTGGAGATAAAACAGAGGCAGAAGACTCTGGGTTTCTCATCTGTTTAGAGTTTGCAGCAACATTTTGACCTGAAAATAATTTACTTAGATGATCAAACAATAAGCACAACCATACAGAAAAAAAAAAAAAAATATATATATATATATATATACCTGCCAGCTGGAACTACAGGCACAAATATATTTTGAAGTTAAGTAGAAACTTCAACAACAAAAACTAAATCAAGATTAGAGGTAAAAAATATTGAACAATTTAATCTGGCCATTTTAGAGGAGTTTCCAATTTTTTTTTTTCTGCAAGAACTGTTTTTATCAGAATCATGTTAAAACAATTTCAAAATTTTAATCCAACCCATTTCCACTCCCTTGAGCCAATTTTGTACATTTGCAATCTCCGCTGAGATATTAGCTATGTCAATGTTTTTTTTCTGCAAATTTGAAGACAATCGATGTTTGAATATTTCAATTGTAGGGTTTTATGATGTTTCAATACACTTTTTCGAACTCACATGTTAAATATTTACCTGCTAAAGCAATTTGCTGTGACAAAATTTTTATTTATTTAAATTGTTGGCAACTACTATAACAAAAAATGATTACATTTTATAGACATTTTCCAGTAAGAGCTGGTTTTATTAGAACCATGTTAAGGTGCCATTAAAAACTTCAACTTTCCCTATTTCCACCTCCTTGAACCGATTTTGCCCTTTTGCAAGCCACATCAATGTTTTTGGCGAGTTTGAAGACGATCCATGCATTATTGCAAGTTTTACCCTACAGACAAAATTTAGTACATACATAATTATATATAAAAATTTTTTAGATGGGGATGGTTTTGTGTTCTTGCAGTCATGTAATGAAAAGTTATGAAGGAGTTTTTGAAAGTTCGCACCATGGCAACGGCTGCATTAAGTAGTATTTCTTACAAAATCTACCTAAAAGCACAAATAAAAATATAAAGAATTTGGAAAATTAGTAATATTACTTCAGCATTATTATACAGTAGAATCCCTCAAATCCACAAATGCCTAAAATCTGAATACCATGCTGGACTTGAGTTGGGCCTCAAATCATTTCCTGCAAAGATACATGTCTTTTTGCAAACCCTTTATTAAAGAGGAAGGGGAATCCCCCCCCCCCTCCTAGATCCGCTATTGTCTGGTCCCCAGGATTTGTGGAAATTTACTGGATTTTAATATCAGCATAAAACGTCAATATTTAACTGCAATATTAATAAAATTAAACAAAATAACAAATCTTAAGGAATGTACAAAAGCATAGTTCTGATTTCTCTGAAAATCTTCCTTTTAACAAGACCTTAAATTGATATGTGAATGTGTAACACTAAATATTTCATTAATCTAATGGGGAAAAATAATTTCAATTTTTAGAATTTCTGTTAAGTCAACTACAAAGATACCATGGATATATTAACAATTAATTCAGTTTTTTGTATATTTAATATATTTATATTAGAAAATAATTGTATCACTCAAACCTCTTTTTTCAAAAATTCAGCTATCCAAATGTTCAAAGAATCAATGACGAAAACATAGTATCTTTAACAGCAGTTGATTTGGCCTTAAAAATCTCCAATCAATGAAAAATTAATGGCAATCTATTTACAGAGAGATTGCCACTGTTTTTTAAAATTATAATTCATTTTTTAAAGCCAATGAAGTTAGTGTGCTTTTAGAATCTGGGGTGTCTGAATGGGGATTGGCAAGCATAACTCGCAGGGTGCAGAGATAACCTATTGACATACCAACAATGCAAGAACTCAGAGAGATTGCTTCTTCAGAAGATATCAACTGGGAGAGGTGAAAATCTTGGCATGATTAGCAAAAGTTTGATATTCCTTTTTTTTCTATTTGACAACATGAGTATATCAATTTTAATAATAATAGGTGGATTGTATGATGTTCTCAGTGTTACAGAGTATAAGTGAAAGTCTTTTTAAGTCTAATAAATTTTTTTAACATGAAATATACAGTGCGTGTAAAAACTATAAGGACAGCAAAAAGGTTTTTTTTAAAAATAAATTCCCAAACAAATATAAATAGACATACATACAACCATAGAATATGTATCATCAGCTGAAAAGCTAATAAAAAATTCAATTATGATTATTTTATTACAAAAATAAAGTAATTGTACAAAAAACCACTTTTGCCTGTGTAAAAACTATAAGGACAGCAAAATAAATTCAATGTAGTAACTAAAGAAACAAATATTTAATATGTTATGATCCACTTCTGAGTTTAATGATTGCAAATATTCCATCATTTCTTGACTCATTAATATTTGGAACAGTTCGGGATTGTTTTTAGGCTATTCATTTTGAATCATAGATCTGAGTTCTCATACTAAGGAAAAATGCCTTCCATTTTTATAAACTTGTCTTGTCTTGGTAGATCTCCCCATAAATTATCAGTAAGGTTTAGGTTTAGACCAGGACTTCTTACAAGGAAGGTCTCCATACTGAGCATACCCAGAATTTTATCAAAAAAATACTAATTAAAGTACTTATGTATGTAATAAAGGATCAGTCAAAATTAACAGCGGAATCGCATTAGATAGTGTAAAAAAATATTTTCGAATATTTGGCGTGAAAAGACTAAAGAGTCACTCGATTTGGCGAGCAGTCCTTTTCCTTGCCAAAAGCAAACGATTATAATGAAACTCAAAACTGTTGGATATTTAGTTTGCGTGTAAATGGTATTTACACATGACATTCACAAAATGAATTTAAACATAAACAATGAGAGACTTTAATATATTATATACATCTATATACCGGGTGTCCAGTAAATGACTGACCATTTTGAATGTAAATAACAAAAAAACAGATAAAAATGCGCGGCTTGCTGTATTGTTATTAGAATATAAATATATTTTAAAATATGCACTTTGTTAATGTAATATAATAATATTTAAAATAATATCTCAGTCTCAAGACTGAGGAGGTGAAGTATAATACAGATGGTTCAATCATAAATATTATGTTAAATCACTTTCCAACCAACGTACCCAATTTCTGAAGCTGATTCGAGAGTCGATTCAACATATAGATTTAGATTCAGCTGAAAATCTCATATTTATGAAAATTAGAGTCATGTCTCTATTCAAACAGCCTGTTACCGCCAGCGCAATATTTTTTTCCGAAATTTGATATATATTAACAAAGTGCATGTTTAAAAATTTATTGATTTTCTAATAACAATACCGCAAACCGCGCATTGTTATCTCAAACCGTTTATTTGTTAAGTTCAAAATGGGTCAGTTATTTACTGGACACCCGGTACATATTGTATTACATATACAGTAGACTCCCTCAAATCTGCACAACTTGGGACCAGAGGATGTGCGGATTTTAGAATTTTGTGGATTTCTGGTCATTGCTTTGTTTATATATATTTTTTTAAGTAATTTGAATGTAATTAATAATGAAATCAAAAGTATAATAAATGCTTACAATATACTAAAATTATAAAATAAGTAATAAACTAAAATAATAAAAATTTAGATAATTTTTAAAATGGTTAAAATATTAAAAGTCAATCAATAATGTACAATTAAATATTCATTATAAAGATGAGCTGTGTTCTTCCTAAATTATTCAATGAGACTTGCCTCATAAAGCTACATTATTAATTCACATGAAGATCATAAAATAACGAAGCTTTATTTCAGGTTTAGCCAGATTTAATAACTATCAAAGCTTGATTAATGCATAAATATATTTGGTAAGACTGTGATTACCAATGATATCAGCAATATCTTGATATTTCCCAGAAATATCATGAAAAGACATGACTTCAATAACATTAACAGAAATTACAAATTAAAAAATGTATGGAATAATATAAAAGTCAAATTTTGCACCTATATCTGAACTAAATATCAGGGGTGATTCTGGAAGAAATTTTTTTCCGGAAATCGGGGGGGGGGGGGGGGGGGGGGGTCGTGAGTCCCCCCCCCCTCCAGTGATCTTCGGACAAAATCGGCGTTTTCCCGCTATCTTCGGACGAAATTGGCAATATTTTAGCAAAATCGGCGATTTATTGCGATCTTTTGCCAAAATCGGCGTTTTTTCCGCGATCTTTTGACGAAATCGGCGTTTTCCCATGCTTTTTTAAAGTGAAATCGCCATTTTTTCGACGATTTTTAGACAAAATTTTCTTTTTTAAGCGATTTTTTTTCTCGAAAACGACTTTTTATTCCCGCGATCTTTTGACGGCGTTTTTTCCATGATCTTTTGATGAAATCGGCGTATTTTTTCAAATATTCTATTGACAAAATATTTTTAAGCGATCTTTTATCGAAAACGGCGTTTTATCCCGCGATCTTTTAACGAAATCGGCGTTATATCCGAACTTTTAGATGAAATCTGCGTATTTTTGTTGTCTTCAGAAGAAATCAGCCTTTTATCTGCGATATTTGGTGAAATTGCCGTTTTTTGCCGCGATCCGCACAGGAAATTCGCGTTTTTCATCGATCTGTTGGAAAAGTTCGTTTACAAAAACATTGACGAAATCTTCCTTTTTCCACAAAATATTGACAAAATGTATGATATTTCGGCAATCCTATCACGAAATTTGCATTTTTACACAATTGTTTTTCTGCGCGCAAAACCGTACAAGTTAGCAACTATACAGAACTGATAACCCAATTTCAAATTTTCGAAAGAGGATGCCTTAAATTTTCGGACGAGAATCACCCCTGCTAAATATTTCATTGTTTACATCTGGAAATTATGTGTGGATTTTAGAGAGTTGCAAATATCAGGAGTGCGGATTTAAGGGAGTCTACTGTATATATATTACTCGTTGAAGTAGATATTTAATTAATCGTTGGAAAAAATGTTTTCATAGCTAAAAAAATCATATTGAGAAAAATTATCTTCATACATTTAAGCGTATTGAAAAATAAACGTCATATGTTTCCATAGCAACAAAATCTAATCGACAATTCTCAATTGGACTTTGAGCTTGGAACAAATTTAAATTATGAATTTTGTTTTAAATCTCAAATTTTGATGATTAAATTTGAACATAAATACATATAAATTTCGATATAACGAAATTATACTTAAACTAAAACTTACAAACTAAAGTTATTTAAATTAAACTTATCAAGACAAGTTCAACATGAAACTTTTTTTTCTTGAAGTGTATTTGACATAAAATATTTCTTTGAAATTACATTCCATTGCCAACCGGCGATAAATCGCCAAATAATGACATTTTCATTATTTTTTTATGGTTACGAAATGGAGATTCCGCCGAAATTTTTTTTATAACCGTATATACCTACACGAGAAGAACATTCTGTAATTTTTTCAGATTTTTCGGGGTATGCCCGTATGGAGACCTTCCTCGTTAGCAACCATTGTAAAACTTCAATATTTTTCTTGTAAACTAAAGTTTTGTCTCACAGCTTGTGTGGATAGGCGCATTACCTCGTTGTTATATCCGTTTTTCACCTGCCAGAAGTGTTGTAACAAATGAAAGATGGCCTAAAAGAGTTTGTGTATAGGTCTTTGAATAAAATTTTCCAGAAAGATATATAAGTGACTGTGTCACTGAACGAAAAGCAGCTCCATGTTGCAATGAATCCATGAACTAATTGACGTTTTGAGAAGATATCTTTTTATTTTTTCAAATTATCACCAATATTTCCAGCCATCAGTATCATTTAAGTTTCACTTATCTCACCAGAGAAAATAACATGCAGCGGTTTGTTATTCCAAGTCATCATTTGTATGGCTGGAACCAGGGCTGTAGCTAAGGGGGCGCTATGGGCGGCTCAGACCCCCCCCTGGAAAAAGTTCCAAGGTCATTAAATGTTCCGAAAATTCAAATGAAATTCTGTTCAAAAATCTAATTTAGTTTTGAGACTCTTTCACAGTTTTGAAGAGTTACTGAATTGTATCTAAAATACGTGTTTCAACACTCCCTCATCCTATTGGTACATATGAAGCTAACAGGATGTTTAATTTTGCACCAGTTATACATTCAAAATTTTCATCATCCTATACTTTTCTTAGCATAAAATGAAGTTATTACAACAGTTTAATGAGAAACATAGTACCTACAATGTGAATATGCACTCATTTATCTTTCTGCATTAGAGAGAGAACAAAAAACTATGAGCCCCCTACATTCCTTTGAGCCCCCCCTATATTCCCCTGAGCCCCCCCTATCATACACTTCTAGCTACGGCCCTGGCTGGAACAGTTAGATGGCAGATTCACTGCGACATGGGGCTGCTTCTTGTTCAAAGATGTGGCGATACTTTTATATCTTACAGGAAAATTGAATTCAAAGACACAAACAAACTCTTTCTGATCATCTTTCATTTGTTGCAACACTTCTGGCAGGGGAAAAAAAACAGATATAACAGTGAGGTAGTGGGCCTATCAACACAAGCTGTGAGACAAATCATTTGTCTCACTTACTTAACTTTTGTTCCATGAGAAAAATATTGAAGTTTTGCAATGGCTGCTAAGAAGTCCCGATTTAAAATATAGGGCAAAATTGGGAAATTTCATGAGCAGCCACTGGCCAGTAAGACTAGCTTTTCAAGTGGCTATTTTGTTTAAACTAGTGGCCACTTTTTAGGTGCGTTCGTAATTATGTAAATACGTAGCACCTATTGTTGTCGCTCAGTCCATCCGTCTGTCCGTCCGCATATAACAACGCAAAAACTACCCAACCGAATCGTTAGAAATTTAAAATACATAATTATAACATAATTTTGTCGAGTCATTTCAAATTTTATGAAAATCGGGTGGATAGATCAGTTACAGGGACAATCAAAAGGATTCCGTTACATTACGGTCAATGGGGAAAAAAGTTTCAAATGCATTTTAATCGTTTGAAATTTAAAACATATAATTATTGCGTAATTTTGTCGAGTCCTTTCAAATGTTATGAAAATCGAATGCATAGATCAATTACAGGGACAATCAAAAGGATTCCGTTACATTGTCAATGGGGAAAAAAGTTTCAAATGCATTTTAATCGTTTGAAATTTAAAACATATAATTATTGCGTAATTTTGTCGAGTCCTTTCAAATGTTATGAAAATCGAATGCATAGATCAATTACAGGGACAATCAAAAGGATTCCGTTACATTGTCAATGGGGAAAAAAGTTTCAAATGTATTTTAATCGTTTGAAATTTAAAACATATAATTCTTACGTAATTTTGTCGAGTCATTTCAAATGTCATGAAAGTCAGATGCATAGATCATTTACAGGGACAATCAAAAGTATTCCATTACATTACGGTCAATGGGAAAAAAGTTTCGAATGCATTTTAATGATGTTACACTCATTCGAACATAATAGAATCGGCATGAATCTATGAAATATATACTAAAATATGCATTCCGTACAATCAGTGAGGCAAATAATTTTTATTATTAAATTACAGGGCCACACAAAAATATTCCACTACATAATGCTATACGTGGAAACATTGTTTGGGGCGTGTTTTAATTATATTCAACTATTTCACATTTTATGAATAAGATATACGTTGCTGAGGTGTAATAAAAAATACTTCCTGCATATTTACAGAAACACAAAGATTTCGACTACTATACTGTATCCGAAGTACGCTCTACTATATCAGCATGATCTGAATATTTTAAAAACTTCGTTATCGGACGAACGCACCTCATTTGCTACGTTCACGTGCAATTTCCAACTTGTTTATTTATAAATACTAAATAGTCAAATTTTTATAAGTAAATCTAAAACAGAATAGCCCAAATAAATATGTTAATAAAATGTATTGGAGCCTAAAAAAGTAGAATTTTTAATGAAATGTAAATAAATTATATTATCTCTTTGTAAAAAAGTGGCTGCTGATAGATAGACAATTTTTCACTGGCAACTTTTTCTTGTGTACTGGCCCTGAGGCTAGTGCTAATTTTGCCCTTTAGTCTAAACCTTACCGATAACTTATGGAAAGATCCAGCAATACGTGTTTATAAAAATGGAAGGCATTCTTCCTCAGCATGAGAACTCAGATCTATGATTGAAGAATGAATAGTACAAAAACAATCCCAAACAGTGGCAAAAATTAATGATGGGATATTTGCAATCATTAAACTCAGAGGTGGGTCTATAACATATTAAATATTTGATTCTTCAGTTACTACATTGAATTTATTTTGCTGTCCTTATAGTTTTTACACACGCAAAAGTGGTTTTTTGTACAATTAATTTATTTTCGTAATAAGGTAGTCATAATTGAATTTTGTTGACTTTTTTATTGGCTTTTCAGCTGATGATACATATTCTACGGAAAAAAGTTTTATTTGTTTCGAAATTCATAGTAAAAAATATTTCTTGCTGTCCTTATAGTTTTTACACACACTGTATTTTTTAGGTTGTCCACTAAAACCAAAAAATATTAATTATACAACTAAATTAAGTTTCAAAATTTATCAAAAACTTTATTAGCTGCATGTTGGGAATTATTTGACAAAAACTGTTCTACTTACAAAAGCCTTTTTGATTCAGATCATTTCAGTGCATTAAGCACATAGATCAACTACATGTCAGTTTATTTTATTTAGCTACTTTGACACATTCGTGAATTAGTTTTTATTCACAAATGCATAATACTGGCAAATTTTCTTATTAAGCTAATCAAATAGTGGTTTCGATTTTCTGACAAAATTTTAATGATATTTTATCCGAAAAATTATAAACAGGACATGACTAAGGCTTTGGAAGGCCCCAGGATGAGCATCATTCTGGGGCCATCATCTTATTTATCTATATATATATATATATATATATATATTTTTTTTTTTTTTTTTTTTTTGTGAATAATGTGGAAGTGACAAGCACTAAACTTTATACATATTGTATGTATGCATAAATTTTGTATTTGGTATGGTTTGCATCTGTTTACAAGATATTCCAAAGAGATGGCCACAATTTTAATGAAAAATACTAGTTTGATAGTAGTAGAAAAAATGTTAGATTAGTTGATTCAAATATTTCTCTGCTAACTTATACTTTGTTTATCAATGTACATTTTAAGATGTCTAAAAAAGAAGGCTCAAAATTAATCATAATTAATGATTTTAACCAGGGTTGGCAAGTTTCTTCCACAGTGGAAAAAACCGCGGAAAAAATCTTGGAAAAAACTGGGCAGAAGATATAGGTTTCTTCCAAGTAGAAGAAATGGAAGAAACTGTTTTTCTTTAAGAAATTACCATACATTTTCAATTTTGTAAAGTGTAATAAATATTTTCTTCCTATAATCTAATATAAATTAATTTCACGGGACCAAAACAAATTTAATTAAGTATACATGCTAAATTTATAATTACATCAGTTTTTTAGCCAAGATCACGCACAACACTTACCTAGACCTAGAGATCTTCAACCATTGACTAAATGAAAAGAAATTTGATCCAAAATATCCAAAATCAGTTAAATATTATCCATTTCAATTTAACCAACATATTTTTTTATTATTTAAATTTCTGAAACTAGTAGTAAATAGTAGAGATTCCTTACTAATGGTAGAATGAAATCTATTTAAATAAAATCTTTTAATTTATATCAATTTTATTAATGTAAATAACGAATAATTACTATATTAAATAAAGATTAATCAAAAATACGATTTCGTTTTCAGCCCAAAATCAGAGTTTTGCCAAAAATGTGGGCGAAAATTCTGCCAGATTGAAACAGTATTCAAAAAATCTTGTTTCTTCCTTCGGAAATTCTCAATATTATTGATTTGAACTGTATCGGCTCAAATGAATGTATTGCAATGAACTTCATTGTTTATAATTATCAGTCATGATTTATCAATCATCTCATAGAAAATTTTTAGTTTAAACTGCACTTTATTTCAAATATTCTTTGAGAAAATTCTAGAATAACAAATGATCATTTACAAAAATCATTATAGAAGAAAAATCAAGATGTATGGGTCATTTTCAAAAAACTTGTACATTCTATGTCCCCCAACTTTAAGAATTTTTAAAAACTAAAATAAAGTTTTAAAAATAAAATTTAAGCATTTACATTACTTGTCTGACTGTTTAGAGTAAATGTGGGCTAAATATTATCAGAAATTAAAAATAATATTAGTGTAGTTATGGTTTCAATGTGTCAGCTATAGCTAAAATGCTATGTCCCCTCTTCCCTTTTTATTTTTTCAACTGCTATAAAATTATAAATCAATTGTCAAAAGTGTTAATTTTTTCAGTTGTGACAATTGTTGTATGTCTTATCTGTAGCATGGATTATATAATATATTTTTTTAAACTTGTTCTTTTATAAAAATGGAACAATTTATTGTTGTCCCCAGATTTTTTCCCCTCTGTTACTTCCACTCTGTTACCATATTTATTGTAATAAATTATTACTACTAAGTGTTCAACACTAGGTTCTGCAGTTCTTTGAACAGTCTATTTTTAGATGAGACCACCATTTTTTAAATTATTAAGTTATTTTCACCGTGCTGTTGAACTAAAGCATTTACAAGATAAGGATGTTTTATTTAGTTTCCCCTCTGTTACCAGCTTATTTATGTGAAATTTATTTTTTTAGTACTTTTATAAAATTTTAACCATAAGATCAAATGGTGCCTTCTTAAATAAATAGGCTTAGTTTTTCTTGTTTTTAATTCACTTTTTGCTGATAAAATTATTTGTAGTTTTTTTCCCCTCTGTTACCATGCTTATGGTAACAGAGTGGAACAAAGTGTAACAGAGTAAGAAACTACTAAAAAAACAAGTTTATTTAAACATTGTTCTTGAAGGCTGCACATTCTCGTTTCATGTTCTTAGAACAGAATTAAAAATATGCATTTTTCTTTTAAAATATAAAATAGTAGTTTTTGTGGTGAGCTAGTTGCCATAAACATTAGGCTTTAATTTTAGCAAACGAAATGCTTCTTTAATTGTAGTCATTTATATTTATGAATCAATACTATTTATTTATGAAAAAATAATGCAGCGTGAAATACCATTATTTTCGAATATTAATTTTTGCAAAAGCCTTTAATTCTTGCTTGGTCCGTTTCAAATTTTAGGATATCTTATAACACATGATAAAAATGTATTAAAGAAGAAAAGATAATTATTTAAGTAGAAAAGAATTTATAAAAAAGAACACCGCGTCAAATACTACTATTTTCAAATACTAATTTTTGTAAAAATCGTTATTTCTTGCGTTAAAGCGTCATCCAATTGGCACGCGAATTTGTTAAAATTTGAAAATCTAAGGTGAGCTGTTATAAATTGAAACACAGATTATAACATATGATAAAAATTTATAAAAACAATGCCATGTGAAATACCAGTATTTTCGAATAGTAGTTTTTTTGCAAATATCATAAATTCTGCCATGATCTGTTGGAAACATTGAAACTTCATGATAGCTTATAACACATAATAAAAAGTTACATAAAAAATTGCCTGATCTAATCCCACTATTTTTTAATAGTATTTTTTGCAAAAATCTTAAATTCTTGCTTTAAAGCACTACTACCTCGACTAATATATGATGAGATTTTTTTAAAAACTAAGCAGTGCGTTTGTCATAGCACATGATATAAATTTACAAAAGAGAATACCCCGCCAAATACCACTATTTTCCAATAGTAATTTTTGTAAAAATCTTAAATTCTTGCTGGATATGTTTGAAACATTAAGATCGTATACAATACATGATATAAACTTATAAAAAAATATGCCACATCAAATATCACTCCACTATCAATCAGCGTTCCTTTCGGTTACTTTTTTTTCCACTCTGTTACCGTCAATTTAAGTCGGTTTATTTCACTAAAAAATTTATCAATCATCATTTTGAATAATTAATTGTGTAACTTTAACTAATATTTAATTTATGTAATATTTTTTTACAATTTTACTGAAAAAATGTGAATGCACATTTAATTAAAACTTATGATTTTTCAAAAAAAAGTAACAGAGAGGAAATCCTTTGTATTTTACAAAAATAAAAATAATCATAACAAAGCAACAGTTATAATTTTCTGAAAGTAGCAATCGTGTAATTAAAGGAAATGTGATATTTACTGTTTTAGGTGTTTTATTTTTTTAAATAAAAATTTTTGACTGTTGGTAACAGAGGGGAACATTTTACTGTTGCAAGTTCATACTTTATTTTTTATTTGACGTTCCAAATCAAAAAGTGAACTGCTGTCTTCAGTTTTATATACAAGAAATGTTTTAGTATCATCTAATATTTTTATAAGTTGCATTAAAAAAATTTTTTTGGGGGGGGAAAAATTTCCCAAATGTACAAGTTTTTTGAAAATGACCCATATACCTAAAACTATTTTTTAATTAAATGAAAATCTTACAATTAGAAAATCTTTGTGTCATGGATGAATTAATTACGTATTCTTCTATATGAAAGTAAAGTTTATGGATTATTAACAGTTTTACGTAATAAATACTATACATACAATTAATTTCAATTATGTATGTATTGATAACTTTAAAACATACAATTTAATTACTTAAAAAAATTTTTGGATGTTATCATTTTCGGCCAAAAAGTAGGAAGGTCACCTAAATTCGGTTTTGGCCTTAAAAACCTGTCTTGTTTTATCAATCGGTCAGTACTAAAAAAAGTCATTAAAAAAGTCTTTATTTTCCTTAATATAATGCAACACACTATAACAAAAAAGTTTTTTAGCAGTAGGATGCTGCAATTAATTTCTCAACTTAAATTGGATGAAAGCAAAGAATAAAGTTTTTTTTTCAAGTCGTACACTTCAGTATAGTTTAAAAGCATTTTGACATACCCATAGATATTTTTAGAATACTAATCTTTTAAAATCAGCATTGAAATATTCATGCTAGATGAAATAAATAAAAAAAATTACAAGTTTATTTATTTATTATGTTGCACAGTTTAAAATAATGCACATTTATATGAAAGTAATGTATTTTTATATGAAAAATAAACAATTTGTAGGTAGTTTCTTTTTATATATATATAAATGGAGCAATTAATAAAAAAACCCATTCAATAATAAAAAATCCCAACCTCTACAGCAGTAAAATTCCATCACCTGAAAATGTCTGCTGAACCTGAAGTTTGTAATTAAAAAAAAAACTGATCTTTGTAAAAAAATTATTTTAATAATAATTAAATTTTCCAATTCAGATTTCATGTAATTATACTTTAATTCTTTTACATAGTTAATACACTTTTAACTTTCAGCATTTGTTTTGGTTTCTGGTGGTTTCTTCCATTTCTTTTGGTTTTTTCCAGTTTCTTCCGGAAGAAACCCAACCCTGATTTTAACTTGTCATGTTACAAAATTCTTTTGAAAATAATTGAATATTAAGTTGCTGTAGTAAAATTTTAATCATCAATCTTCTAATGATACAGTTTGTTTTTTGGTTGGGTGGAGAGAATACTGAAAACAGTGAGGGAAAGGAGGACCACACTCCCTTCCTAAATTTTTAAAATGTATGATTTTTGGTCACTTTTGGCTAATTTTAAGCATTCGACACATTTTAATAAAAATCCTGATTTTAGTACCCTAAAAAAGGTGACCTGGGGTAATTGCCCCACATAAGTTGGGCCTTGGAAATTAACGTACAGAATTTCTTCTAATTTCATATTCTGCTGAACCTTGACATAAGTTGATGTCTTTTAGGTTATGCCAATTGATTATTTATGTCTATTTATTATTTAAAGTATTAACATGTGTCAGATTGAAAAAAGTTTTAGGATTGCCACATCCAACTAGATAGTTCTCATTATAGGAATTAATTTTCTATTCAAAAAATCATTGTTTTCTCTAGATCCAAATGACAGTCATAGTGCCATTTTTTGGGAGGTGGAGGTGTGTGTGTGTGTGGGGGGGGGAAGGGGGGGGGCAAAAAGACATTTTGGGAGGAGGGGCAAAATGAGAATAATTCTCAAACCAACATGACAATTAGGGAGCCTGAAACTGCTTAGGGGTCATTCCATGTCAGATCACCCAAACCATGGCACCCACCATCACTAATTTTGATAAATTCAATGAATTTGTAGAATTTCTAATGCTTATTCCAAAAATATCAATTATATTGAAATTGATCAAACGGTTTGTGAATTATGAGCTTTTAAATAGCTCCCAAGATGGCTGATCTGCCGCCATTTTGAATAGCACATGTCACAAGATAAAAGTCCATAACTTCTTTCAGATTTAAACTAGAGCTTTTAAACTTTTTTTGTTTTGTTCAGAATAAAGTAAACTTTCATTTAAATTTTTGTGAAGCTAATTCTATAAAAATGCTGTCAGAAAATGACTTTTTGTCTTTTTTTTTTTGGGGGGGGGGGGGGGGGCAGTTCGCAGGTTCTTAAAATATAAATTTGATTTTACTGACTTTCTCGAGTAACAGAAAAATCATGATAATGTTGATATTTCTTTTATTACTAGAAATACCATACATATTTACATCTAAAAGTTTGATAAGGTTTTATGTTGCATAAATATATAGATTTAATGTGGCTAAAAAAAGGGAATCCCATTGAATAAATAAGAATGCTAACAATGAATTTTTGCAAGAGATAGACATGAAAAGAAAGGAAAAAGATTCCTGACAAATTGAAATCTATTGCAATTTCAATAAATTATAAATAAAAAAGAAATGATAGAAAAAATTCTACAAATAGGTACATTATCTAACAAAATTATATACAAAATATGATAAAATTAAAACTTAAATAAAAAATACAGTAAGTCAGGGCTGTCCAACGCGGTGCCCTTTGGAGGTTTTCTAGGCGCCCTTTTGAAGATTTTCTGTATTAAACATTTTAGAAGTAAAATTTCATTATACAGAATGTTTTCTTTAAAATCATTATTATTATTATTATTATTGAGATATTTTTAAAACGTGTGTTTGGCATGCTGTTTGCTTGCCATTGTACACTAAAAACCAGAAACATACTTTGAAAATTTAAGCATGCATACTTTTGCAATTTTTAGTTATTGTTTGTATAGTGTAATTACGATAGTTAAATTCTCTAATAGTTGGGAATAGTTCATTTTAATACTTAAAAAAGTAAAAGAAAAATAAACGTTTTCACCAGCCCCATTCCCCTTTGAGATACGTGTGCATGAAAGTTCATTCTTTTTCTTTTTACTGCTTTCACACTGGCCCATTTGTTGTTTTGTATGAAGGATAAAGAGTTTAATTTTTCTTTCTAGACTTTTGAAATTTTAGAGGGTTTTTTTTCTTTAATTTTTTTATTTTGCTTAAAAAATAATAAACAGTGCAGAATAATTCCCATCTTTGAAAGCACTTCCAGACTATCCCTCTGAAGACACCCACGTGGTTTGGTCACTATCATGCTTATCTGTTTTTTGTACTTTTCATAAAACTAATCCATGTCTTCAAAATAAATCAAACCGCATCTATACATTCTAAAAGAAACAAAGCAATACCTCTGATTTTCATATTTATTTACTTGTTATTATAGACACGATTAAAGTTTCTGGCACCTTACCCTAAAAAATTTTTGAAATGAACTTCTCATAAAAAAAAAAAAATGTATAATTTGAAATCAATGCGTGTAACTTCAGAACTGATTTGTTTACCGCTGTACGATTCATTTTCATTATGTTAAGACGTGCTTATATACTAATACAATTACCACATGTTTTTAGTCACATAAATAATGGCGCCCTTCATGGAGGGCCAAGAGCCAAGCTGCGCCCCTGGTTACTGAAAGGTTGGGCAGGCCTGCAGTAAGTAAATGTTACACTAGTCTGCATATATTAAAAACCACTTGTCCTTAATGCACTTTTTTTAAATACTAATTACAGAACTGTTATTAGTTTTCTTCTGTCATGCATAGCTTGTTTGCGATCAGAGTTGTTTTCGAAGATTCATTTTTTGAGAACAAGCGTCATGTAGTAGTCATTACATAATGTAAATGTATACTTATAGATACTAGTAGAACTTAATGATGTATCCAGGTCTTTAATAAGCACAAGGGGCAAAACATAAAATGAAAATGAAATAAAATTAAAAGCCAAAAAAAACAAATTTTAAGTAAAACAACTTCGTAATTTTTTAAATCAATATTACAATTAGAGTTAATTAGATTTCGTAAGAAATATTAACTATTACTCTCCCCTGTGTTGAAATTTCAGAAAATTTTTCCAGATCTATGCTGCAGGGCTCCCAACACATTTTAGTCCTCAAAAAGGGGGAAGGGGACCATTTTTATTTAAAAAGGGGACTTTGGGGGACCATTTTTGTTTAAAAGGGGTACTTTAGGGGACCATTTTTATTTAAAAAGGGGATTTTGGGAGACCCTTTTTGTTTACAAAGGGTACTTTAGGAGACCATTTTTGCTTAAAAAGGAGGACCATTTTTATTGAAAATGGAAACAAAAAGAATCATGTGTGTAAAAATATAGCACAAATTTTTCTAAATAAAAAAAGTAAATTTTTAAAATAACCCCAGAAAATACGTCAGATGTTTATAAGATTTCAATAAACAATGAACACAATTTTATTTAAGCACATTTAAATATCCTACTGAAAAATATTCTTAAATAATAAAAATAAATTTCAATATTTCAGCATTCACCTTGATAATTCTCATTACAGGTAAAAAATAATAGTGATCAGTTAATAAAAACAAATAAGTGGGTAAATATGATCACAGATCACTCAGAGGGTTTTATTTAATATTCCTTTAAAAACATTCTAAACTTTAATTAATAAACCAAAATTGTTAACAACTAAATTTGTTAAAAGTTAATAATTGTTTATAATGATTAAATCCTTACATTGACGGGGATGATATAAGGCAGTGAGAATGGAGGTAGAGAGAGAGCATGAAGAATAACATTATTCATAACCTGGCCTTTCATTTAAGATATTACAGGACATATTGTAGGTTAAATTTTTTGAGATTTTTTTTCAATAGCATCCCCTGGCGACAAAAAGGGATGAAAAGATGCTAATTGTTAAGATATGTTGAGCGGATTTTTCTTCCTTGATTTTTTAGAAAATTTATGGAGTGGTAATGAACGCAAATAAACATTAAAATATCTGCTAGTGATGAAAAAATGAGTTAAGACTAGAGATGGGAATGCTCGGAAAAAAAACTGAAAAATTGGGAAAAAAACTGGTTTTTTTCCCCCGAAGGCTTATTTTTCAATTTTTCCGAAATGGAAAAATTGAAATTTCATTTATGAAATAATATAGTGAAAATTTTGTAATAGCTACATTCTCATACTTTTTATTTTATTTATTTTTATGTTGAGTGTCTCACATGAAAATTTTAATGTGGGTAATCTGATCTCTGAGCAGAAATCTGTTTGAGAAGACTTGAAAGGATCTTTCACATTTTTTTCTTGTTTGAAACACAAGACCCTTTGCAAAATTTCTCTTGAAAATAGACATTTCAGAAAAAGTTTAAACAACAAATTGAATCTTTCGCAAGTGCAGTGATTGAAGAAAAAAAAATCTCATGCCATAGAGCAGCTGAATCTTATTAAGTTGCATATATGTATGTAAATAACTTTATTAAAAATGTCTAAATAGGAACCTAAATATAGTAATAATTTCTTATTAAAAAATTCTGAATATATTTTGTACAAGTGCATACAAAAAGTTCACAATTTCACAAAAACTTGATTACATGAAAAAAATCTAGATATGAATGCAACTTTCCTTTTTAAAAATTAATTCATGTGTAAAATTATTGCAATAATATGCCGATTAATGGAAATGATAAAATTAAAAATTCAACATAAAATTTTGAAGTATGCATTTATTACGTTAATCTATCTTTTCAAGAAGTAAGTATTGAATTCGTGAAAAATTTGACTTCCAGTTTTTGGTGTATTTAAACGTTTTAGAAGGTCCTGAACACGTTTTGATGGTTTTTTGGAAAATATCTGTCACTCTGTGAGTCTGTATGTGACAAATTTTATGGGCACTCTATCTCAAGAACTGATGCACATAATTTCACAAAACTTTAGATTCAGCTACATCTTGATATAAATTTGAGATGTTTAGCTATTAGTGTAAATCGCCAAGCCAATGGCGCTGCTATGATGCATTATTCCTAATTTCCACAATAGTTCTATCTCAAATTAATGTATGTATTTTTATAAAATTTCATATTAAGTTAATCTTTGACATAACTTTGTGCTCATTATTTTTTGGTGTAAATTGTTCAACAGATGACGCTGCTATGCTGCATTATTCATGATTATCGCAATAGCTTTACCTCAAGGACGATTTTTTTTAAAAATCAAACTACAGCTTCAGACAGTTTCTGATATACATTAATGTTGTTTAGTTTTTGGTGTAAATTGCCCTATAGGTGGCACTACTATACTGCATTTTTCAAGATTTTGTTATAGCTGATTAATTGAATATTTTTTCAAGGAGTTGAATCTAAAATTGACCTCCATTTTACCTCCATAAGGTACAGTAATGTGGCAAAAACATGGGCAATTTGCATTAGAAAAGTACAACTGTGATGAAAAAAAACCATATTTTATTAGAAGTAACTATGTTCCAAATTATACTTTCCCTCTTGATTAGACTTTGAATTTTTATAGTTTTCTAAAGCACAGTATAAGTTTATCTCTGTATGTAACTGCTTTTGTTAATTCCTCAAATAGTGAGCATTTTCTATTTGTAGTATTCTGTTTTCACAACTTTTGAGTTCCACTCTTAGAAATATAAAATTACCATGTGGAAACATTATTGAATATGGTTTCTTAGTCAAGAATAGAATATTTGATTTCAGGGTAAAAAGAAAAAAATTACATTTAATTAAACTTAAATATATATATATATTGGCATTAACAAATTTTTACAGTAATTGATGTTGATTTGTAGTGTTATCTAATGGTTATATATATATATATATATATATAATATAAAATTTCTGGTTTTAGTGAGTAAAAATCTAACAGTCAATAAATCCTACGCTATTTTTTAGTTGCAGACCTGAGTAAGCCAAAGAAAAACTTAGTTTTGTTTGAATTTAAATTATAAAACTAAATCAAAACTTTTTTGAGTTGAAATTGGAAAGCTATACCAAAACTAAACATATTTTATAAAGGAAATAAAATTATAATTCTAAGAAAAAAAAGTAATAATGTATAAATATACATTTTTTAAACAAACAATGGAATTTTTGAATACTGATATTCATAATAATGACAAAACTGCAATAATTTCTTTAAGCTAGTATCATTTACTTAAAAACTATACTTGTGTAAATGGAATGCATAATTTATATCATTCCAAACTGCAGACATATTGGTTCAGGTTTTTACATTAGCTCAATTGGTAGTTAAACATGTAACTGAAAAATCATTTCAACAGAGATATGATATAACAAAGAATAGCATTTAATAAAAATTCTTAGGTTGTGAAAAAAAAAAAACTAAACTTTTTAAAAACAGGCTTTGCTACTTTCTTTTTATTTTGTAATATAAAGTGAAAAAAATTTTCATTTAATACATATAAATGGGAAAAAATGTTTATTATTTAATATTCTCTAAGAAGATATAATTTATTTGGGAGAAACAGTCATAAAAAATCAATTTTTCCAAAAAAACCCGGTAAAAAAACAGTTTTCTTCCGCCACTTATATTTTTCCGAAAAATTTACATCTCTAGTTAAGACGGTGGGAAATGGGTGCTTAGCCTAAGAGTTTTAAAAGGATGTGAAGTAAAATTTTCTGATTTGCCATCCCCCACAAACATGTACATGAAGAAATGCCTCTAATTGTCTGGATCAAAATAGACCCTAGCAAGATGTGGGGCTCAATGAGATACCTCCTTTGAATCTCGCTGTAATTTAATTAGGGGTTGAGTTAGAAAATTACTTAAAATACTTAAGTTAGACCCTGGCGATTTAAAAAAGAAAGAAATTTAATCCCGCTGCCCCCAGACACACTTATTAAAATTTTTTGTGTGTTATAAAAAATATCTGAGATTTTAAAATCGATAACTTAATTACTTTTCTTAATTTTTTTTTTTTTTGGGGGGGGGGGACTAAAATTAATATTCTGATTAGTGCTAACTACTACCACTCATAAATAAAAGGGGCCAATAAGTTCATTTTATATAGTCTATAATAACAAATCAGATATAAAATAATGATAATTAGTGGAGAAAAGCTTAGATTTAAATAGCATGTCATACAAATGCATTTCTTTTTCTTTTTAAAAAGCGATATTTGAATAAAATATAATCTTAATTTTTTAGAAAATTAAACATTCAGAATTAGTGTAAAAAAATAGGCATATATGCACAAGTTTAAAATCTATAAATGCAGTACATGTAAATATTCTGTACCCCTGGAAACAATCCTTGTCAAACTAATTGGATGTGGAAATCCCAAAACTTTCTTCTACCTCATGCATGTTAATACTTCAAAATTCCCCATCACAATCCCAAAATTAAATTGCAATCTATGCCCATCATGAGAATTCTAAAGATATGAAATTTTGTGCATTAGTTCTTCAAATATGAATATCGCTAAACTTGTGCAAATTCCACAAAATGCAGCTTAGGAGCACAATCTATTGAAAGATTAACACCAAAACTTAATCAGTAACAACTTGTGTCAACATCTAACTGAATCCTAAGTTAGGCAAAAATTTGTGAATTAAATTAGATAGATTTACTGCAGAAATCCTAAAAAAAATGCATCATAGCAGCACAACCTGTAAATGAATTTACATCAAAATGTAAAAAAGGTGAATTTATCTTAAGGATTAATTGAATCTAAAGTTTGATGGAATTTGGTGCATTAATTCTGGATATAGAACTATTATAGAAATCGCAACAAATGCAGATTAACAGTTCCACTTGTTGAGAAATTTATAACAAAATATAAAAAATGTCAATTCATGTTAAGGACTAACCAAATCTGAAGTTCGGTAAAATTCTGTGCATTGGTTTTGGTGATTAAGCGAAATCATGAAAAAAGCTGCATAGAAGCGCCACATGTAGAGCGATTTATACCAAAAACTAATTAACAACAATTTATAGTGGTGGTCAAAAGTTTGACTGACATAAAATTTTTCATTATTTTGAAAGTATATCCATATAAAGAGGAATCTCAAAGTGATACTCATACATTTTATTGAAATAATAGTAAGGAATTTATTTATGGAATAACAAATGAATACCAATAAATACAACCGACAAAATTAAATTAATTGCAAAAAAAAACGCATGTTTTCAAAAGTTATCGGCCATCTTGGAAAGTTTGGAAAACAAATTGTGTTATAACAGAAAATCATTGTGATCAACTAGATTTATAATTAGTATGTTGTTGTCATACCTTTAGCAAAATGTACCAAGATGCAGCGACTTGGCATCGTTTCAATAAACAGTTGAAAATCGTCTGTGGTACGTTTTTCCAATCATCTTGAAATTTTTGGGAAAATTCCGTCCATGCTGAATTGGAGTTTTAATGATAATTTCAAACATGTTTCTAAAGTTCATTCCAAAGATTTCCTATAGTATTCAGACTGGGTGCTTAGGCTGGTCATTTCAAAAGCGAAGTATTTTTGTGCAAAAGCCACTGCCTTTTTTTTAGGGGGGGGGGGGGAGGGGGAAGCATGCCAAGGCCTAATATTGAAGACAGGTCAAGCAGTAGCTTAATATAGTAACTTTCGTATTCTACAATTTTTTAATTTTTAAGAATTTTAATGAGATTCTTAAAATTTACCTGTATTCTGTGGTGATTTTTTAACATTTAGATTCATGAAAGAATTTCAGTTACCACGCTTTTTTTTATACCCATTATAATGTTTTTACACCCACTTTAATAAATTTTGTCTTCTTGGATTTTTAAGCTTTTAGTGATTTTCAGATTTTTTTATTTTGCGGCGATTTTTTTTCAGACACAGAAAAGGGGACTTGGGGGACCAAAATACAAAAAAGGGGACTAAAGGGGACCTTTTTCTAAAAAGGGGACTTTTGTGGGAAAAAGGGGACCATTTGGGAGCCTTGATGCTGATTATGAATGACCCCTAGAACCAAAAACCACCACCCCCCCCCCTCAGTTAAAAAATATCTATCTAAATATCACTTTTTTTATGGGCATAACTTTCATAATTTTTCACAAAACTCTCCGAAACTGACATGAAATCCAAGGACCAAAAATCTCAATGAAATCTGTTAACAGACAGAATCGGATCATGGGGTAGAAATACGGAAGGATTTGTGAAAACTGAAAAAAAAAATCTTAATTATTATGTTACATATTATATTAGGTTAAAGTTATTATTACTTGTAGGAAAAGGTACAAAAATTTATGTATCACAGATTTTCCATTATATTTAAAATGGGCTTAAGGGGCAAAATAAATAAATAGGGTTTTAGGGAGAAAAAATTCATAGCTTAGTCAATTCTTAAGATACCAAAATTCATTTAAACTTATTATAAATCATCACTCTCAAAAATCTACACATAATTTACAGAGGTAAATAATGAAACATTCAGTTCAGATATAGGGACAAATTTAAACTTTAATTCTATATCAATTCCATATATAATTTAATTTGTAATTTTTGTTAATATTACTGATTTTTTTTTTTTTTTTTTTTTTTTTTTTCATAAAGGAAGAAATTTATTTCTGAAAAAATTCACGATTTTGCTGATATCATTGGCAATCACAATCTTCTTATAAAATATATTTATGTATTAATCAAGCTTTTTTAGCTATTAAATATGGCTAAACCTGAAATAAAACTTTATTATTGTTTAAAAAATATATAAACAAAGTAATGACCAGAAATCAACAATTCCAAAATCCGCATAACCTCTGATGCATAGCTGTGTGGATTTGAGGGAGTCTACTGTTATTTAGTTTCAAAATTTATATTTGCCTCTAAACTGAGCTGATAGGGATTTTTAAAAAAATTAATTAGCTGCACTTTAAATTGTTATTGATGTAGTTTGATTGTTTGTTTTTACTATCATGTTTACTGTGCATGTTATACATTTTATTTTGTATTCTTTTAAAGTGTCATTTCCCCCATCATTTCTTTTTTACTCATAATTTACTGAGACATTGCAAAAAATTTCAATTTGCCAGGAAAATAAGTATCTCTTGCAAAAAATTCATTATTGACATTCTTACTTACTCCAATGGGATTCCCCCTTTTTAAGTCACATTAAATATATATATATTTATGTAACATAAAACCTTATCAAACTTTTAGATGTAAATATGTATGATATTTCTGGTAATAAAAGAAATATCAACATTATCTTGTGTTTTCTGTTACTCAAGAAAGTCTGTAAAATAGGATTAATTTTTTAAGTAAGAACCTGTAAACCAGCCATTAAAATTTTTTTATTAGTCATCAAAACACACTTTGAGGTGCCTACCTATGCAATAAAAGGAAAATTGAAGGGGGAATATTGGAGGAAATCAGCCATTGAAGTTGCACCTTTTTTTAATTAAAAAAAAAAAGACAAAAAGTCATTTTTGACAGCATTTTTATACAATTAGTTTTACAAAAATTGGTTTAAATGAAAGTTTACTTTATTCTGAACAAAACAAAAAGAATTTGAAAGTTCTAGCTTTTCACTGGTTACTTTCTCTCTTATAACATTTCATAGATAACCACACATATTCGATTGCATTAAGATCACAATGTTACGATGGTAATCTGACAACTTCATGAATTTCATCTCTTAAGTATCCAATTCGTAGTTTTAGGGACACTTTGAGTGATTATTTCAAACAATTCGTCTTTTCCCATGTTTGAATCATGTGCTATTCCTTTCAGCAATAACCAATCATTAGATTTTGTGAATATGGTATTAACTTTTTTTGTATGATATGGAGAATTATCTATACAAGTTCCACTTTTAGACTGCAAGTTCAGTATTAATTTTTCCAGAATCCATTTATGAAAAGCATGGAAGTTAATCTGGCCATGATAATCTCTTACATTTGAAGAAGCTTTATATACCAGTTCAGCTCCAGGAATAAACTCACTAGAGGCCCTGCCGTGCACCACTAAAAGCTGATTTTGTCCACTCTTGATACCTGTTACTTTTTCGTAATCTTGCCAACATTTTCCAAATGTTAAGTTACTATAGATCCAAGTTTCATCAATGCATCGATCATTTCTTCTGATTTTTCACTTTTCACAAATACCAATTTTACTTTTTACCTAACACAATATCAGGTCTATCCATAAAAATACTTCTGCGACTGCTGCTTTTTTTCAGCAGAAAAAATTCATGGAATGCAAAAATTTCCAGACAAATTCTTCCTACAATTTGAATTCAATTCTTTCAATATTGAAGGTACTTTCTTTTGATTAATACAAAAATCCTGGATGATCTTGCTTATAGCGCATTTATTGAAATCATTAATAACATAGTTCCAAATTTCTGGTCTTTTCCAGGAGTAAAGATTTTGCAGCAGTCTCTGCTTTTCTTTAAAGAAATTATTCATGTTATTGACAATTTCACATGATTGGAAATGCAGTATTTTTCCTTTAAAAGTGGATGTCATTTTTAAGATAATCTCAGATGACAAGCAATAATTAAAGGTTTAATCAGTGGAAAAATAAATCAAATGAGAAATAATGAGGAGAAAAGAATATACAGATGGCAACACATATCAGAATCCTCCAAAGACTCATATGGTATATAATTAGCAGGGTTGGCAAGTTTCTTCCGCAGTGGAAAAAACCACGGAAAAAACCGGCCGGAAGAAATAGGTTTCTTCCAAGTGGAAGAAACTGTTTTTCTTAAAGAATTTACTATATATTTTCAATTTTGTAAGATATAATAACTATCTTCTTCCTATAATCTAAGATAAATTAATTTCACTAGACCAAAACAAATTTAATTCAGTATATGTGCTAAATTAATAATTACATCAGTTTTTTTTAGCCAAGATCACACACAACACTTATCTAGAGATCTTCAACCATTGACTAAATGAAAAGAAATTTTATCCAAAATATACAAAATCAGTTAAATGTTATTCCAATTTAACCAAAATATTTTTTTTATTATTTAAATTTCTGAAACAAGTAGTAAATAGTAGTGATTCTTTACTAATGGTAGAATGAAACCCATTTAAATAAAAGCTTTTAATTTGCATCAATTTTATTAAAGTAAATAATGTATAATAATTACTATATTAAAGAGAGAGATACTATATAATAGAGATCAACCAAAAATACGATTTCATTTTCGGCCGAAAATCTCAGTTTTGCCAAAAACGTGGGCGAAAATTTGGCCAGATCGAAACACTTGATCAAAAATCTTGTATCTTCCATTGGAAATTTTCAATATTAGTTATTGATTTGAACTTTATTGGCTCAAATGGATGTATTGGAATGAACTTCGTTGTTTATAATTATCAGTCATGATTTATCAATCATCTCATAGAAAATTTTTAGTTTAAACTGCATTAGATTTCAAATATTCTTTGAGAAAATTCTAGAATAACAAATGATCATTTACAAAAATCATTATAGAAGAAAAATCAAGATGTATATATCTAAAACTAAAATATTTTTTAATGAAATGAAATTCGTACATTAGAAAATCTTAATGTGTCATGGATGAATTAATTATGTATTATTCTATATGAAAATAAAGTTTTTAGATTATTAACAGTTTTACATAATTAATAAATACTATACATACAATTAATTTCAATTTTGTATATTTATCTATGTATTAATTACTTTAAAACATACAATTTAATTACTTAAAAAATTTTTTTAATGTTATCATTTTCGGCGAAAAAGTAGGAAGGTCACCTAAATTCGGTTTTAGCCCTAAAAACTTATGCTGATCTATCAATCGGTCGGTGTTAAAAAAAGTCATTAAAATTTTTATTTTCTTAGTATAATGTATAATGCAACATAGTATATCAAAAAAGTTTTTTAGCAGTAGGATGCTGCAATTAATTTCTTGACTTTAATTGGATAAAAGCAAAAAATGAAGATTTTTTTTTTTCAAATACTACACTTCTGGATAGTTTTAAAACATTTTGACATACCCATAGATGTTTTTAGAACACTAATCTTTTAAAATCAGCATTGAAATATTCATGCTAGATGAAAAATATGAAAAATTACAAATTTATTTATTTACTGTGTTGCTCAGTTTAAAATAATACACATTTATATGAAAGTAATATATTTTTATATGGAAAAATAAACAATTTGTAGGTAGTTTCTTTTTCTTTTTTTATAAATGGAACAATTAATAAAAAAACTCATTCCATAATATAAAATCCCAACCTCTACAGCAGTAAAAATCCGTCAACTGAAAATGTCTGCTGAACCTGAAGTTTCTAATTAAAAAAATAACTGATCTTTGCATAAATAATATTTTTAATAATAATTAAATTTTTCAGTTTAGATTTGATGTAATTATATTTTAATTCTATTACATAGTTAATATACTTTAACTTTCAGCATTTGTTTTGGTTTCGGTGGTTTCTTCCATTTCTTCCAGTTTCTTCCATTTCTTCCGGTTTTTTCCATTTCTTCCGGTTTTTTCCAGTTTGTAAAAAATGAAGATAAAACATATTTTGGTTAATTCTATTGTCAGAAATAAAGCAAAAAACTTTGAAATACATTTAACAAACAGAGCTTGTTTCAATAACTCATACAAGTCCTTTGCAGTTAAATTGCTTACAGGAACAAGTCCGATTATTTCTTTATATTTTGAAAATAAAGACGAAATCATAAATGCTTGCATAGTAGAGGCTTCAGTCAACAAATCTTTATTTATTCAACACCTGGTAATTGATTACCTTTATAGCCTATTTCTTTCCTTATGTGGATTTCATCGATCAACAGATTAACTATTTTTTCCTATAAGTGAAAACTGGGAAATTCAATTAGTAGCCAGTGGCCGGTAGACCCAGTTTCATTAGTGGCCACTTTTTAAAAGTTAGTAGCCACTTTTTAAAAATAGGTCAAATTTTTTTTTTTTTTTTTTATTTATTTAGCGGCTAGTGAGTTGCAAAGTTACACATATTTGGTTAAAAATAAAACTGTCATTCCACTGAATTGAATGGAAAAATATGAATTGGCAATTAATACTGCAGATAAAATTAGTGATAAACTATATTTAAATATACATTAATGTATTGTATAAAACAAACAAGGAAATTGTATTTTTAAATTTAAAAATAATTTTACATCTTTCTTGGATATTCTATTTTTACTTAAAATTGGTGGTAATTATTGAGTTTGGCGAGTGTACAGATAAATATAAATATTCTTTGTTTTGGCTGAGATTTCAAAACTCCAGATGTCTTATTAAGGCAAAATCAGAGTGCAGTGTGTTGGTGAGGTGGAGGAAGTCTGCTTGGTAGCAGTAAAGTCAGATGCTAAATTTTCAGTATTATTTGCCTAAGTGGCGAGTGCTAATTTTGTCCTATATTTTTAAGTAATTGGCTATAATGTTTCAGTCTTTCTTGATACCTATATAAACTTTAATCATAAATTAAAAAAAAATTATACCAGCCAACTATTACTGGTACAATTAGTGAGCATATGGCAAAAGTGAAAGATTTAAGATACAGCAATGTCCTTAAAATCTTGCATCCAGAGGTAAAAATGGTATAATTTATTTGAAATGCATGAGGAATTGAAATTGATGACTATATTTTGTAGGAAAAAAAATTTCTTGAAAACATAATCCAAATAAAGAGTTCATGGTAAAAAGCCAAAATATAGAAAATACAACAAAGTTGCTAAATATGCTTGCATCTGATAGAAAGAAAGAATTAACCAATTCACTAATTAGATGCAAACAAAGTAGAGATGCATATATTCATGAAAAACCGTATTTCACAAAGCAAATTAGTAAGATTTTTTAATCGCCGAGTGGCGACTATGGTGGCGATCGATGGCCGATTTTTAATTTAAAGAATTAACCAATACACTAATTAGATGCAAACAAAGTAGAGATGAATATATCCATGAAAAAAAAAATCGGTATTTCACAAAGCAAATTAATAAGATTTTTCAAACGCCGAGTGGCGACTAGGGTGGCGATCGACGGCCGATTTTGAATTTAAAGAATTAACCAATTCACTAATTAGATGCAAACAAAGTAGACATGCACATATCCATGAAAAATGGTGTATTTCACAAAGCAAATTAATTAAATTTTTAATCGCCGGGTGGCGACTAGGGTGGCGATCGATAGCCGATTTTTAATCGCCACTTTTACAGGCCTAGGACCGCCGAGTCACTCTAAAAAAAGAGAGAAAAGAGACTAAATCGCAAGAAAAAGAGACTAAAAGAGACCAAAATTTAAAAAAAGAGACTAAAAGGAGACCAAATAAAAAACATTTTTCTCTCTTCACTTAAATGTTTTTGGTATACAGACAAGCATTATAAGATTTAACACCATCTGTGGAATACATTTTCAATGCATTTCAGTCGGTTTTAAAATAATTGCAAAAATTGTTGATTGGTTGCAGAAAAATATCTCAAATCGCGACAATTCATCATGAAAGAAAACCAGAAATTGACCAAATGATCACGGGGACAAAATCATGAAATTCCAGGAAATATAGTGAAATTCATCAAATTGTCTCAAAAAACAAATCACAAAATTTGTCACATAATCTTGAGGAAAAACATTCTCGAAATTAGTCAAATGTTCTTAGGATAAAAAAAAAAAAAAAAAATATCACGAAAATTATCAGATGGCCTTGAAATAAAAACACGATGGATCTTGTGTTAAACATCGTAAAATTCATAAAATGGGTCTTGAAGAGAGGGATGAATCACAAAATTCAGTAAATGATTGCGAAATTCCAAGAGCAATCATGCAAATAATTGCTAATTTTGTCGAAGGTCACGGAAATAAATAGTGAAATTTATCAACTAGTCACCAGAAAAATAACGAATTTCGTAGAATAAACCCATAAAAAAAATCAAGGATGCTTGTCAATGGGGGTTACATTAAAATGTGTGAAAATCGGTTACAGTATAAAACAGTGAAGTTTGTCAAATTATCTCAGGAAAAGAATTGCGAAATTTATCAAATGGTGTTGGTGAAAAAAGTAAAATCAAGGGTTGTACTGGTGCCAAGTAATATTTCAACACAAACTTTTTTGGACATTTTAGGACACATTTAATTGGCATACTACATTTCCTTCCACGACCATTTGAGGAAATTAACGATTCCCCCCCCCCCCCCCGGTACCAATTGCCGCAACTTAATATGAAAATTATGATTTTTCCACGCTATTGCTTACGGAAGTACACGGTTTTTCTTCCACGATTGTTCGCTGACATTTGCAATTTTTTTTCAGTAAAATTTGTGAATTTTTTTTTTTTTTTTTGGCTTTTATTGGCTTTTATTTGCCAAAATTTGCAATTTTTTTGCCATTGTTTGCAGAAATTTACTATTTTTCTGTGTTTATTTAACAAAATTCGTGATTTTTTTTCCTGCGATCATTTGCAAAATCGCAATTGCAAAGAAAAAAAATCACGAATTTCAAAAAAATGATCGATTGTCAAAATTCGCGATTTTTTTCTGCGATCGTGGAAAAGATAAATTTCGGCAAATAAACGCGAAGGAATTTTGAATTTTGCCAATCGATCGCCGAAAAATCGTGAATTTCGGCAAATGATCGCGGAAAATATGATGAATGTCATATAAACGCAGAAAAAAGCAAATTTCTAAAACAATGGCCCAAAAAATTATCATTTACTGTATTTTGGTAAACGATCACAGAAAAAATCGCAAATTTTGACTACCGATCACATAAAGAAATCGCAAATTTTTTTGCCGATCCTTTCACGAAATTTGCATTTCTCTGCAATTATTTTTTCCGCGCGAAAAATCATACAATCGTATTGTTCATTATTATATCCGTACACTTCGAACAAAATCCATGCATTGTACGGCCATACCGTACAAATTAGCATCTATGAATATACTTTTCGATTTTACGATCATTTGACGAAAGTTCGGTCTTTTTTCGGGATCGTTTGAGGTAAATCTCAGGGTTTTTTTTTTTTTTTTCCCCGCAATCGTATGGCGGAAATCACAAGTTTATTTCGGGATTGTTTGGAAATAACAACGATTTTCAGGGATGCCACTCAGAAAATAATGAAAAAGAGGAAATTATGCGTAAAGTAAAATTTACAACATTTTCGCAACATTTATGCATGAATTTTGTAAACTTTTAATTTTAAGAGTAAATAAAAATGATATTTCTTTAGTTTACAGTATTTTAGATCAATTAAGGTAACACAGCAACAGGTTCAGTGAGGAATTTTATGTATTGCATCATTTTATATCAATTTAAGTAACCCAGCAATAGATTCGGTGATTATTCTACGAGGGAATAGCAAAAATTTGGAAGGAGTTTTTTTTCTTCGTGAATATTTTTTTTATTTTATATTTGACGAAAATAGCTGTTTTATTTCACGATCATTTGACGAAAATCGTCGTTTTACATCGCGATCGTTTGATGAAAATCGCCATTTTACATCGAGATCGTTTGACGAAAATCGCCATTTTATATCGCGATCGTTTTACAAAAATTGCTCTTTTACATCGCGATCCTTTGTCGAAAATCGCCGTTTTACATCGCGATCGTTTGACGAAAATTGTTTTATATCGCGACCATTCCATGAAAATAACCATTTTATTTTGCAATCTTTTAAAAAAATCACCGTTGTACTTCGCGATCTTTTAACGAAAATTGCTGTTTATTCCGCGATCGTTTGATGAAAATTGCTGTGTAGTTTGCAATCGTTTGACGAAAATTCCTATTTTATTTCAGAATTGTTTGGCGAAAATCGTTATTTTATTTCGTGATCGCTTAGCGAAAATCGCGAATTCTTAAAAATTAAAAAAAAGCGGAAATCCGCCGTTTGGCGGAATAGTGGCATCCCTGGATTTTATTTTGGGAACGTCTGGTGAAAATCGCGGCTTGATTTCGTGATTGTTTAATGAAAATAGTCTTTTTTCCGGTGATCAATTAATTAGAATCGCAGTTTTACTAGTGATCATTTTATGAAAATCGCAGATTCTTAAAAATTAAAAAACGTGAAATTCTGCCGTTTTATGAAAAAGTGATTCCTGTATATGTAATGACCGAAATAAAAATTTTGAGATTCCTTCCTGCATTCCTCTGACGAATTTCTCAATTGTTTTTCACAAGATCGACTGACAAATTTTGCAATGATTCTGCACTGATTGACGGATTATACGCGTTTTTTTCTCGCGAAAATAACAAAATCGTGATATTCTTCCCGCGACCAATTGATGAAGTTTACGATTTTTACCCCTCGAATGATTATTGAATTTCGCGTTTTTATCTTGCCACAGATTGACCAAATTCACTTTCTTTTCAGTGTCCGACAGAAAAGTTTTGCGATTCTTGCCCTCGAACGATATACTAATTTCGTAACCATTTTTCCACGATAGAGTGACGAAATTTAGAATTTTTTCCTCAGCAAAAGAGAGACAAATTTGGCCCTGCCGCAGAATTTTTTTCTGCAGTCTGCAGACCAATCCCTCGCATTACATTATTTGCACGTAAACCTTCAAGTATTTGTGATAGACATAAAAGAAAAGTATACTTTAAAAAAGAAGTTGCCTTTGTTCTCAGAATTTTTAATGCCTCATACATTGTCCTAAAGAGGGGGGGGGGGGGCGCCTCTTTGACAAAATTTGTGGGGTTTTTCACGGTCTTTTGACGAAATTTGCATTTTTTTCGCGATCTATTGACGAAAACTACCGTTTTCTTGCGATCTCTTGAAGAAATTTGCAGTTTTCTTGCGATCTTTTGAAGAAATTTGCCGTTTTTTTCGCGATTTTTTAACGAAAACTGCCGTTTTTTCGCGATTTTTTGAAGATGTTTGCCCTTTTTTTTGCTAACTTTTGAAAGAAATGTTACGTTTTCCCATGATTTTTTGATGAAATTTGCCGATTTTTTGATGAAATTTGCCGTTTTTTCGAAGAAATTCGCTGTTGTTTCGTGATCATTTTACGAAACTGCCGTTTTTTCGCGTTCTTTTGGCGAAATTTGCCTTTTTTCACGATCTTTTGAAGATATTTGCCATTTTTTCGTGATTATTTGACGAAAACTGACGTTTTTTCGTGATCTTTTGAAGAAATTTTCCTTTTTTGAAGAAATTTGCCATTTTTTCGGGTTTTTTAAATAAAATTTGCCGTTTTTAGCAATTTATTGAGAAAATTTGCCTTTTTTCGTGATTTTTTGACGAAAACTACCGTTTTCTCGTAATCTTTTGAAGAAATTTGCCGTTTTTTGCGATGTTTTGAAGAAACTTGCCGGTTTTTTCACGATCTTTTGAATGATTTTTTGAGGAAATTTGCCGTTTTTTTTGCGATCTTTGGACGAAGTTCGCGTGTTTTTTGCGATCTATGACGAAATAGATTTCTTTTCGAAGACCGCGATACATTTTATGTCCGAATTTTTGAATTTAGGACCAAATTTTTTTAATTTTTGCTAAATTTTTAACAGTTTAAAAATAGTCTGCGGACCTTCCCAATAGTCTGCGACGTCCGTCGCAGCGTTGCGCCGATTCTGCTCCCGTGAAATTTGGTATATTTTTTTCCGTGATTAAGTTTCACTATAGTTCCACGGAATTTCATGGTTTCATCCTAAGATAGATTAACATAATCCATGATTTTTCGCCGGTTTCTGACTGAAAATTTTTACGATTTTTACCCGCGAACAGTTAACAAATTTCGATATTTTCCTGCGACAAACTAACAAGTTTTCCGATATTTCCTCATGACAAATTGTTGAATTTCGCGATGTTTTTCCCGCTATCAAATGAGGAAAGTTACGCTCTTTTTCCTGCGACCGATCGATAAGTAAGAAGATTAAAAAAAAAAAAAAAAAGCGAAAAAAGAGACTAAATCTGAAAAATATAGACTAAAAGAGACAAATGCAAAAAAATAGCGAGAAAAGCGAGTTTAGCGACTCGCTCCGAGGCCTGCTTTTACAATTTTAATCGCCACGTGGCGAGTGGCGATCGTTAATTTACACCTATATTTTTTCCTTTGAAGATAGTAATTCTTTTGACTTGTTCTTGAGGTAATTAGCATTCGAAGGATCTGTAGTCGATTGTTGCAGTGTCAGGAAACTGTCAGTCTTTTTAAATGTCTAAATGAAGGCATAAATACTAATTGACTTTCAATTAGTGTTACATAACTTGCCGCCGATTTCAAAAACAAAGAAAATGCAAATGTAGTTAAAAACAACTGTATCTTCGACCCTTTTCATTTTTTCTATATAATTTCATTTGTTCACAGATGAATTGCACCCAATCATACGTATAACTATTATTTTCTTCTATGAATTTCTTCCAACACCGCAAAGCTGTATCAAAATCATTCTCTTTTGGCAAAATTTCTTTATTCATATTTTTTATAAATGTCACAATATTTTCAAGCTGACTCCAAAGAGATATTTTGAAGTTGTTTACTATAAAAGAAACATCAACAGTCAACTTGATTATCGCCAAGATAAATATTTATATCCCATATTAGAATAGATTTCTAAACTTTTTTTCTATGGTAAGAGCAGGTAAAAATTTAATAAGACAAATAAGTTTTCATTTTGTTTAGTAATAATGATATCACCATTGAAAATTAAATCACTTAATTTGCTATCAATATTCATAAGCAAATCCTTAAAATCTACTATTTTATTATTCTCCATGAATTTATAAAATATTTCTTTTTTCTTTGACTAATATTTCCGCTCTGCTTTGTCGAAATTTAGGTGCTGCTTCTGTTAAATACAAAGGGCTTCCTTTGAATATGCATCATCCTTTAATATAGGCCGTAGAGGTCTGCACGGGCCCGGGCCTGGCGGAATCGTTTAGAATTTTCTAACGGGACGGGCCGGCAAAAATATTGAATGGGCCGGGCCGATAAAAAAGTTTCGGGCCTCTGAAGATTTAAGTGGAAACGATAAAATAAGAGCTAATTTCAAGGAAAATGATTTTAACGAGAATAAGTATAAATGTGACCATACTAGTTTGACAGCATCAATATAAAAATGCATAGTGTATCGGCATCGGAGAATTACATTATGTGTAACCCATTTTAATATTTTTTTTAGCTGACTCATGCCGGTCCGAGATCACGCTTGCATTATTTTTCTACACTAGGGGGGCCCCGCCCCCCTGCTCGCCAACCCCCCGCGTAATCGCTTCGCGATTCCAAATTATTGGCTACCCCTGCTTGCTGCGCTCGCCAATACCCCATGGTATGAATAAGCAGTTGCAGACCTTTCAAATGATGTGTCACACGACTGGTGTTGTAAAGAAATTAAAAATGTGCCCCCCTGGGGGGCAGAGTGGGAGGCCATACAAAAGACATCCATAATATGAATAAGCAGCTGCAGACCTCTCATATGATATGTCACACGACTGGTGTTGTAAAGAAATTAAAAATATGCCCCCCTGGGGGGCAGAGTGGGGGTGACACACAAGACATCCATAAAATGAATAAACAGTTGCAGACCTTTCAAATGATGTGTCACACAATTGGTGTTGTAAAGAAATTACAAAATGTGCCCCCTCTGAGGGCAGAGGGGGGGGGGGTTACACACAAGATATCCATAATATGAATAAGCAGTTGCAGACCTCTCAAATGATGTGTCACACAATTGGTGTTGTAAAGAAATTAAAAATATGCCTTCCTGGGGGGCAGAGTGGGGGATGACACACAACAAATCCATTATATGAATAAGCAGTTGCAGACCTTTCAAATGATGTGTCACACAACTGGTGTTGTAAAGAAATTAAAAATGTGACCCCCCCTGGGGAGAGCAGAGTGTGGGGGTGACACTCAAGACATCCATAATATGAATAAGCAGTTGCAGACCTTTCAAATATTGTGTAACACGACTGGTGTTGTAAAGAAATTAAAAATGTGTCCCCCCTGGGGAGCAGAATGGGGCATAACACACAAGACATCCATTATATGAATAAGCAGTTGCAAACCTCTCAAATGATGTATCAAACGACTGGTGTTGTAAAGAAATTAAAAATTTGGCGAAATATTACAGTTATCGCCAAGTTGGCGTCACTTTTGACAACTAATTTTGGTCGCCAAATTTGGCGATATATCGCCAAGTTGGCGACAAACTTGGCTATTGTTGGCGATGGTAACCTTTCCTCTATTTATGGTAACCCATACGGCGATGTATAGACGGAGCTCTTTCCTGATTAGTCTATTCGACTCATGGAAGGAGTGGACAACCCGGATTCGTTAGTTCCGGAAATCTTCCACATCAGCATCATTCCAGGAGTCATTCCTTTTAAGGCTAGTTTTTTTTACTATAGAAGGATACACACTGGCCGGACCGGTACTAGACTTAATTATTGGCAGAAAACATGATTTGTAAAATTATTAACAGCGATAAAGAACTTGTGTTAGCTTAGTCTTTGGATATACACTTCTTCATGATTTTTAAATTAATTTCTCAATAATGCGAAAGTTTGACACATTTTCTGTTTAATTTTTAATTTTAAAAGTATAAAAGTGGTAAGCCTAACTATTGAAGGGATTTGGAATCGAATAGTGTTTTTCATTTTTGGTAAATAAAATACTTGTTGAGATATAATAGTTTCTCAAATGATTGCAGGTCTCAAATGATTGCAGGTCTCCCTTCCCTTGCTATTGCTTCCGGAAATTCTATTCAAAACGCTAATTATGACAGTATTTTATTATTTGCAGTATTCTTAAATTGCTTGTATCAAAAAATGGATAATGCCATTCGATTATATAGTTTCTGAATAAAGATATCTGCTAATCTTATGCGTTTCTGAGAAAAAAAAATGAATTTAGAAATGTATCAGAAAGGAGCTTCTTTGAATTTAAGAATGAATTTGGATTTGAAACCTATAATAAAATGATATAGACATACCTGCCAACATGTCAATTCTGAAATCCTTACAATTCTCACGATGTATTCTTACATGCTGAAAAATGCATTGCATATGCAATGCAAAAAGGAATATCATTTCTCAATATTATTTTCTATTCTACTTTTATATTTATTTTTCTACTTATATTTTGAAAAATAAAAACATGAGGCTACACAAGAAAATGTTTTTCCAATTTCATACTTTGGGAATGTGTTTTCAAAAAACTGTCCTGCATGATGATCTGTAATAGATAGGGCAGATTAAATTCACAACAAATTTCCTGAAAGGTTACAGCAGTTGAGGGGGTGGGAGGAAAAGTATATTTACTGGCATTAATTATGCATATTTTGCTGGGTGTCTTTGATGAAGTGCACATTTTTTTCAGCGATCCTCTCACAAAATTCACGATTTTTACGCGATCTTTTGTTGAATCAGCCTTTTTTCAACGATCTTTTGACAAAATCTGAATTTTTCCAGCAGTTCTTTGACAAAATTCACTGTTTTCCGCAACTTTTTCACGAAATTGGCGTTTTATCTGCGATCTTAAGACGAAATCGGCGTTTTATTCGCGATCTTCAGACGAAATCGACGTTTTATCGCGATCTTCAGACGAAATCAGCGGTTTATCTGCGATAGTTTAGCAAAATCGACGGTTTTTCCATGATCTTTTGACGAAATCGGCGTTTTCCCGTGATTTTTTGATGAAATCGGCGGGTTTTTTGTCCGATAATCTTTTCACAAAATTTGCCTTTTCACGTGATTTTTTCTCGAAAACGGCATTTATCCCCGCGATCTTTTGACGAAATCTACGATTTTTCGACGATTTTTTGACAAAATTTGCATTTTTACGCGATTTTTCCTCGAAAAGGATGTTTTATCCTCGCGATCTTTTGACGAAATCGGTGTTTTTTCGTGATCTTTTGATGAAATCGGCGTTTTTTCCGTAATCTTTTGATGAAATCGGCATTCTTTTCAATGATCTTTTGAAAAAACATTTTTAAGCGATCTTTTATTGAAAACGGCGTTTTTTCCCGCGATATTTTGACAAAATCGTGTTATATCCGCAATCTTTAGACGAAATCGGCGTTTTCACGCGGTCTTCAGACGAAATCAGCGTTTCATCTCCGATATTTTGGTGAAATCGCCGTTTTTTCCGCGCTCTGCACAGGAAATTCGCGCTTTTCAGCGATTTTTCCACAAAGTTCGTTGACAAAAGCAGTGACAAAGTCGTCGTTTATCCACGAAATATTGACGAATTGTTCCGCTTTTTCGGCGATCCTGTCACGAAATTTGCATTTCTCCGCGATTGTTTTTTCCGTGCGCAAACCGTACAATCGTACTGTTCATCCGTACAACCGTACACTTAGAGCAAAATCCGTACATTGTACGGCCAAACCGTACAAGTTGGCAGCTATGTATAGAAATATATAAATCTTCTTTTATGAAACAGCTTCAAAATTAACAATGTTTTTAGCTTTCTTTCTTTTTTCTTTTATTCTAAGCCATATTAATTTTTTAATGAATCTTTATTCGAATGTTGAAAGCCTAAGAATCTAAGTAATTATTAATGTTGTTAATGTGTATTTGCTGTAAAATATACTGTAAAATCATTCCATAGATATGTATGTAGTATTCTTTAAAGGAATCTTAGTTATATGATAAAAATCCGAATTTTCAGAAATCGTAGAAATTGTAACAGGCCAAAACGGACCGGGCCGGGCCTAAAATATAAAAACTTAAACGGGCCGGGCCCGGAAATTCCGGCCCGTGCAGACCTCTAATAGGCCGTTTCTTCGGAATTTGTATTACATTACCTTCATTATTTGTGAATTTATCTTTTTTTACTATCATATCAGTTCTGAAATGATTCTCGCAAACGACTGCAAGTTTACTAGGTGTAAAATCATCTCTGCGATTTTTTTTGCACCATAATTTGCTTCTTTCTTCATTTTTCGGGAATTCATATACACTGACATATTCACCAGTTCCATTGTAATTTGAACAACAATTTGGCACAACACAGCGATCTGGCATATCCACATTAAACAATAAATTTTAAATAAAACTCAACAAAATTAGCTCTTGCTTAGCAATTTCTTATCAACACTGACCAAGATAGTAGGAATTCTGAAAAGGGAGGGAGAGAGAAAAAATAGAATCACCCTTTGCTGGACATTGGACGGATACATTGCCTGCCTCTTGTATCTTTTAAGGCGTGTCACGGCCTTGAGTGTTCCAAGGGTTAAGGGGTTCTAGAGGTCTGCACGGGCCGGAATTTCCAGGCCCAGGCCTGGCCCGTTGTAAAGCTCAAAAGTTCGGCTCGGGCCCGGCCAGTACAGAAATCAGTGAAAACAGGCCCGGCCCGTTACAATTTCTAAATTAAATCAGATTTTTATCATATAATTAAGATTTCTTTAAAGAATACTGCATCTACATATCTATGGAATGATTTTACAGTATATTTTACAGGAAATACACATCGACAACATTAATGATTACTTAGATTGTTAGGCTTTCAACATTCGAATAAAGATTCATTAAAAATTTAATATGGCTTAAAATAAAAGAAAAAAGAAAGCTAAAAACATCGTTACTTTTGAAGATGTTTGATAAAAGATTTATAAAAATATTTCTATATCATTTTATTAAAGGTTTTAAATCCAAATTCATTCTTAAATTCAAAGAAGCTCCTTTCTGATACATTTCTAAATTCACTTTTTTCTCAGAAATGCATAAGATTAGCAGGTATCTTTATTCAAAAACTATATAATCGAGTGGCGTTATCCATTTTTTGATACAAGCAATTGAAGAATACTACAAGCAAATAAATTACTGTCATAATTAGCGATTTGAATAGAATTTCCTGAAGCGATAGCATGCGAAGGGTGAAAAACGTGTAATCATTTGAGAAAGTATTACATCTCAACAAGGTCATACAAGTATTTTATTTACCAAAAATAAAAAACGCTATTCGATTCCAAATCTCTTCAATAGTTAAGCTTATCACTTTTATACTTTTACAATTTAAAATTAATCAGAAATGTGTCAAACTTTCGCATTATTGAGAAATTAATTTAAAAACCATCAAGAAGTATATATCCGAAGATAAAGATAACATAAGTTCTTTATCGCTGTTAATAATTTTACAAATCATGTTTTCTGCCCTACAGATCTTGAGAACAATTAAGTCTAGTTCTGGTCCGGCCAGTCTATTTGTAGAAAAATAATGCAAGCTTGATCTCGGATCGCCATGAGTCAGCTAAAAAAAATTCTAAAAGGAGTTGCACACAATGTAATTCTCTGATGCTGGTCTCTACACTGCACATTTTTATATTGATGCTCTCAAACTAGTATGGCTCGTGACGCACATTTATACTTATTCTCGTTAAAACCATTGAAATTAGTTCATATTTTATCTTTCCAGTTCAAATCTTCAGAACGGGGCAACAGCCCTGAAAATTTTTTAATCGGTCCGTCTGGTCCGTTCAATTTTTTTGCCGGCCCGTTGAAAAAACTATTTTAAATCTGCCGGCCCGGGCCAAGCCCGTGCCTATAGGGTTCCCTCCAGTAAGGAAGGCTTAGTAATGGTTGGTCTTTACAAACTCACATGACATTACATATTCACTTGCTTTTCATCCATTCATTTCCAATATGTAATTTTTTTTTTTTTTTTTTTTTTTTTTTTTATATGTACAGCTTTTCAGTTTATTTTCAGTTTTCATGTGGAAATCTTGTTACTGAAAAATTATGATGCAACATTAGATTTTTCTCCAATTCGTCAAGCTATTTTATTTTCATTTTTCACATGGAAATCTTGCAACTTGCAATAATAAAATAATTGTAATTATTATTATTATTATTATTATTGTTGTTGGTTACTGCTAGCAAAAAATGTTTATTTTTTTTAATGTCATCATTTTGTAACAGCTGGTTTTATCAGAATAATATTAAGGAAGTATTCAAATTTTCTAACCACTCTTTATTTCCATTCCCTTGGGCTGATTTTGCCCATTTGCAATCTCCGTCAAGGTATTAGCCATTTCAATGCTTTTGGTAAGTTTGAAGATTATGCATGCATAATTTTGACTTTTATCCTGTGGAAAAATTCAGAACACAAACTTTTTGGAGGGGGTTTTGAGTTCCTGGGATGATATAATAAAAAGTTAAAGGAATTTTTCAAAAGTCTTATTTCTTACAAAATCTACCTAAAATTCTTTCTAAGCTGTAGAAGGGTTAATGGCCATGTAATAAATGGCCATGCTGCATAATGATTGGATTTTCAGGTCAGTATCTGGTACTTTAGGTAAATGGTAGAGGCTTTGAAACCAAGTAGAATAACAGACGAAACTCAAAACCCTAATTTTTGAGATGTGTCACTTTTGAAAAAGGGTGTGATACACAGGGTTGCAAAAAACCCAGGTGTTTTATAAAAAAACCTAACAAAGATGGGTTTTTTCGGGCTTTATTAAATTTTTTGTTCTTTTAAAAGATGAGGGCAGAGAAAGTCTTTTTTTAGAAAGTATGTTTTAAGTTAAAAAAATCATATTTTTTTTTTTTTTTATCAACTTTATATACAAGTAATTTTTATTGAAACAACACAAATCAGTATAAAAGGCTGCAAAAAAAGTTTTTACTTCTAATATCATATAATATAATAACACATATCATATATTTAAAAATTACTTTTTATCTGTATTCTCCACTAAAAACACTTTTTTTAAACAAATTTTTAATCTTTTATAATTTATCAAACAATGAATGCTTGATAGTATTTTCAAGATAGCTATTGTTCACTGTATATAGAACAGTTTATTCATCAAACAAAATACAGAAATGTTAATAAACATATTTTACAAAATGATTTTAATTATTATTTACATAAGCAATGGTAATTATTTAATTTGAATATTTTAAAATTAAGTTATAATATTTATATATCTGATCCAACAGTGTTTATGTTTTATGAACAAACATGGATAGTACAATAAAGATCTTGTCATTTTTCATCTATGCAAAAATGTTGCAGTTAGCTATGTATATTGATTTTGGCTTTTTTTTTTCCCCTCTATTATCATAATATTAACAAGCATTTTAAAAAATTAAGCACATTGTTTAATTTTGACAATTTGGCTTTGTCATATTTGGCAGATCCATCTGTTTTGATAGGATGGTGTAACTCTTTAAACACAAAGATTAAAAAAACTAATGTAAAAGCTGCTGAATTTTAAATATTATCATAGATTGTAAAAAAACCCACCTGGGTTTTTTGCAATCCTGGTGTAACATTAGGATCATTCCATATCAAGTGTGGGATAGTTCTACATTTTTCAACTGTTTTAACAATCTATATTATAAAGGCCAAATGTATCTGTGTGTAACGCATACGTCATTTTGCGAATGGCAACACTTTCAAATTTTAAATAAACTTTCGGTATTGCAATTTTTGCTACGAAAAAAATTTAAACTTCTAAATGCCGCACATTTTCAATTTTTACACCATCGTGTAAGGGAAAAAATGTACTTTTAAATGAAATTTGTTTGAAAGCTGTACCTGAATTTGTTTTTGAAATATTAATTTTTTTGTAGCTTTTAATACTGCTTTTCTAATTGTGGCAACAGGAGTACTCCATTTCTATCAAAAGCAAAGGGAAAAAAATTCATTACTGTATCTTTATGTTGTCATTTTTCACATTAAAAGGGAAAAATTTAAATATCTTCTGTTATAAACCCGATGAATTTTGATTTAATTTGCAAAATTTGATTTACACATAAAAGAATATCAACAGTTTAATACCTGTTTCAGCTAATAATATTGAGACTTCAAGTTTTGAATTAAAATGATCAAATTAAAGTGCCATTTTTTTTAAACGATGAATACAGATGCGAAGCATTTGTAAATTTTGATATGGTGAAAATGATGCCGGGTTCAGATTTCACGGGAAAAAAATTCTATGATTGAGTCAAAGTTTAATATAATATATTTTTCCACTTTGGAATACTAGCATAAGAACTTTAATATAATAACATATCTATTATTTTTTACTGTTTACCTATAGGATTAAAGTTTAATTTTAACATTTTCTATAACTGCGTTTTATAAAAATAGTATTTTGTTAATTTGACAATAAATATCGTTTGTTTAAGAGCTAGACGAATCCATATAAAATGTATTTTTTACTATAACTAATTTTGTAGGTTTATTATAAGCCAATGAAACAGTTCCATCTTAAACATTTTCTTTCGTCAAAATTTGACAGGTTCTACTTCGTGTTATTATATTCCCAAATTAAAACAGCCTTGCTAATGTGAAAATCTAAAGTTTATTATTCATAATGCATAATTTATGTTTTAACAGTAGATATCTATTTTTTCCAACTGTTTTAAAACTATTATTAATTATTATATTCTCAAATTAGAACGATATGTTAATATGAAAAACTAAAGTTTATTATTTTATAATGCAAACATTGTTTAAACAAATATAAATATTTATGTACATGTCGCATGCAAACATTTTGTCAGTTTCTCATGGAGTGGTCCTGAAACATGCAGATTAATTAGACTTTTTTTATTAGACTTGATTAGACAAACTTTTAATGTTAAGTAAACTTAACGTTATTATGGCATTGTTTATCATAAAATTATTCCTCAAGGCCTTTTGTCTTTTTTAGGAGGGTGGTACAAAAATGACTGGTGTTGATGCTAAATTAATACCCCCAAGTTATATTTAGGTAACAATTTAATCTTGTATTTACACAACCTCTTTGGAAGAAATAAGAAAGCAAAATTGAAGTAGAGCTGTCTTTTTTTTAGTGTTTTACAGTACTATAGCCCTATTCTTGTTATAATATTAGCAGTCAAGATATAAAGATATTTTGGCATTCATAACACTCCCAAGTGAAACATGGGGTAACTAAATTTAAAAAAAATATTTTTCTGGTTTTTTTTTAGATTTTTTTTTTTTTTTTTTTTGCTCAGATTGGATGTTTTTTGTCCACACTTTGCACTACTGAATCCGTGAAAAATTTTCGATTAAATACTGGGAAATACACCACAAATTGCAATGTAATACCTTGTAGAAAAAAATCTGTTGATGATATGTCCAGTTATTTTTTAAATAAATACCTCTGAATTCAGTAGTTAAAAAAAAAAAAAAAAACTTGATATTTTAAACAAAAACATAATTTGCAGCAGGGTTGGAAAAAAAAACTTTTTTTTTTTTCTTTTTGGTTTAAACCGGGTATTTTAAAACATGCTTTTTTATTACATATACCTACATACATAGTTATTGATAAAAATAGATATTGTTGGATTATAAATAGTATAATTTCATCTGATACTTTGAAAAATCTTATAAATAATCTTTTGATTACTAATAATAAACATTTGATGTAGTTTGAGGAATATAATATTCTTTTTCATATATTAAAAAAAAAAAAATTGAAATATTTCTTGAGGGTTTTGATTTTTGAGTGACAATTTGAAATATACATTTTTGGTCACTAGATTCAGCAGATAACAGGTGGAAAAATTTGATTGGTATTATTAAAATGCTATAACTAGGAACACATTTTCGAATACTCTCTTATTTAACTTCATATTTTGATTTTAATTCTTAAAGATAATCTCCCCAATACAAAAAGAAAAAAAAAAAAAATTCTTTTACAGTTTGTTCAAAATTTGAAAGATCATAGTTATAGCTCCATATTCAAAATAATTGTGCATGTTATGATAGATTGCTTTAAATAATCTGCATTTTCTTTTTTAATGAAAATATTTTTACTAAATATTGAATATTTTAATCTATTTTATCTTTGATCAATTCATATGTTCTAGGCTTTTGCTTTAGAGCAATAGAATATGTTTTCCAATGCATAATGATTTTCAATCTATGCATAAAAAAAGATCTAGACTCACTAGAACCATACTGAAGTAAAGTGTAAAAAGTATATAATACTTATATTATATAGAACAATATTATGATTTATTATACTTCAATCAGTCAAATATCTATAAAATTTCTATTTCAACTTCTCTAAATGCGGCCTAAACTGAAGCATCTAACCTAATAAATAAATAATAATACCCTAATAAATCTAAATAGCCATAATTAAGAAATATTTTATTGTTGACTAGATAGAGAAAATTTACTAAATTAATGGAACGTATTTCGCAGTTTCGTTTGAAATTTAAAAGATCGGCGTAAAAAGATTGTCATATTAAATTATTCCAAATTCAATAACCAACATTCAGTAAATAAATACGTTACTTTAAAAGTAGCCATAATTTAAAACCGAGGATAGACTAGACACAAAAGAGAAATGTACTAAAATAAGGGAAGCATTTAAAAATTTCGTTCGAAATTTAAAAGACCAGCGTGAAAAGAATTTATCCATTCTTATAAACAGAAGCGATCAGAAAACATTATTTTGGGGGTTTTTTTTTTTTTTTTTATATATAATGAAGTCATTGCATATCATAAGCATCTTAAAAATCGGAAAAAAAAAAAAAAATTATTAGATACAATAAATCAAAACCAGTTCTTCGGAGTGAATGTCGAAATATTAAAAAGAAAAGAATGGGATGAAAAGAGATGAGAGGCAGGAAAATACAACTTAAAATATGACATTTTATTCAGGCACACAATTAACATAAGTGACAGTTTCTATTACGCTTATACTGAATTTTTGTATCTGTTTAACGTACCTTCATATTCCCATAGATTTACCAATGATGTTGACGAATGGGACATGGTAAGAATACAATAAACATCCGGTAAAAATAGTGCTGTACTTTCACAGTAGTTCTGACACACTTGGATGTTGCATTATCAAATGATAATTAATGATTACGAAGAGTAAAAATTTAAGGACCTAACTATGAATTATTAAAACCAGTGTTAATTATTTTTAACTATCAAGATGGCGACCACGAAACTAATCAAAAACATGTGTATTTAAATTTTTTTTAATGTGTAGTAAGTTAAATTAAGTTATTAATAATTTAAAGATCAACAAGAATAAAACTTAAAAGTCAACAAAATCTGACAATATGCGACAAACGCTACATGACAATGGGTCGCATTTCTAACATTTCAGGAAGAGCAAACACCAAGCAGTGCCCGCTAATTTTCGATCCGAAATGAGATTCGTGCACCTTGCGTACGATTCGCTTTCCGCAAACGAGCTTGGCGGTGGTGACCTAACAATAAATCTGATTGGTTATTGGAACTTCATTGAGCATGCGTACAAGAAAACTAATTCATAAATCAGATTTGCTCGATTTCCTTTGAATGTTCTTCAGTTTAAAATATTTATTTGAAAAAAGAAATAGTAAATGCTAGTTAGGAGGAGATTCTACAACTTGAAATCTATAACTTATTTAAAAATGCATTGTTTTAAGAGATAGTGCGTTTGTTTTTTTTAAATATGTATCAATAGCAGCCCACTTTTTTTTTTTTATATACAGTTACAAATGCAGCTAATATCAAAATTTTTTTTATTAGACTTGAGCCAATAGAGAGCGCTAATGAGAGTTGTTGCTGTGTCGCTCTGTTTTCTGTTGGTGGTACAAGTGACCAGAAAACTCAAATTTCGTTTTAAATTTTTAGATATTAAAATTGGAATAATTCTTGCTTTGTCATATAATACAAAACAATAATCTCATTCAAATTAAAAAAAATATAAAAAAAATTGGTTAAATTAAATCTAGGGATTGCGGTGCCCCTCTACTCTAAAAATATAGGTACTTTATTTTTAGCATCTAATCCACGGGGTCAATAAAATTACTTCTCGAAATTATTATTCGAAACAATTTTGGCAACATTTCAGTCTATAAATATCGGTAAATGTAAACAAATGGTAAAATTCTCATTTATTTGGTTTGCTTTCTAAATAATATTTCATAGTGTTACTTCCATTTGATCATTTCACTTCTCCATAAAGTTCGTTATTTTCTTACTTCTGTGTTAAACTTGTATTATGTACGATATTGTAATTTTTCAGTTCTAATTTGCAATAACATTACCGATCATGGCAGCCGTTTTGAAGAAAAGGGCTTTAGCAGAGTACAGCATGACTGTACAAGTAAGTAGTTTAATTATTATTTTTAAATTTTGAATATAATATATATTTTATACGATTTTTAAAATTAATGAATTTAAAACATTTTCAGGAGAAGCCAAAGAAACCTATAAAGCGTTTACGAATTATGAAGAAAACTTGTATTACTAAGTTGGATATCGAACATTTAAAAAGTGCATCTTCTAGTGAAACTATGTTATTTCTACTGCAGGTTGAAGAAGCACTTAATGGAGAAGTACGTAATGTATATGCATTATAATTTTCTCTAATTTTTCATCTATAATTTTACAAGGATTAAAATTAATTTGAAGTCAAATTCAGTGAGTCCCATGACTTGTGTTGAAATACTGGGATAGATTTTTTTTTTCCTTGGTAAAGGTTTTAATGTGGTTGTTTGCATATTTCTTTCAATTTAATTTCCTTGTTTTTTATATTTTTCTAAAGCTGTAATCTTATTGCCGAAACGTCAGTGAAGGCTCACTTTGGAGACACGAAATTTTTTTGCGTCTGTCAGTCAGTCTGTCTGTTCCGCGATAACTTCCGTTAAAAGCATCCGATTGGCTTGAAATTAAGTGGGTATGTAAGTGAAGCACTGGGATTAAGCTGTATAGTTTTTTGTAAGATTTGGTTCATTCGTTCGAAAAATATAGAATATTTTATTTTGCGCAATAATGCTTTTCTATGGCAAATCCAATGATTTCCATTTTTTTTCTTGAGAGAAAATGTCACATTATGATAAATGGATGCTGAAATTTACCGGTTAAATTATTCGTATTGTTTTGAAATTTTGTCTATTCATTTGTTAGATTTTTAAAATTATTACTGTAAATTTTGGAGATTTTTTATAAATGTATTCCAATAATATAAACTAATTTGTTTTTGAGACTTACTTATTTCAAAAGTATTTATTTCATTTTCTTTATTTTCTCTTAATGGTTGCTAAGCAACATTCATCCTAAACCTTATTTTTATAATGTTATAAATTTGAATGCGTGTAATTATTGAAAGCGAAAATTTAAATGAAGTCAACGTCAAAACTGATGAATTAATGTCTTTGTATCTTTGCGTATAACTATAACATAGCCCAGAAAAGAACTTAGGCTATGTTTTATTGATTTTATTCACATATTTTCCTTAATAATTCAAAATTTCCTTCTTTTTCATGCAGAATCAATAGCGATCTTTTAGTTGAAATTTAACCAATTTCCTTTGTCGTTGCCCAAAAAAAAAAAAAAAAAATCAAAATATGGAATAATTTGTCAACGGCAATAAGTTTCAATTGAGCAAGTTCCATTCGAAAAATTAAACTAAGAAAAAATAAATATGACGTCAGAATTAAAATAAAAATAAATATAGTACTTTGTTAAATATTAAACACGGAAGTTTGTTTCGTTAATAAGAATTTTTCTGACAAAAATGGGGGCATAATTAGAAGTAAAAGAAATAAAAAATAATTATATTTTTAACAAATATTTCACCTGATAAAATTTGACGTCATAATTGAAATAAAACAGGTATTTTATAGTTGTCGTTAAAAATACAAGAAACATGGACTGCAATAACTCATAAATAATGACGTCATTGCCGAAACTTCAGTGAAGGCTTATTTTGGCGGCACAAAATTTATTGTTTTCCGCCTGTCAGTCTGTCTGTCTGTCTGTCTGTCTGGCCGCGATATCTGTTACAAAATGCAATCAAAACTTCTTTTTTTCGGAAACAAAATTGTAAAACCCTAGATTACTGAGCTTACACTTTCAAAAGTTCCTGATACATCAGATTTAGGTGTGAACAGGTATGTAGAAGTATGAGGATAATGAAAAATGCTTATTAAAACTGTTACTTACCCTTATAAATCAAAATATATAAAGAAATACAAGATATACAATTGATAGAAAGTTACAAATTTAAGTTTAATGAGACTACGGGGGGTTCAGGGGGGCGGAGCCTTTCTGAAGAAATCTACTATGTTATATTCAGAATAGCCTAACATAACTAAACTTTTAATTTAACGCTTTTGTTGGCTGAAAACTTTTTATTCTTATTTTATTCTTATAAATAATTACGTAATTTGAAAATTTCAAATTACAGTTTCTAGGAAATTGAATATTACCCAAAGTGTGTTTTAAGAAAGAAATGATGTGAAAAGCTGACGTTGAGGCTTTTGATCTGCAGATTTACTAGTGTAGATTTATTTTTTATACATTTTTTATAGCTGTAATGGCAGTTGCGAACGAGATTTTTATTTTCCTTCCTTACTAAATAAGAAAAATTTATATAAATTGTATAGGGGAGAGTGGGTGGGACACTTTTTACAAAAGTCAGAAAAACGTTGTTGTTTGGCAAAAAAATTTCAATTTACAGAGTGCAAGGTGAAACACTTTTTAATTTCGCTAAACAATATAGAAACACATTCTGAACTTCAGCATCTCAGATTTTTACAATTTTTGGTTTATAATTTGTATTCATGAAGTGTATGAAAAATCTATTTTTTATTTAGCTGGCATAGTCCATGTCAATTCAGGCAGCCAAAGAAAAAATCTTACCTTCATAGTCTCAGAAGTTCTTTGATTGAACATATGTTAAAATTCAGAAGAAAATAAAACTCTCGTATTTTTTGCTTTTCCCCAAAAAAATTTCTGGAGATACAGGGTGCCAAAGATGGCATCCCGAGTACCTTTTTCCATTTGCGATTTTCGAAAAAAAGTTTAAAGTGCTCTATCTCTGAAACGATATAAGATATTTCGTTGCAGTTTATTTTATTTTAAAGATAATATTTTTCTGCTTAAAAAGATATACACCATTTTGAAACATGTATTTAATTATTTTTACAGCAGCTTTCTAAAAAAAAAAAAATTTTTTTAATCAAAAATAATTTTTTTCTCAAAAATTTCAATTTTTGTATTTTTAGTCAATACCATTGAGTACTACCTTCACTGTGAAGGAGAACTTCCACTTTTGAGTTTAACAAGTTTTAAAACATTTCAAGAATTTGGAGAATTTTACAGGAGCTACATGTTAACAGTTCCAGTAAAAGTCTCTCAATTTTTGTTTATTTGTGTCATATGTAGCCTATTACCAGAGTTCATTCTAGGCGTTTTTCACAGGGTGCGCCGCCCCGCCCGCCCTTCTCTATAAAATTTACCGCCCTGGTGGTCCCATCGTCCAAAAACCCCACCCCGTCAGCCCTTTCACTCGGAAAATCGACCAGGACAAAAAAAAAAAACCGCCCTTTTAAGTTAGTTTCATTGCTTATTTCAAACCAACTCTAAACTATTTGTAAACATTATGTAACCCGATAGCTCCATTCCTAATCTGTCCCTTTTCACACCTGCCCTCTCCCCCACTAACCAAACCCCAATCTCTTTATATATAAACACCATTTACTTTCAGTAAAACTCTAGCACCCATACTGTCATAAATTTTTCTTTGTCTGTCCTGTACAGTGTCTCGACTACCATGAAAATTCACCGAAATAAGAAAAAAAGAAAAAGGAAAGATCCCCAGCATCTCGTGGAGGATCCCCAGAAGTGGATGACTCGGAGGTCGTGAGTTGAGACTTCAGAAAATGACCGTAAACACATGCACTTTGATTTATAGAGTGAAAGAGATGCACACACAGTACCGTGAGAAATTCACAGGAATGAATAATTTCTTTCCTCAGTTTTTAATATTACAGCCTGGTATCGACTGTTAGAATCAAAGCCCAAAACTCCCAAAAGATTAGTCATCTATATATTTTTTCGCACTGAAGCAAAAGAAAATTTCAAAGAAAAAGGCAAAGAGAAATATTAAAATATTATCTGTCATATCAATGAAAGAAGTAAAAACCGGCCGTTTTGTCATAAAAGTAAATGATTTTCTATTAATGTTAAAAGTTATTTCTCAATTTCTGATGCCTCAAACAGTCAACCATGCATTATGAATAAACAAGGGCAGTACGCAAACCCGGCCTTCTTGAATTGATCTGAATGAAAAAAATAATTTAATATCTCACTTTTTTTTTTTTTTTTTGAGGGGGAGGGGTTAAATAAAAATAATTTATTCTGCTACACTGGAGTCTTTCTATACTGCGAAAACTAGGTGCTAACCTTTCTCTTCATACTAATATTTTTTTCTTTCCTTTATTGGGAAAAAGCTTTTAGTTTCGTTTGAAGATAATGTTTAATCAATTTGGTTTTAGCCAGTAGCGTAGCTATGTTTTTTGGCACCCGGGGCCAGCAAGAAATTTTGCGCCCCCACCCCAATAGATATATAACAATTTCTCTCAATTTGGCGCCCGAGGCGGACGCCCCCCTTAGCTACGCCACTGGTTTTAGCATTGTATTTGCCGTGTCGCACTTCCGCTTTATTGCCCCTACCGATCGTATGCTACACTAACTTTATGAATCTACTCTATTTTCTTACATTTCCAACTTTAATTCATCGAAAATTCATTAATTTTTTCTTGCTTCACTATAAAAGGTTTATTTTTACTATGAGAAATAATTGCCCCTCATTTCATTTTAGATAATGACTCACAATACCGGATATTCTTTAAGAGTCTTAGTTGATGGTTATATAATGTAAACACATCGCGAAAGAAACTCAAAATATCAAGTACATTGAATTATAAATGTTTTCTATTTTCATCCTTTATCTTCTTGCTTAGTAAAAGTCTGTGTCCCGAATCAAATTATTTGGACTAAATATTTTATTTAAAATAAGTTTCGTTTTCAGCTTATTAATTTTGTTTCAATTTAAAATTCATATTCTTTTTATTTCATAAGTCAAGCAGCAAAATGATCGTACGATCTGCTCTTGCGGCTTGCCGTAATGATTCTATACTATATTATTATTTTTTTCCTTTTTTTTTTCTTGCAAGAGCAATTTTGCTATTGGAAGTCTCTTCTTTTAAATATAAAAATAATCCTACTAATGTATCAACCCATTTGCGTTGCTAAGTGCAGAAAAAACTACTGAGTTGTCAAAAAAGAAAAAAAAAAAAAAAAAAATTTTTTTTTTTAACTCTTGTTAGCTTTCGTTTTTTAAAACTAAAACTAAAACAAAATCACTTCACCTTTTTCATTTATGTATAAAAAACATTTCATATTTATTTATTTATGACACCTGTTCTAAGTAAATAAATATGAAATGTTTTTTATACGCAATTTTTTTTTCCATCACTGTTAGAAAAAAAAAAAAAAAAAAAATCCATATCTCCTACGTAAGTTGACCAATTTCTTTCAAATTTTCAGCAAGTTGAAATGATAGTAAGTTAGGCAGTGTAATAAATGTTTGTTAAAATATGACCAGTTTTTAGAAAATTACAATGCCTGCCAAAAATTTCCACTATACAGAAACTGCGAAGAAAGAGTTGTTTATTAACCTCGCTAAATGAAATCGGAAATCGACTGTTGTTTACTCAATCAGATCATCAAAACTTTGGATGGATCATGTTTTGCTGTGCAGAAAAGAACCATGGCTAGATTATTTATTTATTTTTTCTCTTTTTCATTAAGATGTGATTTTAAGGGACAATTTTGAGTAAAAAAAAAATATTTTCTGAAATTTACATCAATTTTTCTGAAAGGTTGCAAGAGAGTCTGGGGGTGGGGGGGGGGGATCCACTCTCGGCACATTATTTTCTTGTTTTTTTTTTTTTTTTTTTTTTTTTTTCTCGCGATCCTTTGACAAAATTTAGAGTTGTTAAAGCAGTTTTTGATAAAATTTGCCGTTTTTTCGACGTAATCTGATGAAATTAGTATTTGTTTCGTGAACTATGGATGAAATTTGTGATTTTTCACGATAGTTTGATCCCATTTTTTCCGCGATTCTTTGACGATATTAGCATTTTTTTTTCTTTTGAACGATTGACTATTTATCGAATATCGCGATGGATTTTATATTCAAATTTTCAGAATTAAAACAAATTGTTTTTCTAATTTTCGGATAATTATCGCCTTATTTTTTCAAAAAATTGGAACAGAATCACTCCTTAACCAAAGATACTTTTATAAAAACTTATATTTAGCTTTTATAGAAAAAATCATCTCAAATTTACTTCTTTTTACTTCAAATAACTTCCTTTTTTACTTTTTTTTTTTTTTTTTTTTTTTAATTTTCGATTAAAATATCTGTTTTAATATTAGCGTTTTTTTTTTTTTTTTTTTTTTTAATTATTATTATTATTATTGAAAATGCATTTTTGACATAAATCATGCCCTCCCTTTTTTTTTTTTTTCCTCCTTGCAAAAAGGGCGCAGTAGATTTTTTTTTTTTTTAATAAACAGAAAAGGATCTGAAATTCGGAATCGCCGAAGTCCGGAAGGTTCCAGATTTTGGACTTGGTACTTATTAGCAAGTCAGTTGAGCTCTGTTAAAACCTAAAATTCTACTTAAACTTTTTTTTTTATGGTCTTTATTGAAAAATGGAAAACATTATTTGATTTTACAGTTTTTTAGTTAGAGCATCACTGCACTTATAAATAAATAAAAAAAAATTAAAAAAATTATTTGAAAGTAGTTAGTTTGAATTTGAGAACAGTTTTAAGAAAAATGCCAGTACGGCAAAGTGAAAACAGATTTTCAAATGGAACCGTTAAATAAAAAAAATAAAGGATCTGGGGCCAGATGGTAAAGAAAAAAAAAATCCACATTAGCAAGGGCGGCGCCGAAGGGGGGGCCGGGGGGGCATATGCCCCCCCCGTCGGGCATACCTGGCCCCCCCATCGGGGTCAAAATTCGATATCGTCTGGGAAAATATTTTGACTTTTGAATTTCACCCCCATCAAGTTGGGTCAACATATAAAGATTTTTTTTATTATATTAAACTCAGATTGATTAAACTAATTCTTTTGGATATGAGTCGGTTTCTGACTGAATTTTGATTCTTGCAGATTGAGTTCAGATAAACTCGATCTTTTCAAAAAAAAAAAAAAAAAAAAAAAAAAAAAAAAAAAAAAAAAAAACGAATTTTTTAAAATAAAAATTTATATGGATGACTACACAGGATGATACATTAATGACTCTGTATGCGTATATATATATAAAATTTTAAAAGATAAAATTTATACTTAGTTTTGTCGGGGCTGTCTTGGATGACTAGTAGAATGCTGCATCGGGTCGGGCAAATTGAACCTGACACGACTCGCAATCTGGATCCGACCGGGTTGAGTAATATTTTGTCGTTCTTGGTCAAATTCCAGTTCGATTAATTGTTTCAGGTTCGGGTTTGGATGTTGACACTTATGGTTCTTGATTCAAGATCGACCTCTCAAAAGAATTTACAAAATTTATTTTAAGTTGAAAAATTATATATTGAATGTTAATGAGTTTATATATTCTGATTTTTTACTTAAAAGTTAAAACTGATACTGAAGATATAGTTGTAGATATAATTTTACATTATTGCATTACAGTATGGATATATTTTTTCATCAGTTACGGTTTGGATTTATTTGAGGCTGAAATATTTCGGGTAAATTCCTGCATCACCTTGAGAAATTAAACGCAAGTCGACAAGCGATTTAAGTCGGATCTGGCTAAAGTTAATATTTTTTTCGGAGAGGTTCGGGTTGACTTCTATTTTTCAAGTCGGGTCAGATTTAATTGTTTTAGCGTAATGGGTTCGATTCTACCTCATTTCTTAAAAGTATAGCCGAAGTATATTTTAAAATGTAAGATTATATTATTTGAATGTCAATGAGTGCATAAATTGATACATTTATTTTTCTACATAAAATATGTAATTGATATTGGAGGTATTATTGTAGGTTACTTTTCCATTATTGCTTTACAATATGGAATTTTCTTTTTCAGTTTTCTCTTGCATTTCGAGTTGGGATTGAAATACTTTTAGGTCGAAAATTTTCAAGTTCGGGTCATCTACGTTTTTAATGCTGGTTGAGGTTGAATGGATATAGAATTAACAAGTTCAGGTCAGGTATAACCCAGTCCACGGAGGACTCTATGCTCGCAAAATAATCCGTGAATTGAATTATTTTTTTCCCTTGATTATATTCCGTTAAAACAGAAAACTTTGCTTTAAAATTTGCTTTCATGCGCTTTAATTTTGATGTTTCGCCCCCTCCCCCTCCCCTCGCAAAAAAACAAACAAACAAAAAAATACCAATTACCTGAAATATTCACACCTAAAGCAACATGTTCGCCAAATTACATGGATGTTCTGGCAGCTTAGTACTTTTTCGTATTAGGAACGGAATTTATAAATCCGTTTCATCTAAATATAGGTAAAAAACAGAAATCTAAGATCAAAATTTTCGAAAAATGTCGAAATCAGAAGGCAGAAATTACTTGAAATAATAGAAAAGTCTCTTCAAATCACAGGAATATTTCGGCATTGTCACGACGGACGCTTTTCGCTGATATTAAAATAACGCACTTTCAGCTTTCCAATTATTTTACAAGTTTTCACTTCACTTCATTTATATTTGTCTTTTGTTTTTAATTTGGGAATTTCGTATTTAGGTTTTTGTTTCAGATTTAAATTTTGTATCATATCAAAATTTGAAACATCGCACTTTCTGCATTCGATAAATATACACTCTAAAATAAAATGGAAATTAAAGATGTCTTTCCCATTGTTTTTATTATTACTGCTATAGCTAAAAAAAAAAAAAAAAAAAAAAAAAAAAAAAAAAAAATCTGCTCTATTTACACATTTTCCCGAAAATACAGAAAATTCATCAATCTAATGCTAAAATCACCTGAAATCCTCCAATATCTAAAGTTGCATTTTTGTTGAATCAAAAGATTGCACAGTTTACTGAGCAGCAACACTGTGCATTAGATTTTTCTATTTGAAACTGATTTTTTACGTATCTCTATTTTCTCTCAAAATAATGAAAATTTCGTGAACCGAATCTCAATTTTTTTTTTAATTCTACAATCAAAACACCAGAATTTATTCAAGTAATAGAAAAATCCGTTTCAATAACATGTGCGTTCCGGCAACTATTGTCTGTACATTTTATTTTTGGCGAAATGTTTTTTGAGAGTGTATAAAATAATTAAATTTTCTCAAAAGTGATAAAAATAGGAAATAATGAAAAAAGTAAAATGCGGTATTTATGAAGTATTATAAGGTACATATTTCAAAAATTGTACTTCAACTAATTAATTTCACTCCGGCAAATACATTCAATTCAAATAAAAAAACTAATATTTAGCATAGAAACGTGTTCAAATACAACGAAAAAAGATACGAAGAAATTTCAATTTTATACACGTTTTGTTATCAGTAAGTATGCTGTTTCTTTATACTTGTGTTTTTACTTAGATTTCAATCTACGATGTTTAAACCACAAAACAGCTGCAATTTACCAAAAGGATCTGTTTGTTTTGACTAGTTTTCAAATTCTGATGTGCATTTTAATATAAAACAAACTTTTCGCCAATCGGAATAAAGAGATTGATGAATTTATATACCTCAATATTGTAATGGGAATTACAGAAAAAAAACACACTCCTATATTGTGGTAGACCAAAAGGATATTTCAGAGTTACATAAATGCAGCACTCTATTTTCGTCAGTTGTCCATTGACCACAGATATAAGGAGTTAATTTTTTTACCTGATCTAGTATTTTTATTTTAATATATAGGAATAAGATTTAAAGTTTCAAGACTTTTATAAGAGTAAGTCCAAATGATTTCTTATTTATTTTCGTTTATAAGTGATTTGATATTTTTACCCGAGTATTTTAATTTAAAAATTGCTTTATACCCAGAATTCGCATTTTTGTTGATAGTAATAATTTAACTAATGTTTTTGGAAGTTTTTCACGTATAGTTTTGCATTCAATAATAAATAAAGTAGAACTTGGATTCTTCGGACCGGTCGGGACCTAGGACTAGAGGTCTGCACGGGCCGGGCCTCGGCCCGAAGCCCGAGACCGGACCAGCCCGCGGGGCGATTTTCAATAATGGCATTCGGGCCGGGCCGGGCCGGGCTTGGGCCTTAACTTTTTTTCCTGGAGTATCGGGCCGGGCCTAACTATTTTAACGAAGCCGAGACTGATTTCATTCTTCTTAGTATTCACAGTCCAAAATAATCAGTTCCTGGTGAATCTTCCTACATCAAAATCTTTTTCTCGACTGTTCATAAATCAGTAACATTTGGCTTGGTCCAAAAATTTTTGTAAAAAAAAGGCATGCATTTTTAAGTCGTCATTATTCTACAATTATTCAAGATATATTATACAAGTACATTGTATTATATACTATATTGTATTATACATTATACTATACTATACTACTATTGTATATTGTATTGTATTATGTATATTATATTATAGAAGAATCTATTCCTTTTAAAGAATCGTAGATTACAAGGCTTTTAAAATTGAATTAAACAAATAAAAAAATGATTATGACGGAATTTTCTTTTAAACGGAAAACTGTAAATTTCTTATAAACTGTTTATCCATGCGAAATGAATACAACAATGCAAGAGAAAAAAAATATATTAAACATTTACATCTGATAAGAAACGGACGTATTTTTTCCTTTCGAATGTGATTCCATCTTAGGAAATTTTTCTTTAGCCATATACCATTTTTTAGATTTTTTTTTTTTTTTTGACTACATTACATGAAATATGGATTAATAATATTTATGATAACTGAAACATTTACATACAAGAAACAAAGGTCCATTAAAAGCGTAAATTTCGCAGCCTATGGCAATTCTGCATAAATGAAGATTGTAAACATGGAAAAAAAAAAAAGACTAAGATAAGTTTTTTTGGTCGGAACTCTTCCGTAAGAGTAAAGATCAATGTTCTGTAGAAATTCACTCGAGCCGGGCCGGAATTTTAACTTTTTTCCGGACCGGGCCGAGCTCGGGCCGAAATTTTAACTTTCGGGTCTGGCCGGGTCGGGCCAATATTATTTTCGTTCGGGCCGGGCCGGGCTCGGGCCGAAATTTTAACTTTCGAGCCCGGCCGGGCCCGGGCCGAAATTTTAAGTTTCGAGCTGGGCTCAAGCCTGGAAATTTCGGCCCGTGCAGACCTCTACCTAGGACAATCCGGTTAATGAAAAATGCGGAAAATATGATAACTTTAAAAAACGCATATGGCAATGTTTTTAGGTAACTTCCCTTCACATTTTTTCCAGGTTTAAGAAAGCAATTATGGTAATGCATATTTTAGCACATTGAAAATGGCGTATTTAGAATTTTTTTTATTTAATTTATTTATTTTTTTAATTAAAATTTTAAATTTTATTTTTTGCAGAATTGATACAAAATTATACATAAGTACACATAGAAACTTCATGATTTCCGATATAACTATGTTTAAAAAATTAACGCACAAACTTTAATCCAATTTCATTCTTTTTAGACCTTCAAATAAATTAATGCTGATAAAATTTATTATGGATCACACAACAGTGGTTTTGTTATGCTTTGTTTTTAATAATTACGTGACATGCACGCAAAACTTTTTTTTCCAAAGGTCAAAATGATAATTTTTACAAATCAAATTGAAATAAGTACCACGTAAAAGGTTCCCTTTCTAAATATATATATTAGAGATGCAACGAATAGTGATTTGGCCGAATAACCGAATACCAATTATTCGGCCAAATTACAGCCGAATATTCGGCCTATTCGGCCGCCGAATAATGAATTTATTTTTACCTAAAAACAAAATATAGTATGCATTGTATACATAATTATTGTATATTTCATAAGTAAAATGTATTATTATTATTTTTTTTTAATTATTTATATGTAAATTTTTAATTTTTTAAAGCATTATTTTATTATGAAAAAATATTCGGCTTTGTTCGGCCTAAAATTTGCCTCAATATAATTTGACCTTTGACCAAAAAAATCTTGACAGAATTTCTACATCAGGTACTCTTTTGTTACATTTTAATAGATATTATGTATGTATGTTGTTACATTTTAAAATAACGATAAAATTTTGAAAGCATTAGAAAACAAATTTCAACTTTCAGATGAAAATAAATAAGAAATCTTAATACCTTAAAAAAACCATTGATAGAAAAGAATATCCTCTAAAATTTTGGAAAGAAATTTGTGTAGACTTTATTAAACTCAAAGTTAACAATCCCCCCCCCCCTTCAATTTCAACTTTCAGATGAAAATAAATAAGAAATCTTAATACCTTAAGAAAAACCACTGATAGAAAAGAACATCCTAAAATTTTGGAAAGAAATTTGTGTAGATTTTATTAAACTCAAAGTTAACAATCCCCCCCCCCCCCCATTTCAGCAGACAGCACTATTAAAATGTGTGCAGTGAATGTTTTCAGATTTAGAGAAAAGAAACTGTAAGTAAAAGCAAAATAGATATGAATTTCAAAATGTTAAATATGTAGTATCTTAGTAATTGTATTGTTAAATTTTAATAGATAGTATTATGTATGTTATGTTGTTACTGTTACATTTTAAAATAATCACAAAATTTTAAAAGTACTGAACAACATAAATTTTAAGTTTCAGATGAAAGAAAATATAAATTAAATAATGAAAACTCAATAAAATGCACATAACTGGCAAGAAAAGAAATGAGCTCTGCAATTTATCTTACTATATGTTCCATACATCCAATATTTAAAATTCATTTCTTTTTCACTTTAACCTTCATTTTAGTATAAACTCTTCAAGGTCAAGACAAGAAGCACATGTTGCTTCCCTCACCCCACTTTGAAAACTTGTTTTTCTAACCTTGAACCTGTTCCTCTCTCACTATCCTTTGTCTGTATTACTTCCTCCCCTATCTTTCAAAAGAATAGGATAGTTCTAGTTAAGTGGACTTAGTCCTGGACATTCAGTATCAGTAACTCTGTGCAGGTGTTATTCTCTGTGTTTAAAGTTTCAGATTAAGCAAAATGAGTGGTTTTGGTAACAAAAAAAAATATAGTTTGGAGAATTTTTGAACCCTTATCAAATGATAATACTAAAGCAAAATGTAAATTGTGCAAGAGTATTTTATCAAGAGGAGGAAGAGGGGACGACAAGGAAAGGGGTACAAGGGTATAAGGAAAGTAACAAGGGATAAATATTAAACTTTCCATTATGCTTAAAAAATTAATCTGTTTGTACAGTTCTTTCAGGGAAATTTGTATTAGATTAATTTTAAATTTAAAAGTTTACATTAACTTATTACAGATATTTTTCATACTTAATAATACAGCATAACTAAACTATATCTAAACTATCCTCTTATTTAAAAATGGGTAGATAAAATACATTTAGGATATGAAAGTTAAAGGGGGGAAAAGGCATTAGTTAATTTCAAATAAAATTTTTAGTATACATGATGAATTTAAATTGTGAAATAAAAAAGTTTTACTGTATAAATCTAAATATATAAACATTTCTTACAGTATTATTCGGCCAAGGCCGAATAATAGACTTGATATTCGGCCGAAGCCGATTATTCGGCAGATAGGCCGAAAGGGCCGAATATTCGGCTTCGGCCGATTAATCGTTGCATCTCTAATATATATATATTTTGTTTTATAATACATTTATTTGATTGTTAAAAATCTAAAGTTGGCAGATGTATACCATGAGAGTTATTTCTCAAAAAGTTAAACAAAGAATTTTATCAAACTTCATCAGATTCATTTATAACTCAGTAAACTTCATCATATTCATCATTTCAGTATGGATGACATTTTGGTACATATCGCATTACAGATGATGTTTTTTATGCTGTGTTTTTTTCCGAAATTTTTTTATCGCTGCACCTATTGAATATAGAATTGCACAAAACATTTTATGCTTAAAAAAAAAAAAAAAAAAAACCTTACCAGATTTAGAATGAATTGACGTGATTAGCGAGCGTGGTTTGCCATATTATTTATTCCTAGTGAAATAATCCAAGTTTAAGGAAAAAAAAAATTCACCGTGCTCCAGCTTCTGGATAAACCTCGATGAAGGTCTGCATTGCCCGGGTCCGGAACTATTTTCCTTTACGACACTGGGGCCGGTCCATGCCTGGTTTTCACTCCTTTCATGACGTAACTTTGTTTTTCGATACCGAGCTGTGACTGATTTCATTCTTCCTAGGACTGCGCGGGTCGAAATTTTCAGTCCCGGTTTTCCGACCCAGCCCGTATGAAAATCACCCTTCCGGCGACTTGGGCCGTGCAAAAATCAGTAAAACTTGGCCCTTTCCAAATATTTTTACAAAAACTGTATGTATTTTTATAAGTTTAACACGCCATTATTCTATAATTAAACTTGAAAATTTATTATTTTTAAAGAATAGTAGATATTTAGGCAATAAAATTTAAATACAGTAAAACCTGTGAAATAAATTTGCCTATGATAAAAAAAAGTACTTTCAGTTTCAAAACCGTTTCCAAAAGTAAAAGTATCTTAAAAAAAAAAAAAAAAAATTCTGCAACCGAAATATAAAAAGTGAAAAATAGCCATATTAAAGAACAAGCTCAGCTGTCCTATGCAAGAAAAAAAATTGTTTAAAAATATTGTAATTAAAACGAGAAATTCAAAAATAATCTGTGTTTAACATGACTCAGCGGGTGTTTTCAAGTGAGTGAAGAGTTTCTTTAAAGGCAAAATCTGTTGATTCAAAATTAATATAATAATACATGAAAAAAGAATATAATACATTCAACACCTGCTACGAGGGCAACTTGACTATAGCTCTCTCTCTTTTTTAATGCGATTTCGTCTTAGAAGATTTTTGCGTGGCATTTTTCTGATTTTTAAGTCCCCAATACATGATATAAGGATTAACGATAACTGAATGATATTTGAAACATTTACATGCAAATAGATATTCATTCAAAATAAATAAATATTGCCGCCCAGAGCACGTCTTAATAAAAAAAAAAAAAAAAAAAAAAAAAAACTATTTTTTATCAGAATTCTTTGTGCAAGACACTTTTTAACCATATCGAAGTAAAAATTCACGTTTTATAAACATAGAGTCGGACAAGCCAAGATTTAAAAAAAAAAAAAATTCTTTTTTTTTTTTTTTTTTTTTTTTTTTTTTTTTTTTTTTTTTTGTCAGTCTAAAAATTATATATGTAGGTATTTGTATTTCCCAGACAGTATAATCAGGCCGACTTTTTAAATTTTACATCGACCAGACCATTAATCTATTTTGTAAAAATCGGATTAGGCCCTGGTGCTAAAGTTTTTGCCCACGCAGGTTTTTAGGCCCCAGACCAGTACGCGGGACCTCTAATATATATTACGAACTTGGCCCCCCTGTCGGGGATACAGTGCCCCCCCGTCGGGCAAATTCTGGCGCCGCCCTTGCACATTAGTAATTTTATTTAATAACTTCGTTTGAAAATAATAAAATTGAGATTTTTCTGTGTATTAGCTGTTTTTATGTAATTTTTTGAAAACAAGGACCAAAATTAAGTGTCTGAAAGATTTTACGGATGCAAAGTAAGCAAAATAAGTGTAAACTACACTGTCCTGATTTTATTGCTATTCGAAGAGAAATCATAGGAAAGGTACTGCAGAATGGCAGGACACTCCCTTGTTCTTCCCCACTGCGAGGGTTTTTCTGAATAACAGAGAAAAGACTTCTAAATTGAAGAAAAAGAAGAGAGAAAGATGTTAAAAACTTTCTGCAATGACGCATCATTGTCCGTTTATCTGCGAGATTTACGACCAATTTGAGGCAAGAAAAGGTGGAAATGTGCTTGTGTTCGGTCTTTTTTGGAATATTTAAAGGGTGAAGGAATTTCTTCCCCTTGTTTTTAGGAGAGGAGACGTTCACTTTTCATTGGAGCAAAGGCGATTGGTGAAAATTTCCACCAGTTTCAGTAAAGACCACAATTCCAGTATCAGAATCGTACAGTTCGTGCCAAGTTAGTTGAGTGTGTTAAATTGTATAAGATTTTTAAGTTCTTATTCAGCATTAATGTCTTCAGAGAAAAATGGTGGACATTAATATTATATAGTTTGGAAAGAAAAAATAAAGTCATAGTTCTAATGTATTCCCATCACCCAGGAAAATATAGGTAAGTATTTATTTATTTTTTTAATTTGCAGCATTATCGAAATCAATGTAATAATATTATATATGTACCCATTTTAAATCTAAAAAAATCGTCAAAAGTTTCATAAAATTTTTTATATATTGTATAAAGGAGAAAAATTATACTGGGCTAGGCTAGAACACTGAAATGGCCTTCTGTTGTTACTTAATGCTAAAAAATCGCCGCAAAACATAATAAAAACGTTAAATTTCGCATTAAAAAAATGACGCAAAATTCCAAAAATCACATCCCTTCCCCCTTCATAGAAAAGGAAGGAAAAATCATCTGCTTTCCGTTTGTCAGCTCATGAAGTTTAAAACTTTTAAAAGTAATTTTTTTTTAATTCTGTTGTATCCAATTTGTTACACTACTATATCAATAAAAAAATCATAAAAAATTTTCTGCCACACTAACCCGAAATTAACGTTTCCCCTTTCCCACCTCCTTATTAAGTACACAAAATATAAACCATTTAAAACTCCTTATTTTCTTTTATTTAAAATCTTTAATAAGATAAATAAATAACAAGTGATTCAATAGTTCCTTAAAGGGGGAAAAAACTGTGTCTTTTGATTCCTACCTCATTAAATCAAAAATCTTTCAGTCTTTTTTCTTCTTCTTTAACTGTTGCTTCATTTTGCTATAACAATGAAAAATCGATCATGTAATTCTCTCCCCCCCCCCCCCCATCCAAGATTGAATATTCCTCTCCTCCTCTACCTAACATACAAAATTTGAAAATTTTAAAACCTCTTATTATTATTGTCTTATTTGTAAATCTTTAGTATAGTAATTTATCAGTCATCTAATAAACTACCCCCCCCCCCAACCCTTCTCAAGAAAATATACAATTTTTCCTCTCAGTTTCTACTAATGTGTAAAAGATCATGTTATTTACAAATTAAACAACTATTAGTTTTTTTTTTTTTTTTTTTTTTTTTTTTTCCAATAAATAAATAACAATACAGTAGAAAAAATGTAAGCTTGGCTTGTAGAAGGAAAGGGAAAGGAAGGTGGGACTGGGGGAAATATAAAATTCTAGAAAGGGAAATATACGATTATTTTATATTGTCACTGCAAAGTGTGAGAGGGGGGGCAGGGGTGATTCTCGTTCGAAAATTTAAAGCATTCTCTTCCGAAAGTTTGAATTTGGGCTATCAGTTCCGCATAGTTGCCAACTTGTACGGTTTTGCGCGCGGAAAAAACAATCGCGGAGAAATGCAAATTTCGTGAAAAAATCACCGAAAAAGCACACATTTCGTCAATATTTCATGGCAAAACGACGATTTCGTCCATGTTTTTGTCAACGAACTTTATCAAAAGATCGCTGAAAAACGCGAATTTCCTGTGCGGATGGCGAAAAAAAAAAACCCGGCAATATCACCAAATATCGCAGATAAAACGCTAATTTCGTCTGAAGACCGCAGAAAAACGTCGATTTCATCTAAAGGTTGCGGACTTATGGACAATTTCGTTAAAAGATCGAGGAAAAAAATGTCGTTTTCGATAAAAGATCACTTAAAAATATTTTATGAAAAGATCATTGAAAAAAAACACCGATTTCATCAAAAGATGACGGAAAAAACGCCGATTTCGTCAAAAGATCGTGGGGATAAAACGCTTTTTTGAGAAAAGATCGGGTAAAAATGCAAATTTTGTCTAAAAATCGCAAAAAAACGCCAATTTCATAAAAAAAAAAACCCACAAGAAAACGCCGATTTCGCCTAAAGACCGCGGGTAAATTGCCGATTCCGACAAAAGATCGCAATAAATCGCCAATTTTGTTAAAATATCGCAGATAAATCGCTGATTTCGTCTGAAGATTGCGGCAAACGGTGATTTCAAAGATCGCTGTTAGGGGGGTAACTCGCGGAATTCCCCCCTCCTCCAATTTCCGAAAATGCGATGTGAATTTCCGAAAATTTTTTTCACCCTGAATCATCCCTGTGGGGTTAAGGGGGAGATGAAAATACTTTTTTAGGAATGGGCGAAGTTCGATTAGTTGATTATTTATAATTACATTAATTTGCCCCTTTTTTTTCAATGTGCCCTTTTTATGGCAAAGTGCGCCCTGCCTGCCCTTGATCCTAGAATGAGCTCTGCTATTACATATCCTAAACAAGTTAGAAATTGCACGTCAAACGTGGTAAATGAGGTGCATTCGTACTATGACTACTTTTATAAATATTTAGATCTTAGTGCAATAAGTGTTACACTCTTGGGAAATTTGGCATGAATACAAAATTTATTATGTTTCTATATGTTAAATTTAGTAATACAGAAGTAATATGAATCCATCTTAAAAAGAATGTAATCACAAGGGGGACCTAGAATCATTATCTATCCTGGGATATGATTGAATTAATTATGCATGATAGGATTTAATAGGATGAATAAAACATTAATCAGTACCTTTTTTTTTTAAGTTTTAATTTGACTTTCATAACATTTGACAACATTTTCACAACATTTGTTGCCTTTTTTTTTATTTTGAAGGTAATATTTTTCTGTTCGAAATGATATATTCAATTTTGAAAAATGTATTCATATTTTTTGAGGCAGCCTTCTGATTTTTTTTTTTTTTTTAATTAAAAAAATCAAAAATGCCAATCCTAAATTTATTTTTATTTATTTTTTATTTACCGTATTTTCGAGTGTATAACCCGCACCCCTAAATCGAGCAATGCAGTAAAAAAAGTTCGTGTATAACCCGCGGAGATGCATCGGTGTATAGTCCGCGGGCTATACACCATTTACGAATGTATATTTCAAACAGGGTTCGAAATTAGAAGCCATTAGTCATAATTTTTAACACAAATTTACCAAATTTTTTCATGATGCATATAATCTTACTGTAATTGGGTTAAAAAATTAAGATTATCAGTACCATAATTTTCAGAAGAAATGCCGCGGCGTTTACGTGTTTTAAGATAAAATTTCAAGCGACGTGGCTAAATAAAGGCATTTATGTGCATTTTTTTTTTTTTTTTTTTTTTTCAAAGAAGCGTGATATTTTTTAAAAACTTTTCAGAAAAAAAAAAAATCGGTGATAAATTCAAAATTTCAGACATAAAATGTATACGTATTTTAGGTCATTGGTTCCCAAAAGGAACGAATCCTCGGAATCGATCCTTAATGCACCAACTCCGAAAAGGAACGATTCCTCGGACTCTATCTGAATTGAAACGACTCCGAAAAAGTTCGATTCCTAGAACTCGTTCCGAAATGAAACGACTCTGTAAAGGAAAGATACCTCGGAATCGTTTCAAAAAAGACTGACTGCTCTGAATCGTTCCGAAATGATATAAATCACGCGCTTTTTTTTAATTCTTTGCAACAGGGTAAGGTACCAACTCCGAAAAGGAACGATTCCTCGGACTCTATCTGAAATGAAACGACTCCGGAAAAGTTCGATTCCTTGAACTCATTCCGAAATGAAACGACTCTGTAAAGGAACGATTCCTCGGAATCGTTTCAAAAAAGAACAAATGCTCTGAATTGTTCCGAAATGATATAAATCACACACTTTTTTTTGTGTTCTTTGCAACAAAGTCGATAGATTATTTTTTTTTAATAAACTAAAAATGATCTTAAATTCAGAATTGTCGAGATTGGAAGGATTCCTGATTTTGGATTTTGTACTCTACAAACACAATGGCTATTATACATCTATCAGTGCAATACTTGGCGATAGTTGTGACAGTTCTTCCAAATCCAGAAATAACTGTATTTAAGCAGCAAAAAAAAAAAACCTTTACAAACATGGGAGAACTCCCTAAATTTCAAGGCATAGCGAAAAAAATTTACTAATTTCGATGTATTTTTCAAAATTTTTAAGGTTTAAAAATTGTAGAAAAAATATCATGATTTCCAATTTTTTTTAAAAAAATCTTTGTATAACCCGCACCGTGTATAAGCCACATCGGCTTTTTGGGAGGTTTTTTTCTTGTATAAGCCACGGACTATATACCCGAAAATACGGTATTTATTTTTTATTTATTTATTTTTATTTATTTATTTATTTATTTTTTTGCTGTTGTTTAATACCATTTGGTACTGCCTTCCTTATATAGAAAAACTTCCACTTTTGATTTTGACAAGTTATCAAAACACATATAAAATTTTGCCATATTTTACAAGTTCCTGTATGACAATCATATACTGGTCTTAGGAAATCAAAATCTTAGTCTTGTTTGAATAGTATTTTATTTCTTAATAAGTATAAGAAACAGACAGATTTAAAAATAGCTTACAAAAGAAAAAAAACACACACTAAAATTTACAAAATAAATGTATAAATTTCAAAACATATTACTCCCAGTGTACTCTGCTTAGAATATTGTAGATGATAGCACATAACTGATCATAGTGGAAGAAATGAAAAAATTCTAGTGAAAAAACCCTGCAATTTTGGTTAAAAAATCCTGAAAAAACCAGCAATTTTGTTCAAAAAAATCTCCTTTATCAGCAAAATTTCGCGAGAAAAATGCAATTTTTATCAAAAGATCGCTGGAAAAACACAATTATTGCTTAAGATCGGGAGAAAAACGTGATTTTCGTCTAGGGATCGTGAATAAATGCTATTTTCATAAGGAAATTTTCGCTGACATTTTTGCCAAATGACTGTGAAAAACTGCAATTTTCGTCTTAAGATTGAAAAGAAACGGAATTTTTATCGAAAGATTGCAAGAAAAACACGATTCTTGTCGAAAGATCGCAAGAAAAACGCGGTTTTCGTCCAAAGATTGCAAAAAATGCACTATTTTTGTCTAAAGATTGGGAGAAAAATGCATTTTTCATCTAAAAGTTGTGAAAAACCCCCAATTTTGTTAAAAAATCTCAAGAAAACATGTTTATTGTCACAAAATTGTGAGAAAAATGCAATTTTTATCAAAAGATTGTTAGAAAAATGCTACTTTTGTCTTAAGATCGCAAGGAAACGCGATTTTTACCAAAAAATTGTGAGGAAAACGCGACTTTCGCCAAAAGATCGTGAGGTAAATGCAATTTTCGTCAAAAGATCGCCAGGAAAAGGCAATTTCATCAAAAGATCGCGAGAAAAGTGGGATTTTCGTCTAAAAATCGCAAAAAGAAAAAAAAAATTAATTTTTGTCGAAAGATTGTGAAAAGAACCAATTTTAACCTAAAGATAGTGAAAAAATGCGATTTTTGTCTAAAGATTGCAGAAAAAATTCAAATTTTACCAAAGAATTTAAAAGTTTTTAAAAACTTTTACATTAAAAGATCATGAGAAAGGTGGTATTTTCCCCTAAGTATCAAAGGAAAAATGCAAATTTCATCAAAGCATTACAAAAAAAAAAAAAAAAGAAAGAAAGAAAGGAAAAAAAAAAAGCCCCTGGGAATGCCATTGAAAAAATGCATAATTAATGTAGGGAAGGATTTCCTCTCTCCCTCTTTGCTGTAACTTTTTATAAAATTTGCCGTGAATTTTAGGGTTTTTTAGAACTTTGAATTTCTTTTGCTACAAAAACTCATTTCATTTAAATTTATTACAAAAAAATCATTTATAACCTTTATTTCAATTATGTTTGTGTTCGTAAATGCAAATTATATAAGTGATGATGATTCAGGAAATAATTGTAATAAGTGTTAAATATTGCTGGAAAAAACAAAAAAGCGTACTATTCCTCAAACCAGTATTTTAATCCTAAAGTGTGCTAAAAATTTCTGAAATAGTCAGAAATGAACTTTAAATAGTTTATTTATGTTATAATTTTTACAATGTTGATGTCTGTGTTGATACATATGTTAATGCATTAAAACATGCGTCAGTATATTTATAAATACTTTTATAAATACATCCAAAGTTATTCAGACAATACCAATAAAAGAACCAATGAAACCAGTATTTTTACATTCATATTATTAAAAACAGTTGAAGTTTGAAGAGAAATAGAAGGCAGATTACCAAATTACTAAGAAATATGTGGATAAATGGACATAAATGAAACTTCTTATAAAATTCCTATATTTTCTTCAAAAAGATTCCTATATTTCCTATAATATTTTTGAAAAAAGTCACTTCTAGGCCTGATAGATGTGATGCGTCTGATTTTATTATTTTAGTATATAACTATTTTAATGACTGGCCATCCAGGTGGGAAGATTTTAGTTTTATACAGGAAAAACTAAGTGTTCCTGCACATAGATTTATGAAACATGTGCCAAGCAGATGGTTAACTCTGGAACCTGCAGCAAATTGGTTGTTAGAACAATGGAATTGTCTCCATGAGTATTTCTTAAAATATATTCCATCTAGAAAAGAACTAAATAACAGTCAGCTATAAAAAAATTGCTGAATATTTGAAGGAGAAAACAATGAAATGTTACGAATTGAATAATTTCCAACTGAGCGAAAAAATTGCCCAGGCCGGGAGTCGAACCCAGATACTTGGCTTACAAGGCCAATGCTCTACCTGTTAAGCTACCGGGGCGACAGCCGGCTGGGATTTTTAACTCAGATAACCTTATTAGTCATAGCATCTGGTCTGCCATTTAGACAGTTCAACAGAATAGACCGCAGGTAATGGACCTCCATATGACGATGGGTACGTATATATACTATTATTTTTTCAACTAATAGTATATATACTGTTGAAAAAAAAAAATAATAGTATATATACGTACCCATCGTCAGTTGAAAAAATAATAGTATATATACGTACCCATCGTCATATGGAGGTCCATTACCTGCGGTCTATTCTGTTGAACTGTCTAAATGGCAGACCAGATGCTATGACTAATAAGGTTATCTGAGCGAAAAATCCCAGCCGGCTGTCGCCCCGGTAGCTTAACAGGTAGAGCATTGGCCTTGTAAGCCAAGTATCTGGGTTCGACTCCCGGCCTGGGCAATTTTTCGCTCAGTTGGAAATTATTCAATTCGTATGATTACTTTACCAATCAGTTAGATTGTGTTGAAAAAATAATAGTAATGAAATGTTAGTTACTGTTTATTGTATCTAGTGCCAAACTATTTACTCAGTTTACTGCATTTTTCCCAAAGGGAAGATCCTCTGATCCACTTAGTGTATGATGAAATAAAATGCCTTATCATTAAAGTCGCAGTGCGTATTTGCAAACAGTCAGCCATTAAATCTTTCAAGACTGATGTCAGTCAAGATCCCTTTGAGAGTAAAAATTTAATCTCTCCAAGAGATATTAAATTCAAAAGTTGAAGTTCTCCTTTACAGTGAAGGTAGTGCTCAATGGTATTGACTAACAGTAAAAAAATAAAAAATTTTAAGATTGGCATTTTTTATTAAAAAAAATTTTTTTTAGAAGACTGTTGTAAAAAGAATTAAATACATAGGGTAACATCCCCAGTAATTGGCAGGCACCAGTGATTGGCACATCCTACAAAAACATCCTAAAATAAGATTTATATCCAGTCTTTTAAAAATGCAAGACCATATACCAGTTATATGCTCATTTAGTTTACAGATTATAACTTTGATTTATGCTACTAAATGACAATAGTGCCTAGGAAAGAGAAACAATTATGGCTTGTACCAAATTAGCCATTTTTGTTGCAAATGTTTCTTCTCTGGCTTAAGAAAGGCATGCATTTCAATTGATTATTACCTGATTTATAGTATATTTTCAATTTTAATTGACAACAGTTTTGTTTAGTTGAAAAGAGTTACTTTAAATGTGTGAAAAGTCTAAGTGCCAATTACTTGTGATTACAGCAACATTTTATAAATATATTTTTATAAAAATACTTTTTTAAATATTTTTGCTTTTAGTGGGCAAATTAGATGCACAGATATGCACTCTTTGATTTAAAAATATTTGCAAGTAAATATTTTATTTCTTGGTAATGAAAATAGAAGTAAGTTTAAAGACAAATCCTTAATGTGCCAATTACTGGGGATGTTACCCTATTTCAAAATGGAGTATATCTTTTTAAGCAGAAAAATATTATCTTTAAAATAAAATAAACTGCAACGAAATATCTTGCATCGTTTCAGAGATAGAGCACTTTAAACTTTTTTTCGAAAATCGCAAATGGGAAAAGGTGCCCGGGATGCCATCTTTGATGCCCTGTATCTCAGTCCAGAAATTTTTTGGGGGAAAACCAAAAAATACGCTAATTTTATTTTTTCCTGAATTTTAACACACGTTCAATTAAAGAACTTCTGAAACTATGAAGGTAACTCCCCTGCCTGAATCGACATGGATTCGACCAGCTGATTTTTTAAAATGGAATTTTAAAAATTTCTAAAAGTACCAAATTTAATCTTTTTTTCAATCTCAAAATCATCTGTAATTTTATAACAAACTAGCAGGCTATGCCCGCTGCGCTGGTCAATATTTCAAAATCAACCGTGGATGAAACGAACTGGTGAATTTAAATTTGTATTTTAAATAATTTGGACCTCCAGCAGCACCTTGCTCATTGCTGAAAACGATTTAGACACCATGGTGATATTAAATTATCTTAAACGTTGCGCAAAAACCAGCTATTTAGAAGTAACTATTTTAATTTATTACTAACAGTGCACATTTGGAAGCGAAATGAGACCATTATGGCAACAGGATTTAAAATTTTCCCTTATCTGAAGAAATATTAATTATTACAGTCGTTACCACGGTACAACTTCTGAAAAATTTCTTCACAACTTTTCATTATGTGAAGCCAGGAATCCAAAGCTACTCCCACCTAAAAAGTTTATATATATATTAGATTTTGTCCGCGTGATAAAAGGCACAATAATGCAAGAATCACCTTTAAACTCGTCAAGTACATTGAGATGGTTAATATCTCAGTGGGAATTGCAAATGAGCAAAAGCGGCCCAAGGGGGTGGTAATTGGGAAGGGTTCAAAAATTTGAATACCATTTTAACGTGGCTTTCACAAAACCAGCTCTTACAAAACAATAGCAGGAAAAAAATAAACATTTTTTGTTACAGCAAGTTGTCAACGATAAAAAAAAAAAAAAAAAAAAAAACACATTAAAATTCTCACTACAACAATTACTTTATTATTGCAAAATTTCCTCCTGAAAAATGAAAAATCATTTATTGTCATCATTTATATATCGATATATATAGATTATAAATCATTTATAATCATCAAACTTATTTGCTCTTTCATATATAAGCATTTTCGCTATAGTTATTTAAGATAAAATTATGTAAATTCGTATAATTTGGCGAATAATTTGGCAGAATTGGTTGACGTGATAATCAAGTAGTAGCCAATTTACACTTTTCATATTTCACAAAAGATTCCTACACAGACATCATATACACAATAGGTTTAGTACGATTTTCTTGCAACTACAATGTGGCAAAATCCTTGTTTTAGAATACTAAAAAAATTTGTATGTATTTTATTATTTTCTATCATTTTAAACAGCAATTAACAATTAATAAAAAAGTAACTGTAGAACAAAACAACAAATATCATTTTAAAAAAGAAAATGAAAGTAAATAAACAACTTATCAGCGGATAAACAACTATAGTTAGTTTACCATATGAGGCAAATAATGCCATTTTGGCACCAGTGAGATAGTATATGACCAAATCTGTGACAAAATTTCCATATTTGGAAAAATCTTTAATCGGTATTTATACTGCATTTTCTCTACTTATTTATAGTGAAAAAACTTTGACACAGATGTCATGTATGTGACAGGAAATATGAGTATATTTCCCTCCTATTCTTGTTCCTCCATTCAACCACTCATGTATTCATCCTATTTCAATCTCTAATATTTATCATTAAAGTTTAAAACCATTTCTAAAATAAATTCAATTTTATTTTTCCATTTATTAGATATCTAAGTTTAAATAAATTAAAGTTTCAGTTTAAACATTCTTTTTATTTATTTCAATGTTTAAACATCAACTTAAAATAAAATAAATCTTTACTTTATTACTTATTTATTGCGTGCTGTCAACTTCATAACAACTAGCGGTATTCGAGCTCAGCGTATTCCCTCAACCTGCCTTGTCAACAAATGCCGATATTATCAAAGTTCATACTGACAGATTACCGGGAACATCGATAGATGGCGTAGCGTGTCTACTTTCTCCGACGCATGCCTCTCCTTCACAGCGGCATACCATTGGTCCATTTTCCCCGATCCTTCTAGAGATCGGATGTGACGTATGACCAGAAGAAGGAAATTACGTGAGGGGGAGTTGCCCAAGACAGGAGTCTGAATTATTTATATTCCCGGCGGAACTTTCACTTTTCAACTTTGATGGCGGCTAGTGTTGACGTGTTTGAAGTTTGTCTTTTTAATTGAAATGTCCTTTTAAGAGTGCCGATTAGAAACATGAAGCGATGAATATCTTTAAGGAAAGTAGATTATATTTGAAATGTTTTTATTAAAAACTAAACTGGATTTTAATCGGAATTTGAGTTTTTCATTATGACCACTACTATTTTGCTGTGGACTTGGACTTAGTCACGGAGCTCGCATTGGAAAGATGAAATCTTCAGAGCGGGATGTTTGGCCGTGGAAATGAAGACCATGTGAAAGAGTAAACATGAGAGGTCAGCCACCAGCAGTAATGGTTCAGAAAGGCCCTTTTATATTTTTTTTAAATTCTTTAAAATAGTTTTCCAAAATGTTTTTAATCTCTCTTCTTTAAAGTCTTTTTCAGTCTAGTTTTAATCTAATGTATTCTAAATAAATCTGGCCAACTCATCCAGTTTTTTAAGTGAATCTTGTTCTATGAATGTTGTTAGACGGTTCCAAAGGAACCGGGAAATATTTCTTTCCGTCTCCGCGTCACGAAATCGATATAGGCAATTGTGGTCTAGGATCTAGGACATGGACGACCATACCAGATACCTGGAGTTGTTTATTGGCGGTGATGCGTGAGATTCTTTTTCCTTTCTATCTTTCCTGAACCCGAAAGTCGGTAACCGCTGCGAGGTTCGTTGGAAATTAACTTTCTAGATGGGAGGTTCACTTAGCTTTTCTTTTTCTCCTTCCTCCAAACAGGTGTTGTGGCAGAACACTAGTTTAGGAATACACACTTAGTGGCAGGAAGTGTTGTATTAGGGAAATGCTAAAGTGGCAGTTTAGCGTTTCGAGGAGACCAGTAAATAATAGAGTTGGCTTGACTAAGGTCTTTTTGATAAGTCTTTGGGAGAGAGATTTAACATGTAAAATTTAAATAAAATATTTAAATTTCATTTTGGTCTTTAGAGTGGTGTCGGCATGTTTTAAATATGTTTGGTCAATATGATGAATTGGGATGGATTGGATAAGGTGTTTAAATAGTTTTTCAATTTAAATAGATATTACCTTTTGACAATTTAAATTATCATTTCATATATTTAAAGTAAATTAAATCTTAAGTTAAATTTGATTTAAAGTTAATTAAGCTAAAAATACATTTACATACATTTTTATATAATTGAAATAGCTTTTTCTTTTTGGTGCTCTAGTTTATTAAATATTGATATAGAGTAAGTAATGGATGTCTGATTTACATTGTGAAGAACTTATGTCATATTTAAGAAATAGATTTTAAATATATTTTTCTGTTTTACTTTTAATGTTACTCAATAAAGTTGTTATTTGTTTTCAAACTTGCTTAGTTATTGCATCAATACACTTTTACATAAAAAATCCTTTTTCATAGTTAGAATAAATTTGGTAGGGTTTTTCTAATTCAGCTTTCGCTCCACTAGCGTAGAGACTCTGCAAACACTTTTTTTTTTAACACGATGGTGACACCTATCTTTGGTGTTCACTATCAGTATGCACCACATTGGCGCAATTTTTTTCTGGCACTAATTTAGAGAACTTGGTTTTTAATTACCAATTTCATAAATATTTTTTAATTATTTTAAATTATTTGAAAAAAAAATAAATAAAAAAGTTTAATTAATAACTATAGAACAAAATGATTTATATTATTTAAAAAAACAAAATGAAAGTTAATAAATAGTTTATTATTAAATAAACAACCATAGTCGGTTTACCATATGAGGCATAAAATCGCCATTTCGTATTGCATAAATGCAATTGTGAGAATGTGGTGCATATATGACATCTGCCCAAAACTTTAAAAAGTTGCAATTAAATTATTTTACAGTTTGGATGAGGAAGACACTTATACTAAAATTGAAACATTGTACGCATTTTTTTTTTTTTTTTTTTTTTTTGCTATAACTACTATTTATATATTTACAATTAAACATTAAAAAAAATATCCTAAAAATGACCTCACACATTTAAAAGAGAGTGAGAGAATTTAGTAATTGTGAACATCGATCCGGCTTATGCCTTCTTGGTATAAAATCGCATTGTTTGATGACAAAAGTAAATTCAAACACCCAAATAAATAAATAACATACAATTAACAGATAAAACCATTTTTAAAAGTAATTCAAGTAGAAAAATGTTATTTACGTTTTATCTAATAAATTATTTAAAATACATTTTTGTTAGCCTGCGCGAAAGAGAATAGCGAAATATTGATTGAAGAAATATTGAAGAAGAAATGGTCAGTTAAAAAAGACTTGTAAATTTTATTCAGCGGGAATTTTTTATTTCAAAATGTTGAATTTATCTATAGTAATAACGCATAATTGCATAAATTTACTTTGAATTGCAAAATTTTTCCTTTAGTACTACTTGGTTATACCGTCGACCAATTTCGCCAAATTATACAAATCGCCAAACTATTAGCCAGATTATGTAGATTAGCATAAATTTTCATTTAAATAACGAAAAACAAATTAGAAGAGCATATATAAAAGTAGAAATAATGTCGAATTAGAAATCACTTGATGACATAATTAATATTTATATTATGCTTAATGTCAAGTGAATGTGATTTTTACGATCATCCATTATTGACACTTAATCTTGGAATTTGGCGGTAGATTTTTAACCGACAGGATAACCTTTCCTTCTTCAGTTTCTAAATTTTAAAACTGTAATTTTTCCTGTAAGTGAAATTGATGAAATGGCACAAGAAAAATTAAATTTACAATAAAAACCTTTGCAAAAAGAAATAAAAGCGTTATACTCATATCTATATAATTTACGATTGAATATTAAAATATACTCTAAAAATTATCTTCACTTGAAAAAAAAAACAACATTACTGCGACCATTAATAACCCAAGTCAGGCATCAAGTCAGTAGTGCATTTTCGGCTTAAAAACACATTCTTTGGCGACAAAAGCAAGATGAAAATGGTATAGAAACAAATAGTAACTCACAACTTACAGTGTCTTTTACAATCAGATCTGCTTTTTTTGCTGTAAGTTATATTATACGGAAATTCAATAAAAAAGAGAAAGAAAATAATAAAAAGGAAACTAACTATCAATCAAAATTCATTTAATCAATTTCTGAAATTCATTTTTTATTCTAACACTAGGAATAAGTCGCCAAAAGTTGAACCAATTGTTATATTTCGCGTTAATTTATTTTTTAAGCATTACAAATATTTTTTTCATTTTCAAGATAAATGTATTTTTATAATATTACGCCTCATTTAAGCGGTCTTTCTTTATTATTATTAATATTATCAGTAGTTATTTTCTGCTGTTATTTGCAAGATATTTGTAATATTTCTAATAGATATAGCCATTTTAATTCTTTTAGCAATTATAATTTTCGCCAAAAACAGCTACTGGCAACCCTTTTGTCAAAAATAACCGAAAAATACGAAATTTACTACGAAAAATCAGAGTTATCCCTGTAAATTTGAATCATAAACCTTCGGAAAAATATTTCCTATCGAATGATACAATCGGCAAAAAAATCCATCGGGTAGTTTTTGAAAACACTCGTTTGGAAGTTTCAGAACTTCTGCTTTATAATATATATGATTGGACTAGAGAGCTCAGTTATGTTTTATTTGAAAGCTCTTTTTATGGGCTTTAATATGATATGCAACACTAAATATTTTGATTTTGAGTAAAATAAATTTTTTGAGAAGTTTTCAAATTTTTTGAATTTAGATTTTTTTTAAAACACCATTTTATTAATTTTTTTTTTTTTTCAGAAAAAAAAAAAAAAAAAAACTATGTATTAATTTTTTACTTTTATGCAAAATTTCAAGGTAGAGAAATGATGGGGTTTTCAACTATTAATTTTTAAATGTGAATTATACATACATTTTTATTTATTCTATTTTAGTTGCAGATTTTTTTTTTTAATAAAGGTACTTTCACCTTCAGGATTCTTTTGAAGGTGTCAGTAACTTTTATTTAAAAAATCTCCAACTAAAATTGAAGAAGTGCACAATTTCCCAGTTTAAAGATTGATCTCAGCCCCCAAAGCAGAATATGCTTAAAAATGTGACATGTGTCGAAGAAGAATGATCTTCTCTGTAGAGGATTTCAAGTAATCAGTTAAAAAATTCACCTTTCAATCAAAGGAAAAATCGAAACATTTTCAGGGGTTCTGAATTTTCCGAAAAATTAAGGCAGTCAGTCCAAAAAGAAAAATAAAAAGTCGATCATATAGACGAAAATATATTGCGAATTTAGACATGGTCACCAAAAAAAATCAATTTCATCAATCGTGAAAAAAAAAAAAATAACCAACTTCATCAGAGGATCATGAGGAAATAACGGCAAATTTTGTCTAAAGATTATGATAAAGTGATAAATTCTGCTAAAAAATCGTGATAAAATGGCAAATTTCATCAAAAATTTGTGAAAAACCAGAAAATTTCATCAAAAGATCGCACTAAACAGCATATTTTATCAAAAGATTGTGAAAAAAAAAACTTATATTTTGTCAAAAAAAATAAAACAAATTTTGTTAAAAGATCACAAAAACACAAAGTTCCTAAAATTTTGTTAAAAGATCACATAATAACTGAATATTTTGTCAAAAGATCATGTAAAATCTGTAAATTTTGTCTAAGAGATGAAAAAAAAAAATAATGATAGGAAAAGATTTTATCCCCATTGTAGTATTTCAGTAAATATGCTGTTAATTTCAAATTTTTTTTTTTTTTTTTTTTTTTTAACTCAGAATCACTTTTGGAAAGTCATTGCTCAACAATTACTAAACAACTAATTAAACTTTTTAAATAACTCGGGGGAGGGGGGTGAGATCTTAAAAATTCTTTAATCTTTTATTTAAAAAGTTTGCGAAAATCATAATCAATGATAGTTCCTCCTAGAATAAGAACTTTTTCCATGTGATGTAGCAAAAAAAAAAAAAAAAAAAAAAAAGGAGAAACTTCTTATTTCCAGGTATAAGTAATGAGTTTTTTGAAAAGTTTCAGTAAACCATTTTTATTCAAAAATTAATAGATCAAAATCCCTTGATTTCTCCATCTTGAAATTTTGCATACTTGTAGCCAAAAAGTCAAAGATTAATATATATTTTTTGAAAAAAAAAAAATGGTGTATTTGAAAAATCTAAGCTCGAAAATTTTGAGTTTGTCAAAAAATTAATTTTACTCAAAATAATGTTGCTTATTATATTAAAGCCCATAAAAAGAGCATAAGATATAACTGAATTCTCTAGCCCAATTTGTTAAAGAATTGTAGAGGATTTTGTGATTGAGAATTTGGTTAAATTTGGTATTTTTGACCATATTTAAAATTTTGTAAAAATAAAAATAAAGAAATTAGATTTTTCATATATTCAGGCATGCTACTTTTCCGCGAAAACGCGGAATTCCGCCTTTTTCGGCGACGAATTTTATTATCCCTGGGATCAATCAATGCAAATATGCATTAAAATTTGATGACATTTATATGTAGGGAGGGGGGGTAACGATGAAATACAACAAAAACGCGAATCAAACGGCGCTAAATTAAGAAAATTTCTTCAAAGGATTGCAGAAGAAACGCAAATTTCTCCAAAGAATCGAAAAAAAAAAACTATAAAATCTTCAAACAATCGCAGAAAAAAAATTTTCTTCAGAGGATCGCGAGAGAAAACACAATTTTTGTTAAATAATCACAAACAAGACGCGATTTTTGTGGAAAAAATTGCTGGGAAAACACGACTTTTGTGAACAGGTTGCGGAAAAATACTCTAATTTTGTCAAATAATCGTGATAAATAACCGTATTTTATCGAAAGATTGCACAAAATGCTCCAATTTTGTAGAAAAATCGCAGAAAATACCCAAATTTTGACGAAAGATCGCAGAAAATATGCAAATTTTGACGTAAAATTGCAGAAAATACGCATAGTTGGACGAAAGATCGCGGGAAATACGCACAAGTTGATGAAAGATCGTGGAAAATGCACAAATTTTGACAAAAGATCGCGGAAAATATGCAAATTTTGACGTAAGATCGCAGAAAAAACGCAAATTTTGACGAAAAAGCGCGAATTTCGCTAAAGGCTGTGGGAGAAAAAGTGCGAATTTCGTCAATTGGTCGCGGACAAATGATAATTTCGTTAAAAAAATTGCAGAAAAACGCAGATTTCGCCTAAAGTCTGTGAGGCCGTGAAAGTTCAGCTTTTTTCTTGCTGAGCATGTAGCATGTCTGTATATTCTATAGATACAAGCTATAAACCAAAAATTATAGAAATCTGAGGTGTCAAAATCCAAAAATTGTTTTTTGTCATGGAATGACCTTTACATACTGTATTGTATAATTATATATGAATGTTAATACTTCTACCACTGGCTTTAATGTGGCTACTATGCTGATATTAACTATTTAGTTAAAAATGAAGAAAGAAAAAAAAATTAATTAAGAAATAAAATAAAGGTTATTGTAATAAATATTTTATATTTGTGACATTATTGTTGGTGCAATGACTATAGCCTGGCCCAGATAATACATAATGTACAAAAAAAAATGCTAATGTATTTTTTGCATAATATAAAGTATTAAAATATTATGAATATTTTATTTCAGGTCGATGCTGCTGCTCTTTATAATACGCTGATTAATCATTATCAGAAAGAGCCAGAAGCATCAGTACGTGTAAAATTGATTAATATACTTTCACAGATGATGCAAAGTAATTTGATTGAAGCTTCTGTTTTATTTGAAGACCTGCAACCATTTTTAAAAACTGAACCCTCACATAAAGTACTTGCTGTTTTTCTGTCAACTTTTCACCGTATCAAGAAAATTGAAAGGGATGATAAGCTTCTCCTACACATTTTCCTTCTTGCTAAGAAGGTAAGCTATAACTTAGTATTTCAATTTACATTAATTTTGCTGAAGGTACTGATTTGTGTTTATGAGTTAAAATTATTGCAAGATGCATGTTATGTACTTTTTTCAATTAACAAGAAAAGAGTTTTGTTGAGCATACTTTATCATAGTTTGTATGAATGGAAAACTAATGTAGTTTTGTTATTGTTTTGAAAATTGAAGTATCAATAAAGAATACTGCCCAGTTAAACTGAAGGCATTGAGCTCACAGGCTACAAATACTAATTGCACATTAAAGCTTTATATTTTCAAGGGTTAATTCCGTTCGAAAAAAAAAATTAAGAAGGGGAAACAGCTCTCCCCTTTTCTCTTTTTTTATACTTAATCATTGAACCTCCTATACTATCAAAGACATGCTTTATCATATAAAAAATCTATATCCAAAATTCAGAGCAAATTAGATAATTCTTAATAAAAACCCATTTAGCATTTATATAATTTAAAAAGAGTTATGCCCCTCTTTCATACTTAACCATTAAACTTCCAAAACTATTCAGAGATTTGAACGAAACCTGAAAATTCTGCTTGAAAAACCCATTTATATAAATTAAGGGGGGGGGGACATTAGAACCCCTGTTCCCCTTATTTATACTTATTCAATGAACACCTAATAACAGTCACGGAATCGCCTCATCAGAATGATCCTAATCTAAATTTTGAACGAAAATTAATTCTGCATGAAAATCCCATTTATATCAACTAACGGGGGGGGGGGGGCATTAGAGCCCCTGTTCCCCCTATTTATACTTATTCAATGAACACCTAATAACAGTCACGGAATCGCCTCATCAGAATGATCCTAATCTAAATTTTGAACGAAAACTTAATTCTGCATGAAAATCCCATTTATATCAACTAACGGGGGGGGGGCATTAGAACCCCTGTTCCCCCTATTTATACTTATTCAATGAACACCTAATAACAGTCACGGAATCGCCTCATCAGAATGATCCTAATCTAAATTTTGAACGAAAACTTAATTCTGCATTAAAATCCCATTTATATCAACTAACAGGGGGGGGGGTGGGCATTAGAACCCCTGTTCCCCCTATTTATACTTATTCAATGAACAACTAATAACAGTCACTGAATCGCCTCATCAGAATGATCCTAATCTAAATTTTGAACGAAAACTTAATTCTGCATGAAAATCCCATTTATATCAACTAACGGGGGGGGGGGCATTAGAACCCCTGTTCCCCCTATTTATACTTATTCAATGAACACCTAATAACAGTCACGGAATCGCCTCATCAGAATGATCCTAATCTAAATTTTGAAAACTTAATTCTGTATGAAAATCCCATTTATATCAACTAACGGGGGGGGGGGGGCATTAGAACCCCTGTTCTCCCTATTTATACTTAATCAATGAACACCTAATAACAGTCACGGAATCGCCTCATCAGAATGATCCTAATCTAAATTTTGAAAACTTAATTCTGCATGAAAATCCCATTTATATCAACTAACGGGGGGGGGGGGGGGCATTAGAACCCCTGTTCTCCCTATTTATACTTAATCAATGAACACCTAATAACAGTCACGGAATCGCCTCATCAGAATGATCCTAATCTAAATTTTGAAAACTTAATTCTGCATGAAAATCCCATCTATATCAACTAACGGGGGGCATGAGCCCCCCGTTCCCCCTCTTATACATATCGAATGAACTCCAAAAACTAATCAGGGAAGCGCCTTGTCAGGATATACCTACATACAAAATTTCAAGTGGATCGGATATTTTTATCATGAGTTATCACGTTACGTACATACGAACATACATACAGAACGGACGGGCACATAAGCTCTCAGGCTATGATAGCCTGTGAGCTAAAAATTAAGTATCCTCTAAAATATTCAGAATTAGTAATTTGATTTTATGATTGTTTTTGTGTATCATCTTTCATAGGCTTAACCAGCCTTTTGAACGGGGGGAGGGGTGCCCAAATTTTTTAACCTGAACATGTTGGGTACAAACAATATCTTATGTAGTAAAACCTAATAAAACTGAACTCCATAAAACCTATTGAATTTCCATTTTAGACAGGTTTTTATTTGTGGAAGGTATAATTGTGTGGTACTTCTTTTAAAATGCAATTTTTCATTGGATGAAGAAGGATGAGAAGTTGCTCAAAACTAAATCTAATGGATAAGAAAAAGATATATAAACATAGATAAAACATGATAGATATAAAACAAAGATATCCATAAACATAATTCTGTAATTATCACATATTTTCATTTCAAGCAACCATGAAATATTAAAATAAATAAACATGACTTTAGTTCCCCCTTCATTTTGATCAAAGTAGCATTAAAATAACTTGTAGTATGCAATTTAAAGTTATAAACGCTCTTTCAGTATTTTCTCCACATGAATAATTTAAATTTTTCAGTTTAAAAAATGAGCCAGTACGAATATCAAAATATGGCCACAAAAAACGAAATTTAACGAACCAACCAACCTTCATATTAATTTGAATTTTGTGTCGCATTGTTTTTCAGCAAGCAGATTTGTATAACCTACCACCCCCTCTATTCTCCAAGCTAATCACATGGTGGAATTATAATTTCGCATCTGTATTAGAGATAAGTTTCTGCTCGTTTTACGAGGCCAGGGCCCGCCCGAACCCGATACCAAAAATATACGAAACAAACTTGTATGGTATTTTAAAAATGTTTCAAGAGTGATCTCTCAATTATAAAAATTTCTTACATAGATATAATTTTTAATTGAAAATTCAAATTTAGTTTTCTTAAAATCCATATAAAAAAATAGACTTCATACTTTAAAAAATTCTTTTTTTTCCTCCTTTAACCTTTCTGGCACACTGTCTTGGTCTGGGATACCTAATTTTTATTCCAAACTAGCAAACACCAATAATATTTTAGAAAGATTTTGGTTTTACAATAAATGCTTAAATTAAGGTTTTAGAAATATCTAAAAAATTCGTTTGTGAATTTCGGTGTCAGTCAATAATTTCTTATTTTACTAACGGATTTTGACCGTTCTGGAAAAGGTTAATAAGCAAATTTGGTGGAAACATTTGTGTTTAATGATTAAATGCAAAAAATTTGCAGAAATTACTATTTGTAAGCTGACGAATCGAACAACATTGTTCAATTTTCTGTAAAAAGTGTACATCTTTCATTATAATCGATTTCTTTCTCATAACAATCTACTGCGATTGACGGGTACCTGAAAATCAACATAATTTTTTAAAATCGACATTGTTATTTTAAAGGTCTGATGCTTTTATAGAAAAAAAGAAAACACTGATCAATTGCTTTTCATCGGAATAACATGGTAATCATATTTACTTACGGAGGAAAGTGACTTCGATAAGGAACTGCGTCCCCAGCATGAGCAGAGATCACGATGAGAAATACATATAATAATCACTTAAGTTATTTTCATATGAAAAACGACTATGAATTGTACACAATCGAAGATTAAGTAATTTGCAAACCTCCAGCTAATTGTTGTCTATCAAAAACAGAAGAAAATATTATCTTAGCATCATGTAACTAAATAATAAATAAATGAACGATCCCATTAAAAAATGTCTTCTGCTAATGAAATGCCAACAAAAAGTAAATTTACTGTTGGGTTTGTACTGTTTTTTTTTTTTTAACTCTAAAACATAATTGAAAAAGGTTAATGTATTTGGTTAGTCCAACTAATTTGTCCACTCTCTAACGTCTGTAAATGTACTGAAATTACCGTGAAATTTGTATTGTTATCAAGATTTAGTATGACATGTCCAGTATTGAAAATAAAGTGTGTATCATCTATATAGTTCCTACAGAAACATTCAAAATAATTATGCTACGTTATGGTCTGTAGCAAAAAATCATTTACAGTGTATTTCATTGATGTTAATTCTATTACAAATATAATGAAATTGATATTCATTTCTGAGGTAAACTAAATCATTTATCATTCATTTACAAAAAGGTACAAAAAATATTGCTAATTTTAACTAATTAAATTAATGAAGTTAAAAAAAAAACATCTAAGTATATTTTAATGTTGCTATATTTTCTCAAATAGTCGACACTGGTTATAATGTACCTGGAATATAACATACTTTCACTTATAATGTATTCAGATGCTTGGTCCCAAAAGAAATCTAATATAATGCAATGATTATACATTCTGCTATAACAAACTATGCAGAAGCCTTAATCTGGTTATAACACACTTTTTAGACTCAAACGAAAAACCGAATTTGTATGTCAAGTCAACCTCTCATTTTTTGTTTGGAAAATGGTAAGCTATCTTGGAAGCTTATTCCAGTGAGTTCTAAACCTCTTTTGCATAAGTCATGTATTCTAACTTGATTGATCTCTATTGCTTTCATGACATCTGACACATCATCCGATAGTGAGATTGTTGCACAAGTCTCTAGATCAATCAATGAAGATAATGAAAGTGATGATAATGAAGGTGAAAATGAAGAGGACGCGCCAAAAGTATCTGAAACATTGAGTGCTATATAAATTTTATAGCAGTTAGTTGAATTCCATATTTATTCAGAGGCTCAGCGAAGTTCCATTATAATATTCAATATGCAATATTCATAATATGGTTATTACATAATATTGAACATGTAATAACCAGAAATATTCAAAATGGTAAGCTGTCTTGGAAGCTTATTCCAGCGAGTTCTAAACCTCTTTGAGATAAGTCATATATTCTAACTTGATTGATCTCTATTGCTTTAGTGACATCTGACACATCATCCAATAGTGAGATTGTTGCACAAGTCTCTAGATCAATCGATGTAGATAGTGAAAGTGGTGATAATGAAGGTGAAACTGAAGAGGAGGTGCCAAAAGTATCTGAAATATTGAGTGCTATATAAATTTTATAGCAGTTAGTTGAATTCTATATCTATTATTCAGAGACTCTGTTAAGTTCCATTATAATATTCAGTATGTAGTATTCATAATATGGTTATTACATAATATTGAATATGTAATAACCAGAAATATTGAGAATGTAATCTTTCCTGCATCATCAAAGAAAACAAAAAAAAAAAAAAAAAAAAAATCTAAATAAACATTTAAATTTTTTTTTTATTTTATATATATTTATTTATTGAGAAACTGAATAATTTTTTTTAATTTATATTATTGCACGTATTATTATTCACCTTTTTTGTTCACCTTATGCACTGCATTTTTTTGGCTATCTATACCTATATTATAAAGAGGTAAAGTTTGTTCATTTGCAGAGGATAGTATCCAAAACTACCAAACCAATTTCAAAAGTAATGGTACGAAAATGATAGTGTCAGACTTGCCAAGCCTCATGATTTTAGCAGGAGACTCTGATTTTCAGATGCTCCACACTCCTGATTTTTGACATATTTCTACATATTTTTCACATTTTTTAAATATTCTGTTATTTTACAATCAAATGTGCTGTGATTCAGAGATGAAAAAACTAATACAGATGTAATTGTTTTTAGTATGATTGGTCAGTAGTATTTTATGTGATAAACTACATTCAGATTCATTATAAATAACAAATATTTGAGATTTGATACTGTTACTATTATGTTTAACGATAGAAAACCAATGAATATAAATGCACAAATAAAGTATGAAATTGTAGCAAACAGCTGTTTCAAATCTACTATCGAAATTCTTCATCTGTGCAAGACTCAATGTGCTAGAAAAAGCAAAACTGAGCAAAGAGACAAAGAAACGCAGGCTTATATACCCGCTACGGGAACGATCCCGCCTAAAGAAAAGCAACCAATAAGAAGAGAGCAGTCAGAACAACTGGGTGGACAAATAGCGACATCTACCGGAGAGTGAACAAAACAAAAACTAAAAAGTGAAGGGGCAAAAAAATTAAAGTTTTCCAAATGCTTGGAAAATAAGGAGTACTTGATAAGTCATTGACTAAGGAGTGAGAATTTTCAATGATGTGGTAAGCTTCCCAAAAATTAAGATCAAAAATAGAAGGACACTTATGGTGGCTGAAGAAAAGTTAAACTTATGTTGTGAAGACCAACAATGTTGAGCAATAGAAGAATGTTTAAGCTCTTGATTTTTGACATATATTTTATATTCCGCTAAATGAAATCAGAGAGCACGTTTAGTCTGACCAATATAAAAAAGACCACATTGGCAAGAAATTTGGTAAATACCCCAGTTATCTAAGTGATCAATGGGGTGCTTAAGATTTGAAAAGCAATTTTATTAACAGGAGAAAAAATAACATTGAAATAAAACCTTTTTAAAATTTTAGCAACTTGCTGATATAGGTGTAAATTAACGGTCGCCACTCGCCACGTGGCGATTAAAGTTGTATAAGTGGCGATTAAAAATCGACCATCGATCGCCACCCTAGTCGCCACTCGGCGATTAAAAAATCTTATTAATTTCCTTTGTGAAATACAACTTTTTTCATGGATATATGCATGTCTACTTTGTTTGCATCTAATTAGTGAATTGGTTATGTCTTTAAATTAAAAATCGGCCATCGATCGCCACCCTGGTCGCCACTCGGCGATTGTAAAATCTTATTAATTTGCTTTCTGAAATATAGATTTTTTTCATGGATATATTCATTTTTATTTTGTTTGCCTCTAATTAGTGAATTGGTTAATTCTTTAAATTAAAAATAGGCCATCGATCGCCACCCTAGTCGCCACTCGGCGATTAAAAAATCTCATTAATTTGCTTTGCGAAATACAGCTTTTTTATGAATATATGCATCTCTACTTTGTTTGCATCTAATTAGTGAATTGGTTAATTCTTTCTTTCTTTCAGATGCAAGCATATTTAGCAACTTTGTTGTATTTTCAATATTTTGGCTTTTTACCATGAACTCTTTATTTGGATTATGTTTTCAAGAAATAGTTTTATCCTACAAAATACAGTCATCAATTTTAATTCTACATGTATTTCAAATAAATTATACCATTTTTACCTCTGGATGCAAGGAGATTTTAAGGACATTGCTATATCTTAAATCTTTCACTTTTGCCATATGCTCATTAATTGTACCAGTAATAGTTGGCTGGTACAGTTTTTTTTTAAATTTATGATTAAAGTTTATGTAAGTGTCAAGAAAGATTGAAACATTATAGCCAATTATTTTAAAAATATAGGACAAAATCAGCACTCGCCACTTAGGCGAGTGATGCTGCAAATTTAGCATCTGACTTTACTGCTACCAAGCAGGCTTCCTCCACCTCACCAACACATTGGCACTCTCTGATTTTGCCTTAGTAAGACATCTAGAGTTTTGAAATCAAAGCCAAAGCAAAGAATATTTATATTTATCTGTACACTCGCCAAATTTAATAATTACCACCAATTTTAAGTAAAAATAAAATATCCAAGAAAGATGCGAAATTATTTTTTAATTTAAAATTTAAAAATACAGTTTCCTTGTTTGTTTTATACAATGTATTAATATATATTTAAATATAGTTTATCACTTATAATTTTATCTGCAGTATTAATCGCCAATTCATATTTTTACATTCAGTGAAATAACAGTTTTATTTTTAACCAAATATGTGTAACTTTGTAACTCACTACCGTTAAATAAATAAAAAAAAGCCATTTTGACCTATTTTTAAAAAGTGGCTACTAACTTTTAAAAAGTGGCCACTAATGAAACTGGGTCTACCGGCCACTGGCTACTAATCGAATTTCCCAGTTTTCACCTATACTTGCTGACTGATTTTGGGGGAAAATGGCAAAAAAACCAAAGTATTGGAGTTCGAATTAAAATTTTTTCTATCAGATTGGGTGGATTTTGTCAATTTTCTATGAATTGAATCTATAATATTAGGGGAATAACCACGATCAACAGCAATAGCTTTTAAATAATTATGTTCATCACTGAGTAACTGAAGAGTTGAACAAATATTGGAAGCCCGGAAAACAAAAGTTTTAAAAGCCACAACTTTTTGGTTAGGAGGATGAGAAGAATATCTGTAGGTGGAAGACTGACCGAAAAAGGTTTGCAAAAGACCGTAGTCTGAAAATTATCTTCAATGCGAATAACAAGGCCATCCAGGAAAGAAAGGCAATTGTTGGACTCAACTTCAAAAGTAAATTGAATGCAAGAATCAATAGAATTCATGATAGAGAGAATATGATTAATATCAGAATTCAGTTCCACTAAAGCATAGATATCATCCACGTAATGAACATAAAGCTTAAATTTTAAGATTTCAAACAATTTTATTTCAAAATAGTGCATATACAAATTGCATAAAATCGGACTGAGAGGTTTATAGCCAAACCGTCCGTCATACGAAAGAAATTCCCATTAAATACAAAAGTATTTTGAGATAAGTAAGTATGAGTGAGATGAATGAGCTCCTCGATTTCAAAAAAAGAAAAATGAAATTCACAGAGCCTTTTCTTCAGGCAATCTAAAGCCCCCTCGACAGGACCTTGATGGTGACTGTCCTTGCCCTAACATAGGCTAAATCTTTGAGATATCTGTCAATGTCACTACCTTAAAGGGGGTGCAGAAGCAAAAAACATTTTAAAAATGCGAGTTTCGTGTTACTGAAGAACCTAGAAACATAACTTTTCATGTTAGTTGCATATAAGATATGAATGAGCTTTCATAACATTTCCTAAAAAATGAAAATTTTAAAAGGAATGGAAATGTGCACAAAAGCATTCTAAAAACAATCTATATGGTGATTTCTAAGCAATCTTAGGAAGTACCAAACCAATTTAAAAAATAATGGGATCAAAATGATGCTACAGTCTTTGCTCTTATATAGGCTCTATTTTATGTCACTGTAGCTTCCACCGCGTGGTTGCAAAAGCCAAAAAAGTGTTCTAAAATAAAAATGCATTTTTTAAACGGAAGGCTTTAGAAACATGAAATTCAGCTGAGTAATCACTTATGAGATGTAAATTATCTCTAAGAACATTTCCTAAAAATATCGAAATTTACAGGGGGGGGGGGGGTGCAGGAACATCTTTCTTTTTGAACAAAGTTTGACACTGCGATTTCTATGCAATGTCAGGAAATACCAAACCGATTAGAAAAGTAATGGTGACAGGTTTTGCTGCAAAATAAGCTGTGATTCGGCAAAGGAAATAAATTCTGGAGGAAGCATAAAACATGGTTGTGTGCAACAATGGAAATATGACATTCAAATAAAAGAAATGTGACTCTAATATCATATGGGCAGAACCGTAACTGTTCCCATTAGCCAATAATAAAGCCAGTGTCCAATCCTGGATTTTACCTGAACATTTACTGTAAAATGTAAGTTGTTGGAGATTCATACTTGATATTAAGTTAGTATGCCTGTGTGTTTGATTATGGGGAAATGGATAAATGGATTGCTACCAAACTTAGTATGAAATGTAATGCTAGATCCTGAATTTATGCACTTCAAGCATTTTCATAAATCTTTTTTTTCTTCTTTTTTTTAAATAAAGCTTTTATTTACCAAGTTTATAAAACTTGTTAGTTAATTACTTATTAATTAGCAACCTAAAAATTTTATATATGATTGATTAATCTGAATTGTGCTCTAAATAAAATGGCTTTAAATTTAATTTTTAATTATTTATGAATCTGTCTTCTATCTTTTACAAATGCTAAATTTTTAAACTGAAGTAAAACTTTTTTTAAATAGTTCTTGAATAATCGAAGTCATGAAGTAAAGTGTGCTGCTCTAGCTGTAATAAGCGATTTTCTAGATTTGAATGATCAGGCAGAATCTATTCAAGAGACTATTCAATTACTTGCAGAATATACACATGATCATGAACCTAGAGTTCGCACAGAAGCCTTGAACGCTCTTGTAAGTATTATATAATATGATTTTAATTTCTTAATTCAAAGAATGTTATAATCTGTCAGTATATATTTGCATGTTAATATAGTAAAACCTGTAAATAATGGCAACCTTGAAATTGCATAATTTGTCCCTGCAGAATTTGTTATGAAAGTTTTACTGTTATTTATATTATCTTATACTATAATGTGAGCAAAAATTGTGTGTGTCTATGCGTGTGTGTGTAAATTTTATCTCAAGAACGGCTCTAACGATTTTCGCAAAAATTTGGATTTTACCATTTTTGGGCATGAGAAGACCATTGGGTTCATCATCTGTTCAAGAAAATTCGATTATTGGGTCATAATGGGCCAGGATCAAGCTATTTATATCTAGAGAATGGCTGGATCAATTTTAAGGAAATTTTGTATCCAATAGTATTTTAGCATGAGAAAACTATTGGGCTGGGTCACATGTTCAAAAAATTTTGATTAGTGGGTCATTATGGGTCAAGCCATTTTTATCTAAAAAACGGCTCTAACGATTTTGACCAAATTTTATATTTTATCATTTTGGATTTCAAGAAGACCATTGGGTTAGGTAACATGTTCGAGAAAATTCGGTTAGTTGGTCATTGTGGGTCATGCTATTTTTATCTAGAGATTTTCTCATGCAATTTTGCATTCTATGGTTTTCAGGCATGAGAAAAACATTGGGCTAGGTTACATGTTCAAGAAAAAAATTTAATGGGTCAGGGTCAAGCTATTTATAGTTAAAGAATGGCAGAATCAATTTCATCGAAATTTTGAATGTAACTTTTTTTTGACACGAGAAAGCTAATGGGCTAAGTCACGCAATCGGGAGATTTTGATTATAAGAGTCATTTGTTTGTTATGATGGGTCATAATAGGTCATGGTCAAGCTATAGCTAAAGAACAGGTGGATCGAATTTAACGAAATTTTATATACAACATTTTTTTGGCACTTTAAAACTACTGGGTTAGGTCTCAGTTCGAGAAATTTCGATTACTGGGTCATTTTGGGTCATAAAAGGTCTGGGGCAAGCTATTTATATTTAAAGTATGACAATATCAAATTTAATGAAATTTTGTATGTAACATTTTTTTGTTTCAAGAAAACTAATGGGCTATCTCACATGTTTGAGAGATTTCGATTATAAGAGTCATTTATGGGTCATGTCAAGCTCTATCTGAAGAACATGTGGATCAATTTTAACGAAATTTTGTATACAACATTTTTTTGGCAGGAGAGAATCACTGGGCTAGGTCACATGATCGAGAAATTTCGATTGATAGGTCATTTTGGGTCATAAAGAGTCTGTATCAAGCTATTTATATTTAAAGAATGGTAGGATCGAGTTTAAAGAAATTTTGTGTGTAACACTATTTATACACGAGAAAACTAATGGGCTAAGTCACATGTTCGAGAGATTTTGATTATAAGGATCATTTGTGGGTCATGATGGGTCATGGTCAAGCTATATCTAAAGAATGGATGAATCGATTTTTACGAAATTTTGTATACAGCATATTTTTGGCACAAGAAAATCATTGGGCTAGGTCACATGTTCGAGAAATTTTGATCAGTGGGTCACTTTTGGATTATTCTAATTTTATCTAGACAATGTCTCGCGCAATTTTAACTAAATTTTATATTCTATCATTTTCGGATGCAAGAAAATCATTGGGTGAGTCATTTTGGGTCATAATGGGTCAAGGTCAAACTATTTATACCTAAAAATTGGCTCAATCAATTTTATCTAAATTTTGTATCTAACGTTTTTTGGTACGTTAAAATTTATGAGCTAGGTCACATTTTTGAGAGATTTCGATATAAGGGTCATTTGTGGGTCATGCTAATTTTATCTAGAAAGTTGTTCTCACCATTTTGAGTATACTTTCTATCATATCGTTTTCGGGCCAGAGATACCATTGAGCTAGGGCACATGCTCATAACAATTCAATTAGTTGGTCGTTTTAGGTCTTAATGGGTTAGGGTCATTTTAATTATATATAACAACGACTCAATCAATTTTACTTAAATTTTGCAATGAAACGTCTTTTGTCACAAAAAGACTATTGGCCTGAGTTGCATATTAAACAAAATTATATTAGTGGGTCATATCGTTTCATTGCTGAATGCTGTCAAGCTAATTTTACTTAAGAAATGGCTTAAACGATTTTGATTCATTTTATACTCTACAGTTTTTGATTACTTGAAGACCATTGAGCTAAGTCACATGTTTGATCGCATTTGATTAGTGGATCATTTGGAAGGGCCAGGATCAAGAGAATATGGCAAAAGCCAATATATTGGCAATATTTGACAAAATACTGGTGAAATTTGGCCGAAAACTCGACTATTAAGATTATGAAACCAAACCACATATTTGGCACCAAATGAAAGAATGTATCCAAATTTGGCTATATCTGGCAAAAATTATTGTCTTTCAGAATGTGAAGAAATTTCTTATACATTCTTAATAGTATTTAAGATGCATAGTTAAACTAATCAGAGTCGAGCTAAAAAAGTGATTTGGATTGATGTCCTTTCGTTGTAAATTTCAAAATAAAGTAAAATTTATGAACATGTGCATACAAACATAGTTTTCTTATTGATTGTTTTTGTAAATAATACTATTATTAATAACATATTTAACAGTAATAATACAGAGTGAATAATACAGAGAAAATACCATATCGAGTTGAACACAAAGTTAATTTTGACCGAGCTAAGCTCGGTCACCTCTGCTAGTTTATTTTAAATCTTGAATTAGTTTGTTATGGATATGGATGTTTATATTAATTGTTTTTCATGTTTAATTTCAGTTAAATCTTCATGAACGAGGCATGAAATTAGATTCTACTTTATATGAAGTAGTCTGTGAAGCTCTTATGGATGATTATGAGTGTGTGAGGATGGCATCACTCAAACTTATTGATGTGATAAGTCATTTGCATTCAGAGAAGTTAGTAATAATATATATATATATATATATATATATATATATTTTTTTTTTTTTTTTTTTTTTTTTTTTTTGTAGTTATTGTTCTTATAAACATTTATTAAAAAACCTAATTTGTTCTGTTTTGAGTTAAAATTCAGAATGTTACACTAATTCTGTAAAAAAATTCAAGAAATATTCATAGATGGTGATTTGAATTTTCTAAATTAAATATTTAAATATATATATATGTATGTGTAAGATGTAGTTGATCATTAAAATAAGAAGCTGTAAAAAAAAAAAAAAAAAAAAAAAAATTAATGTTTACTTCAATATTAACATACCTATTCATTAATGTTTGTTTCTACTTGGGGTGCACTGAATAGTGATTTTGGCAAAATTCCAAATACCAAATATTCAGTCAACAGTTAAACTGAATTCTGAATATTTGGCTAGTCAAATAGTGACTAAATGCCAAATACTTGAATATTCAGCTGAATACCGGATATTTAGCTGAATACCGGATATTCAGCTTGCTGAATACTTTAAAATTTCAAATTTTGAAAATATTAGGAAGTAAAATTTTTAAATAATTTCAATAATATTTACATACATATTTGCTTTAAGGATGCACCGGATATCCGACTCCTACCAGATATCCTGCTTATTTGGCACTCAAACCGGATATTTGTTCCGGCCGAATGTTTTAATGTCCGGTTGCCGGATAGTAAAATCTTTTTAAATTCTAATTTTTACATAGAAAACCCGCAAAAATTTATTTGCTCTTTGCCAACCTTATCTTATTAAAATGCAATGCTAACAAAAAGAAATACTCATATTTTCACAATTATGAAATTATAATATTTATATGTAAATGAAGATATATTTAAAATATGACAACTAATTATTTATAATTAAATTTTATTAAAGGTGAATTATGATTTCGAAATATTAGGCATTCAGCATTTTCAGGCTGTAATCTGTTACGTTTTTCATCACAAATATTTCCTCCTGAAAATAAACATTCCTTTTAACAGTAGCAGCGGAGGCAGATGAGTACTTCTTTGCTAATCTTGACACAGTAGGATAAGTGGCAGTTTTTTTGCTTTCCACCATATCAGTGGATTGTCCACCCTTGGTATCAGTGGCTACGTGGAATCTTTACTTGGTGGTGATAAGTAAAGATTCAATTCATTTGAATGTTTTGATCTTAAACTTTCAGTAGATATACTTGTTTCTGTTTCTCCGTCAATTTTATTGAAGCATTGCCAAAATGAATTATCCACTTTCTTAGAAAAAGAATCATTCATTTCTTTTTTAACATTCATATTTATGTTATCAGTATCATAATCAATTTCTTGCATTTTTCTGTAAGAGCAAATTTGTCCATTTGAATATCATCATTGTTTAAAAAGGCAGTTTTGAAATGTGGATCAAGTAGAGTTGACAAAAAATCATCAGTTTTGTTAATGTTAGAGAAACACTATCTAATTTGTTTTTTAAAATTTCTTCTATAGTACCAACTCTAAAGAATTCTGATCCACTTTTTGACAAGTAACATTTTAAAGTTGCTACCATTGGAATGACTTCAGATAAAAATGATTCTTTTTTACTCATAATTCTTGTGATTTCTTCAAATGGTTGCAGTAGTTGAAGAATATTCTCTATTGCTCTGCTTTCAAGTTACAGTTATCAAACCCCATTTTCCATTGAAACTAATGAAATAGCTTTTTTTTAAAAAAAATCTAGTAAGCGTTCCAATGTGTAGAAAATACTGTTCCAGCATGTACTAATATCTTGGATGAGTTTCTTGAAAGATATATGGAGTTCTTCAATTTGTATTTTCTTTAAATTTGAACAAGCAATAGGCGAATGACTAAAATGTCCCATTTTTGTTAATTATGTGTCAACAGAATAAAAACTTTTTTTTTTTCTGTTAATCGATACAATGCATCTAAAAAAACATCAAGACACTACCTAAATCTGGTGATAGAGACTAAAGAAAAGGTAGAAAAAAATATGCATGTAAAGTTAAAAGTTTTATAGTTAAAAATGAAAAGGCAAAGTAATATTAAATTTCAATACAGTGAAACCTCCAAATAAGGGACACCCCGAATAAGGGACAAAAGCTCCGGTGCCAGTCCCTTGATATAGGACTTGTAATGTATTTACCTCTGAATAAGGGACACTCGATTTAAGGGAAGCTTGAAAATGGGATTAACTGTTTCGACTCGGGTGTTTCTTACACAAATTTTAATCGGTTAACACCACTTTTTTTTTTAAGTTTCCTTCAAGTACACAAATTTAAAAAAAAAGGCTTTAATTAAATAAAGCAAATTGAGATTTCCTTTGTTACTGCCATGCTAAAAACAAATTTTAAAAAGAAACATGTTTTCTAGTCACATTGGGCATACAAATCCAAAAGGTTAAATGGATAGTTTTGCATTTCAGGTAATGAAGTAGTCTGTGATGAAAATACAGAATTTTGTGAACTTATCAGACAGACAGTTATGTTGATAAAACACAACTATCGAGCATTTATTTACCCACAATTCAGATAAACATAAAGTGCAAATCCGTATTAGCACGGGGGGCAACAAGACAGACAATCATTTCATAGAGTTCATGGTTGAAATTCCAGAATTAGTTAAAAATCAGTTTGTACATTAAAATATAATAGGTCTGTCAAATCATAACTTAGTGGAAAACTCTAAAAACCCAAATTAAATGGTCGATTCATAGGTTTACAATTATCTTGTGCATCCAGTCATCTATATTTTCATAGATTTGAGTGCAGGAAAACATGATGGTAAACCTACGAGTCAACTGCTAAAATCAGGTTTTTAGGTGTTTTCCACCAAGTTATGACTTAGCAGACCAATTACGTTTTAATATGCATATCAAGTTTTAATTAATTCTGGAATTTCAGCTGTGAACTCGATGAGGGGATTGTCTGTGCTGCAGTCTCCCGATCTATATTGAAAGTAATGCTAAAAATTGTAAGGCTTATTCTGAAAGAGAAAGGAAAATTGTGAAATAAAGAACTTCACAGATGCTTTAAAATATGCAAAACAATTGAACAGTTTTTTTTGTAAATATTGTCTATAATGACATACTAAAACTAAGTAAAGTAAATGAATATCTGAAAAGTTAGCAGTTAGAAAAATTGAAATTTGCAAATCAATCAGTTTTTTCATTGATTACTTCAAATAAGATGCTTTCAAATGTTATTGTACTTTTTGAATATCACAAATGCTTATGTGAAAAATACAAACCAATAATTCTAGAAATCATTTACTGATTTAGTAATTGATTGAAAATTTGAATCAATTCTCTATTCCTTTTGTGCCTGATTTATGTAATTTATAAACTTAGGGTACAATTAAACTTCAACATTTTATTATTTGTTATGGTCTTCTGAACGATTAATTTAAAAAATGTAAAAACTCCGAATAAAGGACACCTCTATTTAAGAGGGAAAAATTCCGGTCCCATGGGTGTCCCTTATTCGGAGGTTTCTCTGTATTTAATTATTACTATGCATTTGTTTTTAAGTAACTTTGACTTAATAAATGAATTAAAATCTATTAATACCTGCATAATACAAAATGACATTATTATTTTTTCTTTAAACAAGCATAAAATTGAAATATTATTAAAATTAAAAATTAGAAATTATTCGGCCACCGGATATTCGGTAAAATTTTGTACCAGATATTCAGTATCTGGCAAAAATCCACATCTGGTGCATCTCTAATTTACATATTGGTAAATATTATCTTTTTACAAATAAATTTTACACTAAATAAATCTATGTTTTGAATTGTTATTTAAAAAAGATAGTTTTAAAGCTTCTTTAACACATTCGCTGCCATTTACATGAAGATGTGATGATAGTTAATGCCACACTGTAGAAGTGGGTTTTTTCCAGAAGCCAAGTTACTTTTTATAACAAAGAATCAGTGAAAGATTTTCCCGCGCCAGCGTGTGACTGGTTATTGAGACATTACTCCACATCACACAGTGGCGCGTGAATGGCCCCTTAACATTGCCGCCATATCCCGCCATGGCACATAATTGGCAGTTAATGTGTTTAATGGTTTTTTTTTTTTTTTTTCCCATGGATTTCTCTTGTAAAACAAATGCATAAAATTCTCTTACATTCTAAAACCTAATATTTAAAAATCAAAGTAAATTTTTTAAGGAATTGGAAGAAAAATTTTATAGTCATATGCTGTTTGTCAGGAAGAGATTAAAATCGGCATTATTGGTTAATTACCTTGGGATAATTTTCAAATAGCAAATAAAAAATGTAAAAGCATCTGTTTTTCATGAAATATAATTCTGTTTCTAATTATTCTAAATAATTTTATTATTTATTTGTGTCGGCCAATTATCTATTCGAGGGATATAGGCTCAGGGGGGGGGGGGGGGGGGGTTCTCTTCATGGAGGTTCTTTCTAAGGGAACCTAACATGTATTATTTATGCAAGGTTCAGAGAAAACCATGAAAACTCCGAACAATTAGGCCAACTGCCACGATTGGGTTCAAACCCAGCACCTGCTGTTTACCAGTTGAGAGGTCTGAGCATGTTTCGCATGTTTCTAAATATTAATGTTTGTTTTTGTTTAAAAGTTACTGTGTTTGTGCATATATTTTTTTATCATTTGTACCGTAATTTCTGGCCTATAGTCTGCAGTGCCATATAATCCACAGTCACTATTTTTAGCCTTTCTAAAAAAATTTCAGCAGATAATCTGCGGATTATCCGGCAGTGTATAACTGCGACACGAGGTTTACTCATTTTTTTTTAACATTCCAAAGTAATATTAATAAACCACCACCCTATTTATTTACGAAAAGTGCTATTCTGAGAACAGTTTTTTGTATGCAGGTTGTCGTCCAAAAAGATGGGAATATTTCATCCCAAATCAGTTTTACTCTTTATGATGATTGATATTAGGATATGGGCCATTTTCACCATTCACTTACATTTCATGGTAACGGACTTGACTAGTAACAAATTTGACATTTCAAATAAAACTAAAAAAAAAAAAAAAAAAAAAAAAAAAAAAAAAAAAAACTATTAAAATGAACTAGCTTGTATATTTTCTAACTTAGATAATAATTTACATATCTTCTAAAATTATTTAGTAAACTTACTTTGCAGCTTACATTTCATGGTAATGGACTTGACATTTCAAATAAAACTATTAGAAATGAATAGCTGTATAATTTCTAACTTAGATAATAATACACATACCTTCTGAAACTATTTAGTAAACAATATTTTATTACAAAAGTGCAAAAATCATTATTTTAATATTAAAGTTTACAATAACAGACTTGACAGTGAAAAAAAAAAATACCAAGATTGATAAAAGCTTATTCTTGCCACTATTACATTGCATCATGATTGAAGAGTAATAAATGGCAAGTAGTAGTTGTGTGAATAGTTTAACTATATCGGCAAATATTTCTGCTAACTTTAGGCAGCGTTCGAAACCTATTTTGACTAAAATAATCACTAGGTAACAAACTTTACAAAAAGTGAGAGACAAAATATTTCTGGTGATTTCTTAAAGAAAATATCTTTTGTAATAATTTTTTTCATTAATGTAGAACATTAACAGTTCATATTTAAAATATTTAATCCTTTTAATATTAAAAAAGTTAGTTGAAATACAAAAAATTACAGTTAGTTGAAATTTTAAAAAACAGTTAAAAACATAAAACTTGGAATAGGACAGGCATTTTTGCTTAGAATCAAAATTTTAAAGATTTATAACTCGAAAATTTTTATTGTTTTTTTTTTGTTTGTTTGTTTGGTTTTTTTTTTTTTTTTTATCATGTTAGAAATGTTCAATATAATCTTCTTTAGCTAATGCCCCGGTAGCAGAAAGTGCACGACGAGCGTCGCAGATTTATTTTTATCCTTGCAGACAAATTTGCCAACTTGGAAAAGAAAAAAAAATTATTTCGGGAAAAAAAATTGGACAGGATGCGAAATAATGGCTAATCTCATCCAAAGATCGTGAAAAAAAACCAATACATTTCATCAAAAGACCATAAAAAACTGCAGATTCTGACAAAAGATCGTAAAAAAATAGTAGATTTTGTCAAAAAATCACGAAAAAATAGTAAATTTTGTTAAAATCGTCAAAAAATTTTTAATTTCGTAAAAAATCGCGTAAGAAATGGTATCTTTCATCAAAAAATCTTGAAAAAACGGTATCTTTTGGCAAAAAATCGTAAAAAAAACAGCAAATTTCTTCAAAAGTTCGTGAAAAAATGAGAGATTTCATCAATAAGTCATGAAAAAACAAATTTCGTTTAAAAAATCGTGAAAAAACGGTAAATTTCATCAAAAGATCGCGAAAAAATGATAGATTTCATTAAAAAAAAAAAAAAAAAAAAATCGCAAAAAAAGTAGATTTCAACAAAAGGTCGTGAAAAAAGATAGATTTAATCAAAATATCGCAGAAAAACTGCAGATTTTGACAAAAGATTGCGAAAATAGGCAGTTTTCATCAAAAGATCGCGAAAATATGATAAATTTCATTAAAAAATCGTGTAAAAGGCTAATTTCGTCAAAAAATATTGAAAAAACGGCAGATTTCGCTAGAAGATTGTGAAAAAAACGACAGATTTCGTCAAAAGATTTCGAAAAAAGGAAAGATCATCAATAAGTTTTGAAAAAACAAGAAATTTCGTTTAAAAAAGCAAAAAAAATGGCAAATTTCATAAGATCGTGAAAAATTGATATATTTCATCAAAAATAGCAAAAAACAGCATATTTTGTCATATTCAAGTTATATTTTTATTGGAATATAGTTGTCTTTTTATAATATTAATCAGTAAGAACTGTATTTATAATAGGGATGCACCGAATAGTGATTTTGGCCGAATACCGAATGCCGAATATTCGGCCGACAGGTGAACCGAATACCGAATATTCGGCTGGCCGAATACCGAATATTCGGCCAACCAAATAGTTAACTATTCGGCTTTCCAAATACTTTTTATATTTCAAAGTTTAAAGGTATAAAATATTACTTTTTAAAACAATTTTACATAATATTTAATAAAAGAAACTTACATTTTGATAAACAAGGGTGTTTTATAAGAAAATTTAGCATTGAAAAAAAATCTGCTTTTAGTTATTTAAGAAGCACAATTATGAGAATTTTGAATTAATAAAATTTTAAATTTCATGGTTTCTTCCACGAATTAAAACAAACATTTTAAAATCAAAGAGAAATAATGAAAACATGGATGAAGTAAAACTTTACAGTCTCTTAATTGTCATTTTTCAATAACTCAAGGCAGATTTTTTTCAATATAAAGTACAAATACTTTCAACTTGATTCTGAATAAAATAATATCTAGCTCAGTTCTTATCATATGAATGATGGCATTTTCCACTATTCCCATCATATCATATTTTACAGAAATCAAAGCATGCAAGTTGAAAATACAGTACAGTATCTTATTTATTGTTAATGCAACAAACGAAAACATAAGTTTGATCTAAAGTGAGATAAAATACAATGTATTTATGAGTCAATAAGTTGATTATGGTTTCATGAACAAAAATTGCCTTGATAGCTATTACTATTCTCAAAAGTTTTTCTTTCTTGTTGAAGGTCTTTTATTTGGGAAAAGCAAGAAACAGAATATTTACTAAACAAAATTTAGGAACTTGCATTTGCACATCATTTATTCTTAAGGAGAATCCTAATAAATCACCATTTTAATCCTTCTCATGGTTAATTTTCTTAAGTTATACTTTATAAACAACAAATAAATAATGTAAAAACATTCTATTTTATTTAAATATGACTTTCTTTTTAATTATTGCCGAAACGTCAGTGAAGGCTTACTGTGGAGACACGAAATTTTTTGGTTTCTGTCTGTCTGTCTGTCTGTCAGTTTGTCAGTCTGTCTGTTCCGCGATAACTACCGCAAAAAACATCCGAAAGACTTGAAATTAAGTGTGTATATTGGTAAGGCACTTGGATTTAGCTGTATAGTTTTTTGTTAAATTTTATTAATTCGTTCGTAAAATATAGACTATTTTATTTTGCGCAATAATGTTTTTCTATGGCAAATCCAACGATTTTCAAATTTTTATTTGTTGAGAGAAAATGACTCATTTGATTAATGGAATTCAACGATAAATGGATACTGAAATTTGCCAGTATGGGGCTTAAATTATTCATATTGTTTTGAAATTTTATCTATGCATATGTCAGATTTTTTAAATTATTGCTGTAAATCTTGGCCATTTTTTATAAATGTGTTCCAATAATATAAGCTAATTTGTTTTAGAGATTTACTTATTTCAAATGTATTTATTTCATTTTCTTCATTTCTTTTAATAGTCGCTAAGCAACCATTTATCCTAATTCTTATTCTTATAATATTATAAATTTTAAAATGTGTACGGAAGTTTGAATAACATAACTTCAATGCTTCAATAGCATAACTTCAACTTTGTATCTTTGCGTATAGATAATTATAGCCAGAAAAGAACAAAGGCTATGTATTATTTATTTTATTAGAATATTTTCGTTAATAATTCTGAATTTCATTATTTTTTCATGCATAACCAATCGGCATTTTTTAGATAAAATTTAATCAATTTTCTTTCCGTTGCCAAGAAAATCAAAATTTCGAATATTAATTTTTCAGCGACGATAAATTTTCAATTGAGCAATTTCCATGCGAAAACTGAAACTAAGGAAAATTTAAAAGAAAAAAATAAATATGACGTCGTATTTGCAATAAAAATAAATATACTATTTTTTGTTAAATATTAAACACTGATATTTGTTTTGTTAACATGAATTTTTTTGTCAATATGGCGACATAATTAAAAATAAAAGGAATAAAAATATTTTAAATAAAATATTTATTTGGTAAACTATGAGGTCATAATTGAAATAAAAGAGGTATTTTATAGTAGTCGTTAAAAATAAACGGGACATGGATAGCAGTAATTCATGGAGTTAGAAAAATAATGACGTCATATTTAAAATGGATAAGAAATATTTTTTACGAATACTAAATTATAAGTTACATACAGACAAAAAACTTCATTAAAAACTAAAAATTAGCAGTGGAAGGCTTTTTTTTGTCGGAAAAAAGGGGAAAATAAAACTGATTAATGTATTTTTGAAGCTTTTTTTTCTTTAAAGTTAAAAAGAATTAAGTTTCAATTTGTGCAGATGGTATAAAAATTAAAATAAATTTTCTAAAACTAAAAATATATTTTCAAACATTGACGTTTCATTAATGAACTTTTTCAACAGAAGCGAAAATCATCTGTCAGCAAATTAAAATTTACAACCAAGAATCTACACTATTAAAATCTGACCGTATGTATGTATGTATGTATGTAACGCTATCTCCTCCGATCCCGGATACTTAGAAAAGTCGCTTTTGTTTTGAATTGAAGGGAAAAGAATCCCGGGTTCCCGAGTTGCGCATTCGTCTCTCTGTCCGTCCGTCCCTCTGTTCGCATGTAGCAACTCAAAAACTACCCAACCGAATAGTTTGAAACATAAAATATATATAATTATTAGATGTCGAGTCATTTCAAATTTTATGAAAATCGTATGCACCTATGAATGGTAATTTATAACAATGTGATTTCAGTTGTTTTAAGAATGTTTTATTTTAAAATTAATTTTAGCTTCTTACTAACGTGTAATAAAGGTACAAGGTAAACTACAGGGCTGAAAAAAAGTTTTCAAGTATGTTTTCCATTTATTAGTGCAAATTGCTCAAAAAGAATTTTAAGCTTTTTTCTAGCTAAACTAAATTTTCCCATTATATAATATGTATATCAACTGACAGATCAAATACAGGGTTGTTCAAAAACATTGGAATACATATTTGGCTATATACCCCTTATTTCCCTAATTAAAGAAGTATTGTTAAAGATTTCATGAAGTGTTGGAAAGTGCTTCATAATCTATGATTAACGCATGATTTTTCTTACTTGTTTAATATAAAGGGAAATTTCTTTCGAAATAGAAAGTACGTAATTTTTATATTTTTGATAGCTCAATTCTTTTTTTAAACAATTTGTATTGCACTAGCAAATGCATTTAATGTATTATGATTACAATTCTTTGCTAAAAAATTTAAACAAGTAAGTCACAAAGTCTCTAAACGAGCACACATTTTGTCAAAGCGGGCAAAAAACATAATGCATAAGTGGGCAGAATTCACAACAAGTAAGAAAAATCATGCGTTAAGCATAGATTACGAAGCACTTTAAACACTTCATGAAATCTTTTACAAAAGTTTGTTATTTCGGGAAATAATAGTGTATAGCCAAATATACCCAAATATGTATTCTAGTTGGATAAATTCGAAAAAAAAGTAAAAAGAAAATTTCAAAACGTGAGGCAATACAAAATATTCAATTTCCCCCATCTAATTTAAAAACTTAAATATTCGGCGGAAATTTTATTAACTAATTGCCGAAACGTCAGTGAAGGCTTACTTTGGAGACACGAAATTTTTTGGATTCTCTCTGTCTGTCTGGATGTCTGTCAGTTTGTCAGTCTGTCTGTTCCGCGATAACTAACGCAAAAAACACCCGATTGGCTTGAAATTAAGTGGGTATGTTAGTGAGGCACTGGGATTAAGCTGTATAGTTTTTTGTAAGATTTGATTCATTCGTTCGAAAAATATAGAATATTTTATTTTGCGCAATAATGCTTTTCTATGACAAATCCAATGATTTTTAATTTCTTTTTTCTTGAGAGAAAATGTCACATTTCATTAATGGAATTCAATGATAAATGGATACTGAAATTTGCCGGTTAATTTATTCGTATTGTTTTGAAATTTTGTCTACAAATTTGTCAGATTTTTTGAATTTTTACTATAAATTTTGGAAATTTTTTATATATGTGTTCCAATAATATAAACTAATTTGTTTTTGAGATTTACTTATTTCAAATGTATTTATTTCATTTTCTTTATTTTCTCTTAATGGTTGCTAAGCAACCATTCATCATAATCCTTAATTTTATAATGTTATAAATTTGAATGAAGTCAACGTCAAAACTGATGAATTAATGTGTTTGTATCTTTGTGTATAACTATAACATAGACCAGAAAAGAACATAGGCTATGTTTTATTAATTTTATTAACATATTTTCCTTAATAATTCAAAATTTCTTCTTTTTCATGCAGTATCAATAGCGATTTTTTAGATAAAATTTAACCAATTTCCTTTATCGTTGCCAAAAAAAAAAAAAAAAAAAAAATCAAAATATGAATTAATTTTTTAACGGCAATAAGTTTCAATTGAGCAATTTCCATTCGAAAAATTAAACTAAGTAAAAATAAATATGACGTCAGAATAAAAATAAAAATAAATGTAGAATTTTGTTAAATATTAAACACGGAAATTTGTTTCGTTAATAAGAATTTTTCTGACAAAAATGGGGGCATTATTAGAAGTAAAAAAAAAAATAATTATTATATTTTTAACAATTATTTCACCTGATAAAATTTGACGTCATAATTGAAATGAAAGAGGTATTTTATAGTAGTCGTAAAAAATATTAGAAACATGGATATCAATAACTCATGAATAATGACGTCATTGCCAAAACTTCAGTGAAGGTTTACTTTGGCGATACAAAATTTATTGTTTTCCGCCTGTCAGTCTGTCTGACCGCGATAACTGCCACAAAATGCAATCAAAACATATTTTTTTCGGAAACAAAATTGTAAAACCCTAGATTACTGAGTTTACACTTTCAAAAGTTCCTGATACATCAGATTAAGTGTTTGTGGTGGGCAGGTATGTAGAAGTATGAGTATAATGAAAAATGCTTATTAAAACTGTTACTTATCCTTATAAATAAAAATGTATAAAGAAATACAAGATATACGAAAACCATTAGCAAATTGATAGAAAGTTACAAATTTAAGTTTAATGAGATTACGGGGGGTTCAGGGGGGCTCCGCCCCCCTGAAGAAATCTACAATGTTATAATAAAAAACAAAAATAATAGATCATGAAAATCTCAGAATATCCTAACATAACTAAATCTTTAATTTAACGCTTTTGATGGCTGAAAACTTCTTATTCTTATTTTATTCTTATAAATAATTACGTAATTTGAAAATTTTAAATTAGAGTTTGCAGGAAGTTGAATATTACCCAAAGTGTGTTTAAAATAAATGATGTGCAAAGCTGATGTTGAGGCTCCTGATCTGCAGATTTACTAGTTTTAAATATATTTATAAATTGACAGTTAAAAGCTGAAATTGTGAAAAGTTTTTAAAATTTTTTTTTAAAAAGGTTTCATTGAATATATAAGATTTGGCCGAATACTTTGATATTCGGCTAAACCAAATATTCGGCAGGCCGAATAGTTTGATATTCGGCTGAACCAAATAGTTTGATATTCGGCCTAACCGAATATTCGGTAACATGGCCGAATACCGAATAGATACCGAATATTCGGTGCATCCCTAATTTATAATGTACATAAGAAAATTATAACACGCCCTCCCACAGACAATTTTCATCCTGCTGCATTGCTGTTGCAGACACAACCATAGCTTTCTGCTACTGGGGCTAATGCATAGCTCAAATCGAACTTTAAATAATAATTTATGTTTGAATTTTCTTCTTTTTACTCTGGGACATATGTAAGCAAAATTTGAAAATGGCCCATATAATCAATGGGAATTAATTGAAACATTAATCAAAGTAATAATTATCATATCCTAGTAGAGCGTGATTAAATTTTTAATGGCTGCTTGTTTATAGGTAATTCACATGGTGATAATAATTTTTTTTAAATCAAAGATAATTATTTCATATTATTCCCCGTTTCAGCTAAATGATTCAGATTGCAATTTAATGATGAGATGAGTTGAGAAATGCTTTATTCTTCATAGAAACATATTGCCAAATGGCAAAGAAAATGTAACATAGGAATCGGAAGCCACTTCTTCTAGCATGTATACATCATATGCGAACTAATCACAAACATCTCCATGAGTGGTCAATACAAACAACTGTGCAACAGCTGTTTACCTTTTTATGATTGCCGTTAGAAACTGGATATGTGTGGCAAAATTCTTCTTGAAAAAAATGCAGCAGATAATCCACATTTAAAATTTTTAAGGTTTTTAAACAGATAATCTGAATATTATAGGTTGGAAATTACAGTAGTTGTGCTAGTTTTTTATGCTTTTTTCAGACTTTCTGAACAGAGTTCTTAAATACTAAAAATTTTATGATTTTATTTACTGTAATTTCCGGCCTATAATCCACGGCGATGTATAATCCGCAGTCGCAATTTTTAGCATTTATAAAATAGTTTTAGCAGATAATACGCACCGGCATATAATCCACAGATTATATGAGGATTACTCATTGTTTTCAACATTCAAAAGTATTACTAAACCACCCTATTTATTTAGTTGCTCTATTCAAATGATAATTGTTATAAAATAAATAAAAAATAATAATTTTAAAATAACTGTAACTTGAAAACACAAATATTTTTTTTCGTTGAATCTTATATTTAAAATGTTGAATGTCTTGTGAACTATTCTATAACAATTAGTACTATTTTAAAATATTTTTCAACATCATCCTTTTTTTAAATAATATTCAATTTGAATTCTGCAGTGTTAAATAAAACGCTTTCTTTCAGACACTATCATTATGATTTTGTATCCCTGCAAGTTATGAAATGAATTTGTGATCTACATCAGTGTTACTGATTACGATACTATGATCGATATTTAATCGAACTAATCCTTCTCATATCGTTGTTGCAGCATAGTATCATTTTCAATGGCCGTTTAATTCTGCAGTGTTAAATAAAACGTTTTCTCAGACATTTTGTATCCCTGAAAATTATTAAAATGAATTTGCGATCTACATCAGTTTTACTGATTACAATAATCAATATTTAATCGAATTAATCATTATCGTACTGTTGTCGGTGCTTAATATAACTTTCAATGGTTGTTTGGAAGTTTTTGTAATTTGGTAAGCAGGATGATTTTTGCTGTATAAAATTATTGTTTCATAGTTCTTTGTTTCAGCTAAATGATTGGGATTGCAACTTTTTGAATGAGATAAATTGAAAAATATTTGTTGTTCATAGAAACATATTGCCATAAGGCTAAGAAAATATAACACAAAAATCCGAAGTCACTTCTACTAATACGTATATGTCATATGCAAACCAATCACGGGCAACTCAATGAACGATCGATAACAGACATTTGTGTGTTAGCTGCTTACATTTTTATTTTATAACTGCCGGTATAATCTTAATATCTTTGAGGAAATTCTGCTTTAAAAAATTTCAGCAGATAATCCACACCGGTAGATAATAATTTTTTATGTTTTTTAACAGATAATCCATGGATTATAAGCTGGAAATTACGGTAATCTTATTTTTGTTTCCTTTTTTAAAAAGTTAATCTTGCATTTTAAGATATTTACCTAGTTATTTTTCCTTTCTCTAGAATGGTATCTGTAAGTCCTGAAGAGCAAATCAGATTGGCAGATGATGCTTTTGCAAGAATTTGTAAAATGATAACTGATCCTTCTACAAATGTAAGAGTATTAGCTGCATCTTTATTGGTGAGTCTAATTTTATAGTTAAGTTTGTTTTTCCTATCTTAGCATTTTTTAAAATGATAGTGACCTTGTAATTCATTCACAATTGGCAATTTTATGTTTAATTAGTTTTAGTTACTAATATTCACTTTTATTTTATTTTATTTATTTATTTATTTATTTATTTATTTATTTATTGTAATTAAAGTTATTTTTATTTTAGTGAAGGATTTTTAAACATTATCTGAATTTTACCATTTGAACTTATATATATTTATCTCTTAGGGTGGTTTTAAAGAAGTTAGTTTAGAATTCTTGAACCAGACTTTAGACAAGAAATTAATGGCTACTTTAAAAGTGAGTATTATTATTATTTGGAAAAATCGTAATAACTTTTTTTTCTTTTGGTGCTCATTTATTGTAGAATAATTAAAACAATCTTGATTTGTATTTCAACATGATCCAATAAAAAATTGAAAAGCGAGCATTAGAATTTGATTTAGTAACTTTAAATATTATCAATTTATGAATATTATTTTTTATACTTATTATGTATGGAAAGACATATTTTATAGTATGCATTTCCATTTGGAAAATCAAACATTCTGCTAAATTAAATATATAAGTATATATTGCTATTTTCAATTTTATTATCGTTTTATTTATTTTTATGTGTACATTAACTGTTTCTTTTTATCATTTATACCAATATTTTAAAAAATGTGAATGTATTTATTATTCTACTAAAATAATAATAATAAACTTGATTTTAATAATTATTTGGGTGATTTCTCAGATGTTTATATGAAATATAAAACAAAAAATTTTTAGTAAAAAAAATAGTCTAATGGACAAACATAAAAGTTTAAGAAATAAGATTATTTTTAAAATTGTATTGTTACCCTGAATTTATTTATCTTCTATTTAAAAGCTGATAAAATATTTTCAATTATTTTCTATAGAAAAAAAAATCTGCAGATGGCCAGAAAGATTCCAATGACAACAGCGAATGGGCTACTGGCAAGAAAATGCACTTTGATGCACCAAAAGAAGAAGTAAGAACATGATATCAATGATTTTAATCAGATGGTTAAAATCAGTGAATTTTATCTGTTATTTAAAAAAAAAAATCGTTGATTCAAATTATAATCTTTATATATAAAAATCTTCTGTGTGTGTGTATGTAATTGAACTCCTCCTAAATGACTGGACCGATTTTAATGAAATTTTGTGTGTGTGTTCCAGTGGATTCGAGAATGGTTCAGATTCCCATTTCATCGAAATTGGTTCAGTACTTTTTCAGTAAATAGGGAAAAACTAATAAGTTATTTTTCGCTAATTAAAAGTGCTATATATATATAAAAGAAAATCAGGATTTCGTATTAATCACAGCACAAAAAAATCTACCGAACCAAAAATCTTGAAAATTGGGGTAAATATACTTCTTATAACATCGAGTGCCGCTAAAAAGGGATTTTCGAAAATTCCACCCCTAAGGAGGGTAAAAAAAAAGAACGAACTTTTAAAAAATTCCTTAAAAATCGGCTTTTGTAGTTATTTTTCATCTGATAACATATTTTAGTGTATTTTTTCATGCTGAATCGAACGGTACTAAGCAAATTTGTTTAAGTCCAGTAGTTCGTGAGATAATTCACATTTCCCTAATTTGGCGATGTCTTCGGCGCAAAAACCTGAAATTTTCAATGCTTATCTTTATATATAAAAATCTTCTGTGCGTGTGTATGTAATTGAACTCCTCCTAAACCACTGGACCGATTTTAATGAAATTTTTTTTGTGTGTTCCAGTGGATTCGAGAATGGTTCAGATTCCCATTTCATCGAAATTGGTTCAGTACTTTTTCAGTAATTAAGGAAAAACTAATAAGTGATTTTTCGCTAATTAAAAGTGCTATATATATATAAAAGAAAATCAGGATTTCGTATTAATCACAGCACAGAAAAATCTACCGAACCAAAAATCTTGAAAATTGGGGTAAAAATACTTCTTATAACATCAAGTGCCGCTAAAAAGGGATTTTCGAAAATTCCACCCCTAAGGAAAGTAAAAAAATAAAAGAACGAACTTAAAAAAAATTCCTTTAAAATCGGCTTTTGTAGATATTTTTCAACTGATAACATATTTTAGTGCATTTTTTCATTCTGAATCGAATGGTACTAAGCAAATTCGTTTAAATCCAGTAGTTTGTGAGATAATTCACATTTTCCTAATTTGGCGATGTCTTCGGCGCAAAAATCTGAAATTTTCAATCCATATATATATATATAATAAAGTCAGTATTTCGTTTTAATCACAGCACAAAAAAATCTACCGAAACAAAAATCTTGAAAATTGGGGTAAAAATACTTCTTATAACATCGAGTGCTGCTAAAAAGGGATATTCGAAAATTCCACCCTTAAGAGGAATAGAAAAAAGAGCGAACTTTAAAAAAATTCCTTAAAAGTCGGCTTTTGTATTTATTTTTCAACTGATAACATATTTTAGTGCATTTTTTCATTCTGAGTCGAATGGTACTAAGCAAATTCGTTTAAATCCAGTAGTTTGTGAGATAATTAACATTTTCCTAATTTGTGATGTCTTCGGCGCAAAAACCTGAAATTTTCAATGCTTATCTTTATATATAAAAATCTTCTGTGCGTGTGTATGAAATTGAACTCCTCCTAAACGACTGGACTGATTTTAATGAAATTTTGTGTGTGTGTGTTCCAGTGGATTCGAGAATGGTTCAGATTCCCATTTCATCGAAATTGGTTCAGTACTTTTTCAGGAATTAGGGAAAAACTAATAAGTGATTTTTCGCTAATTAAAAGTGCTATATATATATAAAAGAAAATCAGGATTTCGTATTAATCACAGCACAGAAAAATCTTGAAAATTGGGGTAAAAATACTTCTTATAACATCGAGTGCCACTAAAAAGGGATTTTCGAAAATTCCACCCCTAAGGAGGGTAAAAAAAAGAACGAACTTAAAAAAAATTCCTTTAAAATCGACTTTTGTAGATATTTTTCAACTGATAACATATTTTAGTGCATTTTTTCATTCTGAATCGAATGGTACTAAGCAAATTCGTTTAAATTCAGTAGTTCGTGAGATAATTCACATTTTCCTAATTTGGTGATGCCTTCGACGCAAAAATCTGAAATTTTCAATCCATATATATATATATAATAAAGTCAGTATTTCATTTTAATCACAGCAAAAAAAAATCTACCGAAACAAAAATCTTGAAAATTGGGGTAAAAATACTTCTTATAACATCGAGTGCCGCTAAAAAGGGATATTCGAAAATTCCACCCTTAAGAGGAATAGAAAAAAGAGCGAACTTTTAAAAAATTCCTTAAAAATCGGCTTTTGTATTTATTTTTCAACTGATAACATATTTTAGTGCATTTTTTCATTCTGAGTCGAATGGTACTAAGCAAATTCGTTTAAATCCAGTAGTTCATGAGATAATTCACATTTTCCTAATTTGTGATGTATTCGGCACAAAAACCTGAAATTTTGAATCCTTATATATATATATATATAATCTTTATATATATAAATCTTATGTGCGTATGTATGTAACTGAATTCCTCCTAAACGACTGGACCAATTTTAATGGAATTTTGCGTGTGTGTTCCAGTGAATTCGAGAATGGTTTAGATTCATATTTCATCGAAATTGATTCAGTACTTTTTTAGTAACTAGGCAAAAACTAATAGTTAGTGATTTTTCGCTAATTAAAAGTGTTGAATAAGTTCGATGAATAAGTGCGGACGGAATGCCCGAGCAATCTAAGGCGCCAGATATAAGCTCTGCTTCTCGAAGAAAGAGATCGCGTGTTCAAACCCCGCTCCTGTCAAACGTGTATGCTTTACAGTAATATAGCCTGTATTATAATTTTGATTAACTGACTTTAGAAAATCGTAAACTTTTAACAAAAAAGAGAAAAATAAACTTTTCTATCAAAAATTGAACCGACTTCAAAAAATACTGAAGAGTAAAAAATAATTTCCTTACATAATTGTAATAAGAAATTAAATTAAGAGCGTAGTGTTTATCGTGCATATTATTATATTTAGGTACATTTATTTGATTTTCTGGTGTCGGTGCCAGGAAGGACAACGTCTGTCGGGTCCACTAGTTTTATATAAGTTTTAAAATGATGTGAAAATTTATTTAGAAAATAAATGAAAGAAGCTTTTAAAAATTAAGCTTGTAAATAGCAAGTTTTTAAAGCAATAAAGTCATTTAATTAAAATTGGTTTTTAATTAAACATATTATAACTAATTTTGTAATGATATTTTTTCCTGTTCCATTCATTTTTTTAGCACTTTCCAACAAAGTTGAAAAGTGCTTATGCATTTGGTTTGTCTGGCCGGATGGCCGTGCTGTAACTCCCATAAATATACTCGGATCGCAATGAAATTTTTATATGTTATTGATGTTTACTCCAGCACGAACCCTATTGAAAATAAAGTTTCTACCATGATTAGTTCATCTACAGAGAAAATCAAAAGTTTCCCATTACATTACGGCCTATGGGGAAAAATTTTTAATATACTCGGATTGCCATGAAATTTTAGGACATTATTGAGATTTACCCTAGCACGAACCCTATTGAAAATGAAGTATCTACCATGATTAGTTTATCTACAGAGAGAATCAAAAGTTTCACATTACATTACGGCCTATGGGGAAAAATCGTTTCAAAGGAGTTTTAAAGATGTTATACCCTGTCAAACATATTAAAATATGCATTCTATAAAATATAAGGTGAAAATGTAGCTATTATTCATTTACAGGGACACACAAAAGAATTCCATTAGATAATGGTAAAAGGGGGAATTGTGTGTGACATGTTTTAAATATATTAAGGTTTTTCATGTATAAAATTGATATATGTCACTGAAGCTTAATATAAATTATATGCTATTGTCTTGCATAATATGAAGTACATAGCATTTACAGGGCCATACAAAAGATTTCAAATAGTATATTCTTTCCAAAGAACCGTATATGTGTCCGATGATGGCTGATGGAGGTATGAAATGCATTTTAATTATGATATGCACTTTTATATTTCGCTAAATATATGCACATTATATGGTGTGTATAAATGTTATAGTTGATATACAGGGCTACCCAAAAGAGCTCACCAATGTTACTGAATATGAGCGTAAATTATTTAAACGTGGTTCTTAAATAAGCTATCCATTTTTACGCTGATCTTCACTCAATTTATTGAGAAATGTTTGCAGAATATAGATAAAAGGATATACAGGGCCATGCAAAGAATCCGGTACATGGATGCTTATGAATGATGATTTATGAGAATGTGGTTTCAGTTCTTTTAAAAGGGTTTTAGTTTACAATAAATTTTAGCCTAATGCTGGCATGTAATAAAGGTACAACGTAAACTACAGGGCTGAACAAAAGTATTCAAGTATGTTTCCATCTAATAGTATGAATTGCTGAAAAAGAAATTTCAAGCTACTGGGTATTTTCTTGCTAAACTAAATTTTCCCATTATATAAACTGACATATGAAATACAGGGCTGTTCAAAAGTACTGGAATACATATTTGGGTACGTTTGGCTATACACTATTATTTCCCTAAATAACAAAGTTTTGTTAAAGATTTTATCAAGTGTTGGAAAGTGCTTTATAATCTATGCTTAACGCATGATTTTTCTTACTTGTTATATATGAAAAAAAACTTTGCAAGCATAGTAAATTTCTGTAACTAAAAGAGTTAGCCTCTTATTTTCTCATTCTGCTTTTACAAATAAACATTATAACTACAAACTAGAGCAAAAGAAAAATGAAAAAATTATGATACCTGCTGTTATTTAAGACAAATATTCTTTCACAAAAATGTGAAAGAATGTATAGGAAAGGGGGGAAACGAAAAGGTAGCAAAATGTTAAGTATAAGAAGAGTTAGTAGAAGTTGTAAGAATGTTCCCTACTTCTGGTTTCATACACAGCAAATAAAGAAATCAGTTACAAATAGAAAAAAGCAAGAACATTGCTTCCTCCTTTTTTTCTTTCCTTTAAATTCAAAGAACTAAATGCCAATAATATCCACTGAGTAAATGTGAAAATGCTAACATTTAATGTTTTGAAAAGTTAATGTGGATTGTACCCGGTAGCAGAAAGTGCGTGACGCGCGACGTGCGTCGCAGATTAATTTTTGCCCTTGCAGATAAATTTGCCAGCTTCGAAAAAAAAAAATTCCGTATTTGTGTAATATATATATATATATATACATGAATAAAACGCGGAAAAACGGCAAATTTCATTCAAAGATCGCGAGAAAAAAAAACGACAGATTTCATCAAAAGATCTCCAAAAATGGCGTATTTTGACAAAAGATCGCGAAAAAACAGCAGATTTCGTCAAAAATCATGAAAAAAAGGTAAATTTCGTTAAAAAATCGCGAAAAATCCCGAAATATTTCTTGAAAAATCGCAAAATCAACAAAGTTTGTTAAAAGATCGCAAAATAGGACAAATTTTGTCAAAAAGTCGTGAAATAAAACGAAATTTCGCCAAAAGATCGCGAAAAAACGGCAGATTTCGCCACTAAGTCACGAAAAAAACGACAGGTTTCGCCAATAAGTTGAGAAAAAACGTTAAATTTCGTTAAAGAATATCGCGAAAAAAGATAGATTTCATCAAAATATCGCGAAAAACGGCAGATTTCGACAAAAGATAGCAAAAAGAAACTGCAGATTTTACCAAAAAGTCAACGGCAGATTTCGCCACTAAGTCACGAAAAAATAACAGATTTCGTAAATAAGTTGAGAAAAATGTTAAAAAATATCACGAAAAAAGTCAGATTTCGTCAAAAAATCACGAAAAAACGACGGATTTTGTCAAAAAATCGGGAAAAAACGATAAATTTCGTTAAAATATCGCAGAAAAACGACAGGTTATGTTAAAGAGTCAAGAAGAAAGGTAAATTTAGTTTAAAAAATAGTGAAAAAACTATAAATTTCGTCAAAAGATCGTGAAAAAATGCAAATTACGCCATAAGATCGTGAAAAAATGTAAATTACGTCATAAGATCGTAAATTAACGGTAACTTTCGACAAAAGATCGCGAAAAAAACGACTAATTGCATCAAAATTATCACAAAGAAACGGCAGATCTCGCCAAAAAATCGGGGGAAAAAACGATAAATTTCGTTAAAAAATCGCAGGAAAACGACAGATTATGTCTAAAAGTCACGAAAAAAAGGTAATTTTTGTTAAAATAAATCATGAAAAACTATAAATTTCGCCAAACGATCTCGAAAAAACACAAATTACGTCATAAAATTGTTAAAAAAAAGTAAATTTCGGCAAAAGATCGCGAAAAAACTTCATATTTCCATCAAACAAAAAAACTCAAATTTTGTTAAAAGAGCGAAAAAAAAAAAAAAAAAAAAAAAAAAAAAAAAAAGTTGGGAGTGTATTTTGCTGCTTCAAAAATTTGTTTCTCTTTCCTTTCTCTAAAAACGATGTTGCTGTTCCGAAAATGGATTTTTCCACACCAAAATTTGTTTTTTGTCCATAAATTAGCACTGCCAATTTTAACAAAATTTTAGATACACATCCAGTGTATTTAAAAAATTTTCATTAATTTTCTATTTCTTTTTCATAATATTTACTTTGTATTTCAAAGTATCACTGTTATAAAAATATAACACATATATACTTCATGGTAAAAAAAATATGGACTTTAAATTTTCTGTTTAGTCTTTCTAGAATAATTTTTAGATTTTGATATTTTAAATTATTTTTGTCCAATTTTTAAAAAAAATTTTAGCACAATTTAACATTTTATTATAATATTGATTTAACAACTAAAAATTTTTTTCGAGAATTTAAGGAAGCAATCTTACAGCATATTCTGTTCAATGGAATTGTAGTAATTGTTTTCTTCATCTCATCACTATTACATATGTAACTATATAAATGATTTTTTCCCCTCTAATATCATTCTGTTTATTTCTTCTGAGCTTTTTATACTCAAGCAAGTAAGAAACTTTTTCCATAAATATACACTATACTATATTTCCCTGTAACTTTAAATAAGTTGAGCTATAAGCTCAGACATAAAGAGCCACTTTACATATTATTACTATCTAATTCTTCAAAAAATATTAATTTTGCTTTTTACTTATTTAGGTTTACTATAGTTAAAATACAGTTCTATTTTATAATATTAATCAGTAAGAGCCCTATTTATTATGTACATAAAGGATACGTTTTGGTTAATCAGATGCCATTGTTATATGTATATCTATATACATGTATGTATATATAACAATGGCATCTGGCTAACCGAAAATTATGTCACACTACTCCCGCAGACAATTTTCATCCCACTGTATTTCTGTCGCAGACTCGGTCACAATTTTCTGCTACTGGGATTGTAGATATGGCTGTCATTCATATGATTAAATTTATTATGTGTATGAATTAACGAATATAATTTATTTTCATATTTTTTGCATATGTATCTAATTTAAATTAATGCAATTACAGTACATTAAGTGCAAATGCAAAAAGAGATGATATTTTTAAATTTGCTATTTGTGTTATTGGTTGCTGAAATTACTCATTTACAGTTCTTATTATTTCTATTATTACTAATTTTATTATTTAAAATAAAAAAAAATATATGTTCCTTAATGTAATCTAGTTAAAGATTTAGTAGATGAAAACCTACAATTTCTGATAGTTGTTCAGTATCTTACAAGTAAAGGAGAAGGATAGTAAAATGTGATTTAATTCTAAAAAAAAATTAAGCCATTTTTTGTGATTATTTTACATCCTAGGTAGAAGAAGATAATGTGAGTCTAATGAGTTCTGGAGCTTGTGGTGCATTTGTACATGGTTTTGAAGATGAGCTCCAAGGTAAGTCTTAAGTTATTTTTTAATCTGCTGCTAAAATTCCAACTGCAGTTATTATTATTTTATGTACAAAACTTTGAATTTGTTCATTAGAAAGTGACAGTAAAACAATTATGTTTGGTCTACTTAATTTGATGATAATGAACTCATTTTAGCAGCTAATAACAAAACCACAAAAAATACTAACAATTAAAAAAAAAGTCCTCATTCACAAAACAGCATTAAATTTCAACAAAATTTAAATAAGATTTTAAAACACAGATTCACATTTTATTATCTTTCAATATTTAAATGTAAATCAAGTTTATTAGTTTTAGTCCTTTATCAATTATGAATTTTGACTTGGCCAAAACTAGAAAAAATTATCTCTGACAAAGCCACCGTAAAAATATGCAATTAGTAAATACCAAGCTTTTTGAAAATATCAGAATAAATATTTTGGCATACATAATCAAATATTTAAAATAAAATAGCCAGTCTATTAAATTTACAGGCATGATAAAAGCATGAACTAAAAATTCAAATATTTCGCCTTAATATAAAACTTTCATTTTACATTTGTTAATAAAGTATCTTAAATTTTATATGCATTCAACAATGAAAGTGTGATAAATTATAAATATTAACAAAAAAGCCAGCAATTTTTTTTAAGTGGAGTAATCTTTGAAAATGAGTCAAATTGATTTTTAAATTTATTTTTAATTTGAAGTTGAAAGAATTTCATTTTTTAACAATATATATTTACATGTAGATACATACATAACTGCAAAGATCCTACTATGAAACCATATCTATATTATAAAGGCCAAATGTATTTGTGCGTAACGCATACGTCATTTTACAAATGGCAACACTTTCAAATTAAAAATGAAATTTCAGTATTTCAATTTTTGCTACTACAAATTTTTAAACTTCAAAATACCGCACATTTTCAATTTTTACACCATCATGCAGAAAAAAAATTGTACTTTTAATAAAATTTGTTTGAAAGCTGTATCTTAATTTGTTTTTGAAATATTAATTTTTTTGTGGTTTTTAATACCACTTTTCTAATTGTGGCAACAAGAGTTCTCCATTTCTATCAAAAGCAAAGGAAAAAAATCTTTATGTTGCCATTTTCTCATTAAAAGTGAAAAAAAATTAAATATCTCCTGTTATAAAATCTGGTAAATTTTGATTTCATTTACAAAATTTGATTTACACGTAAAAGAATATCAGTAGTTTAATATCTGTTTCAGCTAATAGCATTGAGACTTCAAGTTTTGAATCAAAATGATCAAATTAAAATGCCAATTTTTTTGAAAAGGTAAATACATATAAGAAATGTGCATTTGTAAATTTTGCTATGGTGAAAATGATGCCAGTTTAGATTTCACATGGAAGAAATTCTATGATTGAGTCAAAGTTAATAAATTTTGCTTTTTTTTCATTTTGGAATGCTGGCATAAGAACCTTAATTGGTAACTTTATCATAATAACAGATCTTAATTATTTTTTACTGCTTATATGTATGATTAAAGTTTAATTTTAACAATTTTACAACTGAATTTTATATAAATAGTATTTTTCTAATTTGATGTTAAATATCATTTGTTTAAAAGTTAGACTTACCAATATAAAATGTATTTTTTACTACAACTAATTTTGTAGGCTTTTTATAAGTCAATGAAGCAGTTTCTTCTTAAATATTTCCTTTCATCAAAATTTGACGGGTTCTGCCTTGTATTAATAAGGACCATGGTCATATAATTACTGGTAACCTTAATATTGTCAATGATTTTACACTACGAAAATTAATGGGTTATTGCACTAAATTTTAGCTTCCATCCACACTTAATATTAAATCAATAATAAAACAATTTAATTATCATATAGACTTATTTATTTATAAAATTTCTATTTCTTACAATAAACCTATCGCTTATTTTAACCAGTCAAAATTATTGGTTATAGATAAGTTAACTCAACACTTAACAAAAATGTATCAGAGCTAATTAAAGTGAATACTCGTCACATTTTTCAACAAATTAATAAATTGCAACAGAACTTTGTAATTACTTATATTGATAAATCCCCAAATAACTATGCTATTATTTGTAAATTTTATTATCACAATCTTTTAACATTATCTATTTCATCTAATAATACTTTCTATAGAACTAATGATGATACAATTGTAAACAATCGTAGAATTAATAGTTTTTATAAACTACTAAATTTTACACCTACAAACTTTAATTATCCTTATTTAGTGCTAATTCCTAAGTTTCATAAGAATCCCATTAAATTTAGAACTGTTACAATAGGTTGTAGTACTTATAACAAATATGCCAGCAATACTTTAATAGATATAGATATTTTAAATCAGATATATAAACTTATTATAGCGAAAGCTAATACACACTGTATGTTATGTCGATATATTTTAATGAAAGCTGTAGACTGTATAATCACTTTTTACATTATTTACTAACACATTTCACAAAATAAAATCCGCTGAGGGAACACAATTCACATATCGTCGAGATTCACAAACTGAACTCGTAAAAGTAAACATAAGAGAACAATAATATCCCGAAAGAGCGAAAAACACATATTATTCCTACGCAGAGGAAAAAGCACTGGGATAAAAATAAGCAGACGATTTTTTAAATTAAACATCCTCCCGGCCTTGCAAGCCGAAAGGGTTTAAAAAATTTACTCTAAAGGTAATTTACACAATTTAGTTATTGCCTTTTTAATTCACTATTATCAGTTTTCAGGGTAACTACACGAACCTTTTTATCAGATCCAGGATGAGTTTTGATCACTCTAGCTAATTTCCATTGTAAAGGGGAGAGACCTTCATTTTTTATTACAGTAAAACCTCCATAACGGACACTCTCGAATAGCGGACACCTCTATTTAACGAACAGTTTTCCAATTGCCACTCCCAAAACCTTCATTTTTGTATGTTTAACCTCTGAAATACGGACATTCCCAATAGCGGACACTTTTTTCGGCGATAAAGGATGAAAAAGTATTTTTTTAACAGGAAAAAAAAAAGGGAAAAAGTAAAAAAGCCTCTGAATTTATCAGAACGTGTCACAAATTTTGTGATCACAGTTAAATGTATATAAAGAGCTGGGGGAAATCCCCCCCCCCCCCAACGTTCAGTGCTAAATTCAGGGGGTTGCCCGGGAGAAATAATCTCCCAGACTATCGAAATGACATCCAAGAATATTTTGAGATTTTACGCTTTTGAGGGTGTATTCGAAAAAACTCTTTTCCACCTTCAACAGCTTGAAAATTTCTGATACAATTTCAGACACATTTTTCAAAGTAGAAACATGAAACTTGCTGAGTAGATTTTTTAAGAGACGTATAAGGTGCCGTGTGATGTCATTTTACGCTCAATTCATTGGAATTCGATTTATAAACAATTATCTTCTTAGTATGATCCTTTTTTTCGTTCACAGATTTCCCGCTTCGGAAAAATCGGTTCAAATTGCCATTTTTGATTGCTTTTTTTGCAATATTTTCTGCATTTATCAAAGAATCGACAATCACAGCACCTTGTGTACTTTCCAAATAACACAATTTGCCAGTTTGATGCATTTGAGAGCAAAAAAGAATTTAAAAATAAATCGGAAAATAAACAATTTGAATCGAAATACACCCTTAAAGATTAAAAAGTGCAACCCCTCCCTCCTTGTCCGGAACTCTACAATGTCCAATAACATCACAAAGAAAAACAAATTACATGTAATCGCAAGCAAAAATAAACTTTTGTAACAGATTTTTTTTTCACAATAATATAATAAATAGTGGATAAAAGTGTGCACAATTTTATTTCAATTTTATTGCTCAAAAGATAAAATTTAATTTCTGATTAATTATATAATAGAGGTTTTTGAAACATTAAGCATTTCTTAGCGGTTTTTGAATCTCTGAGGTTTTCCCAATAGCGGACACCTCCGAATAGTGGACAATTTCTGCGTTCCCGAGGTGTCCGTTATTTAGAGGTTTTACTGTATAACTAAATCACCTATTTTAATATTAGGCTCTTCTTTAAACCATTTTACTCTCTGTTGTAGGGTCGAAAGGTACTCATTGCTCCATCTTTTCCAAAAATGTTGTTGTATTTTCTGCACTAATTGCCACCTGGTCAATCTTGATGCAGGTACCTCTGAAATATCTACTTCTGGTACTGAACTAAGAGGAGTACCAATTAAAAAATGACCAGGGGTTAAGGCCTGTAAATCATTAGGATCAGAACTTAAACGACAAAGGGGTCTAGCATTTAAACATACTTCGATTTGAGCTAAAAGAGTTGAAAGTTCTTCAAATGTCAAAACTGAATTACCAACAGTTCTTTTTAAATGAAATTTCATCGACTTAATACCAGCCTCCCAAAGTCCTCCAAAGTGAGGGGCTTAGGGTGGATTGAAATGCCAATTTATTTCTTCTGAACTTAAGTATTTTGTCACTTCTTCATTATGCTGAGAAGAAGCCACAAATTTATACAATTCTTTCAACTCTTTGCTCGCACCGAGAAAATTTTTGGCACAATCACTTACAATTTCTTTTGGTTTTCCTCGTCTGGATGTAAATCGCTTCAGACAAGCTAAAAAAGCCTGAGTAGATAAATCAGTCACTAATTCAATGTGAATTGCATGAATAGAAAAACATATAAATAATGAAATATAACACTTAAAAGATTTTGAACCTCTAGCTTTTTTTAATTTACACAATATAGGTTCTGCATAGTCAATTCCTTTAATAATGAACGGACGGGTAGGTTGCACTCTAACTGTAGGTAAATCAGCCATGATTTGTTTAGCTGTAGAAGCAGAAGCACGAGCACAGATTACACAATTCAATACGAACTTTCTTACAGCACTTCGTCCACTTAAAAACCAAAATTTCTGTCTGATAACACACAATAATAGCTGAGGGACAGCATGAAAATGAGATAAGTGAAAATATCTGATAATCATCATTGTCACTGGATGACCTTTTGCAACAATATTGGATGAATTTGTTCTTGTGTGAGATTTGAATGACGAAGACGTCCTCCAACTCTGAGTATTCCTTCTTTATCAAGGAATGGAGAAAGATCAATCAGTTTGCTATTGCGAGGTAAACACTTTCCAGAAGTCATACATTTAATGTCATCAGGAAATGATGACTCTTGCACTTGTTTAATTATCACTTTTAAGGCACACTGAATTTCTGCATTTGTAAGAAAGCCGAAGTTTCTTTTTAAAGCAGGTAAATGAGAAGTCATAAGAAATCTCAAACACCAAGCAATAACACATTTTAGCTTAGTAAATGATGATATATTTGAGAGAATGGGCATTTCCTCACTTAACTGGGCTGTAGCACAAAAATAATTTTTCCTTTGTTCTAATAAAGCTTCGTCACAGAAAATACTCCCTAATTGTGATTTTGGAGAAGCGAAAGATGGATCACTGAGCCAACTGGGGCCATTCCACCACAGATCATGCAATGATAATTCTGAGGGTGATAGACCTCTTGATGCACAATCTGCTGGATTCTCCTTTCCCTTTATATGATGTCAGCATTCAGACGGAACAAGTTGCTGTATTTCTGAAACACGATTCGCAACAAAAGTTTGCCATCTTCTTGATTCGGTTGATAGCCAAGAAAGAACTATTGTTGAATCCATCCAACCATTAATTTTAGAGAGGTTAAAGCACAATGAATCTAAAACAGTTTTTACCAAACGGGCTGACAGCATGGCGGCACTCAATTCTAATTTAGATAAAGTTATTGATTTTAAAGGTGAAACTCTTGTTTTTGCTGCTAATATTCTTACTGATACAGCCGAATCATTTGATAAGGATCTTAAGTAAACAACTGCACCATATGCCACTAAGGAAGCGTCACTAAATGAATGAATTTCAAATTTCTTAGCTGAAGGAATGATTGCTAAACGAGGCACAGTAATTGATGTTAAACATGCGAGTTCTTCTCTAATTTTTATCCACCTATTTTTAATCAGAAGTGGAACAGGATCGTCTCATGCCAGATTACTTCTCCATAATTCCTGAAGTAGAATTTTTGCAGAAATTATAAAGGGGGAGATCCAACCAAGTGGATCAAAAAATTTTGCTATATCTGACAATATGGATCTCTTTCTGACTTCTTTTAATGTTGGTTATATGGTGACACTAATTTTAAAGACATCGAGATTTAAGTCCCATTTTAATCCTAACACCTTTATTGAGTAATTGATTTTCAGTTGATAAATCTGATTTAGACTGAATTAAATTTTCAGGAATGTTTTTTAGTACACTAATGTCATTCGAGGCCACTTGCGTAACTCAAATCTGCCTCTTTTCATTAATTCTTGTATCTCTGATATTAATTTTATAGCTTCTTTGGGAGATGATGCACCTGTAAGTAAGTCGTCTACGTAAAAATCACGTAATACAACATTTGACATTAATAAAAAATTAAATTTTTCATCCAATGCTAATTTTTGTAGAGCTTTAGTAGCTAAATGTGGGCTAGACATTAATCCGTACGTAGCTGTAGTAAGACGATAATCACTTATATCATCGGAAAATTATCCTTCCAGAGAATTCTTTGAAAATTTTTATCTTCAGGAAATATTTTAATTTGATGAAACATTTTTGCAATGTCAGCATTAATAACTATAGCATGTGTGCAGAATCTTAACAAAATAAAAAATAACTCTTGTTGAACCCTAGGACCTACAGTTAAATTTTCATTAAGAGAAACATTATTTGTAGTTTTTGCACTACCGTCAAACACAATTCTAGGACGTGTTGTTGCACTAGATTCCTTGATTACTGGATGATGTGGCAGATAATAGATTTCATTAACAGGTTTTTGAATTTCACTCTTTGGTATTTTCTTCATGTGTCCCATTTCAAGATATTCATTCATAAATATACAATAATTTTCATACAAATCGGGCTCTCTATTAAATCGTTTTTCTAAATTTAGAAATCTTTTCATAGCTAACGATTTTGATTCCCTTAATTCTTTACATTGCTTTTTAAATGGCAAACGCACAATATATCTTCCATTAGTATTGTGTGAATGAGTTGTATCGAAAATCTCCTCACAATATTTTTCTTCATTTGTGTATATTTCTTTTGACAGGATGTTTTCTAACTCCCAGAACCTTTTTACATAATCTGTTTCAACATTTGCAAAATTAACTATAATATTTGGTTTATTTTCTGAAAATGTATCACTATCTCCTGTTATTAACCACCCATAATCTGAATTTACTGCAAAAGGAAGTCCTGGTTTTCCAAATACTTTTTCTCCTCTAATTATAGATAATGATAATGACACGCACATAATAAGTCTATTGGTCCCGGTTCATTTCACTTTGGGTCAGCTAGTGATATGTTCATTTAAATGACTGAATGCATTAATATCATATGATACAACTGGTTGATTACTCGTTATCTTTTTCAAAATATAAAAAGTACCTAATCGTGTGTTTTGTTTATCAAAATGTGGAGAAAATTCCAATCTTACAACACCATGTGTCTCTTCGGAGTATCTCATTCCCAAGCATTTAATCTGTAAATTAGCAGAATTTCTTTTTATCCCTAATAATTGTATTGCACGCTCACTTATAAAATTGTTAGTACTTGCGACATCTATTATACATCTCAGTAATTTATTGCCTCCATAATTATCTTTCACATTAATTAGTGCAGTTGCAAGTATGCCAAATGATTTTGAGTTTATTTCCCCAAGACATGAATTTATGGACATGTTTGCATTGTTAGATGATTCAGGAGCAGTCTTACTAGTATGATACGAGGACTGAGGCGTTACTTGGTTTTTTATATCTGGATAGTTAGTTTCTCGTCTTTAATAGTGTAATAAGCTATTATGACTCTTCAAATTACATTTTGAACAAACTCTTTTTGACTGACAATTAGTTAATTTATGATCAGCAGATAAACATGCAAAACAAAGATTTTTATTTTTTACAAATTGTACTCTTTCACGAACAGATAATTTTAGAAACTCACTACATTTAAGTATTTTATGACTAGGTGAAGAACAATATTTACACTCACTATTATTAACAGAAGCAGTCATCGCAGTTAATTTAGGATAATTGTTTTTCTTATAAATACTGTTTCCTTTAGCAGATTGTAATGAACGAGCATAATCTTTCGGAAAATTTATTAATTGATCTAACGTTGGAAGTTCGTCATTTTTTAACTGACGTTCCCACCACAATTTAATATTAGAGTCAAGTGTTTGCAAAAGTAAATAAATCAACAAAGTTTCTGAAAAGCCACTTACCTTCTGATCCAAGATTTCGAACAATCTGACTCATTCATTCGTCATATCCACTAAATTAAGTATTGCTGCCGGTGAATCGCCTTGCACGAATGAAAAACTTAATAATCTTCTTATATGAGAATATATCAATTCTCTTTTATTTGAAAACCGTTCCGTTAATAATTGCCATGCTACATTGTATTTCGAATCTTCAATAGGTATTGATTTTATAATTTTTAACGCGTCTCCATGACACGATAATTTTAAATATTGCAGTTTCTGAGCAGGCGACAAATTAGCATTTTCGTGTATACTTGCTGTAAACAAATCCTTGAAGCTTAACCATTCATGAATATTTCCACTGAAAGATGGTAAAGAAAGTTTAGGTAATTTCATTTCACTCACCTCCTTTTTTGGATTGTCCATATTTATTTTTCTAGCATTAATTTCATGTTCAATTTTTACCGTTAATTCATCTAAGATGTCTTGTTGTTCATCCTTCTCTTCTATAAATAAATCAATGTCTTTTTCTTCGCATGCATAAAAAATCGATTTAAATAAATTCTTTAACTCTTCATCTAATTTTTCAATTTCTTTTTTAAATAACTGAATTTGTTCTAAGTCGCACACACTCAAATCAGTTTTGAAGAATTTATTTTTCACTCTTGTAATTGATGATTTTAAAACTTTTTTATCAGTCAATATTTTCTTATCCATTTTTTTTCTTGCGTTATTCGATTTGGCACAGTTCCAATTAGCTCATTTTACTTTCAAATGAAATTTTACGCATGCATTATTCTATTAACTTTTTTACTTACATTTCGCAATACCTCCGGCTGCGATGCCAACCAAAATGTTGTGTAGATATATTTTAATGAAAGCAGTAGACTGTATAATCACTTTTCACATTATTTAATAACATATTTCACAAAATACAATCCGCTGAGGAAACACAATTCATATATCGTCGAAATTCACAAACTCAACTCGTAAAAGTAAACATAAGAGAACAATAATATCCTTGCGCAGAGAGAAAAAAACATATTATCCCTATGCAGAGGGAAAAGCACTGGAATAAAAATAAGCAGGCGATTTTTAAAATTAATCACTGCATAAAAAACAGTTATTAACTGGTTAGTATAATTTAAGTACTTAAATGTGTTAAAGACATAAGAACTTATGACTTTACAGATCTATTCAATAATATCAATCTCTTAGACCTTCATAAAATCATCAGTCAACTATTCATACAATTTAAAAATCAATTGACTCTTCCTGATTATATGGATGAGGCTTATTTTCACGCATTAACTAATTTCGTTATACACAATAACTTTATTTTACAAGATAATACTCTATATATACAAAAAGTCTGAATTCCTCAAGGGGGCTCTACGTCAAGTATATTATCCAATTTATTCTTATATCGCTATGAATGCAGTTATAGTAATGACCATCTTTTAATGTTTTGATACATTAATGACATTATTTTAATTGACACACTAATAGTGTTAGTACACCCTTTCCTATAATTTATCCCACTAATCTGGAACTTACGGAAAACCCTTTATCAAACAATAGTATTAACTTTTTGGATTTAAAAATTACATTAGTGGATAACAAAATAATAACTGATCTATATGATAAACGTAAAGATTTTAAATTTAAAGTTAATACCTTTACTCATTTTAAATCTTGCCTCCATATTTCTGTTTATCGAAATATACTCCTCAATCACTTGTTCAGAATCAAAAGTTTATGTTCCCCACATCTTATAAACAAAAACATTAAACAATTAATCTATGATGCGATAAATCACTGTTTTCCTAAGGAATTCATTTACTCTTTATTATACAATTAATTCTTTTATTACTTATAATTTGAAGTAAGATGTTTATTGTCAGCTATTTTTAACATTTTGCGCATAAAAAAAATACATCAATAAAAAATATAAAAAATAAAAATTACACAAAAAAATAAAAACTATAAAATGTTTTAAAAAAATTAATCAATAGGTTGGATGTGTGGGTAGATGTTAGATTAAGGAAGTAGGGTTTAGCTGTTGGAAAATATGTGCACATATGTTAATTTATTTTAAAAAAGGGGGGGGAGAAGGGGGTGTTGGTGGTAGGAAAAGTTACAGTGTAGCAATAATATAGTGTTAATTTATTATTTATGGTAATGTATTGTTATAGCATTCCTTGTTTATTCCTCTGGCTTAAATATGTAATGTAGTTTGAGGCTGATCAATGGTTGATAATTTAATATAATAATAATATTATATTACCTTTACAATATTATAAATTCATATGTTAGTTATCATAATAAGCTATCCTTTGCTGGTATTTTTTAAATGATATAATAAATTATTAATTCCCCAATTATTGCTTTAAACAAGGGCTGGCATGGTTTAAGCCGGTTAGTTTTTACCATAGTTTAAACCACGGTTTAAACCTTTTTTTTTTTTTTTTTTGAAAAAGTCTAAAAATATTTTCTTATTTTTCTTTATAATTTATTGTATATAATTTTTCTACTTTTAACACTTTTTCTGCAATACGTATTTCATACAGTGGGTCTTGGTCTTTTTTTTTTTTTTTTTTTTTTTTAATGTATAGGAATAACTGTTTAAATTGAAATATGATTTTTTTTTTTTCAATTATCTACATAATCCAATGTATGTAGGATGTTTAAAAATAGATACCCGGTTTAAACAAAAAACTTAGTTTAAACAAAAAATAAAAAACCGTTTTATGTTATTTAAAAAGACCTGATTTTTTCCAACCCTCATTAAACTAATAAGTATTGTAATTTGTAAAATTTTGTTTTTTACAGAGTTAATCAATTTTTGCATTAATTTATTGTGTTTAGAAACTAAAGATGGCGCCACTGGCACTTTGTGTAGTAAATTCATACTTATTTTACATGAAGTAAATATTTCATCGATATTTAATCGATTTAAAGTAATTATATAATTATAAATTAAAACTTGTTATTAGTATAAAATAGTTTAACTATTTTTATTAAGTTCATAAAATTTTTGTCTACTTATGTTTTGTAATTATTTATTTTTAATAATAGTTAATTTAATTATATATTATAAGTTATATCTATTTGGTTTCTGATATACTTCTTTGTTAACTGGCTACTTTGACTGAATGCAAAGTGTGATTGCTATCACATTGTAACAATTGATTTTGTAAGTTTAGCTTTTTGTTAATTCAATTATAGTCTAATTATTTTCTTTGAAATAGTTTTTCCAATGAAAGTAATCTATTGTCTTGTTATTTTTCTGATATTTTTCTTTGAAACAAGTTCTCAATGGTGATTAATCTGGTAGTGATTGATATTAGTAAGTTTGTCTTTTTGATAATTCAATTATTTTTCTAATATTTTTCTTTGAAATAGTTTTTTCAATGCAATTAATATATTGATAATTCAATAATTGTCTTATTATTTTTCTAATGTTTTTCTTTGAATTATGTTCTCTGTTGTGATTGATCAGGCAATGTGCAAATCATTTTTAGGTATATTGTGATTTCTATTCAGAAATTAATCGCAATTAATGTGTCTATTTAGCATTGCCCTTGATAACGAGCTAAATGACACATTTCCAATATTATTCCAATTTTTGACAACTCCTCTGTTTGATATAATTTGTCATTATCGAGTTATTCCACATATTGATGTCGATTTGTAGTATTATCTAATGATTCTATATATATATATATATATATATATATATATATATCAGGGGTAGAGACTTTTCTCCCAGTGTTCTGTTTTTGTAAAATTGTGAACAGCTATTGTAAAAAATCCAATCATAATTTTGTGATTTTGAAATGATCATTACATTAAAGTTCATGTTTAGACATTTTTAAGAAGACCTGTGTATTTTTTTTTATATATATGTGTAAAAGCGACTTGTCAGATTTCACTTTTAACCCTCTAAGCGTCTTTGAAATGGATAAAATTGTAATGTTGTTTTCTCAGCATTTTGTTTTAAATGCTTAGAAAATATGATTATTTCAATATTATAAAAAATAACTTAATTACAAATATGAATATAATCCCTGAGAGTATTAATCATTCTAAAATGTATTTAAAATTCATTAAATCTATAGAATTATATTATCTTAATTGCTTGTATTGCAGTGAAACCTGGAGCTTAGCGAACAGAATATTACGTTACAAACACTTAGAGAGTTAAATGATTAAATTTGTAAAAAGTTCCAATTTTGAGGTATTAAAATTTTGTAAAAGGTTTATTTTTATGACAAAAACTTTTGTGAAGGGTCCTGTTTCGAAATAAAAAAATTGTAAAGGGTCCTTTAAAGGATACATATTTTTCATAAACAAATCCCTATAGATATACATATCCTATTAATATATAGATTTAACTAATTTTAATCACAAATTGAAAATTAAGTTACTTTGAAATGATTAAATTTGTGAAACATTCAATTTTGAGACATTAAAGTTTTGTAAAAGGCCTATTTTTGAGACATCATTTTGTGAAGGGTCCTGTTTTGTAATAAAAAATTTGTGAAGGGCTCTTTAAAGTATACATTTTTTCATAAACAAATCCCTATATATAAATATATATATTGTTACATAGAGCTTTAATTAATTTTAATCACAAATTGAAAATTACTTTAAGTTACTTTTAAATTATTAAATTTGTGAAACATTCAATTTTGAGATATTAAAATTTTGTAAAAGAGACAAATCAGTTTTAAGACAAATCATTTTGTTAAGAGTCCTGTTTTGAAATAAAAATTTAGTGAAGTATCCTTTAAAGTATACATTTTTTCATAAATAAATCCCTATATATAAATATATATTTTGTTAATATAGAGCTTTAATTAATTTTAATCACAAATTGAAAATTACTTCAACTACTTTCAACTTAAAATAAGGGAAAACACTATACAAACAAGGAATTAAACATTAAAAACATTTAATATGATACCTATTATAATTATTTTACATTTCTGTATACAACCAGAAGAATTATTTTGTAAATTACAAAAATAACTTTACTTATACAACAGATTAGATGTAATACATCATAATTAGAAACGTTAGAATTAATAAAGAGCAACACTTTCTAAGCAGAATTCACTTAATGGCAAAAGTAATGAAATGAAAGTATTCTGCTATTCATTTAATGTTTACAAACATTGGCGATCAAAATGTGCAAGGCAAATCACACCAATCTTTGTTCATACTATATGAAGCAATATGAAAAAACATTTTTTAAAATATAAATTTTCATCGAACTAGGCGAAAGTATGTATTAATATACAGTAAAACCTCGTTACAACAATATTTTATGGACCAAATAAATATATTATTATAGAGGGGTTATTGCTATATCGAGGGCCTGCATAGTTTGGGCATTAAATAAGGATTTTTTTTACTTTAAGGTACATACTACTTAAATATTTATATTTAGAAGAAAATAGTTTGCAGAGTGTTAATTGTAATCGTTAAATAATGTTAAATAAATTTAAATAAATTCAGAAAATGAGCAATGAAATAGTCACATACCTGAAAATTATATTTTTTAAATTATCCAATATTTTGGTATGTTTATTCATCTTTTAACAATTAGGTGAACAAAAAAGGTATGCGTTGAGTCTAGTACATGAAAATGCTCTTCATTTTTCGACTAAAGGCTTGAAGCAAATGTCTCTAAAGACTTCACAGATTGAAGAGCTTCCTAAGATGACAATACGAATTTTTAAGAACCTGTATCATTATCATCCTTATCCTCTTCTTTCACCATCCTGTTGTTTTTTCTCTCGTCAGTAGTTTCAAAGAGAGAATGTCTCCACCAGTATGTCCTGTGAAAACCATAAGGTCGTTATCTGCTGTTTAATAGTCTTCCATGCTAATTCCAGATTTTTTCTGACTTCTTTTAGGATAAAAAATTTTGGATGTTCAAAATACATTCTTGATCATATGAAAGATCTCTTTCAATGAAATTTTCATCACAATGAGATTTTTTATCTTCATTACAAAAACCGACCTTTTTCCAACAATTGCGATTGTTTTACTCTGTTGCTTCCCACCAACTTCCAGCAATATTGGTCACATGCTCAGGATTCGCACAGACTCCTTAGACACCTTAGAAACTACTTAAAAATGAAAACGTTCCCAAGTAGTGCTTAGAACTACTTAGATTAACAAAATACTCCTTAGAAACTCCTTAAATTGTATTGCGGTTTTGCACGCCTGCGATATTGCTCCCGAAAAAAATAAATAAATAAATAAATAAATAAATAAAAATAAATAAAATGCGAAGTTAAAGTGCACGGTAAACCCTTTATTCACATCATTCATCAGAAGCACAGCAGTGACTGGTTGGTATCATACTGATTACAGGGCGGGATGGCGGGATTCGCGCCCAAAATTTTGAAATCCCGCCCAAAAGAATAACGTAGACGGGAGGCTCCCGCCCAAACAATTTTGCATTTTTAAACTATGATCAACTCCCACGACCGTTTTGCGAATTTTATGATATTTTCGCGCGAGTAATCGACATATTTTGCGAGTTTTTTTTTTCCGCGAAAAATCATTGAAAATCACGATTTTTTCCGCGACTGATTGACAAATTTCGCAATTTTTTTCCTGCAATGGATTGACGAGTTTTGTTCTATTTTTCGCGGCGAAACAGAGGTGATTCTGTTCGAAATTCCCCCACCCACCCATCCACAAAAAAAATAACACATTCAATTCCAAAAATTATGAAACAGTGATGCCGCGGACGCGCTATTGCGCTTAAATTACGCAAAAGATCGGAGATGACGCACAAAAGAAACAGCTATTACACGTTTCACAAGACGCGTGATTTCGTAAAATTTTGCTAAAAAACGGCAAATATTGTTAAAAGATCGCGAAAAACGACTAATTTACAGCAAATTTCGTCAAAAGATTCACGAAAGAATGCCTAATTTCGTCACAGAATTTTTTAAAACGGCAGTTTTCGTCAAAAAGGTCGCGAAAAAACGTCAAACTTCGTCCAAAAATCGCGACAAACGGCAATTTTCGTAAAAAAAAATCGCGATAAAACATCAGATTTCATCAAAAAATCGCGAAAAAATGGCAAATTTCCTCAGAAAATTTATGAAAAAACGTCAAATTTCGTCCAAAAGTCGCGAAAAAGACAAATTTCGACAAAAAATTCACTATAAACGACAAATTTTCCCAAAATATCTCGAAAAACAGCAATTTTCATTAAAAAAATCTCAATAAAACATCAGATTTCATCAAAAGATTGCGAAAAAACGGCAAATTTCCTCAGAAAATTCATGGAAAAACGGCAAATTTCGTCAAAAAAAGCCCGAAAAAACGGCAGATTTCGTGAAAAGGTCGTAAAAAAAGACAGATTTCATCAAAAAATAGCGAAAGAATGCAACTTTCGTCAAAGGGAACTTCTCCCCTCTTCCTCCCCCCAAAAATAATATTACGGGGAGTTCATTTTTCTGTTCAACAAACTAATTTTCTTGCTTCAATATATATTTTTTTTCTTTGCTGCTCTAAAATCAGTTTCTGACAGCTCCAAATCAGTGAGTGCAATTCTTGAAAGCAGCCATTCATTAAATAAAAAGTATCCCTTTACTCAACAAAGTATTCATTTTTTTAAAAAGTCTTTTTCGATGAATTTGACTTGCCCCTTTTTTAAAGAAATGCAAACAGTAGTGATACTTCTTATTTTCTACACTCAAATAAATATTATTTTATGAATAAATTTGTATCTTGCACATTTAATATACAGAAAAATAATATTGGTTATAACAATTAATTATAAATTATAAATATAAATTTATTAAATTAGAAGTTTTATTGATTATTATTAAAACTATAATTAGACCTGCGACAAAAATAATTAGCACCGGGAGAGAATTTATCACCAGTAAAAACTAGACAGTATAATAGTTTTTTTTTACACATTTTGCATATTTATTCCGAATTGTTGATAAAAATTGCTTCGGTGATATTTTTTTTATGTCTTTATTTTGATAATTCTTTAAATAGCACGTAAAATAATGGTGGGTTTTAAACATTTTTTCTCCCTTTCAAACAGCCAAACTCCCCTCCATTTATAAATGTTGGTAGGGAGACTCCCTTCCTTCGAAAAATTGAATTTCAAGCCCTGCGATAGCCACCAAAGGGATTTACTTTTCACGGCCATAAAGGAAAGAAAAGTGAAAAGAATAATCCAGACAACCTCTAAGCTTCTAATTTCAAAAAGTGATTAACTGTTCAATATCCTTCACAGCTAGATTACATCTTTGATTTCATCTTCATAATACGATTCATCATTATCAGTTTTGCTGATAACGATGGATTCAGGGGGTGATTCTCGTCTGAAAATACCAAAATTTCCGAAAATTTAAGGCATCCTCTTTTGAAAATTTGAAATTGGGTTATCCATTCTGCATAGTTGCCAACTTGTACAGTTTTGCGCGTGAAAAAAACAAATGCAGAGAAATGCAAATTCCGTGAAAGGATCGCCGAAAATCGTCAATATATCGTAGAAAAACGACGATTTCGTCAGTGTTTTTGTTAATTGACTTTGTCAAAAGATCGCTGAAAAACGTGAATTTCCTGTGTGGATCGCAGTTAAAATGGCAATTTCACCAAATGTCTCAGATAAAATGCTAATTTTGTTAAAAGATCGCTGGGAAAAAACTCCGTTTTCGATAAAAAGATTGTGGGGATAAAACGCCGTTCTCGAGAAAAGATCGTGTAAAAATGCATATTTTGTCTAAAAAATCTCGAAAAAACGTCGATTTCATAACGGAAAAAAAAAAAAACACGAAAAAATGCTGATTTTGTCAAAAGATCGCAAAAAACTGCCGATTTCGACAAAAGATTGCAATAAATTGCCTATTTTGCTAAAATATCGCAAATAAATTGCTGATTTCATCTGAAGATCGCTGATTACCCCCCCCCCCCCCCCCCCCCTCCCGCGGGGAGTAATTCGCGGAATACTGGCGAATTGGGGCTGAACAAGTGCATGCTACATAAATAACAACAAAAGTGGCAAGTCTTTAAAATTTTTTGGACTCCTTGGATTTTTTATGTACTCCTTGGATTTTTTCTTTCAAACTCTGTATGAACCCTGATCTTGCACATTTAATATACAGAAAAATAATATTGGTTATAACAATTAATTATAAATTATAAATTTATTAAATTAGAAGTTTTATTGATTATTAATAAAACTATAATTAGACCTGCGACAAAAATAATTAGCACCGGGAGAGAATTTATCACCAGTAAAAACTAGATAGTATAATAGTTTTTTTTTTTTACACATTTTGCATATTTATTCCGAATTGTTGATAAAAATTGCTTCGGTGATATTTTTTTTATGTTTTTATTCTGGTAATTCTTTAAAAAGCACGTAAATTAATGGTGGGTTTTAAACATTTTTTCTCCCTTTCAAACAGCCAAACTCCCCTCCATTTATAAATGTTGGTAGGGAGACTCCCTTCCTTCGAAAAATTGAATTTCAAGCCCTGTGATAGCCACCAAAAGGATTTACTTTTCACGGCCATAAAGGAAAGAAAAGTGAAAAGAATAATCCAGACAACCTCTAAGCTTCTAATTTCAAAAAGTGATTAACTGTTCAATATCTTTCACAGCTAGATTACATCTTTGATTTCATCTTCATAATACGATTCATCATGATCAGTTTTGCTGATAACGATGGATTCAGGGGGTGATTCTCGTCTGAAAATACCAAAATTTCCGAAAATTTAAGGCATCCTCTTTTGAAAATTTGAAATTGGGTTATCCATTCTGCATAGTTGCCAACTTGTACAGTTTTGCGCGTGAAAAAAACAAATGCAGAGAAATGCAAATTCCGTGAAAGGATCGCCGAAAATCGTCAATATATCATAGAAAAACGACGATTTCGTCAATGTTTTTGTTAACTGACTTTGTCAAAAGATCGCTGAAAAACGTGAATTTCCTGTGTGGATCGTGGTTAAAATGGCAATTTCACCAAATGTCGCAGATAAAATGCTAATTTTGTTAAAAGATCGCTGGGAAAAAACTCCGTTTTCGATAAAAAGATTGTGGGGTTAAAATGCCGTTCTCGAGAAAAGATCGTGTAAAAATGCATATTTTGTCTAAAAAACCTCGAAAAAACGTCGATTTCATAACATAAAAAAAAAAACACGAAAAAATGCTGATTTTGTCAAAAGATCTCAAAAAACTGACGATTTTGACAAAAGATTGCAATAAATTGCCTATTTTGCTAAAATATCGCAAATAAATTGCTGATTTCATCTGAAGATCGCTGATTACCCCCCCCCCCTCCCCCTTCCCACGGGGAGTAACTCGCGGAATACTGGTGAATTGGGGCTGAACAAGTGCATGCTACATAAATAACAACAAAAGTGGCAAGTCTTTAAAATTTTTTGTACTCCTTGGATTTTTTCTTTCGAACTCTGTATGAACCCTGCATGCTTTCTTCACATTTACAGCTTTAAAGGTTTCTTCTATTTTATTATCAAAATGTATAAGTATCAACTCTGCCAACTGTTTTCTTCAATATCCCTTAAAACACTCAATTATACCAATATCTCGAATCTGTAAAATTGAAGTAAAGTTGGCAAGAAAAAAATAATAATTTCTACATTTTGCAATTTTGGAAATGAGGAATGAGCACAGCAATTATCTACCAACAAAACTATTTTTTTCTTTCTTTTCTTTATTTCTATCTATAATTTTTTTAACCATTCAGAAAAAAAATTACAGTTTATTCAATACTTTTTTATTGGCTTTATATTCCACGGAAAGACTTTTCAGGTTCTTGAATCATATTGGATATTATTTGCGCCTGTGCTTTTTGTACACAGAAGAGCAATACGTTTCTGTTTCGATTTCTTCCCTCCGTAACACTTTTCATTTTTGAACGTCTGTGTCCAATCGGGTAAGATTTGGAAAAACAGCCCAGGTTCATCTGCATTAGAAACTTCGCCTGGAGCATACTTTTTATAGGATATTTTTCACCTTTTTTTGGTCACTATTCATATGCGTCATTAATCGGGGCAGACTTTATGTCTCTGTGAACTTCCTGGGAAATTATCCCGCGACGATCCTGAAACACATTAGCTAGCCGTTACTACTTTTAAAATTTTCGTTCCTTAGCGTTGCTGTAAATTTAGGTGCTTGTGCACATAACAAGGGTCCATTTATTGGAACATTTGTTGCCTTCACTTCTTGGTACCATTTTAACCCTTTGAGTTCTGATGATTAAATTTCGTCAAAATTCTAAATGTCACATTGGCACCAGTATTTTGCAAACAAAAAATTAAGTTTACAATAAACCCCCAAAAAAACATTAAACTTTTTAAAAATAAATCTGGTCGACAATTCCGGCACCATTGTGACATTTTGGAATTAAGATTATGTGGTAGAAAATTCAACAATCAGAGCTCAAAGGGTTAACAGCAGCATCAATGTTTTCATTTGTGGCAACTTTCAGTCGTTTTGCTATGCATTAATTGTATTTGATCATATAATGTCTTTGATATGTTTCTTCTTCTTTGTGAATATTTTATTTGTAGATTTCGATAATCCGTATTTTTAACTGAATCAACCTGTTTCATTCCCTCATTAATAGCATTGATAATATTCATTTTATCTCGAAAGAATAGCTGTTTTCGCTCTGCCATCTTAAAGGATAATAGACTGGTGAAAGAAAGAAAATCAAATTTTTCGTTTAAAACTCAAAATCATTAAGATATTAAAATTGTCCAACTCTGCAAACCTTTTAAAAGCTTCGAACTCTTCTTTTTTAGAATGTCACTTATAAATACCCCTTCCTCTAGCAATGAGAAGACAACAAACCAAGCGATTTGGCACATGTTCCGTGACAAGGGCTATGTTTTTTCACCTTCCATTTCCAAGAAGTGCTTTACATGGTCCCCACCACCTAAATCTAAACAATAGCCAGTCTTACTTTATAGAGATATGTTGAAAATCAACAGTAAGACTTCTGTTAACAAAATAGACCGAAAAAATGACAAAGATTTTTTTCTCAGCATTCAAAAACCAAAATATCGTTATAAAAGGAGAAAATAACATTGAAATTTTAAAGAAAAATCATTATACAGAGGTTTATTGTTCTAGAGAATATCGTAATACTGAAGGGAGGTTAGCATTAGTTTATATGCAAGTTCACTGGGACCAGAAAATATTATTATAGTACAGGGAGTTATTGTTGTATCGGATATCGTTGTAGTGGGAGTTTACTGTATATTTATGAAGACATTAACAGAAAGTTATATAAATACGCAATTAATTATATTATAGAATATGTAATGTAAAAAGTTGTACTTACCAACAGTAAAAAGCTTTTCATTTTCTGGAAATTTTGCGATCAGAGTTTGAGCAATTTCCTCATATGAACATCTTCTTAATGATCTATTTATATAATGGGGGTGCTTTATGTCCCATAGATGTGCTTTCACTTGAATATTTTCTATTAATTCTTGTTCTTCTGTCCACTTCAACATTTTTTTATTCGAAGCGTTGACCATCTTGTTCTGATAGTTGGAGAAAGAATATGGTCGAAATCTGCTTATCTATGGTTGGCTGAAATGTTCGATGTTGGATGAAAAGTCTTACTAGGGGAGACTTTTTTGGAACAGCGGAAATATGTTTGGAACATTTCTGCTTTCACACTGGGTTTTGGGACGACATTTCACAAGAAGTTGGAGGAAATCAAGTGTTGGCTCAAAAGTCTCGCGAAATGTTGGTGAATCTGAAAGCAGCTTAAGATGTTTACCAGCGATTTTGACTTCAAATTTTAGCTCTGGATTTGTGTTATTCATACCTTTTTAAAAATTATTTTTAATAGAGAATTGATTTGCATTATGCTTATTCTATTCTACTGAAATTTACTTTTTCAAAATATTCTAAAATATTTCTCAATGTATATATTTTTTAGAAGTGAGAACTGCTACTTTAGACTCCTTTTGTAAACTTGCAACACTGTTTCCATCTTTTGCAATCACGTCATTGGACTTTCTTGTTGATATGTTTAATGATGAAACTGAAGAAGTATGTCTGAAAGCCATTCATTGTCTTCAAAAAATTAGTCTTCATATAATGTTACGTGAAGATCAATTGAAAACAATTTTGGTTGTTCTTGAAGTAAGTTGTTCTACTAATTGAAAGCTGTAAGCTTTATTGTTATTTTAATATTTCTTTTAAATATTTTTTAATGTTAGAATAAAAAAATAAGATATTTTTTCTGTATAGAAAATTTGATACACTCTAGAAAAGCAGGATTTATAGACAATGTGTTGAATACATTCCACATTTTTGCTTTTGCAAATTTCATAGTGCAGAAAAAAGGAAAGTTACCAAACCACCGTATTTCCTTGAATTGTCATTGCCTGATTTTTTTTTATATTCTGTAGATTAAAACCCAGCTTAAAAGTTCATTATTTTGACAGTCTGGAGACTATGCAGAAAATCTAACATGCATTCTCAACAGCATTCAGCTGAAGATTTAGGGGCATAAATGAATGGCAGAATTGTTGACAATGCTGTATAAATACAGAAGGGTGCTATTTTGAAGAAGAATAAATGTTTGTTAAATTATCTTCAAATAAAAAGCTTTCTTGACAAGTGATCAATTCTAGGATATCCCATTTTAGGTAATGATTCTAGGTTTGCCAAATTGATTACATACTATTTAAGGAGGAATCTTATTATTTTCGTATTATTTAAGGCAGATAATTGTACCATATTTTGCATTCATACATTTTTGCGTAAAAGCTTCAGAACTATTGCATCAAAATCTAAATATTTATAAAAATAGTTATACAGTGAATGCACCACATTCGTAATTTAAACAATTTCTAACTTGTTTTTTTTTTTTTTTAATATAGATTTCGCCTCGCTTTTCAAAGTCAATTGTCTATATGCAGTTTTTTAAAATGCAAAGTATCAAAGCTCTTTTGCATGCTATTAATAAGAATGCATAGATTTTTCTTTGAAAGCTATTTGGAAAAGTGTGATATTATCAGTGTAATATAATAATGCAGGCCTCGCAGTGCTCCTATATTTCCGATAATTCCTATAAATTTGAAAAAGTTCCTATTTTTCCTATTTTTTCCTATATTTTTCATCACTCCACCCAGGCATGAGGTTTTTCCGAAAATCTGCCATTTTCCGCTTTTCCGATTTTTATATATATCGTGAAAAAATCGCTGAAAAACAGGAATTTCGTCGAAAGACCGCGTAAAAAAAATACTATTTTCGTTGAAAAGTCTAGAAAAAAATGCTATTTTCGTCTAAAGATCGCGAATAAATGCTGTTTTCATAAGAAAAAAACCAGGAATTTCGTCGAAAGATCGCGTGAAAAAAATACTATTTCCGTTGAAAAGTCTCAAAAAAAATGCTATTTTCGTCTAAAGATCGTAAATAAATGCTATTTTCATAAGAAAAAAACCATGACTTTTGTCAAACGTTCAAGAAAAAAAAAAGGTTTTCATCAGAAGATCGTGAAAAAAAAACGTGATTTATATCAAATGATCGCAAGAAAAATTTGGTTTTCATGAAAAGGTCACGAGAAAAACACGGTTTTCGTCCAAAGATCGCAAAAAAAGCATGATTTTCGTCTAAAGATTGCGAATAAATACTATTTTCGTCAAAAGATCGCAAGGAAAACACAAGTTTCATCAAAAACTAGCAAAAAAAACTGCAATTTTGTTTTAAAAAATCTCGAGAAAATGTGTTTATCGTCAAAAGATCGCAAGAAAAATGAGATTTTTATCAAAAGATCGCGAGAAAAATGCAATTTTCGTCAAAAGATCGCAAGAAAACATGTTTATCGTCAAAAGATCGCAATAACAAGATTTTCGTCTAAAGACCGCAAATAAATACAATTTTCATCAAAAGATCGCGAGAAAAACACAAGTTTCATCAAAAAATTGTGAAAAACCTGCAATTTTGTTCAAAAAATCTCGAGAAAATGCGTTTATCATCAAAACATCTCAAGAAAACTCGTTTATCATCAAAAGATCACAAGACTAACGCGATTGTCTTCAAAAGATCTGGAGAAAAACTTGATTTTCGTCTCAAGATTGCGAAAAACTCGCGATTTTTATCTAAAGATCACAGAAAAAATTCAAATTTCATCAAAGAATTAAAAAAAAAAAAAAAAAACTTAAGTTAAAAGATCACGAGAAAGGTGGGATTTCTCCCTAAGTATTGAAGGGAAAATGCAAATTCCATAAAAGCATTACAGGAAAAAAAAAAAAAAAGGGAATGCTATTGAAAAGATGTACAATTAATATAGGGAAGGATTTTCCAAATGCCTCTTCTCTGTTGTAATTTTTCATAAAATTTACTGTAAATTTCAAGTTTTTTTTTTTTTTTTTTTTTTTTTTTTTAGAAATTTGAATTGTTTTTGCTATAGAAATTCATTTCATTTAAATTTATTACAAAAATAAATAAATAAATAAAAATCATGTATAACCTTTATTTCAATTATTTTTGTTTTGATAAATGCAAATTCTATAAGTGCTGATGATTCAAGAAATAATTGTAAAAAATGTTAAATATTGCTGGGGGGGGGGGGGGAGAAGTGTTCAACTCTTGAAGCCAGTATTTTAATCCTGAAGTGTGTTAAAAATTTCTGAAATAGTTAGGAATGAACTTTAAATAGTTTACTTATGTTATAGTTTTTACAATCTGGATGTCTGTGTTGATACATACGTTAATGTATTAAAACGTGTTGATGTATTTACATATAAATAAAATTTCCCATAAAATTCCTGTTTTTTCTTCAAAAAAATTCCTATATTTCCTGTAATATTTTTGAAGAAAGTCACTTCTAGGCCTGAATAATGGTATAAACAATTTAATTTAATAACTTATCATTTAATTTGCTAATTAATTAATATAATTAAATGTTTTTACATACTTTAAATCTTTATTAAATAGGTGGGATTCAGTCTAATAAAGAATTTAAAACAAAATTAAAAATCAGATTTTTAAAAAAAAGTAATGTAATTTGTCATCTACTAATATTTTTTTAGTTATCATCAAAAGGTTGTTTATAACTTTTACTTTTGTTTTATGTAATGAGTCTTAAAAATATGTAAATATGTAAGTCTTTGGTACAAATTTATAATTATTTATTTAATGAAACTAATGTGTTACAGATAGAAAAATAAATTAAATTGAGAAAATTCTCTGTTATGTCTAGAATTTTTTTTTTCCCTCCCTTTGTTCACTCCAAGAAAGGGACAAAAAGTTGCATTCATTACATTTTGTAATATACATAATTATACCTATTTTACTTAAGGATTCAAAAATAAATTTAGAATATTGAATTTTTTAACTAAGTATTAGGTTTTTTTTTTTTTTTTTTTTTTTTTTTTTTCTCTTTTTCTGGGGAAATAAAATTAACAGCTTTTTTTTTTTTTTTTTTTGCCTCTACTTAGGCAAAAACCTATATTTGCAAAGACAGTTTTAACCAGATTTTTTCCTCTAATGGCAAAAACTTATCAATCCTGAATATTGTAGTCTTATCACTTGTTGGCTATGAAAATGAAAATATTGAAAACACTGAATTATTTAACTAACATTATAAAAATTTGTACTGGAATTTTCACAGATTTGAAATTTTATGCTTAAATGTTCTTATGTATTTTTTCTTTTTGAATATTTAGGATTTTTCGATGGATTTGAGAGAAGCTTTGCATGCTATGTTAGCCTCGTGTCAATTAACAACTAAAGAATGTTTGAAATTCTGTGTTGATAGCCTTTTGAAAAATTTGATGCGTTATCCACAAGATAAGCGATCCATTTGGAAGTAATTTTATCAATACTTTAAATCTACTTTTTATAAATTTGCAAGGTCATTGTATTTTGTCTCACATTTTTTACTTTTGATGCTGGTTTGTTATGCTTTCATCTTTTTAATAATAAGTGCTGTAGTTTTTTTCAATTTAATGCTATTAACAGAGGGTTTCCTTAAAAAATCTACTGTCTATATGGTATATACCATTGTTAGAATTCCTAAAAAGAAAGTCACTGGTCTCAAGGACCAGTAAGCATGAGAATTTACTTGTCTGCAGACATCATCATTGGTCCACTACATGAAATTCTATTAAATAATTTTAACACTTTCAGTGGCCTCCCCTCCCCCCTTTCCCTGGAAAATAAACCAATCTTTCTTTGCAATTATCAAAAATTTTCAGCATAATGTAAAATTATAATTTGCTAAAACTTAAATGAACAGTATGTAAAGAAAAATTATCAAATTATTAATTAGATATTTTATTTGCCATTACTTATTTCAACTGACTTAATGCAATTTTTTTTTTTTTTTTTTTTTTTTCTCCAGATTGTAGCCAGAGTGTTATTGGTGGAATTGGATCAAATTTTTCAATATCTGGTATGTCCAGATAAACCTTCATTAAATCTGAAACAGTTTCATTATTTAACTGGTTTCTCCGGTCATTTTTAACCCTTTAACCGTTCGTCTCGGCCTTTTCTGTTTCTAAAAATCATGTTTAAATAGCTGCAGACAAAAATATTTTAAACAGAATGTTATTTTGAATCATACGTAGAAAGAAGTTAGAAAGTTACGTAGAAAGATATTATAGCATCAAACTGTGATTAATTAATATAAATATCTTGCAATTTATAAGCATTCTTACAGGTTTCATACAGAGTTGGGAAGAAAAAATCCAAGGAGTACAGAAAAAATCCAAGGAGTCCAAAAAATTTTAAGAACTTGCAACTTTTGTTGTTATTTATATGGCATGCACTTGCACAGCCCCAATTCTGCAGGGATTCCGTGAGTTACCCTCGCGAGAGGGGGGGGGGGGGTAATCCGCGATCTTCTGACAAAATCAGCGATTTATCTGCGATATTTTAGCAAAATCGGCAATTTATTGCAATCTTTTGTCGAAATCGGCGGTTTTTCTGCGATCTTTTGACGAAATTGGCGGTTTAACGTGTTTCTTTTTTATGAAATAGGCGTTTTTTCAATGATTTTTAGACAAAATTCGCATTTTTACATGATCTTTTCACGAAGATGGCATTTTATCTGTGCAATCTTTTGAAGAAAGCGGTGTTTTTCTCCATGATCTTTTGATGAAACCGCCGTTTTTTATCAATGATCTTTTGACAAAGTATTTATAAGCGATATTTTATCAAAAATGGCGTTTTTTTCCCCGTGATCTTTTAATGAAATCGGCATTATATTTGCAATTTTTAGACGAAATCGACTTTTTCCCGTGGTCTTCAGACGAAATTATCTGAGATATTTGGTGAAATTGCCGTTTTAACCGCGATTCGCACAGGAAATTCATGCTTTTCAGCGATCTTTTGACAAAGTTCGTTGATAAAAACATTGACGAAATCATCGTTTTTCCATGAAATATTGACTAAATGTGCGCTTTTTCGGTGATCCTTTCACGAAATTTGCATTTCTCCGCAATTGTTTTTTCTGCTCGCAAAACTGTACAAGTCGGCAACTATGCGGAACTGATAACCCAATTTCAAATTTTTGGAAGAGGATGCCTTAAATTTTCAAAAATTTTGGACGAGAAACACCCTTGAATCCACCGTTATCAGCAAAATTGAGGATGATGAATTGTATTATGAAGAAATCAAAGTTGTACATCTAGCTGTGAAGGAATTAAACATTGTAATCACTTTTTGACATTAGAAGTTTAGCGATATGTCTGGATTATTCTTTTCACTTTGGTGGCTATTAGTATGATCTCAACCAATCACTGCTGTGCTTCTCATGAATGATGTGCATAAAGGATTTACTGTGCGTTTTACAATCTCGATTTTTTTTCCTGGGAGCAATTTTGCTTACGTGTAAAACCGCAATACAATTTAAGGAGTTTCTAAGGAATATTTTGTTTATCTAAGTAGTTCTAAGTACTACTTGGGGACGTTTTCATTTCTAAGTAGTTTCTAAGGAGTCCAAGGAGTCTGTACGAACCCTGATTCTTATAAAAACACATGAAAACCCTTGGACGGTTAAAGGGTTAATTTCATTTAAGATTCTAAATCCCCTTTCTGCTTCAACGGATGTCGAAGGAATGGAACACAATGCATCAATAGCAGACAAAATATTTTCATGTCCAATACGAAATTCCAAATTAAGTTTCCCATGTCATTTTCTTGGGTCCCTTTGTACTGGCATAAATAGATCTTACTAAAGATGCCCATTCAAAAGTCAAATTTTCTGTTTCAGTATTAAAATTTTTTAGTACTACCTCTTACTCTGAAACAGCTTTAAGTTCTTCTTTCCCAAAATTATAAGAGCATGTACTGGGTCATTCATCGAAGGATAAAATTTTACTGATGCTTATTAAACTTTTGTTAATTTCAGGAAATCTCCTTTTCAGTTGTTCAACAATATCGTCTATAAACTTTGTCAGTTTATTATCCCCTTCAGAAATACATTTCCTACTTACTGCTTTCAAGTTTAATTTTTCCATTTTTTTTTCTTTTTTTTTAAAATGATTTTATTATTTTGTTTTAAATCCTGTAATAAATCTATTGCATTGCACACTGTATTATAAGCATGAAGTAGGGTAATGTCTCTGTTCTGCAAAGATAGCGAAACTTTCTCGAGATATGAAACAACTTCAGAAAGTTCTATTGGCGACTGCATAAATGTATCCGACTTCATTGATTTCAAAAGTCCTTTAGAAATAGATGCTGATTCAGTTTTAGAGGAGATACTATAGTTTTCAAGTTGCAGCAAAACAGAATCATGCAGTAGAAAAAAATTTTTTTAATGCTCTGTGGCGGTGTGGTAACCAACGAGTACCCCCAACTCAAGTTGGAACTAATTCTTTCAACTCTAAGGCAACTGACGCTTCTTTCAGCTGTGCCCGATTTGCAGTGCTATTATTGTAAAATTTGAAGAGATGTAAAAGAAATGCTTGAACACTTTCAAATGCTGGAAAATGGTTTAATGTGTCTTTCAAGGCCAGTTCTAATCGGTGTGCCATGCAGTGCATTTTTATTAAATTTGATTGGTCTTCTGACAATTTCTAGCTTACACCTTTTCTTACTCCTTGCATTGTTCCTGCACCATCAGTAGCAAAACACAAAAGTTTATCAAAAGGATTATTTTCATTAAGTTGCAAAACATTGATGCAAGTGTATCTTATTTCTGCATAAATTATTTCTGTGTCAGCTTTGTTTAATGAGCACAAGTTTAAGAACTTTATGCTCTGCTTTCCATTGATACAGTGCATTGTGTATATAATTAACTGTTCCTTGATGGATGTGTCAGTACATTCATCGCAAATTAGGGAGAAACATCTTGCATTAGCAATCTCACTAATTAATTGTGGAAGGCACGCTTCTAAGAGATGAGGTATTCGACGGGAATCTACAGATCATAATTTTTTTAAGCCAATGAATGGCACTCAACAGGGTTGCTTGGAAGAAAAAGCAGTGCATCTGTTGTTTGAAAGAGAAGATAATTGCGCTTTTTGAATTATTTATTTATTAATTGTAAGTTTTTTAAATAATAATAATAATAAAAAAAAAAATCTTATGTGCGATCGGTTGCAATTTTCTGAGGGCCTGAAAAAAGGCACAGGTCCTGTGGACCACTAAATTTTTCAAATTAGTCGTCTGATTGAATTATCAGTGGTCTTGGACCAGCAGACCACCAAGGATTTCGAACGCTGATTGTATACTTCCCACTATACTTCTGATGGTGATTAATTAATAAAATTTTTTAGCTTTGTGAAATTTGTATACATAATTCTTCTTACTAAATGCATTGTGTTTGGCTTTGTACAGTTCTTACTAATTCAATTACTTTGAATTAAGATATAGTTATTATTTGTGCTTTTATAAAATATTCATTGTGATTTTTTATATGCTTTAAAGCAGGGTTGGAAAGTTTTTTTTTACAGTGTGCGGTTTTATCCAGTTTAAACCATCGTGTCAAAAACTCAAATACTAGACTGATCTGTAAAAATTCACATTAAATATCTTTCAAACATATACAACATTAGATGTAACATTAAAAATTAACTATTACTGTATTGTATATTACCATTTCTGGAAAAGTTTAAAAAAAACTGTCATAAATTAGAAAATTTGGCCTGCCTCCAAACTTGCTCAAATATCAATGCTTCTGTTATCAAGCCCTGCTAGCTCAGCATCAATTGAGAGAGTATTTTCTAACTTAGGCTTCATACACGGGATCTTGAAGCGATTATGCGGGGGATTGGCTAGTGTAGCGAGCAGGGGGGTAGTATTCCCCTAGTATAACAAACAAATGCTGTTACATGCACACATGACACATTTTTGTCATTGTGTTATTTACATGCGAAAATTAATTTGCTTATATGAAAGGATTTTTAAATATTTATGATGCTGCTATCTAGTGAGTAATGTTTAAACTAAAAAATATTACACATTCCATTAGACATTTCTTACTGTTTTATTAAAACTACCTCCCCCACATTGTATTTCTGTTACACATTATCTGACTAGAGTGGAAAGTATTGGGAATTTCTGAATGTTAAATAGAAAATGCTTTTTAAACTTGATTCTTCCACTAAAAATACAACCAGATCCAATAAGAGATCTAGATTAAGCAAACTATTATCATTAAAAATCATACACGGGATCATTAAAAATCATACATTATAAGTTAATGCTGATTTATGAATTCTTAAAAATGTGTATTTACTCTAAACTGAGGTTACTTAGAACCATTATAAAAACATTTTAAACTAATCCTGGTTCTACTATATCATTATATTAAGTCTACATCCTTTCCTTGATATAACTGAACAAAATGTTGAAGATCCTGCATGTATCATTTTTTGTGTGTTCTTATATAATTCAACTATATTTAATTAACTGCAATAATAATCTCAAAATAGCATACCAGGACAGATTAAAAACATTTTTCTTTTTGTTGTAGATCCAATTAATAACAGTCTATGGTATCTTTTCTTGGAGAAATTTGATTTGTTTTTTCATTCTTAAACTTATTAAAAAATTGATATTATATTTTTATTTTTGCTTTCATTGGAAATCAAAATTTGAACCTTTTACTTTTTTCTGTGTTGAGTTAATATATATATATATACAATACCATTAACAAGAATATAAATTATCATATAGAAACATAAAAAAAATAAAAGAAATGAAATATTATGGAAATTTGTAGAACCAAAGTAGAATTATCAAGCCCTAAATACTTTGGCACTACAAATAAAGTGTATGGTTTCATCTTCATATTAGCCATAAAAAAAAGCAAAATAATATGAATTAAAGGTGGCAAACACATAATAAAACATGGTAAAATTTGAAGAACTGAACATCCACCACACTCGGCAGATCTCAATCCTCCAGACTTTTTAGCTCACAGGCTATCATAGCCTGAGAGCTTATGTGCCCGTCCGTTCTGTATGTATGTGCGTAACGCGATAACTCATGATAAAAATATCGGATCCACTTGAAATTTTGTATGTAGGTATATCCTGACAAGGCGCTTCCCTGATTAGTTTTTGGAGTTCATTCGATATGTATAAGAGGGGGAACGGGGGGCTCATGCCCCCCGTTAGTTGATATAAATGGGATTTTCATGCAGAATTAAGTTTTCGTTCAAAATTTAGATTAGGATCATTCTGATGAGGCGATTCCGTGACTGTTATTAGGTGTTCATTGAATAAGTATAAATAGGGGGACAGGGGTTCTAATGCCCCCCCCCCCCTTAATTTATAGAAATGGGATTTTCATGCAGAATTAAGTTTTCGTTCAAAATTTAGATTAGGATCATTCTGATGAGGCGATTCCGTGACCGTTATTAGGTGTTCATTGAATAAGTATAAATAGGGGGAACAGGGGTTCTAATGCCCCCCCCCCCCCCCCCCCGTTAGTTGATATAAATGGGATTTTCATGCAGAATTAAGTTTTCGTTCAAAATTTAGATTAGGATCATTCTGATGAGGCGATTCAGTGACTGTTATTAGTTGTTCATTGAATAAGTATAAATAGGGGGAACAGGAGTTCTAATGCCCCCCCCCCCCCCCCCCCCCGTTAGTTGATATAAATGGGATTTTCATGCAGAATTAAGTTTTCGTTCAAAATTTAGATTAGGATCATTCTGATAAGGCGATTCCGTGACTGTTATTAGGTGTTCATTGAATAAGTATAAATAGGGGGAACAGGGGTTCTAATCCCCCCCCCCGTTAGTTGATATAAATGGGATTTTCATGCAGAATTAAGTTTTCGTTCAAAATTTAGATTAGGATCATTCTGATGAGACGATTCCGTGACTGTTATAAGGTGTTCATTGAATAAGTATAAATAGGGGGAACAGGGGTTCTAATCCCCCCCCCCCCCCCCGTTAATTGATATAAATGGGATTTTCATGCAGAATTAAGTTTTCATTCAAAATTTAGATTAGGATCATTCTGATAAGGCGATTCCGTGACTGTTATTAGGTGTTCATTGAATAAGTATAAATAGGGGGAACAGGGGTTCTAATGTCCCCCCCCCCCTTAATTTATAGAAATGGGATTTTCATGCAGAATTAAGTTTTCGTTCAAAATTTAGATTAGGATCATTCTGATGAGACGATTCCGTGACTGTTATAAGGTGTTCATTGAATAAGTATAAATAGGGGGAACAGGGGTTCTAATCCCCCCCCCCCCCCCCGTTAATTGATATAAATGGGATTTTCATGCAGAATTAAGTTTTCGTTCAAAATTTAGATTAGGATCATTCTGATAAGGCGATTCCGTGACTGTTATTAGGTGTTCATTGAATAAGTATAAATAGGGGGAACAGGGGTTCTAATGCCCCCCCCCCCCCCCCCGTTAGTTGATATAAATGGGATTTTCATGCAGAATTAAGTTTTCGTTCAAAATTTAGATTAGGATCATTCTGATGAGGCGATTCCGTGACTGTTATTAGGTGTTCATTGAATAAGTATAAATAAGGGGAACAGGGGTTCTAATGTCCCCCCCCCCCCTTAATTTATATAAATGGGTTTTTCAAGCAGAATTTTCAGGTTTCGTTCAAATCTCTGAATAGTTTTGGAAGTTTAATGGTTAAGTATGAAAGAGGGGCATAACTCTTTTTAAATTATATAAATGCTAAATGGGTTTTTATTAAGAATTATCTAATTTGCTCTGAATTTTGGATATAGATTTTTTATATGATAAAGCATGTCTTTGATAGTATAGGAGGTTCAATGATTAAGTATAAAAAAAGAGAAAAGGAGAGAGCTGTTTCCCCTTCTTAATTTTTTTTTCGAACGGAATTAACCCTTGAAAATATAAAGCTTTAATGTGCAATTAGTATTTGTAGCCTGTGAGCTCAATGCCTTCAGTTTAACTGGGCAGTATTCTTTATTCCTATTTTCACTACTCAAACTCTCTTTGAAAGAATTTTGACCATATTGCTGATATTGAATGAAACGTGACGAAGCTTTTGAACTCCATTCCAAAAGAAGACTTCTTGCGAATTTCCCTGGACATGTATAACAGATCTCAGCAGTGCATAGTTATGGGGGATGACTATTTTGAAGGCTGGTATGGTAACTTTCATTAATATTTCATCTACATTAATGTTACAGGACTATTCACCGAACTTTATTGTCAGAGGTAGTAGAATACACAATATGGGATGTACTACTACATTTGGATAAAATCCCTTATTTTTTTGTTTCATTTTGAAAACAACGAATTTTGTGCTTATTCTATAGACGATTACTTTCAGAATTTTCAAGCTATGATTTTGCGACTTTCACAAAAGTGAACACACATTTAGCTAACATAATATGCAAATGAAATTTTGATATCGTTGATGCATGTGCAATGAAAAATTATTTACTAAACCTACTCATTTTTCAAACAATTTTTACTATTATTTAATTCTGATTACAGGGTATTGTATGCAATATTATTTGTCATATTTTCAGAAAAGAATGTTACTTTATGTTAAGAACTCTGAAAATAAGCAAAACACTTGGCAAAATTTGGGACCATTTTTATAAATACAGTGAAACTCGTTTAAGATACGAATCAAGGGACCGAGAGCATTTCGTATCTTAAGCGGGATCGTATCTTATCCGGATTTCACAGATTCTCGAATAATAATGCACATAAAAACAGTGCACATTGTTATTAACGTATTTTAGCCATTTATGACTTTTATTTTACCCATTTCTAACACCTTTTTAGATATTCTAGAAAATTTGAGTTTAAGGTGTTAAGAATAATTTTCTTTTATTCCAAAATTTTATCGAATATCTGTTAATACAGTAAAAAAATTGAAATGTCTTTATATAGTGCCAAATTTAAAAATAAGACAATAAAACGAAAATTTTGTTAATTTTGAGCAAAAAGTAACTAAAATACTTTACATACTTAAAGGGGCAGAACAATAAATTTTCATAATAATTTTTTGAAAGACAAACTAAATGTATTCAAGGAACAATAATTATTCAATACATTATGAAAATCATGATGTAGTTTAAGTTTCTTGAGAAAAAGTCGTTTTAACATGGTTTAGTACAACTTAAGGGTGTTCTCAACTGCTCTGCTCAATAAGCGCAAAAAGTTTTGACACAGTTACAAATTCATTTTTTAACAGAAATGTATAAAATATGAATGCCTGACTATGGAAGCGATTTCAAATTAAACTTATTTTTCCATTTTATAATAATTAAATTACGTATTCAGTTCTAAGCTATTTCGATCACATGACCACCCAATTTTCTCCTGCTTTTCGACCAGCTTTTCTGCTTTCATCAGGATATATGCTCAAAAGTGTCAACTTTGAAGGCTTGTTATGAAAAATCTATTGTGTTTTTTAAAAAACAAAAAACTGAGTGCAATTAAACCATTTCTGAATGACAACACCTACTATTTTCATGCATTTTCGAACAAAAATAAATTAAAGCATGTGTCACAAATTTGCCCTTTTTTGATTTTAGAACACCCTTAAGGCGAGATTTTAATTGGAAATTTTCTGCCTTGTTGATGTGGTAGAAAAAATCTTCGACGGGTGGACCAGCATCTAGAGGTCTGCACGGGCCCGGGTATGACAACATAAACGGGCATAAAAACAACATAAACGGGCCGGGCCGGTCCAGCAAAAAAATTTAACGGGCCAGACGGGCCGGTTAAAAAAAATTTCTGAAGATTTGAGCTGGAACGATAAAATATGAGCTATTTTCAATGGTTTTAACAAGAATAAGTATAAATGTGCGTCACGAGCCATACTAGTTTCACAGCATCAGTATAAAAATGTACAGTGTAGAGATCAGCATCAGAGAATTACATTGTGTGCAATTCGTTTTAATACTTTTTTAGCTGACTCATGCCGGTCCGAGATCAAGCTTGCATTATTTTTCTACATACAGACTGGCTGGACCGGAACTAGACTTAATTGTTCTCAAGATCTGTAGGGCAGAAAACATGATTTGTAAAATTATTAACAGCGATAAAGAACTTATGTTAGCTTTATCTTCGGATATATACTTCTTGATGGTTTTTAAATTAATTTCTCAACAATACGAAATTTTGACACATTTTCTGATTAATTTTAAATTGTAAAAGTATAAAAGTGATAAGCTTAACTATTGAAGGGATTTGGAATCGAATAGCGTTTTGGTATACTTGTATGACCTTGTTGAGATGTAATACTTTCTCAAATGATTACAGGTTTTACTCCCTTCCCATGCTATCGCTTCCGGAAATTCTATTCAAATCGCTAATTATGACAGTATTTTATTTGCTTGTAGTATTCTTAAATTGCTTGTATCAAAAAATGGATAACGCCACTCGATTATATAGTTTTTGAATAAAGATACCTGCTAATCTTATGCATTTCTGAGAAAAAAAGTGAATTTAGAAATGTATCAGAAAGGAGCTTCTTTGAATTTAAGAATGAATTTGGATTTAAAACCTTTAATAAAATGATATAGAAATATTTTTGTAAATCTTCTTTTATCAAACATCTTCAAAAGTAACGATGTTTTTAGCTTTCTTTGTTTTTTCTTTTAAGCCATATTAAATTTTTAATGAATCTTTATTCGAATGTTGAAAGCCTAAGAATCTAAGTAATCATTAATGTTGTTAATGTGTATTTCCTGTAAAATATACTGTAAAATCATTCCATAGATATGTATGCAGTATTCTTTAAAGAAATCTTAATTATATGATAAAAATCTGAATTTTTTAGAAATCGTAGAAATTGTAACGGGCCAAAACAGGCCGGGCCTGTTTTCACTGATTTCTATAGGGGCCGGGCCTAAAATATAAAAATTAAAACGGGGCGGGCCAAACTTTTGAGCTTTACAACGGACCAGGCCGGGCCTGGAAATTCCGGCCCGTGCAGACCTCTACCAGCATCCATCGAAGAGACAGTCAAAGTAAGCTGAACAAGCTCATTACAGATACGAATGATAGTATGGTTGGTACATCTGTTTCTTCATCCGCATCGTCTTCTACTCCATCTGAAGATCTAAGTTCATCGGAACATTTGACGTCCGCAATTATATCCGCGAAAGAACGAATTTCACTTATCACAACATGATCGTTAATTTTAACAAATAAGTCCCAATCTTTGCATTCCGCTTGATACTGTTCTTATTCTGTGATCTTAACGTTTTGTAAAGCGCTGCGCAAAAGCAAATGATATACAGTCCTCCCCACTTAATCGGGTAACGGATAATCGAATACCCCGCTTATTCGAATAAAATCTTCCGGAACCGAATTTAATCCCATTGGTCTAATGTTATTTTTCCCCGCTTAATCGAATAACAAATGAGTGCGACAATTTGAAAATTTAGTATGAAAAATACGTTTCAATCGGAATTTCCTCCACACTTTTTATAATTTTCGGTTCTTACACAGAAAACAAATTTCCAGAACTCCCAGCATGGATTTCGCCTGGCAGATGTATAATGCACTAATGAGTTCCCTTTCTTGTTCATTTTTTCGAATTAATTTCAAACATGGTGACAGTAATTTCGATCAATATTGTATTTTGTTTACTTTCGTTTGCCAAAGAGCTTTTTTTCACTTTTTCGATTTTTTTTTTTTTTTTTTTTTTTTACAGTTATTTTTAATGAAGAAACTTTTATTTTCAAAACTGGTTCCGTAACTGAACTCATCATTTTTAAAAACAACATCAGCAATAAAAATCGAAAAATTTAAAAACGACGACACCCTTTGTACAGATTGATCTCAGCTATCCATTGCAAAAAAGATCATTTAGAAATATTGAAATGTGATAGAGATATCTTTATAAATTTCTTCTATAGGATTAGCATCAAATCCTTTCGCGTGATCGAAGTAGCCCTTTAATAATAATGTGTTGTCATTTAGAGGCTCAAGATGGTAATTATGATACCATTCGAAAAAAATCTCGTCCATTTCTTACTGTAAAATTTCACATAACCACTTTCATCTATTTTTTTAAACTTGTATAAATTACGTAAATTAAATTCTAATAACAAAATTTGGACTCAATTCACACGATCTGCATTAAATGTAATGTAAACAAAATGCATCTGTTTACTGTAATTGAACTATTGCGTATTTACTTGTCATTTTATTTTTATTTCAGTTTGTATTATTCTATTAAACTTTTTAACGATTGTCTTACTCTGGTAATTAAATATACTATATTTAATAATTTTGTCATTTTATTACACCTTAAATATTACATTTATATGCCTCCCCGTTTAATCAAATACCCCGCTTAATCGAATATTTTTTCTGGAACCGTCAATATTCGTTTATGCAGGGACGACTGTAATAATGAAAAGCAACTAGATAAGCAGCACAAAAAATAAAAAACATAAAAATACAGACAGATTTCACCAACAACTTTCTCATCCAGTCAGGAGAGAGAGCAACCCAATGACATTTCGGATCCATCCACTACTCCGTAAGGAGAAGTGTGATGGTAAAAGAAATAAAAGCGGTATAGTTGTTTTTGCATTTTGTTGAAAAACAGAAAGCCAATCAGAATTCAGCGTGCAAAATCAGTGGAAAAGAACATATTTTAGAGAGAAAATAAGTAAAAAGATAGCATCTTATGAAAAATAAATAAGATTTTACATATTCTGTCCTAAAGACCCATGATAAATGGATTGCATAAGCACCATTTTGTATATTAAGCGGGTTTTTTGACATCAAGGGACCAATTTTTCTTCGTATATTAAGCAGGATCGTATCTTATGCGTACGTATATTAAGCGGGTAATTTTACACAGGCAGTTTTCAAGGGACCGAAGATAATTCGTATATTAAGCGGGATCGTATTTTAAGCGGGCGTATCTTAAACGAGTTTCACTGTACCTTAATTTCTCTGTGAGTAGTATGCATGCTATTTGCATAAAAATGAATGCAATTTATTACAATAAGGCACTTAATCATAATCTAGAGTTTGAGTGTTTTTGCTACATTAGTTTTGACAGGGTTATTCAAAATATATTCTTTTTAAATGTTTTGACAGTCCCCTATGGGATTTCTGGAAAAAATCTTCACGGAAATGTATGACTTGTACTATTATATTTATACACTAAGAGTTTCGGGATAATTCCTCATGTATTTTTCTAGATGTTTAATAAAATGTCTAAAATCACAACTGGACGTTCATCAATGGCCAAGTAGTGTATATACATATATAGGATCATGACCACATGCAACTTTTGCCATAGAAAAATATATATTTATATTGTTTTTATTTTTACTTATTTTTATATATTTTATCTTAGGTGTTTGCAAAAGTTAGGGGAAAGACATCCTTATTTGACTTTGCCTTTAGTTCCTGAACTCTTAAGTCTACATCCTTTCCTTGATATGACTGAACAAAATGTTGAAGATCCTGCATGTATCCTTTTTTGTGTGTTCTTATATATTTCATTTTTCATGTCTTTAGTTTTCAGAATTTTGTATTAACACTTTATGGCTATTTAAATTTCCTTAATTTGTTCAGATATTTGCAATTTGATTCTTGTTTTTAATGCAGCTGTTAACTGCCCTGTAATGCTTTCTTTATTTGATGAATACACGGTAAAACATTATTCATATTTAAAGGATACATTACCTCATCTAGTACCACATCTAAAGGTTTGTATTATATTTATTTAAAATTGTATTGCTGATTTAAAAACTATGCAAGTCCACTTTTTAGCTCACAGGCTATCAAAGTCTGAGCTTATGTGCCCACCCGTTCTGTTTGTATGTACATGGGTACGTACGTACGTAACACAATAACTCATGATAAAAATATCCAATTTTACATGAAATTTTGGATATAGTCTTATTATGATAAGACGCTTCCGTGATTAGTTTTGAGAGTTCGTTCAATAAGTATAAGAAGAGGAAGGGGGGCTATTGCCTCTCCCCTTAATTTATATAAATGGGTTTTTCATGCAGAATTAGTAGATTTCGTTCAAATCTTAGGTGTATGATCATTCTAATGAGGTGCCTCCGAGATTAGTATTGGGTGTTCATTGTATAAGTTTAAAGAGGGGGAATGGGGGGAGGGGTAATCCCCCTGTCTTAATTTAGGTTTTTCATGCAAAATTTACCGATTTGCTTCAAATTTTGTATGTAGGTTTATTCTGAAAAGGTGCTTTTCTGATTTGTTTTTGGGATTCACTAGATAAGTATAAAGGGAGGATAGGGGAAACTACCCCTCATAATTCATGTAAATGGTTTTTCATGCAGAATTAACTGATTTGTTCCAATTTTTGAATACAGGTTCATAGTAATAAGAAGCTTCGCTCATTTGTTGTGGTGTTCTTTTATTAATTATAAAGGGGGTACGGGCGATTACCTCCCCCTTAAGTTAGCTAAATAGACTTTTATAAAGAGTTATCCGATTTGCTTTAAATTTTGGATGTAGGTTCTTTCTGATTAGTTGAATTTCTGAACAGTTTTGGTGGTTTAATGGTTAATTAGAAAGGAGGAAACGGGGGGCAACGTTTCTTAAATTACATAAATGGGTTCTTATGCAGAATAATTCAACTTTCTTCGAATTTTGGATACAGGTTTAATATATGATAAGGTGTATCTCTGATTAGTTTTGGGGCTTCAATGATTAAGTATAAAGAAAGGAAATGGGGAGGTGCTTCCTTCTTTTTTTCGAAAGGCATTATTATATAAGGCTGTAATATACAATTAGTCACCATAGCTTGTGAGCTCTATGCCATCAGTTTAACTGGGCATCATTCTTTTTATTTATTTTTAAACACTTTTCCATTTGTTCCAAATGTATTCTTGATAATAGGCTCACATGTATAAATATAAGTGTATAAAAATTACATATGTTTGTTTATCCATTGTCATACAAAATTATCATTTATTGTAAAAACACCAATACCATTATTTAATGACAGCACTAAGATATAATCAGATGATCAAAAACAGAACAAGAATAAAATTTGCATGAACTGTATAGTGAATAAGTGCCTATGTACCTCAATGAATAGGTTCCAAGAATTATTGTTTTGAATGCCACTACTTTCAAATAGCACAGCATTATTTAATTACCAAATCCTACAATTTAATAAGGCAAATATTATTTTTTGGAAATAGTAGTATTCAAAATCCATAATAATTTGTACTTATACTCTTAATGTCATTCTTTAATCCCTAATTACTTGTGCATGTGTATTTTGTACATGATTGGAGGTTTCAAATGTGCATTGTTCAAAAATATTGTTACTTATACTTATATTAAAAGTTTTTATAATATTGTATCATATGACAATTGTGTTTGATTAAAAATTATTCCTTATAAAACATTAATTTGTTTTCTTAGAAATTAAGAAATATATAGTGTACAAAATGTGCCATGTAGGAAGTTTTGTTTTGGGAATTTGAACGAGTATAGGTTAAGAAGCAGACTTAAGTGATTTATGTCTATATTGTCAAATACCAAATGAAAATAACATTAATATATTTTCTATATCGTTTGTGGAACATTAAATCCAATTAACTATAAAAAGAACACAAGTCCAAAGTTTTTATTAAAAATTCTTATAAAATAAATAACTGAAAATTGACATACATATTTTTAAAAATAAGGAATATAAGTGAGTACAGAAAGTTTTAAAAATGTCTAGCAATTATGCATTGTTGTTGTTTATTCCTAAAAAAATCTTTGTTAGTTTTTTAAGTTATTGTTTACATTACAGTAGAACTTTCCTTTAACGAAGTCCCTATTTAATGAAATTTTTTAAAAACTAAAGTAAACTCTGGCATTACAATCCTTGAAAAATCAGCACCAACAGTGCCCTTTGCTGTTTAGACCCTGGGCCCCGAGCTGCTACACAGCTTGCAGTTTACATCCCAGCTAGGTGGCCTGCCTAATGCAAAATCCTCAGTGTTTAGATCCCAAGCAAGTTTGCAACTCATTTTCTCAACCCCAAAACAATGAAGAGCTGAGTGAACATGCCTAGTATGGAGTTGAATTCTTGACCTGGGGCACCACAGTCACATGTTCTGACCACTCTGCCACTGGGTTTAAATGAGTTTTCTACTTAACGAAATTTTTTGTGGAACCTTGACTTTGGACACCATTAACACGTAAATGAATCTCCATATTATGAAAAATATATTTATTTGATGAAGTTTGTTCCACTTTTATACATGTACAACATTCGAGCAGACATGTTGCTGTTGCAATGGATATGTAATTTATTTCAAAGGATTGTATTAAAAGTAAATTATTTAATAATTTTCATTCAAAAAAATACTAAAAACCTTTAATATAATAAAAAGGGGATATCAGTTTTACAAAAATGTGGCGGATAAATTGTTTGGATGCTTAGAAAATGTATGAGTTTTATTAACAGTGTATTTTTCATGAGAAACATGTACAAAGTTATATTGCAGACTTTTTTAAAGTTAAGAATTTGGAATGCTAATAAAAAAAAGAAAAGGTACGATTCACTTCAGTTTTTGTTTATCTTTCTTTATAATGTATTTTTAAAAATATTATTCCAATTAGACTTTTTTCATATGCTTAAACTATGTTAAAAAAAGTTAAAGCCCAAATTAAAATACATCTTCCAATATTTTCATTCTGTATATTTTATTATACAAATTGCATGAATTTGAGTTTATTTCTATTTAAGGTATTTTCTACATAACAAAGTGTTTACATGCATTGATGAGGCTTTGTTAAATGGAAGTTTTACTCTATTTATAGTATTAGCAATTTAAAATTTGAAAATTTATTATAGTTGAGGGACTTATCTGCTGTTCCTGAAAAAATTGAATCTTCTGATGAGCATTCCAGAAAGTTTTTAAATCAAGTGCTTGAAAGAGTTGCTGCTGCTGAACATAGAAATCCCAAAGCTCGCCAGAGTATTCTAGAGACTTCAATTTTGTAGGTTATTTTTTTTTTCTTTTTCTAATAATTCTCTGTTTCATTTTACTTGGGTATTTTTTTTCTTTCTGATAAATCTGAAAAATAATTTTTTAAAGTATGAAATAATGATTCTAATAATAACAAAAAGTATACTCAGGGCCGGCGCCAGGGGTGAGGCAAGTGAGGCAGCCGCCTCAGGGCGCGCGGTATAAGGGCGGCATTTGTCTCGCATATTTACACAGGTAAAATAAACCAAAATATGAATAAACACACCAACAATTTTCACGAAAATTTAATTTTTTTTTTTTTTTTTTTTTTTTTTTTTTAATAACACTAAAAATAGAGATCCGATGATATCCCCCTCCCCCCGAAAAAAGCTGTTTTGCCATGTTTTGGGGTGGAGAGGGAGAGGGCGCATTTTTATTCTGGTGGAGAATTATCATTATTTTTTTTTCTTTAGCTAAAGTGTAGAATCGTTTGCTATGTATTTTTTAATTCGGAATTGAATGACACTTCCACAAGTCGATATGGTTGTACGATACAAAATTATGCGGGTTTTATGAATACAAAGTCATGAATGGTTTAATCAAGAAAGAAAATATGAATACACGAATATTTTGAAAACTTTACTAACCTTGAAGAAATTTGATGATTCTGATTTTGAGCATTGCTGTTCTGAGGACGTTTAAGAAGCTTGATATTATTTGATATGATTTAAAGAACAAGTTTTGGACGTAAAATAAATTTTTCAAAACTATGCTCAATAATAAAACATAACTTTCAACATTGTATATTTATAAAACCTAATATAACTTTTATGAAGAATGACCGTATTCCTTGACCATTCGAATGACCGTATTCCGTAATCCGTATTCCTTTTATAAAGGAATACGGATTTGCGAATGATGTTTTTTGATCCAGAATTTCAAAATACATAACAAATGATACTCACGTCACCTAATTTTTAAAGTTTAAGTATCCAATGTACTTCCCTCCCTCCCCCCCCCCCCCCCCTAAAAAAAAGAAGGTCAAGCTTTATTTTGGGGGACTCATCGGATTTTCATATCTAATGACAAAACGATATTGTTTCTCAAATTTTTGTGAATGGCCATTAGTTGTTACTCATGTAAAAACCTATTTTATCTGGATAAAGTGTAATTTTTGCCATTTTAATCGTAAAACCCGCAACTTTGAAAAAAAATTGATCGTATTGACTTGCCGATTGTGTCATTTGAAAAGGTCGCGCACTCCTTGGAATTTCCAAGGACACTGGCACCACTATTAAAAATAAGAAAATTTACATTTAATTTTTATACCACAACATTTGTAATCCCCACCTTCATTCACAGATTTTATGATATTTTTCTGCAGTGAAACACTTTGAAAATATTCTTAAAATTTAGCGGTAGAACTGTGCAAACCCTGGTCATTTGATTTAGAATTTAAAAAATCCATATGGAACGGATGGACGTCTTGAAAGGAATTCTATGTCAAAAAAATTAGCTAAATATATTAAAATTTCTCTTCCGTGATTTTGAAATATTTAGTTATTTTATGTGCGACTGTTAGCAATTATTTTATTTATTTATTTTGCAGCGAGTATTTGACATTCGTTACACTAACTTCTTTTACAAAATTTTAGTCTAAACATTGGCAATTTTGACCTCCATGATTTTTGAAGCAATTGCGATTTTTAATGCAATCTGTAGCATTCTTTGCAGTCTGCGATCTTTTGACATTCATAAAAGGGACTATTTTTCAAACATTTAGCCTAATATTATATTAAGGTGTCCTGTCATAATAACACCAAGTTAAGGTTCTACCAAATTTCACAGCTTAATTTAAGATTTTTTTTTTCATACATATATGGGATTTTATGTAACAACTTTTTCACTGTGTATACAAGAAAGAATATTTTAGAAGATATGTATGCATAAAATGTATTCGTGTGATTTCATGACCAATGCTATTTGGCGTTATTACATGCAAACGAACTATAAAATTTGATAGAATAGTGACATGTAAATTATCTAATTCTAAAGATACAAACTCTACAATCCTAGGAATTGACAAATTTCTTTTACTTAGCATTAATTGCAAAATTAGGGTGCAGTAATAATCATTTAATCTTTCATTCATCTGACATGAAAAAATTAGCAGCACTTAGGAAATACAATTTTCTCTTTATTCTTTTTGGTTTTCAACAATGACAATAATGCTCTCTCGTGCATAAAATAATAAATAAACCTTCTTTGTAGCACTGAAAAGAATCAACCAGAGTAATAATGCCAGTGGATAACGTTATTAATCTGCACAATATATATTTTAAACTTCAAACTATCTCGTAAACACATCCAAAATTTTCCCCAATATTTTGAAAGTACGTGAAATACACAACAAATTTCTGTAATAAACAAAGTATTTCCTAATAAATGTACAGTCTTCGTATCAAAGAACTTAGCAAATTTTAGATCGGGAGTTGACTCTTATGTGCTCTTTTTCAACGATAATGTTTACGAATTGAACTAATAAACTTTTAGCGGACACCTTTATTTTATCTTCCGCAATTTGTATTTTTATTTATTTATTTCAATTTTTGTGTTACGTGCCAATTTTTTGATATTCATGTAATAATTCCTGTTAGAATATTTTATCCCACTGTGTTACAGTTGGTCCTCTGCGATACTTGAAGTTTTTTGAGTTTCCGACGATTTTTCCATACATTAAAAAAATAAATTAGCTTTTAATATTCTAGCGCCTAGTTGTTAATTTTGTCCTTTTTTAATAAAGTTTATTCACCTATTTTTAAATTCTTCTAGTGATTTTTAGATTTTCTCCTGTTTCGCGGCGATTTTTTTTTCTCTTAGATTGCTAAATAATTCCGTTTCAAACTTTTTAGCATAATACAACAAGTTTTCTCCTCTTTTTGTTTTAAAATTTTGGTAATACGGATTACAAATTATTTAGCTCACTGGAGTAAATTAGGTCCTCTGCAGTTTTTTTTTCTTCGTTTCGCCTCGATTTTTTGATATACATTTTCGTAAAAGGAATTCGGTTTCAAACTTTTCACTAATGTTGAAGTTTTGTACAGTAAATTTCTTTTTTTTTTTAAATTATCTATGGATTTTTAAAGTTATTTTGAACGCGATTCTTACCATGCCTTTGTGTACTGTCTTTGAATTCTTTTTTCTTTTTTACATTTGTAAAAAATAATTCAGTTTGAAAACTGTAGCCTTATCGAAGTATATTTTATTCTACGTGATTTTCAATGTTTTGCAGTTTTGCGTTCTGCGACAATATTTCGACATTAATAAAACGAAACCGGCTCCAAATATTTATTTTAAATCCATTATTTCCAATGCGGTTTTTAACGTTCTTTTTTACTTTCGCGATTTTAACATTTAGAAACGAGTTTCTGTTGTGTAAACTATTGTTAGTAAGGCTGGCCCACTGTTATAAATTTTGTCAAACTTTGTTGCAATTTTCACCGTAATATGTAAAATTTATTTCTCCGCGATTTTTGAATTTTTCACGACTTTTAATGCAATTTTCAATATGTGTTTTTGACATTCGTAAAAGGAATTTCGTTACTAACTTCACCTGTGACTTTATTTGTGAAAAAATTCCTTTTAAAATAGTTTAAATCGTTGTAGTAAATTTTGTCTTTTTACAATTTTTTAATCTTTGGCGATCTTTACTGTTTTTTAATAGTTTTGAAGCAGTTTTTCAACATTATTAAAAAGAAATCCGGTTTTAATCTTTTAATCTAAAGTACTGAAATCTATCCTACTTTCAATAAATTTATTCAACATTCGCTTGTTAATTTTTGAATTTTTGTAATTTTTTTTTAATGATTTTTAGTTTTTTCCCTTGCTCTGTGGTGGTTTTTTGACTTTGCAAAATAAATCCTGTTCTAATCTTAAATAAATTTTACTTTCTGCATTTTTTGAAATTTTCTTTCTTTTAAGTTTTAATGCTCTTTTTCTTTTCTTTCACAATTCGTTGCGATTTTTCCGAATTAATAAAAGAAATCCCTTTTCTTTCTTTCAGTTCAATATAGTGCATATTGTTCTCTTTACTGTAACGTTTAAGAAGAATTTTTGGAAAGATTTTCTTTTTTAAATATTTCACTATTTCTATTGCGATTTTTCGATTTGTGTTATGTTTTCATGGGACCCCAGAAATGAACTACCTATCAGGTCAGTTGCGCTAGTAAATTAAATTATTTTAGCAAATGGAAATGTAGTTGTTTTCTATAATGATTAGAGTGTTATAAAAACTATTTTCCCAAAAAAAGGTGAATTTATTATTGAATTAAATATTTCATTGTTGATAGTTATGTTTTTGAAAATGTTACTGTAAAATAAAAACTTCATGTTAAATGTGTCAAATTAAATTTAAAATGATAATTTAATTTTCTCTGCATGTCATAATTTTTCTATTCAATGTCAAAAATGTATTGCGAAGTTTGCTCTAACAAGTTTATTTATTTATTTTTTCGCTTCATAATATTGATTTTGATATTATAATGTATGACTTCGCAAATGCTAAATCAAGAGAAATTACTCACTTCTTAACCCCTTGAGCTCTTATGGAAGAATTTTCTACCACATAATTTTAATTCCGAAATGTCACAATGCCACCAGAAAATTCGACCAAATTTATTTGAAAATGGTTTAATGCATTTTTTCGTGTTTATTGTTAACCAGTTTTTTTTTTTTTTTTGCAAAATACTGGTGCCAATGTGACTTTTGGAATTTTGAAGAAATTTACGCCCCAGAGCTCAAAGGGTTAAACTTTTGTGTTATTTTTAGTACTGTTTTGTATATACGATTTTAAAACGATAAATAACTTGTTATACTATATCATTATTTTTATGTTTGAAATTCATACTAAAATATTATACGTAATGTGATTTATTTTAAATGTTGGATATATTTTGTATCAGTAATATTTATTTTAAAAGCTTTCTTTACCTTTTGCGATAGGGTTTTTTCTCTAATATTTACTAGTAGGGGAGACCGAGCTTAGCTCGGTCAAAATTAACTTTGTGTTCAACTCAATATAGTATTTTCACTGTATCATTAACTCTGTATTATTACTGTAAAACATGTTTATAATAGTATTATTTAGAAAAACAATCAATAAGAAAACTATGTTTTTATGCGCATATTTATAAATTTTACTTTATTTTAAAATTTACAACGAAAGGACATCGATCTAAATCACTTTTTTAGCTCGACTGTGATTGGTTTGACCATGCATCTCGAATCCTCTTAAGAATGTATAAAAAAATTCATTACATTCTGAAAAATAATATTTTTTGCTAGATATAGCCAAATTTGGAGGCATTCTTTCATTTGGCTCCAAATACGTGTTTTGGTTTTCGTAATTTTTATAGTTGATTTTTTGGCCATATGTCGCCAATATATTGTCAAATATCACCAAGTTATTGGCTGTTGCCATATTCTCATGACCCTGATCCGTATTACCCAAAAATGAGCCACTAATCAAATTTGATCAAGCATGTGACACAGCTCAATCGTCTTCAGGTAATCAAAAACAGTAGAATATAAAACTGAATCAAAATCGTTTAAGCCATTTTTTAGGTAAAATTAGCTTGGCAGCATTCAGCAATGAAGCAAAACAACCCACTAATATAATTTTGTTTAACATGCGACTCAGCCCAATAGTCTTCTCGTGACAAAAAACGTTTTGTTTCAAAATTTAGGTAAAATTGATTGAGTCATTGTTATATATAATTAGAATGACCCTAGCTCATTAAGACCCAAAATGACCCACTAATCAAATTTTCGCGAGCATGTGTCCAAGCCAAATGGTTTTCTCTTGCTCAAAAACGATCTAATACAAAGTATAGTCAAAATGGTGAGTACCATTTTCTATATAAAATTAGCGTGACCCATCATGACCAACAAATGACCCTTATAATCGAAATCTCTCGAACGTGTGGCCTAGCTCATTAGTTTTAGCATGCTGAAAAACATTAGATACAAAATTTAGATAAAATCGATTGAGCCGTTTTTTAGATATAGTTAGTTTGACCTTGACCTCTTATGATCCAAAATGACCCATTGATCAAATTTTCTCAAAAATCTGTCATAACCTAATGATTTTCTTGTGACCGAAAACGATAAAATACAAAATTTAGTCAAAATTGCACGAAACCTTGTCTAGATAAAATTAGAATGACCCAAAAGTGGCCCACTAATCGAAATTTCTTGAACATGCGACCTACCCCAATGATTTTCTCATGCCAAAAATATGTTGTATACAAAATATCGTTAAAATCGAGCCACCCATTCTTTAGATATAGCTTGACCTTGACCCATTAAGATCCACAAATGACCCTTATAATCGAAAGCTCTCGAATATGTGACTTAGTCCATTAGTTTTCTCGTTTCTAAAAATTGTTACATACAGAATTTCGTTAAAATTGATCCTGCCGTTCTTTAATTATATACAGCTTGACCCAGACCCTTTATGATCCAAAATGACCCATTAACCGAAATTTTTCGAACATGTAAGCTAGTCCAATGATTTTATCGTGCCAAAAAAATGTTGCATACAAAATTTCGTTAAAATCGATCCACCTGTTCTTTGATATAGCTTAACCATGACCCATTATGACCCACAAATGACCCTCATAGTCGAAATCTCTCAAACATGTGATTTAGCCCATTAGTTTTCTCATGTCAAAAATCTGTTACATACAAAATTTCGTTATAATCCATCACGCCGTTCTTTAAATATAAATAGCTTGACCCAGACTCTTAATGACCCAAAATGATCCATTAATCGAAATTTTTCGAACATGTGACCTAGTCCAATGATTTTATCGTGCCAAAAAAATGTTGCATACAAAATTTTGTTAAAATCGATCCACCTGTTCTTTAGATATAGCTTGACTATGACCCATTATGACCCACAAATGACCCTCATAGTCGAAATCTCTCAAACATGTGATTTAGCCGATTAGTTTTTTCATGTTACAAAACTGTTACATACAAAATTTCATTATAATCCATCACGCCGTTCTTTAAATATAAATAACTTGACCCAGACTCTTAATGACCCAATATGACCCATTAAAATTTTTTCTCGGACATATAACCTAGCCCAATGTTTTTCTCGTGCCCGAAAACCATAGATTGCAATTTTTAGTCAAAATTGCGTGAGAAAATCTCTAGATAAAAATAGCATGACCCACAATGACCCCAAAAATGACCCATTAACCGAATTTTCTCGAACATGTTACCTAACCCAATGGTCTTCTTGTAATCCAAAACGATAAAATATAAAATTTGGTCAAAATTGTTAGTGCCGTTTTTTAGATAAAAATGGCTTGACCCATTATAATATCGTGTGGGTTCGAATTACTTGTATTGTCATTTCATCAGGGAAACAACCTTTATAGTTCCATCTATTTATTTACACTATAATACAACTGCCGCTAAGCAGCATCCCGAACAACAAAACATTCTTACATCTCCGATTTTATTTGGCCAACATGCATTGCCTCACAAAAACAGATCACGGTATCGTTGCGCCATCTATATTTAGGAAGTGCTACTATTCGAAGATATCACACCCCTCTCCTCATAGTTCAAACGAACTACAGGCAATCTTGGTCTATTGCTTCTTCGAACTGAAACACTTTTCTTCGAGTCTTCATCATTATTTTTAGTCACAGTGTCCTTTACAGATATATCTGTCATAACATAATTTTTATTACTCACAACAGTACCTGTTAAAATATCATGTGAAGGCTGAGATTTGTTTGGTTCCATAATATTCTCATTATCACGTTGGTCTTTTATTTTTCCATTAATACCAGAAAAACGGTTTTTATTAACCCTTTCATAATTATCATAAACATTGTAATTTTTACCACTATAACCCATATTTTCAAATCTTTCTGACATTTGTTTGTTATTGTGGTCATTTTCTTCAATTCTTTCAGATTTTTCGTAACTTATCTCCCTGTTACGTCTCAACTGATTTACATGACGCTTACACATTATTCCATCACATCTATTTACTAAAACCCATCTACTTCCTAATAATTTTATAATTTTTCCTTTTACCCATTTCTCCCCCTTTCCAAAATTTTTAACAAAAACTAGTTCATAAAGCTTAAATTTGTGCAGGGGTTGCTGTATTTTAGGTTTTGATGGTAATACCAAATGAAGGGCTGTTCGAATTGGCCTTCCAAACATTAATTCAGCAGGAGTTTTACCAGTCACCGAATGAGGAGTTGAATGATTTTCTAACAAAAGTCGTGCAATCGATAATGTTATGTCAGTTTTATCTAGCTTCCTAAGACAATTTTTCACAGTTTGCACGTATCTTTCCGCCTGTCCGTTCGATGACAGATGATATGGTGGAATAGGTGTATGCTGAATTCCATTATTTTTAAGAAATTCCTCAAATTCCTCACTTGTGAACGTGGATCTATTATCACTGACTAATTCTACTGGTAATCCAAATGTCGCAAAAATTCTTCTTAGTACTCTAATAGTATTTCTACTATCGGTCCTGGGCACTACTTCTACTTCTAACCATTTTGTATAAGAATCAACTACTATTTAAAAAAATTTCCCTTCAAACGGACCTGCATAATCTATGTGAATCCTTTCCCAGGGTAATTCAGACTTCCATTCTAAGGGTTTCATTTTTGGATTATCCCTCGCACACATTTGACATCTACTACATGAATTTACCATTTGTTCAATTTCCTTATCCATGTTTGGCCACCAAACCACCCCTCTAGCTTTAGCTTTCATGCTAGACATACCCTGATGAACAGAATGCAACAATTTCAATATATATTCTCTACCTTCCTCTGGCACAATTACTCTATGCCCCCATAATAGACAATTTTCTAAACAGGAAATTTCATCCCTTCTACGAAAATAAGGTTGATATTCTTCTGCTTTAACCTTTCGAGGCCATCCATGTAGTACCCACTCTAAAATTTGTTTAGTTACAGGATTTTCAGTTGTCCACTTTGCAATCATTTTAGAAGTAACAGGCCAATCATTATTATTTGACACAAACATTATTTCAGCAGGATTACTTATTATATTTACAGTTTCTGGGAGAGGTAATCTACTTAATGCGTCCGTATTTTTATTATTTTTACCTTCGCGATACTCAATTGTATAATCATATCCTGCTAACATAAGCGACCATCTTAGCATTCTAGGTGATAATGTATCAGGTACCTTTTTAACAGGATCAAACAATCTAATTAAAGGTTTATGATCCGTTATAATTTTAAACTGTTTACCAGCTAAATATTGGTGAAATTTAGTAACACCAAATATTACAGATAAAGCTTCTTTATCTATCATTGCATAATTTCTTTCAGTTTTATTTAAAGTTCTAGAAGCATAAGCTATGGGTTTCTCTTTACCCTCAATAATATGGCTTAATACAGAACCAATGCCATATTCTGAAGCATCACAGTTCAAAACAATATCTTTGTTAACATCATATAATTCTAAAACAGGTGATGTACATAATAATTCTTTAACTTTTTGAAATGCTTTATCATGCTTTTCTGACCATGTCCACTTAACATTATTATCTAATAATCTATGTAAAGGTTCTAAGACATCTGAAATATTAGGTAGGAAGTTTCTATAATAAGAAATTAAGCCTAAAAATGAACGCAACTGTGACACATTATTTGGAATAGGTGCATTCAAAATAGCATTAACTTTTTCTGGCATAGGTCTAATTCCTTCCTGAGAAATTTCATGTCCTAAATAGCAAACTTCCGAAACCATAAATTTTAACTTTTCCTTATTTAATCTTATACCATGCTCAGGAAAGCATTTCAGAACACTTTCAACTCTTTCAGAATGTTCTGATTCATTCCTAGCACTTATGATTACATCATCTAAAAATACATTAACATACTCATATTTTTTTAATATATTCTCTATTTTCCTCTGGAACATTCCAGGAGCACACTTTACGCCAAAAGCTAATCTTAACACATTAAATAATCCTTTATGAGTATTAATAGTTAAAATTTTACTACTTTCATTATCTACAGGTTGTTGTAAATAAGCATCTTTTAAATCAAAACCAGTAAAGAATTTTCCACCTGACAATTTAGAGAATAATTCTTCCATCCTAGGAAGAGGATAATTATCATTTTCTGTATTTGCATTTACTGTGGCTCTATAATCACCACAAATTCTAACAGTACCATTTGGTTTTGGAACAATTACTATAGGACTAGCCCAATCTGAATGATCGACAGGTTTCAAAATACCCTCTTTTGTTAATCGTTCCAATTCCAAATCAGTAGCTCTTCTCAAAGCAAACGGAACAGGTCGAGACTTAAGAAAAACTGGTTTTGCATCCTTTTTCAAATTTATTGAAACGGGAGGACCTTTTATTGTACCGATCCCGTCAGCAAAAACATTTGGAAAATTTCTAATTAAATCATCTTTCGAAATACTTTTAATCATATTTACATTAGGCCAAAATAATTTTGATGCTTTTAACCAAGTTTTTCCAATTAGACTCGGACCTTGCTCTTTAATAACTAATATTTTTAAATCAGGTATACAATATTCATCAACAAAAACATCTACTTTTAACTCACCTAATACAGTTAAAAAATCTTTAGTATAAGTTTGTAACTTAACTTTAGATTTAATTAAAGGTAGCTTACCTGAGAACAATTTTTCTGCCACATATTTACTTACTATAGTATGCGCCGCCCCGCTGTCAGTTTCAAATTTAACATTCACACAATTTATTTTTACATTTTTTTTGCCATGTTACACTATTGGAGTTGTTGTCCACACAATTGAAACAATATTCCTCTTGAACAGTTTTAATTTTACTGTTTTTGTTCTGTTTATCATTTTTCATCATAAATTTACGATTCCTGCAACAAATTCTTAGGTGGCCAAATTTATGGCACAGATGGCACTCTGCATTCTTGAAAGGGCACATTTTAGGATTGTGGTGTTTCGCACATTTGAAACATGGTTTCTCAGACGCGAATTTTTCTCCTTTGGGCTTAAATGGATGAGAGAACTTTTCTGGTTTCGGTTTCTCCCCTCTAGCGCGCACTTGATTTACAGCTGTACTTTCGCCTATATGTAGCGATTTCACACCGGCTTCAGCATATTCAAACGATTCTGCGATCTCCACCGCAGTCTGGAAATTTAATTCCTTACAATCGAGCAGCTTTTGTTGTATCTTTTCATCTTGTATTCCAAACACAAGTTGGTCACGCAGGCGGTCATTTAACGTATTTCCGAAATTACAGAATTCAGACAGTCTTCTAAGTTCTCTTACAAACTCAGCTATGCTTTCCCCTGGCTTTCTAAGACGTTTCTGAAATTTGAATCTTTCTACAATTTCACTTGGACAAGGAGAAAAATGTTCTTTAGCTTTTTTAAAAAGATCTTCATATTTTATCTCCTTTAACGTCTTCGGGACAATAATGTCTCTTAAAATCGTAAATGTTGTCGTACCAACAGAACTAAGCAAAATATTCTTTTTCATTTCTTCATTCTTTATATTATTCGCACAGAAATAAAAATCCATCTTCTCAACATAAATAGTCCAAGGAACCTTTGAGTACGAGAACAATACTCTTCTAGCCGACCAAGCAAAATAATTTCTTTTTCAACAGCCATTTTTTTTTCGGCATACTTTTTTTTTTTTTTTTCACAATATTTTTCTTTTCAAAATAATACGGGTAAATAATCCCATCTTAGTCGCCACTTTATAATATCGTGTGGGTTCAAATTACTTGTACTGTCATTTCATCAGGGAAACAACCTTTATAGTTCCATCTATTTATTTACACTATAATACAACTGCCGCTAAGCAGCATCCCGAACAACAAAACATTCTTACATCTCCGATTTTATTTGGCCAACATGCATTGCCTCACAAAAACAGATCAAGGTATCGTTGCGCCATCTATATTTAGGAAGTGCTACTATTCGAAGATATCACACCCATAATGACCCAAAAATGACCCACTAATCAAAATTTTTCGAACATGTGACCCAGCTCAATAGTTTTCTCGCACTAAAAAATGATTGGATACAAAATTTCCTTAAAATCGATCCAACCGTTCTCTAGATATAACTAGCTTGATTCTGACCCATTATGACCCCAAAATGACCCAATAATCGAATTTTCTTGAACATGTGACCTAGCCCAATAGTCTTCTCGTGTGCGAAAATGGTTAAATCCAAATTTTTGCGAAAATTGTTAGAGCCGTTTTTGAAATAAAATTTACACACACAGACACATACACACACACACAATTTTTGCTCGCATTATAGTATAAGATAATGTGCGTGATTTTTTGAAAAGAAAAACAAGGCAAAGGAGGTTTTGAAGAGTTAATGTTATTCTTTACATGAAACTTTCTGCCTTTTTATAAAAATACTAGTAGAATATGATTTATTAATTTAATTCCAAGTAAGCTGATGTTATTTTTAAAAAGGTACAAAGATAAAATAAAATAAAATAAATAAATAACGAAGTTTGATTATTTTAAATTCCTTAAATGGAAATACATTTTATATTAATTTATGCAAATAAATTATAGTTATATTATATTATATATATTTTTTTTAAGTTTGAGTAGTGGTAAAAAAAAAAGGATGATGTCATAAGGGCGGCAAAATAAAGCTCGCCTCAGGCGGCGAAATGCCTAGCGCCGGCCCTGAGTATACTCCCTGTTAACAAATTAATTTTAAACTTTTATTCCCATGATTTGGTCACATATTATATGATTTAAATAATATTATCAAACTATGTTTATAATGTTTTATCATGCCTATTGCAATACTGAATTATATGATTGTTTTAGTAATTTTTGTTTCTTTGTGTAGAGATCTGAAACAGTTGTCTGCAATAGAACCTAAACTATCTGCAGCTGCAAATTGTGCAGCTCTATATATTCAGTGCCAACTTCTTTTGGCGAAGGTGAGGCAAACTTTAATAATTCTTATTAATTTTGTAAATTATAACTTTTTTTACACACATATATATGGATATATATGTATTTTACAGCATTAACCTACAGATCTAGTAATTAAATTAATTATTGGATGTTGAAAATAAGCAAATTTTTTATCTGCTTAAAAAATCTAATTTTTATTTTATAAAATCACTTTAATAAAACAGAATTTTCCACGCAAAACTAATAAAATGAAACATGTAAATGAATGCTGTTATTGTAATTTAAAAGAAAAAACTTCTTAATTTAAGCTTTTTTAATAAGAAGTAACTTCTTTCAAGATGGACAATAATCATAATTTCTTGCAACCCTTTCTTACTAAAATTTTGTATAATGCTTGACACTATATGGCTGTGTATTTATATTCTATTTGAGATCATCACATACATTTTTTTTTTTTTTTTGATAGATTATTTCTAATAAAAATTGGCTTAATACATCTCTGTTATCTCCTCTGCAAAGTAGTGCCCTCAAATCATCTTTAGAACAGGTAAGCCTAAATGCATCTATCAAATTTTGCATGTTTTTTACCTCTGCATTTGCTGTTTTTGTTATATAATTAAGTCATTTTCAAATGAATTGTTACTTTGATATTGCAAACACTTATTAATTTCATGTTAAAGAAAATAGCGATATGTTGTTGATTTTTTATAAAGTAACATCTAGTGAAAAAGACATTATTTGTGCTATTCTTTTTTGAATTAAAAAAAAAATGGAAATTGATGATTTTGATAAATATCATTTTATTCATGAGTTTTTAAAAATATTTTTGACATTGGAAAAGTGTTATTACTATTAAGAAGTTTGTTCTAATGAATTCTTATACATAAAAATTAAAATTAATTAAATAATATGGAAAATGTAATACTCATCATGTTTAAATAAATTTTTACTACATTTCTATTAGTCAGGCACAAATCTCACCAATAGCAGATCCCCCACCCCTAATAGCAACTTATTATTTTTCAACTTTTAACCCTCTGGATCCCAAACCGCCCGAGATATTTTAAGACATTTTAATTCGTATATTTTAATTTTCCACCAGAAAATTAAAACAGCAATATTTGGTTTAACTAATAACAGAAAATTCCGTATTTAAATAAAACAAAATTAGCTATTGATTTTTTCTGGTATAAAATCAATTTTTTTAACCACATAATTTCTAGAAAGAGTTCTATCATGGGATTTAAAGGGTTAAAACAATATTTGAATTTAAAAACAGTGCTTTTATGTTTAATTAAATTTTTTTAAACTTTTTTTCTTTTAAATGAAATGACAGAAAAGTATCTATTTTCGATGAAATGAATTAAAGATATTCATATTTAATAAATTGAGTGTGATCCAAATAATAGTGATTGAAACAATAGTTAGTGATTTATCACATGTGCTCAGCTAACAAAAAAATACCTTTTTTTTTTTTTTTTTTTTTTTTTTTATTTATTTTTTTTTTAATAAAAAATACAGCAAAAGTGTTTTTATTTTTTTCTTTACACTGAATAAAAAGAGCATTATAATCTTTTACCTTTATCTTTTTGGCAACTGCAAAAAACAAATCCCATATAAAATAACTATTATTATACTCTTAAGGGGCCTCAGGGGTTGATCGATACGGAAAAACATGTAAACGTAGCTCTCGCTTCGACTCCATATAAAAACAGAAGTATTCAATATAATTAATTTAAACTTTCTGATATTTTAAAGGTAGTCTTATAAAATTATAAAATGAAGTACTTTAATGTAATATAATAAGAAATATAGCAAAATTTATATAACACGATTAAAAAAAAAAAAAAAAAAAAATTATGTCTTATATCACCAACACCAAGATATCTTAACATTGAATTGACATAAGAACCTAATTTTTGCTTTAAAATGATCCGGAAACTTTACTCTGTAAAATGAATTAAAGATATAACAATCACTCAAAAACAACATTATTAAAAAAGCTTTCAAATTTGAAAATTTAAAAAACTCTTAAAAAATACAACTTTTTTTTAACTACTTTTTTAAAATACTCAAAATATTAAACTATCTAAATTATATTAATTCATTCTATAGATAATGATGTTATATGCATGCAGAAAAAAAAAAAAAAAAAAAATTAAGCCATTCCATCAAATAGTTTTTTTTTAAATTTTGGTGTTAGTTGTCAAAAATCAGGTTTTGAGAAAATGTGACTTAAAGTTGAAATTATATGGGTGCGGCTATGAAAGGGTTGATACATAAATGCTTATAACTCCGTTAAAAATGCAAGTATTTTTATGCAATTTTTTGCATTGAGTTCAGAATTAATTGAATTATAAAACTAGATCATAAAAAATAAATCTATTTTCTGAAAAGTTTTCAACCCCTGAGCCCCCTTAAAGTAATGCACATAAAGTGTAGAACAAATCTTACTAATAAATTTTTAACTATTATATAAAGGTTTTAGAAAGCATACTTATGTTTTCATACATTATAGTAAATTGCCTTATTTTACATACAATACAAAAACTAGTTTAGTTACATACTTTAAAAAGGATTTTGTTAAATTGGTTATTTTTATTAGGGACACTAGCAGGCTACATTCCCTACAAGCTAAGCTCACCAACCCTGTTCAGACTCTAAAATTCCCTTTATTTGATCGGTTCTAAAAAGGTTGAATTATCATTAAAAAGCCAGTGGCAATCTACCTGTAAACAAGTTCCCATTAACTTCTCTTTTACTGAAGGATTTTAAGGCCAAATCAGCTGCTGTTAATTGCTGAAACGTCAGTGAAGGCTTACTTTGGAGACATGAAAATTTTTGGTTTCCGTCTGTCCCACGATAACTGCCATAAAAATCATCCAATCTCTTTGAAATTAAGTAAGCACATTCATGAGCTACTGGGATTTAGCTGTATAGTTTTTTGTTAGGTTTGGATCATTTGTTCGGAAAATACAAAACATTCTTTTTTGTATCATAATGCTTTCCTATGGCAAATCAAATGGGAAAAAAATGGCTCTTTTGGTAAATTGCTGAAACGTCGGTGAAGGCTTACTTTGGAGACACAAATTTTTTTTTTCTTTCTGTCTGTCTGTTCCGCGATAACTGACACAAAAAGCATTTGATTGACTTGAAATTAAAAGGGTGTGTTAGTCAGGCACTGGTATTAAGCTGTATAGTTTTTTGTTAGATTTGATTCATTCGTTTGGAAAATATAGAATATTTTATTTTCAGCAATAATGCTTTTCTGTGGCAAATCCAATGATTTTCATTTTTTTTTTTCCCTCAAGTCAAAATGACGCATTTGATTAATGGAATTCAATGATAAATGGATACTGAAATTTACCGTTTAAATTATTCGTATTGTTTTGAAATTTTGTCTATGCATTTGTCAGATTTTTTAAATTATTACTGTAAATTTTGGAGATTTTTTATAAATGTGTTTCAATAATATAAACTAATTTGTTTTAAAGATTTACTTATTTCAAATATATTTATTTCATTTTCTTTATTTTCTCTTAATGGTTGCTAAGCAACCATTCATCTTCATCCTTATCTTTATAATGTTATAAGTTTGAAAGCGTGTACAGAAATTTAAATAAAGTCAACATCAAAACTGATGAATTAATTAATGGCTTTGTATCTTTGCATATAAATATGACATAGCCCAGAAAAGGACATAGGCTATGTTTTATTAATTTTATTCAAGTATTTTCCTTAATAATTCAAAATTTCCATCTTTTTCATACAGAATCAATAGGGATTTTTTAGTTTAAATTTAACCAATTTTCTTTATCGTTGTTAAAAATATTAAAATCTGGAATAATAATTTTTCAACAGCTATAAGTTTCAGTTGAGCAATTTCCATTCAAGAAATTAAACTAAGAAAAAATAAATAAATATGACGTCAGAATTAAAATAAAAATAGATATAGTACTTTTTGTTAAATATTAAAAACGGATATTTGTTTCGTTAAAAAGAATTTTTCTGACAAAATGGAAACATAATTAGAAGTAAAAGAAATAAAAAAGAATTATATTTTTAACAAATATTTCATTTGGTAAAATATGACGTCATAATTGAAATAAAACAGGTATTTTATAGTAGTCATTAAAAATACAAGAAACATGGATATCAATAACTCATGAATAATGACATCATTGCTGAAACTTCAGTGAAGGCTTACTTTGGAAAGACGAAATTTATTTTCTTCCATCTGTCAATCTGTTCTTCTGTTTGTCTGTTCCGCGATAACTGCCGCAAAATGCAATCAAAACTTTTTTTTCCGGAAACAAAATTATAAAACTCTAGATTACTGAGTTCACACTTACAACAGTTCCTGATACATCAGATTTAGGCGTTTGCGGTTAGCAGGCATATAGAAGTATGAGGATAATGAAAAATGCTTGTCCAAACTGTTACCTATCCTTATAAATCAAAATGTATAAAAAGATGCAAGATATACAATAACCATTAGCACAATTAATAGAAAATTACAAATTTAAATTTAATGAGACTACGGGGGATTCAGGGGACGGAGCCCTCCTGAAAAAATCTACTATGTTATAATAAACTAGTTGGATGTGTCAATCCCTAAACTTTCTTCTATCTCATAAGTACATTTTAATATTTGAAAAAAAAAAAAAAAAAAAAAATGTGTTGACACCCAAAGTTACCCACTATCGAATTTCCTCGAACATTTGACCTAGCCTAATGAGATTCGGGTATCCAAAAAGCCTAAAACGCAAAATTTAATTAATATTCTGAGAAAATGAGCTTAGTAGTGCCTCATATTGGGTAATTTATACTAAAACCTAATAAGCATCTATTGATTTGAATCAAAACCTAACAGAAACGAAAATTTGATGGAATTTCGTCCTTTAGTTCTTGAGATATAACAAAAAATTTGCAAAACGTAGCACAGCAACACCATATCTTGGACAATTTATGCCAAAACGTAAAAAAGCGTCTAATTATGTTATGGTGTAAAAGAATCTGAAGTTTGATGAAATTCTGTGCATTAGTTTTTGAGATATAGCTAGTTTTTAAAAAAAAGTGTAAAATATAGCACAGCAGCACCATCAGTTGAAGGATATATAACAAAACATAATCATCGTGTAATTATGTTATATGTCATTTTGTAACAAAATCTGAAGTTTGATGAAATTCTGGGCGTTGGTTGTTGAGATATAGCTATCGGAAAAATCGTGCAAAACGCAGCATAGCTACACCACCTGTTGCAAGGTTAATACCAAAATGTAATCAGCGTCTAATTATGTCTAATATATTCATTCTAGTGTAAAAGAAACTAAAATTTGATGAAGTTCTCTGCATTAGTTCTTGAGATATAGCTATCGCAAAAATCGTGCAAAATGTAGCATAGCAGCGCCATCTATAGGGCAGTTCACACCAAAACCTTATCAGCGGCTATGTATCTCAAAGTATCACGGAATCTGAAGTTTGGTGAAATTCTGTGCATTAGTTCTTGAGATACAGCTATCATGAAAATCATGAAAAACGTGTCATAGTAGCGCCACCTGCTGGCTAATTTACACCAAAACTTAATCAGCGTCTATGTATATCAAGGGTTCACAGAATCTGAAGTTTGGTGAAATTCTGTGCATCAGTTCTTGAGATATAGCAATCTTGAAAATCATGAAAAATGTAGTATAGCAGCGCCACCTGCAGGCCAATTTTCACCAAAAACCAATAGGCACTAATTCATATCAAGGTCTAACTGAATATAAAATTTTATTAAATTTCGAGCATTAGTTTTTGAGATACAGCGCCCACAAATTTTTTGTCACATACAGACAGACGGACAGACAGACTCACGGACTCACAGACAGACGGACAGACTCACAGACAGACATTTTCTAAAAATAGTCAAAACGTGTTCAGGACCTTCTAAAATGTATAAATCCGTCGAAAACCGGAAGTCCAAAATTTTCATGAATCCAATACTTTCTTCTTGTAAAGATAGAAGAAAGTAAGAAACAAAAATAATAGATCATGAAATTTTCAGAATATCCTAACATAACTAAATTTTTAATTTAACACTTTTGTTGGCTGAGAACTTCTTATTCCTATTTTATTCTGATAAATAAGTACGTAATTTGAAAATTTTAAATTACAGTTTCCAGGAAGTTGAATATTACCCAAAGTGTGTTTAAAAAAAGCTGATGTTGAGGCTCCTGATCTGCAGATTTACTAGTGGATTGAAATGATAAAAGATGAATATTGAAATTTCCAAATACGGATCTTAAATTTATCTTATTATTTTGAAATTTTGTCTGAGCATTTGTCAGTCTTTTAAAAATATTTCTGCTAATTGTGGGAATTTTTTATACATGAGTTCAAATAATATAAAACATTTTGTTTAAGAATTTTTTTATTTAAAATGTACTTATTTCATTATTTCTCTTTCTTTTATTTGTTGCATAGCAACAAAAACTGATGCTTTTCAAATTTGAACTACAGATAATTCAAGCAGTATGTTTGATATTAAATACAAAAATTAAAAATGCAAATTTTGCTGCTAGGGCGACTGCTGCAAATTTCTGTAATGCACATAAGCATTTAATTTGTTTTCTAACTAATAAATAATATTTAAAAAGTGAAACTAAAACTGGTCAATAAAATTACAAAATCCACTGTAAGATTTCCAGTACAGTGGAATACGACATGTCCAGTACTCTTTGGAAACAACAAGTACATTCACACAATCATGCGGAGACTCTAAGAAATAAGTTATGCACTTCAGAGGGTTCTAGAATGCATTCTATTGGTCCAAATGAGATCAAACTTAAACTACTGTTAGTTCAAATGATGCGCTTGATATTTACTAAAAAAAATTACAAAAATTAGAAATACAAAGCCCTCCCTAATGGAGCCAGAATTTGTCTGCCCCCCCCCCCCTGTAAGAAAATATAAGCAAATGCTAGACTCCCCCCCCCCCTTTGCTTACGTAAGATTTTATGACAGTTTATACATCAATACTTCTTGACTTATAAAAAGTTTCCAATCAATTACATTATTAATCCTACAAATTTATATAGGCATATAGGGATTGTGATATCAAAATATATAAAATGGTTTCAATATATTGTTGCTTATTGCATTAAACAAACCACATAATACAAAATGGTTTAAATATATTGTTATTTATCACATTGAACAATAAAATAACATATACAAGAAGTCTTCACTTATTTAGACATCATAACTAAAATTTTTGACATGAATCATATAAATGTTGGAGTCCAATTTGGTGTTCATATTTTAATCTGATGTCCAGGATCCTTGAACCCATGTTTCAATATTGTCTATTATAAAGTTTTTACTGGAACAGTGGCCAGGGGTATTGCCGGTTTCCAGTTCTTGTTCTTCCACTTCTCCTTTCTCCAGCCACTCAACGTCTTCATCACCATTGAGGGCTTGAAGAATGCACATCAGCTCATTGGCTCGCCGAGCCACTGTACGCAGTGGACGCACTCGTGTCTGAGGGACATTTTGTTTATCATTTCCATGAAAATTTTTCCTATGGCGATCAGCTGATTTATTGGACGCATTATAATCTCCACAAACCTGACAAATTTGTTTTGATAGCTTTGGTTTCACTGTTGGACAGAAATAATCGTAAGGTAATTGAATGAACCCTGCTGAAGAAATTTCTAAATCAAGTGCAAGGCGGAAACTTTGGTCCAGAAATTCTCTTTCATCACTTACGATGAGATCATGTGATGTTTGATTCATTTTAGCTGGTGGTGGCAAGTAGCGTGATTTCAGAATCTTAAAAATTCCACTTCTAGGCCGAAGATAACATGTTTTATTTTTGCATTTCACTATCTGAAGCAAATATTGACTTTCCCGAACATAATCGGAATGCCATTTTATATGTTCCTCAACTGGAAGTTCAGGCTGACCAGAATTGACGTAAGTGGCGTGGACAGGATGTCCATGGTGCTCCAGATATCCGCCAACACCTTCCCAGCAAACTCGAAGTTGAATTTCTCCAAATTAACATTTATTGTACAGTCTTTGTCGTCGAGATGGGAGCTAAAATGATCATGAGGCAAAATTAGTCTTGCCATTTCCCGACTAAGAGGGGCCATTCTACGTTCAACCCTGTTGAATGCACTTCTTCCTGGTGCATTAGTAGCAATGAATAATGCATCCAATTTGTTGCTTCATTCTTTAATGCTTACGTAAGAATTGTCGTGACCCCTCCCCTCTCCCTTGTCAGAAAAAAATAAGCAGATTCTGGACCCCCCTCCCCCTTTAGTGCTTACGTAATACTTGAACGGTCCCAAATCTTAATTTTTATAAATTTATTTATTTTAGTAAATATCAAGTGCATCATTGAATTATTTGTAGTTCAAATTTGATCTCTTTTAGACCAATAGAACACATTCTGGGGCCCTTTGATTTGGACAACTGATTGCATAAGTGTAATAGTCGTTTTCCGAGTATTGGATATGCCATATTCCACTGCACTAAAAATCTTATGATGGAAAATTATTTTTATTTAATGTGACATGTGTTGGAATTTATGGAGAGGACTTACTTTCATTAAAAAATAAAAGCTAAATATTAAAATTATTTTGTTAAGACTGTGAAATTGTAGTCTGAAAGTAAATATACTGCATGAATATGAGGATGTGAGTTTCAAAACTCATCTTATCCAGAAAATCACATTTTGGGAAATTGGGGAGAAATAAAAAAGTGTCCATTGGTTTTCATTATAAACCAAGATTTCACATACTAGAAATACAGGATAAAACTACTCCCCCCCCCCCCCTCTAGATTGTTGTATTTTGTGTGTGTGCAGGTTTACCAATAAAATAGTTTAATAGAGAAAAACTATATTTTAAATTTTGGTTAAGGTGAATTTAATTAACTCATGTCCTCATATGAAAATTCTTTTGCATTTCCCAGTGCTATCACTAGGTATCAAAGACACCTTTTTTATGAGAATGATCTTTTAATGACTATATTTTATTTTCAGTTGTTGCAGCTATCATTTTGTTTAAGTCATCAGTTCCTGGGTTTAAGCAGTGAAGAAATTATTTGTTTGCGACAACTTCGATTGAGAGCACTTTCTTTACAATTAATGGTGTTAATTAGAGGGAGTAATACATCTGCTCTAGGACCATGTGAAGCATTTTTAGAACAAGTTGATTCCTTACAGAGGTAACAAAATTATATGTACACACATATAGTATATATATACATGTATATGTTATAACTGTAAGATAAAACATGTAATGATTTTTTTAATTTAACTTCATAAAATCTAAATATGTTACAGCAGAGCTGTCACTTGCTGCTAAAATGCTACTAAAAGCAACTACTTTTAGCATCAGGCTACTGTGACTACTACTTCAGCCCAAAAATCTTCAAAAGTGACATTTTGGAAGAAAATTGGGGGGGAAAAGACTATTTTCTAATTTCAGCTACTATTTTTGAGAAAAAATTGTTTTTTTATAAACACAGATCTGCTAACTCTTCCGTTTTTATTTTTTTTCTTTAACCCAATATACTGATATTACAACTTATCATATGCTAGCTAACCTGCCTGGCTTTGTTTGGGCCCATGACACTATTCTCAAATGAACAATGATTATTTTAAACCTAACCTAAACAATTGTATAGGCAGGGCTGTAACTAGAAGTGAACAGTAAGGGGAGGGAGGGAGGGGCTCAACAGAATGTAAGGGGGGCTCATATTTTTTTCTCTCTCTCTCTTTTTAGTACAAAAAGATAAATGAGTGCATTTTTACATTATAGGTACTATGTTTTGCATTAAACTGTTCTAATAACTTCAATTTATGCTAAACAAACTATATGATGACTAGTATAACAACCCCATCAAAAAAGACGGAATTTTCATTTTCATTTTATTTTCATAATAATACAAACAGGATGAAGATTTTAGTATTGAAGAGTTTGTATTGTAGAAAAGCACATTTTAAAAATAACTATAGATTTCTACAAATACAAATGATAAAGTTTTTTTTTAATTTTTTTTTAACTTGATATTTAGTTTTTGAACAAATTTTAATTTCAAAACAAAGAGCAGTATTTATTACAATAACGATAATAATAATTAGCAAAATGAAACTCAATTTCTGAAGATTTCACAAAGCATTAAAATTAAATATTGAAGTATTTTAAATTTTAAAATACATTATTTTTATTAAAAGTATGATTTGGCAGTGGCTTTAATCATGGGCATATGATACTTTTAGTTTGATGCTTTTAGGCATGAATTAAGGTTTTTTAAATTTGGATTTGGCGCTATCTATACGCAGTTAATATAAACAAAACAACTTTTTTTTAAAAATAGCAGTTTTATTTTGAAAATAGCAAGTTTTTCAAGAAAATTCGCATATTTTCGACTATCTTTCGAGAAAATTCGTTTATTTCCCTTGATTTTTCGAGAAAATTTGTTTATTTCCCTTGTTTTTTCGAGAAAAATCGCATATTTTCCGCGATTTTTTGACAAAATTTACGTATTTTCCGCGATTTTTCGACAAATTTCGCGTATTTTCCCCGATTTTTCGACAAAATTCTCGTATTTTCCGCGATTTTTTGACAGAATTCGCGTATTTTCCTTGATCTTTCGTCAAAATTCTTGTATTTCTCACGATCTTTCGTTAAGATTCGCCTATTTCCCGCTATTTTTTGACAAAATGTGCGTGTTTTCCCCGATTTTTCTACAAAATTTTGATATTTTCCCGGATCTTTCTTCAAAATTCGCGTATTTTCGGACGATTTTTCAGAAAAATTTGAGTATATTACACGATTTTTCGATAAAATTCGAGTATTGCCATCTCGATTTTCTTTCGCGAGCTAATCGCCGTCTACGTTCAATCGGCGTTTCGTTATTTTCATCAGGCATTGCTAAAATTATCGTTAAATTACAGAAACAATGATTTACTTGAAAATATATAAACCTACCGCGTGTTCAAAAAGATCAACAAACACACGTGCGTTCTCAAGTACAAATAATTTTGATTGAACGATTCTCAAATGTGATTGATTCACTACATTTTTTGCGAGAAGAATACCACAATTCAGGCTACTTTCGCTGATAGCGAAACGTGACTAACCAATCAGAATTCTGCATTTTAAGAAACAGTGAAAAGTTCTTAAAAATGCATGCTTCTGATTTAGATCTCTATTAATTATTAGCAAAGTGAAATGTAATTTCCGAAAATATCACATTAACTTTTTGATATGCCAAACATAAACTCGTGTTTATTACAAAGTTCGATTCTTTATATTATTTGCCAATAGATGATAGCAAAAAGAGTTTTTGACAGTTTTAAACAAAATCAAATTATTTAAAGAGTTTAATATGATTTTACAAATATTTTAAGAACAGAATTAGATAATTGACGTGTATTCTTTTTTTTTTTTTTTTTTTTTTTTTTTTTTTTTAATAATGCGTTCAAAGAGTCATTCATTTGTTTCAAGATTTGGAAAATTTGAATGGCAACAGAGTTCGTTTATTTATATCGTAATCTGATGTTTACAATTACTTATTTTTAATTTGGAGCCTAATACATTATAATTGGATATGATATACATGTTTTATAGAAAAATATGCTGTTTAAACGTTATTTTAAGTAAAAGAAATTATCTTTTAGCTGTCATATGTCTGCATTTGTTTTCCATTAAGCCTAACGTGGCGTATTGCTAGGGTCCATTCACAGAAAGGAGTGGCGAATCCTGGAACCGTTCCACACACACCTTTCCAGAACGCATTTTATTATAAGTAGATGAAAATTTTGAGTTTATAACTGGTGCAAAATTAAACATCATGTTAGTTTCATATGTACAAATAGGATGAGGGAGTGTTGAAACACTTACTTAGCTACAATTTAGAAACTTTGCAAAATTTTGAAGGTGTCTCAAAACTAAATTAGTCTTTGAACAGAATTTTGTTTGAATTTTCAGAAGATAAGTTCATTTAGTAACCTTCAAATTTTTTCCAGGGGAGGCTGAGGCTGTCCATAGCGCCCCCTTAGCTACGGCCTTGTGTATAGGTGATTCTAAAGAAAATGAAAATAATTTTCCTCTTTTTGTGCTACTTAAAATTCAGTCTACAAAATTGCATGGATCTTTTCTTGACATGACCTGACATCAGGTATTTTTTTCATTCAAATATAATCCTACTGATCAAGGAAAAAAATCAAAACTTTTCATTTCTACCATAAATCTTCCAGTCTTAAAGAGTTAAATTAGTATTTAATATCTTTAACTCAAAATTGGTTTGTTTTAAATGAATGCTTTCTTTCTATTCATGAGAAAAATCCCTTTAAAAAATATAAAAATGAATAAAATAATAAAAATCCAGCATTAATTAATAAAAATTTAGCAGTGAAAAGGCTTGAGATAACTACCACAGAAGACAAAAGGCATGGGGAGGAGGGATCAGTATGTTTCCAATTTTTTATTTAAAATATTGATAATTAACTGTTAAAATTGCTGACTTATGCATAATCATTTTTCTTTTTCTTTTTTTTCTCTTTTCAACCAAAATGTCAATATTCTTGGGAGACTGGTTAAGACAAAATGGCAATCGAGTATTCTTTGTATGTTACAATAAATGTTCTCCTAACAAAGTTATGTTTATTAATAGGTTTGCTAATTTCTTTTCTCCATGCTATAAAATGTTGTAAATTATAATTATTATTCTTATCTTATAGATTTCAAGAGGAACAAGGCTTGCAACCAGACTCATTTACATCTGCTTTATTTCGGGACCTTGACTCAGTTGAAGATACTAAACCTGGAACTGTTGCAAGAGTCCTTCAACCACTGCTTCAGTCATGTCCATGCCCTTCTCTGCGCTTGAGTGTTGAAAGCTATGGAGGTTTAGAAAGAGTAAAACAAGCAAGTGCTGTTATTCATGAGCCTGCAGCTGATTCAGAGAATGTACATAAATTTACAGCAGGACTGGTATTAGGAATTACAATGGATGCTGAAATTGAAAATGTAGAAAATATTAAAAATGTTAGAGTAAAGGTTAGTAAGACAGTGAATGCACAATTTCCTAGAAAAATAATTTGACTGGATATCTGTTATTTTATTTTGAAAAGTGCTGAATCAAAAAAAAGTTCAATTTGTTAAGAAATTAAGAATATTAGCCAACACATTAGCCAAATTTATCTATTTTTAGCCAAAAGTATATATGCATATATTATGTATATATGATATATAATTGAGTAATTATCATTAGCCCTTTCAGCTCTGACATTATTAATAAACAAAAGCATTTTCTCACCATATTACAGCTTCTGTTTGTTCAAATACTGCAAACATTTTTATTTTCCTCACATAAAAATAAAAATCTTATATTAGAGTATTATAAATTTAAAAAATCAAAAATTTTATAAGAATTTTTTTTTTTTTTTTTTTTTTTTTTTTTTTTGCAACAGATTTTTAGAATATGTAAAAAAAGGGGGGGGGAGTTAAATAATAAGATTAAAATCAAATATATATAACTAATAAAATTACTGTTATATTTTCTCACTTCTCAGTAAAGGTCATTTAGCAAAATGTGCAGTTGAATCTAAACTAGAAAATGTATGAGTGGAAGATTTTAATAACTAAAAGACATGAAGTTAATTAGAAGCAAAAGCATAATTTACAAGAACAAACTTAAACGGCCAGCAACTGCTTCTTTTAGTAGCTAGAACTATGCCGTCATGACATGGCGAAACAAAATGCTGCTTTCAAGAAAGCGAGAAAGGCAGGTAAGCAGGAACGCAAGAACAAACTATCGAACTTCAGTACATATACCAGTCTGTTTTTGGAAAATTTACATAAAACTGTTCCATTCCATAAAATCCAAAATTTACGTTGAACATTGGCAAAGCACTGCGGAACATCAGTATATGAAATGCCATTGGCTCACGAACTATAACGTTAAACATCAGCAATTATCGTATGCAGAGTTGCCAAATATTACGATTTGTCCGTAATTATTACGGATATGCAACAAAAGTTACAGTGTTATGGGCATCAAATAGAAATGATGGATAAAAAAATCGGGAATTTCATCAAAGGACTACTTGAAAAAATGCAAATTTTGATCTAGGATCTCGGGAAAAACAGGAAAGATTGTGTAAAAATATGTGCATTTCATCAAAAGATTGCGAAAAACTTGCTCATTTTGCCAACAAATTGCTTAAAACGCGCTCATTTCGTGAAAAGATCGCCTAAAACGTGCACATTTCGCCAAATGATCCCGAAAAACATGCACATTTCGTCAAAATACCACCAAGAAAAAAAAAGAAAAATGCCCATTTTGATGAAAAATCACAAAAATGAATGTGCATATTTTGTCCGAAAATCGCAAAAAATGTGCAAATTTCACCAAGAGATCGCGGAAAAAGAAAGAATTAACTTTTGAAAATTTGCCTCCCCACACTTCTCTGAACTCTGGTTACTAATAACTTTTATTGAAACTTGGCACCTCTTGGTGTGAGCTGAATCGCATAAAGTAATGACACTGTGCTGTAAGTTAATAAAACACAAGATATGTCATCTATACTAATAAAATAACAAATCGCTGTGTCTGTGTGTGTCTGCGATGGCTAGAAAAATCTACGGCACGTATGAGGCTCAAAATTTTTATGAGAGTAGCCAAATACCTCCCCTGATGCACCTGAAGCTCAGAATTTTAATATTTTGATTAATTTCAGATATATTAATTACGAAGTAGGACCCACTTTCATCAAAAAGACATTTTTTTAATGTTTGGGGAAAGAAATCGTTTGCACATGCACACACTCTTTTTATGCACCTAAACAAAAGAAGCATTTTTTGGCTTTTATTTCTGCTTTTGGATTATTTTGTTTAAATCCAAATCAACCAAACTGCTCGATGCAGTTAAACTTAACAGACATATTTCAAAAGATTGTACTTTTAGGCCTCAAATGCTGCTATTATTCGAAATAATATTGCAGTTAACCCTTTAAAAAGAAATATTCAAAAAGAGTCGTTTTCCCTAAAACCATTTTTCTCCCTTTTGTCAATGCTCTTCCAGAGCATATTTTTTAAAATGTAAACAAACAAAATAGTAGATCTTAAAGTTGAAACTTTCTTCTAACCGATGGTGTAATTGGTTTTAAAATATTTCAATTTTAACCCTTTCAAATACACTGGCAAAAAAAGATCATTTTGCAACTCGCAGAGAGGGTATTTTTTCCATGCTATAATTATTTTAACATTCATATTTCAGCTCAATCTTTTAAAATCTTCTCAATAGACCAAATTTATACTCCCTACAAAAAATTTGAAACGTTCGGATGGATAGAAATATTTTTTACAAAATAAAATGTGTGAAAAATTTGATGAAATCAATAAAAAACAGTTCATTTTCATTGCGGTTTTGCCTTAGCAAAGCGCAATCTAATAGGTACCGGCAAACAAAAAACATATTCTTAAAGCTTAAAAACATTCTTATAATCTATGATGCAATCAGTTTTTAAAATATAAGATTTAACCCTTTCAAATACACTGGCAAAAGAAGGTCCCTTTGCAACACATGGATAGAATATTTTTTCTATGCTAAAAGTATCTAAGCGTACATATTTCAGCACAATCTTTTAAAAGCATCTCAATAGATCAAATTTACACCCTCTTAAAAATTTTTGAAACATTCGGACAAGCAGAAATATTTTTGACAAAATAAAAAGTGCAAAAAATTTGACAAAATCGATAGAAAACCAGATTGTTTCATTGTGGATTTGCCTTTGCATGGCGCATTTCTAACGTCCTGACAAACCGAAAAAATTTTCTTAAAGCTAAAACATTTTTATAATCTTTGGTGCAATTTGTTTAAAACAAAATATGAGATTCAATCTGTTCAAATGCACTGCAAACACGGATCACATCCCGACTCATGGAGAATACATTTTTGCTACACTAAAAGTAACTAAATGTCCTTATTTTAGCACAATCTTTTTAGAGCCTTTCAATAAACCAGATTTACATTACTTTAAAAAATTTTAGAACTTTCGTATGGATAGAATTATTTTTTTACAAAATAAAATATGTGAAATTTTTTACGAATTCAGTAAAAACTTGTGTTCCATCGCGGTTTCGTTCGCTTTCAATACGCACAGTCTCCAAAAAATCAAATTACATAGAAAATAAAATACCAAACTGCATGTGCTTTCAATTCCATATCTTTTCGCGATTTTTCCATTTAAAAATGTAAATTTTGATAAAATGGACTTAAAGATATAAAATCATAGGAATTTGAGTTTAATTTAAGAGTCATTTAGTAAATAAATAACACATTTGAAAACTGAATAACATCACGGGCCCGGGCAATGCTGGGCAGGTCAGCTAGTATTAAATAAATATGAATAGAGATATTTTTTTTAACTTTATGAAAATATGACATAACAATTACTTTTTTTAAAAAGTTTTAGACCACTTTAACACAAATATGGACTAAATTTTTAACACAAATCACAAAGGAACTGCAAATTTGATGCGGCCATATTGCCTAACCAAGGAATTAGAAAATTCCTTCTAAGTTATGACAAATATTTATAGGGATTAAATTATTTCATTAAATATGCAAAACAAAATAGTAAATAAGAACAGTTAAAGGAAAACTTAAAAATATATATATTATCATAAGACTGGGTTAAAAATTGGGAATTTTAAGTAAGTTGTCAAATGATGCCTACAATTTTTTTTCTAGGTGTCAAACACCATTTCATAGTCGCAATTTTATATTACATTGTTTTCTCTTCTCATTTCTTTTCACAATTATGTTAACAATAATATTGTTTTTATTTTTATGCATTAAAGCCAGGGGATTGTGTGTATGCAAAAAACTTTATCTCTGTCTTAATCACTAAAACAAAATAAAAACTGGCTTTTTATAAAAATGTAAAACCTGATTAAACTACCATATTTTCGGGTGTATAGTCTGCACCCTTAAATCGAGCAGTGCAGTAAAAAAAGTTTGTGTATAACCTGCGGAGATGCATCGGTGTATAGTCCGCAGGCTATACGCCATTTACGAATGTATATTTCGATCAGGGTTCGAAATTAGAAGCCATTAGTCATAATTTTTAACAAAAATTTGCGAAATTTTTTCGTGATGCATAATACCTACAGTAATTTGGCTAAAAAAATAAGATTATCAGCACCGTAATTTTCGAAAGAAATGCCATGGCGTTTGCGTGTTTTAAGATAAAATTTCAAGCAATGCAGCATTTAGGCACAATTTTTTTTCAAACAAGCGTGATATTTTTTCTGAATTTTTCCGACAATTAAAAAAAAAATCAGTGATAAATTCAAAATTTCAGACATAAATGCAAAATGTATATGTATCTTAGGTCATTGGTTCCCAAAAGGAACGAATCCTCAGAATCGGTCCAAAATGCATCAACTCCGAAAAGGAACAATTCCTCGGACTCTTAATTGAGATGAAACGACTCCGGGAAAGTTCGATTCTTTGAAATCCTTCCGAAATGAAACAATTCTGTAAAGGAGAGATTCCTCGGAATCGTTTTGGAAAAGACCAACTGCTCTGAATCATTCCGAAATAACATAAATCACGCACTTTTTTTTGTTCTTTGCAACAGGGTAGGGTACCAACTCTGAAAAGGAACGATTCCTCAGACTCTAATTGAAATGAAACGACTCCGGAAAAGTTCGATTCCTTAAACTCGTTCCGAAATGAAACGATTCTGTAAAGGAATGATTCCTCAGAATCGTTTCGGAAAAGACCGACAGCTCTGAATCGTTCCGAAATGATATAAATCACACACTTTTTGTTCTTTGCAACAGGATAGGGTAGATTATTTTTTTAAAAAATAAATTAAATCTTAAATGATCTTAAATTCAGAATCGTCGAGGTTGGAAGGGTTCCGGATTTTGGATTCTGTACTGTACAAACACAATGGGGTGCTGCAGAACCGATTCGCTAGCAAATTATTTTCTGATATTTTATTTATAGATTTTTTTTTTTTTTAGGTCTTGCGTATAAGTCGACCCCCACTTTTGAAATTTTTTTTTTGTCTAAAATTTCACGACTTATACGCGAGTATATACGGTAGCTATTATAGATCTATCAGTACAGTACTTGGCGATAGATGCAACAGTTCTTCCAAATCCAGAAATAACTGTATTTAAGCAGTAAAAAAAAAGCCTTTACAAACATGGGAGAACTCTCTAAATTTCATGGCATAACGAAAAAAATTTACAAATTTTGATTTTTTTTTTTTTTTTTTCAAATTTTTTGAGGTTTAAAAGTTGTAGAAAAAATATCATGATTTCCAATTTAAAAAAAATAATCTTTGTATAACACGCACCGTGTATAAGCCGCAGCAGCTTTTTGGAAGGTTTTTTTCTTGTATAAGCAGCGGACTATACACCCGAAAATGCGGTACAATATATGGATTCTAGGAAAATGTTTAACTAACTCTTTTTATAAAGTTAATATGAATATAAAAGCTAAAAATACAAATAATACAAAAATTAAATTGAAAAATTAAAATCATGATGTTTAGTTTTTAAAATCAGGTTTCCTAAATGGACCATGCATTACATTGAAGTACCATAAATTAAAGAGCTTTCCAGCATTGTAATCTTTCATTTGAGGTGCTAGTATTAATTAGTTATAATTTTAGGGACACTCTCTAAGGTCAATTTTATCAGTCGTTGGTTAAAGTGAAGTCAGCTTAGATATGATTGACAAATGCAAGGGTGTCTTAAGCACATTCTACTATCCAATATTTTATGGAAAACAGGTGTTCTTAAGGAAAAGTTTTGAGACAATCTTGCGCTAAAGTATCTGAATGCATCTGAAGATGGAGTGAGAAAATTTTATTTCACTTTCTGGGCCTAAGGATTTTGCAAAGCTAAGTCCAACTCTTAAAACGATCTATAAAAAAATATAAATGATAATTTTTCCATGTAAACTTTTGAAATTTGCATGCAATATGTCGTTGTGCAAAAAAAACTGGAGTATTTTCTCAGGTATTTTAGTATCAAAATTACTTTTAAAATGTATATAATGCAGATTTTAAACATGTTTTTAAATTAAAAAATAATTTACCATAAAATGGGATGAATAGGAATGAAACTTTCTGGTAATACAAATAAATTCAATATAAATATATGTGATATTTTAGTTGCCATATTTTTATATGAAGGTAATATCATGAGGAGATGGAAAATTCAGTTTTGCCATGTTGACACCATTACTGGGGTATATATATATATATATATATATAAACAGCTAGTGGATCCTCATATTTTCAACATTTTCAAAACTTTGTATGTAACTGCTGTATTTTTCATATTTTAAATCTAAGAGTAGAGTTTTTTAATTAATTATAGACCTTTATTTAATGATATGTTTCATTAGATTTTGCATATTTTTAAATTACATAATGAAAAAGTGAAAAATGTCTTGTAACATCACAGGTTTAAGATTTATGGGGTGAATCAGAACACATTTATTGTAATGGTTTATTTTTCTATACAGCAATAGTTTCATGTCATATTTGAAAACAATGTATGAATATGTATTGTAACAATATTTTGTTTTTTACAAATACTTGAAGAGTTTAAAGATGCCAAGAAATTTGTTAGTTAAACAAGAAAGTCATTTCCCAATCCAACAGATATGGAATACAGAATAGAAGAATTTAAAAATGGCAAATTACTAAGAAAAATTGCAGAAAAATATTCTCTGACAACCACAACATTACACAAACATCTAAAAATGAAAAACCAATTCAATAAAAGAGGTTTACAAACGGTATAAGGGCTGGGCATGAGGACGTACTAGTAGATCGTACATGCAACAGTCAGGGTTACTCAATGACTACTACCATAAAATATCATTAATCCGCCCTTACTGATCAAATCCCCTTCCCTAACTTTATAAAAAAATTTAAAAATTTTTAAAAATCCTAAGAAAGCCCCTCCCCTCCCTCTTAAAGTTCGTTAAAAAAATTTGAAATTACGTCAAAAGATCACTAAAAAATGGATAATATGTCAAAGAATCATGAAAAAAAAAAGAAAAGAAATTTTATCTGATGGTCATTGAAAAAATGCGAATTTGTTCAAATGATTGCCGAAAATTTGTGAATTTCATCAAAGAACATTTCATCTTTCATCAAAAGATTACAGGAAAAAATGTGAATTGTATCAATAAAAAAAAAAAAAATGCCTTCAAAGAAAAACGCAAATCTAAAAAAGAAGATCAAGCTTGAATTATGCCAAAAGATCATGGGAAATTCATGAATTTCTTGAAGGATCATCAAAAAACACATTTTTGCCGAAAGACTGCAGGAAAAAGACACGAGTATCAGATTCACAGTCAAAGGATCGAAAAAAAAAATGAATTTCGTCAAAGGATGGAGATAAAAAATGCAAAGGTCATCAAAAGATTGCAGTAAAAATACAAATTAAGCCAAATGATCGCAGAAAAACGCAAATTTCATGAAAAGATCGTGCAAATGTGAATTCCATCAAAAAATCTCAAAAATAAAAAAGTGAATTTCATCAAAAAACCCTAATTTTGTTAACAAGAACCACAAAAAAAAAAAAAAAAAAAAAAAAAAAAAAAAAAAAAAAAAACGCAAATTTTATTAAAGAATTATGGAAAAAATGCCCATTTCATCAGAGGATCATGAAACAAATGCATGATAAAGCATGAATTTTGTCAAAAGATTGTGCAGGGTTCCCAGCGTCATGGAAAGTCAGGGAAAATCTGGAAAGTCATGGAATTTCAAAGTAGTCAGGGAAAGTCATGGAAATTTCAAAATATATCTGAAAAGTCAGGGAATTTAAGAAGATTTTCTAAAAAGACATGGAAAAATCTTGGAGAAAAAATGAAAAATGATGCGAAAATCATGAAGTAGTCTCTGGAAAAAATATAATTCATCAAAAAGTAAAAAAAAACTAGTCGTTGGGGGCCACCGTAATACTTACCCATCATGGATATGTATATGAAAATAAAACATGTGAAAACTATTTATACAATGCATTGCAATTCAAAAACAAAATTTAAATATTGTTAATATACATAGTAATGCTCTATTAAAGAACTGCTGATTACCGATATCGACAAATTATATAAAACGCCAAACTACTCAAGTAGTACCGAATTGGGTAAAAGAAACATCCTTATAACTCCAAAAATAATAACTCTATTAACTAACTATTAACTGCATCGGATTAAGCGTCTCATTTACAATTAAAATATACCTCTGAATTGAAATTTGAATGAAATACAGGGTCATGAAAAATCGAAGAATGTGGAAAACAGGATTACAAATATTTCGGCAACTAATAATCCGATTGACTTCGTTCTATATGCAAAATGTGTGTTATTTTATTGCCTTTTACGTCCATTCCTTAGAACAAAAAAATTCGAAAATTTTTATATACCTTTCATCAGAACGAATTTTTCGAGAGTCCGAAAAAAATAGTTCCGGATAATCGAGGTTGCTGATATTAAATAGGATTCGTCCCATTCTTACATACTAATTACATACAAAATTTTAAGTCTCTATCTCAATTCGTTCGGGAGATAGAGCGTTTACAGACAGACAGATGGACTGCAAAATTTTTTTTTCTAAAAATATGTTTTTCGGAATCTTCACTATCTAAAACGTGTAAATCCGTCAAAAAAAATTTTTCGATTTTCAAAACGATTGCAAGACTTACCCTATACTACGTATGATGGGTAAGTAAAAAACTAGAAGTTTGAAGAACAATTGAAGGTGAAAAAACATTAGTTTTGACAAAAGATTGAGAAAATAAGTAGCAAATTTTACTGTATTCCCGTTTGGTTAAAGACATTTTTGAAATTTGGTCAGGGAAAGTCATGGAATATTTTGAGATTTGGTCATGGAAAATCAGGGAATTTGGCCGTCATGTTTTGCTGGGAACCCTGTTGTGGAAAAAAATATGATTTTCAAAAAATATCGCTCAAAAAAAAAAAAATAAATAAATAAATGCAGATTTTGACAAACATTTCAAAAAACTGCAAATTTATCAAATATCGCAAAAAAAAAAAAAAAAAAAAAAAAAAAAAAAAAAAAAAAAAACACAAATTTCGTAAAAGGATTGGCAAAAAATCCCATGTAAGCACCCCCTCTGAATATTTTTCCATTTTTTCATCATGTTTGAGGGGGGGAGGGGCAGATAAACAGTATTTTACCACAATAAAAGATTACTTTGAACAAGACTGAATTTGTATTAAATTTTATCTTCTTCAATTCAAATACATTTTCTTAGAATAAATTTTAAATTTTCTTACAGTGTTTTCTAATTTTTGAAAACTCATACCTTTACTTGTATAAAAAATAAAGGATTTGTTTGACAATGGTTTGTTCCTATTCCTTTTTTATCATTATTACCAGTTTTTATTAACCCCATCAAAGTCTGAATCAAAGGGGTGAAACGGAACACCATTAAAAATATATATATATACACATATAAAATGTAAAAAATGTTTCATTTTTGAATAAAAATTAAAGAATAAAGTAAGGCTGAAGTTTCTAGTCAAAAAAATTAAAAGAATTAAGAAATCAGCGAGTTGCTTTTTTTTTTCTTATGTTAAAGTTGAAAAGTGTTCTTATTAAACCCGTTTTACGATAGTATTATTATATAATATGTGCACAATTTAAACATAGCAACATGAAAACATTTTACTTATAAAGTATAGTTTTACTACTCAATTTTTAGCACATTCCATAAACAAAATAAGGGTTTTTAAAACTCTGATTTATTTACAAATAAAAATTTATACTAATAGAAGAACACACACTCTGTCTGTGTGTGTGTGATGGCTAGCGAAAACTACAGCATGTACGAGACTCAAATTTTTATGAAGATACTTCAAGGCTTTTCCTAATATACCTGATCCCCAGAATTTTAAAATTCTAATAATTATTTGGGAAATTAATTAAAAAATTCATCAAATGGCCCAGTTAAAAAAAGTATTTATTTCTCCCAAAACTACACACTGACTAGATTTGGACCTCAGTTTGAGGCTAGCAACTGTTCAATCAAATTTTTTCTTCAAATTTCAACAGCTATGAGATGAGGATAGCGTTTTGCAGAAACTAAATTCATTGTCTGCTTTGAAAAACACCTATTTTCATATGGCGATAAATGTACTGGGCTTTTTTATAAAGGGGTGTATTTATTCTACTGTGACTAAAAACTCAAAAGTCGCACAGCTAGAAGCAGAAAATTTTTCCCTTTCAGAAATTCTAAAAATTATTCTGCTTTGGTTTCAGAAAGTCAAAAAATTCATCAAAAATTGATTTGTAAAAAAAAATCTTTATTTCCTTGGGAAAAAAGGTTTGAAATTTCTGTCATGGATGCAGGTGTTCATTGCAGACAAAGTGACGCCTTTCACTAGTGGGCCTTTTAGAATGAACATAACATTTATTAAATATTAATGTTATAATTTTAATTTTTATACATTCAGATGGATGCTTTGTAACGCCATCAATTTTTCCAAAAAAATACACCATGCTGAGAAGATATTTTAAATATATGAATGCATCATGTGCCCATCAACATTAGTAAGGGGAATTTAGAAGTTGACTAATAACCTAAAGCTTTGTACTTAATCTGACTTTTATTGCAGGTGAAATATCCAGATCAACAAATACAACTGATACTACCAAGACTTGCAGATTTCAGGCAACAAGGCGAACTGCAGTATAGATTGTACACCTCGGTATTACTTTCACATAGTGTTTGGTCAGGTACAGTTATGTAGTCATTTATTATTTGCTTTATATCCATCTTTATTGCCTGAATACTTAATAATATATTTAAAAACTTCTTTCAGAGGCTTGCCATGTAGAAATGAACCTTGTGTTGGATTTTAGTGATATAGAAGCAAGCACCCGAAGTACTCAGAAAAATACTTGGTGGTTCAAAGCTGAAGACAACACAATTGAACTATGTAAATCTGTTAAAGTGATTATATTTCCCAAACCAGCAAAAAAAGGAATCTAATCTTTTTGTTAAACTTCAAAGTCATTTTTATTTGTTTGTATAAAGTACATTATAAAAAAAATAAAGTTTTTAAAATAACTTGTTGTCTTTATCCAACCTAAATACTGTAACATACATAAAAATGATCTTTTTTTTTTTTTTTAATATGAAATAACATAACTGCAAAAAATGTTATATACAGTTTAGATGTATCCCGTCAAGATTCTGTGCCCTTTATTGAAGATATTTCCCTATCATTTCTAGCATATCCAGATGTTGCAACCTGGAAATGAGCAACTTCAGTGTTTGGACTAATGTGAAATTATTTTCTTATCAAATATGATGAAGATGGCCATTGCAAATCTTATGGATGGGTGAAGCACATTTCTGTTTAACAGGAAAAGAAACTCCAAAATTCAAGTTCACTGGGTTCAGGGTTGTTTGGTTTAAACCAGGCTGGTTTAAACCGTGGTTTAAACCATGGTTTAAACCAAGTGGTTTTTTTTAAAAAAAAACCATGATGGTTTTTTTTAATTTGGTTTTTTTCCCTTTTCCCTAATGTTTTCATTTATTTTACACATTATTAAAATGTGCAAAATCAAAGTTATGGAGTAGCTACAAGCAAAGCTAAAGACAAATTAAATTTTTAAAGTGACAAACATCTTTAATCAATCTAATTTTTCTTACTAGCTATAAATTGACAAGGCAAAATATTTTTCTACAGTGAACTGTGGAGAATAAAAAAAGGTAGTTAGTTTTAATTCTTTTTTAAACCTTTTATTTAAAAAAAAAAAAAAAAATGCAAAAATGGCATATGCCAGCCAAAAATGCAATTTGACTGCTTAGATAGCTTGATTATGATTTACTAAGGATTGCATCATGTATCAAAGCATCAATAATGACATAATCATAAGTCATTCTTTCCATTGGTTACTCTTGTTCTGTATGCTAATGAATGATTGGCTATGAATTTTCTCTGTTCCATAGCTATTGGTTTTAGTAAGCTTTGGTTTTTCTTAGATTGGATTTGCAGTTTTTACATTATTTTTTTCTGTTTCTAGTTACTTTGTATTGTATTTTATTTTAAGAAAGCTACTTATATATATATTGAAATAAAAGAATGTCTAAAACTAGAAGAAAGGAAAATATAATCTGGTTTTCATTTGAGGGAGTAAGAAATACATCAAAAACATGTTTAAGAGCCAAATGTAAAAATTGCATGCAATGTAAATGCTGTCAAAGTAGCTCTTTCTTATAATACTAGGTGTGATTCATTTTCAGATGCTTTAGATGTTTACCTTAAAAATTGCCCCACTTAAAATTTGTGTAGAAAATAGGAATGTTATTGATAAAAATATCAAAAGCTCGTATCTGTCTAATTTTTATTTTAAAAGAAATGTTGAAGATATGTTTAAACTGTTAAATTCTATTGCAGTTGCCCTGGATAATATCTAAAGTAATAAGTTCCATTACTAATGCAGTTTATAATTGGACAGGTCTTCAAAAAATATTAAGAGAAAAAAAAATGTACAATAAAGAAGTCTCATAGTTTTTTAGTCCAGGTATAAAATAACCCTAACACCCATGTCCTTTTAGGTATACATGCTTGAACCACAATACAGTCAGGGTTTGCCAAAGTGGGCCCAGCCCGAAAAAACCCGCCCGGGTTTTTTCGGGCGGGCCCACTTGAAAAAACCCATCAAAAACCCATTAGTGGGTTTTTTCAAATGTTCTCGTGTTTTCACAACTGTATCATTATTTAATCTAAGATATGAGAATGGAAAGATAAATGCCAATTTAAATATATTTCAAACTAACCATATTTAAAAGAATTTCTAAGTATTGATAAAATGACCATAAAATAAATTAGTTTGTAAATAAGGAAGATTTTCATGGCTATATATTTTAAAATGCATCCAAGTGCTTTAAATCTTAATGTATATCTAATGATGACGCTTGAAATGTGATCCCCATCCTGATTGCTTGTATTGTTAGAGCTTTTAAGATTAATCGCAACATTTATTATCCTGCTTCAATGTTCAATGAAAGTTTATACAGTAATTTTCAACACAAAAATGGTGACAGATTATACAGGGTTCCCAGCATCATGGAAAGTCAGGAAATCATCAAAATATACAGGAAAAGTCAGGAAATTTACAAATAATTTCTAAAAAAGTCATGGAAAACATTTGAGTGAAAAAAATGAAAAATGACACAAAATTCATTAAACAGTTGGGGAAAAAAAAAAAAAGATTTAAGTATGATTGCAGAAAAAAATTGCTAATTTTGGTAAAAGATTATGAAAATACGTATCAAATTTTGCTGTATGCTCGTTTGGTCAGAGAATTTTTCTAGATTTCGTTTGGGAAAGTCAGGGAATTTTTTGAGATTTGGTCATGGAATGTCGAGGAATTTGCCAGTTATGTTTTGCTGGGAATCCTGTTGTAACAAAAAAAAAAAAAGTGAAAAAGTTTTAGTATAGTATTTTAATAATTCCATTGTTAAAATTATTACTAATAATTTTTGTAAAAGCAAATTATAATGTTTATTATTGTCATAACCTTTAACCTCATAAACTTTTTATAATCAATTAGTTATTTTAAATTGTATTTAGTAATATAAGTATCTTGTTTTCAAACATTCTGAACCGTATTTTTTTAACATAAATAACCTTGATAGTATCCAAAGAACCCTAATAAAATCTAATCTAAAATGTATCCAGATACTTTAAAAGATTGCTTACAGATGGCATACAAAAGCAAAACTAAACTAGTAAAAGTGTATTGCCATTCATGATCTAACTTTATAGATATGACTGACATTGACTTTTAGATAATCCAATTTAATACTATTGCAATATAAATGTTGCTTAAATTGTAGTATATATATATATATACATGCATATATATGTGTGAATATTATTTTTTTCTTCACAAAAATAAAAATATTTACATAAATGTTGCTGCTTTAAACTGATTTCTATTGAAGTAAATGAAAGAAATTGCATAAATTAGTCTTTAACTTAAGATTTATATATAAAGAAATTCAGTTGCACTTGATTTAATACATCATTCTTCCAGTAATCTAGTTCTATGAGATACAAAATAATCTTTTTAAATATATTTATATTTTCTTTTTATATAACTTATTTTTATTGTTAATCTATACTCAATGCAAAATTATACCTTTGCTTCACTGATAAATGAATAATTTAGGTACTATGCATGTGAAAATTAGAAATGTGAAGAGTTCTCTAAAAGATTTTGATAAAACCCGAAAAAACCCGGGTTTTTTCAAAAAAGCCCGAAAAAACCCGGGTTTTAGACTACTGGGCCCAGTGGGTTGGATTTTTTCAAAAAAACCCGGGTTTTTTCAAACCCTGAATACAGTCAAAGTGAACTATGTGAACAAGAAAAAAAGGATACATTAAATTTTACAAAACAAAAATATCCATGTAACTCGATGCTTGCACAGATAATAAAATTTAATGCTAAATCTTCACCTTTTGAAGAACAAAGAAACAGAAAAAATAAAGATTGTATTTAAAATAATAATAATAATTTTTCTAAGCCTACGTCTCAATTTGTGTAAGCATTACATTCGTTGATGTATCAAGTAAGTCAATACACATGTATTTTTTAGCATTAATAAAATTCATATTTATATTTTTTAAGTAAATATATGTAGTAAGAGATTAATAATCATTTGTTGATGTTAATACTGTAAATAATTTCTAAATTATGCACAAGAAAATGTTTTCTATTTCAGCTTTTTTCTGTTAATTTAGTAAAATATGTTTGTTTGCCCTTTACTATGTCCTTCATTATCAACCTGCATGTAATTATTTCTTAAATTATTATCTAAAAGGTTTATATAAGTATACTAATAAATTAATAGTTTTTTTTTTTTTTTTCACACAATGAATATTTCCCTATAGAAACCTAAACTTATAAGATAATTTAATTATAAATTTTTATGCTTTAGTTATTTAATTATCAAAAAAATAAATACTAATGTGAATGTTTAACATTAATTAACTATTAATTACAAAAAATCCTCATGACTTTCTAAAACTCAAGCTATTTTTCTTGGAAATGCGATTTAAATAATGATTTGAAAAAAACCCGGTTTAAACCAAAAAAACCTGGTTTAAACCAAAAAAACCCGGTTTTTTGGTTTTTTTCAAAAAAACCGGTTTTTATACCAACCCTGACTGGGTTACTCACGATGTGACTTTAATGAAGCTAAATTGACTCTGTGGTGCGATATCACAAAAGCATTCATTCTCGGTCCGTACAAAATATTGTTAATGATATTGTATGGATGCAAAATGGTGCTCCTCCACATATCGCCACATCTGTTTGACAAGTACTGTAACAGCATTTCAATCATAGAGTCATCTGTCATAACTTTGCAGTTCCATGACTACCACGATCTCTGACCACACTGCAATGGATTTCTGATTCTGGAATTACTTGAAATCAAAGATGTACACATCAAATCCAACATATTTAGCAGAACTGAGAGATGCCATAAAACATGAAATTGTACAGATTTCTTCTGCAATGTTACGGTTACCATTGTTGTCAAAAGTCTCAAACATGTAATGCATTATTGTCTGTGAAGATGGGCATGTTGAAAACTGCTAATTCAACTAAATGTTTCTTCTCTCTTCTCTCTTGAGTTGTCATTGGTCCTTTACAATGATATTTTTTGAAAGTCTTTTATGTGGGCAATTTTCATCATATGTGTATCACTCCAACTTCATTTATGGTTTTCAAAGCACTGATGAATTTGCCCATGAAACTAGTTGTTGGGGGACCACCGTAATACTTACCCATCATGGATATGCATAATATAAAATATGAAAATAAAACGCATGTAAACTATTTATAAAATGCTTCGCAATTCCAAAATAAAGTTTAAACGCATATTTAAATAGTTTTAATATACATAGTAATGCTCTATCAATGAATTGCTGATGAGCCAATTTCGACAAATTATTTAAAACTCCAAAATACGCCAGTAGTACCGGATCGCGTAAAAGAAGCATCCTTATAGCTCCAAAAATAATAATCATATTAACTAACAATTTACTGCGTCCAATTAAGCGTCTCATTTCCAATTGAAATATACCTTTAAATTGAAATTTGAATCAAATACAGGGTCATGAAAAATCAAAGCATGTGGAAAACAGGATTACAAATATCTCAAATTATTATTATATTACAAATATTCTTTATGCAAAATTTGTGTTATTTTATTGCCTTTTATGTCCCTTCCTTAAAATAAAACATTTCGGAAATTTTTGTATACCTTTCATCAGAACGAACTTTTCGAGAGTCCGAAAAAAATAGTACCGGATAATCAAGGTTATTGATATTAAATAGGCTTCGTCCCATTTTTGCATATTAAGCACATACAAAGTTTCAAGTCTCTATCTCAATTTGTTCGGGAGATAGAGCAGTTACAGACGGATGGACGGCATATGTTTTTTGGAATCTCCAGTATCTGAAACGTGTAAATCCGTCATAAAAAATTTTTTGATTTTCAAAATGATTGCAATACTTACCCTATGATGGGTGTTACCATTTAAAAATTTCAAAATTTTTTCTCTGTAACCATAAGAGCTCTATTGGTTTAATCCTTATGATTTCGAATGAATACCTTTAAATAAGTATACCTAAAATTTATTTTTAATTAGTTAAGTGGTTAGGGCAACATATATCGGGGCAGTTTTTTTATGACCACCCTGTAGAATAAAAGCCACATTAGACATTATAGAAGAAATCAGTGATTTTCTAATGGCCATTTTTATTACATGTATGTATATAAAATTTTTCATCAAACGAATGCATAAAAATACAAAATCTTCAATGAATTTGGATTTCAAACATAACACTGTTGTTTTCCACAATAAATACTGAATCAATTTTAGGAAAATATTCTCAACCGCAAAAAAGTTAAAATCAGAAATATACTAAAACATAAACCCACATTACTGTCACCAAAATTGGATGCCCAACTCTATGTATGACTATTTAAAAATATTTCAATTAAATGCAGAAAAACAGAAGATGAAAATACAGTAAAACATTTTAGAGACCAAATAAATAAATCATTGCAGAGGGATATATTGCTATATCGAGGGCCTACATATTTTGTGCATTTAATGTTTTTTTTAACTTAAAAGTATATACTACTTAAATGTTTTATATTTAGAAGCAATTAATTACAGAATGTTAGTAGCAATTAAAAAATAAAATAAATTTAGAAAATATTTAAATAAATATTCATACCCTGGAAAAATATTTTTATTTAAAATAATCCAATATTTTAGTTTTATTCATTTTTTAGCTCTTAAGTCAACCTACAAAATATGCATTGTAGACCGGAGAGCTGCAGCCACAGATAATCACCTCATCGAGTTCATGGCTGAAATTTCAGAATTACCTAAGACTCGGTTCGCATATTGAAACACAATCGATCTGCTAAGTCCTATCTTGGAGGAAAGCACCTGAAAACCTGGTTAACCCATAAGTTTACCATTGTGTTTTTCTGTTCCACTCCACCAAATTTTCACATGTTGTGGTGCAGGAAAACACAATGGTAAACCAATGAGTAAACTGCTTAAATTGGCAGGAGTTTCCACCAAGGAGTTTTCAGGAGTTTTCCACCAAGATGGGACTTAGCAGACCAATTGCATTTCAATATGTGAATGGAGTTTTAAGTAATCTTGAAATTTCAACCATAAACTCGATGGGGTGATTATCTGTACTGCTGCCTCTCGGTCTATTGAGTCCAGTACTTGAAAATGATCTTAGTTTGTTGATAAAAGGCTTGGAAAAAAAGTCAGTAGAGATTTTGCAGATTGAAGAACTTCCTGAATGACAATTAGGATTTTAATGGACTTATATCATCATCATTTCCATTATTATTTTTTAATCTCATCAATAATTTCAGAGAAAATGTCTTCATAAGTAATTCCTGGGAAAACCATAAGGTTGTCATTTACAATAAAAACATCTTTCACGCTATTTCCAGACTTTTTTCCACTTTTATGAAGTTGGGATAAAGATTTTTGAAGGTTAAAACACATTCTTGATCATCTGAAAGAATGTCTATGGAATTTTCATCACAATTAGATTTCTTATCTTCCATGATACAAAAACAGATCCCTTTCTAACAATTACGAATGAAGGTTTTTTTTCTGTTATTTCTTACAAATTTCCAGCAATATTATCTCACGCTTCCTTCACATTTACACCTTTAAAAGGGTCTTCTACTTTATTTTCAATATTTACAAGTATCGGCTCTACCAATTGTTTTCTGTAATAACTTCATAACTCTTGATTATACCAATATCTAGAGGGTGCAAAATTAAAGTACAGTGACACACACACACACAAAAAAATATTTTGTAGTTTTGAAAATGAAGTGTTAGCACCACACTTATCTACAGCTCATATTCAAAATATTAGAATAATTGAGAAAAAGTAATAAGAAAAAATTATTTGTCATTTATTTATTTTTTATACTAAGTAAATGCAATTAAATTTCTTATAAATTAAATCTGGAATGTTTAGATAAGATTTTAACATTTATAAAATATAAAATACAGCACAATAAATTAGGTATACAGCTTCCTTAAACACACCAGAATATTAGAATAAAATTTAGATTGGTTCAAAATATTAGAATATTTTATTTTACGCAACAATATTACCTTATGAATATGAAGTAAATGGTAGTTAATATTTTGTAGCATCCCCTTTAGCTTTCATAACAGCGTATAATCGATCTTGCATACTATATACAAGGTGTTTACAAACATTTCTATCAATATTAGCCCAAATAGACTTTATACGTGCCACTAACTCAGTTTTACTTGAAGGAGGATTTTCTTGAAGTTTTTTCTTCATTATACACCATAAGTTTTCGATAGGATTAAGATCTGGTGAATTTGGTGGCCAAGGAAGTACCTTAATGTTGCGTTGGCGGAACCAATTCTTAGTTGACACCGAGGTATGCGGGGACGCTAAATCTTGTTGAAAGATGAAATCATCTTCAAATAAATCTTCTGATGATGGAATCATGTAATATTCTAAAATTTCTTGATATATCAGAGAGTTAACCTTTTCGTAGACGATGCATAACTTTCCAGGTCCTTCTGCACTCATACAACCCCAAACCATGACACTAGCAGCAAATTTTACGGAACGTTTAAGGCATTCTTTATCAAATGCTTCTTGCTTCATTCTCCAAACTCGAATACCTTGATTACCATATGAAACACAAAACATACTTTCATCACTAAATAATATATTTTTCCAATCTTCATTGCTCCATAAACGTCTTGATTTACACCAATTCAATCTTATACGCTTTTGTCTTGCAGTCATGAGAGGTTTTGTTTTCGGTACACGAGATTCAAATTTAAATTTATGGAGACGTCTTAATGTTGTCGATGTAGAAACTTCAACTCCTTCTTCTTTCCATTTTCGGTGCAAGAATCGCACACTTTTAAAACGGTTTTTCTTAACTATACGCTTCAGTTTCCTGTCATCTCTAGCAGATGTTTTTGGTTTTCGGCCACCATTTCGGCGATTATTTGGAAATTTTCCAATTTTTGAATATTTTGTTAGTATTTTACTAACGCTCGATTGCGAACAATGTAAATAATTCGCTATAAAACATTGATTTTTACCGTGCCGATACAAATCAACCATACGAAGTTTAGTAGATTCAGGAATATCACTCACACGGCCCATTTTAAGACGAAAAAGAAACAAACTGCAAAAAAGAATACTGATTTTAAATAAAATAGTCTGAATTTAATCAATGATGCCACCAGTTAAGAATTGGTAATAATTAAAGGAGAATTAATGTGAAATATTCTAATATTTTGAACCACTTGAATAAATATTCTAATATTTTGACTTTTCAAAATAATTTTTTTTGCAATTAATCTTTTCAAAAATGATATTAAATTTAAGATAGCAAGTAAGTTTAATCAACAATAAGTTCTTAATAAAAATATCGTTTGCATATTTTCATTAAAAGACATTAAATTACCAAACGATATTTTCAATTTCTAAAAAAAAGGTAATTATTCTAATATTTTGAATATGAGCTGTATAAACAAAATGATATTTTTCTTTCTCCAACTTTTGTAACCATTCAGAAAAAAAAAAATTATTCATCCAAGCGTTTTTATTATCTTTATATTCCGCAGGAAGACTTTTCACATTCTTAAAGCACCTTGGCTTCAATGAATGACTGATAACGAGATGTTGGATTTTATGTGTGCATGTGTTATTTGTACACAGAAGAACAGTCAGTCTGTTTCGATTTCTTCCCTCTATAATACTATTCATCTTTGAATGCCAATGTTCGATCATGTAGGAGTTGAAAAGACAGCCTAACTTCATCTGCATTATAAATGTCTTCTGGAGCATCTTGTTTTGCTGCCGTTCATTTGCCTCATTAATCTGGGCAGACATTTTCTTTCTGTGAATTTCTTGGAAAATTATTTCTTGATACCGAAAATGCATTAGCCAATAATTGCTAGCTTTAAAAGTTTCTTTCCATAGCATTACTGCAAATTTCAATGTTTGAGCACATAACAAGTGTATATTTATTGTAAATTTGTTTGTTGCCCTTACCTCTTGGAACCATTTTAAAATAGCAGCATCAGTTCTTTCAATTGTTAAAACTTTCAGTCAATTTGCTGTGGATTAATTGCATTTGCACTTGTAGCATCTTCTATCTGCTTCCTCTTCCTTAACTGTATTGCAACTGTAGACTGCAACACTCCCTGTTTCTTAGTTACATTAACCTGCTTCATTCCCTTATCGTTATCATTGATAATGTTCAATTTATCTTGAAAGGATAGTTTCTTTTGCGCTGCCATCTTAAGAAAAATACATTTGTGAAAGGAAGAAAATCAAAAATCATAGTTTAGTATAAAACTGAAAATCTCTAAAGATTCTAAAATCGTCCAAATCTTCACATCTTCTAACAGTTTCAAAGTCATTTATCAATAGCCTTCCCCTCTAGCAATAAAAAGATGACCAACCAATGATTTAGCATCTGTTCCAACACCTGACAAAGGTGAAGATGTATGAACAGACACCATCCCTGATTGAAAACGCTCAATGTCCAACATTATCCGGATTCCGAATTTCAGTTCTGAGAAATGAGAGTACATCATGTGTATTTTAACTTCTCCATCAGGCTTCCATCCTATCAATCTCCTAGAAAGGCTTTAGCAGACTTGCCAAGTCTCCAGCTTTCTGCATGCCACTATTATTTTACAGAAAATGTTATTCTTTTAAATCGCCTAAATGTTCAAATTAAATAAAACAGTTTCTATATTAAAATACTGGTGTCCCAAAAAGCTGGGGACTTGGCAGCTCTGGCTTTAGGTAGTCTCCACATATTTTGAAATTTGAACAATAGTCTCTTATATTAAAGGATAAAGTGAAAATAAACAATGAGTCTTCTGTTAGAATAATCACACAAGTGAGAAAAAAAAAGATGGATTTTTTTCAGTATTTGGAAATTAAAATATCATAGAGGGAGAATGTAACATTGAAATATATTTAAAAAAATCGTTTTACAGAGCTTTATTGCTTTAAAGAACATTGCAATATTGAGGGGAGGTTAACATTAGTTTGCATGCAACTTCATTGGGACCACAAAATATTTTGTAATAGGAGTTATTGTTGTAGCGAGTGTTTACTGTATGCAGTCAGATCTGTTAGTTTGACACCCAATTTTCACTTTACTCAACTTATCACTAAAGTTTTTCAAAATCCCGATTTTCTGTATATAAAAGTGCTAAGAAATGCTGTAGTATAACATTTCACAAAAGTGTCTAAAACACCTAAAGGATTGAAAAGTGAAACTTTATTTCACCCCTTTGCATGAATAAACTAGTCGTTGGGGGTGCCACCGTAATACTTACTCATCATAATATAAAATATGGAAATGAAACGTGTGTAAACTATCTATGGCAATTCCAAAATAAAATTTAAACACATAATTAAATAATTTTAATATACATAATAATGCTCTATTGATGAATTGCAGATGAGCCAATTTCAACAAATTATATAAAATGCAAAAATACTCAAGTAGCACCGGATTGTGTAAAAGAAATATCCTTATAACTCAAAAAATAATAATCATATTAACTAAAAATTTACTGCGTCAGATTAAGCGTCTCATTTCCAATTAAAAAATATCTGTGAATTGAAATTTGAAAGAAATACAGGGTCATGAAAAATCGAAGAATGTGGAAAACAGGATTACACATATCTTCGGAACTAATAATCCGATCGACATCGTTCTACATGCAAAATTTGTGTTATTTTATTGCCTTTTACGTCCATTCCTTAAAATAAAAAAATTCAAAAAATTTTATATACCTTTCATCAAAACGAATTTTTTGGGAGTCCGAAAAATAGTTCCGGATAATCAAGGTTACTAATATTAAATAGGCTTTGTCCGATTATTACATACTAAGTACATACAAAATTTCAAGTCTATCTCAATTTGTTCGGGAGATGGAGCGGTTACAGACAGACAGATGGCAAAATTTTTTTTCTAAAAATATGTTTTTCGAAATCTTCACTGTCTAAAATGTGTAAATCTGTGAAATTTTTTTTTTCGATTTTCAAAACGACTGCAAGATTTACCCTATACTACGTGTAATGGGTAGGAAACAAACCCACACAGTATGAATGACCCACTCTTAAGTCAGTGATGGAGAGATTTCTTGCCTCCTGTACATTCTCCATCTCTCCCTATGATTATTCACCTACTCTGTTTCACACTGAGAATACAATACGTATTAATTTAGGGAATGTGATAGAAGAAAAAGAGTTGGTATCACTGGATTTGGTGTGCATAGACACATGCACATTCGAACTGTAAGACATTTTATTTCCACAATTTATTCATGATGTTTAAACAGTTTGCACCAAAATGGCAAGTAAACTTGGTTTATGAACGCTTGATGAAAAATTAAATATGAGTATGAAAAATTAGGATTATCGAAAATTGCATTTGCTAAAACAAAAGAAATTTCCAGAACAACATTTATGACTATACTTTCTACAAAAGAAAGGCTTGAAAATTCTTTACATCTTCAACATGGAGTTAAACAGAAGAAAAAGTGAAATTCAAACTACAAAGATACTGAAGATGGTAATGAAGATTTAAATGGTTTACCTATGCATGATCTCAAAATGTATCAATTTTGGATGTTCTTTTAAAAGAAAAGCAATAGAAATATTGAGAAAAATGGGTGTTTTGGAGTTCTCAGCAAGTAATAGGTGGATTGAACGATTCAAGGTGCTAAATAAACTTTCTTTCAAGAAGATGTGTGGTGAAGCAGTGGCAGTAAGCCAAGTCAATGATTGACAAATTACTTCATTGAAAGATATATTGGAATGTTACACTTCAGATGATATTTTTAATATTTAAATGAAATGGGTCTCTTTTTTTTTTTTTTTTTTACTCTTATCAAATAAAGACTGTGTATTCAGTCTGATACTTGCTCAAGAGATAAAGAAAGGGTAACAGTTTTATTGGGAAAACATATCAGGTTCTGAAAAACTTAACCAATAGTTATTGGGAAAAGCAAAAAACTGTGTTGCTTTCAAAATGAAGTCTTTGTCAGTACACTACGAAAGCATGGTCAACTAGATATATAACAGCTGGGGCATTTCGCTAAAAATCGCTGAAAAAGTGAAGCTGAATCAGCTTCAAACCCTGAATCATTTTATTGGACCATGTGGCGCAAACTCCGCCCAAATTAGCATTGAATAAGCTGATTTCTGTTCTGTGCACATGGTCATTATTTTGATTCAGGGTTTGCATGATTGGTCAGAATAACTTGGGCAGGATATCAGAGTCCTCTGGCGGGAGACTTTATACATTAATCTCAAATGTATGGGCTGTATAGATCTACTTGGAAATGACGTAAGTAACCGAAAATCCTGGGTCTCATACAAAATTGTTATAAGACTTTAAAATCTCTGGATAGAAAAATTTTATTCTATGTATTGAAAAGTAGCTTTGATAGTAGAAAATTGTAGAGCACATGTTGAAGCACCGAATCTAAACTTGGCCAGATTTATTTGTTGCCAAAAGCCGCTGCAATTTTGCAGCCATTAGATCAAGGGATCATTTTGAACTTTAAGCAAAATTACATAAACTACTACTTAATGACTCGTTTAAAGTCATTGATGAAGTTTGTGACTTCAACCCATCTCTTCTAGATGCTTTAAAGTAAATTCATAAAAATTCAGCTGATGTATCTTTTAAGATAATTCATAACTATTTGAAGCGTGCTGGTTTCATAGAAGATAGAAAAAACAAATCCATCATGTTCTAGTGTATAGAAGGTAACGAAAAAGAGAACATATTTTTCCAATATTGTTTAAAGAGTTGTTAAATCATAAAATAGGTACAATGTGTAGATGTGTATTGATTTTAATAAGGATGTTACCTCATCATCAGATGCAACGATTTCTGAAATTGCAAAAGAGAAAAAGGCAAATTTCTTCAGACTTGGAGACAAAGTGATATGGAGCTGGAACAAAACAAACCTCTGACTAAAACAGACAAAAATATAAAATGAAATTTGATGAATTTGGATTTTCAGCATATAATTTTCTTTTTCATTTCAACTTTCAACCAGAAGTACTTGATAAATCTCAGAAAAATATTTCTAATTTAAAAGTGAAAAAAAAAAATCAAAAATTTTTAAACTTTAATAAAAAAAAAAAAAAAAAAAAAAAAAAAGACAATAACAAAACAAATTTTATTTGGATTATTGCCAAATCGAGAAAGCTGACCCAAAGCAGGACTCTAAAATGTTTAAATTAATTACAAAATAAAAAAGAATACTCAAAAACAAACCAAAATTCAATAAAATTGGATTTTGAATGAAAATATTTTTTCTTTTCAACCTTTATTTGCTTAATGATTTTCAGAAAAATATCTATCCCCTCCCCCCTCCTACCAAAAAAGATACTTGACCCAATGCTTGATTCTACTTTTAAAGTGTTTTTAATTAATTACAGAATAACAGAAAATAAAACAAAAATATCAAGTATTACCCAAACATAGAAAAAAAATTATTAATTTTTTGTCAAAAGAATGCATTAGCGTATAGAGTGAAATTTGATAAATTTGGATCTAAGTATTATATTTTCTTAACTTTAACAATTAGTGAATTGATCAAACAACAACAGTCACTCGACGTTCTGTTCCTTTGATATGTCTCCAATACCAATTTTGTTTCCAAGCTATAGAGGAGTCTATTAGATACTTACTGTATATATGTAACATGGAGAAATTTATTGATGTTTGGAATAAACATTTTAATAGATATTTATTAAAATTTATCATTTTTAACAGAGATTTATCACATATCTTAAGTGATCATTCAATAGTAAAAATAATGAATAAGTTGAGAGTATTGTAACAGTAGCCATCCTAGACTTCAATGATTGGTATTCATATTTCAACAGTACATGAATAAATAATTAAAACAATACTGCATAAAATTTATTGAAAGTACAAGTAACTTCAAAGATATTTAAACAAATGTAAATTTCAACAACAGATCTATTTACAAATACATTTTTTATATGCAAAGTCAATAAAAATATTCTATAAAATTTCCCCTCTATAATCACATATTTTGTGCTCTATTAGATCTAAATTATTTCAAAGGACTTTCAGATTCTGCTGCAAAGCTTTTCACTCGAGAAAACCAAAAAGACGGGAATTTAGATGGAATTAAATCAAAATCAGATACAGTTTCTTGTCCATTCCTGAAAAAAAAAAAATAATAATAATAATAACTTTACAATAATAAAAATTCAGCAAGTATTAAAATGTTTACAAATAAATATTTTTTATAATGTTTAATACCCTGGATTTGCTTTGTAGAGTCATCACATTATAAAATTTTTGCAGTTAAATCCAACTCATGGGTGCAAGAAGTTCATCCAAGCCAAGACTGAAAACTTTTCCTGTGTATTAAAAAAACCAGGGGTGGGGAAATACATCAATTTACTTGCCAGTGGCGAGTGGATTTGGTGGCAAGGCAAGTGCATTTTATTTTTATTTTTTGAAAAACTGTAAGCAATAGAGACATTATCAGAAACACTTTTTTAATCTAGATATTTATACTTTGCAAATTATTACAGTGAAAATATAGTACTAAGTTCTATTTTATATTAAACTTAGCTCTATTGTATATACTTCTTACTATTATAGAAAAAAAATAGTCATTTTGTCTGCAATCGTGTGTGATTTTGTCATAACTATTTTCAATTGCATGTGTGTTGCATCTTGCGGGCTGGTGAAATAAATCCTTGGCTGGTAAAATTTTTGAAAAATTCCCCACCCCTAAAAATAACCAAATGAAAATAAGATAGAAGATTTCTATGGCTAAAATTTCGTCTATTACAATAAAAAAATCATTAAAAGTTCTTGATAGTAATATTGCTATTATTTAAATATCTAAAGTTGAATTTATTATCAGTAAAAAATCTATTCAAGGCTGAAATCAGTCCTGAGACAAAGTCTTGCACCCATGATCCAACTTTTTAGCAAATCACAATGCACAATACTTTTAAATTTAAGTGAATAACTGTTTAAATTACAACATAAAATACTGAGCTACTGAAAGAACTTTTAACTCTGGATTATACACTGGCCACCAAAATTAAAGGATAGTGAGTGAAATTATAATCAGTAAGTTAATATTGCAATCAAGGCCCAGTGCTGCAATTAGCATGTTAATTAAGTACTACTGAATACAAAATTGCACTTCCACGCATATGTTAACATCGAAAACATGCAAATTAGGTAATTGTCAATGTAGTGCACAATGGACATATGTTGGAATTTTGGTCTGTGGTGTTAAAGTGAATGCAGTGTCTGAGAGTGATCAGTAATCATTAATTGACTCAAAGACATCATTTAAATGAAGGTCACAAGTGATGAATAATTAGTACAATCGAGAGATTCCTCAAAGTGTCATATCAAGAGCTTTGAGCCACTTTTAAAGCACTGCATGCCTAATCAAGGAAGACCCAGAGCAACAACTGCAACTGAAGAACTTTTGTGTCATGTTAGGTTGAAGAAACAGTTAAATTACAGCATGAGATTTCATTTCTGACATTCAGGATGCTGTTGCAGGAACTCTAATTAGCCATTCTACTGCTGCACAAAGGCTTAACGAGGGTGGACTGTGAGCGAGAAAACCAATAATGTGTCTCCCACTCACTCCAGCTTTCAAAGAGGCTGTTTAAACTGTTGTTGTCATCATGTTCAATGGAGCCAAGAAGACTGGACTCAAACAGGATATTTCATGGACAATGGAAGGCAAGTTGCGTGATCCTTCCTCTCTTCAGCTCAAAATGTATCTAGAATGACTGTTCATCTTCAGAGTATATCTACTCATCAGTAAACAAATTCTCGAGCTCAGTCTTCTTGAATCTATTGAACAAGACGACAGCAACAAGTTAAACAGGTCTTTTGGAAGCTGTAGTGAGAGAGATACAAACTACCGGTCTTCTCCCATATTGTCCATTTTTGTTAAGCCTTTGTACAGCAGTAAAACGACTAATTTGAGTTACTGGGCAGCCAAAAAATCTTAAATGAAATCTCTTGTAGTCACTTCAAAGTTTCTTTGAGCTGAAAATAACAGAGAATGGTCTTTTGATGCAGTTGTTGCTCTTGGTCTCACTGTCTATCAACAGATCTAGCATTTGAAAAGCTGCTCAAAGCTCTTGATATGACACTTTGAGGGATATTCAAATCCTGGGCGACCTCCATTTGTGTTTGACTTTCACTTAAATGATGCCTTTGAATCATAATTATTGAATACTGATCATTCTCAGACACCACATTCACTTTAAACACTACAGACCAGAGTTTGAATGTATGTCCATTGCACATCACATTGATAATCACCTAATTTACATATTTCTGATGGTAATGTATATGCAGAAGTGCAATTTCATAGTCAATACTATTTAATTAACATAGATAATTACAGCATTGGACATTGGTTGTAACATTAATTTTCTGAGCCCATTTTACCTTTGTATTCTTTAATTTTGATGACCAGCATATATACTGGGCTTTCAGAAAAATAATACTTATTGAAAAAAATAAAATTAGCAGATTCTAAAACATTTTTATTTGAACTAGGTGTTTGTTCTGAAGGAACTACATTAATAGAAACACAATTTGATGCATAATCCAGCATGTTTTTGTCTACAATTATAGATACCTTATGAAAATTGTAAACACTTTTAAATTTAAGTCCATAATTGTTTTAATTACAACATAAAATACTGAGCCACTCAACGAATTTGCAACAAAATTAAATATATTTGGCTTAAAAAAAAAAAAAAAAAAAAAGAATTATTGAAATAAGAAAAATTAGCAGGTTTTGAAACATTTTCATCTGAATTAGGCGGCAGTTATGAGAACCAGAAACTACATTAATGAAAGTATAATTTAATGCACAGTCCAACATGTTTTAGTCTACAATTATAGATACCTAATAAAAGTTTTGAATTTACCTAGAGTACATTCACTTAATAGCAATTACAGGCAAACATAACAATTCCTGATGCAATACAATACAAAGCAATTTTTATTAAATTTTAAAATCTCAGGGATGAAGAATCATAAAACCTTTATTCGTAGCAGGACAAACTGTAGCTTTATAGTAATATTTAGCAGTTTTATAGCAGATTTTTAAAATGTCATAGCAATTTCCCTATAAAAGAATGAATACAGTTCTTTTGTCAATAGAATTTGTATTTTATTACAAAGTTTTATTTAACTCTCTTTGTACAATGTTTGTATGGTTGAAATCATGCAACAATTTCACTACTTCTGATTAAGTTTTTGAAATTTGACACATAGATTTTGCATGATTGCAATAAAAAGGTTCATTCTGTGCATTAAAACATCCAAAAACTTGCACTTTTTAATCACAGTATGTTCACTTAATAAGCTAAAAGAAAAACAGAATAAGAAGTAACATTTATACCAATTGATTCTTAGACAATTCATATCAAAAAATGACTAAAAATATTGGAATTTCTAAAAAAATGCATATGTGCACAAATAGGAAATATTTATGATTTAGAGCAATGTTCATCAAGGTAAACAAGAATATATATGAATTACAATAAATTACAAAGACAAGAAAATACAGACATAATTTTTAGTATTTGTTAAAAATCAAAAATATAATAATTAAAAAAATTATGAATATTTAATTTGAAATAATTATTAATAAATATACCTGTAAATTATATGAATAGAATAGCGGCTCCAACTTAATTGGCAATTGATTCGATTTTTAGCATTTTTCACTTCAAGTTCCTGTAAAAATAATCTTAGAATAAGTACAGAGAGTTTTGGCAGAAAACATTGTTAAACATATACATAAATAATTAAATATATATACCGTATTTACTCGTGTATAAGGCAAACCTTTTTTACAAAAAAATTAGGGCAAAACTCCTAGGTGCGCCTTATTGTTGGAATAATTTTTTACTGTTGGATGCAGTCGAAACTATATACATATGAAACAAGAAATTATTCAAAGAAGATATTAAAACTCAGAAAATGTTACTTAATGTATTACTGCATATTTATTTCACTCCTTGCAATTTTTATAGAACAGAGCTAGTGACATTATCTAAATGCTAATTAGCAATTCTCTTTACCGTCACTCATTCCTATTTCCCGTCATTCTCTTACAGCCCGAAGTCTAAAAATGCATTTTCGTTTTGTTTTCTGGTCTGGTTTGTTTCCACTTGTTTTTTCTGAAATTCATTTGGTCATTCTTCATTAGCGTATCAAATTTATGGTGCGCGTTATACATGAGATTTTAAGAAATCGCCATTTTTACTTGTAAAGTAGGAGTGTGTCTTATACACCAGTAGACTTAGACATGGGGGGGGGGGGGGGGGAATCAAGAACCAAGCACTGCGACCAGAGGTCTATTGTACTAACCCCAGAAAGAAGCCCTAAAAAAGGCCAGTCACTGAAGCAAAATTCAGCAGACATCTCAAAGGAATTTCATAGAGCTCCCAGGGCTCAATTAAATGACGACCAAGGTGTTCAAACCTTTGGGCAGAAAATCCTCGCACTCACAAAGAACATGCACAGCTGTTTCTTCCTTATAAAGGCAACCTCTACATATTGGGTCATTCTTTACACCAATAATAGTAAGGTGTCTCTTCAAAGGACAATGCCCTGTTAAAAGACCAATGGCTTTCCTAATGCCATTCCTGTTCAGCATTAAAAGCTCTTTATGCCTAACACTAGGACAACCACAGTTAAGTTCTTTTGCCTGTCGCTGTCCCTTAATGTTAAGCCAATCTACATATTGCTTCTCTCTAAAGATCTTAAAGACATTAGTTCTAATAAGATTACTAGAGATCCCAATAGCTCAGGATCAACAAGAGAGGTGATAGATCCCTTCCTTGCCAATTCATCAGCTAACTCATTACCACTAATACCTGAGTGCCCAGGTACCCAGTAAAGAGTAATTCTGTTGCCAGTTGCCAATTTGCAGAGTAAAGTATAACAATCCCAAACAATGTGGGAGGTTATAATATGCTTACTTAAAGCAAGTAGTGCTGCTTGACTATCAGAACAAATGTGTATACATCTATTACTGTAGCCAATGTCTAAACAAATTCTGCAGCACATAAGAATGGCAAAGACCTCAGCCTGAAAGAGTGTAGAGTAACTGCCCAAGAGATAAGAATACAAAAATGGTTCAAAAATAAACAAAAATACTGGTGCTGGTGTCTGTTGTCCATTTGATGGTATTATGTATTCTTATACAATATATATATATATATATATATATATATATATATATATATATATATATATATATATATATATATATATATACAGTGTCTCACATAAGTGATGGGACACTTGTATTTTACAAAAGGAAATTAATCAAATAAATTAAAAAAACATGTACACACTTTTTTGTGCGTGTGTTTCATACTTAAATTTAGTAAAGATTATTACATAACATACATTTTGTCAAAATATTAAAATATTAATTTAATAAAAATACAAATGTTTAGAACGGAGCAAAAAATAGCTCACATAAGTAATGGGACACCATTATATATGCAACAAAAATCGTCTGAAATAAGCAATAAAAATATTTTTTGGGGTTTTATTTTTACTTAAAAGCAATTGGCAATAATTTATAAAATCGTCTGCAGTATTTCTCTCCAGTTTGTTTTGGAATTTTTGTGTTTTTTAGTTCTGTGTAGCCATGAATGCTAAACGAAAAGAAACTTGAAAATTAGTTATTAATTTGCATATTGAACTTGGAAAATCTATTAGAAAAACTGCTGAAACAGTTAACTTGAGTTGTTCAACAGTTTTTAATATCATTAAACGATATAAAAAGAATCATATGATTCAGGATAAAAGAAGACCTGGCCGACCATCAAAACTATCCAATGGAATAAAGCGAATTATCGTTCGAAATATTAAAAAAACCCAAGAAATAGTGCTTCAAAAGTTGCTGCTGATTTACAAACATTATATGGAATAATTGTTAATCCTGAGACTATTAGAAGGATAATTCGATCTGCTGGATATCACGGTAGAGTAGCCAGGAAAAAATTCTTCGTAAGTGAAAAGAATAAAAAACTCAGACTAGCTTTCGCAAAATCCAACATAAATAAGAATTCTGATTACTGGAATAAAGTTATATTTGCTGATGAGAGTAAATTTAATATATTTGGTTCTGATGGTAGAATCTTGGTACCAACAGTAAAACATGGTGGAGGAGGAGTTATGGTATGGGGGTGTATGTCGTCCGCTGGAGTTGGTAATCTTGTTTTTATTGACAGTATAATGTATCAGTACAAGTATATTGATATTTTAAAGCAAAATTTGAAATCTTCAGCACGAAAATTGAACCTTAATAACAATTTTAAATTCTAACAGGACAATGACCCCAAGCACACTGCTCTGAACATTAGACTCTGGCTGCTATATAACTGTCCTGAAATAATAAAAACACCACCACAATCTCCAGACTTAAATCCCATAGAGAATATTTGGCAAGAATTGGAATCAAGAATTCGCAAACACACCATTTCTTCAAAACAACAACTAAAATCGGTGCTTCAAGAAGAATGGGGTAAAATCACTCCAGAAATCACAAAAAAATTAGTCGAATCCATCCCAAAAAGATTAAATCATGTTTTAAAAGTAAAAGGAAATCCAACAAAATATTAAAACCTTTTAAAAAGTAAAATTTTTGGATAAATATTTGATGGAAAAGTAAGTGTCCCATCACTTATGTGAGCCATTTTTTGCTCCGTTCTGAACAATTGTATTTTTATTAAATTAATATTTTAATATTTTGACAAAATGTATGTTATTTAATAATTGTTACTAACTTTAAATATGAAACACACCCCAAAAATTTTTGCACATGTTTGTTTATTTATTTTATTGCAGTTTCTTTTTATAAAGCACAAGTGTCCCATCATTTTTGTGAGACACTGTATGTATGTATATATACAGTCAAGAGCCAAAACATTATGAACACTACAAAAGTATTGGCCCACCTCTGACCCACAAAACAGTTATAAATCGCACTGGCATGATTGTCACAAGTTTTTAGTATATGACCGGAGATAAATTGTATTAGTTGATTAAGCAGCGGTCATGTACATTTGGGATATTCTCCAAAATGGTTGTTTTTGAGCTATGGGCTGCCATTGAATGACACCCGAAAGTGCTTTGTCAGCTTAAGATCTGTCAAGTTAAGTGACCAGGACGTTAACTTTAATTTAATATTACGTTCCTAGAACCAATTGAATATGATTCGAGTCATGTGACATGGAATGTTGTCTTGCATGAAGATTCAATTTCCAAAGATAGATACCATGTAATGGTGCAAATGATCTGCAATGATGTTCAGGTAGACCATGGCATTCATGGTCTGTTCTATAATAACCAAAGGTTACAGGGATGCCCATGAGAACATTTCCCAAAGCTTAATATCGCCGCAGTGGGGCTGTATATGACTTCTTGTATAAGGGGGAGTAACAGTTCGCACAGAAGATGGTAAACCCAAGCATGTCCATTGACGTGTTGAAGAATGAATTGTGCAACTCTCCCCCTTTGTTCCATAGTCCAATCACGATGTTCTCGGATCTAGTGTAGGAGTATTTGGAGATGATGCTTGATCAACAGGGACAAATGAATTGGACATTAGCCTCGTAGTCTCACATTCAACAGTGTAAACTGAACTATATGCTCTGAAAGAATTCCATTTGGGTCTATCTATACTATCTTGGGATGTAAATTAAGACAGTCTCTGGTGCCGATTTTGTTTTATAAAGGAGGGGGGAGAGAGTATGGATGCAAGTTTGAAATTTTGCCAAGACTGAAAATATTTTACCCCCCACCCCACCCACCCCCCCCCCCCTTGAGCATGCACATATGCAACTCATGTCTCTTCCACGACTATATGATGAACTAAGTTCATCATATACTCCCTGATCTTTAGCGAAAATATTCGACTTTTCTACAATATTTTGTCGAATTTTAAAATTTTTCTATGGTTTTTAGCCGAAATATGATTTTTCTATGGTTTTTAGCCAAAATCTGCAATTTTTCGATGAAATCCACGTATTTTCTACAATCTTTTGACAAAATTAGAGTCTTTTTCGCGATCCTTTGACAAAATCACGTCTTTTTTTTCTTGATCCTTTGACAAAAATTGTGTTTTCTGTGCAATCATTTGATGAAAAATGTGGGGTTTTTTGCGATCCTTTGACAGAAATGGTGTCTTTATCTCGATCTTTTTGCAAAATTTGTGTCTTTTCCTCGATCTTATTCATGTCTTTTTTGCAATCCTTTGACAAAAATTGTATCTATTTTGTATTCTTTGACTGAGACTGCATCTTTTCTCATGATCCTTTGATGGAAATAGCGTCTTTTTTGCGGTTCTTTGATAGGAATCGTGTTTTTTCTGCAAACTTTTGACAGAAAAGTATCTTTTTTGCGATCCTTTGTCAGAAAAGCGTCTACTTCACATTCTTTGACCAAGATAACATCTTTCCGCAATCCTTTAACAGGAATCGCGTTTTTTTTTTTTTTTTTTTTTGCAAGCTTTTAATGAAAATTGCACCCTTTTAGCGATCCTTCGACAGGAATCACTTTTTTTTTTTTTTTTTTTAACACAAGCTTTTCTTGGCAAACGAGTCTGTTTTGCAAACCTTTGACAGAAATAGCACTTTATTCCACGATTATTTCCCAAAAAATCACGTTTTTTTTCCAGAATCTTTTGACGAAAATAGTGGTTTTTTTCCACGATCCTTTGGCAAAAAGCGGGTCTTTTTCGCGATCTGTTTCCGTTCTGAGAAATTTGTCTGTCTTGTTTCTGTCCTCGGAATTTTTTAAGAGACGGAATTCCATATGTGGATGGAAAACTTGGACCCATGGGGGAGAATATCTGATGACTCTGTCTGGGAGACTATTTGATTAGACATTCAATATTATGGCTTCTGCTGATGGTTTCACCGTCATTCATTCACTTGGCATGTGTACTAACAACGATATCTCCTGGACAATACATGAGATGTGCAGTTTTGAGAGGTCGGACAACTGAATTCTGCCCTCTATCAAAATAGCTTAGATCAACAGCCTTTCTCCTAACAAAAAGACATAAGAGCAAAAATAATTCCTGAGACTCCCTAGCAGCATTTAAATACCATTCCCACTGGATTATGTGCCTTCCACATCATCCAGACAAGTTCACTGCAAAATGTGGGGGTGGTCATATGTTCTAGCTCTTGAGAGTATATGTATTTTTTCCTTAAGAATGCATATATAAAACTTACCAAATGAAAAGTCTGTTCTTGCATTTCTTGCACATTATTAACTTGTCTTATGCGTCGATATCTATTACAATTTGAAGAAGATGAACCAGCAGATTCAGTATTAATTTTCTTTACCATCGCTATAACTGTACTGCCAACAAGTTTAAATCGTCCATACATAATATTTTGAAATTTTGATTTTCGATGACGTAACTTATATAATGATTGATAAGGATCATCAGGAGTTGTTAACATGAGCACAGTACCTAAATAAAAAAAAATTCAGGTATATTATTGACTGAAAAAGTATTAAATTGGTTGCAAGTAAATTTAAAAGTGTATATATTGAAATACTCAAGAAGAGCTTTCCTTTTTATAAGGAATAAAAAAAACTAAATGATTCATTTACATGTGTGACAGTTTAAGCTCAAAGTTAACATAGTTAGGGCTATAATACAATATATATACAAATATATTCAATAATTTGAAAAAATTAAAAATTTATGCACTCAAACTGCAAAAACAAATCTGTCAATGAGCATAACTAATAATTTTTTAAAGAGTAAATATGGTCTGATGAACTAGTGTTAATGATGTATGTAAAACTGTGATGATTGCAGTTAAACAACATTTAAAAGTAAACATTAACAAACAATCAAATGCATTAGGAAACTGGAGAAAATATGTCACCAAGGCTTGCTATAGTAGGGATGTTATTGACAAAATTAAAACAGAGCAAACATTTAGGGTTCCCATTCAAACCCCACAAATGTAATGAACTTCAAAATATTGATATGTTTAGAAAGATAGCTAAAAGCTATCAAATGAAACAAAAGAAAAATTGCCAATATTAGAAGCCCTATTGACTGTAATGTTATTTAGTTTTCCAATGAATTACTACATCTTTTTGATTAATGAACTTGTCTAAGATATTTCCAAGACTAATACTGTCCCAATTTGATATGAATGATCAGTTTCGACACTATCTTAATGACAAATTTTGCATTATATATACCATATTTACTCATATAATTTGCCCACTCTTTTTTTTAATGTGTGCCATGCAAGGTTTTTTTTCTCCCCCCCCCCCTCTCTCTTTCAAGTGAAATGGAAAACAGAGTAAAAAAGAGAAAGGATTATTAATAAGTACATAATGTTTTAATGTATTAATAATTAATGTTGAACAAAATATACATAACAGTTCCAAAAACTTGGCGATAGTTTTGCTCGTCTGCAAGGAATGTGACGCAACTTGAATAAATAAAAATAAAAAATAAATTTTACAGGATAAGCAAAAGAAATTTTTACTTTCTTGCTGTAATATGAAACTACAGCACTTAGCTCTGCATGGAGCTATAAGATTGTAAAACCTTTAAGAAACTAGATGTAAAAGAGATAGGAAGGACCGAGTGAATTTATCCCTCCTTCCACCCTCATAAAAGTAACTCTTTATTGAATTGTGATTGTGACTTTTTTTTTTTTTTTTTTTCGCAGCACAATTTGTCAAGTTTCAGACACCTACCAAAAGCAATTTTTTCTTTTTTTTTCTTTTTCTTTTTTTCTTTTTCTTTTATTTTTTGCATGTGTTATAAAACACAGTCAGAGCAAGGAATATTTTTTTAACCGAGCATTTTTTTTTTTTTCAATATTTATAGTCATATATTTACTTTTTTTATCAATAAGACACCCATGGAGATGAAAATTTACTCTGAATTCGCTACCTTTCTATGAACATTTTTCTAACTTACATTATTTATATCTTATATTTACAGAAATAAACCACATAACCACCTTTTTTGGACACTATAATTTATACAATTGAATTTTAGTTAAGGTATGAACACATTTCTCACTGCTTGTTAGAAATTTAAATATTATTATATTTTTTGATTTTTCAAGGATTTTTAAAACAGTTGAAAATAAGCTCTTTTTGCCAAACAGTTCTATATTTTTTCTAAGATGTACAAACCATGGCCAATGAGAGGAGGTCAAGCACTTTCCATAATTTAGAGAAATGACAAGCAGAGCTAAAAAGAATGTACAGTGCTACATAGACATTTGAATTTAATGTCACAAGTCTATACATAAATGTGTCTATCACTGCACAAGAACAGGAAACATAACAGTATTTATGACAGATAAAGAACAAATACTTTTAAATTATATTAAGCTTTAGAAAACAGAGCCCATTTGATTATAATGTCTGAAAGAGATCCCTCACAAGAGTTACCGCCACATTCAAAGAGTTAATGAAATGAAACCATTTTGATTAAAAAATTAAGTTAATATCTATACTATTAAAATCTGACCGTATGTATGTTGTATGTATGTGAGGCTATTTCCTCTGATTCCAGAAATCGGCGGGGGGGTCGTGAGCGATCTTCGGACAAAATCGGCGTTTTCCCGCTATCTTCAGACGAAATCAACAATATTTTAGCAAAATCGGCGATTTATTGCGATCTTTTGCCGAAATCGGCGTTTTTTCGACGTTCTTTAGACACAATTTGCATTTTTAGGCGATTTTTTCTCAAAAACGGCATTTTATTCCCGCGATCTTTTGACGAAATCGGCTATTTTTTCAAATATTCTTTTGACAAAATATTTTTAAGTGATCTTTTATCGAAATTGGCGTTTTTTCCCTGCAATCTTTTAACGAAATCGGCGTTATATCCGCAATCTTTATACGAAATCGGCGTTTTCCTGCAGTCTTCAGAAGAAATCAACGTTTTATCTGCGATATTTGGAGAAATCGCCGTTTTTTCCGCGATCCGCACAGGAAATTTGCGTTTTTCATCTATCTTTTAACAAAGTTCGTTTACAAAAACATTGACGAAATCGTCGTTTTTCCACGAAATATTGATGAAATGTATGCTATTTCGGCGATAATTTCACGATTTTTGCATTTCTACGTAATTGTTTTTTCAGCGGACAAAACCGTACAAGTTGGCAACTATGCGGAACTGATAACCCAATTTCAAATTTTCGGAAGACAATGCCTTAAATTTTCGGAAATTTCGGACGAGAATCACCCCTGATCCCAGGATCCCGAGTTACCCACTCACATCCCGAAATTCCAATTAGTTGGTAAGTTATTAATAAAAAACATTAAAATTTTAATTACTTTGTCCCTGTATGTTTGCACAGTGTTCGCATAGGTCGAGAAAGATCCTTCGAAGTCAACCGACAATGAATGACAAAAGGAGAATATTTTTTATCTTTTCTAAATTGCCATCGCAGGCATTGTAACAGAATAAAACAAAAAACAATGAGATTTTTAAATAGATTGTTCTTTTCTTGGACTAACAGTCTAATTTTTTTTTTATTTTTTTTTATACAATTTTTTCGAATTTTTTTTTTTATGAAGAATCGATTTTCAGTCCTTTTTTCAATATTTTCGAGGAATGCATTTTTGAATTCCAATCTTGAGCGTTCTAAGAAAATCTGGTAAAAAACGATGCCAGATTGTAAATTCTCATTGCTTTCTGAAAATGACAGTATTTTTTTTTTTTTTTTTTTTTTTTTTTTTGATTTTTTCAAAAAAAAAAAAAAAAAAAAATTCTAAAAGGTTATTATACAGTTTCTACAAATATATCTCCCAAAGTTATTGCACTATCAACTTGCTTTGTTAAAAAAAAAATGAGTGTCTAAATATTGGCTATTAATTTGTAGAAGATAGAAAAAAATCAGTTGACTGGTTGGTTGGAAAATAATAGGTAAGTTATTAAGAATAAACATTCCATATCTCGCCAATTTTTTGGTATTTTCACTCAAAAATTATTTTAATTTCTTTATTTAAAGATGATTTAAGAGTATTCAAAAATTTGAAAGAATTAATTGAATACTTTTAAAAGATAATTTCCATGAATGCGATGACAAAACGAAATAATTACAAGAAATCTATTGAAGAGTGTTTTTGGCATCATACTGAAAGAGAGTTGCTTCTCTTCTGAATTCAAAATATTTCAGGGGACATTTGAGTTTTATTTCTGCTTTTTAAAAAAGATAAGTGGTATTTCGAGTGTGGGGGATGAATAGATTTACTAACCGTACTTATTATAGTTTAAAATATTTATTGAAAATGAAGAGATTTTACGTCATTGAGATACCCAGGCATCACCGGGTTACCCAGCTAGTATGATAAATTAAAAACCAACATATGTTTTCTGAAAAGTAGATACATAAACTCTGTTAACTTTTAAAAAAATCTAAATTTTGTCAGAAATTATCTGGTAAAAAAGTCACATACCATCAGGAAAAAATCTTAAATATCTGTAGTATTCAATTAAATAACAAGGTCTGTAATTAGTATCCTGAAAAGATGATTCCCCATATCTGATGTAAGTTGTCTTGCTTATATATACACCTACAAAGAAAATCATTACATAAATTCTTAATAAATATCATGGATAAATTCAAATAAAAATAGCACTTATTTTAAAGGATATTTTAAAAGATAATAAAATTTAACATGAATTAATAATTAAATATAGGTAAGATCACATACATTAACGTCACATTCTTGCCAAGCTTAGCAATATTTAACGAAATATTGCCAAATTTGTTCATGAAAAGTGACTCGCCAAAACTGAAGTCAACTTGGATATGGCTGTATAATTCAGGGTTGGTAAAAAAATGGGTTTAAAAAAAAAAAAAAAAAAAAAACCAAAAACCATGGTTTTTTTGGTTTAAACCAGGTTTTTTTGGTTTAAACCGGGTTTTTTTAAAATGTGATTCCCTATTACAAATACATGCATATTTATCAATAAAAATAAATATTTTTGAATATATAAGTAATAACTTGATTTAAAAGTATTTCTAATCAATGTAATTATTTAATATACAATTAGTTATATAGAAAATTAAAATCATTTAAAAATTAAACATTTTTAGAAAAAGCTATGTCTTTTATTTCATAAATAAAATGTTCTACATAATCAAACATTGATACCTTGAAAATCTTGATATACAATCTTTTAAATACTAGCACTACAAATAAATATATGATGCAGTTTCATAAATAAAAATTCATACATATTATTTTCACAAGGCTATTCAAAATAATTTCTTTGAAATACTTGTTATCTGACATATCTGATTTTTCTGTTAGAAGACTACATTATTGCAATAATTTGACACACTTAAATTACAAAAATGAGAAAATATTAGGGATGCACAAAATATTCGGTGTCTATTCGGTATTCGGCCATGTTACCGAATATCAAACTATTCGGTTAAGCTGAATATTCGGCTTGGCCGAATATCAAAGTATTTAAAAGTAGTAAAACTTCTAATTTTAAATGTCAATTTATAAATATATTTAAAATAATTAGAAAGAAAATCATATTTAAGTAAAATAAATGTTTTTACAATATTTATTTGTTGTTTGTAAAGTATAATTTAAGAAAATTAACTATGAGTAGGATTAAAACGGTGATTTATGAGGATTCTCATAAGGAAAAAATGATGTGCAAATGCAAGTTCCTAAATATTGTTTAGCACATAATCTGTTTCATGCTTTTCCCAAATAAAAATCTTTAAACAAGAAAAAAAAAAAAAAAAAAAAACTTTTGAGAATAGTAAAAGCTAACAAGGCAATTTTTTTCATGAAAAAATAATCATAATTAACTTATTGAATCATAAATACATTTTATTTCATCTCACTCTAGGTCAAACTTGTGTTTTCGTTTGCTGCTTTAACAATAAATAAGATACCATAACTATATTTTCAACTCACATGCTTTGATTTCTATAAAATATGATATGATGGAGAGGGTGGAAAATTCCATCATTCATAAGAAAAGAAAAATATTGAAAAAAAAAAAATCTGCCATGAGTTATCAAAAAAGGACAATTAAGAGACTGTAAAGTTTTTCTTCAACCATTCTTTCATTATTTCTCTTTGATTTTAAAATGTTTGTTTTAATTCATAGAAGAAACCATGAAATTTAAAATTTTATTAATTAAAATCTCATAATTGTGCTAAATAACTCAAAGCAGATTTTTTTTTTTTTTTTTTTTTTTTTTCATTATTAAAAGTTCTTATAAAAACTATTGTTTATCAAAATGCAAGTTTATTTTATTAAATATTATGTAAAATTGTTTTAAAAAGTAACATTTTAATATCTTTAAACTTTGAAATGTAAAAAGTATTTGGAAAGCAAAATATTCAATATTTGGTTCACCTTTCGGCCGAATATTCGGCATTCGGTATTCAGCCAAAATCACTATTCGGTGCATCCCTAGAAAATATTACATTAGATTTGTTCTAAAAAACCAATTGCCAACTGGTTTAAACAATGCCAAACCAGTTAGAATAAAATCATAGCGCAAAATCCCCGTTCCCAATGTAAGATTGCAAGAAAAAGAAAGGCTTAACCCAATAAACACAGAGAAAAAAAATGCCAATCATTCATTAGCATACTTAAAAAAAAAGAAATCAATGGAGAAAATTACTTAAGAATGTCATATTCGAGGCTTTGAAGAAAGATGAATTCCTTAGTAAATCTTAACTAAATCAAGCAATTTAAATAATAAAAGTGCATTTTTAGCTCGAGTCTGCCCTTCTGGCTATAAATATTTACAATTACCGTATTTTTGGGTGTATAGTCTGCGGCTTATACAAGAAAATAAACCTTTGAAAAAGCTGCTGCAGCTTATACACGGTGCGGGTTATACAAAGATTTTCTTTAAAAAAATTGGAAATCATGATTTTTTTTTTACAATTTTTAAACCTCAAAAAATTTGAAAAAAAACATCGAAATTTGTAAATTTTTTTCGCTATGTCGCGAAATATAGAGAGTTCTCTCATGTTTGTAAAGGCTTTCTTTTTTTTTTCTGCTTAAGTACAGTTAGTTCTGGGTTTGGAAGAATTGTTGCAACTATCGCCAAGTATTGCACTAACCAGCAGCCAGAAATTATGACGCTCTAACGCAGTTTGCTCTTGATTTGAGAGGGTAAAAACAACAGTATAACATGTTTTATAGTTAGTGTTATATACATTAGTGTTTTATAGTAACATGTTTTTTATTTAAAGTTAAGTGTAATTCAGTTTTTTAGTAGAGATGTGTCATTTGTTGAGGAACGATTCCGGCAGTGGAACTAAAGGAACGATTCAAGTCTATAAAACAGAATCCATCCTTTTTGGAACGATTCCAAAAAGGACAAAATCACAGAACTGATCCTTTTTTGGAAAGGTTTCCCAAAGATTCGAATCCTTGGAATTGGTCCGAAACTCCGAAAAGGGCAAAATCCTCGCACTCGTTCCGAAATGGTTTGATTCCTCGGACTCATTCCGAAAAGGAGCAATTCCTCTGACTCATTCCGTAATGAAACGCAGTGATGCCGCTAAACTTGGAAAATCCTGGGTCCCGAGGACCCAGGACTTCTAAATTTGTGCGTCCCTTTTTTACAAAAGCGGGTCCCCACTAATAATAAGTCATATTTTTAGATGCAAAAATTGAACTTGTTCATTTGCAAAAGAAAAATTAAATGCAATAATTATTGTTTTAATAATAAGTATAAATAATTAAAGCCAATATAATTTTTTTAAACTATTAAGAGAAATTTTCTTTACTTAAAAAAAAAAAATAAATGTGCAAGATATAAATTAAATTATAAAATAACGCTTATTTGAGTGCAGAAGATAACAAGTATCACTATTGTTCGCATTTCTTTTAAAAAGGGGTAAAACTGATTTATTGAAAAAGACATTTTTCCTGAAAAAAGAATACTTTTGTTGAGTAAAGGGGTACTTTTTGTTTAATGAATGGGTGTTTTCAAAAGTTACATTCACTCAAAAAGATTTGAAACAATCAAAAACAGATTGTGAAGCAGGAAAATCTGTTTTTGGAGCAGCAAAAAAAAAATAATAATAATAATAATAATAATAATTTGGAAGCAGGAGAGTTAGTTTTTTTAACAGAAAAATTCTATCCTGGCTATGAGGACGGTTTCAACATCATATAGGAAGTTTGCGTTGCTAAATCGTAAGTGTAGTTTCAATCCCAAGTTCGTATATAATCCATGAATAATTGAGAAAGGCAACACAGGAGGCTAATTTACTGGAGACAAGTTTTTATTAATTTCACAGTTTCAAGAAAGGTTGCCGTGCCAGAGAGGGACCCTCGCAGAGATAGGTCCGATCGCTAGTACTTACAGAGAAGAAGTGGTCACAAATACATTTTTCACATCGTCAAGTGTTGGCGCGATACATGTACATAAAAATAGCCAAAAACGACTGATAAGCACAAATTGCGGTGAGAGAAGACACGTGGAGAGTTTCCGTTAAATAGACTTTCAATGATAGAAACCAAAGGGCATGATTTGAAATAATTAACGCCAAATGATAAAAGATAGCATATGGCTCGGGAAACCACAAGGATTGCATTCTTTACATAGGGTTAACAAAAATCTCACGGGCTCAGAAAGGAAATTAATTCTAATGAAATAAAATAAAAGACAAACTTAGCGCATCTGTTTCTTAAGCGAATAGCGTTTAACTCTGAATAAATACAGGCTAGAAATAACTCTTTAAATGGTTGTTGCTATGGGAAAATACTTACAGTTACATGAACAAACGGATATACGTTGTGGTTTTAAAGAAAGAATTAGAGATAACTGAAATTATATTTTAAAGGAAAAATGGCCGTTAGTAACTGAATAGAATTAAAGGGATTAAAAATCTAGCTTATTAAATAAAGTTACAAATTAAGGGAATATTGTAATTTTAACTAAGGGGAAAAACAATTATTAACTAATATGTAAAGGAAAACGCTTTTACATATATCTCCCCGACGACCGACAAAGAAAAAGCGTGAAACGCGGGAAATAAAAGAAAAAAAAACCCACAAACACATGCCTCCTCTCAATGCTACAACACCAACTCATAAACAAAACATATTTTTTTTTAAAGAGCAACTGGTGATAACTTGTCTAATAATGCAATACTCAAGTAGTAAATAAGCAAAGTAAATACATCATGTCTCAATTAAACAAAAAAACATGCTAATAAGCATGAAAAAGCAAGTAGGTACCTATAAAACTTGCAAAAAGTCTTTTTTTTTTAAAACTGCAGTGAACTTCTGGACAGCTGTATATTATCTTGTTTCTTTTTTTTTCTGTGTGCACACTCAATATTATTCCAGAAGATTTTAATTCAGATTGCTTGAAATTTCAATTCAAGCCAAAGCAATTTTTTTATTGCTTAAACGAGTTGGTTACATTCCAACTTCTACTTTATTATTATATTTTTGAGACATGAATTATATTAAAAAGGTAAAATAACACATAAAATATTGAATATATACATATTTATATAAGAATACTATCAAACATTGAGAACTCTGTGACATATAAGTTTTATAACTACAATAAAAGGAGGAGCAAATAAATAGGCAGAATTATATGATGAAACCTGACTTTATCAATGATTCTCCCTGTCAAAAAAACAGTCTGTTTACTGATCTAGGTTGTATTTAGTTTAGGCAAAAAAAAAAAAAAACAGTGGTGTACAATGAACATTTTTTTAAAAAAAAATGTAAGAAAACTAGCCTTCTTCAAAAGATTTAATGTATAACGTGTGAAAAAAAATGTAAGGCAGGTTAATGTGAATCGTACACAAGCGTCAAAAGAATAGATTGTGTGTGTGTGTGTGAATGCAACCCGAAACACCACTCGGTGTAGTAACTGAAGATTATCAGCATGCGGCTGCATATGTGAACAAGAAAAAGGGAAAAAATAAAATAACATTTACCTGTGTACAAACTGACCAGAAATCGTGAAAACTTTACAAGTATATTATGTGTAATGTCTTAATGGACAATAAAAGAGCGTAATGAAAAAACTGACCTGGTGTACATCTGTTAAATTGAGAAAAAGTCCTGTTAAATCAAATTTTCGCTCTGCACACTACCAAACAGGATGAACATAAACACGGTGCAGTATGGAAGAAAACTGAAAATTGAAACCGTAACAAGAAATTAATTTTAGAAAATCTGGCAAAACACATGAGCGGTGTATGTAATAACAAAATGTGCAAAAAAAAATCAAACAAATTGCTGACAAAAGTGTAAACGATCATATGAACTATGTGAAAGAAATCATCATGTGTGAAAGTAACAGGAACTGACATAGCAAACCCACATAAAAAATCTAAATGTAAAGGGCTATAGTACCAGTGCACACGAAGAACTGAAAACACCAGGAAGTAGTATTTTTGTAAACGATGAACTAATGTGTAATGTGTGTGAAGCAAAATTTTGGTAACTGAGAGACCCAAACCATGAGCAACATGTGTAATATACAATGAACGAAAATGCAATGAACTAATGTGTAAATTCAATGAACAAAAGTTTCTCCTGTACACTAAGCACAAAACCCATTGTGTTACGTTTAGAAATTTACCATTGTTTACACTGCCAGTTAAGGGTTAAATTATGAAAAAAAAAAACAATATTGCTGTAATTTTGTTATAAAAGGCACAACAATGTCCAAACAGTGAATGAAGAAAAAACAACGAAAAAAAAATCTTGTGAAGTAAAAAAAATGTGGAATTTCTAAGGTAAATTCTATCAAATACATCCTAAAAATGTGAAAAATCCATTACTTTTTTTTTTAAAAAAAAGAGGCTTTTTTTTTTTAGGAATAAAAATTGTTACTACTATATACCTTCTTTCCTGAAAAAGAAAATACAGTCATGAAAAATAAATAGGGCAACATAGTAAACAACCAGTATGTGTGTAAAAAAAATTCAATGAACAAATGTGTAAGGTGTAACAAAGGTCTGGTTAAACTCTAAACCAGCTACCTTGAGTTTCATGTAAATCATCAATGAACTACTATGTATGAGAAAAAAAAATATACTGTCGAATACCATATTAGCAAAAGAATAACAATAATAATAAAATAAAATGATTGCATACACAATATTATTGAAGTTAAAGTGCAAATAATTTAAAATTTTATTAAGAGGCATCAAATCTAAAATAAAAAAATCCCCTTTTTTTTTACCTGATCCAGTCGTGAAAGATGATATGTATGAAAACAGGCAAAATAACAAAACATTATACACCATCAAGAACTTTAAAGATATGCTGTCATATATTTGAAAGAGAAAAAAAAATTAAAAAACAAAATTATTATCGAGTCACTATTTGTACAATTAATAAATTATCACCTGTGTGTTTACCTGTGTAAAAGGAATTCAAACCTACAAATTATTTCATGCATTGAAATTTAGATGCATGTGCAATCACTGTGTACAATTAATTTATGTACGCACTATATGTAAACAAAAAACACCATAAATTACTCTAAGTGTTGTGTGAATAATTAAAATATTAAAAAAATCGTGTAAATAAATCCATTTCAGTCTTTGACTAAGCAAGCGGCCAACTTGCTCAACCAAACCCTGAAATCAAAACATCAGACACATTGCTGCTCCCGGGAAAACAGCGCCGTGAATGATGACCTAACACAAAAATAAATTTAAAATTTTATGACTGCCAAAATAAAAGAACAAATACATAAAAAAATGTACTGTGTAGGGGTATGCCAAATGCCACACATACCAAAGTCTAAAAATTTAAAAATTAAAATGCTTCTACTAGAATGTGTATTGTGTGACTATCTTTCATTTAAGAAGAGGGGAAAACGAGATAGCATCATCTCTGTGTGTGTAAGATTTCATATTACATCATGAAAGTGACTCAAAAATATCTAATGGTTATGACAGAAAATCGAATCAAATAGAAAAACTCATTACTGAAAAATAAAAAGTGTATTATTATTATTTTTTTTTTTTTTTTTAGAAGACACAGGAATTGGAGAAGTGTATTAAAATCTGCGTAATCTATATAATAAAGGCCAAACGTATCTGTGCGTAATGCATACGTCATGTTTTGAATGGCAACACTTTTCGATGAAATTTTAATTTTGCAATTTTCGCTATTGTAAAATTTTAAACTTCTAGACATAGCACGTTTTCGACATTTATACCATCGTATGCAGAAAAATATGCACGTTTAAATGCAGTTTGTTAGAAAACTGTATCTCAATTTGTTTTTGAGATATTAATTTTTTTATAGTTTTTAGCTCATTTTCTCTAATGGTGGCAACTTAAGTATCGCATTTGTGTGGGAAAAAAAGGAAAAATATCCATAGAGCAAAAAAAAAAAAAAAAAAAAAAAAAAAAAAAAAAAAAAAAAAAAAGGAAGATGAATAGAGATGCAGTTTGGTGGCTGCAGGTGACGCTAAAAAATCATCTCTAAAATTCGCTGCATTGCATCAAACACAACCACGTGCTTTCGCAAAAAAGGAAAACTTTTAGCGATACAGTTTTAATTCATAATACAATGAAATGCTATTTTAGAATGCTAAAATATAATTTTTTTTTTTTTTTTTTTTCATTTAGAGAAAAAATGATGTTAAAGGATTCGGTCTCTGTTCTTAGAGATTGTTTTGTTTGGCCCGAATAAGAGACTTAAATTGGAAGAACAACGCCCATGAAACCGTTTTAATTGCATACTTCACCTCCATTTATCTATTTTCTACGTAAAAAATAACAGATCATTGTATATTTTAGTTGCCATTTTTTCATAGCAACCGAAAAAAATAGTAATTAAAAACGTGTTATGTCAAAATATCGTCGGCTATAAAACCCAGTGAATGTTGTTGGTTTTATTTCGTTTTTTCCTATCAATTTAATAACTTTTAGTTCGTTGCAAACTTAATTTACAAAAAATACATCAATTAATCTTTACAAAAATGTTTTTTAAAGATTATCTGTGTATCATATTTTCTTAGTTGATTTTATAAACTGAAATAATGCAATTTTATTCTTTGGCAAGATCTTTGGCTAAATTCTATCTTGCGTCTAATACGGAAGTACCGATAATTTTCAAAGCTTTATATGATAACATAATTAATATTTTTCATATAAAATTGCTGTTTGGAATTAGTTGGCAGTTTAAAAAGCATATTACGTAGGAAAAACTTATTAGACTTTTCAATTTTAATTTTTAAAAAAGTTTTTCCCCTTTACTCTGTGACCCGGGAACCCGGGTTCGGTGTACTAGTAATAATAACTGCCAACTTACAACTGTAGGAAAAATAAATTTAACTTGCTCCTTTTTTTTTTTTTACGATGTCACAGATGCAAAAGTTAAACTTTCGAAGCCCAATACTGGACTCTCTATTTAAAATTAAGTGTTTAGGTATGATACACAAATGAAATGTATAGTACTTAAAATATAAAAGTGGGATTGTCACTCTTACCTGTATATACAATAAACATAAACAAGTGTAGGTATATAAAAATTCACAGCAAACATATATAGGTATAAGAGAAAAACCACAAGAAAAGTATGGTGTCTATATATATTAAGTGTACAAGTCTCAAAATTATTAATTGCAAAGCAAGTTTTTTTTTATCTCAGCTAGAAGAGAAATTTTATTTTTATTTTTATTTTTTTTTGTAAACAAATACTCTTAAGGTGTGTAACTATTTCATAAGGAAAACAAACAGTGTGACTTTAGTCAAGCAAACAGCATCGCAAAATATTGTTATTGGAGAGAAGAAAAAAACGAATAGAATGCAATGTGACAATAAAGGCACTGAAACGATTATACACAAAAATGCGAACCAGCGCACCTGGCTGAGTGTATAATCGCAAGCAACCGACATGCAATTCAAGAGCTCAGAAATAGATTAAGTAATCATTTCTGAATTGCGAGTTTGTCACGCTGCAGAATATCCCTGCATCACCGGAACATCAAAATAGGGAGAAAAAAATAATGTAGGACCTCCAAAATGACTACAGGTATACACCTGCATATTATGAATAGTAAAAATCTAAAATAAATAAATGAATATTTGCGTTTACGGGGGGTAACTTAAACAAGTAAAAAATTAAGCACATCAATGAGGATGCAGCGATACACGTGTAAAAATAAAAAAAAGATTTCACAAATAATGATTTGAAAGTGCAAACTTGTGTGTAAAAAGGAAAGGTATCGCTGAATCCAACACACTGACTAAAGTCAAACTGTACATAATCTGAAAATTTAATTTGAAAAAAAAAAAAAATGTCAACACCAAAACTTATTTTACGCACCCTTGAAATTAATCGAGAACGAAAAAAAAAAAAAATACAATGCAATAAACTAGTGTCTAATGCATTTAACTCTGCATTTCAAAACTAATATTAAGCAATCATTGTTGTCAGAATAAAATTAATTTCAACTTGAAATAGGCGGCTGAGTATAAGTGAGGAAGAATTTAATAACAGTCATGCAAAACAATTTTGAGTGCTTTAAAAAAACAATATTTACCTACACTTAATTATTTATGTAAAAACATATATTTTATATGAAAATGTCGTGACAAAATACATAAAAATATACTACCTTAAATATTAAAACATTTAACACAACAACAATTTACTACAAATATATCTACTAAATGTTTACTAGCTTGTTACACAAGGATTGTAAACATACTTTTAAATAACTAAAATATACTAAACTGTTAAAATAACATCTAAGGAAAGCATAAAACCATGTTCTATGTATTGAATATATATATCTGTAGTAGACCATAGAAGCAGGCTAAATTTTCAAAAGCACCATAATAAAATTCTTAAGAACCTTACTTACCATCACAACAAAAAATACTTTTTTTTTTTATCAGTCACTGTTAAAATATCAAAAAAAATTATACTACAGGTATAATATTAATTTTTTTTTTATATATGAGATCCACTACAATATATTTTTTATTGTTGATATGAATCAGAGAATAGACTAAACTAGACAGAAGCTTACACTTAAGAGAAAAAAAAATTTTACTGCAGCCTAGAGGAATTTTTTTTTGGTATTTAGATATAACATACAAATCCTCTTGACTAAATGTTAGTTCAAAACATTCATATTATCATAAGATTTGCCAAAATCAATAAACCCATAAAAGAGAGATTTTTCCATCTCCTACTGCATGAGAAATAAAATAAAAATTTATAGTTTTTTTTCAATAAAAGGAAACGTAATTTTAAAGTGTTAGCATTTTATGTAAATATCTTACCTGAGAAAATATTATGTTGTTTAAATGACTTACCCATCGATCTTCTTATGTAATAAAAATATTATAACATGTGATAAAAAGTAGATAATAAATGTACATCTCTTTAAACGAAAACTTATGTCAGATTGTCATAAAAACAGACAAAAACATACAAATGCTCCATGATTTGTTCTTAATGCGTAAACAATTGCTTCCAGAATTGCTTGATACAGATCTTTTAGCTAAAAAGCAACATTAACTATTTTAAAGTTTGTTATAACTGAATTGTCCGAGTTTGGCACAATAACATTTAACTAGCTTTTGCCAAGCTTTGAATATTTCAATAAAATCGAAAGTATAACTGTTATTATTTTTTAATAATAACAGTTATACTTTCGATTTTTTTTTCGAAACCACATATGAGGATGAGAAAATAAGAATGCATACACAATTACTGTTGTTAAAAATTACTTGCCATGTTCTTTAAAAAACTAAAAATTTTAAAGGCCATGTATTTAAAGGAAAAATAAGTATAAGTAAATCTAAAAGTAAAAATGCATATATTTTCTCATACTCACATTTCTTTAGCCAAGATTTTGTTTTATTTCCCTGTTGAATGAATCTATGTGTCGTTAATTACTCTATTTCCGTCTGAAAGATTTAACATATTAACACCGTTCAGTGGCCACTCTTGTAACAACTTTTGTCCACTTCGAAGTTATTGTAATCAAACCGTTCATGTTAATTTAAAGATCGATATCTAGCTTTATGTCACACAGTATTATCTTAGTGAATCACACTGTCGATTTATCTGTAAATATGCATTTTGCTCTTCAGCACTGACATTTCCACATGAAATGTCGAACACGTGTACAGTCGTTTCAATTTCCGGAAAACATATGCTGGAGAAAAAAGGCGACGAACACCTAGTGCTACGAAAATGTGGAATTAGTTCTTCCTTTCTTGGCACAATAGTAATTAGCGCGACAGAGATAAGAATACGTACTCAGTGCCGACACATCGCAAATGAACAGATAGGAAACCAAAACTATCCGACCGAGGTCACTCGAATGAAGAATGGAGGGAACGTATTACACATGCAGCTTTGGAACATCTGCGAGGCGAAAAAAAAAACTTGACGGAGATCTGAGGTTAATTAACCACACGCCGCCGGACGATGTTATGCTGAGTTATTCATCACAGGCCAGAAAAGGGTAGCTCCCATGAAGTGACTGAGAAATAGCACATTTTGCAGAATTAATTCGATTCATTATTTCTTCGAGTTTTTCATCTTTCTGTCACAGCATAAAAACTGTTTTTTTTTTTTCACTCGGTAGTCAGTGAAATACACAATTGAGTTCGCACTTTTCAGGAAATTCAGCATGTAAACAAATATAATTTCTTGATGACTGATGATATGTTTAAACACTGAAAAATATTTGGTATCGTTATTATGTATTTTTTTTAAATCGTACAATACTGGGATCCCTCTCTGACACTAAATTATTCAAGGACTGGACGTGGCACCAGTTAATTTATATGAGGACGGTTTCAACATCATATAGGAAGTTTGCGTTGCTAAATTGTAAGTGTAGTTTCAATCCCAAGTTCGTATATAATCCATGAATAATTGAGAAAGGCAACACAGGAGGCTAATTTACTGGAGACAAGTTTTTATTAATTTCACAGTTTCAAGAAAGGTTGCCTTGCCAGAGAGGGACCCTCGCAGAGATAGGTCCGATCGCTAGTACTTACAGAGAAGAAGTGGTCACAAATACATTTCTCACATCGTCAAGTGTTGGCGCGATACATGTACATAAAAATAGCCAAAAACGACTGATAAGCACAAATTGCGGTGAGAGAAGGCACGTGGAGAGTTTCCGTTAAATAGACTTTCAATGATAGAAACCAAAGGGCATGATTTGAAATAATTAACGCCAAATGATAAAAGATAGCATATGGCTCGGGAAACCACAAGGATTGCATTCTTTACATAGGGTTAACAAAAATCTCACGGGCTCAGAAAGGAAATTAATTCTAATGAAATAAAATAAAAGACAAACTTAGCGCATCTGTTTCTTAAGCGAATAGCGTTTAACTCTGAATAAATACAGGCTAGAAATAACTCTTTAAATGGTTGTTGCTATGGGAAAATACTTACAGTTACATGAACAAACGGATATACATTGTGGTTTTAAAGAAAGAATTAGAGATAACTGAAATTATATTTTAAAGGAAAAATGGCCGTTAGTAACTGAATAGAATTAAAGGGATTAAAGATCTAGCTTATTAAATAAAGTTACAAATTAAGGGAATATTGTAATTTTAACTAAGGGGAAAAACAATTATTAACTAATATGTAAAGGAAAATGCCTTTACACTGGCATTAACTTTTTTTTAGTGCCCCTTTGACGAAATTTGAGTTTAAAGCGATTTTTCGACGAAATTTGCCTTTTTTCGCGATCTTTTGGCGAAATATACCGATTCTTCGCTATCTTTGGGCGAAAGTTACCGCTTTATTACGATTTTTTGATTAAAATTGCAATTTTATAGCGATTCTTGGGCAAAATTTGCCGTTGTATCGCGATTTTTATACGTAATTTGTTGTTTTTTTCGCGATTTTTTGGGGAACTTGCCTTTTTTTCGGGATATTGTAACAAAATTAGCCATTTTTTCGCGAATCTTTTGACGAAATTTACAGGAAATTACTTGTTATTTCGCGATTTTTTAACGAAATTTGCCTTTTTTGCGATTCTTTAACAAAATATGCCGTTTCTTCGCGATCTTTTGACGAAATGTGCCTTTTTTCGCAATCTTTTGACGAAAGTTACTGTTTTATCACAATTTTTTGATGAAAATTGCCGTTTTTCGCGAATCTTTCGAAAAAATTTGCCGTTTTATCACGATTTTTGGAAGGAATTTGTCGTTTTATTACGATCTTTGGACGAAATTTGTCGTTTTTTCGCGATTTTGTAACAAAATTAGCCTTTTTTTCGCGAATTTTTTGACGATGTTTGCCGGAAATTATTCGTTATTTCACGATTTTCTAACGAAATTTCTTTTTTGTGATTTTTTGACGAAAATTACGCGTCCCGCGGGACACGTAAGCTCCATTTTTTTGCGTCCCGGCGCCGATTTTTTGCATATTTTACGCGCTATAGCGCGTCCGCGGCATCCCTGGACTCTGAAAAGAAAGGATTTCTTGGAATCGTTCCAAAAAAAAGTGAATCTTCTGAATCATTCCGAAATGACATAAATCATACACTTTTTTTTGTTCTTTGCAACAGGGCAGGCTAGTTTTTTTTTTTTTTTTCTTGAGAAATAAACTAAAAATGATCTTTAGCTCAGAATTATCAAGGTAGGGAAGTTTCCAGATTTTGGATTTTGTACTCTACAAACACAAAGAGGTGCTGCAGCACCGATTCGCTAGCAAACTATTTTCCGATATTTTATTCATAGATTTTTTTTAAAGTGTCACGTATAAGTCGACCCCCCCACTTTGAAGTTCTATTTTTGTCTAAAATTTCTCGACTTATACGCGCGTATATACTTTAATGGCTTCTAACTTCGAACCCTGATCGAAATATGCGTTCGTAAATGGTGTATAGCCCGCGGACTATACACCGATGCATCTCTGCGGCTTATACACGAACTTTTTTTACTGCACTTTTCGATTTAGAAGTGCGGGCTATACACCCGAAAATACAGTAATTGTTATATATATATATAAGCCTTTAAAAAAAAGGAAGAAAGAAAACTAATTTTTTTCTAACCAGCTAATTTTTAAAAAATTGGTTTTTCTGCTGTGTAGATTTATAGCTTATACAAAAAGTGGAGTTGATTGAAAATATTTGTCATTTTAGAAATTTATTAATTCATAATTTTTCTGCAACTTTGCTTGTAGCTTCTGCATAACTTGTATTTTACATTTTACAATGTGTAAAATAGAACAAAAAAAAAAAAAAAAACAAGCATGGTTTTTTTTAAAAACAATTAGTTTAAACCATGGTTTAAACCAAACAACCCTGGCATATTTTAGCAAAATTTTCATTCAAAATCATCATTAATAATAATTTTCTCTAGTCAGGTTCTTTGCTTTTTTAATTTCATGTTTTCACATGAAATTAGCTAAAATCTAAAAACCCCGAAATAGGAAGATACTTTTTGCGTTCTGTGCCAGATATTTTTATTTTCTGTTATCACATTTTTGTTTCCCGTGATACAAATTGTTTATCTCATTCACATCAGAATATTCACTTGCATTTTAGTCACAATGTATTCACTTATGGAGAATTCATGGGTAATTGTGTGTTCATGAAAAAATACCTGAAATTTTAGCAAGGAAACGTTTCTGTATGGGAACAAGGGGGAAAAGACAACATAATTATTACATTAAGGCAAAATTATATAATATATAATCTTTAATTATGTTTAGCAATATATGAAAATGATATTTTAATTTTATTTTAGGAATTGAACTATTAGAAAACCTGGAATTTTCGTACTGTAAGTTTAAAAAATACATGAATTCAGAACATTTTGAGTGTAACCTTCTGAAATTGGAGCAACTACCAAATAGTTAAATTAGCACCAAGCTCATGTCAAACAAAGCTGACAAAAAATATGCCATTTATTATCTGTGAACCTGACTACAGAAGTTTCAGAGTAAAAATATACATGTAAATGATGAATACATACATAATGTTATATGTTTCTCAATTTTTCAGTTATTATCTATTGTCATGTGGGTAATATGGTAACGCCCAAAATTTTATTGTATGCATTTATACACAATTTCTTTTCTTTTCTCTTAAATTTCAAACTAAACTGATTCAATTTGGAAGGTTACAAAGAATCTGAGGTTTAATTTGACTATCTGTCAGCTTCCTCAAAAAGAAAAAAAAAAAGTGTCTACATAATTGCTACAACTTGGTATATAAAGATTCACATGCTTAACTTGGGGTTCTAATCTCAGCACTGGTGAGTTAAAATTTTATAAATTATTCATCTCAAAAGGTAGGTTGGTAATATTTAGTTTTATGAAAGAAAATGATTGTTTTTTTATAATCTGATATCATTCTTGCTTAGTTATGCATTTCATTTATGACAGACCTTTCAAATTCAATATCACAGAATGAAAACATTGAAATGTAATAACTTTATAAAGATAATTGGTTGTTTTTAAAACGTGACATTTTCTGTTCACATTTTTTTTTTTTAAATTATTTTTAATGGCAATGAGAAAATGGCATCATAAAAGAATAAATAAATATAAATAAACCTGAATATTTCTCTGCAACAATGAAAATAAAACATTTGCTACCATTTTGAAAAAAAAAAAAAAAAAAAATTCAAAATTTTTTTTTGAAATTGCATTTTAAATATAAAAATAGGAATTTTTAAAAAATTAGCTAGTGTGGGCATACCTGCAGATCAACAGCTTTCATAAAAAAATTTAAATTGATCCAGTAGAAAACTCATGGCAGATGATTTTTTTTTTAAAGACAGTATTTTTAAATGTATAGATTTAAGCAATCACAATGTTATATCTATAGGAATATTGAAATCTGACATTTTAGGATTTTGGAGACAACCCCCCCCCCCCCCCCCACCACACCACCCCTTGTATTCAGACAATTATTTGATTAATTGGATGATTTATTTTTGGATTCTCATTTTAAAAGACAGTCTTTGAGACAGCAAATGATTTTAATACTAGGATTCTTTAGAATGCTGCCATTTTTAAAAAAACACATCATTTAGAGATTTTAAAGTTATGCATTTAGCCCTATCTTTAAATGTTGTTTAACAATATCTAAATTTTATAAAAATCAATCTGCATTTTTTTGTTTTATAAAAAACTCTATTTTTGAAAAAAGAAAAGTATGTTGTCGAAACTAGAAATTATTAGACTAATGAAAACAAACAAACTAGTCGACTTGAAACTTTCAGAAAATTTATAACACAAACACATAATAAAGATGTAAAAAAATAGAGGGCATCAAAATTCAGGAGGAAAAGAGGAGCAAATTTTTTAGGGGGGAGTGATTAAATAAATAAAAACTACCATTTTAGATGCATATTTTTGACAGAGCTCTGGGATAAATATTAATTATTTGATATAAAATTTCAAAAGTGTACTTTCCACTATTTTTGAATAATATTTTCATCAATTATTTTAAATTTTTGCTAATGTCCACCACTTCTTTGAGCTTGACTAATATATGTATGGGTAGATTGTTGATTGAGATTTCATTCAGAAATTGTTTGCTCTCAGAGTTTGCTCTCCTAGCGGTTGAATGTGGAATTGAAAGATTCAAAAGTATTTTTTATTTATTTATTTATTTATTTATTTATTTTTTTTTTTTTTTTGCAAGAACAAGTTTGCTATATGCTGTCATAAGCAGCATAGACACTGTTCAAGGTTCATTCAGTTCCAGATTAGGTTCTTTTTATAAGATTTTGCAGTACAGATTTCAGGTTCATTTAAAATACTATTACGGGCCCAGGTTGCTTGCAAGATGAAATCTCACAATCTCACAGTGCTTATATTACCGCATCTGTCCATTCCTTTCAGCCATAAACATCAATATTCTTTAAATTTAATTCCATATTTAGTTTTACAAGGGTGCTTTTTGGCTAGTGTTTTTATTGGCATTCCGTACTTTCGTCTCTTCTGTTATCACAGCCGATCACCTTTTCGACGGCATGTATTGTGATGACGTCATGCCATGTGCTTGTTCCTCCTTCATATTTTTACTCTACCCGTTTGTGTCATAATTGTAATGCAGATGAGAAAGGAAGAAGAGTTCCTTTCTCAAGGAGCATTCCTTTGAAGGAGTGAACAGTAAATTAGAAGTAATTCTTTTAAATATATTTTTTGGAGTTCTTATGTAAAATATTGACAAAACTTTTAATTCTCTGATCAATTTAGACATTACAACTTATTACTTTGTTAACCCCGTAGTTATTTAAATATTATAATTCAGCAATTTAAAATTCAGAATTAAGTTTGATATACTATTGATAAGATGTAGCTTTTTTAGAACTTTATCGAGTTGCACTGGGGCTTTTGATGATTATATGTTTTTCATGGAGCTGGCAATTAAATGTGTATATTTGTTCAATGGTTATTCTGTACCTGATGACGAAATATGTCAATGCCTCAGTTAATTTAAAATAATTATCATGTGCTGCCTCTCCAATGAATGTAAATTAACGATTAAATCGATCTTCCTCAAGATATCTCAAATCTTTTAATAAGGATTTTGCTGACTTTTTTTTTAAAACTGGTTACTGTGGTATTCTTTAATAACTTTCAATGACTAACAAGCATGAATAAAGAAATTCTTTTCTTCTACAAAATGTATCTTTACTTCATCCTTCAACATACCACAAGATTTGCAAGTAAGAAAGTTCCAATTTTATTTTATTCACTTATTCAATCTATTATCATATCAACTACTTAAATAATCTATATGTTTAAAACACCTGGCTGTTTTTTTGGTCATCAGCCCTGAGCTTTCTGCTGGCCCGATTTTGATAATTATTCTTTTAAATGAAAGCTGTTTATGTGTAGATGTGCCCATTCTCGCTAAATTTTAATTCATTTAATTTTTTATATTTTATTTTTAATTTTAAAAGCTTTTTCATGACATTTCTACAAAACAGTGGCAACAGGTTAAGCTTTTCTCAAAATTTATTTTCTTTCATTATTTTCCTCCAGTCAGGAGCTTGATCTCATCGGGGAATGTATAATCTCATTTCAAAAATAAATAAATAAATAAATAAAGGTTTTCGTAAAATTTAATCAGAATAAAATGATTGCACATAGTTATTCCCTGCAATACACAGATTATTTACTGAGTAATATTATTAAGTATTATGTAAGTAAAATAACAGAAGATAAACTTTAATAAATTATCTAAAGTGAAATTTTGTCGATGGAGAAAATGTTGTCATACAGAAACCAGATAAATTTATTCCATGAATATAATATACATTGTTATAGCTCTGTCAGTGATGATGTCATATTCACTGACTTTAATTCATACATCTAAATAAAGTGAACTTCTATTAATTTAAAGGTCCGTGGTGTGCACACATGAAAATATTTCTATAAACTGCGCCATTTCTATTTAATTGTAATGAATATTTTATGAAACTAAAGAATTTTTAAATAACTGCATAAATCACGCTTTTATTTAAGAAAAGGTGAGTATTTCTTAAGATGTAAATGATGTCATATTAAAAAAAAGAATAAAATCTGTGATATGCCGGTATTATTATATTTCTATCTTATATAACATCAAAAATTAATTAAAATCATATCATTGTATTAAGTTATTGTTTAAAAAAAAAAAAAAAAAAAAAAAAAAAAAAAATTCTGTATTTCAGCAACAAATACAAAAATTTTATTCTTTTTAATAACAGAGGTATCGTCTTTTTTTTTCGTTGCCATAACAATAAAATTAATTTTTACAAATTCATGGAGGATACAAACCAATAAATAAATTAAATTTATTGCAAGTTAAATATGTAGTGGGTTGGTTAGGCAGTTTAGTAAGTCCCTGTTTCTATTATAAAATGTTTCATTGACATTATAATTATTGTACAGTTATCAAGCGATATTTAAACGGAGAAAAAATAAACTATGCAGATATTTTTGAATTCGTCTTCCGGGGTATAATATTAACTTCCTAAATAATTTGTCATTTAAATAATATTTAAGGTTTAGAAACCGCATTAAAAAAAAGATTTGTTGCTGAAGTTAAGTACAACATAATAATTTATGAGTTGTTTTCCTTATTTTTTGTCATTTTCTGAAGTTTGTCTTTTTTCATCATGAAAAGCTATGTTATCCCTATTTTAAGAGGTGGCAATTGTTTATTTCGCTCAGTATTTTACTGTCTATGTAAGATTGATATATATCATACCTAATATATATTCTTTTCCGTCGAGTTTTGACGGGTGCAACTAGTATTAACTAAGTCATATGGTTAAAGCCAGGCAATTCAGCCAATTGAGTAATAAAGGGATCAGAAAAAAATATAATAAAGTTTTGAATATTAAGCTTTGCATGTTTGGTAGTAGAGAAAGAAAAGGGAGGAAACAGTAAAAAGGGAAATGATTTAAGGGAAATAAGTAATAAGGGAAGATGCTTCATTATTTATTGTTACAACAAAGATATTAGTACAGAAAGGGGGGGGAAATAAAAATATTAAAAATAAAATAGATTTTTTAAAAACATTTTTTATAGTTTAAACCAGTGGTTCCCAAACTTTCTTGGTACGCAACCCACCTTTCAGCGGAAAAAAAAATTTGCAGCCCACCTTTCAGTAAAAAAAAAATTTCACGACACACCCAAGATAAAGTTATATATCAGTATAGCAATTTTTGTATGATCTCTATACGCTCGGCTAGTCCTATTCTACGAAAAATGCTAATTTTCGTACTGAAGATACATTATCAACAAAAACAAGAATCGGTAATCTCAATGAGTGTTAAGTAAATACTAAATAATAATTAAAACTATGCACTAACTACAAAGGTAGTTAAAAATTCTTTTAATTATTCTGAAAACATAACTTTATTATCAATGAGATTTCTGATACTGGTGTTTATCAATGTAGGAACATATATTAACAAGCAGTTTGCCTCATTACTTGTCTTTCAAAAACAGTAAAGTAGAAAAAGCATGTTCTCATAAGCATAAAGTTAAAATGTTGAATTTCATCAAGGACCTTAAAGCTATTTTAAATATTTCTGGATATTTTGTTCATATATTAATCTTAAAGAGGGAAAAAAAATCCTTTTAAATATTATTTTGATTAGAATTGTCATATCCTTTTAAACAGATGAAATAAAAGATATGTTTTAAAGATAAACCTTAATTGTTCCGCAACCCACCAAAACAACTGCCACGGCCCACCAGTGGGTTGCGACCCATAGATTGGGAACCACTGGTTTAAATTATAAGTGAGCTGTCCTCCCTAAATTTAAATAGAGCAGAAGCAATTAAAAAATATAATTATTTTAAATAATTAAATTTAATCACATATAGAGGGAGAATTTATATGATTATTTACTGATTTTATTATATGGTAACAAATAGGTTTAAAGAAATTCAAATTCTGAAAAGTTAAGCTTCCCATGTTTGGTAGCAAAGAGGGAATAGTGGCAAGCAGTAATTTGGGGGAAGAAGAAATTTAGATGATTGATTTTTTATTATTACAACAAACTAATTAATAAACAGCTGCAACAATAATAAAAAGAAATTAAAGATTATTAAAAAATTTTAATTTGTATGTGGTAAAGAAAATTTAAAAAAGAATATTTAGTTGTTGTTTTTTGGGAGGAGGGGAGGGGGATAATTTATTTATTTAGCAGACATCGAATTAAACATACTAAAATATCATGCTTGTATTTTTTTTTTTTTTTTTTTTTTTTTTAATTCTAAATGATTGATAAAAGATAAAAGTTTTTTATGGCATTTCTTTTTTAATCTAAATTATAAGCTGTCTCCACTAAAGTTAACTGTTTTGATTTTGAAAATAGGGGAGGGAGGCTTATAATCAAGATTTTATGACAGTTAATAATTTTTCTATCTAGTTTCATGTAAGAAACCAAATTTATATCAGATAAATGACATTGTAAACAAAACTATGATCAAGAAAGAAAAGGAATAAGTATTAATATTGCAAAAGCTTTTAAATTCTTGGATCTACTGCTTTATTATTTTAATTTAGACAAATAAAATGATAATACAGACTTATAAATAAAATAGTTATTTTAAAAGCTGAAACTTACCATTGAAAGACAAATGTGGACGTTGAAGAAACATATTTCGCCAACTCCCATACCTATTTGCAGATTCGGTGTTTACATCCCATGTTCTAAAAATAAGTGAAAATACAAATGCATTGTGAAAAAATAGATTGGTTGGTTGGTTGGTTGTATAAGGTTTAGTGGCACAAAATCCCCCGAGGGACATGCTGCGCCAAAACAAAGACAGAAAAAAACAGAATACAAAAGAAACAAAAGCAGAAAATCCGGATGGGGTATCCCATCCAGATATAGTGCAAGAGGTTAAAAAGTTAAAAAATATATTACAGCATAATATAAATGGTAAAGTTAAAACAGTAAGAAGACTCATTTGGATAGGGTTCCTATCCAAATGTCGTTAACACTTCAAAGTCATAAGAACAAGGTCTAAGTCATAAGACCAAAAATAGAGATAAAAAATTCATAATTCAAAATAAAATCCTGCATGTTTTAAAAAAGTAAAAAGTGCCCCATGAGGTATTTCTCCAATGAGGTTTGTCAAAACAGGTGATGATGAGTTAAAATACATTCTGTACAGATGCCGGAGGCTCGGACAGTCACTTAAAAGATGATGAATGGTTAGGCAATCAAAATGACAATGAGGACACATGGGTGCATCCTCCCTAAATAACAAATGTTTATGAGTGATTCTAGAGTGTCCAATTCTCAGACGGGTCAGAAGAACATCTATTTTCCTTGGATAATTTTGAGGCCAGGTTATGATTGTTGGTTTGATGTGGTGCAGTTTATTATTGTATTCTAAATTCCAACTTTCCTGCCATTTATTATGAATGTAGTGTGTTATAATTAATTTTACGTCTGAGAATGGAATTTTATGATTTAAAGGGCTAAGGGCAAGTTTTGCTGCCTTGTCCGCTTTTTCATTCCCAAAGATACCCACGTGTCCAGGTACCCAGCAAAATAAAATATTGTAACCTCGATTAGTCAAATTATTATAAAGTTCCAAGATTGCTGAGACATAAGGATGTTTATTAAGTGATTTTATTGCGTCAATAGCACTATTTGAGTCTGTATAAATGATGAATGATGAGTTATGATGGTGAGAAATGTGCAACAAGGCTCTCTCAATGGCAATCAACTCGGCTGTAAACACAGAAGTTGAAGGATGGAGCCGGTAGCTGAAACTGGTGTTTTCAAAGAAAACACCACATCCAACAACAGTACTACTCTTAGAACCATCTGTGTAAATATCTGTATAATTTCTGAAAGTGGAGCGATGTGCAGCAAACAAATTTTGAAAGATAACAGGTGCAAGATTCTTTTTGTCATAACCTTTAAAAGGATGGAGTGTGGTAATGCTAGGAATTATCCAAGGAGGAAACTTGTGTAATGGGCATGAACTCACCTCAATATTATTTAAATGGCTATTGCTAACAATGCTCCTTATTCGGACACCAAATGAAGGGATGCAAGATGGACGATGCTGATAAAGAATGTCATTGTCAGAATTTAAAATATGAGTATGAAGAGGATGGTTATGATGTGATAGAATACGATAGTATAGGATCAAAGAAAGCTTTTCGCGAATGTGGTGTAATGATGGTTCATTACACTCGACATATAGGCTTAAAACTGGGGATGTACGAAATGCACCAGAGCAAAAGCGGAGAGCGCTATGGTGCACAGTGTCTAGTTTTTTTAGGACAGAATTACGAGCAGAACCATAGACCTGACAGGCGTAGTCAATTTTTGAGCGAATTATGGAATGATAAATTTTCAGGAGAGAGCTACGGTCTGCTCCCCAAGATGTGTTAGAGAGCACCTTTATTAAATTAAGTGATCGCTCACACTTTTTGCGTAACTGCAAAACATGAGGCAAGAAAGTAAGTTTTTTGTCAAAATATAAGCCCAAAAAGCGGACATTGTCAACAACAGCAATTTGATAATTTCCAATAAAAATCTCAGGATCTGGATGCAGATCCCTGCGTCTACAGAAATGCACACAACAGGTTTTGTCTTGGGAAATAATAAAGCCATTTTTGTTGGTCCACTGTATAATACGATTAATAGCAATTTGTAATTGTCTCTCGATAAATCGCATATCTTGTCCTTTACATAAAATTTTAAAATCGTCAACGTAGAGTGAACCCTGAACACTCGGGGGTAACTGGTTCATGATCTCATTTATCTTGATAGCAAAGAGGGTGACACTCAAGACGCTGCCCTGGGGTACACCCTCTTCTTGTACATAAAAACTTGAAAGAAACCCCCCAATTCGAACTTGAAAAATACGAACTGCAAGGAAGTTCTTAATAAAAATGGGGAGGTTACCACGCAAGTCCAAGTTAAAAAGATCACGGAGGATGCCATACCTCCAGGTTTTATCATATGCTTTCATCATATCGAAAAATACTGTCACCATATGGTTGCGTTTTAAAAAAGCAGTCCGTATATGAGTTTCTAAAAGAATGAGGTTATCAATTGTGGACCTACCCCGACGAAATCCGCTTTGAAAGGCTGCAAGACAATTATTCGATTCAAGAACATGCACCAGGCGGCAATTAACCATTTTTTCTAAAAGTTTACAAACGCTGCTAGAGAGTGCGATAGGCCTGTAGTTATTTGGGTCACTGGAATCTTTACCTGGTTTCGGGAAAGGAATTATGATAGCTTTACTCCAGGCTTTAGGAAATGTGTGCTCAGTCCAGATTCTATTGTAAAAAGTGAGTAAATTATCAAGAGAGGTAGTAGATAGGTATTTTAACATGGTGTAAGTAATGCCATCGTGTCCTGGAGCAGATAAACGGCTATTTTGCAAACATTTTAAAAGCTCTGGTTTAGTGAATGGTAGATTATAGTCATATAACTGTCGAGAATTAAAATTTATGCTGGTAGATTCCATTTGTCTTTTGTAAGATAAGAAAGGTTCAGGGTATGAGTCTGAATTAGAGTTGGATGCCAGTGTACTCGCTATTGTTTCAGCAATATTTTTGGGAGATGCTATAGTTTGACCATTTGTATGTAGGATTGGGATGTGGTTTTCTGAGTACAGTCCCATACAGTTTTTCACTTTTTTCCAGAGAACTTTACTAGATGTGTTAGAATCAATTTTGGAGACATATTGTATCCAGGATTCACGCTGGCTCTTACGTCGCACTCTTCTAGCTTCCGCTCTTGCTTTTTTGAAGGCAATATAATTATTGTTACTAGGGTAGCGTCTGAAAATGCCCCAAGCTTTTTGTTGATTTTTCTTGGCCTTTTTACATTCATCATTCCACCATGGTTTTCTGTGTCGTGGCATAGAAAGTGATTTTGGAATACTAATGTCTGCAGCATTGATAATACACTGAGTGATATTATCAAGCGCATCGTCAATGTCACCCTCTATCATATCATTTGTTATATTAGCAAGATCCGTGAAAGTTGGCCAGTTGGCTCTGTCATAAATATAACGGTTAAAATAATTATTAGAGTCCATGTTAGGAGTAGTCTTAGTGATAAAAATAGGAAAATGGTCACTGCCGTGCAAATCGTTTGAGACCCAGAAGTTCCAATGAGGGTAGATAGACGGGAAGCAGATTATAAGGTCAATTGCATGAAATGTGCGGGTAGGTTCATGAAAATAAGTATGGTCACCATTATTGAGCAGGCATAGACCGTTGTCAGAGATTAGTTTTTCAATAATTTCACCTCGGTGATTAGAGTCTTGGTTGCCCCACATTTGGCTGTGTGCGTTGAAATCTCCCAGAATGATATATGGAGTGGGGAGTTGGAGAAGAAGATTGTCAAGTTCTGATGACTGTATAGATTGACTAGGTGGTAAATAAAGTGTACATATAGTTATTAGACGGTTTGAATGTATACGGACTGCAACAGCTTGCAAGTTTGTATTTAGATTGATGCGAGTTTGAGGTACGTTATTAGAGATGAAAAGAGCTACTCCACCAGTAGCCCTGTCATTGCCAGAAAAATCCTTTCTATAAGTAGTATAAGTGCGCAATTTTGCTTTGTCAGTAAGTTTAAGATGGGTCTCCTGTAAAGCTAAACATATGGGTTGATTGTCATGAAGAATGTTTCGGATTTCGTCGTATTTATTATGAAAGCCTCGGCAGTTCCATGAGATAATATTAGTCATAAATGAGGATGTTAGATATATGTATCTATGTCATTTTGTTCGGAGGTAGTAGACATGCTACTATCTCCATCGTCTAATTCTGCATCCCGTTCAGGATGAATGGTTATAGCATCATCATCCATGCGTGTTTCATCTATATTATTTATCTGTTTTTGTTGATTTTCATTTTTAGGTGCTATAGTTTTTTCTTTTTTGCTTTATTTTCAGGGGCTTCAGATTTATTGCTTGGCTTTGAAGGTGCTGATCTTGATACATCTTGAGGAGTTCTTTTATGGAGTGAAGGTTTAGGAAGAAGGGTGTGTGATACCTTTTGAGAGGCATTTTTTACCAAATTGGAAGTAGCAAGATTTACTATTTTAGTTGAAGTCGATTGTGTTGATTTTGTTGTTTTTCCAGGATTATTAGAGGGAGTGATTTCTTTTTGATTAGTTTGGTGTTTAATTTCATTAGATATTTCTGTCTGTGTTGCAGTAGAATGATAGGTTTTATGAGATGTTATGGATAAGGCAGCAGCATACGATACACCAACTTTTGGTGTTCTAGACTCAACTATTTTCCTTGCTTCGGGGTAAGGTATACTTTCTTTTGTGCGTATTGATTGAATTTCTTTTTCTTTCTTCCACTGTTCACAGGATTTAGAATATGAAGGGTGGTCTTTTTTACAGTTTACACAAGAAGGAGGTGCATGGCATAGGACACTTTCGTGGCCGACTGCACCGCACCTACCACATGTGAGTTTACCTCGACAATTAATTTTTGAGTGCCCAAAGCGTTGACATTTAAAGCAACGCAATGGGTTTGGAATATATGGTCTAACAGAGCATAATAAATAACCAGCTTTTATATATTTAGGTAAGGTGGGTGTATTAAAGGTTAGAATAATGTGCTTAGTAGGTATCTGGATTTGATTAGGTGGTATCTGTTCGTCCCGGCGGTAGATTTGTATTCTTTTAGCTTCGATTACGTTTTGATCTTTAAGATTTTCTACAATTTCTGCTTCAGTAACATGCAAGAGATCTGTTTCTGAGATCACTCCACGAGATGTATTTAAAGTTCTGTGTGGCGAAATGGTGACAGCAATATTTGCAAAGTGTGTGCATTTTTTCAAGTTCATCGCTTGTTGATCATTATTTACTTCTATTAACAGTTCACCAGTGCGGATTTTTTTGATCGTCTTTGGTTCACCAACCAACCCTTGAATAGCTTTGTTAATTAAAAAAGGGGATGTTTTGTCAAAGGTTCCCTCTTGACGTTTTACTACGAAAAATCTTTCTTTTGTTGTACTGAGATTAGAATTGGAATTTTTACATACCGTAGAGGAAATAAAATCCTCAACTCTGTCTGCCCATGATTTTCCTTGTTTCAAAATATTAGTGGTGTTAGAATCACAGCTCAGCATATCATTGTTCTCGTTTTGGTGTGGGGCTTCCACTTCGCATATCTTATCCTTTGAGATTGTAGCCATAATTGAATTTAGAGAGGTAAAACGCCAGGCATCGGGCCTGGTCACCGACCCTTCTTCTTACCGTTACGTCTGGTGCAGGTCTCAAAAGGGCAAAAACTATTTTCAACAGACCCCCACGTTTTTCGAACATTGGGTTAAACTCGATAGCATCTCCGAAGCTCCGGCTCTTTTCCAGGGAGAGTGGGTAGCCGTAGGTAAGCCTTTACAGCTCTGTCCAACCTACAGCCGGCCCTTACGTCGAAAGGCACCAGTCCTCCGGTGTTAATCCTAACCACCACCATGCAAGCATGGCGCCCTCCGTACTAGGAACCAGAGTTCAGAGATGCCCTGCACCCTGGGACTCGATATCAACCTAAAAAGGAAGAGACGAGTCGATGAGGTTAAAAGAAACCTCAACACCCAGGGTGTCTCACGTGAATAAAAAAAACCACTATTGTAAAAGAGTTATACGAGAGGGAGCTTAAAAAATGGTGTCTTTTTTGTCTTTTGTCTATTTTAATTTTTTTTTTCTTTTTTTTTTTTTTAAACAAGAGAACAGCAACAAAGTTAGTAGAACAAAGAATTATGTGAACAAAAAGTTAGTCTAAAAACCCCAAACAAGAACAAAGAGTTAGTAAGAAAACAAACAAGAACAAAGAATTAGTAAAAAAAAAAAACAAGAACAGAGAGGGATAACAAACTGAAAAGAGAAGATTAAAAGGTGTGAAACAAAGAGAAAAGGATAGACAACTAAAATAGAGAAGAAAAAAGGAAAGGAGAATGATCGCTCAGGATCCCGGGGTCGCGAAGCCCGTAAATACCTAAAGAAGGTATTCCCCTGGGGGAGTGAAAAAATAGACACTGCAAATTTTCTCTTAACAAACAAATATTAAAAGCAAGTCTCTACATAAATAATTCTAATGCATAAATGAGAAAAGAGATTTAAAAGATTTAATTTTTTTCTAAACTTTTTATTATTATATAAACACTGTCAAAAAGTATTGAATGTTGATCTACTTTTCATTTTCAGCATTCGAAATCCTTGATGGTCCGCTGGTCAGACACCACTAAAAATTCAATCGGACCACTAATTTAAAAAATTTAGTGGTCCGCAGGACCAGTAATTTCCCCCCTCCCCTCTCTGAAGGTAAATATAAAGTTTCCCATTCCTGAGAAAATAGAATTAAACATTAATCACAAAATTTTATTTCATTCAAAAAAATAAATATTAAAAAAAATTACAATCTTTACAGTCAGTTGAAATAAATGATCGGAAATAAAATACATAATTAATAATTTTCTAGTTTTTGTTTATGTACTGTATACTTTTTTTAATATTTATGTACTGTATATTTTCTGCAAATTATAATTTTACATTTTATTATTCCAAAAATTTTAAGTAACTGCAAAGGGAGTTTGGCTTACATTCTAATAAAAGGGGAGGGGTGGTGTCACTCAATGGATTAAAGATACCTAATAGAATTTATATAATGGGCCAGTGATGATGACTGCAGACCGTTAAACTCATATGCTTACTGGTCCTTGAGACCTGTAACTTTTTCATAGCAATTCTACTGCTGATTTTGTAATAGAAACAAATAGTATGAACATTTTATTATTGAAAGTTTTGTGTTTCAATATAACTGTTATAAAAAAACTAATAAAATTATAATACAAAATGAAAAAAAAAGAAATCCAATAGGTAATATTTTTATGATGTTACAATAAATATGAACTTTTTATTTATTTATAAAGTACACATGCATATTTTTTTTTCTTGAAATCAACTTGCAATTGAAAAAATATGTCCAAAAAGCTATGTGTATGAATATTTTTATTAGTTTTCTTTTTCTGAAAGAATTAAAGGAATCTAATTGCCACCATTTAAGAAATTTCATAAAATTCTGATTAAATTAAAATTAAAAAAATTGGAATATTTTAAAAAACAGTTTGTGCAGACTCAACTGTAAATGAATGGCTTTTGATAAAAAAATAATTAGTAAAATATGTCCAATAAAAAATTAAGAACAAATGATAAAAAAAAAAAAAACAGCCTTGTGTTTTAAATAAATACAGGGTAGTTAGAATTAAATTGATACTACTCAGAAGTTCAAAGATCTGGTTCTACTGAATGGATCCAAATGACACTTCAAACATATGTTATTTACATACATTTAAAATGCCATTCAGATCCACACAGCGATTGGTGGAACCCCATATGTGGCAGTTCTGTGTATTCAAAAGCATCATCTAAATCAGTGGTTCCCAATCTTTTATTGACTATGCCCCACCAAATCATTTGTAAAATCCCAATGTCCCTTCTTCCTCTAATTTTGCAACAGATGATTTTTATTATTTAAAAAGTAAATTCTATTCACACAGTGGAAGTGTAATATAGCCTTAACAATATTTATTAATTTTAACTTTTTTTTTAATTTATCAAAGAGATGTCAAAATATGTTCTTAACAAAATTTTATAAATGCAATGGAAAACATATCTTCTTTTTAATGGCAAAAGACAGTTTTTCTATACATTTTTTTAATTTATCTCATTGTTAAAGATAAGTATTATATGATAAGCATTTTTCTTTTACAAAATATCTTATATCTGGCATTAAGATTGATAATATTCACCATTTTAAAACTCATTTTTGTAACTTATTAAGTGTTGCATACTAATTTCTCTTTCAATAGATATTAAAATACACAAGAAGCATTTCAAGATTATCATCTTCATCAATTGTAAGTAATTCTTATTCCACACCACAACAATTTTTTTTTTTTTTTTTTTTTTTTTTTTCTTCTTCTGATATTGTTGTCTTCCATGTATTAATCGATTTTAAAATTTAAAATTTCTATGTCATTATCTAGATTTATTTACTGGGTAATGAATTAGTATCATAGATATTTAGTATCTATTCATTTATTTTTCTAAGACTATTTAAGATTTATGAATTTCTGATAGTTGGTAATATCATGCACATTTTATATCTTATGTAATTTTTAGGTTAATATGTTCAAAATAATCAGTTTTTAGTTTATGTAATAAAATATCCTAAGTGTGATATGTGGCAGAACAAACAGAAATAGAAAGCCCAATCAATGTACAGTTGAAAATGATATGATGAAACATGAAATACAACAATAACCAGGAATTTTATATAGCTTTTAATATTAAAAAATAATAATAATGTCTTAAAAAGTTACTTGTATAAAGTTATTCTGGTATTAATTTTATTTTAAATTTTTAATTAAAATTATTCTTAAAATTTAGCAAAATAATTTTTTTTTAATTTTACTAGTATTTCATTTAACATTAATTTACAACATTCCTTTGAAAAAATTGGCAAAAGAAACCAACAGTGAATAACTAAGTAACAAATCTGGAATTGCCCCCCAAAAGTCAAATTGTCCCCTAATTGTTCCACTCTAGGTTGGAACCACTGATTTAAGTGAAAATGAACCTTATCAATCCATAAGGATAAGATAGTTCATAGATGGCCAATACTTATCCACTTGCATCTTCACCAGAAAATGCAAGGCCAAATCAAAACATGCCGAGTGATCTTGCAGTTTCAACTGTTTCACGAAATGCATCTTGTAAGGGTAGAATTTTGGAATTTTGCTTAAAATATGCATGTGGTTGCCCACGGAATGTCTAGTACTCTGCTAGTGAGTGGTAACTCACACGAGCATTTGAAGAACATACAAATACTTCAGCTTAGAGTTGGGCAATTTGCCGGCAAAATGGATTTTTTGCTAGGACAGTGACAGAAACTGGAAAAAATCTGGCATAAATGGCTAGATTTAATAAATATAGTAAAATAAGATAATTTTGTACACATTATAATTGAGACTTACATCAGAATATTAATTACATATTTCACTAATATTAATTTGATTAATTAAAATAATTTTCATTAATAATAACAATCCAAAAACAAATTACAATAATTTTATAAACAAATTTATATGGAGATATAAAGTAAAAACTCTGAGTTTTTTGTTCTTTTTTCCCTAACTTAATGTAATAATTTTGCTCTTAAAATTAATATATATATACATGTACTTTTAAATCAACAGTTTCTACATTCAAAAAAACATTTAAAAACAGCATTGATACATAAACAATTCTCAAATCAATCTTCATTTTATTTGTATTTGTGGTTCTAGGTATAACTTTTACAAACAAATTATAGGAGTAAATTTTTTAAATTCCTACAATTTTTTCTGGGTAGGGGAGGGTACAAAAAAAAATCACAGGGACCAGATGAAATTAATATGTACAAGAGAGGGGAGAGAAGAATGATCTTAATTGATTATTTAACTTGCAAATATAAGCCAATTAATCTTTTAGGTGATTTTCTCATCATTTTCCTAATTGTCATTATACAAGCTACAGACTTGAATTTTGATTTGATCATAGGAAACGAGAATGAATTATCTTGCAAAATGTTTTGTTTTTATTGTTTTTACTTTGTAACCTCAAATTACTATTATTCTCATAGCATAGCAAAATTGGTAAATGCTATCTCTCTCTCAGACTTTGCTAAAAAATTAACTGAAATATAAGGATTGATTGTGTGATATTTATGACAGTTTAAACTAAAGCCAGTAAGTTATTTACAAAAAAGGAAAACTGATTACTAAGTTTTGTTAGACTAAATACAACTAGTACTAAGTATTAGTAAACTACTAAAGTATTTTATTTAAAAATACAAACTATTTAGATTATTGTTTTAATGATGCATTGAATATTCTAAGATAAATAAAAAAAATACATATTAATAAAAGTTAAAATATACTAGTAAATCTGCAGATCAAGAGCCTCAACGTCAGCCTTTCACTTCTTTTTTTTTAAAACACATTTAGCTTAATATTCAACTTCCTGGAAACTGTAATTTAAAATTTTCGAATTACGTAATTATTTATAAGAATAAAATAAGAATAAGAAATTTGAAGCCATCAAAAGCCGTTAAATTAAAGATTTAGTTATGTTAGGATATTCTGAAAAATTCATGATCTATTATTTTTGTTTTTTTATTATACCACAGTAGATTTTTTCAGGGGGGCGTTCTATCAATCTGCTAATGGTTATCGTATATCTTGTATTTTTTTCTACATTTGGATTTATAAGGATAACTGACAGTTTTAATAAGCATTTTTCATTATTCTCATACTTCTAGATACCTGCCCACCAAAAACACCTAAATCTGATGTATCAGGAACTTTTGAAAGTGTAAACTCAGTAATCTAGGGTTTTACAATTTTTTTACGAAAAAAAGAAGTTTTGATTGCATTTTGTGGTAGTTATCGGGGACTGACAGACAGACAGAAGAACAGACTGAGAGATGGAAAACAATAAATTTTGCGTCGCCAAAATAAGCCTTCGCCGAAGTTTCGGCAATGACGTCATTATTCATAAGTTATTGCTGTCCATGTTTCTTGTATTTTTAACGACAACTATAAAATACCTGTTTTGTTTCAATTATGACGTCAAATTTTATCAATTGAAATATTTGTTAAGAATATAATTATTTTTTATTTCTTTTACTTCTAATTATGTCCCCATTTTTGTCAGAAAAATTCTTATTAACGAAACAAATTTCCGTGTTTAATATTTAACAAAGTACTATTGTTATTTTTATTTTAATTCTGACGTCATATTTATTTTTTCTTAGTTTAATTCTTCGAATGGAAATTGCTCAATTGAAACTTATTGCCATTGAAAAATTATTCCAGATTTTTTTTCTTTTTTTTTTTCTTTTTTTCTTTTTTTTTTTTTTTTTTTGGCAACAATAAAGGAAATTGGTTAAATTTTATCTAAAAAATAGCTCTTGATTCTGTATGAAAAAGAAGGAAATTTTGAATTATTAAGGAAAATATTTGAATAAAATTAATAAAACATAGCCTATATTCTTTTCTGGGCTATGTTATATTTATCCGCAAAGATACAAAGACATTTAATTCATCAGTTTTGAAGTTGACTTCATTTAAATTTTCGTATTTGCTTTCAAATTTATAGCATTAAAATATAATAAGGATCAGGATGAATGGTTGCTTGGCAACCGTTAAGAGAAAATAAAGAAAATGAAATAAATACATTTTAAATAAGTAAATCTCTAAAACAAATTAGTTTATATTATTGGAACACATTTATAAAAAATCTCCAAAATTTACAGTAATAACTTTAAAAATCTGACAAATGCATAGACAAAATTTCAAAACAATATGAATAATTTAACTGGTAAATTTCAGTGTCCATTTATCATTGAATTCCATTAATGAAATGTGTCATTTTCTCTCAAGGAAAAAAGAAATTGAAAATCATTGACTTTGCCATAGAAAAGCATTATTGCGCAAAATAAAATATTCTATATTTTACGAACGAATGAATCAAATCTAACAAAAAACTATACAGCTTAATCCCAGTGCCTCACTAACATACCCACTTAATTTCAAGTCAATTGGATGTTTTTTGCGTTAGTTATCGCAGAACAGACAGACAGACAGACTGACAGACTGACTGACTGACAGACAGAAACCAAAAAATTTCGTGTCTCCAAAGTAAGCCTTCACTGACGTTTCGGCAATTAATTACATCACTTTAAATAAAACATATTTTTGCCGGTTTTTTCCATGGTTTTTACCATTTTTGGTAAAAATGTGCCAATCCTACTTCAGCTGTTGCTATTGAAACTTTGTCCATAATCAGCGCAGTTGTATGTTTCCTTTTCTTGATGCAACATCCATCTGCACCAGATTTCTGGTTTCTTTGAAGTTACAATTCAAGTATTTAACTGCATTTACTGACATGGGTCCTCTCCTTAAGTTTTTCATCTGCCAGTAAGCGCAGAATAATGCCGAAGAATTGCTCTCATTATGGTAAAAAGTTTTACAATCAATGCATGTTCTTTCTAGTTTACCATTATGTTCACAGTGAATGAATGATTTCTTTGAATCATAAATATTGCTTTTATAGCAAAATTATTTTTCATTTGCACATGTTTTTAGAAATACGGTGCCATCTGAAGACAAAATTTGTTTTTCTTGAAAATCGCAGCCATGCGATTTATATAACATATATTTGAAATTTCATTCAGATCTGTTCAGCAGCACCAGAACTATGAACCTCTGAGTATCATCAGTTTAATTTATACACTCTGCATATAGATAGCTAGAATAGTTTACCCTGGAAAGGTTACCTACACTTTCTTACACTTACATTTCTTAGATTGGATAACCTTGTTAAAGTACCTTTTTAATACTCTTTGAGAATCTAATATGTGTTAAAGTTATGCACAATAGAACCCTTTTATAAGAGTAGTTGCAACAAACAAAAAATCACATGGATAAATAATCATTGTAGGAAGATTTAAAAAGAATTCAGTTTTAGTCTTAAAATAACAAAATACTTAAAATTTGTTTTTTTTTTAATCATATTTAGACTATTCATAAAATTATATTTTAGAAATTACATTTCACACATCATTAAACTTACATTGCAAACTTGGCCAAATATATCTGAAACATATTAATATATAATAGAACAGGGCTGTCCAATGCAGCACCTACAGATGGCATCAGGGCTTCTATACAATGCTGGTAAAAAAATTACCAGACTTTTCCAAATTTTCACTGATCTTAAAAAAAAAAAAAAAAAAAAAAAAAAAAAAAAAAAAAAAAACCTGATTTTTCTCAATAAAAATTCGGTTTTAATACTGTTGAAAAAATCTCCACAACAGACAACTTTAGAAATGCTAAAAAAAGTATGTGTCACATGGAATTTCCAATTTTTAATTATTTTTCACACTATGCTATTGCTATATAGTTTGCATAAATTTTACATAAAAATTTTATGGATGAACAGTTAATTCAAAATTTCTCCTTTTACAGCAGTAGCAGGGAATACCAAGCCATGCTCGATTAAAGTAACGTTCTCGAACATGAGATCCAGCCCAATGATCTTAAAGAACCCGAAAAGGACAGAAAACAAAATTTAGCCAAAATTGTTCGAGTCACTTTTAACACACATGACCTACCACATTTTTCACATGATCTAAGAATTATCAATCAATCAAAAATTCTCGGATATGTGACCTAGTTCTATAATTTTCCCGTACCAAAAAACAGTTTAATACAAAATTTAGCTCAAATCGATTTAGCCATTTTTAGGATATAATTAGCTTGACTTTGACTCACTATGACCCACTAATCGAAGTTTCTCGAACATGTGACCAAGTCCAATAATTTTTTCGTACCCGAAAAAGATATAATACAAGCTTTAGTCAAAATCATGAAAGCCATTTTCTTGTTAAAGTTAGCGTGACCCACAGAGATCCACAAATGACTTACTAATCAATTTTTTTCTAATATGTGTCCTTGTGGCAAAATACGTTTCGATTATAATTTTAGTTCAAATTGATTGAGTCATTGGTTAAATATAATTAGAATGACCGTGACACATTACGACCCAAACAAAATGACCAATTAATCGAATTTTCAAACATGCGTCCAATCCCAATGGTTTTCTCTAGCTTGAAAACAGTATAATACAGTATAAACAGTATAGTCAAAATTGTGAGAGCTGTTTTCTACATAAAATTATGGTGACCCTTCATGACCTACAAATTACCCCTATAATCAAAATCTCTCAAACATGTAACCTTGTCCAATAATTTTTTCTTGCCCTAAACATTATTTAGTTACAAAATTTTGCTAAAATCGATTGAGCCGATTTTTAGATATAATTCGCTCGACCCTGATCCATTATAATCCAAAATGACCCATTACTTGAATTTTCTTGAACATGTGACCTAGCCCAATGATTTTCTCATGTCCGAAAACTATAGAATAGAAAATTTAGTCAAAATTGAGCAAGTCATTTTCTAGATAGAATTAGCGTGACCCACAATGACCCAAAAATGATCCACTAAATGAATTTTCTCTAACATGTGACTTAATGGTGTTCTTATAATCTAAAACTGTAAAATACAAAAATTAGTCAACAAAATTTGGAAATTTTAGTTTGTGTAAATCCTTTAAAGCCTTTTTTTAGATAAAATTGGTTTGACTCATAATGGCCTAATAAAGAAACACTTATCTGAATTTTTCAAACATGTGACCCAGTCCAATAGTTTTATCGGGCCAAAAAAATTGCTGTATACAAAATTTCATTAAAATCGATCCTACCGTTTTTTTAAAATATAAATCAAGCTTGACACAGACCCTTTAAGACCCAGTAATCGAAATTTCTTGAACATGAGACCTAGCCCAATAGTTTTCTTGTGCCAAAAAAATGTTGTATACAAAATTTCGTTAAAATCGATCCACCTGTTCTTTAGATATAGCTTGACCATGACTCATTGACCCACAAATGACTCTTATAATCGAAATTTCTCAATCATAAGGCTTAGCCCATTAGCTTTCTCGTGTCAAAAAACTGTTCCAGGCAAAATTTCGATGAAATTGATTCTGCCATTTTTTAAATATAAATAGCTTGACTCAGACCCTTGATGACCCATAAAAAAAATTTCTCGAATATGTAACCTAGCCCAATGTTTTCTCGTGCCCAAAAACCATAGAATGCAATTTTTAGTCAAAATTGCATGAGAAAATCTCTAGATAAAAATAGCATGACCCACAATGACCCCAAAAATGATCCACTAACCGGATTGTCTCGAACATATTACCTAACCCAATGATCTTCTTGTAATCTAAAACGATAAAATATAAAATTTGGTCAAAATCATTGGAGCCGTTTTTTAGATAAAAATGGCTTGACCAATAATGACCCACTAATCGAAATTTTTCAAACATGTAACCCAGCCCAATAGTTTTCTCGTGCCAAAAAACAATTGGATACAAAATTTCCTTAAAATCGATCCAGCTGTTCTCTAGATATAAATAGCTTGATCCTGACCCATTATGACCCAAAATGAGCCAATAATTGAATTTTCTCGAACATGTGATCTAGCCCAATGGTCTTCTCGTGCCCAAAAATGGTAAAATCGAAATTTTTGCGAAAATCGTTAGAGACATTTTTGAGATAAAATTTACACACACACACGATTTTTGCTTGCATTATAGTATAAGATAACAATGATCTTGATGAAAAATAGTACAGTAGAGTGCCACATATCTGCCGAGGCTTGCAGATGTAAACATCTTTCTTCTTATGGCGCTGTGGCACTAAAAAAACAAAGTTAAAGAAATGAGAGACGTCATTCCAAAGCGAATGATTGATTCAGAACATTTTCATCAATGACGGAAACCAGGCAGATTTTCGGCTGATTAGAGAAACGAGTTTGACAAATCAGAAACCTGCATTTTTAGATAATTTTCGCTGTTTGCGAAAATGCAGCCTTCTAAGTAGTCATTTTCTTTCACTAGAGAAAACTATATCTGGAAGCCAGCGTATTTTTTACAAAAATCGCCGCAAAAGTTAGGGTGAAGTGAAAAGAAGATTTGATATGCACATGCATTTCTGTTGCTGTTTTTATCACATGCAAGATCTCATACTTTATTCATTATTTAAGTTATTTTACAATATTTTTTTTTCCTATGAAGTATCTAAGATATGGAAAAGTGAAAGCATGTTGCATTTACTGTGCTACAAAAAGTGGAAATCATTAAAAAGTTGAGTAATGGAGCAACGCCTAAGTACATAGCTGATACATACGGCATTGCAGTGAAACCAGTTTACGATATCCGTAAGCAGAGAAAAAAAAATATTGGAATTCTACACAAAAAGTGATACTAATGCTGGAATCCAGAATTGAATATCTTTGCATGAATCGAAAATGAAAGATTTTGATTCTATTGCATATGAATGGTTCAGGAAGGGCATAGCGATAGAATATCAATTTCAAGACCACTACTTAGAGCAAGAGCAAAAAAAATTTCATGCCGATTTGAAAATAAAAGAACCATGTGATTTTACCACAAAACGTTTTTAAAAAAAGGCATGATATTCATTATATTAAAGCATCTGGAGAAAGGCTTTCTGCAGATAAAGTAGCCACCGAAGAATTATTTCAATGGCCTAAAATCCACAAAATCCCAAAATTCGCACAACATACTCTCTTAAACATTGCGGATCTCTGGCCCTCTACTGTACATCAAAAATTCCCTGGCCACTTCAAATATTTAAAAATCTCCCTGACTTTTTGTTTAAATTTTCAAGTTTCCTGGCTTTTCCCTGACCCATAAGAATCCTGACCATGGCACTTTATTTTATGGTTTCTGGTTACTAGCATTTGAAAAAAGAAAAGAAAATCACTCTTAAAGAAAGATTTATTTAAAATTTTTGATTTTTATTTAAGAGAGATTTTTAAAATCTCTGCAAGAATATCACATGCATCAAAAAATTAATCATGTGTTATTGTGTTTCTTTACTAATTTATAATTATTCATTATAAAATATTTTGAGTAAATTATGACAATGAGAATTAACAAAATGTGACAATAACTTTTTTAATAAGTTAAGAAGTAAAATGTAGAAAAATAAGCACCCCCATCACCTTGTTAGCCACACTTCACTTTCCCAATGATTGTTTTATAAGAAGGGAAAAGGCTATCATTTCTTCCATCAGATTTTTGGGATTTCAGGTAATTTTAATAATTTTGTTTTCAAAAAGAATCTAAAAATACAAAATCAATGAAATTTCTTTCAGGATATATTTCTTTTAAAAGCAAACATGATTTGGTTGCTATAAAATACCTGTCTTTGTTTCTGCATTTTTTATAATGGCAAATTTGCAACTCCAAAATAAATCAAAGAATATTTTTGCATCCCAAAAAAAAAACTAACAATACCTCTGATTACTATTTCATTTTAATAATATGCAAGATTTAATTTTCAGATTCTTTCCAATAAAAAAAATTTTTAAGATAATCTTTCACACATTAGAATGTATAATTTGAAATTTACTACGATTTACAGCTATTTTGAAGCTTTTGTTTATTTTATTTATTTATTTTCAAATGTTAAATGGGGCTCCAGATCTATAGAGACCTATCTTTTCTACAATGAAAAACATTTGTGTATGTGTATTGCTACTAATACTATGAGATAATTTTGTTCCATGTTAATAACAGCACCCTTCACTTTTTTTTTTTAATGCTTTTTATTTCAGAATATCTCTATTTCTCATAAACTTAACTTTTTCTCCCCTCTACACAGCATCCCCCCCCCCCACACACACACACACATTTATAATCTAACTACAACCATTTAATAAAGCGATATAAATTACATTGACATTTCCTTGATTTTAAAATTAAAGACATAAAAACTGAATATTTGATGTAATTAAAGTGTTCTGCAATTATTATTAAAGTGGGAAAAATAATTTTTTTTAAAAGTGGTTTAAAAGAATATTGCATAGTAATTAAATGAAGTTTTCAAGAAAATGAGGTAAAATGTACAATTACTCATATGATATGCTGTATCAATGGGCAAAGCTACTGACTTTACTTCCATTTTAAGTGTAACATAATGAATTTGCATATACAACTAACTTTGTAGTCTAAATTTATCAATTTTCTTTATGTGTTTTTATTTAAATCATTTTTTTGGATTTCCACCATTATCGATATTATTTTCACGTAATCTTAGAAGTCCTGCTTGGTACCACACCAGGGGTACGTGTACCCCAGATTGAGAACTTCTGATCTAGAGGATAGTAATATTCTAAAATGTAGAAGCTACTTAATTGCAAAATTTATAGTTTACTTCAGTGAGATAGAGCATAGCTTAAAATAGTGTCATAAAAATTTTCTACCACATTTCTATTCTTTAATATAGTTGATACTTAGTTATGTATATTGACAAAAGCTTAAAAAAGTTTTTAATTTCATGAAGAATGATGCATAAATTAAAGAAAATTTAAATAACATATTAAGGAATAAAAATCTAAGAAACAAACCTTAAGCAAACTAATCTCCAAATTTCTTGATCTCTTGCACATAAATAAAATCCACGGCATACCTAAAAAACATACCCAATTTTTTATTTTATAAAACTAAAAGTATGAACTTCAATTTCAAAAATTTTTAATTACTACATTAGAATAAAAACAAAATCTATGAAAAATGTATCAAAATATAAATGATACAAAGGGGTAATATAAAGTTAGCATAAAGTTTAATCATGTGTAGTTTCACACTTTATATTTTAAAATAAAATTTACTTTTGTTTCATTGCTTTGTTTAATTTTTAGCAATAACTCTCCCATTTTATTAAAAGTGAAATTTGTTGCATTTATTATGAACTTTGGGTATTATACTATAGAATATATATATATATATATATATGTATACATTATATATATATATATTACATTGAAAATAACTATCATTAAAATTAGTAAATTACCGTAAATTTCAAACTTACAGTCATTTACTGTTTGTATAATTTGTGCTTGATATACATATAATCAGAGTTTAAATCAACAGTTTCAGGAAAGTATTATAACCCATTTTTTAAACAAATAAGCACCCTATTTGCTTCACAGCATAGATACTCACAGCATACATATGTATATTTGAAGTATATAATTAATTATATTTTATTATTAATTTCTCTATATGCACTACAGCATATTATGGAAAATTTACTGCAAGAAAAAAACATATAGCTGTTTTTAAGTTTAACACAAGATTACATTAATTTTTCAAAAGTGTAAATTTTTAAATTTATTTCATTGCTACTCTTTAAATAAACTATATAGCTATTATAACTCTGTACTCTTTTTAGTACTATATATTCACTAGTAAATCTGCAGATCAGGAGCCTCAACGTCAGCTTTGCACATCATTTTTAAAAAAAAACACTTTGGGTAACATTCAACTTCCTGGAAACTAATTTAAAATTTTCAAATTACGTAATTATTTATAAGAATAAAATAAGAAGTTTTCAGCTATCAAAAGCGTTAAATTAAAGATTTAGTTATGTTAGGATATTCTGAAATTTTCATGATCTATTATTTTTGTTTTTTTATTATAATATAGTAGATTTCTTCAGGGGGGGCTCCGTCCCCCTGAACCCCCTATAGTCTCATTAAACTTAAATTTGTAACTTTCTATCAATTTTCTAATGGTTATCATATATCTTGTATTTCTTTATACATTTTGATTTATAAGGATAAGTAACAGTTTTAATAAGCATTTTTCATTATACTCATACTTCTACATACCTGCCCACCACAAACACTTAATCTGATGTATCAGGAACTTTTGAAAGTGTAAACTCAGTAATCTAGAGTTTTACAATTTTGTTTCCAAAAAAAAGATGTTTTGATTGCATTTTGTGGCAGTTATCGCGGACAGACAGACAGACTGACAGGCAGAAAACAATAAATTTTGTGTCGCCAAAATAAGCCTTCACTGAAGTTTCGGCAATGACGTCATTATTCATGAGTTATTGCTATCCATGTTTCTAATATTTTTTACGACTACTATAAAATACCTGTTTTATTTCAATTATGACGTCAAATTTTATCAGATGAAATAATTGTTAAAAATATAATTATTTTTTATTTCTTTTACTTCTAATTATACCCCCATTTTTGTCAGAAAAATTCTTATTAACGAAACAAATTTCCGTGTTTAATATTTAACAAAGTACTATATTTTTATTTTAATTCTGACGTCATACTTATTTTTTCTTAGTTTAATTTTTCGAATGGAAATTGCTCAATTGAAACTTATTGCCGTAGGAAAATTATTCCATATTTATTTTTTTATTTATTTATTTATTTTTTTTTTTGGCAACGATAAAGGAAATTGGTTAAATTTTATCAAAAAAAATCGCTATTGATTCGGCATGAAAAAGAAGGAAATTTTGAATTATTAAGGAAAATATTTAAATAAAATTAATAAAACATAGCCTATATTCTTTTCTGGGCTATGTTATATTTATCCGCAAAGATACAAAGACATTTAATTCATCAGTTTTGAAGTTGACTTCATTTAAATTTTCGTACATGCATTCAAATTTATAACATTATAAAAATAAGGATTATGATGAATGGTTGCTTAGCAACCATTAAGAGAAAAAGAAAATGAAATAAATACATTTGAAATAAGTAAATCTCTAAAACAAATTATTTTATATTATTGGAACACATTTATAAAAAATCTCCAAAATTTATAGCAATAATTTAAAAAATCTAACAAATGTGTAGACAAAATTTCAAAACAATACGAATAATTTAACTGGTAAATTTTAGTATCCATTTATCATTGAATTCCATTAATGAAATGTGACATTTTCTCTCAAGAAAAAAAAAATTAAAAATCATTGGATTTGCCATAGAAAAGCATTATTGCGCAAAATAACATTCTATATTTTATTTTCTGAACGAATGAATCAAATCTTACAAAAAACTATACAGCTTAATCCCAGTGCCTCACTAACATATCCACATAATTTCAAGCCAATCGGATGTTTTTTGCGGTAGTTATCGCGGAACAGACAGACTGACTGACAGACAGACAGATACAAAAAAAATTTCATGTCTCCAAAGTAAGCCTTCACTGACGTTTCGGCAATTAGGGAAGCATCACTATAGTTATTCTTATAGTTTATTTACAATATATACAAGAGTTACTAAAATACAGCTGTTATTCCCAAGTCATTTCTTACAATGCTCATCATTTTTCTGGCTCCCATGCAAAAAGCCATACAAACCAAATCCTTTGTGATGGTGCCATCTCTTAACATCAATTACTACTATTGTGGAGATATAACACCACTCCTCTCATAATTCAAACAGGCTACAGGCAATCTTGCTCTGTGACTTCTTCAAACTGGGGCATTTTTCTTTAGTCCTCATCATTATTTGTAGTCAAAGTGTCCTTCACAGCATCTGTTGTATCATCATTTTTATTACTTACAGCAGTGCCTGTTACAATATCATGTGAATACTGAGACTGATTTGGTTCAATAGTATTCTTACTAGTAAATCTGCAGATCAAGAGCCTCAACGTCAGCTTTTCACATCTTTTTTTTTTTTAAAACACACTTAGCGTAATTTTCAACTTCCTGGAAACTGCAATTTAAAATTTTCGAATTACGTAATTATTTATAAGAATAAAATAAGAATAAGAAATTTGAAGCCATCAAAAGCCGTTATATTAAAGATTTAGTTATGTTAGGATATTCTGAAAAATTCTTGATCTATTATTTTTGTTTTTTTATTATATCACAGTAGATTTCTTCAGGGGGGCTCCGCCCCCCTGAACCCCCCGTAGTTTCATTAAATTTAAATTTCTAACTTTCTATCAATCTGCTTATGGTTATCATATATCTTGTATTTCTTTCTACATTTTGATTTATAAGGATAAGAGACAGTTTTAAGTGCATTTTTCATTATCCTCATACTTTTAGATACCTGCCCACCAAAAACACCTAAATCTGATGTATCAGGAACTTTGGAAAGTGTAAACTCAGTAATCTAGGGTTTTACAATTTTGTTTACGAAAAAAAGAAGTTCTGATTGCATTTTGTGGCAGTTATCGGGGACTGACAGATAGACAGAAGAACAGACAGAGATGAAAAACAATAAATTTTACGTCGCCAAAATAAGCCTTCACTGAAGTTTCGGCAATGACGTCATTATTCATGAGTTATTGCTGTCCATGGTTCTTGTATTTTTAACGACAACTATAAAATACCTGTTTTATTTCAATTATGACGTCAAATTTTACCAACTGAAATATTTGTTACAAATATAATTATTTTTTATTTCTTTTACTTCTAATTATGCCCTTTTATGTCAGAAAAATTCTTATTAACGAAACAAATTTCCGTGTTTAATATTTAAAAAATTCTTATTAACGAAAAAAATTTTCGTGTTTAATATTTAACAAAGTACTATTTTTATTTTATTTTAATTCTGACGTCATATTTATTTTTTCTTAGTTTAATTTTTTGAATGGAAATTGTTCAATTGAAACTTATTGTCGCTGAAAAATTATTCCAATTTTTTTTGGCAACGATAAAAGAAATTGGTTAAATTTTATCTGAAAAATCGCTCTTGATTCTGCATGAAAAAGAAAAAGATTTTTAATTGTTAAGGAAAATATTTGAATAAAATTAATAAAACATAGCCTATATTCTTTTCTGGGCTATGTTATATTTATCCACAAAGATACAACGACATTAATTAATTCATCAGTTTTTAAGTTTTCGTACACGCTTTCAAATTTATAGCATTAAAATATAATAAGGATTAGGATGAATGGTTGCTTAGCAACGATTAAGTGAAAATAAAGAAAATGAAATAAATACATTTTAAATAAGTAAATCTCTAAAACAAATTAGTTTATATTATTGGAACACATTTTAAAAAAATCTCCAAAATTTACAGTAATAACTTTAAAAATCTGACAAATGCATAGACAAATTTTCAAAACAATACGAATAATTTAATTGGTAAATTTCAGTGTCCATTTATCATTGAATTCCATTAATGAAATGTGTCATTTTCTCTCAAGGAAAAAAAAGTTGAAAATCATTGGATTTGCCATAGATAAGCATTATTGCGCAAAATAAAATATTCTATATTTTCTGAACGAATGAATCAAATCTAACAAAAAACTATACAGCTTAATCCCAGTGCCTCACTAACATACCCACTTAATTTCAAGCCAATCTGATGTTTTTTGTGTTAGTTATCGCGGAACAGACAGACTGACTGACAGACAGAAACCAAAACATTTCGTGTCTCCAAAGTAAGCCTTCACTGACGTTTCGGCAATTATTAAGCTGTTCTTTTATTTTTCCATTAATCTCAGAAAAGTGGTTTTGGTTAACTCTTTCATACCTACCATAATCATTGTAATTTTTACCACTATATCCCATATATATTTTCAACTTTATCTGACATTTGTTTATCACTATGGTTGATTTCTTCAACTTTAACTCTGCCAGATATTTCACAACTTACCTCTCTGTTACGTCTCAACTGATTAACATGATGCTTCACTTTATTATCACGTCTATTTACTAAAACTTATCTACTTCCTAATAATTTTCCTTTTACCTATTTCTTCCTTTTTCCAAAATTTTTAAAAAGAATTAATTCATGAAGCTTATATTTGAGCAGGGGTTGCTGTATTTTAGGTTTTAATGATAATACTAAGTGAAGGGCTGTTCAAACTGGCGTTTCAAACATTAATTCAGCATGAGTCCAGTCACTGAATAGAATAATCTTTTTTTTTTGTGATAAAAAAATTTTGCATTCTTTTGCAGTCTTTTAAAGAAATTTGTATCTTTTTTGTGATTTTATGATGACTTTTTTTTAACCATTTTTTCATGAAATTAGTGTTTTTCTGTGATCTTTTCAAAGAACTCATTTTTTTTTTGCGATCATCTGGCAGAATTCATGTTTCTTTGCAAGCTTTTGATAAGCAAGCTTTGCAAGCTTTCCTCTGAGGAAATTAGCATTTTTTTCCCCATCATCCTTTTACAAAATTTGAGTTTTTCTGGAGTCATTCGACAAAATTGGCAATTTTTTCTGCGAACAATTGACGAAATTGGCTTTTTCAGCGTTCATTGGTGGAAAATTGGGTACTTACGTATTAATGCCACCGCAGCAGAAGTTGCACTAAGGCTTCAATAAAGAGCAATTTTGCTGTACGTACATTTTAGTGCTTTTTTTATTCTTTTGCAGTCTTTTAAAGAAATTTATCTTTTTTGTGATTCTATGATGACTTTTTTTTTTAACCATTTTTTCATGAAATTAGTGTTTTTCTGTGATCTTTTCAAAGAACTCATATTTTTTTTTGCGATCATCTGTCAGAATTCATGTTTCTTTGCAAGCTTTTGATAAAGTTTGCATTTTTGCTACCATATTTTAACAGCATATGCATTTTTCTGCAATTTCTTGATGAAATTTGCATTATTTTGCAATTCCTTGATGAAATTTGTATTTTTTCCGCAATCTTCTGAGGAAATTAGCATTTTTTCCCCCCATCATCCTATTATAAGATTTGAGTTTTTCTGGAGTCATTCGACAAAATTGGCAATTTTTTCTGTGAACAATTGACGAAATTGGCTTTTTCAGCATTCATTGGTGGAAAATTGGGTACTTACGTATTAACGCCACCGCAGCAGAAGTTGCACTAAAGCTCCAATAAAGAGCAATTTTGCTGTACGTACTTTTTAGTGCTTTTTTGCTCATTTCAACACCATTCTGTAGTGCTTTTTTTAAATTTTTGATGCCATTTTTTTTTGTGTGCATGCGAGCAACAAGATTGCTCTTTATTGGCGCATTAGCATAACTTCTGCCGCAGTGGCGTTGTTACGTAAGTACCGAAATTTGCAATATATTCCAGTTATATATTTTTATTTCCAAAGCTATGACCAATTTTTCATAATTTTCAGAACTGAACGTCTTAAATTATTGGAAAAATTGGAACAGAATCACCCTGATTCTCTAATCGGTCTTGGAAAATAATGCAAAATTTGTCAACCAATTGTAGGAAAAAAACTTTGAAATCAGTTGACTGGCTGCGAGAAAAATTGGGATTTTAAACAATCTTTCACTGTAAAAAGGTCCAAAATGTGTCAATCGTGCGAAAATACCATGAAATTGGCAGAGCAGTTGAGCATAGCTTCAAAATGCAAAAAGTTTTGAAAAATGATTACAGGTTTTTTGGGAGGAAGCCTCCCTTGCACAATATTCTTTTGGCCGGGATTTCAAAATGTGAAAGAACCATATTTTTATTAAGTTTTTTTTTTCCATCATTTTTCATTAAGTATATTAAGTTTTCATTTTTTATGTTAAGTCCATAATTTATTCATTAAGGTACTTTTTTATTGTTTCACTAATTAAAACTACTAACCTACTAACAAAACTAATCATTAACACTAACCTTCAACAGCATGCAGATATCCATTTTTGTTTACATTTGATTTGACTAGTTTTCAGTTAAAATTATGGTTGGTTGGTTGCTCATAAAGGTACTTACGTATTAATGTCACCACAGTTATTCTTTGATTTCCTTGTTGCCTTGTTTTTTGCTGATTTTTGAGCATGTGCGAACAACAAGATTGCTCTTTATTAGCGCAAGTTCTGCTGCGGTGGCGTTAATACGTAAGTACCCTCATAAGATATCAATTATTTGTCAACAGGTTTTCAATGTTACTCAACTTTATGTGTTTTATGCAAAATAGTTCCAGGATGTGCTGGCTACTGGTGATTGGTTATCACCTATTATAAAATGCGAACGTTTCTCATGCATGTTAGCTTGTTCTTGTTTCAGTGTTTACAGTGTTTATAATTAAAGTTACTACTGTGATGTTTCCAAGATGCTTCAAGGTATACTAATAAAGCTGCTGTTGAATTTTACATCAGGTTGTGTTTCTTTTCAAGTCATATTATTTTTACAAAGCTCCAACAAATTTGTAAGTAAATACTTTATTTTCAATTTACAAGATGTGCATTATTTACTCTTTCATTATTGACTTCAAGAAAGTTAAAGCTTATCAATTTTTAAAGTAATTACTCTGCTATATATATTACAAAAAGTAGTACACAAAATTGTAGCGTAAATCTTGTTATCCTGCCCAGAAATTAAATCTATGCATACATTCAAGAAATATGAATAAATACTGCCAGATGAAAAAATATTTTACTAATAATACTAGCTGACCCGACAGACGTTGTCCTGTCACCGACAGATGTTGTCCTTCTTGGCACAGACTCCAGAAAATCAAATAAATGTACGTAAATATAGTAATACACACGATAAACACTACGCTCTTAATTTAATTTCTTATTACAATTATGTAAGGAAATTATTTTTCACTCTTCAGTATTTTTTGAAGTCGGTACAATTTTTGACAGAAAAGTTTACTTTTCTCTTTTTGGTTAAAAATTAACGATTTTCTGAAGTCGGTTAATCAAAATTATAATACAGGAAATATTGTAAAGCATACACGTTTGCCAGGAGTGGGCTTCGAACACGCGATCTTTTTTTCAAGAAACTGGGCTTGAATCTGGCGCCTTAGACTGCTCGGACATTTCGTCCGCACTCTATTCATCGAACTTATTCAACAACACTTTTAATTAGCGAAAAATCACTAACTATTAGTTTTTGATTAATTACTAAAAAAGTACTGAATCAATTTCGATGAAATGTGAATCTAAACCATTCTCGAATCCACTGGAACACACACACAAAATTGCATTAAAATCGGTCCAGTCGCTTAGGAGGAGTTCAGTGACATACACACGCACGGAAGATTTATATATATAAAGATAAGCATTGAAAATTTGGGTTTTTGTTTCGAAGACATCGCCAAATTAGGAAAATGTGAATTATCTCACGAATTACTGGATTTAAACGAATTTGCTTAGCACCATTCGATTCAGAATGATTAATATGAAATCCAGACTATTATATATATAGCACTTTTAATTAGCGAAAAATCACTAACTATTAGTTTTTGCCTAATTATTAAACAAGTTGGAAATTGCACGTAAAGCGTAGCAAATGAGGTGCGTTCGTTGATAACGAAGTTTTAAAATATTCAGATCTTATTGATATAGTAGAGCGTACTTTGGATACAGTATAGTGGTCGAAATCTTTGTGTTCCTGTAAATGTGCAGGGAGTAATTCTTATTATACTTCATTAACGTATATCTTATTCATAAAATGTGAAGTAGTTTAATATAATTAAAACACCCCCCAAACAATGTTTCCCCATATAACATTATTTAGTGGAATACATTTGTGTGGCCCTGTAATTTAATAATAAATATTCTTTGCATCACAGATTATACAAAATGTATTTTTAGTACATATTTCATAGATTCATGTCGATTCTATTATATTCATATGAGTGTAACACCATTAAAATGCATTTGAAACTTTTTTCCCCATTGACCGTAATGTAACGGAATACTTTTGATTGTGCCTGTAATTGATCAATGCATCCGATTTTCATAACATTTGAAATGACTCGACAAAATTATGTAATAAATATACGTTTTAAATTTCAAACGATTAAAATGCATTTGAAACTTTTTCCCCATTGACCGTAATGTAACGGAATCCTTTTGATTGTCCCTGTAATTGATCTATCTATACGATTTTCATAAAATTTGAAAAGACTCGACAAAATTATGCAATAAATATACATTTTAAATTTCAAACGATTAAAATGCATTTGAAACTTTTTTCCCCATTGACCGTAATGTAACGGAATCCTTTTGATTGTCCCTGTAATTGATCTATCCATCCGATTTTCATAAAATTTGAAATGACTCGACAAAATTATGTAATAATTATGTATTTTAAATTTCAAACGATTCGGTTGGGTAGTTTTTGCGTTGTTATATGCGGACGGACAGACAGACAGACAGACAGACAGACAGACAGACGGACAGACAGACAGACAGACGGACGGACGGACTGAGCGACAACAATAGGTGCTACGTATTTACATAATTACGAACGCACCTAAAAAGTACTCGATCAATTTCGATGAAATGTGAATCTAAACCATTCTCGAATCCACTGGAACACACACACAAAATTTCATTAAAATCGGTCCAGTCGTTTAGGGGGAGTTCAGTGACATACACACTCACAGAAGATTTATGGGTCATTCCATGTCAGATCACCCAGACCATGGCACCCACCATCACCAATTTTGATAAAATTCAGTGGATTTGTAGAATTTCTAATGCTGATTCCAAAAATATGAATTATATTGAAATTGATAAAACGGTTTGTGATTTATGAGCTTTTAAATAGCTCCCACGATGGCCGATTTGCCGCCATTTTGAATAGCACATATGACAACAAAAAAGTCCATAACTTCTTTCAGGTTTAAGCTAGAGCTTTAAAATTTTTTTTGTTTTGTTCAGAATAAAGTGAACTTTCATTTAAACAAATTTTTGTGAACCTCATTCTATAAAAATGCTGTCAGAAAATGACTTTCATTTTTTTTAAGTAAAAAAAGATGCAACTTCAATGGCTGATTTCCCATAATGTACCCCTTTCAATTTTCACCTAATTGCATAAATAGGCAACTCAAAGTGTGTTTTGATGACTGATAAAAAAATTTTAATGGGCGGTTCACAGGTTTTTATTTAAAAAATAAATTCAATTTTACTGACTTTCCACTATAACTGAAAACACAAGATAATGTTGATATTTCTTTTATTACGAGAAATATCATACATATTTACATTTAAAGTTTGATAAGGTTTTACGTTACATAAGTATATATATTTAATGTAACTAAAAAAAGGGGGAATCCCAAAGGAATTAATAGGAATGCCAATAATGAATTCTTGCAAGACATTGAAGTACTTCCCTGATAAATTGAAATTGGTTGCAGAGTTTCAATAAATAATAAGTAAAAATTAAATGATAGAAAAATTCTACAAACAGGTACATTATATAACAAAATCATATATATAATAGAAAATGTGATACAATTATAACTCTTAAATAAAAAATACAGTAAGGAAAAGTTGCACTAGTCTGCTTGATATCGAATGATTAAGAACCAATGTACCCCTTAATGCATTTTTTATGCTAATTACGCAAAAGTTTTTACTTTTCTTCTATCACGTATATAGTTTGTTTGCAATCAACTAGAGTTGATTTCGAAGATTCATTGCCGAGAACAAGTAATAGTCACAGATAATGTAAATGTATACTTGTGGATGCTTGTGAACTTATCTAATGACTTTTAGAATACAATCTGGTTGTATTCAGCCTGAGGTATACAAATGATATATCTGCAGTGACTTCAAATTTATATTAATATTCTTGGCACAAAAAGCTGGGTACACAAATATGCCTTGCTTGCTATGTGAACAGGACAGTCTAGCAAAGTAAAAGCATTGGATTTTCTTATTCATTTTTAAATCCATTTTTACTCACAAACGCATTTAATTAGCTGGTTCTATATATAACACAAATTATATTTTTAAAATGCTGCCAAAGTGGGCATTTTGAATTGTATTTTTCAAAGCGATAATTTTGGAAACGGAAAAAATAATCATACTGAGAAAATAATTGTTGTAAATCAAGATCTAATTCATTGAACCAAAAATAAAAACAGGTTGCAAGGCTGCTACAGGCGACTATTTTTTCTTTCTAACTGGTACCACTTTCTTAAAACTGAAATCCGTAATAGATGCTTTGATAACATTTGCAAGAAAAATTTACTTCAAACGTATTAAAATACTGGTGTGCAAAGAATATAAAAATAGTTGTATGTAGCAGCCCTGAGACCGCTTATAAATCACAGCGTTCGAAATCCTTGGTGGTCCGCTGGTCCGAGACCACCGATAATTCAATCGGACCACTAATCTGAAAAATTTAGTGGTCTGCAGGACCAGTGCCTTTGCAGGCCCTCAGAAAACAGCAACCGATCGCACATAAGAATTTTTTTTTTTTTAGCGATGCCGCGGACGCGCTATAGCACGTAAAATATGCAAAAAATCGAAGATGGGACGCAAAAAAATAGTTCTTACGCGTCCCACAAAACACGTAATTTCGTTAAAGAATCGCAAAAAAACGGCAAATTTCGTTAAAAAATCGCGAAATAACGACTAATTTCCGGCAAATTTTGCTAAACAATTCTCGAAAAAATGGCTAATTTCATTTCAAACCCAAAACATAAAGCAGATTTGTTCAAAAAACCGTGAAAAAACGGCAAATTTCGCCCAAAAAAAGGCAGATTTCTCCAAAAAAAATCACGAAAATACGACAAATTTTGCCAGAAAATCGCGATAAAACGACAAAATTTGAAAAAAAAAATCGCAAAAAACGACAAATTTTGTTAAAAAAGCGCTGAATAACGACTAATTTCCGGCAAATATCGTAAAAAAAATCTCGAAAAAACGGCTAATTTCATCCTAAAACCCAAAAAACGGTAGATTTCTTTAAAAGATCGCGAAAAAACGGCAAATTTCGTCAAAAAAATCGCGATAAAACGGGAAAATTTGAAACAAAATATCGCGAAAAACGGTATATTTCGTCAATAAATCCCGAAAAAACAAAAGATTTCGGCAAAATAACGCGAAAAGACGGCAATTTCGACAAAAAAGAAGTGAATGCCGGGAGAGAATTTTTCTGTTTTAAAAACTAATTTTCCTGCTTAAAAATTGTTGTTGCTGCTCCAAAAACTGATTTTCCTGCTTCCCAATCAGATTTTTATTGCTCCAAATCTTTCTGAGTGAATGTGACTCCTGAAAGCACCATTTCATTAAGCAAAGTACCCATTTACTCAACAAAAATATCCCTTTTTTCAGCAAAAATGTCTTTTTCAATAAACCTGTCTTGCCCCATTTTAAAAGAAATGCAAACAATAGTGGTACTTGTTATCTTCTACACTTAAATAAGCATTATTTTATAATTAAATTTGTATCTTGCACATTTATTCTTTTAAAAGTACAGAAAATTTCTCATTGTATTACATTGTATTATGCTGAAAAATTTGGATTAATGCAAAGTAAGATTGATTTATTTTCCAAGGAGGGGGGGGGGGGGGGAAGGAGGCCACTCTAAGTGTTAAAATTATTTAATAGAATTTTATATAGCGGACCACTGATGATGTCTGCAGACCAGTAAATTCTCATGCTTACTGGTCCTTAGGACCAGTGACTTTTTTTTTTAGGAATTCTAACGCTGAATCACTTAAAAAAATCACATAAACAAGTATAATGTTTTTACTTTGAAAAATGTGTCAGAAAATTTTGAGTTGTTGAGAGACAAAAATATTTTTTTATATACACTGCCTTAACATTCTGATAAAACCAGTTCTTAGAGAAAAATTAAATTTTAAAAACAGCCAAATAAAATTGTTAATCTAGGTTTATATCTAAATTTGATTCAGTTTTTTTTTTTAATGAAACAAGTACAGTAGACTCCCTCAAATCTCAAACCCTAAAATCCACAACTCTCAAAAATCTGCACATAATTTATGGATGTAAATAATAAAAAATTCAGTTCAGATATAGGGACAAAATTTGACTTTTATAATTTTATATCAATTCCATTCTATTTTAATTTGTAATTTTTGTTAATAGTACTGAATTCATGTTTTTTTTTCCTTTTTACATGAAGGAAGAATAAATTTATTTTGAAAAAAAAAAAAAAAATCAAGATTTTTCTGATATTATTGGTAATCACAATCTTCTTATCAAATATTTTTATGTATTAATCAAGCTTTTTTGGTTATTAAATCAAATATAAATCTGGCTAAACCTAAAATAAAATTTCTTTATTTTATGACTTTGTTGTGAATTAGTAATGTATCTTTATGAGGCAAGCTACATTGAATAATTTAGGAAAAATATATTTCATGTTTATAATGAATATTTAATCATATATTATTGATTATTAACTTGACCTTTGCTTTTAATACTTTAATCACTTTGATAATTATCTATTTTTTTATTATTTTAATTTATTACTTATTTTAATATTTTATTATATTGTAAAGCATTCATTTTAGTTTTGATTGCATTATTAATTGCATTCAAATTCCTGTATAAAAAAATGTAAATAAAGTAATGACCAAAAATCGGCAAAATTCTAAAATCTGCATAACTTCTGGTTCCAAGCTGTGCGAATTTGAGAGAGTTTACTGTATTTAATTTCAAAATTTACATCTGCCTGTTGGCAGAGGTTTTTAAAAATATTAATTATCTTTACTTTAAATTATTATTGATGTAGATATATTTTTAATAGCATGTTTATTGTGTATGTGATATGCTATTTTGCATTATTTTAAAGTAATATAATTTTTATTTAAGAGTTGCAATTTTATCACATTTTGTATTATATACAAGTGTGATTTTGTTATATAATGTACCTATTTGTAGAATTTTTTCTATTATTTAATTTTTACTTATAATTTATTGAAACTCTGCAATCGATTTCAATTTATCAGGAAAGTAATTCGAAGTCTTGCAAGAATCCATTATTGGCATTCCTATTAATTCCCTTGGGATTCCCCCTTTTTTTAGCCACATTAAATATATATACTTATGTAACATAAAACCTTATCAAACTTTTAGATGTAAATATGTATGATATTTCTGGTAATAAAAGAAATGTCAACATTATCTTGTGTTTTCAGTTATTGTGGAAAGCCAGTAGAATTGAATTTATTTTTTTAAATAAAAACCTGTGAACCGCCCATTAATTTTTTTTTATTAGTCATCAAAACACACTTTGAGTTGCCTATTTATGCAATTAGGTGAAAATTGAAGGGGGTACATTGAGGGAAATCAGCCATTGAAATTGCACCTTTTTTTACTTAAAAAAATGATAAAAAGTCATTTTCTGACAGCATTTTTATAGAATGAGGTTCACAAAAATCTGTTTAAATGAAAGCTTACTTTATTCTGAACAAAACAAAAAAATTTTGAAAGCTGTATCTTAAACCTGAAAGAAGTTATGGACTTTTTTGTTGTCACATGTGCTATTCAAAATGGCGGCAAATCGGCCATCTTGGGAGCTATTTAAAAGCTCATAAATCACAAACCGTTTTATCAATTTCAATATAATTGATATTTTTGGAATCAGCATTAGAAATTCTACAAATCCACTGAATTTTATCAAAATTGGTGACGGTGGGTGTCATTTTTGGAAAAATCTGGAAGATTTGACATGGAATGACCCTTATATATATAATAGGAAAATGTGGATTATCTCACGAACTACTGGATTTAAACAAATTTGCTTAGTACTAAAAAAGCCTTTACTACTTTTGCCTAATTACTAAAAAAATACTGAATCAATTTTGATGAAATGTGAATCTAAACCATTCTCGAATCCACTGGAACACACACACACAAAATTTCATTAAAATCGGTCCAGTCGTTTAGGAGAGTTCAATTACATACACAAGCACAGAAGATTTTTATATATAAAGATAAGCATTGAAAATTTCAGGTTTTTGCGCCGAAGAAATCGCCAAATTAGGAAAATGTGAGTTATCTCACGAACTACTGGATTTAAACAAATTTGCTTAGTACCATTCGATTCAGAATGAAAAAATACACTAAAATATGTTATCAGTTGAAAAATATCTACAAAAGCCGATTTTAAAGGAATTTTTTTTAAGTTCATTCTTTTTTTACACTCCTTAGGGGGGGGGGGGGGGAATTTTCGAAAATCCCTTCTTAGCGGCACTCAATGTTATAAGAAGTATTTTTACCCCAATTTTCAAGATTTTTGGTTCGGTAGATCTTTTTTGTGCTGTGATTAATACGAAATCCTGACTTTCTTTTATATATATAGAACTTTTAATTAGCGAAAAATCACTAACTATTACTTTTTGCCTAATTACTAAAAAAGTACTGAATCAATTTCGACGAAATGTGAATCTAAACCATTCTCGAATCCACTGGAACACACACACAAAATTTCATTAAAATCGGTCCATTCGTCTAGGAGAAATTCAATTACATACACACGCACAGAAGATTTTTATATATAAAGATTAGTAAGTAAATCAGACGATTTCTATATTTATGGGACAGGTGAAATCTATAGGTGAAAACTGGGAAATTCGATTAGTAGCCAGTGGCTGATAGACCCAGTTTCATTAGTGACCACTTTTTAAATATAAGTCACAATTTTTTTTTTCTTCTTTATTTAGCGGCTAGTGAGTAACAAAGTTATAAATATTTGGTTAAAAATAAAACTGGCATTCTACTGAATGGAAAAATATGAATTAGTAATTAATACTGCAGATAAAATTATAAGTGATAAACTATATTTAAATATATATTAATGTATTGTACAAAACAAATAAGGTAATTGTATTTTTAAATTTTAAGTATTTTAAATTTAAAAATAATCTCACATTTTTCTTGGATATTTTTTTCTTTACTTATAATTCAGTAAGATCTAATATCATCAAGATTGGTGTGGTAATTATTGAGTTTGGCGAATGTACAGATAAATATAAATATTCTTTATTTTGGCTGAGATTTCAAAACTCCGGATGTCTTATTAAGGCAATCAGAGAGTGCCAATGTGTTGGTGAGGTTCTAAATTTGCAGTATTACTCACCTAGTGGCGAGTGCTAATTTTGTCCTGTATTTTTAAAGCAATTGGTATAATGTTTCAATCTTTCTTGACACCTACATAAACTTTAATTGTAAATATAAAATTTTTGCACCAGCCAACTATTACAGGTACAATTAGTGAGCAAATAGCAAGAGTGAAAGATAAAGATACAGCAATGTCCTTAAAATCTCTTTGCATCCAGAGGTAAAAATGGTATAATTTATTTGAAATGCATGTGGAATTAAAATTGATGACTATATTTCGTAGGGAAAAAAAAACTATTTCTAGAAAACATAATCCAAATAAAGAGTTCATTGTAAAAAGCCAAAATATAGAAAATACAATAAAGTTGCTAAATCTGTTTGCATTCTATAGAAAGGAAGAATTAACCAATTCACTAATTAGATGTAAACAAAGTAGAAATGCATATATCCATGAAAAAAGCTGTATTTCACAAAGCAAATAAATAAGATATTTTAATTGCAGAGTGACGAGTAGGGCGGCGATTGATGGCCGATTTTTAATCGCCATGTGGCAACTGTTAATTTACACCTACAGTGAAATCACAATTTTTTTCCTTTTTTTTAACAATAAATACAAATAAATCCTTTTTTTAAATGTATCAGTCATTTCTAAAAATAAATGAAGGATATTTTAGCTTGGGATGTCATTTATGATATTGTCTATATGTTTGGGACATACTGTATATCAAAATATCATATCATGTATTCAAAAGTTATCAAGCAATATACTGAAACACTATTTATATGCGTGAACAGTATAGCCTCAATTGTTTTAAGTCTTATCAATAAAATAATAAATTTATTTAAATTATAAAATATAGTAATAACACATTTACTTACTCTTGCAACTTGTTCTAAAGAATATAAATCCAAATCTTGGCTTACAACCCATTTTAAAATGTACAAAAAAATTTCTGTTGGCAAATCTGATATATGACTAGTCTAAAAATAAAATTATAAATTAACAGAAAAATAAGCTAATTTTTAAATTATGATGCATAGTATAAAATAAAAAGTAAATAAGAAAATTATTAAAGTTCACTTTAAAACATGTTAAGTAAAACAAATGAATTATAACACAGCTTCTTAAGCAAAATTCTTAATAAATTAAAAGAAAACATAATATTTCTTAAAATTCAAATTTTAAAAGTAATAAGAATTTACATTATTACAAATAGTGTAGTAATGTAGCAATAATTTGACAAGTAATAAATATTTGCTTGATACTAATTTAGACAATGAATGGTTGGTGATACCTATATGTTGTGATTGATATTAATTACCCTCTAAGAATGACTTTATTATTATGAATAGAAAATGTAAAACTTTCCTCTTGTTTTATTATTATTTAGGATCAACTGAAATTATATGTTTAAAGTTTTGACAGATTTTTAAAATTAATAATCATTAACAAATCATAAGATATAATTGTAATTTCTTTTTATTACAATCTCATAATAAATCAAAGTATGATACCAATCATAGGAAAATAATTTGTTATTCAAACCACATTTAACAAATATTCAAAATGTAATCAAATTATGAATACAAGTTCATTTATTTTGATTACCACTTGTTACCATCATATTTAAAATTTTTGCTGAAAAAAAGTCTAATGATCTTTTTTTTACTTGCCTACATATTAAAAAGATACAGTAAATCTTCCAAGAAGAACATATCTTATTTTTACATTTCAAATACGCATTTACATTTGCAAAAATAATAGAGAATCTTAAAATTAAAAACATAAATGTAATAAATATATTTTAATGACCGATTATAGAAAAAAAAAAAGAAAAAAATATATATTACGCAATTTTCTTAAATATTTGTCTTTAACAAAGCTCTCCAATCTCAATAAAAAACAAATCCTCACTCAGTCAGAAAAGCAACTTAATTCCATTCTTTATTTTTAAAGCTACACATATCTGATTTAATACAAATTAAACAAATTTATCTTTCTCCCACCAGATTTGCCTTAAAACTTCAGTTCAGGTAGGAAAGGGTAATTAAACATAATTGTAGTCTTATTAATTACCTATTTAAGGGTAAAGTAAAAACTAACTGAAATAATAGAAAATTAACGTGTATTAATAAGAAATTGAGAATATTGTTGCATTGAACATAATGTTACTTGGATTTTCAAAAGGCCCATTAATTTTTTTTCTTATTGAATCTTTTTAACTAAAGTACTCATCTTAGATAGTTTTAATTGTGAACTTTGATGCATATATATTATGAAGTTTACTTAAAGACATTGATAAAAATATAAGATAAAACTTTTAAAATATTTAAAACAAATTAAAAAGTTAATAATCTGAAATCAACAAGTTTCAGTTACACTGCAGCTTTTCTCAGACTCTTTTCAACGTCAAAAAACTCAAAAGATTTATGGATTTTAAAAGTCATATGTAAACATATTACATTGATCTTGCTGGTACTAATCTATCAAAATAAAATACTATTAACTAAAACAATACAATTCATAAACCTTGAGTTAAACAAAATTATTATGTTGTTTCAAAAAATCTAACCATAACTTAGGTATGTTACATGATACTCCTTCATTACAAATTTAATCTCATTTCAGTCTTCAGCGGTTCTTACTAGAGAATCATTGAATCTGATTTTCCTGGGATAATTTTCACATATCGAAGAAGATTTCTTAAATATCATTTTCAAAACAAAACTTTGCAAGTGCTGCCGATTGTCTGTTAAATTTGATATCAATTTTATATTTTATTGTGATTGGATGTTGCTTTCTGCTTTCCTTTTAACTGTTCCTTCAGCTTGTTACCTTTCCTGCCTTTTCATTTCAGTCATGCTGCTGCTTTTATAGTAGATGCACGTCTTCTTTGCACTTTATAAAGAAAGACTGTTCTTTTAAAAGGACTAGCGAATTCAAGAATTTTTATGGTGTGTTTAAGAAGCTTTTACCTCTTCATATCAACTCTATGCTCTTTTAACTTCTTTTCAAATTTTCATTTTAACTTTCCTATGTAAGTTATTATTATTATTATTATTATTATTATTATTATTATTATTATTATCTAGATTATTAAAATTTCATACACATCCGATAAACTCAGAGGAAAGGGACAGGTAGAATCTATTTTACTTGAAAGTATATTAATGATGTTGGATCTGGGTATGGCTATGAGTTGGAACATTAAATAATTTGAAAATTCTTCAAAATATTTTTCTTAAATACATGAAACATAATTAAATTTCCTGTAAATGACTTTGGATCTATAACAATCTGCAATCTGGATAAAAAGATTAATATGCTTTTCAATTATTTATCAATAAATTTCAAAGAAAAACAATGTTCAGCTACAATTATTTTTATAAAACTGTGTTTAAAGAGAATTACTAGACTAGAGCATACCAGGAAAGCAAAATTTATGTTTGATACAAAATGGTACAGAAAAGTCTAATTAGAGAATCACTGGAGACTGAAATGAGATTAAATGAAATTTGTAATAAGTGAATATTACATAACATACCTAAGTTATGATTAAATTGTTTGAAACAACATAATAATAATTGTGTTTAACTCAAGGTTAAATATTATATATATATATATATATATATATATATATATATTTATTAATGATATTTTATTTTCACATAAGGGCACTATGGTACCAGCAAGATCAATGTACCCTGAAGAAGACCACAGTGTAGCTGAAACTTGTTAATTTAAGATTTTTAATTTTTAAATGTTTTAAAAGTTTTATATGTCTTAACTATGTATCTTAGTAATCTTCATAATGTAAATGTACCAAAGTTCATGATTAAGACTACATTTTAAGAAGCAATGTTCCTACAGTTTATTTAACCAAGATATTTTCAAGATCAATATAGTGTTCCAATTCGGTTTCTATTGGTTCAATATTTTGAAGTGCTGCCAGATTTTAGCCAGGCTGGTTAAAACTGGCAGGCTTTGTCTGGTTTAAGCCAATTTCATAAAATCAGCTTACATAAAAAAAAAAATAAAAAAAAAAAATAAAAATTATAAAAAAAATAATAAAAAACAGCATTTATTAAAATATTTTTTTCTTTTACAAAAACTGTTCTTAAAACGAAATATTATAAATTAATAACTTTTTAATCATTGTTGCCATAAAAATGTACATCAAATTACAGAACAGTCTAATAATGAACAGACATATAAGGTGTCCCAAAAAGTTTCTTATTATTCTAATATTGAATTATACAAAACTCACTTGGAAAATATTAAGGTCTCTCAAGGTCGCACAAGTACAGTGATTCATGAAAAATATAGAATTTTAATCAAAAGCTTAAGTTATGATCAAGTATGTGTTTTATTCCTATTAATAAATTTTTAGTATCTATTATAACAACAAAAAATAATAAATAAATAGAAAAACACAATTAAAAGCTGCACCTGCTAATTTTATACTTTCATCCCCAGTAACAGAAACAGTGTAGAATAGCAGTGGGCATTGCAGAACCTTGCCGACTAATCTACCAGCTTAAAAAGAAATGCTGGGTTTAAAAAATAGCTGAAATTTACTTTAACTCCCTAGATTTTAGATATTTGTTGTATTATTTTATTATATTTTCTTTATAAATGCAAATGTTGATTAACTTAAGGGTTTATGTTATTTCTCACGATGCTAAGCTTAGTCTAGCATTGTTAGGTCACAGATAAATTTTAGTTTGCTGTAGACTGACCCAGAAAATTCTGCTTCTGGCCTTTCACTGTACTGAGAAGTTTTTGATCATCGGTAGATCAGCTTTTGTGTATAATGTGCACCATTTTGGAAATAATCAACTTTGTCAGTAAAATATATGCAGCATATCTTTAAAAAAAAGTTAAAGACTTATATGACAAACTAGTATGCTTAATGATAAATCGAAAAAGGAATAATGCAAAAGATCAAGAAAATCAAAAAACGTATAGCGAAAATTTGCATATGTTATTTGACATGTCACATTAATTTGGAACAGCTTATAAAAAAATTAAAGGAATATCCAGTTTCTCAAGTTACAAAGAGAATATAGGAAAAGTTGTATTGAATTTCTGGAATAAGTACTGTTTATTATGAACACTAACATTTATGTAATGAAACTGTGCAACAGATAAAAATGGAGTTAATGCTTCAAAATCAGTACTTCATTCAAAGAAAAGTTATAACTTGATTTATCATTTAAATAAACAAAAAAGGTAGACTGTTTATCAGTGTTAGTTTCTTATCTAAAAGATAGCAATACAAAACTTCTTGTAATTCCTAAATTGTTATCTGGTACAGGAGAAGCAGCAGTTAATATTGAAATTTTACAGTTATGGAAATATGATTCTCAAGTTATGTGCTTTGACATAACTTCCTCAAATACAAGAATGTTCTAAAGTTGTGTTCTTGAATATAAAAATGGAAGAATTGTTCTGTAGTTAGCTTGTAGACACTACATGTTAGAAGTGTTATTTTCATATATTAATATATGTCTTCAATCATCAGGTGCACCTAAAATTATCATGTTTAAAATAAAATTTTGAAAAAAATGGATTGTATTGAACAACCTTCAATCCACAATGTAAAAAAATGACACTGATAGAAGTATCCTATGTTTAGAAAGTTTTTATTAGAAGAAATATACACGTTAGTAAAAGTATGAAAAAAAGAAGTTGCACTTATTATAAGAACTTCCTTTAAAATTTTAAAACTATCCATTCACCTTCATTCATATTACATAAATAGACGACAGCTTCCTAAGTATGTTGGTTGAAAAATGGCTGAAACACAATCTTTTAAAGAAGCTAAAGAAACTGTTAAACATTTACCATCTGTTAATGACTGAGGCATAAGATTAATCAAAAGTTTTAATGAGGCAACAAAAGATGAAGAACAACAGCAATATTTATTGCAGGTAGTTGAAATATATAGGAAGAACTTCAAGAAGTACAACTGTAAGGATCTTCAAGATATGTAAAAATGATTGTTTGTGTTGTTTATAGTGTTATGCAATATTCTCTTTATTGTGTAGTTAAATTTGACAAGTGAATTTTGCTTTAAAACATTCTTTTTACATTATATTTTTCAATTTTACATTAATTTCATTTTTAGTCACTTTTCTTGCATTTACTACACTAAATATTACCAATAAGGTATTTAAAAAACACCTATTAAATACATGTAACTTAAAAAATGTATATACATCTATATACAAATTTAAAAAATAATTTTGTAACTAACTGCAAAATGTTGTGGAGTTTAAACTATTTTTTAAAATTTTTTGGCAACGTTGTGGGACCCCCCCTTTCTTACAGGGGGGGGGGGGGGAGTAGAGCTAAAATTTTACAAGAGATCTTAAGTATCCCAAAAGAAGTTTTTTTAGGGGGGTGAAAGTCCAAATATTTAAAAATTTACTTCTCCGGGACACCTTAACTGGCAATTAAAACATAAGTAATTTGATAGTAGAAACTTGCTTGTGTGGTCAACAGATAATAGGAATGTTTATTAGGAAATCTGTGAAATAAAAACTTTTTTAAATAGTTAAAATGATTTTTATAAAATAAGATATTTATTGGAAAAGTAACACACTACTGGTCTATTCAATAAGTTACGAATCATTTGGCTCAGTTTTTAAATAAGGGTATACTTTTACCAATTTTTCTGCTTTTTCGGCCCTAAGCTATTTCTGATCTTGTTTCAAACGAAAACCATGTGTTGAAGAAATCATCTCAATTATCCTATGATTCACACACTCGTTTAACAGGGTTCCCAGCAAAACATGGCGGACAAATTCCCTGATTAAATCAAATCAAAAAATTCCCAGACTTTTTCTGACCAAACAGGCATACAATGAAATTTGTTACTTCTTTTTGCAATCCTTTGTCAAAATTTTTCATTGATTGATTGATGAATTTTGTAATTTTTTAACAAGACTATTTGATGTATTTTGTTTCACTTTTTATTTTTTTCTCCAAGACTTTTCCATGACTTTATAAAAATATTTTCAAATTCTTCAACTTTTCTATTTAAAAATTTGCCTGACTTCTTTGAAATTCCCTGACTTTCCAGATTTTCCATAATGCTGAGAACACTGTTCTAAGAGTATGCTAATAACATAACTGATGTAAACTGATAACATGATTTTAAATAACTTTCATAAGATTCTAGTTCTAAATTATACAAAATAACAATTAGTAGAATAAATTAACATACATAGATGTTAAAAATAAATAGCAAGGTATGCACTGAAAAAAAGCCAATAAACGACAGCTTTAAAAAAAGTTTTCTTCAATAAAAACCAAATGGCTTGGCTTTTTTTTTTTTTTTTTTTTTTTTTTTTTTTTTTTTTGAGCCATAGTGTTTTGGACATTATTGTGTATTTTTTCTTTATTTCTTTTGTGTAATTATGAGTTTTTACGATAGAATTCAATCTTCACAATGGAAAACAAAGTAAAAAAAAATGACTATCGAAAAGAACATAACATTTTAAATTAATGTTCAATAAAATACATAACAATTTTAAAAAAAATAGGAGAATTGTTATTTTGGACTAGCTTATTTAAAGCTTTTAGAAATCAATAGCTTTAAAAAAAAAAAAAAAAAAAAAAAAAAAACATTGGTTACAATTCCTATTTTATTTGACAATTTTTCAAACACAAATGTACATCTTATAGAAAAGGATAAAATAATTTACTTTTTTCTAAAAAAAAGTCTGCTTATGTAAAAGTATTTAAAATATTTAAAGGGGGAAAAAACTGATTGGATATTTCAATGGTTTAACAAAGTTTATAGATTTAATACAAATCATAGGCATTCTAAAAAATATTCTTAAACTTAGGCACTTTAGGCATTTAAATTTTCAGCTATTTAAAATAAGATTATTCAAGCAATGAAAACAGCAGATACATGTCCAAGCAAGCAAAAAACAAAACAGATACATACAGTTTGTTCCAATTTAGGTTGGCAAATTCTGTAAGTTCCATTTTTAGCTGATAACTTTTGAAATTTATTCATAAGATTATCTAAGCCATCATCATCACTATCACAAGATTCTTCTTCTAAAGTACTAAAGTTAAGAATGTTAGGCTTTAATAAATTGTACAGAATAGATATTCATGACACAGGGTTCATACTCATTTTCAAAGAAAAAAATCCACTGATGTACTTTCCAGGCTGTACAATTTTTCCATATCAACAATTAACAACATTTTGATACTACATATGATAATAAAGCACATAAGAGTAACAAATGCCCCCAATTTCCCAGAATAGAATGTCGTTTTGGCAGGTTTTCCCAGGATGGGAAATTTTTCGTATTATCCCATGAGATTCCTCTGATTTTTAGAACCTAAAATTCATCTCCTGATTTTCCCAGGAATCCCATATTGCACTGATGAGTATGAACCCTGTGACAAAAATGGTTTTATAAAAGCAAATGTAACTGACATATCCAAAAAATATCAGAATTTATTTTCTGCTTCAATAAAAGATTTCAAAAAGAAAAAATGGAGCCCTTATAGTATTGCTCTGGGAATCTCGATTATGAAAAATCATGTAATAAATAGACACAAAATAATAAATTAATGATTTTAATATATTTTTGTTTCCTTACCTAAACCCTCCTAAAACATACAGGATACTTCTGGATGACCTAAAACCTTAAAATCTGGCACAGTACATAACATACGTTAGGGTCATAGAAGAAACCATAAGATAAAAATTTAATATAAAATTAAATAATAATTATTACTTTAATTATTTATAATTAAAGTCTCATAAGTATCCTTCTTAAATAATTCAAAGCAGGTTTTTTTCAATATAAAATTTACTTAAAAAGATTGTTTTTATCAAAATGTAAGTTTCTATTATTAAATATTATGTAAAATTGTTTTAAAAAGTAACATTTTAATGCCTTCTAAATTTTCAAATATAAAAAGTATTTGTCCAGAAAAATATTCGATATTCAGCCGAATAGTTACTATGTGGCTTGCATAATGTTTGGTGTTTGGCCAAACAGTTACTATTCGGCTAACCGAATATTGAGTATTTGGCCAAAATCACTATTCAGTGCATCCCTAGTATAAAGTAGCAATTCTGAACAAAATGCTGTGAAGCACTGGTGAATAATGAGTGAATTTTAAATATGCAGTGCAAATTTTTTATTTATTTATTTATTTATTTACTTTTACATTGGAGAAAAAAGTAATAATTTTGAATCATATTAACACAAGAGAACATTTAAAAGAAAGGGAGATTGTGGGGAAAGAAGAACATAACAAGAAATTTTGTATTAAGATTTAAGAGTATATTTTTGTTCCAAAATTCAACATACCAAAAAAATTATTTGAAAAATTATCGATCTCAGTTAATTTCTGAAATTTATAATTTTATAAGAGTTAATAAACAGGAAAACGTTTATAACCCTCTAAGAAGCTTGCCTGTATTTTTTCATTTTCTGGAAGTGAGAAGGAGGAAGATGATAAATTTTTTCAAAGTATGCCTGAATGGAGACCTTTCTTGTTAGTAACAATTACCCTTAATGAGCATTTTTATAAAAGTGCATAAAAACTATCAAGTACCAGAATGTTATTATTATTAATAGGATATTAATTTTTACTCTTTATTATTATTATTATTATTATTATTAAAAAAGGCATTATACTTTTGTTTTTATGTTTGATCAAGGCAGAATATTTTATTTTGGTTATTAAATAAATCTATATAATAAAAGCCTAAGCATGTAGCTGTCTTCAACAGTTTTCCATGCTGACCACTTCCCTTTTTATGTGTCAGATGATCATTTTGTAATTTTAATGTTAGCTAGGCACAGGTGAAAAGTCACCAAATATTGTTCTATCCCCATAATTTCATTTATCTTATACTATAATGCGAGCAAAAATTGTGTGTGTGTGTGTGTGTGTGTGTGTGTGTGTGTGTGGGTAAATTTTATCTCAAAAACGGCTCTAACGATTTTCGCAAAAATTTGGATTTTACCATTTTCGGGCACGAGAAGACCATTGGGCTAGGTCCCATGTTCGGGAAAATTCGATTACTGGGTCATTTTGGGTCATAATGGGTCAGGATCAAGCTATTTATATCTAGAGAACGGCTGGATGGATTTTAAGGCAATTTTGTATCCAATCGTTTTTTGGCACGAGAAAACTATTGGGCGGGGTCACATGTTCGAAAAAGTTCGATTAGTGGGTCATTTTGGGGTCATTATGGGTCAAGCCATTTTTATCTAAAAAACGGCTCTAACGATTTTGACCAAATTTTATATTGTATCGCTTTGGATTACAAGAAGACCATTGGGTTAGGTAACATGTTCGAGAAAATTCGGTTAGTGGATCATTTTTGGGGTCATTGTGGGTCATGCTATTTTTATCTAGAGATCTTCTGACGCAATTTTGACTAAAAATTGCATTCTATGGTTTTCGGGCATGAGAAAAACATTGGCCTAGGTTACATGTTTGAGAAAAAATTTTAATGGGTCATATTGGGTCATTAAGGGTCTGGGTCAAACTATTTATATTTAAAGAACGGCGTGATCGATTATAACGAAATTTTGTATGTAACAGTTTTTTGATTTGAGAAAACTAATAGGCTAAATCACATGTTTGAGAGATTTTGACTATGAGGGTCATGATGGGTCATAATGGGTCATGGTCAAGCTATATCTAAAGAACGGTGGATCGATTTTAACGAAATTTTGTGTGCAACCTTTTTTTGGCACAATAAAATCATTGGACTAGGTTACATGTTCGAAAAATTTCGATTAATGGGTCATTTTGGGTCATTAAGAGTCTGGGTCAAGCTATTTATATTTAAAGAACGGCGTGATGGATTATAACGAAATTTTGTAACAGTTTTTTGACATGAGAAAACTAATGGGCTAAATCACATGTTTGAGAGATTTCGACTATGAGGGTCATTTGTGGGTCATGATGGGTCATAATGGGTCATGGTCAAGCTATATCTAAAGAACAGATGGATCGATTTTAATGAAATTTTGTATGCAACATTTTTTTTTTGGCATGATAAAATCATTGGACTAGGTTACGTGTTCGAAAAATTTCGATTAATGGGTCATTTTGGATCATAAATGGTCTGGGTCAAGCTATATATAATTAAAGAACGGCAGGACCAATTTTAACGAAATACTGTACGTAACAATTTTTAGAAACGAGAAAACTAATGGACTAAGTCACATATTCGAGAGCTTTCGATTATAAGGGTCATTTGTGGGTCTTAATGGGTCAAGGTCAAGCTATATCTAAAGAATGGGTGGGTCGATTTTAACGAAATTTTATATACAACATATTTTTGGCATGAGAAAATGATTGGGGTAGGTCACATGTTCGAGAAATTTCGATTAGTGGGCCACTTTTGGGTCATTCTAATTTTATCTAGACAACGTTTCGCGCAATTTTGACTAAATTTTGTATTTTATCGTTTTTGGGCACAAGAAAATCATTGGATTATGACAGATTTTTGAGAAAATTGGATCAATGGGTCATTTTGGATCATAAGGGGTCAGGGTCAAACTAACTATATCTAAAAAACGGCTCAATCGATTTTATCTAAATTTTGTACCTAATGTTTTTCGGCATGCTAAAACTAATGAGCTAAGCCACACGTTCGAGAGATTTCGATTATAAGGGTCATTTGTCGGTCATGATAATTTTATATAGAAAATGGTACTCACCATTTTGACTATACTTTGTATTATATCGTTTTTGAGCAAGAGAAAACCATTTGGCTTGGACACATGCTTGCTAAAATTCGATTAGTGGGTCATTTTGGGTCTTAATGAGCTAGGGTCATTCTAATTATATATAACAACGACTCAATCAATTTTACCTAAATTTTGAAACAAAACGTTTTTTGTCATGAGAAGACTATTGGGCTGAGTCGCATGTTAAACAAAATTATATTAGTGGACATTTCGCTTCATTGCTGAATGCTGCCAAGCTAATTTTACCTAAAAAATGGCTTAAACGATTTTGATTCAATTTTATATTCTACTGTTTTTGATTACCTGAAGACGATTGAGCTATGTCACATGCTTGATCAAATTTGATTAGTGGCTCATTTTGGGTAATACGGGTCAGGGTCACGAGAATATGGAAACAGCCAATAACTTGGTGATATTTGACAAAATATTGGCGACATATGGCCAAAAAATCGACTATAAAAATTACGAAAACCAAAACACGTATTTGGAGCCAAATGAAAGAATGCCTCCAAATTTGGCTATATCTAGCAAAAAATATTGTCTTTCAACATGTAAAAAATTTTTTTTATACATTCTTAAGAGGATTCGAGATGCATGGTTAAACCAATCAGAGTCGAGCTAAAAAAGTGATTTAGATCGATGTCCTTTCATTGTAAATTTTAAGATAAAGTAAAATTTATAAACATGCGCATAAAAACATAGTTTTTTTATTGATTGTTTTTCTAAATAATACTATTATAAACATGTTTAACAGTAATAATACAGAGTTAATGATACAGTGAAAATACTATATCGAGTTGAACACAAAGTTAATTTTGACCGAGCTAAGCTCGGTCTCCCCTGCTAGTATTATAATTAAAATAGATCAAGTCATGTGACTGTCATAAACTGATAGATTAAATTTTAAAGGTAAATTTTAAATTAGCAGAGGTTAAAATAAATAAGCTACGGAAATATTATTTAAGTCTCTAAACCTATCAAAGTTTAAATGCTGCAATGTTAAAATCCTGTAAAACAAATGTTCTAGAATACCAGTGAATCAAATAACGAAATACAGAAATAAATGTATAGTGGTGAAATAAATACATATAAAATATAAAAATGAACTAATGTTTCTTTAAAAGAAATAAAAAGGATAAAACAATAAATAAATTTCAACGTACAAGATAAATAAATATTTAATCATCTACTTAACTATTATTTCACAATATGCTATCAAATAAAATTCATATTAAAACTAATAATAAAAGAACCGACTTCATGACTAATGAAAATAAACAAGCATCTTTGTGAGTTTTGATAATCCAGAGCATTCATTGTCCTAAGACAAGGTAAGACACTGATGAAAAGCTGTAAATGAAATATTAACATAACTGCCCTCACTGAAACAAATTCCTCTCAAAGATAATGTAAGTTGTAGATAATAAACAGTCACCACTACATTTACCACTGCCAATGGTTGGCATAAGACATAACTATCCTTTCAATAAATAGCATAGGTCAATACTACGTAGTGTTGACACTAGAAAAAAAGGACCACAGGGCAGAAAATTTTCAAAAAGGAAAAAAAAAATCTAAAAAAAAAGGGTACTTTTTTTTTCAATAAAGGGAAACACTATTATAAAAAAAGGGGACATTTAAAAAAAAAAAAAAAAGCTCACCTGTATTTTGTTTGCTAAAAATAATTTGAACTGGTTTGTTTAAAGTCCCCTAGTTTTTTTTTTTTTTTTTTTTTTTTTCAATATTTAGTGGGATCAATTGAATTGCTACTACACATATTGGAAGGGTTTAAAAGGCCTCCAAACACATAAAAGAAATAAAAAGGGCTACCGGACGATAGGCCCTACTAAAACGACTTAGAATCAACTAATTATGACATTATTGCTGATCGATAATGAAGCAGATTACAATGTTAAAAAACTTGACAAATCATTCATTACTAATCATATGCTGTTAAGTCTCACTGACTTAGTTAATAACACACAAACTTAAAAAAAAAAATAAACTCCACTTGATGAACACATAATTTAAATGAAAAACACAAGTGCAAAAAGTAAAAGATGAATTAAATTAACAATATCAGATGACAACATTATGTACTGAAAACAAGAATTGGGATCTATTTATATGAACTAGAAGATTGAATATGGACCAATACCAAATCTCGCCAATAGCATTTTTTAACTTGCCAGTTAGCTATTATATTTTTAAAGGGAAAAAAAATGGAACAATGTTTGGAAATTTGTCACCTGGGTCCCGCTAACACAAAGAATTCTTGATTTCTTTATCAGAATCTTCCAATTTGGCGAAACATTGAGCAAATAAATTAAATTACGAATAAAAGTAACATGATAATGCATATACTTATAATACATTTAAGGAGACCTAACTGGTTGCCAAGGGCTGTTAGTTAAAAAGTAACATTCAATTTCTTTTTTGCTTGTTTTTATAATCATTATTAAAATGTATTACAGAAGTTTAACTATTGGTTCAAATACATCTGAAAATAAATAAGTGTAAAAAATTACTAATATAAAAAATATATAATTAATGCAAATGACAATTTACCTTTCATCTTCACTTTCTTCAGAATAATCATCTGAAAATAACAAAGGGGTAAATTAAAAAAATTTTAAATACATATCAGTTTAAAATAAATTAATATACATATATATTAATTTACATTATTTTTTACCTTTAGTATCATTTAAACTTTCATTAACTCGAAATTCTATATCAGGTACAAGCTGAATAGCTCTCCTGTATAATGCTATAGCTGTAAAATGAAGAAAAATTATTAAAATAACACTCCATAGCTTAAAGTAAATTTGTCATTCCTTTCAAATAAAAAAAAAAAGATAAGATAAGAAAAGATAAGAAAAAGAAAGAAAAAATACACAAATAATTGCAACTTATACAATAATCACTGAAAACAAAGAACTATTATGCTATCTATAATAATACAAATTAGGAAAAAAGGCCCTTAAAAAAGGCAATTTTCAATAAATTTCTAATATATGCAAATGAGTTTCTAAATTATTAGATTATTGTAATCGTTTACCAAGCTCGTGATAAAATATTGAAGTCTGTTAACAGAAAGTGTTTTTCCTGTCTCTTCAGTAAGATCAGCATTGTAAATACAAACAAGGACAGAGGTTAAGATATTGTGAAATTAATGCAAAAAAAAAAAAAAAAAAAAAAAAAAAAAAGATGCTTTTTTCAAGATCAGTTACACTATGTAGATTATTCTAGATGTGAAACCTAAAGAATTTTATGTCTACACAGTCACATCAAATAATAAGATGACAAACATAGTTCATAAGCAAGTATTATAATAGAATAAAGTTCAAGTATGAAAAAAAAGTGAAAACAAAATTAAATAAAAAGCAAAATTTTCTTTCATTAAATTAAATACAATTTTACTGAGAATATGATTATTTAGTTCAGCTTTATCATTTCAGTATTTAAAGATTATTATTGTTATTATAATTTTTAACTAGGGGGCTCTGCTCCTTACAAGCTAAGTTCATCAACCCCCGTTGAGACACCACAAACTCTAAAACACGCTAATTTAATCGGCTTTTAAAATATTGTGAAACACTGAACTATATATTAAGTGGCGATATCTGTGTTAACATGTTTCCATTCATTTCCCTATGATTGAGGAAATTTAAGGCCTAATAAGCTGCTGTTAAACATCTATTGGCCATTTACATGTTTGATTAAAATATATAAGTTAAACAGTGAAACACAGAATCTTTGCCTCCTGGTCTTTTTTGAACTGCAGTATGAGAAAAATTTTAAATCTACTGCTTAAATCAAATATGATTTTAACTGTTTTACAATATTACTTGGTCTTTTAAATGTTACGTAATTTCTTTTACTTGCTGCTTTTAACGCATTTATTTATTATTGAAAAGTTTTCTTTTTCTTTTTGATATTCACATAAAGATATTTTTATTGCTAAAAAAAGAAAGATTTTTATTTGTTTCAGAATTAAAAACAATAGTTTAAAAGATCATTTAGAAATGTGATATTCTCATGTAAATATATCTTTTAATTTAAATTGTTTGCAATATTATCGTTTGTCTACTTTAAATATAATTTTTTCTATTTACAGCAGTTAACACATTTTAATGAATTCATTATTTTAATATTTTCTTTCACTTTTAATATTCACATGTAAATATAATTTTATGATGTAATTTTTATTTATTTATTTTATTTTAATGTAAATATTTTTTTTCATTTGAAAGAAATATTATACTTTGATCATTTGGCAACAATCACGCTTCCAGATTTCAAGTCCAAACAAGCTAAGCGGCGCTATCACGCTGTCATTTCAGTATGAGTCTGTATTGCTGCCAAATGATCATTTGGCAACAATTTGGCAATAATTAAAATAATAACCTTTTCTAAAATATGTAAAATATGTCTCTCAAGATGCTGAAAATTTGAATTTAAAATTGAAATAAATCAAAAAATGAGTCAAACTAAAAAAATAAATGCAGTCTGCACACTGGGAACTTCTAATGTGTAATGATCAAAAAATGTTTAAATTCCTATGCATAATTTTTGTTCCTATAAAATTTTTTTAATGAAATGATTTAACCAACTTCAAAATTAAATTTCTCTTTAAAAATTACTTGATTTTAAAACTGTCTGCATCAGCACGTTTATCAAACATTTCTCTATAAAACAACCTATTTTCATAATTTTGTGTGCAGTAATTTTCTCAATATTAGCAAAGAAACACTCTAGGTCACAAAAAATTCATTGTCAGTGGCAGCTTTAGTTACTTTTTTTTTAGAATAGAGAGATTTACATTTGATAGGAACTAGCAAGGAAAGTAAAAATAACTATAGCTAGTTTTATATAATTAAGAAATATCTAAATACATTACAAATTCAAAACTATGCATCATCACTGAAATTTTATAATTTAAAATCTATTTTTAAATGGAAACTACCTTTTTAACTCGATTATTTTAAAAAAATACAGTAATTAAAGGAAAAAGTACTGCACTCCTCAAATGAGGCTGAATAAGTTTTAAAATATTGTAATTGCTGCATTCGTCAGACTGCTACATTTGTCGACAACATCCCACTGACCTAACTTTAATCAAATTTTTCTGAACTGTGTTGGTTTCCTCACTTTAAATGCCTTAAGATGTCTAATGTTTTATTTAAAATATTTAAATCTGATTTAAAATATTTTTATGAGTTTTTAAATTAAGAGATGTCAGTTTGTATTTAAACCATCCAGATTGCGGGGTGGGATTTCTCTTCTTAAGCACTCCACATTTTTAAAAATTGGTTAGAACAATTTGGCATGCTTTTTATGCATGGGTCAAATCGGTTTTAGGTCTTTTTTAGTTCATGTTTGAAGCTCTCAAAATCTGAATTGTCAATATCAGAGTGAAAAATTTGTACAGTTTTTTCATTCACGCTGTATGGTTCAGTATCATCATCGGAAATGTCAAAGTTTTCATTACACACAAAGTCAGAAACATATTGTGCAGGGAATTTGGAAACAGCCTTAAGGAATTTTTATTTTATTTCAATTTTATGCGAAAAATAAATAAATAAATAAATAAAATAAATGTAAACACCACTAGAGATGGGAATGGTCGGAAAAAACCCGGAAAAATTGGGAAAAAAAACGGTTTTTTTCCGAAGGCTTATTTTTCAATTTTTCCGAACTGGAAAAATTGAAATTTCATTTATGAAATAATATAGTGAAAATTTTGTAATAGCTACATTCTCATACTTTTTATTTTATTTATTTTTATGTTGAGTGTCTCACATGAAAATTTAAATGTGGGTAATCTGATCTCTGAGCAGAAATCTGTTTGAGAAGACTTGAAAGAATCCTTCACATTTTTTTCTTGTTTGAAACACAAGACCCTTTGCAAAATTTCTCTTGAAAATAGACATTTCAGAAAAAGTTCAATCAACAAATTGAATCTTTCGCAAGTGCAGTGATTGAAGAAAAAAAAATCTCATGTCATACAGCAGCTGAATCTGATTAAGTTGCATATAAACAACCTTATTAAAAATTTCTAAATAGGAACCTAAATATAGTAATAATTTCTTATTCAAAAATTCTGAATATATTTTGTACAAGTATATACAAAAAGTTCACAATTTCACAAAAACTTGATTACATGAAAAAAATCTAGATATGTAATTAAATGCAACTTCTCTTTTAAAAAATTAATTCATGTGTAAAATTATTGCAATATGCCGATTAATGGAAATGATAAAATTAAAAATTCAACATAAAATTTTGAAGTATGCATTTATTACTTTAATCTACCTTTTCAAGAAGTAAGTATTGAATTCGTGAAAAATTTGACTTCCAGTTTTTGGTGTATTTAAACATTTTAGAAGGTCCTGAATACGTTTTGATGGTTTTCGGAAAATATCTGCCACTCTGTATGTGACAAATTTTATGGGCACTCTATCTCAAGAACTGATGCACATAATTTCACAAAACTTTAGATTCAGTCACACCTTGATATAAACTTGGGATGTTTAGTTATTAGTGTATATTGCCAAACCGATGGCGCTGCTATGCTGCATTATTCGTAATTTCCACAATAGTTCTATCTCAAACTAATGTATGTATTTTTATAAAATTTCAGATTAAGTTAATCTTTGACATAACTTCGTGCTCATTACTTTTTGGTGTAAATTGCTCAACAGATGACGCTGCTATGCTGCATTATTATAGATTATCGCAATAGCTTTACCTCAAATACGATTTTTCTTTTTAAATCAAACTACAGCTTCAGACAGTTTCTGATATATATTAATGTTGTTTAGTTTTTGGTGTAAATTGTCCTATAGGTGGCACTACTATGCTGAGCTGATTAATTGAATGTTTTCTCAAGGTGTTGAATCTAAAATTGACCTCCATTTTACCTCCATAATGTACAATAATGTTGCAAAAACATGGGCGGTTTGCATTAGAAAAGTACAACTGTGATGAAAAAAAACCCCATATTTTATTACAAGTAACTATGTTCCAAATTATACTTTCCCTCTTGATTAAACTTTGAATTTTTGTAGTTTTCTAAAGCATAGTAGAAGTTTATCTCTGTATGTAACTGCTTTTGTTAATTCCTCAAATAGTGAGCATTTTCTATTTGTAGTGTTCTGTTTTCATAACTTTTGAGTTCCACTCTTAGAAATATAAAATTACCATGTGGAAACATTATTGAATATGGTTTCTTATTCAAGAATAGAATACCAGATTTCAAACAGTCAATAAATCCTATGCTATTTTTTAGTTGCACACCTGAGTAAGCCAAAGTAAAACTTAGTTTTGTTTGAATTTAGATTATAAAACTAAATCAAAACTTTTTTGAGTTGAGATTGGAAAGCTATACCAAAACTAAACATATTTTATAAAGGAAATAAAATTATAATTCTAAGAAAAAAAATTAATAATATAAAAATATACATTTTTTAAACAAACGATGGAATTTTTCTGATATTCATTACTGATATTCATAATAATGACAAAACTGCAATAATTTCTTTAAACTAGTATCATTTACTTAAAAGCTATACTTATGTAAATGGAATGCATAATTTATTTCATTCCAAACTGCAGACATATTGGCTCAGGTTTTTACATTAGGTCAATAGGTAGTTAAACATGTAACTGAAAAATCATTTCAACAGAGATATGATATAGAGGTCTGCACGGGCCGGGCCGCGGCCCGAAGCCCGAGCCCGGCCCGGCCCGCGGGCCGGGCTCGGGCCGATTTCCAATAATGGCATTCGGGCCGGGCCGGGCTCGGGCTTTACTTCTGAAGACTCGGGCCGGGCCGGGCCGGGCCGGGCTCGGGCCTTAATTTTTTTGCTGAACGGGCCGGGCCTAACTTTTTTTTCCGTACGAAGCCGAGACTGATTCCACTCTTCCTAGTTTTCATGGACCAAAATAATCAGTTCCTATCGAATCTTCCTATATGAAAATCCTTTTCTCGACTTTTTATAAATCAGTAATATTTGGCTTTGTCCAAAAATGTTTGCAAAAAAGGCATATACTTTTAAGCCGTCATTATTCTACAATTAAAAATTAGAATTTATTCCTTTTAAAGAATCGTAGATTACTAGGCGTTTTAAAATAGAATTAAACACACACACACACACAAAACATGATTATGACGGAATTTTTTTTAAAACTGTACAGTCACCGCCAAAAAAATCTTGACACTTTCGATTTTTGATGTTTTGTTAAATATCTAGAAATATACACAAGAAATTATTCTGAAACTCCTGGTGTGTAAACAAAATAGTACACGTCATATATTTTGACAAAGATTTTCCCCCGAAATATAACAGGGGACCGTCAATAAATTGAAAAAGAACGAAGATCTTTTGGATCACCCTGTCAAAACTAATGAAGCAAAACAGTTTAAACTGCAGATAATGATTAAGTGGCTTATTGTAATAAGTTGTGTCGATTTTTATGAATATAGCTTGAAAACTCGTAGAGAAATTGAAGTTTTTATAAAAACGGTCCAAAATTTTTCCAAGTTTTTTGCTTATAATTTTCAGAGCTCTTCATAAAACACAATAATCTTTTCAGAAAACATGACAAACAACATTGCACATAACACCCTGTAATCAGAATTAAAAAATAATAAAAAATGTATGAAAAATAAACGGGTTTACTAAATAATTTTTTACTGCGCATGCGTCAACGCTATTAAAATTTCATTTGCATATTATGTTAGTTAAATGTTTAGAGCAACTTTTGTGAAAGTCTCAAAAACATAGCTTGAAAACTCTGAAAATTATCGTTAATAGAATATTGTCAAAATCCATTATTCCCAAAATGAAGTAAAAAGATGAGGGGCTGTATCCATATTCCATTGATTAGTACCTACAGAATATTGCCCGTACTACTATATTTTTATACAACTCCTTATCTTTTTGCTTTATTTTGGAAATAACGGATTTTGACCATATTCTATTGACGATAATTTTTAGAGTTTTTAAGCTATGTTTTTGAGACTTTCATAAAAGTTGCTCTATACATTTAACTAACATAATATGCAAATGAAATTTTAATAGCGTTGACGCATGCGCAGTAAAAAATTATTTAGTAAACCCATTTATTTTTCATACATTTTTTATTATTTTTTAATTCTGATTACAGGGTGTTATGTGCAATGTTGTTTGTCATGTTTTCTGAAAAGATTATTGTGTTTTATGAAGAGCTCTAAAAATTACAAGCAAAAAACTTGGAAAAATTTTGGACCGTTTTTATAAAAACTTAAATTTCTCTACGAGTTTTCAAGCTATATTCATAAAAATCGACACAACGTATCACAATAAGCCACTTAATCATTACCTGCTGTTTCAACTGTTTTTCTTCATTAGTTTTGACAGGGTGATCCAAAAGATCTTCGTTCTTTTTCAATTTATTGACGGTCCCCTGTTGGATTTCGGGGGAAAATCTTTGTCAAACTATATGACGTGTACTATTTTGTTTACACACCAGTAGTTTCAGAATGATTCCTTGTGTATGTTTCTAGATATTTAACAAAACATCAAAAATCGAAAGTGTCAAGATTTTTTTGGCGGTGACTGTAAACTGAAAGTTTTTTTTAAAGTGTTCATCCATACAAAAAGAACACAACAATACAGGAGAAAAAATATATTAAACATTTACATCTGTTAAGAAAAGAATGTATTTTTTTTTTTTTTTTTTTTTTTTTTTTTTTTTCGTTCCAAAGCGATTTTGTCTTTAGAAATTTTACCATATACCGCTTTTTCGACTTTTTGTCTCCATTACAGGGAATATGGATTAATAATACTAGTGATAACTGAAACATTTACATACAACAAACAAAGATTCATTTAAAAGCGTAAATATCGCAGCCTACAGCACTTCTGCATAAATGGAGATTATAAACATGAAAAGAAAAGACTAATATAATTTTTTTTGGTCAGAACTCTTCCATAAGATTAAAGATTAATGTTCTGTAGAAATTCGCTTGAGCCGGGCCGGGTTCGGGCCGAATTTTAAACTTTTTTCCGGACCGGGCCGAGCTCGGGCCGAAATTTTAACTTTCGGGCCGGGCCGGGTCGGGCCAATATTTTTTTCGTTCGGGCCGGGCCGGGCTCGGGCCGAAATTTTAACTTTCGGGCCGGGCCGGGTCGGGCCAATATTTTTTTCGTTCGGGCCGGGCCGGGCTCGGGCCGAAATTTTAACTTTCGGGCCGGGCCGGGCCCGGGCCGAAGTTTTAACTTTCGGGCCGGGCTCGGGCCTGGAAATTTCGGCCCGTGCAGACCTCTAATATGATATAACAAACAATAGCATTTAATAAAAATTCTTAGGCTGTTGAAAAAAAAACTAAACTTTTAAAAGCAGGCTTTGCTACTTTCTTTTTATTTTGTAATATAAAGTGAAAATAATTTTCATTTAATACAGATAAATGGGAAAAAATGTTTATTATTTAATATTCTCTAAGAAAATATAATTTATTTGGGAGAAACAGTCATGAAAAGTCAATTTTTCCAATTTTTCCGTTTTTTTCCGAAAAAAACCGGTAAAAAACCGGTTTTTTTCCGCCACTTATATTTTTCCGGAAAATTTACATCTCTAAACACCACACATAAAGGTTATTTAAAAAATTTAACTTTCAAACTCGTAAATCAACCATGCCGTTTCTTCCATAAAATACAATGATTTCAATTGACTAGAACTTTACATTTTAATCTGCATTAAATTGATGAGAAAATAACATAAGATGTTTCATTTTTTCTTGATTGACAGTACATTAATATTATAATGCATATAAGTAAATTCTGAAAACAAACTTAGAAAGATTATCTTTAAAACTAGTTTTATAAAGGACCTTACCATCTTGTAACTTTCCATTTCTTTCAGCGCTAACACCACGCAAAAAAATTTCCCTTGCCTATAAAAAAGTTCAAAAGAATAATTATATATATACAATAAAAATAAGAATTTAAAAGAATTTTTTTTAGTAAAATAAAATTTATAACAATTTTAATAGATATACTGATGATAATAAATTAAATGGATTATAAAAAGTAAAATTTTAGAAATTGATAAAAAAAAAAAAAAAAGCTATTGAAAATTTTATTTTTAAAATCTTAATGCATACCTTTTACTTGTACAAACTTACATTAAAATGAATATTTAACAAATTACAGCAATTTAAACTTTAATTTGTTAAACCACATATTATTCATTTACTCTTCTAAGAATAAAATCAAATTTGCACAAAATAGTATTAAAAATGAAAAAAAAAAAAAAAAAAAAAAAAAAGCTAACAACAATATTTAAAAATAATAATAATTAAGATAAATGTATAAAAGAAAATTCTAATTTTTACTTTAATTACAAGAGAATTAGAGAATGCAAGTAAATTAACAAAGACAGTAAAAATCAACATATACTAACATTTTAATACTAATTTTATTAAAAATTTTAAATACTAGTTTCTTTTATTTATTTTACTTTTAATTAGTTGTATGTAATAATTATAAATATTCAACCAAATCATGATTTTAAAATAGACCAGCAATTCCCAAACTTTATTAGTACATGGCCAACCTTTTTAAGTAAAAAAAAAATTCATGACCTATTTAATATAATGGTGGGTATCAGTATGGAAATTGCTGCAGCGGCGTAGCTACTGTGGAGCAGTTGGAGCAAACTGCTCCAGGCACCAGGGCCGGTGACAGGTTTCATGGGCCCCTGGGCAGGCAAGAATTACGGGCCCCTATAAGAAAATGTACGGAAATCTGCCGTTTATATGAATCATTGTATAATCGAATCAAAGATTTTTTTAAATTTAAGAACATAATGTTTATAGCAGTTTATTTGAATGAACGCTATTCCTTTTAATTAAATCAGGCTCAGATTTACAAACAATTTTAATTATTAAAATTTGATCAAAATTTGTCATAAAATAATTTTTGCGGGGTAATTCTGAAATTTTTCATTTTATCAACTTGACAACCTTAATGTTTAAGACACGAAATATTTGCAAGCAAAAAGAGTTGATTTCAATCAGTTATTAAAAAATTAAGAAACATACCCCTCCACCATAAATGTGATGTATCTTTCATTATTCAAACCACCACTTAACTACTCGATTAACTAGCATATTTTAAAATATATCAAATAATCAGGGTTGTTTGGTTTAAACCAAGTTGGTTTAAACCGTGGTTAAAACCATGGTTTAAACCAAGTGTTTTTTTTAAAAAAACCATGCTGGTTTTTTTTCACCTGGTTTTTTTTATTCTTTTACCCAAATGTTTTATTTTACACATTATTGAAAAATGCAAAATCCAAATTATGAAGAAGCTACAAGCAAAGCTTTAGAAAAATGATGAATTAATAAGTTTCTAAAAGGACAAAAAATTTTAATCAACTCAACTTTTCTTGTAAGCTGTAAATCTATATGGCAGAATAACTAACTTTTCTAAAATTAGCTGGTTAGAAATAACTAATCAGTTTTCTTTCTTTTTCCTTTTTAAGGCCTATATGTGTATAAATATATATACATATAGCCATTATTTGTAATATATATATATATATATAGCCAGAAGGGCAGATTCGAGTAGAAAATGCACTTTTTGAATTGCTTGATTAGTTAAGATTTACTAAGGATTTCATCATTTCAGAAATTCTTTTTGTTATGTATGCTATTGAATAATTGGCAATGAGCTTTTTATTTGCTCTGTGATTAGTGATTTTAACAAGGTTTTGTTTTTCTTGCATTCTTACATTGGGATTGGGTTTTTTGCTTTATAATTTTATTCTTTTACCAGCTAGGTTGGCACAGTTCAAACCAATTGGTTTTTTAGAACAAATCTAATATTTTCTCATTTTTGTAATTTAAGTGTTTCAAATTATTGGATGAAAGTAATTTTTATTTTTAAGTCTTATCTCAATAGTCACCATAAGACATAGTGAGTCTAGTCAAGGTCATGTTAGTATACATGTAGAATGCACATTTCATGCACTGATGAACATATTTGAAACTCTACAGAAAACACTTAAATTGTGTAAATTTAGCAAAAATAAAATAGATGAAAAATATGCAATATTTAGATTTAAAAAATATTTTCCTTTGAGAAACGCAGATGTACAGATAATGACATAAATGATCTTTAAAATTTCAGTCAAGCTCTAAAAGAAATTTTTCTTGATTGGAGGGATTATTTTTTAAGAAAAAAAAAAAAAAAAAAAAAAACTCAAGATATGAAGTCAAATAAGAAGACATTGAAAAATTAGGCACTAGTAAAGCACCTGTTTACATTTAACTAAAATATGCAAAAGATATATTTAAATCTTCTATTGCATAACCAAACCCATTACTTAGATCAGCCAAGAAAATTGGCAGAAAGGGGGGGGGGGGGGGAGACAAGGTTTGCTTGAGACGTAATAGAAAAAAAGTCTCATAAAAATGCCTAAAAAAATGCAATTTTTAGTTTAGACGTTTAAAAATACTAAGTGTTATAATAGAGCATGCAGTCCGATGGCTGTTTAAATTCTTTGGTAGATGACAGCATTTATAAAACTACTGTATATTTTAACATCAATGTTTTTCAATAGTCTAAAAAGCTGTTAAATAGATATTTTTGTTTATTTAACAGTCATCTTTTAACTGGTAGTTTTAGAAAACACAATGCTTGAAGTGTGTAAAGACTCTATTGCTAAATTCAAATCCTTCCAAAAATTCTTTATAAAAAGCTTTATTTTTCAATAAAAGATAATTAATTCATGCAGTCTTCTAACAAAAAAATCAGACATCACATATAAAAACTTTTTCAAATTAATTATTTTGAATAACCATTTGAAAATAATAATATATATGAAGTTTTATATATGAATCTATATCATATATTTATTTATAGTATTAGTAATCAAAAGATTGTTCATTAAGATTTTCAAGATATCAATGTTTGATTATGTAGCACATTTTATTTATGAAATATAAGACACAGCTTTTTCTAAAAATGTTTAGATTTTAAAGAATTTCAATTTTCTACATAATTGATTGTATATTAAATAATTATATTGATTAGAATTATTTTTAAATCAAATTATTACTTATATATTCAAAAATATTTATTTTTTGTTCATAAATATGCATGTATATGCAACAGGAAAACATATTTAAAAAAACCCGGTTTAAACCAAAAAAACCATGGTTTTTGGTTTTTTTTCAAAAAAACCTGGTTTTTTACCAACCCTGCAAATAATAATTGTGCATTTGAAATGAATGTAAAATTAACTAATTTTATTTTAAAATTCCACAGAATTCAAAGAATTTAGAATATTTTAAAACATTTTCTGCTCATTCCATCATTTCAAATTTCAATTTTTTTCTATTTATCAGGATTAGAAAATTATCATTATTGCATAGAGATAGTAGCAAAACTAATTTTTGTAAGAAAATAATACTCAATGAAAGACTTGTGTTCTTAATAGGATGCTGACCATGAACGATAATAATAATTTCACCCAGTGTTGCATTCAGAGGGTGGCCTGGGGCTCCTGGGAGGCAATCTCCCCGGAGCATTAAAATACCCCCCCCCCCCACACACACACGGAAAATTTGAAATTTATGTTTTCAATGGTCAAAAAGTACAGTTTCCTCCCCGGAACTCTGTGATGTGCCCGCGGAGCCACTGAAGTCCCTCTTAGAGAAAAGTGTCTGAATTCAACACTGAATGTCTCTGTGACATAGCAATTGCGTTCATAATTGTTTCAGAATATTTAAAATTTCCTGTAAGAAAAATTTGCTGAGAAATACCAGTATCGAAATTGAACGGAGTAGGTATTGTGAATATGAGATCAGGGCAGCAGTAACTATAGATTAGCATGTGAGCTTGAATTTGATTGAAATATTTTGAACAAAGTATAATTTTATCATAGAAAATCCATAGGTATGTTTAATTTTCATTCTGGAATTTTTACGTCTATTTGCGTTTTAAAATTTTGAGTCTGAATTGAACAGCAAAAAAAAAAAAAAAAAAAAAAAAAAGAACTGCAAAAAAACGCATTTAATATAATTTATAATGGAAGAGGGGAGAATAAACTGTTTCTAGGTGGGGACTGTGTTTTCATTATTGTGGTTTTGGATCTTTTTTTTTTTCTTTTGTTTCACATTTAAAAATATGTGTTCACAATTATTACACTTCAATTTTTATGCATAGCAGCTAACACGACCACTAACATTTGATTTTTCACTAGGCACAGCAGGTACAGGACTAAAGCAGGGCTGTAAAAAAGTCTTCTGAGTCCTCCCCTCCCCCGCTCCTAAAAAAGGTATTTTTTGCCCACCCCCGTAAGATTTTGGAGAAATATCTACATTTAATTTCCCATTTGAGCTCCATTTTGTACCCAACAGCACCATTAGATTTTTACTACTTGATTTTTCCAAATCAAATTCCAACCAATTATGTCTGCTCCGATGCAAAACTTGAATTATTCTAATTATTTATTTCGACACATATTAAATTTAAATTTTGAACATTTCGTTCACATTGCAACAGGAACAAATTTGATATTCGTAGAGCTTGAAGAATAAAAAGTAAGTTTGCTTCATATAGATTTTATGCTCTCTGTTAATGATTTTTTTATACGTAAGATGTGACAGTTTCCCTATTTATGGAATATTTTATTGTATAATATCCATGACTTAAACTATGCCTAGAATCAGCCATTTCTGTTTATATAAGATGTTTAACATAAAATAATTTCTTTATTTTAATGAGATGAGTGTAAATTGCTAATATTGAATTTTTTTTAGGGGATAGTATATTAATTATAACATTGAAAATATATTCATTTACTTCAAAATTTTAATAAATTTAATCAATGATTTTTTGTCTGACAGCCCTGGATTTTCCTTCCAGCGACAAAGATACTGGAATTTGATATTGTAGCAAGACATTAGCATCCTAACCTACAATCTGTATTAAAATGTATAGGTAGCTGATACTCGACTATTTATGTCTTATAATACATTGTTTTATAATTGCCGCATACCTCCCTGTTAGTGGGTAAGTATGGAACGCATTTTGAAATTTGCAATTTCTTTAATTACATATTTTTTTAATTATGTTTCTACATTGTTCAAGGACACTGGAAAATGTTTCATCTTGTATTCTATAAATCAAAATTTCTGTTTTGGGGCAAAAAAAAAAAGTTGATTTTCTAAGAAGTGTCCCATTCCTCCCTACTCTCTCCTATATGTATGTACAGATTTACTAATTCAAAGGAAAAAAAGAAATAGATGTCGTTTTTATATTTTTACGATTTTCTAAAGTTTAAAATTGTCATTCAAGTTGACAGGATAAAAAATTGAAAAGAAAAAAATACCTTCCGAAAGAATGTATCTTTCTTTGAGCAATGAAGACGATTGGTCCTAATAGATAATAATACAGACAAATAGATGTAAAGAGTTTTTCTTTGTCTGTAAAGATGTTTTTCTGTCCACGACAAAATTTGACAGGAAGGATAAGAGGTTTTTGGGTTTTTTTATTCAATTTTTTTTATTTAATTTTTTATGTATTTTTTTAGTGTATTTTATGTAATTTTTTTAGTATTTTTTCATTTTTGAGCTTTTTGTCCTCATATTCATAAAAGGAATCCATTTTCAATCCATCTTTCCATTTAAGCCGATTACATAGATGCCAACGTCTCTTAATTATTCAGGAGTCTGATCAGAGATGAACATATTTCACCCGTAAATTTTATTAAACCAAAATTTTTAAAATGAATCCAAAAATGTGCCTCATAGGAAGAAACACATTTTCTTACATTTATTTTCTGGTTTCAACATCCAAATCTTGGATCAGACTCTAGAAAAATTCAGAAATGTTGGCATTTATGCGAATATAGTAAATATAGTCTTTTACAGTTTTTGAATATTTCACGAATTTTTTATATGAACTTTAGCTTTTTTATTTTGACACGATTTTTCGGCTTTAGTAATCGGAAACAGGTTTCAGTCTTTTAGCCCGAAGTACCAAATTTTGACCTCAGAGATTTTTTAATTTTTCGAAAACTTTTTATGCGATTTTAAGCATTTTTTTCTTGTTTCGAAGACCCTTGTGTTTAGAAGAGATTTTTCTTCATATCTAAAGAAATTTTTGACTTTTAAATAGAAAATTTCTAGAAATTTTTATCTCTGATTCGCGATTTTTTCTTGTTATGAAAGAAAAAAGTTCAGTTTTTAATAGGGATATATATATATATATATATATCCCTATTAAAAACTGTGGTTTTAATAGGTTGACGGAACACACCTGTAATTTGATATGAGGAAAATGCATCTTTACATTTAAGGATGTTAGATAATTTTTACATCAGATTGTGTACTTTTCTATATGTTTGCGAAAAATGGGCAAATAAAGGCTTTTTTGTGTGTGCGTGCGTGTCTGTAAAAAAAAAAAAAAAAAAAAACTTTAATTCTCTGATTTTTTTTTTTTTTTTAACTTAATTTCAATCTTTTATCTCAATATAGTAAATTTGGCCCTTTGTGGCGTTTCATTCGCGGTTTTTTTGGCATCCCTAAAAGAAATCAGGTTTCTGTCTTTTATCTCTCTCTAAAAAAATATCGTTTGCAATTTCTCAATTTTATTCGAACCGTTTTTGAGATTTTTAATGATTTTCGTCTTCTGAAATAATTTTTTAAACATTCTGATTGTATTGTTTTGGCTCAATATAGCCAATTTTTAAATAATTGCCTAATTTTTTGTGTAAAATTAATCCTTTTTTTTTTTTTTTTTTTTTTTTTTTTTGCGTTTTGCAGAGGTTTTGGCATTTTTTTTCTGAAAATGAATATCTAGTAGATTTTGTTAATGTCATATTTAAACTGAAGTGGGAAAATATCGAAATAGTTCCTTTAACAACGTGAACGGCGATGCAAAAAATTTTCACTTTTATTAAGAGACTATAACTTTTATCGAAAGAAAAATTTCAAGATCAGAGGAGAGGATATCATAAACGGGTTTACACTGTGAAAAGCAGTGGGGCCCTCAAAATAAATAAATAATAAAAGAACTGGGAGGGAGGATTTAACCTGCAAAGCATGCATTGCTCTACTGGTAGATTAAATAATTACAGAATATCTTTCATGTATAGTTATCATTATTATCATTAGTAATTTAATAAGACAAGGTAAGTGAAATGTTGAAAAAGAAATAAGTCAAACATAAGGGGATGGACGACAAATACAATGCACACAGATACCTGCTTATTAAGGCTCTCAGTGAAATTAAAAAGCGTACTTTGTTAAAAAAAAAAAAAAAATTGAATAAAAAAAGATGAGTTTTGAATCTTGGATTTCATTTTCTCTTCACTTTTAATAGGAGACTAGAAAAAGGCAATTTAAAAAGTATTTAGAGCCTGCCAAATTTCTTTCATCTGGGCACCTTTAAAATAAATGGCAGCTATAAAAAGAAAGGGCATGTTTGTTTTGATTGAATAAAGCAACATAAGGAAGTTTTGAACTTTAGTGAAACCCAAAACAAGATAAAAACATTTTTTAAACATTTGAACAAAAAAAAAAAAAAAAGGCCTAAAAGTTTTGAATCTTGGGCTCCAATTTTTCCTTACTTTTAGAAAGAGCCCTAAAAAGTGAGTTTAAAAAGAATTTATTTCATCTGGTTGCCTTTAAAAAAAGAATGCTGGCTATAGAAAGAAAAAACATATCTGTTTTGGATAAAAAAAAAAAAAAAAAAAAGTAGTAGTATTAAGGAGAATCGAAACTTATTGAGGCCAATAAACAAACAAAAAAGAGTACATTTAAAAAACCTTTGAATAATAAAAATGAGGATAAAGAGTTGACCTTGAGTTTCACCTTTTCCTCACTTTTATAGAGATCCCTAAAAAGACAATTAAAAAGAATTTAGAGCCCACAAAATTTCTTTCTTCTTGGCAACTTTAAAAAAGAGTGGTTGTTGTTGGAAGAAAGCGCATATCCAGTATTGAATTCAGGAAGGTCCAAACAGAGCTGACTACCGCACACGCCAACTAGACCATGATCTCGGGCCCACTGCTGATGGGGGTTCCACATTGAGAAAAATAATTTAGAAAAAAGTTTTAAAATTGCAGTTCTGCAATTATTTTCTTAAAAATCAAAATATATTTTGGTTAACATTGTAACCGTATCGTAATATCTAACAATAACTTCATTCCCTATGCTCTCTTCCTCACCCCTCTGAAAAAAAAAAAATAAAATAAAAATAAAAATAAATACAGCAGCTATTTTGCGTGAGCGGCCCCCTAAAATCTTGGGCCCTGGCTTTAATCAGGCACTGCCCCCTAAATCCATGTATTAAATTATAAAATATTTACTATTTTTTCCAAATTTTAACTCATCTATAAGTTGAAGTTGTTAAATTCATCTTAAAGTAATACATAAGTTGCTAAAGTTGCATAAACAATTTTCTTCTGTACTTAAAAAAAAGGTACTTAATTTAGAATTGATTCAGCTAAGAGTTTTCTTCTATTTAAAAACCAAGGTGCAAAAATATTGTTTATTAAATACAATACACATATGACTGAACACGAGTTCTATTTGAATAATGTGACAACGATTTGAATGGGGCCCCCTAATTTATCTTTGCCCCAGGGCCCCAATCAGTGATGTTCGGGGCCTGCTCTTTTCAGCTTAGGACCTGATACAGCTTTATCATCCCATATCGCCCACTGTGCAAGTCCTTGTCACACGCACAATAACGTTTTAGACAAAGTAATTATTGAAACCTACAGCCTGGTACCAATATAATGCCCAGTAAGATATAAGGTTGCAATGAGACATAGGACGCACTGAACTCTTTTTTTGCCTAAAGGCATAACCACGGTAGACGGCGATCTAAGAAGACAGGAAGTTCACTAATATTTGTAATACGATAAGCCATTTCACAATACTATTACAGTACTATTAGTGGGAAGTTCCCTGTATCGTTGTTGGAAGTTTTCTAAATTACAATTCTGCGAAATGTTTTTCAGCTGGTAAAAGAAAAAAGTATGAACAAGTTAAGATTTGGAACATTATGAAATCCCGGTATTTTTTCCATCCGAAATCGGGCCCCCTTTGGTCTCGGGCCCCTGGGTAGTTGTCCCCTGTGTCCCCCCCCCCTCTCACCGGCCCTGCCAGGCGCACAAATCCTAAGGGCGCAAAATTAGAGTAAAATAAAGATTTGTAAAAATATTTGCATTTTTTCATTTTTGTTATTAATTACATATTATAGATGAATCATTTTACAATTAGCATATTCCTATTATATTTTACCTTCTGTTTAATTTCAACTATTTCAATTTAAAATAGCTTTTTATACACAGTTACAAAAATACTTCTGTTCCAGAAATTCTAATTTTAATTTATACCACATTACAGCGTCAAGTAACTTCTCTAAAACCCCTTCAGCATGCTTGATATTTTTCTGAAACTTTTCCGTAGACGATAATTGAAGATTTTTTTTTATTTTGAAGTAATCAAAACTTACAGCTCCAAGTCAAAGAAATCAAAATAATTAATTTCATTTGTATTTGGAATTGCATTTAGGTTTATTTCAGTTAAAGTACAATTGAAAAAGAACAATTGTTAATGTCTTAATTTATTAATTTGCATACTATTGAAGAAAGTAAAAACTATAAAAGATTAAATTTTGAGTGAATAATGATTAAAAATTATTTTCATTTTTCAAAATATTAGAATACTAAAATTGGTGGTTCAAAAAATTAGAATACTTATGAATTTTCGTGATTGGTTCAGAAATTTGTTTAAATGAAGCATAAAATTAGCTTCTACAGGACTTCTTCTTAAGTTATAAAAATGCGCTGCACCATCATTGTTTTCATTTTGTGTGAGACATGTGTCGTTCGTCCGACACAACGGAGTATACAAAGCATCGTATTATTAATTTGCATAAAGAAGGTCGTAATGAGCGATATATCACCAGTTACTTAAAATATTTTCACCAATTGTTAATGGAGTAATAAAGTAGTAATTTAACAATGGTCATTTTGAAAACAAGCATCTGAATAGCAACCTTAAAGCCAAAAATTACTCAAAGAGATGATAGAAAGCTGAAGAGTGTTTAGTCTGTGAAATTTACAATATATACAAGACGTCTCCATAAATTTAAATCTCGTGTACCAAAGCCCCTCATAACTATTAAAAAAATGAAAAAGAGCGAAGTGTGCAAAAATAAATAAATAAATAAAAGATGTTATGGGGTTGGATGATTGGAGAAAAAATTGTTTAGTGATGAAAGTGTGTTTTGCTTAACATATGGTAATCAAAGTGTTCTTGTATGGTGAGTGAAGCAAGAAGCATATGACAAGAACTACATGAAATGATCAGCAGTGAAATTTGAAGCCAATGTAATGGTATGGGATGGGCTTGCATGACTGCAGATGGTCCTGAAAGGCTATGTATGGTTAACGTAAGGATTAATTTTGAGATATGTTAAAAAATCCTTGAGCATTTCATGAAAGCATCGTCTGAAAATTTGTGTGGTGATGATTTTATTTTCCAACAGCATTTAGCATTTTCACATAGGTCAGTGTCCCCCAAGAACTTGTTTAGCCAACACCAAATTAATGTACATTTCCTTGGCCGGCTAATTCGGAATTTGATACTAATTGATTTGATATAATCAGTTAATTTGTGGTAAATAATGAAAAAAAGACTAAGATATTGCTGCTAAAATTAAAGTTCAGCTTCTTTTCATCATAAAGTCGACATGGTGTAACTAGCTTGACAAAGCGAGTTCGTACAGTTATAAAATGTAAAGATGATCTTATAAAATATTAAGCAATAACTATTTTTTTAAGCATGTATTATTTATAATGCATTATTCTACTATATTGAACCAAGTAAATGGTTATTATAATATTTTGATTGTTTCCAAGTGTGAATAATTATTCTAATTTCCGTATTACTTCCTTTAATTTTTGTGCTAAAAGATTCTACAAACTATGTAGATTTTTACAATATTAATTTTTGTCCTGTATTTTTAATTTCTGTATAGGCTATACATAAAAAATCCTTTTTCACAATTCTTTTTTTCTATTATTCTATTATTATTATTATTATTGACTTGGAACTGTATTTACAAGGCTCGCCACTTTTTTCAAACAATAAACTTCCTGGTACATTTCTAATGTAAGTATTATAGAAATGCATCATGATTATAACTTTACAGAAATAATGCTAGCCAATGATGTCACTGCAGAGAAACTTGCATTTACGAAGTAACAGCAATGCCTTTGTTATGTGGTATTTACGGAAATAATGGTAACCAATGAAGTTACTTCTGAGATAACTTATATTTGAGAAATAACAGCAATGCTTTAGCTACTTAGATATTTTACGATTAAAAAAAATAGTTTGACAAGTTAAAGAAAATCAGTCACCATTTTGCAAACGAACTAGTCGGATGCGGCAATCCAAAAACTTTTTTCTATATTATCTATGTTAATACGTATTTCAAAATTCGTTATTACAGTGTTTAAATTAAATGGCAATCTATGGCCATCTTGAGATATGATTATCACTAAAATAATGTAAATCATATAAAATGCAACAGAACAGCACCATTTCTCGGGTGATTTGTAAACATAAATCTGATTTGCGACAGCTTATGCAACATCTAATTGAATCTGAAGTTTCATAAAAATCTGTGCATTAGTTCTCGAGATAGGGCTATGTCAGAAATCGTGAAAAATGCAGCATATCAGTGCAACATGTTTGGTGATTTACACCAAAATGTAAGCAACATCAAATCATATTAAAGAATTACTGAATCTGAAGATTTATGAAAATCTGTGAAATATTTCTTGATGCAGAAATTGCAAAAATTGCAGCATAGCAGCGCTATCTGTTGAACGATTTACACCAAATGGTAGAAAACATCAATGCATATCGAGGACTAAAGGAATCTGAAGTTTTATAAAAATCCATCCATTAGTTCTTGAGATATAGTTATTGCTGAAATAGTGAAAAGGGCAGCGTAGCAGCACCATAATTCTAGGGCGCTCAGGCTATTTTATAATCTGATAAAAATTTCCTTATACCCAGCTAGCACTTTTTTCGAATATCAGTCTTCTTTAACGGCATCAATTTACTTTTATTCACTACAGCCATAAATTAAAAATCGCCTTACTGTTAAAGATAAGTGGTTAACTTTAGATGAGAACGGGGAATTTCATCTATAAATAAAATATGTTAATGTTAAGGGTAATTCGTTAAATCTGTAGGCAGGGGGAAGCACTTTCCAATGCTTTTTGATGATTGCTTTACTCAGATTCTATGAGTCCGATTTCATTGGTTCATTCAACTTAGATTAGGATTTAACTTTTTTCTGTTTTATGAATGTTTATCATAAACTTCAGTTATCAACATTTTCGAACATTAACTATACATTCTTTCACCCAATTTCATCAGGAATTTTTTTATTCAACTTAAATTGCGATTCAGCTGCTTTCGAATATATGAAAGTTTATTTTAGATTTCAGTAACCAACATTTTTAAGTGCATTTTTCGGGTTCTATGGACCAAATTTCAAAGAGAATTGGATCATTCGACTCAGCTATTTTTTGAATTATGGAAGTTTATCTCAGTCTTCTGTTACCACGATTTCGAACATTAACAGCACATTCTTTTCTCGCTTTCTATGGACTCTATTTCCATGGAAATTGGTACATTCAACTTAGCTAACTATTTTTTACAGATTTCAGTTCCACCTTCCCCTGCTAGGGTTCCAATTCTTATCTCAGGCTCCATGGGTTCGATTTCTACAGAATTAAACTTATCTTATTTTTCGAATGTCTCAGGCGCGTGCGCTGCACTCCTGATGTTATACACTGCATCAGAGGCTCACTCAAAAACATATTTTTTGGGAACACATTAGACACTGCCGAAGATAGTGGGGAGACAGAAACTGGGTTCATCTGAGAGATTTTTAGAAAGCATGATATCATACAAACTTGTTTTAATTATTTTAGAAGATATGACATCATACAAGCTTGTTTTAGTTGTTTAAGGATGTTTATATCGAGCCCGGGACACATCGGGTTGGTTGGTTAGATACATACATAATAGCATATACATGTAACTCCCAAGCAAAATTGCACAGAACTTGATTGAGTATCAACAGGGCGCACAAACTTTACTTGCTCCAGGGTGCTGAATATGTAGCTACGCCTCTGAATTGCTGTATTGATTATTTTCAGGCACTGTTTTTTACCAATGAAAGCATCTAAATCAGGGTTAAAACTTGTTAATTTTAACCTTAATTCACTTTCAACACAGTTTCTTTTATACTTGTTTTTCAAAAATAGCCAAGTACAAAAAGCATGTTTACACTAGTATATTGTGTTGAACTCCACCAATTAATACAAAGCTCATTTAGATGTTTTTGGATATTCTGCATGTATATTTCTTCATATAGAAATTAAGGAATTTCCCTTAAAATATTATCTACTGTTGAAATTATGTTTTTTTAACAGATGAAATGCAAAAATATATTTTTGTGACTAACCTCAATTGTTTCCTATTGCCAACCCATAGTTTGAGAACTGCTGAAATAGACATTGATTTAACCAAATTTCATAAATTGTATCACATTAAAAATAATAATTTTTTTAAAAATCAAGTCAAGGTTAACTAAAGATGCAAGACTATTTCAAAATAAACAACTGCAAAGAACTGTGTCACCAATCTTTAAAACTCACAGACCACTAAATAATGAAATTTAGATCCCTTGGATCACAATAGAATTTTTTTTAAATGAGATAACACGATGATAATAATCAAAGAATTTTTTGGTATTACTCAATTATCCCATCAACCATTTTTGCCAAATTATAACAAGTTGGAAATTGCATGTGAAGCGTAGCAAATGAGATGCGTTCGTATGATAACAAAGTTTTAAAAATATTACTCTCATATATCAATCTCATAAAATTGTAAATAGTGAATTACAATTAAAACGCTCATCAATGTTCTCCCTATACCATTATGTAATGGAATACTTTTGTGTGGCCTTGTAAATCAATAACAAATGTTCTTTGCACCACAAATTATGTAAAATGTATATTATAATATGTATTTCACAGATGCATAACAATTTTATTGTGTTCGAATGAGTGTAACACCATTAAAATGCATTTGAAACATTTTTCCCCATTGACCCCAATGTAATGGAATACTTTTGATTGTTTCTGTAATTGATCTATACATCCACTTTTCATGAAATTTGAAATAACTCGACAAAATTATGTAATAATCATGTATTTTAAATTTCAAATGTATAAAATACATTTCAAACTTTTCCCCCCATTAACCATAATGTAATTGAATACTTTTGATTGCCCCTGTAATTGATCTATGTACCCGATTATCAAAAAATGTGAAATAACTCGACAAAATTATGTAATAATTATGTATTTTAAATTTCAAACGATTAAAATGCATTTGAGACTTTTTTCCCCATTGACCGTAATGTAAAGGAATACTTTTGATTGCCCCTGTAATTGATCTATGCATCTGACTTTCATAAAATTTGAAATGACTCGACAAAATTATGCAATAATTATGTATTTTAAATTTCAAACGATTCGGTTGGGTAATTTTTGCGTTGTTATATGCGTACAGACAGACGGACGGACTGAACGACCACTATAGGTGCTACGTATTTACATAATTACGAACACACCTAAAAATCACCAAACTAATAGCCAAGTTATATTTGTTGACACAATTTTTATTTTACATAACGAAAGAACAGATAAATTAGTAACACATGAATAAAAACACAGTTAAAAAGTTAATTTAAAACCACTTGATGACGTTTTAAATAGGGATGGGACGAATATTCGGCCACTATTCGGTATTCGGCCTATTCGGCTATTTTGCCGAATATTGAAGGCTTATTGACCGAATACTTTGGCCGAATACCTGTAGCCGAATATTTAGAGCTATCTTGCCGAATATTTCTAAAATCTTGCCGAATAGTGAAAGATATCTTGCCAAATAAATTTAGGATTCAAAGAATTTCATTTCTTACAATTTTTTTTTTTCTCTAATCCAAATTTTCTACTTCATTCATGAAGTCCTTCTCATTCTTGCTTACAAAATGTACAGTTATTGAGATGCTAAAAAATATATGACCTTTCTGTATTTCTATAAAAGTTAGTGATATTTTAGAATTTGCTGCCAAAGTTCGAGATTTAATTCTATGGGAAATGTCTTCATTAGAGAAAGATATATTACAATTCAATATATATATATATATATATATATATATATATATATATATAAAAAGGGGGGAAAACATTGCTTTATTTTAAAACACTTGAATAATTATTAATGTATGCATATTTCATTTACATATAAAAAAGCCTCTTATGAAATTCATAACTTATTTTTTATAAAGTGAGAAATGAAAAAATTCATTCACTAGGTGTATTAATGAAGATTTATTTTAAAAATTAAATACCAAATATCACTATTCCAAATACAATGGTACATCTGAAAACAGAACTGGTGTTAAACTAGATATGCATTAGATAACGCAACTTGCTTTATGAAGATAGTTTTATAAATATGCAAACATAAATTCTAAATACTGAACAAAATATTTTTTTTATTCTATAGTTTTCACTTTTAAATAATTATTTGCATAATTACTAACTTAAATAAGCAACATTATTATGCATATATTTTTAATTTACATCTTCCTTCACTCATGTTGTTATCAATTTATGTTTATCCTTTTAATGTTGAATAAGTGGAATATTGAATTTGAATATTTTATGTGCTAATTCAAATGTCAAAGATTTTGTTAACATATGCATTCTACTTTAAGCATAACCTTTTGCTTTAATATAATTTGTAATTTTAAGCTTGGCAACTGATTTCAGAACAGTCTCATTCTTACGAATTTGCTTATCATTAAGGACACAAACTCTAAATGATCAAATTTACTTTATTAAAGATTATTTCAGAAAATATCTTCTTGTGAGTTCTGAGAGAGAGAGATTAAGAATATTATTGATTTTGGATGCAAGAAAGGGTAAAAGTATCATTTGATAGTAAAAGTGGAGTACATTCTTCATATTTTAATGGAAATATCTTCCCATCCTGACTTACTGAAAATCAATTTGATGTAAATTAGAATGAAAGAATATAATGCAATTTCATGATTTTTTTTGTGTTAAAATAAGTTTTTCAAATCTAAAAATACATTTAAAAGCACATTTAAGATTAATAATTATTAATGAGCTCCTATTTTTTAATTTATGTATAATCAAAATTTATTTTCTTTAAAAAAAGTTTTAAAAAAGTTGGTATTCGGCCTAAAGTTTGGCCAAATATTCGGCCTAAAGTTTGGCCAAATATTCGGCCAAATCACTATTCGTCCCATCCCTAGTTTTAAACATGTGTATTAAGGGTTGTTAAATACCCGGGTTTTTTCAGAAATAACCCAACCCACTGGGTTTTTTCAGGGTTTTTTCAGGGTTTTTCGAGGTTTTTTTTTTTTTTGAGGGGGGGGTTATGGGAGATGGTTCAGAATGCTTGAAAAAAAAAATGCACTTATTACTAAATTTAAAGTAGCTAATTGATTACAAATATATATAAATCAATGACAGTAATCAAAATTATGCTTTGTTTTTAGATAAATTGATTATCAGTAATAATTTATAAAGTATTTTTTTGTTATTACTAAATAATAAAATAAGCCAAGTAATTCTACATGTCTACATAATTCAATTAGTATTCTAAGCATATATGGTATTTTGTTATGAGTTTCTATTGTATAACATAGAACACATTACACATCAAAGTATTTTTTTAAGGGAAAAAAAAAAAATTGTGTTTCTTACACATGCTACAGAGATTAACTAATAATTATTTCTTTTAAAAATTTTGATGGTATAATTAGGACATTTCTTTTCTTTGGGGTGGGGGGTGATGGTTATAAATTTTATGAGTTGTGTACTGACTGATATTAAGAAATATATTACAATACATTATATATGTAATATATATATATTATGTATGTAATTTAAAGTTAAAATTTTGAAAAAACCCACCCAGGTTTTTTGGGCTGGGCAAAATCATAACAACCCTGTGTGTATCGTGTTTAATGTGACATTCACAATCATCCATCATTGTCATTTAATCTTACAATCTGGCGATAAATTTTTGGTCGACGGGATAACCTAGTAGTACCAATTTTTTTTTTTTTTTTTTATATGAAATTGAACTATTTAATGTAACTAGAGATAAATGTTATTTAATGTACTAGAATAAATAACAATGTTATTGTTTTATAGCCTATTATTTAATAACAGATTAACTGAATGTCCCTGTTAAATTTAGAACACAACACACCTACAAAGTATTAAGAAAAACTGAAATAACACTTTTTCAGAAACATACATTAAAATTATAGTTTTAAAAAATTTGCTTTCTATATTAATAAAAAATAGCTTAAAAATGCAAAGTCAAAAATAAGTTATATTTTAAATGCTTGTTATGACACGTCATAGCCATAAGAAACAAAAAACAACCAAAGGCAGTAAAAAGCTATACTTTTCATGTATTGAAAGATTTCAGTAACTTGTTTAAGTATATGAGTAGAGACATGAATTTGGAGAAAGAAAAGTAACAAACTGATATAAATTAATTTCTGTTATAAGTTAACAGGGATATTAAATTATTTAAAAAGATATTTTTAACAAGGTTATTATAGTGAAAAATTGATTAAATAATACAAAGATGAAAATTTAGTATTAATTCTGAATTTAAGCAATTTAATATTACATTTAACAAAAAAAAAAGAAAAAAAAAAAGGAAACAGCTTTACTAATTTTATGTATTAATGCAAAATATTAAGAATCAACTTAAAAATAAAAAATATTTCAACGCAGAAAAAATAAACAACTTAATCTGTTTAACAAGTAAAAAAAAAAAAAAAATCTAAAACATTTTTATATGTGTAATAATCAATGTGTATCGTATTTGATGTCTGGATTAAAGATGTTATACTGTATATTAATATATATAATGATATTATTAAACTAACAGCATGTTTTTTTTAATTACTGTCTAAGCAAAACTATCATTGGTGCATAAAATTATGTCAAAAAAATTTAGACTTTACCAAACGCTTTACTCATGTCTCTACTCACAATAAATTGATTTTCAGCATAACAATCTAAGTTTTGATTAATTAGAGTTTCTATTTATAATAAAATTGTAATATTATCGGTGAATAAATTACCTTTTCTTCAATGTTTTCAACAACTTCTGACTGAGTAAGCAGTGACAAAGATTTCTCATTTTCTTTACTTGGAGAAAGTTCAATTTCCCGCTTCCATTGACGACGAAAATTATCAAGCTCATTTTCCACATTATGATATCTGCCAGACGAAGATGGTTCTTCATCCTGTGCATCACCCACTTCTTCTGAACCACTTCCACTGTCTGAGGGGCTTCCAACCCTTCCAGCAGGTGCAGAAGATGAACCAGGATTTAAGTTGTCCTGTATAAATTTGTAAAATAACATTGCATAAGTAAATCACTAATACCAATGCATTTAAAAAGTAGATCCCAACATTTTCTGGAGCTGCCCCTTATTATTCACTTCTAGCTATTATTCTATATGAAATGCTTTATTTTTGTAAGTAAATGCAATATATCATTGAATAAATATACAGTAGACTCCCTCAAATGCGCACAGCTTGGGACCAAAGGTTGTGTGGGTTTTAGAATTTTGCAGACTTTTGGTCATTGCTTTGTATATATATTTTGGTATTACTAGGTTATCCCGTTGACCAAAAAATTATTGCCAAACTATAAGATTAACCCTTTAATTCCCATGCTAGAACATGTTCTAGAAATTATGTAGTTCATTTCACACCAGAAAAATTCAATGGCTAATTTCGTTTTATTTAAATACGGAATGTTCTGTTATTGATTAAAGCAAATATTGTTGTTTTAATTTTCTGGTGGGAACTGAAATACATGAATTAAAATATCTCGGGCGATCTCGGGCAGTTTGGGATCCAGAGGGTTAAATGCCAATAATGGATGATCGTGAATATCACATTCAATGACATTAAATACAATTTACGTGTTTAAAATGTCATTAAGTTATAGGTGAAAACTGAGAAATTCGATTAGTAGCCAGTGGCCGGTAAGCCCAGTTTCATTAGTGGCCATGGCCACTTTTTAAATATAGGTCAAAATGATTTTTTTTTTCTTTAGTGGCTAGTGAGCTACAAAGTTACAAATATTTGGTTAAAAGTAAAACTATCATTCCACTGAATGGAAAAATATGAATTAGTAATTAATACTGTAGATAAAATTAAAAGGGATAAATTATATTTAAATATATATTAATGCATTGCATAAATCAAGCAAGGAAATTGTAATTTTAAATTTAAAAATTATTTTACATCTTTCTTGGATATTTTACTTTTGCTTAAAAAGTAGTAGGATCTAAATATCATCAAGATTTCAAGCGGTAATTATTAAGAGTGGCATGTGTACAGATAAATATAAATATTCTTTGCTTTGGCTGAGATTTCAAAACTCCGGATGTGTTATTAAGACAATCAGAGAGGACCAATGTGTTGGTGAGGTGAAAGTAAAGTCAGATGCTAAATTTGCAGCATTACTCGCCTAGTGGCTAGTGATAATTTTGTCCTATATTTTTAAAGTAATTTGTTATAATGTTTAAATTTTTCTCGATACCTACATAAACTTCAATCATAAATATAAAAAAAAATGCACCAGCCAACTATTACTGGTGCAGTTAGTGAGCATATGGCAAGAGTGAAAGATATTAGATACAGCAATATCCTTAAAATCTCCGTGCATCCAGAGGTAAAATTAGTATAATTTATTTGAAATGCATGTGGAATTATAATTGATGACTATATTTTGTAGGGAAAAAAATTATTTATTGAAAACATAATCCACATAAAGAATTCATCGTCAAAATAGAGAAAATACAGCAAAGTTACTAAATCTGCTTGCATCCGATATAAAGAATTAACCAATTCACTATTTAGATGTAAACAAAGTAGAGATGCATATATAAATGGAAAAAGCTGTATTTCACAAAGCAAAAGATTTTTTAATCATCGAGTGGCGACTAGGGTGGTGATCGATCGCCGATTTTTAATCGCCACTTTTACAACTTTAATTGCCACGTGGCAAGTGGCGACCGTTAATTTACACCTATAGATTAAGTGATTTTTATTTCATTTCTTATTAATATTTTACTAATTATCTGTTTTTTCATTATTTAAAATAAAAATTATGTCAATATGTATAACTTGGCTATTAGTTTGGCAATTTGTATAATTTGGCGAAATTGGTCGACGGGATAACACAGTACTATATTTTTAAAAGTAATTTGAATGTAATTAATATTGAAATCAAAAATATAATGAATGCTTACAATATACAAAACTATTAAAATTAGTAATAAACTAAAATAATAAAAATTTAGATAATCTTTAAAATGATTAAAATGCTAAAAGCAAAGGTCAAGTTAATAATCAATAATGTACAATTTAGAACAATGAAATGTGCTTTTCCTAAATTATCCATTGAAGCTTGCCTCATAAAGGTATATTACTAATTCACATCAGGATCATAAAATAACAAAGCTTTATTTTATGATCCTGATAACAAAGCTTTATTTTATGATCCGTCCCATGGGACGCATGATTTAGTCTAAAAATCGCTACAAAATGGCACAATGCGTTAAAAATCGCGAAACGACTAATTTCCGGCAAGATTCGCGAAAAACTGGCTAATTTCGTCACAAAATCCAAAAAAGCAGCAGATTTCCTCAAAAGATCGTGAAAAAAATGAGAAAATTTGTCAAAAAATTGCGATAAAACGGAAAATTTTGTCAAACGATTTGCGAAAAACGGAAAATTTCGCCAAAAGTTCATGAAACACGGAAAATTCCATACAAAAATCTCAATAAAATGGAAAATTCTGTCAAAAAATCTGCAAAAATGGCAAATTTCACCAAAAATTCTTGAAAAAATGCAAACTTCGTCAAAATATCCTGAAAAAATGGCGATTTTGTCAAAATATCGCAAGAAAAAAAAAAAAGTCAAATGGGTTTAAAAAAAAAAAAAAAAAAGCCAAATGGGTTTAAAAAAAAAAAAAAAAAAAAAAAAAAGTCAAATGGGTTAAAAAAAAAAGTTAATGCCAGAAGTGAATTTTTCTGTTCTAAAAATTTATTTTTCTGCTTCAAAATTGTGTTTTTCTTGCTCCTAAAGCGGATTTTCCTGATTCACAATCATTTTCGTGCAAAGAGAAAATTGCATCTGGGGTATAATTAGAAAAAAGAGGAGGCGATTCTACTCTCGTTACGAACTATGTGCTTTTTTTTTTTCGTGCCCCTTTTTTTAAATTTGTGTTTTTTCATGTTTAAACGTGATAAAATTGGCTGTTTTTCGAGATCTTTTGAAGAAATTTGCCATTTTTTGTCATCTTTTAACAAAATTTGCGATTTTTGCGCAATCTTTTCACGAAATTTGTCATTTTTCGCGATTTTTTTTAGCAAAATCTGCCATTTTTTCACGATCTTTGAACAAAAGCTGCTTTTTTTGTGATCTTTTAACAAAACCTGCTGTTTTTTGCGATTTTTTTTAACAAAATCAAACATTTTTAGCAATCTTTTAACAAAATTGGTAGTTTTTTCATGATCTTTTAACAATATTTGCCCTTTTTTTTGACAAAATTTTTGGATTTTTTGACGAAATTTCTGTTTTTCATAATTTTCTGAACCGCTAGATTCTAGATTGAACTCAAAGTGCCCTTAAAAATAAAAAAAGTGCCTTGAAGAATGTGAAAAGTGCTCTTTTCAGTACAGTAGCACCCTCCCCCTTTTTAAACCTGGGGGAAACTCTGTAGTGCGAATATATAGAGCAATCCTTGTTGCCTTGTTGTTTGATGCCATTTTTTAGTGCTTTACTGTTTTTTTAGTGCTTTTTCTTTTTTTTTTTTTTTTGCTCATTTTTGACACCAATTTTTTGTGTATATACGAACAGCAAGATTGCACTTCATTAGCCCATTAGCTTCTGCTGCGATGGCATTAATACGTAAGTACCAAAAAGTAGGGATGCACCGAATATTCGGTATCTATTCGGTATTCGGCCATGTTACCGAATATTCGGTTTGGCCGAATATCAAACTATTAGGCCTACAGAATATTCGGCTTGGCCGAATATCACAATATTTGACCAAGCCAAATACATCAAAAAATTTTTTAAAAAATTACTAAAAATTGTATAAATGTTATTTTCTAACATTCAATAAATTAAAAAAAAGTTTAATTAAGAAATAAAATCCTTCTTAGAGATGGGAATGCTCGGAAAAAAACCGGAAAAATTGGGAAAAAAAAACGGTTTTTTACGGTTTTTTTCCGAAGGCTTATTTTTCAATTTTTCCGAACTGGAAAAATTGAAATTTCATTTATGAAATATTACAGTGAAAATTTTGTAATAACAACATTCTCATACTTTTTATTTTATTTATTTTTATCTTGAGTGTCCCACATGAAAACTTTAATGTGGGTAATCTGATCTCTGAGCAGAAATCTGTTTGAGAAGACTTGAAAGGATCCTTCATATTTTTTTCTGGTTTGAAACACAAGACACATCACAAAATTTCTCTTGAAAACAGACATTTCAGAAAAAAAGTTTAATCTACAAATTGAATCTTTCGCGAATGCAGTGATTGAAAAAAAAAATCTCATGCCATATAGCAGCTGAATCTTATCAAGTTGTATATATGCATAAATAACCTTATTAAAAATGTCTAAATAGAACTCTAAAAATAGCAATAATTTCTTATTCACAAATTCTGAATATATTTTGTATATGTATATATACAAGAAATTCAAAATTTCACAAAAGCAGGATTATATGAAAAAAAATCTAGATATATAATTAAATGCAACTTCTCTTTTTAAAAATTAATTCATGTGAAAAATTATTTCAATAATATGCCGATTAATAGAAATGGTAAAATTAAAAATTTAACATAAAATTTGAAGCATGCATTTATTACTTTTCAAGAAGTATTGAATTCGTGAAAATTTTGACTTCCAGTTTTTGGTGTATTTAAACGTATTAGAAGGTCCTGAACAAGATTTGATAGTTTTATGAAAATATCTGTCACTCTGTGAGTCTGTATGGGACAAAAATTTTATGGGCACTCGATCTCAAGAACTGATGCACATAATTTCACAAGACTTTAGATTCAGTTACTCCTTGATATAAACTCGAGATGTTTAGCTATTAGTGTATATCACCCAACTGATGGCGCTGCTATGCTGCATTATTCATAATTTCCACAATAGTTCTATCTCAAGAATTAATGTATGTATTTTCATAAAACTTCAGATTAAGTTAATCTTTGATATAACTTTGTACACATTACTTTTTGGAGTAAATCGCACAACAGATGACACTGCTATGCTGCATTATTCATGATTATCGCAATAGCTCTATCTCAAGGACTAAAGGAAGATTTTTTTTATCAAACTACAGATTCAGACAGTTTCTAATATATATTAATGTTGTTTAGTTTTTGGTGTAAATTGCCCTATAGGTGGCACTACTCTCCTGCATTTTTCAAGATTTCATTATAGCTGATTAATTGAATGTTTTTTCAAGGTATTGAATCTAAAATTGACCTCCATTTTACTTCCATAATGTACAGTAATGTTGCAAAAACATGGGCAGTTGGCATTAGAAAAGTACAACTGTGATGAAAAAAAAACCCATATTTTATTACAAGTAACTATGTTCCAAATTATACATTCCCTCTTGATTAAACTTTGATTTTTTTTAGTTTTTTAAAGCACACTAGAAGTTTATCTCTGTATGTAACTGCTTTTGTTAATTCCTCAAATAGCAAGCATTTTTTATTTGTTTTCTATCTGTTTTCATAACTTTTGAGTTCCATTCTTAGAAATATGAAATTATCATATGGAAACATTATTGAATATGGTTTCTTACTCAAGAATAGAATACCAGATTTCAGGATAAAAAGAAAAAATTAGGTTTAATTAAACTTTTTTAAGTTTAATTAAACATATTTTTCTGGTTTCAGTGAGTGAAAATCTAACAGTCAATAAATCCTATGCTATTTTTTAGTTGCAGACCTGAGTAAGCCAAACTAAAACTTAGTTTTGTTTGAATTTAGATTATAAAACTAAATCAAAACTTTGAGTTGACACTGGAAAGCTATACCAAAACTAAACATTTTTTAAAGGAAATAAAATTATAATTGTAAGAAAAAAGTGTAATAATGAAAAAATATACATTTTTTTAAACAAACAATGGAATTTTTTTATACTGATATTGATAATAATGACAAAACTGCAACAATTTCTTTAAACTAGTATCAATTACTTAAAAACTATACTTATGTAAATGGAATGCATAATTTATTTCCTTCCAAACTGCAGACATATTGGCTCAGGTTCTTACATTAGGTCAATTGGTAGTTAAACATGTAACTGAAAAATCATTTCAACAGAGATATGATATAACAAACAATAGTGTTTTAAAAATTCTTAGGATGCCGAAAAAAAACAACTTTTAAAAGCAGGCTTTGCTACTTTCTTTTTATTTTGTAATATAAAGTAAAAATAATTTTCATTTAATACAAATAAATGGGGAAAAATGTTTGTTATTTAATATTCTCTAAGAAAATATAATTTATTTGGGAGAAACAGCCATGAAAAATCAATTTTTCCAATTTTTCTGTTTTTTTCCGAAAAAAAAACCGGTAAAAAACCAGTTTTTTTCCGCTACTTATATTTTTCCGGAAAATTTACATCTCTAATCCTTCTAAAAGACAATTAAGGAATAAAATCTTAATGAAATAACAAAAATTGCATTAAAATATTTATTTTATTGTTAGAGGCATGATACTTCAGAAAATTATTCATTAGTAATAATATTCATATATCATATGAGCTGATGAAATTAAATGCTAATGTGGTAATTACCTTTTTTACAACAATGATTTAACAAAAGTATGTTATCATAAACAGATTCATAGTTTCAAAATTATACAGTTCAATACACAAAACTTAAGAAATTGAAAACAATATTCTTGCATATCTGCTAATTTTAAATATAAATAAACTGAGTTATTAATTCAGAATAATTGCGAAATGGAACTGTATTTAAATAAGGTTGCTTTAACTGCACTATATTGTATAAAATGTGACAAGAAAATTAATTATTAACATATATATTTATAGGAATTAGTAATATTTTAAAAAAAGGATATCATCTATAACAATAATTCAATAAAGGTAAATTATGGTGAAGAAATGAGAGTTCCTCAATATTGTCTGGTAGCAGCAGGGTTGGAGAAAAACATGTTTTTTATTTTAAAAAACAAAAAACGAGTTTTTTTTTTGTTTTTTTGTTTAAAACATGTTTTAAGCGTTTAAAACTTTTTTTTTCTCATTCAACAGCACAATTTTGATTAAAGTGAACAAAAATTATTAAATATAAAGAATGAAAATATTTTCAAACTGCAGTAAGGAAAAAAAAATATATAACAAATACCAAACATTAATTAGCAATTTTAGTTTTATTCTAAACTAAAACATTTAATTGTTAAGTTCTTTGGGGCCGTCCATTAATCATGTGATGTTTTTTCTGGCATTTTTAACCCCCCCCTCCCCCTTGGTGATACATGGTGAGGTTCAAGACTACCCCCCCCCCAACCCTACATCACGTGTATTTTTTAGTACCTACAAAGAATCTTAATTTTTTTAGAATATTTATTTTAAAATACAGGTTCAAGTATCATCAAATTTTATTATAGAAAATAAAACAAACTACAATAATAACCTTAAGAGGTATACAGAAAGGTTGCAAGTTGTTTTGGACTGACATAAAAATAATGAAAGAAATGCGAAAAACTTTTTTGTAGTAATACATAAACATAATTTAATTTACAATGTCCTCAATCACGGATTAGCAAGACTTTCTTCAACACCAATACCTGGATAAGCATCTTGCAAGCTAGTTGTAGGCACAGTGCTTTGTTGAAGATTAACATCGTTTCATCAAGCAACTCGCCGTCATCATTTTCGCGTACTACACAGAGAATCTCTCTCGCGGGAACTTCACTTCGTTCGTTGCCTGTCAACGTTGAATCAAGATCACACTACAAGCCGCTTTCGACTTTGTACGCGTTTGACAAAAAAATAAGTACACGAAACGCCACTTTTCGGTTCAGTATCGCACGTTTGCCGAAAAAATAAGTACTCGTGATATATTACTACACCCCCCCTCCCCCCTTGTGATATTTCGTGATTGTTTATGGACCCCTCCCCCCCCTCTCGAGCTTCGCATGATTAATGGACGGCCCTTTTAAAAATGGCAAAAAGTGTGTCAACACCCTTACAACAGCCTTATCAACACCCAAATGATTTCTGGTTTTGCTTTGCACAAAAACAAAAGTAGAGAAAACTCTTTCTAATCCAGCAGTAGAACATACAGCTGTATGTAACTGTTTTATGATATTCATGGCATTTTATCAATATGTTTTTCAAGGCTTAACCACCACAATAAATGTGTTATTGCCACTATTTGATTTTCCAGTGGCAAATTTATGACTGGTAACTGCGTCAAACATATAATCGGAGAATGGAGCTGACATAGCTTTATATTTTATAATTATCAGAATTAGTTCAGGATATAATTTGGCAGCAAGGTTCATGCCTTTTTCAGTCTCATCAATTGCAAGTGATTCTCCTTTAAAGCATAATGAAATATGTAAAAAATATGAAATATGTAAAACATTAGTTAAGAAATAAATATTTTTTAAACATGTCCATTTTTTATTATGAAATTATTATTATTTTGAGTACAGATTCAAACTGAAAATCAAAATAGATAGATTGGTTGCTAGGTAGCATACTTTTATAACTCTGAGGACAGAAAAGCAAATTTGAACAATTAGAATTTAAAAGGAACTGAAAGTAGATAAGTTTTTTTTTTTTTTTTCATTTCAGTTTATTTACATAAATGAATTATTAAAAAAGAAATACTATTAAAATTAATGTTAATTTTTTTTATATATGAATATTTTAAACTGAAGTCATTATAATTTTAATAAAGAAAGAGAAAAAGAAACAATAAAAAATCTTTTTTAACTACTAAACAAACATCTATATAGTATTGTATCATCATCTATTGATGGAAGAAAGAATTATTTATAGTATATTGAGAAGGCGTTTAGCCCAGATTTTTTACTCAATATTATGTTCTCTGTGCACCAACTGCTGAATTTATTCAGATAATAGGAGAAATAGATATCTCAAAATATACAAATAAATACTAAAAGGTGTTGTAAAAATAGATATTATTTATTTATTATTTACATTAGATCTTTCGGATGCCCTCACTTCCATTTTCAAAGAAATATAAAAGAAGATAATTGATTAGAAATAGAAAACGTAAAAACAAAACAAAAACAGTCCGCATGTACAAACGAAGTCACGATGAATTGATCAAAATACCAAGAATATTGTACCAGAGTGCAGGAATATTATAAAAAATGACGTCATTACAAACAGTATTATTGTTAAGCAAAATTTTGAGGGATTCACAGATAATTGAAGAGAAATGGTTTGATGTTGAAAATATTATTTTAGCTTTGTCGAAATTTATCAAAATATTTTCTTTTTGTTGCATTCTAGATAAGGCTGTACTTGGCTTGTTGTATTGGATATCTGAAAAATGATCTTTCAGTCTTACTTTTAATTTTCAAAAATTAATATATTATAGAACTTTGATATTATATAAAAAATCATAATTGAGATATTTAAAAAAAATATGTATATCCAATTTTAGAGGAAATAAATTTACTTTAAATAATTAAAATTAAATAACCAATTTAAAATTTTAATAAAATTTGAATGTCTTTTAGTATATACAGCTTATTAGCAATTTTTAATACAGTTTTATTACATAAATTTTAATTTGTGACATTATTAGCAATAATCATGTTTTAAACATTGTTTTAAATGTAATGTTTTAAACAGCTGTTTTAAACGAAATGTTTTAAACATAACAACCCTGGGTAGCAGTCTGTTTCTTGTGTTTTCACAAATATTTCCAGCTTCAGAAAATAATCTTTCATTCCAAACACTGCTTGCTGATGCACACAAGAACTTCCTTACTAAACTAGCGAGAGCAGGAAAGTTATTTCTATTCATTTTCCACCACTTTAATGGATTGTCTTTCCTATCAATCAGTGGTAGGGATAAATATGAATTTACTTCTTTCATGCAGTTTTCATCTCTGTAGTCTTCACTATTTGTACTCACATTTGATTCTGTGATTTCACTGAAACATTGCCAGAATGAGGAGTGTGCTTCTGACAATTTACATTTTTTGTTTGGTAATTCTTCAATTGTAGTAACATCAGATTTTGGATTCTGTGGTATTATTTTTTTCACTAAATTTTGTTTGAGATTATCTCTTTTTTGTTCAGTGAAAAAAGCAGCTTTAAAACGCGGATCTAACAGTGTTGCTGTGATAAAAAAATCATTCTCATGAATTTCAGCAAAACGTGCAATTAAATTATCTTTCAAGGAATCTTTCATTGTTCCGACACCAAAGAACTGAGATCCACTTTTATCCAAATATCGCTGCAATATTAATACAGTGGGAATTACTTCTGAAACAATAGCTTCAGAAGAACTCATAATTTTTGTCACTTCTTCAAAAGGCTTTAATAACTAGAGAACATTTTCTAAAATCGTCCACTGTACTGATGACAAGTTTTGAATTCTCTCATGTTCAGCTGCATATAAAGCAAGAGCATTTTTCAGATCTAACAAACCTTCAATCATATAATAAGTATTATTCCACCTAGTACTCACATCTTGTATTAATTTTTTAGCACTTTCATTCAGGTTTTGGTTTTGAATATTGCTGAGATTAGAACAAGCTACTGAAGAATGATGAAAGTGAGTAACAATATTCCTGGAGATAGATATAAAATCGTTCACAGCTCTTTGAGATTTTAAAGAATCTTTCAACACCAGCTGTAAAGAATGAATGAAACATGATATTGCAGGAAATCCAGCATCTTTTATACCTTTCACGATATTAAAACCATTGTCTCTAACAAATAGATGGATTTTTTTCTTTTAAACTCCAAGTGTCTACTACATTTAACAGCAGTTCACTAATATTTTCACTAGTGTGCTTTCCTGGAAAATGTTTTATATTCAACACTGCTTCCTTGAATTGAAAAATTAATTGTTTTTAAAACAATTTTACATAATATTTTATAAAAGAAACTTACATTTTGATAAACAAGAGCTTTTTATAAGAACATTTAGTATCGAAAAAAATCTGCCTTGAGTTATTTAAGAAGCACAATTATAATACTTTTTTAATTAATAAAATTTTTAATGTCATGGTTTCTTCTACAAATTAAAATCAAAGAGAAATAATGAAAAAATGGTTGAAGAAAAACTGTGCAGTCCCATAATTGTTCTTTTTAGATAACTCTATTCAGATTTTTTTCAATATAAAATATAAATACTAGGGATGCAACGGATATCCGGCCAATATCCGATATCCGGCTGATTTTTCAATATCCGAAATATCGTCGGATATCCGGATCACAATCACCGGATATCCGACTTCTCTGTCGGATATCCGGAGAATGCAGCAAAGCAAATATAGATGAATAACAGTAATCCTTTGATCCCAAATAATACTGAAAAACTTTTGTTTATAATGCAAAAGATGAAATAATAAGTTCCCTATCAATATGAGTAAAAGATAATTCTCAAAAGCTTAAAAAATTGCCAGCTTTCCTTACTATTTATATTAAAATTCTGTAATAAATTCAAGATTTTACATTTATATCTTTTAGAAAATTGTATCTTTACTTTCGGATTGTAAAACAAAATTTGAAGTCAAAATAGCAAATAAAGCCTTTTTGTAAAAGTGTATAAAGATAGAAAACCAACATTTAGAAATGCTCAAATAATGAAAGAAAAGGTTGCAAACAGCTGTTTCGAATCTATTGTCGAGATTCTTCATCAGTACAAGACTCAGCATGTAGAAAAAGCTAAGCTGAGCAAAGCGACAGAGAAGCGCAGGCTTATATACCATCTAGCAGCCTTCACCCGCTACGCTGGTCAGTGTTTTTTAAAGAAACTTTGAATCAAACGAAATTTTTATATCATAGTAATTTTTAGTTTTATATCATACTTTAGACTGTCTGTCATCAGTGAAAAGTCCATCATCTAAACGGAAAGTTCAATGTTAGTCACCAATGAATGACGTAGCGCTCAACATGTTAACAGTTTTAATCACATAAAAATTCATTCAGCAGAGCCTTTAAAATAAAGCCAACCTTTTGTAATTGGGTTCATCTGATTTAAAACATCTCTCCATAAGTATTCAATTAAGCAACGTAGAATGCTATATTTCATTTGCTACAAAATTTCAGAAAAATTATCCAAGTAACAATGTAAGTTCCATTAAAATCTATCTAGTAGAACTTAAGTTATAAGCGGCCGGAATGAAATTTCACTTTGCGTTTTATATATATTGATATAATTAAATATATCTTACATAATCATGTTAACCTGATTATAGAACTCTCTTTCAAAATTGTAGGTACAACAGATTTTTTTGTACAATGATTAATACAAAATTCAGACTTCCTTTTATATAGATAGATTGAAAATTTCAAGTTTTTGCGCAGAAGGCATCGCCAAATTAGGAAAATGCAAAGTATTTCACGAACTACTGGATTTAAAAGATTTTGCTTGGTACCATTCGATTCAACATAAAAAAATACACTAAAATATGTTATCAGTTGAAAAATAACTACAAAAGCCGATTTTTAAGGATTTTTTTTTTTAATTCATTCTTTTTTTCACCTCCCTTGGGGGTGGAATTCTCAAAAATTTCTTCTTAGCGGCACTCAGTATTATGAGAAGTGTTTTTATCCCAATTTTCAAGATTTTTGGTTCGGCAGATTTTTTTGTGTCGTGAATAATACGAAATCCAGACTTTCTTTTATATATATAGATAAGAATTGAAAATGTCAGGTTTTTGCGCCGAAGACATCGCCAAATTAGAAAAATGTGAAGTATCTCACGAACTACTGGATTTAAAAGATTTTGCTTGGTACCATTCGATTCAGCATAAAAAAATACACTAAAATATGTTATCAATTGAAAAATAACTGCTAAAGCCGATTTTTAAGGAATTTTTTTTTAACTCGTTCTTTTTTTCACCTCCCCCCCCCCCCCCTTATCGGTGGAATTTTTAAAAATCTCTTCTTAGTGGCACTCAGTATTATGGGAAGTATTTTTATCCCAATTTTCAAGATTTTTGGTTCGGTAGATTTTTTTGTTCTGTGATTAATACGAAATCCAGACTTTCTTTTATATATATAGATTACAGGAGCGAATGATAGTAGATTCTAAATGGCTTTTTGCTACCTTACATGCATTATTTATGCATTTCTAAACATTGGTTTCTGTCTTTAGTCTTTATAAAATTTGAAATTGTTTAATAAACTATGATTTTATTAATTTTCTTTCTTTCGCTTAGTTTAAATAATGGGTTAATTGGTTTATAAGTTAAACAAACAAACAAACATTTTTTACTTTCTTCTATCCTTGATAGTAGAAAGTAATGTAATCATTTTTTTTTTCGACAAATTTATATGTTTTAGGGATCCAATATCCCTAAAAACATGTTTATTCAAAACCTGTCTGTCCCAGTGTCACCATCATATCATCAAAAATTGTATGAAGTTATACACAGAATGAACCAAACATTTTGTACATGTTTTTGGCTGTAGTTTTAGACATAGGATCATTCTGATGAGGACACCTCCATGATTAGTTTTGCGAGTTCATTGGATAAGTCTAAGAGGGGGGGGGGGGGGATGGGAGGTAACTCACCCATCTTGAATTTAGTTTAATGGGTTTTTCACATAAAATTTACCGATTTGCTTCAAAATTTGGATATAGGTTCATTTGGATAAGGCACTTCCCTGATTTGTTTTGAGAGTTCATTGGATAAGTATAAATGGGGGATCGGTGGGAAAACCCCTCTTAATTTAGGTAAATGATTTTTCTTGCAGAATTAACCAATTTGTTTTACTATTTGGATACAGGTTTATAGTGATAAGATGCTTCCCTAATTAGCTGTGGGGTCCTTTTGTTAAGCATAAAAGGGATACCAGAGATTTCTCAAACCCCCTTAAATTTGATAAATAAGTTTTTATGCAGAAATATCCTATTTGCTTTAAATTTTGGATGTACATTCTTTTTGATAAGGCGAATCTCTGAGTAGTTTTGGAAGTTTAATGTTTAAGTATAAAGAACGGGGATAACTCTTCTTAAATTATATAAACGGGTTTTTATGAAGAATTATTCAATTTGCTATGAATTTTGGATAAAGGTTTTTTTTATGTGATAAAGCATATCCTTGGTTAGTTTAGGGGATTCAATGATTAAGTATAAAAAGGGGAAATGGGGGGGGGGAGCTATTTCCTCCCTTAATTTTTTTTTTTTCGAATGTTTTTGAAATGGCAGTTCATGCAGCAATGGGAATTTTGCATCTTGCTAAAGCTGGCTATTCGCAAACAGCTGATGTATAGCGGAATAACAAAAAAATACTAATTTTAATAAATAACATGATCGAGATTAACTCATTCTTAATCTAATTGACTGCAGCAAAAATTCTAGATGAAAATCAAAGTTGGTATGATATTGAACTAACAATATTGATGTAGTATTAATATTTGTAAATATTTTTTGAAAATTGAGATCTATGAAATAGAAGAGAGTCTTAGGATTGGTGCATCCAACTAGTTATTTTTGTGACTTCATTATAAATATTTAAAATTAAAAGTAATTTTTTCTTTTCATAAATTTCAAAGTGATTTACCTTAAAATAAAATTAAATATAGCTTAAGGTAAGACATTTTTGAATAATTAAAACATGAAAAAAAATCATCAATTAAACCTGTATTTGGATACAACTCTTCAACCATTGGTATATTAGTAAGACTTTTATGTTTACATTATAAAAGGATGCTATGTATTTCTTTGTGAAAATTCTTTACAATTATAGACATATAAAATTTGTTCTAAAAATTATCAGCCATTTCATTGTACATATTATAAGCAATTTTCAGCGGTTCAATGACAAATAAGCAGAGTATTTAAATATTAGAATTGCATTTTTTATTCAATATTATTATTATACACATACAGGGTTTGAATTTCAGGACGGGATGGCAGGATTCATGCACTAAAGAATCTTGTGTCATTCCTGTTTCCCAAAAAAATCACTTTTTGAAATTTTTTTCTTTGTGAAGTGAGGGTCAAGTCTCAGGACCGACTGACTATTTTCTTGATATTTTCCTCTATCGATTGACAAATCTCACAGTTTGCTCTTACGACAATTATACAAAATTCATGATTGTTTTTCTGCGTTTGACTGAAATGTTTTGTAATTTTTCTCACAAAATTTCCCGTTTGCTGATCTTACAAAATTTTACAACTTTTTCTTTCTGGAGACCAACAGGCAAAATTCATAATTTATTTCTCTCAACTAATTGACAAATTTAGCTATTTTATTCTGCGACTGATTGGCAAATTTCCCTTTTTGTTTTTGTGACATTCTGATGAAATTAACAATTATTTTCCTGTGTCCAGCTGAAAAATTTGTGTTTTGTCCTTTGTTATTGGCTGACGAATTTCATGATATTTCCTTGTGACAGCTTAACAAATTTTACGATATTTTATTGTAATTGATTGACGAATTTCGATGTATTTTCCCACTACCCAAGTTATCTCAAAGTTCAAATTTTTTCAGGCAGGTCGACAATTTTTGAAAATTTATTTTTGCCATGATGGACGAAATCAGCTACATTTTTTCTATGACAGATTTATATATTTTGCGAATTTTTTTCCTGTGCCAAAACAAGAAATAACTAATAGGGCAGTAATGGTCACAAGAGTCTGAGCTCTATCACATGAGTCTGGAATTAGCTCTGAACAAAATGAGATTAAATCCTGTGTTGCACATTTGAAAAAAATAAAAAATAAATAAATAAATAAACATTTTTTGTTTACAATCAGTGGATCAACATTAGATTTTTTCATTTTTCAAAGTCATCGCACATTTTGTCATCAATGGGCTCAATAATCATACCTCCTTTTTTTTATTTAAAAGACGATCTTTCATACAACGTTTCTGTTCGGATTCATTTTTTTCCATATCTGATAATTTGCACCTTCCCATTTTGTAACTTTTCTACTCTCTTCTTTATTAACATTGACATTTTGATTTCCTATTCAAATAAAAATTCTTCTAAATTTAAAGAATTTCGTAAAATAAATAAATAAAATGTGGACATCCATTGCCCAAAGCAAGATGTTTAAATGTTTCCCATTGAGTTATTGAAAATCAGTAAAAACATTTTTATGATGTTCAAAACATGATTTATATAATAAGTCATATATTATGTATATCATGGATTAAACGTTAATATTCCTGGACGAATCATAAACAAAATAAAATGCAGACATCACAAGGCCCATTCTCAACCGAAAACAACAGCCGTTTTCCAAATGATTAAAAAAAAAAAAAAAAAAAAGATGAACTTTAAGTAAACACATTTAGAAACAATAAATACTTGATGTGCATAGTTCACAGAAATTAGGACATGACTTTTTTAAATAATCCATTTCTTATGTAATAGAAGAAACCTATTGATTATGTCCTTTTCAGAATTTCATATGGGTTTAAATTCTAATAAATAGTAGAACATAATTCAATTAGCTAAAATGTCAGGGATTACACATTACAGTATTGACGATAATTCCACTAAGTGATATACAATCACCGAAGGATATTGACAATACAATCACCTACATGCATTATTCTTGAAAGTAAATTAAAAATGAATGCCAATCAGATTAAGAAAATTAAGAAAAAAAATTAAGAAAAAATAATAAGATGAAAAAAGCATAACCAAGTATTTTCGATAATTTAATGTGTTAGAAAAGTTGCTCTGTTCTGTTTGTCAAAAGTGTAACCTATAAAAGATTCTAAGCCACACAAAATCGAATAAACATGAATTGAAAAATTCATTTAGCAACTCAGTTATTAATTGCCCATAACATTGAGTGAAAATTGAAAAATGATATAATATATATAAGGTTTGATTATTTTCCTTTGTTTTAATTAAAATAAACATTTTGGATAATTATCTTGAGTTGTTGATTTAATTTATTTCAGTGGAATTTTGTCCTGTCGGTATAATTTGTAAATATTTAAGTGGCATGTAAAAAATAATAGGGTTTAAAAGATATTTCCGCCCCCTCTCATATAGTTTAACTCCCCTGCATTTACAAATGTTATGAGGGAAACTCTCTCCTCCTGGGAAAACCTGAATTTCAAGCCCTGATAGTCAAAGATATATAGTTTCTGTAAATTATATTCCAATACGTTTAAAAGTTGTAATGGTGTGTGAAACACGTTTGCAATTTATTATTTGAGATGGCATTGCATAAAGAAATAAACAAACATTCACCATAACTAAAAACATATTTAGTACCGGATATCCGAATCCGGCAGGCAAATCGGATACCGGATATCCGGTATCCGATATCCGGCAAAATCAATATCCGTTGCATCCCTAATAAATACTTTCAACTTAATTCTGAATAAAGGAATGTCTAGCTCATAGTTCTTTTCCTATGAATGGTGGCATTTTCCACCCTTCCCATCATATCATATTTCACAGTAATCAAAGCATGCGAGTTGAAAATATAGTTATGATATCTTATTTATTGTTAATTCAACAAACGAAAACACTAGTTTGACCTAGAGTGAGATGAAATACAATGTACTTATGACTCAATAAAATGATTATGGTTTCATGAACGAAAATTGTCTGCCTTGATAGCTATTACTATTCTCAAAAGTTTTTCTTTGTTGTTTTAGGACTTTTATTTGGGAAAAGCAAGAAACAGATTATTTACTTTACTAAAATTGAATTTAGGAACTTGAATCTGCACTCGCATCATTTATTCCTAAGGAGAATCCTAATAAATCACCATTTTAATCCTTCTCATGGTTAATTTTCTCAAGTTATATACTTTACTTTACAAATAGCAAATAAATAATATAAAAACATTTTATTTTATTTAAATATGATTTTCTTTCTAATTATTTTAAATACATTTATAAATTGACAGTTAAAATTAGAATTTTTTTTTTTAATGTGTGTTAAAGGCTTTATGCCGAATACTTTGATATTCAGCAGGCCGAATAGTTTAATATTTGGCCAAGCAGAATATTCAGCTTAACCAAAGTTTGATATTCGGCCTAACCAAATATTCAGTAACTAGGCCGAATACTGAATAGATACCGAATATTCAGTGCATCCCTAATTATAACATTGATTGATTATATATTCATTTACTTCAAAACAGGGTTGGAAAAAAACCAGGTTTTTTTTGAAAAAAACCAATAAAACCGGTTTTTTTGGTTTAAACCGGGTTTTTTTAAAACATCCTTTTTTATTACATATACATGCATATTTATTGATAAAAATAGACATTGTTGAATTATAAGTAATATAAATGCATTTGAAAGTAATTTAAATTAAATAATTATAGTTAATTGTGTAGAAAATTGAAAAAAATCATATTTTAATTTAAATAGTTATTAGTAAAGTCTTATGTTCAAACAATAAGCTACTCTACACAGTGAAACATTGGTGCTTTGAAAATCTTTATAAATAATCTTTTTATTACTTTTAAGAAACATTTGATGTAGTTTGTGAATATAATATTCTTTTCTACAATTAAAAAAATAATAATAATAAATTTGAGATTGTTCTTGGGGGGTTTTGTGTTTTGAGAGACAATTTGAAATCAACATTTATGGTCATTAGATTTAGCAGATAACTGAGGGGAAAAAAATAATTTGTTAATATTAAAATACTATAACTAGCACCCAATTTTTGAATACTCATTCAACTTCATATTTTGATTTTAATTCTTAAAGATAATCTTCCCAATAGAAAAAAAAAAAATTCTTTTATAGTTTCACTAAAACCTTAAACATCATCCAGTTATAGCTCCATATTCAAAAGCATTGTGCGTGTTATGATAGATTGCTTTAAATAATCTGCATTTTTTAAATGAAAATATTTTATACTAAACACAGAATATCTATTTTTAATCCATTTTATCTTTGATCAATTCACATATTCTAAGATTTTTCTTTAGAGTAATGGAATATGGTCATCAATGCATACTCAATTTCATCCTATACATAAAAAAAACCCTTGAATCACTATATTTAATACTTTTTGCTGAAATAAAGTGTTAAACGTAGAAAATATTTATACCTAATAATTTGTAAGTCTTAAATTGTAAATAAAAATGAGAAAATATCATTAGATTTTTTTGAAAAAACCAATTGGTTTAAACCGTGCCAACCCTGCTTCAAAATGTAAATAAATTGAATTGATGATTTTATAATGCCATCTATTTCTATGATATTTACAATCCTGAATTTTCTTTTAAATCATGAAGATACTGGAATTTTATACTGTGGCACATAAATTATCAATCTACAATCTTTGTTTGATTGTATATCTAGCCGATGCCAGACTATTTGTATCTTATAGCTTTATTTTAATACTGTCTTATACAGGGTTCGTTGATTTACATCAGCTTGATTTTAATCATGATTTAAATCACGATTTAAATCAACTGATTTTTTAAAAAAAATCATTGATTTAAATCAGTTTTTCTTTTAAGTTATTTTTTAATAAATTTCAGATGAAACAAATATAATAATGTGCTTTAATATAATTTAGTTTTATATACCATATATAACCAAACAACTTTTAGAAAGATAAAGCTTAAGCTTAGTAAAAAAGTAAAATAAATGTAAAGTTTAGAAAAAAAATGCTTTCAAATTTCATTTGAATCAAATTATAAAATAATCTTGCAACGGTAAAGAAATCTAAACAGAAATATACTAAATATTTGAATATTTACTCATTAGTATTTAGAAAAACTTTTGCAAGTTGAGGTAAAATAAAATTGTATGACTTTATGTGCTGTACTTTGGTGAAGCCTGCTATATAAGGATTTGAGCAAAATCTTATATAGCAGCAATCAGCAATTGATTTATTTATTTAATTTAATATAATTGATCTCAGCCCTTTAGAATGGTGGAAGGTATTTTTGTTACAGTTATCGAAAAAGCTCATACTAAAAAGAGAATTAATGATCAACTAGCTTTTTACTGCAATAGATTTATCTGCTTCAATTGAACAAATGTTCTTTGCCTTTGGTTTGATACTTTCAGAAATTACAAATCAACAGATAAAACTGTTAAACCGCTGCCATCGAAATGCTCAAGGCCAGAGGACACAAATTGTGAGGTATTCACTAATTGACTTACTTCTCAATTATGTTGGAATTCACACTAGAAAATTTTGAATAACAATTTACTTTTATTTTATTTGTGGAATATTAATCATCGTATAAAACACTGAACATACTGATTTATGATTAATTACTTCAGGGATCATTCCAGAAATTAAAAAGGGCAGGGCGCATATTACAGAAAAAGGGCAATTTTGTCAAAAAGGGCACATTATTTCATAAAAAGGGCATATTTACAATAAATGCATTTTGTATTGGAAAACCCATTAATATTACTTTTATATCATCTTTAAAATAGTATGCTTTTAACTCATTAGTAATATATTTAGAAAATCTATACATTTTACAATAATTAATAAATGAATTTTGATGAAATTCCGTGCTTGAGATAGTCCTTGAGATATAGCTATCATAGAAATCTGGGAAAATGCTTCATAGTGGCGCCATCTGTTCGCCAATTTACACCAAAACTTAATCGGTATCTATTTATCTAATGCTGTAACAGAACATGAAATGTGATGAAATTCTGTGCATTTTTTCTGGAGATATAGCTATCGCGGATTTCAGAAAAAATGCGTCATAGTGGCGCCCTCTGTTCGTCAATTCACACCAAAACTTAATCAGTTTCTAATTATTTGAAGCTCTAACTGAATATGAAGTTTGATGAAATTATGTGCATTAGTTCTGGAGATATAACTATCGCGGACATCGGAAAAAATGCGGCACGTTGGTGCCATCTGTTCAGCAATTTACACCAAAACTTAATCTGAGTCTATTTATTGCAAGGTTTAACATAATTTTAAGTTTAATGAAATGCCATGCATTAGTTCTTGAGATATAACTATCGGAGATATTGTGGCATAGCAGCGCCACCTGTTCAGCGATTTACAACAAAACATAATTGGCATCTATGCATGTCAAGGTTTAGCAGAATATGAAGTTTGATGAAATTCTGATATTATCAATCAATTATAAATTCCGTTCTTGAGGTACGATTATCGCGGAAATCGGGAAAAATGCGGCACAATAGCGCCATCTGTTCGGCAATGTACACCAAAACTTAATCAAGCTCTGTTTATTTCAAAATCTAACATAGTATTAAGTTAGATGAAATTCCATGCGTTAGTTCTTGAGATATAACTAAAGGAGATAATGCATCATAGCAGCGCTACCTGTTCGGCGATTTACACCAAAACATAATCGGCATTTATCTATGTTAAGGTTTAGCAGAATATGAAGTTTGATGAAATTCCGTATATTAGTTCTTACGGTTATCGCGGAAATCGGGAGAAATGCGGCTTAGCAGCGCTACCTGCTAAGCGATTTACACCAAAAAATAATTAAAATCAAAGTATAACTAAATCTGAAGTTTTATTGAATTCCATATATCAATTCAAGAAAATGTGTCACAGACAGATATTTTCTAAAAATACTCAAATATTTTCCAAGACTCTCTAAAACATATACATCCATCGAAAACTAAAATTCAAATTTTTTCACGAATTGAATACTTTCTTCTAAAAATAATAGAAACTTAAACGAAGAAAAGGGAGGAATATGACGTTCGCTCTCTTCATTAAGGAGTCATTTTATCCCAATATTTCTCTTGAAAAATAATTATGAGACTGATATGGCCCGAGAAATTCAGACCTGCACTGTATCTGCAAAATGTGGATAAATGTCGACCAATACCCGGCCCTAATAATAAATCGACCGGTGGGTCGTATGGGCAGCGTCGTGCAAAAAGAAAGCTGCGTCCGGGACAAAGTTTCAATTTGGCGTCCCCCACTTGTTCTTTTTGTGACAGGTGTCACAAAATTGAAAAGTGTGGAAACACAAATTCTATTGAATACACATAATGCATTTATCTTACAACTTTAAAATGCTTAATTTTAACAACAAAACAATATAAGATAAAATTTTCTAGCAAAGGGTATCTAGAAAACAGATGCGAAATAAATGCATCTACTACAGTATAACAACCAGCGCCGTGCAAAATGGGGGGGGGGGGGGGGGCGAACGCCCCGGGCACTGAAATTTAGAGGGCGCCAAATTTATATTATCAACGTCATTTTTGGCCTGTCACAAGAAAAAGTTGGGGGAAGGGGGCGTCAAATTATAATTTTGCCCCGGGCGCAATTTTCTCTTCGCAAGTCCCTGATAACAGCTTGTGTTTGTGTAATTCCTTATGTATGAGAATATGCAATTATGAGAATGTATGTTTTTGTCACAAAAAAAAAAGGGGGGGGGGGGAAGGAGTGCGCATTAAATAGCAAAGGTTGATCTCTACAAACGCCGCTTTTTATTTCTTCGATTCTCTTTGGATATTTATGCATATATTAAATCTCTTTTATCGGATCAACGTTATATTAGCGAACGGTTGTTTCCGCGTAGGTGCAGTAGCCAAGAATATACAAAACTTCAAAATAAATACGTAAAAATAAAAAAGTAATAAACTTTCGCTTGTTTTTACATATTTTCTAATGGATTTTACATATTTTCTAATGGAAATGGATTTAAAACTTAAGAGGGAAGGAAGAATTCCCTTGCTCTCCTTCATAAGAAATAATAGATGGAAAGAGGAAGAAAACAGGTAGTGAACACGCAATGCCATGCGAAAAGAGGGGGCGGGGGTGATAACGGCAGTCGCCACGGGCTCGGAAGTTTAGGGGGCGCCAATTTATACTACCAACGTCACTTTTGGCTTGCCACAAGAAAATGTTAGAGGAGGGGGCGCCAAAATGAAACTTTGCCCCGGGTGCAGTTTTCTCTTCGCACGCCCCTATGAACACGCATTTGCCGAACATTCGGCATTGCGTTGTCTTGTAATTGTCTCGATGTATTCTCGGGCGGGGTGGGGGTGGGAGAGCTAAAAATTAAGGAAAGAAAAACATCAAATTTTAATCAAAATATAAATTTCTTTAGACTATATCAATCATAAAATTGTAAATGCTCTGGAAAAAAAAAAAAAAAATGTAGTTACTAAAGCCGAGTAATGTTTGTATCAATATAATAACATTTACAATTTAATAAACTTTATTATGTGAAAAGTATTAAAACTTATGATATGAAATTTACATTATCGATTTTTCCCATAAAAAATTCTGTTATTTTAGCACATTTCTTTCCTTATTTAATATATATTCACGTTCATTTTCTTTTTCCCACGATCTCTGATCTTTGTGTTTTCTTTTTAAAACTCATTCCCTAAGCAACTTATTTCTTTTTTAGAAAAACAGATTATTTGAGTACAAAATAAAACTACAAATGATGTTTCTCGTTTTTTTTTAAAGACTTGGTGTAAAAGGTATCACTGAGTCAAGTGTCAGACCAAATGGTCATAATACTATTTCACAATAGCAGGTGAAAAGTGAACAGGTGAAATGTTCAAGAGAGCAAAGAGAGTGGGAGAAAAAGAGGGCAGAATTACTTCCGACGTAGCGTATTAGCGTTCAAAAAAGGAAAGATAGATAAGAATTTTTCGAATTGCAATACAAACAAGGCAGGACTGAAACCCAAAATAAAAAGAAGAGCGGACTTCTTCCATGAAAAAGGGCAAGGAGGGCGGCATTTTATCTGAAAGGGGCACAAGGGCGGGCCGCCCTTCCGAACCTCTCTAGAGTGATCCCTGTTACTTCTTAAACATACACATGACAATTTGGAATCCCCCAATAAAAAAGTATCCAGATGCGGCAACACTGTAGCATTCCTTCTCTGGCTGAATTTTTATTTAGGGATTCTTAGTTCTTATTAGTGAGTTTAAATAGTTATTGTTTTATAAGATGATAAATATTCCACAAGTAAAATAAAATTGCTATTAAAAATTTTCTTGTGTAAATTCCAACACTACTGAGAAGTCAGTCGATTAGTGATGACATCTCAATTTGTGACATCTCAATTGATGACATCTCAATTTTCTCAGTCAACACTTAAAAAAGTTAAAAATTTCCAATTTTCATTAAATTTTTTATGTGTTGCAGATGTTTTTTATTTTAATTAAAATATTGAAGGTTGAATTAATTTTTGACATCTGATTTGTAGTTTTTCATGCATTTTGTGTAATCAAGATTTTTTTCATAGCCTAAAATTTTACTTTGAAATAATATGAATCATTTATGTAAATTGTGTAATATTAGTAATAGATAATATTTATAATATGCATGTCTATGTATGTAAACTTTATATTATTTAAATTAAACAAAAAGTCATAAAATAATAATAATGTGTGGCAATTTTTAAAAAAATCTGATTTAAATCAAAAAAATCTGATTGTTTTGATTTTTATTAAAAAGATCAAAAAACGAACCCTGGTCTTATACTTCCCTACTATTAGTGGGAAGGTATGGGAAACATTTCGGAACTTACATTTCATTAATTATAATATAGCTTTGTTTTTATATTGTCAGGGGGATTAAAAAGTACTTCAACTTGCATTCTATAAATTGAAATTTCTGTATCAAACAAAGTTGATTTTCTTACTTTTGTAAAAAGTGTAGGACACTACCCCACTAACCTCTATCTTTTAATATAGTGTAGATTGCAATAAAATTAGTTGTTTTATAATGTAATCCTTATATGAGACAATATCGATCAACACAGAGGTAATAATCAGAATAGATATAGCAGAATGCTTATACACTATATTGCCATTGATTATGGGACACTTGCGATTTTAGACATTTTACTAAATATCTAGAAAAATACACGAGGAATCATCTCGAAACTCTTAGTGTATAAATATAATAGTATAAGTCATACATCTCCGTGAAATTTTTTTCCCGAAACTCCAAAGGGGACCGTCAACAAATTAAAAAAGAATGAATATCTTTTGAATAACCCTGTCAAAACTAATGTAGTAAAAGCGCTCAAACTCTAGATTGTGATTGAATGCCTTATTGTAATAAGCCTTGTTCATTTTTATGCAAATAGCATGCATACTCGCAAAGTAATTAAGGTTTTTATAAAAATGATCCCAAATTTTTCCAAGTTTTTTCCTTATAATTTTCAGAGTTCTTAATATAAAATAATATTTTTTTTCAGAAAATATGACAAACAACATTGCACACAGTACCCTGTAATCAGAATTAAAAAATAATGAAAATTGTATAAAAAATGTGTTGGTTTACTAAATAATTTTTTACTGCGCATGCGTCAACGATATCAAAATTTCATTTGCATATTATGTTAGCTAATTGTATAGAGCAACTTTTGTGAAAGTCACAAAATCATAACTTGAAAATTCTGACAATAATCGTCAATTGAATAAGTCGAAAATCCGTTATTCTCAAAATGAAGCAAAAACAAGAGGGGTTGTATCAATATATTCATTGATTAGTGTCAATATAGAATACACAATATGGGATGTACTACTTCATTTGGATAAAATCCCTCATTTTTTTGCTTCATTTTGGAAACAACGGATTTTGTCCTTTTTCTATAGACGATTACTTTCAGAATTTTCAAGCTATGATTTTGAGACTTTTACAAAAGTTGCTCTGTACATTTAGCTAACATAATATGCAAATGAAATTTCGATATCTTTGACGCATGCGCAGTAAAAAATTATATAGTAAACCTACTCATTTTTCATACAATTTTTATTATTTTTTAATTCTGATTACAGGGTACTGTGTGCAATGTTGTTTGTCATATTTTTTGAAAAAAATATTATTTTATATTAAGAACTCTGAAAATTATAATGAAAAAACTTGGAAAAATTTGGGACCATTTTTGTAAAAACCTTAATTACTCTGCGAGTGTGCATGCTATTTCCATTAAAATGAGCACAGTGTATTACAATAAGGCATTCAATCATAATCTAGAGTTTGAGCGCTTTTGCTACATTAGTTTTGACAGGGTTATTCAAAAGATATTCATTCTTTTTTAATTTGTTGACGGTCCCCTATGGCGTTTCGGTAAAAAATCTTCACGGAGATGTGTGACGTATACTATTATATTTATACACTAAGAGTTTCGAGATGATTCCTCATGTATTTTTCTAGATATTTAGTAAAATGTCTAAAATCGCAAGTGTCCCATAATCAATGGCAATATAGTGTATATAACAAATGCATTGAAAGCCATACTTTAAATTCAATTTACTATTTCATCACAAGTAATGCGATAGACATCTTAATATTTTCCATTTAGACTTCTCTAAAAAAATTGTACATAATGATCGGATCTAAGACACAATTTCAGAGCATACAAGAGATTTTTTTTAATTTAATGAAATTAAAGACACCAAAATAACCTTTTGATTAGAGACACTGACAATACCATAACGGGGTAGTAATATTTAGGATAACATATAATGACAAACAAAGAAAATGTGGTATCTTAATAGCTTAATAAGCAGCCATACCATTTTTGATTGTTTACAGAACTCAGGCAATTAATTCTCGGTCAGAATTGAAACGAATAAGGGAGCAATGATATCTCAAAGCATTCAACACCGCCGCCATTATTTACATTCGTACACACAGTCATGAAGATAGAATATTGAAGGATACAAAAGGTTTTTATTTTAGTACTTAAATGTGGTAACAAGTTTCACCACAGCATTTTCTGCGGCTGGAAAATGTAGCGCCATCTATATTGACTATAAATACGTGTATATAAACAATATAACAACATAATATAAACAACAGCTAGCGCAGTTTGATGCGCGGGCAAAAGCATTTGGTGATTCAAAGGGAAAAGATTTAACTTCTTGCTTCAGGATTTCAGGATAATGCCGAGTAAACGCATCGCATTACATGCTTATTTAATTTTCTCGGAATCAGTGGCGTAGGGCCGTAAACAGCAATTTATGGGCCGCTTCTACTCGGACCGGATGTGCGCGTAGTCCACAGGCTACACGGACCGGGTCATGATTGCGCATGCGCAGACGATAGGTTCAGCACATGAAGAAAAGAAGGTATATGGAGGAGACATGTGTGACGTCACTTGAAGCCTTTCCTACCCCCCTGTTACAACGCCACGGCCGCCATATTTGACTTGGATAAGCTGCTTTTTCCCGTCTGCTACCGATCGTCGTATTGAGGAAGCGAATAGTTATAGTTCTTGATTATGACAAGTTATAGTTCTTGATTATGACAGTTTGCTCGTTTTGATTTGACGGTAGTAAAAAGGAAGGATTTTTTTTTTGTTTAAAAGTTCATATTGTTGTTATCTTTTAAAAATTTGAACATGCCAACCTGTTGCGTTTAATTTACTTTAAGTTGCATTTACTTTAATTTACGTTAAGTTGCATTTAATTACATATCTAGATTTTTTTTTCATGTAATCAAGTTTTTGTGAAATTGTGAACTTTTTTGTATATACTTGTACAAAATAGATTCAGAATTTTTGAATAAAAAATTATTACTATATTTAGGTTCCTATTTAGACATTTTTAATAAGGTTATTTACATACATATATGCAACTTAATAAGATTCAGCTGCTGTATGACATGAGATTTTTTTTTTCTTCAATCACTGCACTTATATTTTTCTTTCATCGAACTTGTGTCTAATCTTTTATTTGGTTTATGTATTTATACATTCTTAAGCGATTAGAATTATAAGAGACATTATGAGCGATTTCGATCACGTCATCACCCGTTTTTCTCCTGCTTTCCGACCGGTTTTTCTGCTTTCGTCGAGAAATGTGCTCAAAAACATCCACTTTGTAGGCTTGGTATGAAAAATATATTGTGTTTAAAAAAAAAATTGAAATTATTTTAAAAAGAAAATAAAGAACACGCACCACATTTGCCACGCTTTTTCTTAAAAAGTAACAATCCTATCAACTAACAATTTGCTGCGTCGGGTTAAGGGTCTCATTTCACATTCAAATATATCTTTGAATCGAAATTTGAATGAAATACAGGGACGTAAAAATTCGACGTAATATCTGCGGGATTCATTTTTCGATTCTGAATATCTCGACAACTAATGATCCGATCGATAACGTTCTTGGTGCAAAAGTTTTGCTATTTTATCACCTTTTACGACCATGCCTTGAAATTAAAAAAATCGGAAATTTTTATATACTTTCCATCAGAGCGATTTTTTCGAGAGTACGAAAAAAATAGTTCCGGATAATCGAGGTTATTGATATTAAATAGGCTTCTTTGTCTTGTTGCATACTAAGTACATACAAAATTTCAAGTCTCTAGATCAATTCGTTGGGGAGATAAAGCGGTACTACTAGGTTATCCCTTCAACCCAAAAACTATCGCCACATTATAAGTTTAAATGCCAATAATGGATGATATCTCGCTTGCATTGCAATATTTTTATACGATTCTTTTTGCACTGGATAGCTGAGATCGATGTGTATTTTTACTTTTACGATTTCGGTTGCAGATATTGGGTTTCGATTTTTGAAGAGAATTTAAAATACAGTTATTTAAATTATCGCTGGAAAAGTTATTTTCACACACACACAGAATGTCTAAAATTGCAAGTGGACAGTCACCTTTGGCCATATAGTGTATTACTGTTGATTCTCTCTCTCTCTCTCTCCCCCATTTCTCCTAAAAATAAAGCAGCATTTCAACAAAAGTATAATTTTTTTTTTTTTTTTGGAAAAAATAATCTTCTCTAAAAGGCAGGCATTAAAATACTATTTTAAATTATTTCTTATTTTCCCATTTCACGCGCTTTTCTTTATTTTTATGCAATTTTATGCCTGCTTTGCATCTTGAAATAGCAAGAAATATATTTAAAAATGCAATTTGTCTGAAAATCGTATATCATAAATGCTTTTTGCTGTTAGTTGGAAGTATAGTAAAATATATTAAATGTAACACATATATTAGATTTTGAATAAAAAATGCAATGCATTTACATTCTGTACACCGAGAAATCTGAATTAGATCACTTGTTACTTACCCATCATACGTAGTATAGGGTAAGTCTTGCAATCGTTTTGAAAATCGAAAATTTTTTTTTGACGGATTTACACGTTTTAGATAGTGGAGATTCCGAAAAACATGTTTTTAGAAAAAAAAAATTTGCCGTCCGTCTGTCTGTCTGTCTGTCTGTCTGTAAACGCTCTATCTCCCGAACAAATTGAGATAGAGACTTGAAATTTTGTATGTAGTTAGTATGTAAGAATGGGACGAACCCTATTTTATATCAGCAACCTCGATTATCCGGAACTATTTTTTTCGAACTCTCGAAAAATTCGTTCTGATGAAAGGTATATAAAAATTTTCGAATTTTTTTGTTCTAAGGAATGGACATAAAAGGCAATAAAATAACACACATTTTGCATATAGAACGAAGTCGATCGGATTATTAGTTGCCGAGATATTTGTAATCTTGTTTTCCACATTCTTCGATTTTTCATGACCCTGTATTTCATTCAAATTTCAATTCAGAGGTATATTTTAATTGGAAATGAGACGTTTAATCCGACGGAGTTAATTGTTAGTTAATAGAATTATTATTTTTGGAGTTATATGGATGTTTCTTTTAATGTTATCTTTTAATAAATGAAAGAGTTTTGAAATTCGAAAAATAATTTTTAGAGTTCAGTTTTAAACTACCCCACTTAAAATAATAATTATAATAATTTAAATTTTTATAAAAATTTTATGAGAAATTTTGGGATGTGATTTTGATTGCAAATTATATTTTTAACCACCACAGACGAGGGAAAGAAATAAAATTCTAACTCAATAAATATATTTTTTAAAGATTTCATGGAACTGTTTAAAGTAACATTATATCTTGAATAACTCACTTTTCAATTTGTGTCTAAAAAATTTTCTTTCCTGTAGTAAATTTAGAAGGGAAATATGATTCAGGACGGAGCTATTTGTTTTACTGTCACAAGGACAAGTCCATTACAATGAAGAAAAGAAATATATTAATGATATTTTAATTAAAGCAATATATTAATAATTATTATATAATAATTATTATATTTATTACATATTATAATACTTAATAATTTAATTAAACATATTTGATAAATTTCTCCTCTTAAAAGAGACTTAGAAAAATTTCGCGTATAGTAATTTCCGTAAAAACTTTGCAAAAGTGTTTGATTGTAGCAAAAAAAAAAAAAAAGTTAAAAATATTTAAAAAATAATAATAAAATAAAATAAAAAATAAAAAAACATTACATACGCATTTTTTTTTTTTTTTTTTTTTTTTTTTGATTGGATTTTTTTCCCAAGAACTTTTTAAACAAACACTATAAATTATTGATTTCAAGGAAATTTTTCAAAAGAAGAAAAAATTAACCTTTTTGGCCTGTTGGATTGGATACAGTGATAGTGAAAAATGATTATTACCCACCGGGTAGGTATTTACTTTTGGAATATATAGCTGAGTATTTGCAAAAGACTAAATTAAATAAATATCCAAGAATTGCCTATTTTCATATTTTATCGTAAAAAATTCTTAATATCGAAAAAATTCTTGACAGCTTAAGTTGCAATGCTTCCAATACTATAATATCTTTCACTTTGATTACAGAAAAATACCCCTTTTTTCTCCTACTGAATGAATGTCAGTATCTTTTAGAATCAACATCATGCGTAAACCCTTACGAAAATAATAGTGAAAAATGAACTCATGGTGAAAAACTATTATCTCAAAAATCTATGAGATGTTACAGGAATAAAATATAATAAGTTTCTATGGAAAATTGTGGCAATTACTGAAAAAGCTTAGCTGCCTTATAAGTTAAAATTTGTTTTTTTTTTTTTTTTAAATAGTGTGTTTTAACTTTTTGACTGTCCCTGTAAATAAAGTAATCATGCTAGAAACTTCATTTTCAAAAGGAATCGTTCTAGGTTATACATAAGTAATTTCCTAAAATTTCATGGCAATCCGAGTATATTTACTGGGGTTAGAGTGCGGACAGACGGCCAGACAATAACCGAAAGCATAAACACGTTAAACTTTGCAGGAAAGTTTTAAAAACCTACTTTTTCTTCTTCCAGGCATCAAAATGGCTGTTGAAATAGGTCCTCTCTAGGCAAACCTACTATTTAAAAGAATGATTAATCTTTCTTCCTCTAATCCTCTTACTGCTTGGTGGGGAAAATTTGATGAATGGTTTTCTTATTGTTTAAGAATAAAGCCAGTGCCCAGCGTTGCAGAATCAACAGTGCAGTACATTCAAACTTGCTGTTTGCCCTTGAAACAGAAGCATGCTTTAAGCATTTGACTGTGTGCAAAAGGGATTTATTATTGCAAAAGGTCTCCCCTTTTGTCATGTGTTAGGTGACAGGTATTTCCTTGAAACTAATTACATCTAGGAGTACAAAGATCGACCACCCACTTTTTAATGGAAAAACAAGCACAGAAATTTCTGATAACAAGAGAGTTGTGACAAAAATGTTACACTTATTTTTTTTAACTATACTTTATCATTGATATTCATAATATTTATCCATTATTCTTTTAATTAAAGCATAAAATATGGATCATTTTACTGATCAGGGAGTTAATTGCTTTAGAAATTTTTTACACTTGAATGATATTTGGTATTTTAAAACGAAATAAATAAATGAAAACAAAATTTAACGAAAACAATCTAATTTTAATAATAAGAAGAATATTATTACGTCTATTTCAGGCTATTTATTGAAAGGCTTTAATAATTTGAAATGGTAAAATTTACAATAAAAATTTTCCGGGTAAAATAAAACGGGAGATGTTGGCAGTTATGAAAAAAGAATAAAAATGTAATAAAATCTAAGATGAACGTAGTTTGGTAAAAATATATAGGTAGTTTGCCTTATAAATAAAGAAAAATAAGCTTTATATAATTATTTTTAAGATTAATTGTTCCCCAGATTTGTCAATATAAGTACAATAAGTTTGTAAACAGTGAGTCTTTTACTGGAACAAACAGTTTTTCATTTAATATAGATATTTAAATCTAATATAATTTGCAATGTCATAATTTCCTTTAAGGATGCATTGGAAAAAACATTTATCTACCCTCAACGGCTCAAATTTTTCAGACACATTTTCATACTCATTTTTAAAAGTAAAAACATTACCGAATTGTTTTTTGAAGACATGTGTGAGAAGGCTATCCGATTTTATTTATCTCTCAATTAGAATTTGAGTTATAAATAATTATGTTCTCAGTTTCTCAGTATGACCACTTTTTTCGTTCACGAACTCTCGCTTCGGAATATTCGGTTCAAAGCGCCAACTTTGACAGCATTTTAGAAATATTTTCTGCATTTATCAAAAAATCGACAACCACGACACATTATGTAGCTTCTAAATAAGAGAATTTTCAAGTTAAATGCGTTTGAGAAAAAAATGAATTTAAAAATAAATCAGAAAAAGAGCAGTTTGGATTGAAATACACCCTTAAGGGTGTTTTTAACTGCTCCGCTCAACAAGCGCAAAACGTTTTGACACATTTGCAAATTCATTTTTTAACAGAAATATATGAAATTGGAATGCCTGACTATGGAAGCAATTTCGAACCAAACTTATTTTTCCATTTCATGATAATTAAATTACCTATCCAGTTGAGTCCAGGACAAAATCCCCGTGGACAAAATCCCCACGGACAAAATCCCCGCGGTCAAAATCACCACCGGACAAAATCCCCACCGGACAAAAACTCCACCGGACAAAACACCCTCTTTGCTGAATAAAAGCTCTATTTTGACCAAGTTTCTTTTTCGAAAAGGATCTCTAAACATTTAAAAAAATGTTTTAAGCTTATTTGACAAATGAAAGTGACAGTTGGAAGTTATAAGTTATGTGATAGATATTTTATATTTCTTAAATATACATGTACATTTTAAAGTCTGAAATAAAAGACTATTTACACTAAATATGAAGCAATTTTTAAAATTGATTATTTTCTTAATTGATATATATATTTTTTAAATTTAATTGCTTTTTAAATGTATTAAAGTCTGTCTAATGCTTCGAATTTAGTTTAAATTTTAGATCTCGTTTATACAAATATTAATATTTTTAAAATTATAAGTTTTTTTTTTTTCTTTTTCTTTTTCAAAGATGTAATGATTGTTTTAATTTGTCCCCCTTTCATTCACCGAGGAGGGAGTATACAATCTATAAGATACTTTCTGGATCAATTTTAGAAAATGCATATTTTTAGTAAATAATATCACCTGATGATGATTTTTAATTTATTTCGGCATTCTTGGTACTCTGCGGAGGGTGGGGGAGGGGGTGGAAAAATGTACTACTGAGTTTACCACAGTCTTAGCCATGAAATGTTAAATGCAAAGTATCTTGTTAAATATAAAGGAAACAGGGTCCGAGTACGGCTATGACGGGGATAAGGGGAGGGGGGGGGGGGGGGCAATGAATATTTTGGAATGATCTCCCATGATGAATGATAGAATTTTTTGTGAATAATGTGGAAGTGGCTAGTGCTAAACTTCATATGTATTATATGTATGCATAAATTATGCACCCAGTACTACTCACATTTATATGCAGAGTATCACAAAAATGGCCACATCTTCAAGAAAAATTACTAGAAGGATAATAATAAGAAAAGTGATACATTGGTAGATACGAATATTTCTTTGCAACATCTATTTTGCTTATCTATGTGCGTTTTGTAAGATGTCTAAAAGAAAATATTTCAAATTGTTCATAATTAATGTTTTTACTTTCTTTTATTTTTATATGAAGAAAGTATTGGATTCATGAAAATTTTCGAATTCCAGTTTTTTACGTTTTAAAAGTCAGAAATTCCCAAAAAACATTTTTTTTTTTTTTTTTTTTTTTACAAAATGTCTGTTTATGAGTCTATGGCTCTGTCTGTGACATAAGCTGTACCTCAAGAATTAAAGCACTGAATTTGCTAAACATTTATATTCAGGTAATCCCTGATATAAATTGTTGCTGATTTGTTTTTGGTGTAAATTTCTCAACAAATGGCGCTGCTATACTGCATTTTTTTTCCTTACAATTTATGCAACATCTATATCTCATTAGGATTTCCCCTAAACTTCAGATTCAGTAAACCCATGATATAATATAGTTTTGTTTACATTTCGATGTGAATTGCTTAACATGTGGCGCTGCTATGCTGCATTTTTCAGGATTTTTGCAATAGCTCTATTTCAAGAAGTAATGCACGGAGTTTAATAAAAATGCATATTCAGATAGTTCTTGATATACATTGAAACTGATCAGTTATTGTTGTAAATCATTCAACAGGTGGCACTGCTATGTTTTATTATTTTACGATTTTTGCAAGAGCTCTATCTCAATGACTAATATGCGGATTTTCATTAAACTTCAGATTTAGTAAATCCGTGATATAAACTAGCTCTGTTTATATTTTAGTGTCAATAATCCAATAGGTGATGCTGCTATGCTGATTTTTTCCCGATTCCTTCAATGGTTCTAATCCAAGAGCTAATACATGAATTTCTTCACCAAATTTCAGATTCAGGTATAGCTTGATAAATATTATTGCACTTTATGTTTTGGTATAAGTTGCCCAACAAGTGGCGCGCTTTTTATGTTGCTTTTTTTCCAATATTGCAACTGTCCTATTTCAAGAAATAATGCATGGAATTTCATGTCCTTAGAATCCTCACGATGAGCATAGTTTGTTATTTTACTTTCGCGCATTGGTAGCGCTTTTTGAAATATTCACTTGCATGAGACAGAAATTTTGGGATTGCCACATCCGATTAGTTTTAAATTGCTATTTTAAATATTTTATTTTTTTTAAATAAATAATATTTAAAATGCTAAATCAAAATAAAAAATAAGATACTTAATCAAAAGAAAAAAATTCAATTCGACGAATGAAACTTTGATTGATAACAATTTTAAATTACTCTTTAATGAATTTTTATTTTTAAAAGAAGCTTTATGATGTGATTCTGTTTATAAATTATATGGTTAACCATCTCAAAGCTTTCAAAATTCTAACTCTATAAATAAATAAAAGAAAAATTAATGTTTCCTTGATATTTTTACCGTAACATTGCGCATTAAATAACGCGAATTTCCATTTGTGTCTGAAACACTGCGAATTATTAAAATAGACATATCTCTCTGAATTTCGCAAGAATCAAGATAGATTTTTTTTTTTTTTTTTTTTTTTTTTTTTTTTTTTTTTTTAATTAAAAAAGGATAAGGAAAAACTTCCTAAGGGGAAATTGTAACCAACCAGGGCCGTATAAAAATTTAATTTTTGTATTTCCCTAAATAGTCCCCCTGTGTAATTGCAACTTATTTTATCAAAATTTGCAGCCTTATCTGATTCTGCCCCACTTAGGCAATAAATAAGTAAGAAAAAAAAGAGAAACTTTGCAACTCTAAGTATTGTGCCTAGGGACAATATTTAAAGAGAAAGCCTATTGTTTCGAAAAATATGAGTCACCGTGTGTCTGTGCATGTGTGTTTATTTTATTGTAACTAAAAATGTGATTTTTTTTTTAAAATTGTGGATAAGAAGCCTATTTTTAAAAATTCTCAAAAAATTCCGAGTAAAAAATAAAGAATTAAGTTGAAAAAAGATAACAGCCCATTTTGGATCGAGGAATAATAACAATGATAAAAAAAAAATCATTCGAAAATGCAGTTAGATAGATCGACACACAGCGGAAAATAAAATATCCATACCTGAAAGAAAAAAAAGTCGGAATAACTAGTATTTGTTTTTTATAATTTTCCCTTCGAAACATGCATACTGATTTTGCAATAGTTTCGTAAACAGTATTAAAACCAGCTTGAATTCAAGACGCGAAAACTTTCAAATTTTCCTAAAAAATAAATAAATAAATAAAATAAACAGTGTAATAATAATAATAATAATCATGTTTCTATCTTAATTGGAAAAGGAAATATTAAATTTTATGTTTTGGTTTGTTTTCAAAATCTAGCACTTTCCAGCAAAGATTGATATGGAAACAACGAAAGTGCAATTTTCTTCATGATGGGTTTATTCATAATTTCTCTTAGATAAACCGCTATAAGTCAAGAATCGTTACAGATAAATGGTTCAAACTTGAAATATGTCTTTCTTAATTCTTTTACAGTAATTTTGATTCAACAAATAATTAAAAAAATAATTACTTTTAAAAATATGACGTTTTTTTAAGTTTTATTTTTTTCATATTTTTAATTTAAGTATTTTTAATTTTTATTTAAATTAGTATTTCCAAAAATGCTGAATGAAAATTAAAGCGTTTATATTCCTATTTATTTGAGTGAAAAAAAAATTGAAATTCTGCAAATAATATTTATAACGATTTCATTTTACCCCATAATTTGAATATATATATATAATATTTATGAGAAATTTTTATCATGTGATTTTGTTTACAAATTATATAATTAATTTAAAAAAAAATCAAAATTTTAACTCAATAAATAAAAATTAAAATTAAAAAAAATCTTCATAGAAAAAAAAAAATTTCTACATAGAATTAACATTAGCAAATGGGTATTTTGCGTGAATGGTATGGCTTCTTATGAGCACATACAGTATATAAGTTGTATATTCGCTGTAATAGCTCTAAAGCTGCGACTATTTACTGCTTACGACAATGTCAACGCAGAATTAACGAGTTATTAAAAACTCCAACACGGTGAGTTACAATTAAAACAATAAATGAATGAAAAAGTGTGAAAATATCTATCTCTACATTTTAAAAAATAATGTAAAAATTCTATCCTAAAGATTCATGATAAATTAAAAGACAATCATGCATACAAATGCATCATATATCTTAAAGTTATTATTATTATTATATAACATAGTTTATTAAATCCTGAGGTTTCAGTTGCTCAATTTTGTGACCATCAAACTACGGGGGATTACTCTCTGAGTTATCTACTATGTTATTTATGAATGCAATTACATTTCTTTTTATATTAAAAAAAAAAAAATCTGTAAGATGCGCAAAATTCTTCAGTTAGACTAATTTTACTTTTATTAAAATCTTTATCAATAAAATTATGTTTTATAAGATAGTATTACAATTCTAAATACACGTGGGGATTTTGTCCGTGGGGATTTTGTCCAGTGGGTATTTTGTCCGCGGGTATTTTGTCCGTGGGGATTTTGTCCGCGGGGATTATGTCCGCAACCCATCCAGTTCTAAGCTATTTCCATCACTTAATTACCCGTTTTTCTCCTGCTTTTCGATCGGTTTTTCTGCTTTCGTCGGTAAATGTGTTCAAAAGTGTCAACTTTGAAAGCTAGTTGTAAAAAATCTATTGTGTTTAAAAAAAAAAAAAAAAAAAAAAAAACAGAAAATTGAGTGCAATTAGGCAGTTTCTGAATAATAACAACACCTGCTAGTTTCATGCATTTCCGAACAAAAATAAATCAAAGCATGTGTCACAAAGTTGCTTTTTTTGATTTAAGAACAACCTTAAAAGGCTTGAGCTAATCCTATTGAAGAAATTTATAGCGATATCTCGGTTGCAAGTCAGTATTTTTAATTTTTTTTTCTTTGGATAACTGAGATTGATCTGAATAACAGATTTTTACTTTTTCGATTTTGACTGCAGTTTTTTTTTTATTATTTAATTTTTTTTTGTGAAGATGCTTTCATTTAAGAAAGTGGCCTAATTAAACATATTTTTAAACAAAACTGAAAAAATAAGAAATGGTTTTGGTACAGATTGATCTCAGTTATCCAAAGAAAAAAAGGTCATTATAAAAAAAAAAATTGAAATGCAACCGAAATACTGCTTCGTCAGGATTAGCATTAGCGAATGGATTTTTTCACTTAACTGATGTAGCCTCTTAACTAATCAAGTTATTCATTCTTTTATATAAAATCAGCACAACAATTTTTACAAGTAATGAATAAGTAGCTAGTAATTTATTTTCTTATTTTTTGCAATAATAAATTTATAAAAAGTTGGGGCTAAAGAAGAATGAAAGAGTGATACTTGGTCAACAATTATTATAAAAGAGAAGAATTAATTCCTAAAATGAGAGAGAGAGAACTAGTTGGTATTGAAATTTTAAGCCCGAGCTTCTTTGGCGAAGCTTGATTTTTTTTTTTTTTTTTTTTTTTTTTTTTTTTTTTTTTACTGAAAAATAAATTTGATAAATTAAAATTATTGGTAAATTTCTAAAAAATAAAAATTACTATTGGGGAAACCTCAAAGATACAAAAATCACTAAGAAATGCTTAATGTATCATGAATTGACTTTTATATGTCCTATAACCTCTATTATATGATTAATCAAAAATTAGAATTATTTTTTAAACAATAAAACTGAAACTGAAATAAAATTGTGCACACCTTCTTCCACTGTTTATTACATTCTTATGAAAAAAAAAAAAAAAAAAAAAAATGTTGAAAAAGTTTTCTTTTGCTTGCGATTACATCTAATTTGTTTTTCAATGCGACATTATTAGACATTATAGAGTTCCGGGCAGGAAAGGGGATTTGCACTTTTTGATTATTAAAAGCACAAAATCTCTAAACCTTCCGGGGGGGGAGGGGAATTTCAATGCCCTGGAAGATGTCCCACCCGGGCACCCCCCCCCCCCCCCCCCAGAATTCAACACTGAACGTTGAGGGATGATTTTCCCCAGACCACGATCTACATTTATTTGTGATCACAAAATTTGTGACACATTGCCCTGATAAATTTAGAGGCCTTTTTATTTTTTTCTTCTTTTTTCTCGTTAAAAAAATATTTTTCATTCTTTATCGCCGAAAATTGTGTCCGCTATTCGGAATGTCCGTTATTTAGAGGTTAAACATGCAAGAATTTAGGTTTTGGGGGTAGGGATCGGAAAACTGTCCATTAAATAGAGGTGTCCGCTATTCGGGAGTGTCTGTTAAGGAGGTTTTATTGTATTATACATTATTTATTGTTTAATTATCATTATAATTTTAATAATTTACTTATATTATTTATTTACAATTATTATATTATATTAATATATTAATTATTATGTGAAAAATTATTAATAATATATAATTATTATATTATATATTATAAATAAAAAGTCTTCATTTGGCGCCATCTCCGTTTTTCATTCTGCCGCCCGGACGACCATCCTCCCTTTTGTTTTTATACTGCGCAGAAAAACATGACAACCAGGAAAAATAAATAAATACAATTCGATCCGAATTCTTTATTCAAGGTTTTTAAATGTTAAAGAAATGTTCATAATTTTATATAAAACAAAATTGGTATAGCAGACGGTAATTGAAGATACTGCTTTTAATAATTGAATCAAAAGAAGAATTTAGCAAGATATAAATTAAGATTAAACAATATATATATATATATATATATATATATACACAATTTTAAATCCGGTTCTGGTCAAGTAAATTTAAACAGAATTTTTGGGGCCGGGTCTGGTACATTATGAAAAATGCAAGACTTTATTTGTACCCCCCCCCCCCTCCCGAATTTAACTTTTAATCTCAATTTTAAATAAAAATAAGAGGTACAATAAAAATTTTATGAAATTTTATATTTTTGAAAAATTTAGATTGTTATTGCTAAAAATAATATATGCGCTTCGCTTAAACATTTAAAGAAAGAATTATTTCTAAAGTTAATTCAATGATCTATATAGTTCTAAATATAACTCAATAGCTTGTTTGTATTAAAACTCATGATTTGTGTTTCTGCATTTTTTTTTCAGTATTGTATAAATATACTATAATAATAATAATAATAATAATATTAATAATAATATTATTATTAATAATAATATTAATAATAATAATATTAATAATAATAATATTAATAATAATAATATTAATAATAATAATATTTTTATTAAAATCGATTTTTTTTATATTTGAATTCGTTTATTATTATTCCCTGCATTAAACCACTGAAGAATCAAGACTTGCAGGTTTCTGAAACAATTAACATTCTAATTACTAACATAAGTTAGTAATTAAATGATGTAATGATGTATAATTATGTAAATAAAATCCTGTTTTAAATAAGTATTCAGCGTAAATTAAAATTATAATTACGACAAATAATTAAAATTCAGCATTTTACGTTTTTCATAAATAATAAGACCAGTTTTCAAAGCAAAAGGATTTGTAATTAATAGTTAAAAGAAAAAGATAAAACGTGTCACAATGTTCTCATAATTATAATTATATGTCATAATTTGCATTCAGTCGCATTTACTTTTCTTGAAAGCTTTTCCGATAATGTTTTCCAGGAAATCCAAATCCCTTGCCCATCCCCTACTTAATCCGCTGAAAGGGTTGCCTCAGTCACAATATAACCCTCCCAACTTACTCCCCAAGGCGCTGCTAGGTTTCACCGCGGAGGGAAACCTATCACCAATCAACGTGCACGCTTACGATTGACATCACGGTTGACAGCCACCCGCTCAGCTGATCCTATCGTCTGCGCATGCGCAATCATGACCCGGTCCGTGTAGCCTGTGGACTACGCGCACATCCGGTCCGGTTAGCCACTTCGTAATTTGGTAGGACATGGTTTTTGTTATGTTTAAATCTATTGTTTTTCACTTGTGAAATTTCCATTTTTTCCCTCCACACTTATTTATGAATTTGATTATTTATTTTCCAATAAAAGTAAACAACCCAAATTGTCAAGTTTTTTGAGTGATTACTGGGTTTTCACAGATTTTAACAATGAATTTTCTTCTTTCGAAAAATGTGTCTATTTAAAACCTTATAACGTGTCATTTCTAAAGAAGAAAATTTTATTGTATAACAGTTTTAATTCCATAAAATTGTAAACTAGCATAAGTGGTGCTAGTTTCTTACTTGCCTTCAAATCTAGCGGTTTTAAATCTTCATAATTATTTCAAGATTATGCTGCAAAGGATAACATAGCCTTCCATTCAAACACTGATGTATTTTTTTATTTGGGATAAGATGAATAGATAAAAGCTATTACACATATTATGTTCTGTTTTTTTTTTCCTTAAATGATATTTTTGAGCTTTTTTTTTTTTTTTTTTTTTTTAATTTATTAAATTCTGAATCTGAAATGATTCTACCTCTAGTCATGCACATATAAAGTTTTTTGTACTTTTCCAGTACAGCCTTGGCATTTTATGAAAAGTATTTCATGCAATCAAGGCTTCAGAAAGTACAATTTGTTGTGGTATGATATAAATAACTATGAGAAGAAACCTTGTGAGGTTTGTTTATATTTACAATTATCTACACATATGTTTATTGTTGCTTTTTATATACAATTTACTTCTTTTATATAGAAAATTGGCTTAATTATGTTAAATACAGTGGAGCATCGTTTATACAACGCTGAAGGGGACTGCCTCAAAACGACATATAAACGATAACCTCGTATAATCGATTTTTACTTCTAAAACTACAATTTATTTTGTTTTCACTTAATTTTAATGTTTAATGTGTTGATTTATATTAATTTGTAAATTAAACAAACTAAAACAAACAAATAACCAATAAATAAATAAAAGGGGGTAAAATTAATAAACAATTTAAATATAAGTACCTTTATTTTTTGCTTTAGAACATATTACGTAGTATTACAATAGAAATTGTCTATGGTTGTTGAGGTGATGCTGACGTTGGGTTGCAATTAATAATTTCTGCAATGAGTAAAAGACCTGATTTTTTTTTTTTTTTTATTCGCTGGTACTGTGGCAAATAAAATATTTTCTTAATATTTCAATGCACCGCTTGGCCAACTGAAAGTCATCGATACTGATAACAATTAAAAAGATGGTCTATGTGCAACTTAAAAAGGTCGGTCTATTTGCAATTCTGAAAGATTAGTCATGTTGACCATACTCTCAAAAATTATGACCCCTACAATGTAATTAATCCATTACGCGTAAGCTGATTTTTCCGACAAATCGAACATCAACTCGCATTGTTATCAAGTACTATACATTTTTACTGGCTCTTTGGTGTCATTCATAGCTGCCAACTTCCACCCGCTCTTAAAATACACAAGAGAAAAAGCAAAAATAAACCTTACAAAATCGAAAAATAGACATATAAATGATTTTGTGCGTCGTATAAAAGATATATTTTTACACTAAAATGAATAGGAATGAATTGGGACTACTCTAAAACGTTGTATAAGCGATCATCGTATAAATGATGCTTTACTGTATTTAGTTTAAATTATAAATATTGCAAAAAAAAAAAGTTCATACACAGTAGACTGTATTCAATTTGCACAGCTTCAGATCAAGATTGTGCAAATTTTAGAATTTTGTGGATTTATGGTCATTGCTTTGTTTCATGGGTGCTTATATGGTGGCACAAGGTAGGGCTTGAGCCCCTCTAGATTTTGATTTTGTCATACCTTTTTTAAATATAAATCAATTGCAAAATTTAAAAATTTTAACTTTATCTTGGAAAAACAAAGTCGGATAAAAACCTAACTTAACAAAATCAGAAGACATCGGGAAAAATTCCCATTTTCAACGGTTTTTTCGTTTAAGGAGGTATATTTGTTTGGAATTTATTTTCTTATAACTGTGAATTTTCTTTTAAAGGTGGATTCTGTTTTAGTAAGATTTTAATGTAGTCCTCTCGAACAGTCTGCTTCTTATAAAGAGAAAAAACATGAAATAGTAAAGAAATTGCATTTTAGACAATTTTTTATCTTAGAAGGTGTTATTATGTGCTTTTTTCCTACTAAACTATAGTACTTTTTCTGCGTATTTTATCAGAAGTCAAGCAGAACAAGACATAATAATTTTGGTTGACCTAAGGTCTAATATTTCTTACAAATATCGTTCAAAAATCTTTACTTTTCATAAAAAAAGTAAATAATTTTAGAAAATTAACGCAGTCCAATACAAAAAATAAAATTTCGGAATTAGCCTGATTCTATATAAAAGCTAAATTTTGGTCTGGCCCTGCTCATTCAAAAACTTAATTAGCCCAGACCGACTAAATTTTCTGAAAATATAAATTTCTCTGCCGATGTGATTAAAAATAATCTTGTATGAGGCATTCTGATCAAAAATACTTATTTCATTTTTTTTTTTTTTCATTATTTTAGGTTTCCTTTTTAAAAAGCACTTTGAACTGCAATATTATTGTTTAAATTAATCCTTATTTTTAGTAAATGTTTTTGTTATAATTAAAGTTGTTCTTAAATCGAAAAAAGAAACTTTATGACATATGTTTTAATTTTTTACTTACCCATCATATGTAGTATAGGGTAAGTCTTGCAATCGTTTTGAAAATCGAAAAAAAAATTTTGACGGATTTACACATTTTAGATAGTGGAGATTCCGAAAAACATATTTTTAGAAAAAAAATTTTGCCGTCCGTCTGTCTGTCTGTCTGTAAACGCTCTATCTCCCGAACAAATTGAGATAGAGACTTGAAATTTTGTATGTAGTTAGTATGTAAGAATGGAATGAAGCCTATTTAATTTCAGCAACCTCGATTATCCGGAACTATTTTTTTCGGGCTCTCGAAAAATTTGTTCTGATGAAAGGTATATAAAAATTTTCGAATGTTTTTGTTCTAAGGAATGGAGGTAAAAGGCAATAAAATAACACACATTTTGCATATAGAACGAAATCGAGCGGATTATTAGTTGCTGAGATATTTGTAATCCTGTTTTCCACATTCTTCGATTTTTCATGACCCTGTATTTCATTCAAATTTCAATTCAGAGGTATATTTTAATTGAAAATGAGACGCTTAATCTAATGCAGTAAACTGTTAGTTTATATTATTATTTTTGGAGTTATAAGGATGTTTCTTTTACTAAAGGTTAAAATTCACTTTCGCCACCGGCCACAGGGCGACTAAATGTAAAAAATTGGCGACTTTATGTTATGCATCTGATCGCCAAAATGGCGATCAATCATTTCCGAAAAAAAATCGGTCATAAATCTGAAAATTAAGACATAAAATACATCGCGAATTTCGACAAATGGTTGCCGAAAATAACCAATTTTGCCAATCGTTCGAAGAACAATCACTAATTTCGTCAAAGGATCGAGGGAAAACACAAATTTAATCAAAGGATTTCGACAAATTTTGGTAAAAAATCTCGAAAAAAAGTAAATTTCGTCAAGAAATGATGAAAATGCAGCAAATTTCATCAAAATAACGCAAAAATATGACAAATTTCATCAAAATAGCCCGAAAAACCGGCAAAAGATCATGAAAAAACGGCAAAACTTCTCCAAAAGATCGCGAAAAAACGGCAGATTTCGTCGAAAGATCACGAAAAAAGGCAGTTCTCTTCAAAAAAAAAAAAAAAAAATGCGAAAAACATCAAATTCTCTCAAAAAGTGCGGAAAAATGGCAGTTTTGTCAAAAAATCGCTAATAAACAGCAAATTTCGTTCAAAAAACGTGAAAAAATGACAATTTTTTCCATAAGATCGCGAAAGAACGGCAAAACTTCTCCAAAAGATCACGAAAAAACGGCAGATTTCTTCGAAAGATCGCGAAAAAAAGCAGTTTTCTTCAAAAAAAAATAAATTTGCGAAAAATGGCAATTTCGTCAAAAAATCGCTAATAAACGGCAAATTTTGTTCAAAATTCGCGAAAAAACGACAAACTTCTCCAAAAGAATTTCGGATCAGGATCGCAAAAAAACGGCAAACTCTCCAAGAGATCGCGGAAAGAGGCAAACTTTTCCGAATGATCGCAAAAAAACGGCAAAACTTCCCCGAAAGATCGCGAAAAAACGACAAAACTTCTTCAAAAGATCACACACACACAAAAAAAAGGGCAGATCTTGTCAAAAGATTGCGAAAAAACTGCAGATCTCTTCAAAAAATTGCGAAAAAACTGCTAATTCCATCAAAAAAAGAAAAATAAAGTGTATTTTTCGCTTGAAACATTTTAAAGGGACACCAGTCCTTTGAAACAATTCAACAAACTCTCAATTTTTTTTTTTTTTTTTTTTTTTTTTAATAGCTATAAACTTGAATGTTAAATCCATATACAAAAATATTAAATGCACCACAGAAAACAAATAAAAAAGAAAAAAAATCAAACCTCTATTTTAATTAGGATGAAAAAAAGCCTTAGTATTTTTCAAACAAGCAAAATATAAAAATCAGTTTAAAGCTTTTATTTATATGGGTCATTGTGCTGGATTTATTAACATAACTTACAATGATAATATAATTGTCGTGTTGATAAAAATGAGGTGTCGAAACAGTCGCAATTAGAGAAACTTTCAGTTAATATTAAAAAAAAAAAAAAAAAAAAAAGAAAAAAAGAAAGAAAATCTATATTTTGACCAATTTCTAGGCACTGGGATCCCTTAACATAAGAAATATGTCAATGCAATATCCAATACAATGTAATTCACAAAATCTAAGCATAAATGTTGTGAAAAATGCCATAAATTTTTCCTTTACACGATAATTACTTCTCAATGGCATCCCTGATAGTAATTAGTGGCCATTAACTTGACAATAGTGGCTACTAAACATTCAGCCTCTACTGGCCATTGGCTACTAATACAAATATTGAATTTTAACCTTTATCTTTTACGCAGTTTGGTATTACATGAGTAGTTTGTCGTTTTAGAAACTTGTATGAGCACATAATTTATCCCTAAGGAGAATCCTAATAAATCACCATTTTAATCCTTCTCATGGTTAATTTTCTTAAATTATACTTTATTAACAGCAAATAAATAATGTAAAAACATTCTATTTTATTTAAAAATGATTTTGTTTCCAATTATTTTAAATATAGACCTTGATATGAATTAGTGCCTATTGGTTTTTGGTGAAAATTGGCCAGCAGGTGGCGCTGCTATACTACGTTTTTCATGATTGCTATATCTCAAGAACTAATGCACAGAATTTCACCAAACTGCAGATTCTGTGACCCCTTGATATACATAGACGCTGATTAAGTTTTGGTGTAAATTGGCCAGCAGGTGGCACTGCTATGCCACGTTTTTCATGATAGCTATATCTCAAGAACTAATGCACAGAATTTCACCAAACTTCAGATTCCGCGATACCTTAAGATACATAGCTAATGATAAGGTTTTGGTGTGAACTGCCCTATAGGTGGCGCTGCTATGCTACATTTTGCACGATTTTTGCGATAACTATATCTCAAGAACTAATGCAGAGAACTTATCAAATTTTAGTTTATTTTACACTAGAATATATAACATAATTAGACGCTGATTACATTTTGGTATTAACCTTGCAACAGGTGGTGCAGCTATGCTGCATTTTGCACGATTTTTCCTATAGCTATATCTCAACAACCAACGCACAAAATTTCATCAAACTTCAGATATGGTGTTGCTGTGCTATGTTTTGCAAATTTTTTGTTATAACTATATCTCAAGAACTAATGGACGAAATTCCATCAAATTTCAGATTCTGTTAGGTCTCGACATCAATAGATGCTTATTAGGTTTTAGTATAAATTATCCAGCATGAGGCACTACTAAGCTCATTTTCTCAGAATATTAATTAAATTTTGCGTTTTAGGCTTTTCGAATACCAGAATCTCATTAGGCTTGGTCAAATGTTCGAGGAAATTCGATAGTGGGTAACTTTGAGGTCACCACATTTCTTTCTTTTTTTTTTTTTTTTTTTTTTTTTTTTTTTTTTAAATATTAAAATGTACTTATGAGATAGAAGAAAGTTTTGGGATTGACACATTCAACTAGTTGGTTAGTGAGATACCAATATTTTTTTTTTTTTTTTCAAAAATGATTAAAAAAAAAAAAAAAAAGGTAAGATTAAAATAAGTATAATTTAATTAAAATTAGAGCTGTACTGAGTACTCGATAAATACTCGGTATTCGGCCTACTCGGCCAATACCGAGTACAGTAGAAGATTTTTATAACGCAATTCTCCATATAACGCACAACCTTTCAGATGTAAACAATGAATTTTGCCATGAAGGAGCACCTGAATTTTAAGACTGTAAAAAAAACTGCTACTGTCTGAATACTAAATTTAATGCATTAGTACAATTTTACCTCCTTAATTTAGAACTTTTAAAGGAAAAAAATTATTATTACAATAAATGTTTTTGAAAATGAGCAATATAATGAATAAATTGGGTCCATGTGTATCTGGACCATTTTTAAAACATATATTTAACAAAATGTTGAATGATTGCAATAACAGAAAAATTTATAATCTGGATAAGGAATGCAGTATAAAGGTAATTCTAATGTATTTTGATGTGTTTCAGACATATTTGTCTATATTTATGAGGTAAATTTGATGACGCGTGATATGTGATCCATATAATGCAAAATTCTATATAACGCACAACCTTGCGTTTTTAGGTTTGCGTTATATAGATCTTCTACTGTAGTTGTAAAAATTTCATTTTTTAAGCATATGAATTGATAACTTATCTGTAAAAATTATTCGAATATCAATGTATTATATGTAGTAATTCATAAAACTATTTACTCTGTATTTAACAATATGTCTGCAAAATATAAAAAAAGTTAAATCAAAATCCCTAAACAAATTTCACATTTATACAAATAAAAATACTTTTTTTATGTATATGAAAACAGAAACGACTTATTTTGGATAAAGAAACTGAAAATACAATAAATGTAATATAAAATTAAAAATTAAATTTATTATATTTCAAATTATGGTGCAAAAACACCAAACATTCTGCATTATCAGTAGACAGGGCATTTCTTTTACTACTATAAATTTGGCCGGCCTCTATTATGTTCAGAATAAACAGTTGTTGAAGGTGCATATAAGAGTTTTTTTGCAAAGTTGTACATAATCGGAAAAGTTTTTTTCCCCCCTCACCATGCAAATGGAGTGTCAGTTTTACAAGTCTTCTGTTAAGAAAGCCTGTAACTCTTTTTGTACCAATTCTTCATGCGGTGATTTTAAACTAGTGCTAGTGCCACAATCTTTTTGTTCATTCACAATTTCCTCAAAACATTGCCAGAAAATAGATGAACTTTTTGCTAGCATTTTCTCTTTTGGTTCGTTGACATTAGCATTCTCATATTTATTTTTAGGTGTGTTCGTAATTATGTAAATACATAGCACCTATTGTTGTTGTTCAATCCGTCCGCCTGTCTGTCTGCATATAACAACGCAAAAACTACCCAACTGAATAGTTTGAAATTTAAAATACATAATTATTACATAATTTTGTCGAGTCATTTCAAATTTTATGAAAATCGGATGCATAGATCAATTACAGGGACAATCAAAAGGATTTTGTTACATTACGGTCAATGGGGAAAAAAGTTTCAAATGCATTTTAATCATTTGAAATTTTAAATACATAATTATTACATAATTTTGTCGAGTTATTTCAAATTTTATCAAAATTGGATGCATAGTTCAACTACAGGGACAATCAAAAGTGTTCAGCTTCATTACGGTTCATGGGGGAAAATGTTTCAAATGCATTTTAATGGTGTTACACTCATTCAAACGTAATAAAATTGATATGCATCTATAAAGTACATATTATAATATACATATTTCATAATCTGTGGTGCAAAGAATATTTGTTATTGATTTACAAGGCCACATAAAAGTATTCCATTACGTAATGGTATAGGGAGAACATTGTTTGGTGCTCATTTTAATTGTAATTATTTACAATTTTATGAGATTGATATATGAGAGCAATATTTTTAAAACTGTGTTATCATACGAATGCACTTCATTTGCTACGCTTCACGTGCAATTCCCAACTTGTTTGTTTCTTTGGTGCATTTTCAAGTTCTAGATCATCTAAACTCATCAATTTTAGAGCTTGCTTTTTAGGGCAATTTTAATTTACACATTTATAATTTCCATTGAAAAAGGTTAGTTTTTTTACTGAGATATTTAAAAAATAATAAATTTAAAATAACATAATATAATCTGTACACCTAAAAAATGAAAAGAAACTGCAAAGCAAATACATTTTTTTTAATCAGAAGAAAATAAGGTACAGACACTTACAAAATAAATATGAAATGTTTGCATTATTCAATGAATTGTTACCGTAACCAATAAACATTTTTATTTTTGATAGACAGATTTCAATGGTTGGAATAAATTGGAGGGTTAAAGAATGTTTAAATTTTATATTAGTTAATAACTGTAGTTGTCATGTATCAATTCTCCTTTTTTATTAGTTTTGAACTGTCAAAAATTATCTTTAAAAGGTGCACAGATAAATTTCAAATTTAATGAGTTAATTTGTTTTTACTATACATGTATATTATATTTATATGTACACATAGATATAGATATGTGTACACAGGTATATTTATACATATGTACTCCTAAGCTCACATTATGCGCACATCAGTGTTTTATTTTCTTATTATATAACTATTCGGTACTCGGCATGCGGTACTCTGCCAAGTAGTCAGTGGCCGAGTACTCGGTACTCGGCCAAAGTACTACTCGGTACACCATTAGTTAAAATAAGTATAATTTAATTAAAATAAGTATAATTTAATTAAAATAAGTATATTTTTGCAGAATGTCTGTACATTTGCAGATATTTACATTTATTTCAAGAGAAATATTCATGAGATTTTTCAGCTGTGTAATTAATCATAATTTCAAGTTATCTGAATCTTCAATAAAATGTGGATGAATAACTGATACTTAAAGATTTTGCTGATAATGTACAATTGCATTTTGAGTGTTCAGAAAGTTGTGAGAGAAATAAAGGCACAGAAATTCTTGATTACTTTTATTCATACATTATTTATTACATACTTTTTTTTCATATTTTATATAATTGCTTACTTATTCTAAAAAAATATGAATTGTATAAACAAACACATAATAAAATACACACACAAATACATATTATTTATTGAATATACCATAAAGTATCAAAAATGAACTTCCCCTTTAATAGACGTAACTAATTTTAAGGGATGCTTATAATTGGAACTTTTGTGAAATAAGAAAATTGGGAGTTTGGAAGATATATTTAAAATTTATAAATTTCCCATTGTATGGTTTGCTAAATATATAAGGGGATGGGCTCAGTTTCGGCACTTTACGGTACACATATTGAGTAGTATTTTTCAAAATGAAATAGACAAGTAAAATATTAGATATGTCTTTTCTATGTGATATCAAATCCAGTAAAAATGTTTTTATTAGAAAACATGGCAAGAGAGAGAATATAACACCTTTATCTCAATCAATTATTTTCTTAAAAATACAAAATAAGTATACTATTAACACTTGAAGGCCATACACATTCTAACCCAAAATATATATTTTTCATTTTAAAGAAAAAAATTTTAATAAAGCATTTAATAATGGTATAAAGATATAAAATATTAAATTAAAATAAGGGTTGCATCATAACTATAGCAGAAAAATAACATATAACTTGACACAATTGGATTTGAGCATGGGTGCAAGTTTGAAATTTTGCCAGGACTGAAAATACTTTCAATCACCCCCCCCCCCCCACGTTTTTTTTTTTTTTTTTTTTAAATTCACGTTTTCTCTCATCAACGTTTGACAAAATTTGCTTTTTCCCACAATCTTTTGACAGAAATCGCGTCTGTTTAGCAATTCTTTGACAAAAATCGCGTCTCTATCGCGACCTATGACCAGAAATCGCGTCTCTATCGCGACCTATGACCAAAAATCGCGTTTTTTGAGATCCTTTGACGAAAATTCGTGACTTTCCGCGATCCTTTGACAAAAATTCGCGATTTTTTCGCGGTCCTTTGACAAAAATTCGCAACTTTTTCGCGATCCTTAGACAAAAATTTGCGACTTTTTCGCGATCCTTTGACAAAATTCGCGTCTTTTCCACGATCTTTTGACAAAACCCGCGTCTTTTCTTTGCTCTTTTGACAAAAAATCGCGTTTTCTCCGCAATTTTGACAAAAATAACGTTTTTCCGCTATCATTTCACGAAAATCGGGTATTTTTCGTTATTCTTTGAAAGAAACTGCGTCATTTTTGCGATCCTTCGACAGGAATCACGTTTATTTTGCTATTCTTTGACGAAAAACGCGTCTTTTTCTGCGATCTTTTGACAAAAATCCCGTATTATCAGCAATCTTTTGAAAAAAATCGTGTCTTTTTCCTCGATCTTTTGACAAAAATCGAGTCTTTTCCGCGATTCCTCGACAGAGACAGCCTCATTTTCGCGATTCTACGACGGAAAAAACGTTTTTCTCGAGATACGTCGACAAGAATCGCTTTTATTTCGCAATTTTTTTTACGAAAAACGCGTCCTTTTGCGATCTTTTAAACGAAATAGCGCTTTTTTTTTTGTGATTTTTTGACAGAAATAACATTTTTTTTCTGCGATCATTTGACAAAAATCACTTTTATTCATAATCTTTTGACGAAAAATCGTGTCTTTTTCTGCGATCTTTTGACGAAAAACGCATCATTTTCACAAACATTTTTCGTCGTCGGAGATTTTTCCGTCCCACTTCCGTCCTCGAGATTTTTTAAAAGACGGAATTCCGTCTGTGGACGGAAAACTTGCACCCATGGATTTGAGCTTGAACACAGAATTGTAGCCAAGTCCCAAGCCAAATAAGCCAACTGACATTTTTACAATTTAAGTATGTAATTTTTTTTTAAATTCTATAAACACTAAATTTCCAAATCTAAAGGCCACTCAGTAAAATACTTTTTATCTGTAACCAAGAGGATTCTACCCTATAACACATAGATTCATCAAAATCATTAATTCAGAAAACTTGGTATTCCTTGTAAAGCGGTGGCTATACATATATAACAATATAAAAATTTCAGCAATTTGGAATCCTCTCTATCATTATGATATTGCATGTTACCATTTCTCACCCACCTACCAATGATTGATATCATTGGGAATAACTATACATCTGTTTACATACAGCTTCTTCCTTTTTTGCATACTTTTGTATAGAAATACACATAATTAAAGTACTTTATAAGATTTAAATAAAGAGAAGTTGCTAAATTTGTCGCTAATATCGAGTGCCCAAAACCATTCAATATTTATACTGTAAGTCAACGGATAACACGAGAAAATACTATCTTAATAATATATTAGTATACACATAATGACATTAAAATAACAATTTTTGGCAATTATTAAAAATAATACACATACACAAAAAAAAAATACTTAAAAAACATACTTTTCTGACATTTTTTACACCATAAAAATTATCTTTTATAAATTTTAGGAAGTAAGTAGAAAAAAGTTTATTACATTTTGGATCAAACTTTAAAAAAAAAAAAAAAAAATCAAATCTCAATTCCAGTACTTTAAATTTCTTGGGCTAAAATAAATGTTCAAGTTTTACCTTTTAACCATCATTTTCTTAAGTTCTAAAAACATTTTCATTTATTAAATGAAGAATCATATAACGAAAATTTTATAAAAGGCAACCATGAAATGGCGCAAAATTTAGCTGATTTATTTCAACATGTTAAGTATTTTGCTAATAATTTAAAATAACTCATCATCAGAAAAAACTCGTTTTTTAAACATAAACCCACTTAAGCATCATTATTAATTTTTAATGAATCTGCACAAATGATTTTGTAAGATTATGAATACAGTTATAATTATTTAATTTGCCTCAAAAATAAGATTTCTCGAAAAAGTCCTGCAAACATTGATGGATTAAAACAAATCACAACTGAAGAAAATTTTTTAATAACATCAACAATTTTACAAAGTGTATCAAAAAACTTGGTTTGACATAGTTATGTTTGTATTGAAAATGGTGAAGAAAATTTTCAATATTTGTTGTAAAGAATAATAATGTAAAAAAAAAAAAAAAAAAAAAAAAAAAAAAAAATTATGCTTTTTAAAAATAAAATTATCACAGAGTTATGTAACATTGTGCATCTCCATTTCTGTTTATCTCACAAATAAAGTTATAAGAATTCTGGTGGAATTTATCTCCCACACTTAAAATTCAAACAGTTATATTTCAGTGTTAGAATAGTTAACACATTCCATCCAATTTAAAGTTAAGAAAAATCAATGTGTACTCAAACTGATTATATTGTATCGTATCTGACATACTTTGCATTTGCTACATATGCAGCAGAACTATATTATCAGCATACATGGCAGAACAGAAAAAACACAACTTTAACTTTGTGCAATAAAAAAATGTCTGCCTATATTATTTAAGAGCTGTGCGGATTCCGTGATTATAAATTAAATTATTTATAAATATTTAATAAATTTCACAAAAATATAACTATATGATATGCTAAAACATCAATAAACTATTATAAAAAAAAGAAAAGAAAGAAAAATCTTTTTTTTTTTGGCTTCAATCAAAAATGTTAATGATATCGGATAATGTCAGTTCTTCTTCCCATACACTGATAGCATTATACATGTACAACCCATATTATATTCTGAGGATCTTGCCTTCCCATTAATTTTTAAAATGCTTGTCTCAGTGTTTGCTATTAGACCGGAGGCAGCAGCGCAGACAATGACCTCATCAAGCTCACAGATGAAATTCTAGGATTAATTTAAACTCAATTAGCATATTAAAATGCAATTGGTTTGCCAAGTCCTATCATGGTGAAAAATACCTTCAAACACGATTTTAAACATTAACACAGATTTACCATTGTGTCTTTTGCTCACAGTCATCAATGTTTTCATACTTTTCGGTGCAGGAAAACACAATGATAAATCTACCAGTAACTTCTCACGTATTTTCCAAGATACGACTTGGCAGATCATTGCATTTTAATATGCAAATCAAGATTTAAATAATCCTACAATTTCTTCCATGAAGTCAATGAGGTGATTGTCTGTGCTGCTGCTTCCCGGGCTATAGTTGAATTTATCAAAATCGCAGACTGCAGATGTAAAGAAAATGGCAAAAATTCTAATTCCCTAAACTAATGTTCTGATTAGTGCAATATGTTATACTATGTGGAGCAGATTTTTTTTTGTTTTTTTGGAAGTAAAGTTGATTTTTGTACTTCTTTGCAATACCCATGCTCTGGCGTGAATGTACGTTTTGGAGGTCTTCCAGATTGGATGCATTTCCTTCCACCACAAGGTACTCTGCGCCTGCTTATTGCTGTAGGTTGTACACCAATTGATTTAGCTGAACAGGGTCTTTTGATTTTTCTTTTAGCATCAAAGCCACTATATTTACCGAATGTGGCCAATGCTGTTTCCAGTGCAGCTTCAGTTTTAATATTTTCATAGTTTTTTATGAATTTTTTTGAAGCGGTGTAAATAATCTCATTATTTTCAACTTTACTTTTAATTTCATTAAAAATTGTATCTAATTTTGAAAGAATCTCCATTTTATTATTGTTACTATCTTCATTATCATTTATTTTTTCTATATTTTCATTATCATTAGTTGAGAAAGCTTTTTCATCCATTTCATGTGTAATCATCATTGTTTCTACTTCATTATTTTCTGGCAGAAGAGAAGAATCCTTATTCTCAAAGTTAGATATACTTTCCATTGGATTAACTTCTGATATTTCTTCAACAAGTGGAGCAAACCAGTTTGAAGGAATATCCTTTGTACTACAAGCAATATAAAGCAATTTTTTTTTCATTTCTGGTGTAACAGGCGCAGGACAAGAAAAATGATCAATGTGATATTTCGTGCAAATAAAGTATTGGTGTTTGCACATTTGTCCTGATTGTCCTGCTGGACATGTACATAATCCAATTTCAGTATCAACAAGATAGTCTCCTTTTGTAGTGTTATTAAATATCCTAAATATATTTATAGACAGTTGCGTAGAAGACAAATTCTCCATTTCAGATGCACTAAATAACTTTTTAGTCAAGTATGGAGGTGGCCGTCCATTGGCAACAGAAATTACTTTTCTGTAATAAAAATTTTCTAAATCAGATACTAAAATATCAAGCAGCTGAACAACAGAATATGCTTTTTTACGCTGCAGAGCGTGGTCTTTTAGAACGCGCATACCTGCTTCACATATATTGTTAATATTCTGTCCACGCAAAACAAGATTTTTTCTGAAACAGAGTGCCCATTCTTCTTTTCTTGTATACAAATTATCAATATATCTGGCTATTTTGGGATAGTCAGAAATATAAGGTTTCTCTGAAATATCTCGATACATCTCATGAAAATCATTTATATCATTTACATATAATAACCTTTTAATATCAAAAAATATATTTTGTCTTTTATCCAGTGGAACTTCTGAATGAGAGCTACATAGGTATCTCCAAGCAGCTTGTAATATATGAAAAATGCACAAAAGTAGGGTCGAATTTGGGAACACATTTGAAAAACTATTTCTTTCCGACTTACTATCGTCCGTCATAATTACTTGTGGTCCCAAAATCCCTCTTGATCCAAATGCATCATCGTCTAAAAATGAACGATATATTTCGAATGCCATGGTCAAAATTTCTTCCTTTTCTGAGGTAGTTATAATAATACCAACAGGAAGTCCACCACAGCAACTGTTTGTTAACAGAAGAAATGTTTTAGATCCAAATCTGTCAACATTTCCTGTTGAATCACAAAAAAGAATTTCACCAGCTTGTGGAATCTCGTTAAGAACTCTTCTCATAAATGCTGTTAAAATTACAATACAAAAATTATCATCATCAGTTATTTTGAATTTTATGAATTCTCCATTATGCTCTGTATTATATTTACAAATAAAAGATTCTAAAGAACTTAACATGTCCTTTCCACTTGAATGTCCATATTCTTTTTTGAATATTTGATAATATAAGTAATACACCCATTTAATATCAGGGCAGATTGCTCCATCAGCATTTGCTACATAATATTTATCTTTGTAAATTTCTTGCAATTCTGAATTATACAATTGATATGCTTTAGCTGGTGTAAGTCCAGAAAGAAAGTGCTTCAAAAAAACTTCTTTCACCTCAGATGATGGTTGGCGAAATTTCAATGCTGCAGCAGAATCTGATGAATGATTATGGTTGAAGTAGATAACAACATAAGTTGGGAAATCTTTCAAATGAATATCTCTGCTTCTGTAAAAAAAAAAAAAAGAAAAATATATGTATTAAAAATTAGTTAAGGAAATTAAGAAAATAAATAGATAAATAAATTAGATAATTATATAAAAAGATAATTTTTCGCATTTAATTTTCTAAAAATGAATAATAATTTCAATTTTAGAAAAATCCTCCATAAAATAAATAGAATTACAATCTTCTTTCTTAGTTTACACACTGGCAAAGATATCCCAAAAAAATAGAAGAACAATGCAGTAGCATTTTCCTTAAATGTCTATCACATTAAATGGAAAATTTCAATTTAATGTGATAGACATAAGGGGTGCCAATTTGAAATTTTGTCACAATTGCAGTTTTCTCTTCGTATGCCACTGCCCGTATGATTTGCTGGCCGATTTTTTCTTATTTGATTAGGACCGGGCAGGGCATTGGTCGACATTTATCCATTTCTTGCAGATAAAGTGGAGCTATATCACGAGAGGGGTGTCAGCAAAAGATAGAAAATGTTCCCCTTAGAATTCTGGTATTAAACTTATGAATGGTGAAATTGCAATATTAGATGGCTGATAAACCTATTCAGGGCTTGAAATTCAATTTTTCCGAGGAGGGGAGTCTCACTTCCAACCTTTATAAATGGAGAGGAGTTTAGCTGTTTGGGAGGGAGGAAAAAAAAAAATCTTTAAAACGCACTTTTATTTTATGTGCTATTTAAAGAATTACAAGAATCAACCATGACAAAATATCACTGGGGAGTTTAGCTGTTTGGGAGAGAGAAATTTTTTTTTTTTTTAACCCACTATTATTTTATGTGCTATTTAAAGAGTTACAATAATACAATCATGACAAAACATCACTGAAGCAATTTTTATCAACTACTCAGAATAATTATGCAAAATGTGTTAAATAAAACTGTCAAATTTTTATACCGTCTAGTTTCTACAGCTAGTAAATTTCCGACGGTGCTAATTATTTTGGTTACAGGTCAAGTAAACACTGTTTTTGGTTCAAATTTAGATTGAGTGTAGATTCCTGCAAGTTGGATTCGGTTCAAACACAATTTTACAAAAGTCAGTTTAGTATTATTCCCGATTAAAAACAATACATATAATAATAAACATATATGTTTGTGTGTGTGCTGTTTTCTAATAAGACGGCTGCATTTTCCTCGACCCTCTAAAGAAACTCAAGTATTTTGCAATTCTTTGACGAATTTTGCCAGAAAACCGCGGAAAAAACGGGAATTTTATCAAAGGAGCGCTGGAAAAACAAACTTTGTCAAGACTGAATAAAACGCAAATTTTGTCAGATCCTGAAAAAAAAAAAAAAAAAAATACTAATTTCATCAAAGAATAGCGAAAAACTGCACATTTTATCAAAGGATCAAGAAAAAAAAAAAAAAAAAAAGTGAATTCCAGTCAGGGAACACAGAAAAAAAGCAAAAATGTTTAAAGAATCGTGGAAAATGCCAACAGTCCTGAAAATAAAAAACACTAATTTTGTCAAAAAATCTGTAAATTTCGTCAAAAATCACTAAAAATTTGGAAATTTCGTAACAAAAAGTGAAACATCTGTAAATTTCAATAAAAGATCATGAAAAATCTGCAAATTTCGTTAAACTGCCGCAGAAAAAACACATAGTGTCTAAACTGAATTTCCCCCCCCCCCCCATACATACGCACTCTGCACTTTTCAGAAAATTTGCTTTGATTTTTTAGACTTTTTTCTTTTTTCACTCAGAATCACCTCTGAAGCAAGCGTTTGAAAAATTTGGCATTTTATCCACGATCCTTTGACGAAATTGGCCATTTCTACAAACGTTTGACAAAATTGATTTTTTCGGGAATCAATTGTCGAAATTCTCGAAATCTATATGTTCGAATTTCTGGCCTGATAACTAATTTTTCATATTTTTTGGAATTCAATGCATAGTACGAAACTTGTCTATCGATCACAGGTAAAAAATTGGGAAAGTTGTCGATCGGTCACCGAAAAAATCATGAATTTCAACGATCTTTCGTGGTAAAAGAAAACTTGCAAAATGTGTCAAATTAGTCGCACGAAAATATTATAAAATTCACAAAATGATCATAAAAGTTGAGCGTAGTTTCAAAATGCGAAATTTTTTGGACGGGAGTCTCCCGCCCACATTATTGTGTTAGGCGGGATTTCATAATTTTGGGCACAAATTCTGCCACCCCGCCCTGAAATTCAAGCCCTGCTATTTAAGAAATTTCTACATCACCCGGTTCGAATGGATGCTATTTTTATTTCTCTCTCTCTTTTTTAATGTTATAAATATATTACTTATCTGACATTATTTAGTAGGTTTTCTGTACTTCTAATTAATATAATTACTCAATTTTCCTAAAGTTATGAAGCTAATAGAATCACTGTAATAGATAAGCAATTATTTCATATTACTTACTGATATTTTCTGGATAAGGCAGTCTGTTTAACATTCAAAATAAATCTCATTGGACATTTAGTGTGTTTCTTATGAGGTGTTTTTGTCCATGCTTTTGGTCTAGTATTATGGTGACAATGCATAATAACCTGGAACAATAATAAGATTATTAATTATTCATCTACAATTTAAAAAAAAAATCAATTTTGTAATTAATGATGCAGTGAAACATAGAGGGGGTTAAAATACCAAATAAAGCCCTTATGCAAAAATGTTTAAAGATAAAAACCAATGATTATAAATGCACAAATAAAGTAAGAAAAGGTAGCAAACAGCCGTTTCAAATCTGCTATGGAGATTCTTCATCAGTGCAAAACTCAGCGAGCTTAGCTCAGTTTTGCTTTTTCTAGCTTGCTGAGGTTTGCACTGATGAAGAATCTCCATAGTAGATTTGAAACGGCTCTTTGCTATCTTTTCTTACTTTATTTGTGCATTTATAATTGTTGGTTTTTATCTTTAAACATAGAGGGGGTTCAAGCCCCTAACAGGCAAAAACCATTTTAATATACCAGGGTTGTTTGGTTTAAACCACGCTGGTTTAAACCGTGGTTTAAACCATGGTTTAAACCAAGTGGTTTTTTAAAAAAAAACATGCTGTTTTTTTTTTTATTTGGTTTTTTTCCCTTTTCCCTAATGTTTTCATTTATTTTACACATTATTAAAATGTGCAAAATCAAAGTTATGGAGGAGCTACAAGCAAAGCTAAAGACAAATTAAATTTTTAAAGTGACAAACATCTTTAATCAATCTAATTTTTCTTACTAGCTATAAATTGACATGGCAAAATATTTTTCTACAGTGAACTGTGGAGGATTAAAAAAGTAGTTAGTTTTAATTCTTTTTTAAACCTTTTATTTTTTTTAAAATGCAAAAATGGCATATGCCAGCCAAAAATGCAATTTTGCTGCTTAGATAGCTGGATTATGATTTACTAAGGATTGCATCATGTATCAAAGCATCAATAATGACATAATCAGAAGTCATTCTTTCCATTGGTTACTCTTGTTCTGTATGCTAATGAATGATTGGCTATGAATTTTCTCTGTTCCATAGCTATTGGTTTTAGTAAGCTTTGGTTTTTCTTAGATTGGATTTGCAGTTTTTACATTATTTTTTTCTGTTTCTAGTTACTTTGTATTGTATTTTATTTTAAGAAAGCTACTTATATATATTGAAATAAAAGAATGTCTAAAATTACTGCTCGTCATCAGCTGATGACGAGCAGTAATTTTGCAGCTCGAAACGCGTCCTGTTTAATTTATCTTTTTATGGTGATTTAACAAAGTTTTTATTTATTGATATAGGAATGTTATTGATAAAAAAATTCAAAAGCTCGTATCTGTCTAATTTTTATTTTAAAAGAAATGTTGAAGATATGTTTAAACTATTAAATTCTATTGCAGTTGCCCTGGATAATATCTAAAGTAATAAGTTCCATTACTAATGCAGTTTATAATTGGACAGGTCTTCAAAAAATATTAAGAGAAAAAAAATGTAAATAAAGAAGTCTCATAGTTTTTTAGTCCAGGTATAAAATAGCCTTCACCCATGCCCTTTTAGGTATACATGCTTGAACCACAATACAGTCAAAGTGAACTATGTGAACAAGAAAAAAAGGATACATTAAATTTTACAAAACAAAAATATCCATGTAACTCTATGCTTGCACAGATAATAAAATTTAATGCTAAATCTTCACCTTTTGAAGAACAAAGAAACAGAAAAAATAAAGTTTGTATTTAAAATAATAATAATTTTTCTAAGCCTATGTCTCAATTTGTGTAAGCATTACATTCGTTGATGTATCAAGTAAGTCAATACACATTTATTTTTTAGCATTAATAAAATGCATATTGATATTTTTTAAGTAAATATATGTAGTAAGAGATTAATAATCATATGTTGATGTTAATACTGTAAATAATTTCTAAATTATGCACAAGAAAATGTTTTCTATTTCAGCTTATTTCTGTTAATTTAGTAAAATATGTTTGTTTGCCCTTTACTATGTTCTTCATTATCAACCTGCATATAATTATTTCTTAAATTATTATCTAAAAGGTTTATATAAGTATACTAATAAATTAATAGTTTTTTTTTTTTTCACACAATGAATATTTCCCTATAGAAACCTAAACTTATAAGATAATTTAATTATAAATTTTTATGCTTTAGTTATTTAATTATCAAAAAAATAAATACTAATGTGAATATTTAACATTAATTAACTATTAATTACAAAAAATCATCATGACTTTCTAAAACTCAAGTTATTTTTCTTGCAAATGCTATTTAAATAATGATTTGAAAAAAACCCGGTTTAAACCAAAAAAACCTGGTTTAAACCAAAAAAACCCGGTTTTTTGGTTTTTTTCAAAAAAACCGGTTTTTATACCAACCCTGTAATATACATGTAAAACAACTGATTTAATAATTTGTGTAGTTTTATAAGTAATCATAGTTTAAAACAGTGTTTCCCAACGTGGGGCACACGCCCCACAGGGGGGCAATTTGAGAATTCTATGAAACTCTGTCATCCTCTTATGATCCTAAAAAAATAATTAAATACTTTTGTTTTATTAACATGAAGCAACAAATAATTTTACAATATAAATTTTCTGGTTTGAGACTTTAAAAAATATATTTCAAATTGATTTTCGATAGAATAAAAAATCAAGCCTCTATTAGCCAGACACTGGACGTTTGATCAACCAATTAAAACGCGTCTTATTAGAGATTTTGATTTTAGGATCCTACAGTGAATATCTTAATCTGGTTGATAGTTAATGATAGAAAATTTTAGCCGTTCTACAAAAGAATTACTATAATAATTCAGAGGGAACGTCCCTTCATTCCAGATGTTTATGTTTTCTGATTATATGTTCAATGACTTCTTTGGCAGTTTTTTTGTTCTTAAATGATTTAGATCCCGTTCTTGTTTTTATGTACAGTTATTTTTTTAATAATTTAATCAGTGGAATGAGAAAGATTTTTAAAAAAGTATTTATTATTTCTCTTTTTAAATAGCAATATAAAAGTTATTTAAAATAAAGTGTGTGATCAGTATAATAGCATTTTACATTCGTTAATTATATTATGAATATTTTAATATTCATTTTTTGTATGAAGCGTGGCTTTGTGCTGAGACAAACTAAATATCCTAATTCAACACAATTTGCAAGAAAAATATTGTTACCCCTCCCATCTTCATACCTTCATGAACATTGTTCTAGTGCAGTAACCGATTTATTACTAAAAATAGAAATCAACTAGACACCACTAAACAAGGGGATTTGAGATTAAAGCAGATAAAAATACTGCCTGGTATAAAATCTCTTTGCAGCCAACATCAAGCACAAGGATCTCATTAATTTTATTCTATTCATCTTAAATTTTATAATTTGAATTTATTTTATTATATATTTTATTTTATTTTTACTGTCAGCAATTAAAATGACAGAAACATCCAATTAAAGTTATTTTTGTGTATCGAAGTTCACTATTAAATATTTGAAGAACTAATTTGCTTTTTATCATTGCTATTGTTGCATATAATTATTACTATTATTAGATTGGGAAGCGGCTGCACAAACCATCACTTTATGGAGTTCATGACTGAAATTCATGAACTAGTTAAAACTCGATTCGCATATCAAAATGCAACTGGTCTGCCAAATCATATCTTAGTGGAAAACACCTGCAAATGTGATTTAAGTGGTTGACTAGCAGATTTACCATTTTTCTTGTTAGCGGTCCTCAACTTTTTCATACTTTTGACTGCAGAAAAGTACTATGATAAACTTACCGATCAATCACTAAAATCAGGTCTTCAGTGGTTTCCACCAAGATATGATTTGGCAGACCAGTTGCATTTTAATATACGAATCAAGTTTTGTCTAATGCTGAAACTTCAACAATCAACTCTATAAGGTGATGGTTCATGCAGCCGCTTCCTGGTCTATATTATTAACGATTGTTTCTTGTATAATTTTTTTTGTTTATGTTCATCTTTTCATGACCTTTATTTTACATGTTTACATTTTCTTTTCCATTCCATTTTTAAATGGCTTTTTTTTTTTTTTTTTTTTTTTTTTTACTTTTTTAAATGGAATAATAGCTCAATTTTTATATAATAAGAATTATCTTTCAGAGAGACGGGAGAGGGGTCTCATCAGGGTTTTAGATATGATTTGGTGGGGTACGGCCTGAAAAAGGTTGGGAAACACTGGTTTAAAATAATGGTGAAATTCAGTCGGTTTGGCAAACCAGTTGTTAAAATGATACTTTAAAAGCAAAAATCTATTTTACATTAATTTTCTTTCTTTACATGTCTATCTACACAACTATGTTTTCTAAGCATAACACTGTCACATGTACTCATTTATTTCATTTAATAAAAGGATGTTCTGTTTGCAAAAAGGATATATATTTTTCTTCTCAGCCCTGTAAAAAGCTAATTCAACTTTTAAGAAAATGAAATTTTGAAGAATTTGGGACTCAAATTGACAGCCTAAAATTAAATTGTTTAGATTCGGTGGTATATTTCCAATTGCATTTATTTTTTAAATACTGTTCTTCATACCTTATAATTTAAGTCATTTAAATCAAAGTAGTTACTTTTGTAAATGTAACAAATTCTAAATTTCTATAAGAGTTTTATAACTTATATTTAGAAAAAAGATTTTCCATGCTCTGACAAATGAAAAAACATGTGGTCTAACCTTGCTGAGTCATGAAACATTAAGTTTAATTTATTTTGTGTAGGCCGATTACCTACTCAAGAAATATAGACCCAGGGGAGTGCCCTTCATGGGGGTCTTTCTAAAGAAACCTAACTTGTATTTATGCAAGGTTCAAAGAAAACTCCTAGCAGTTAGGCCGACGACCATGACTGAGTTCGAACCCAGCACCTGCCGCCTACCAGTTGAGAGGTCAGAACCTCTCGGCCACTGGTGGGACCATTAAACTTTAAAAATTTCAAGCGTTTTCTGGCTCATTTTACGTACCAAGAAATGATAAAAATTCCATAAATTCTAAATATCATAACTTGAGCAGTTTTAATCAAGCAAAAATTTGTCTCACAGGGATAATTGTTTTCCAAAAGGGGCTGTGCATATATAATGTTATCATTTTAGGGGGTTGGGGGGTGATTTGTTTTTTGATGTTATAATTTTTGTTCCATTCAAAGCTTTCTCTTTTTTACTTTTAACATGGTCTTTGGTTCAAAATAAAATATTATCTTTTTCTAGTCAGTTATCTGTTTTTATGAAAATACAAAACTGTTTTTAAAATCGCAAAATTATTATAAAATTATTTAATTCTAAAATATGAAAAATCCTAATATTTGACATCTTTATTTTTCTTCATGTGTGCATGCATATATAATCACAGTTCGATGACAATATGGGAAGTATATTTGAAATGTTTACTAATAAATTAAAGAGAAAGAATGCTGTTCACTTGCTTTGTTGGTAAAAATTTCTATCTACCTCCCCACCACTCTTCCTTCTTTCGGGGCAAGTGCAACAGTTAAAAGTGTGTTATAACTGTTGAATGCATTATGTATCAAAAGTTATAATAAAATATTTTGAAACAGTAACTATTTCTTTTAAGTGTTATTTAATATAAAGTGATATTTTATTGACTTTTCTTCATTCAAATCAAAGTATACAAAAAATAAATGTAACCAGTTTAGGAGGGGGGAGGGGATCGTGAATGACAATGTATGATATTGAAAGGAGGGGAGGACATCCAAAATTACCAGAAAGTTGATTACATAATATTTGCACAGCCCCATATGTTATAGGACCAGAATTAGGACCTAAGAGCTGTGTCGATGGGGGAGGTCACCCCAGACACAGAAATTTAGGGGATGCCAAATTTATACTACGAACTTAATTTTTGGCCTGTCACAAGAAAAAGTTGGGGAGGACAGCGCCAAATTGGAACTTTGGCCTGGTTTTCTCTTTGCACACCCTTGCCCAAAAATTGCATAAAAATTTTAATTTTATAACTTTTTCCTAAAGTAAAAATGGTTTCTAAGCTGATGAAGACTAACAATATAAATATTATCTTAATGAGATACATTCTAAATATAACAATTAAGAAATATGTCATGATCAGTGATGAGGAGGGATGCTTACATATTTTATAGCTGATACTGCTTGATGATTTTTGTTTTAAAAAAATCCTAATAAAAAAAAGCTAGGTGTCAAATTTAATGACTAAGTATAATTTTATGGTCACCAAATGCAATGATTTAGTTGCATTTGGCAGGGGTGATTCTGGGTGAAATTTTTTTTTCGGAAATTCGCATCGCATTTTCGGAAATCGGCAGGGGGTTGGGGTCGTCGTCATGAGTCCCCCCCCTCCAGCAATTTTCGGACAAAATCGGCGTTTTCCCACTATCTTCAGATGAAATTAGCAATATTTTAGCAAAATCGGCGATTGCAGTCTTTTGCCGAAATCGACAGTTTTTCCGCGATCTTTTGATGAAATCGGCATTTCCCCATGTTTTTGTAAGTGAAATAATCGTTTTTTCGACAATATTTAGACAAAATTTGCATTTTTATGCGATTTTTTCTTGAAAATGGCGTTTTACTTCCGCGATATTTTGACGAAATCGGCATATTTTTTTTTTTTCAAATAGTCTTTTGACAAAATATTTTTAAGCGGTCTTTTATCGAAAACGGCATCTTTTCCCGCGATCTTTTTACGAAATCGGCTTTATATCCCCAATCTTCAGACAAAATCGACGTTTTCCCGCGGTCTTCAGAAGAAATCAGCATTTTATCTGCGATATTTGGTGAAATTGCCGTTTTTTTCGCGATCCGCACAGGAAATTCACGCTTTTTATCGATCTTTTGACAAAGTTCGTTTACAAAAACATTGACGAAATCGTCGTATTTCCACGAAATATTGATGAAATGTATGCTATTTCGGCGATCCTTTCACGAAATTTGCATTTCTACGTAATTGTTTTTTCTGCGCACAAAACCGTACAAGTTGGCAACTATGCGGAAATGATAACCCAATTTCAAATTTTCGGAAGAGGATGCCTTAAATTTTCGGAAAATTCTGAATTTTTGGACGAGAATCACTCCTGGCATTTGGCAACTAAAAAACACTAATTTGTAACCATGGCACAAAATATGTGAACTTAAATGCCTCCAAAGTAAAAAGCAGATACAAAAGAAAGATAACGAGGATTTTACTTTACAAACTTGAAAAATACCAAATTTGTAGAAGATCATAATTATTTTTCTGATCAAGAATTCATGATTAACAAATATTTATTAAATAAATTATGTCCTTTTACAAAAAAACTTATTTCAGCTCCCCCCCCCCCCCCAGTTTTTATAATATTAGAAAGGATTTCATAATGTGTGTATAAAGTTTTACTTTTCTTTTATGTTGTTTATACATCAAAAATCCTCCTCGCAGTGAATCAGTTGTTAAATTATTTGAATCCCACCATTAATTTAAAACCCTGTCCAGACATAGAATCTAGCTATAGAACTGAATTAACAGTTAAATAAACAATTAAAACTCAAATGCCGTTGAATTGAACAGTAAATTTAGTTTCATATTTAAAATGAATAAGACAATATTTAAAAAGTAAAGGAATAAAATATATAAAAGCAGCATATTATTTAAATTATTTTGCTATGAAAAGAAAAAATGAAAATTTTCTCTAAAGATGTTTTACAGTTAGTTATAAAAGATAGGTTTCCCAACATTTTGATTTCAAACAATCAGTTCCACTTACAGTCAAACCTCATTAACACAAATTATTTTTAGCATGAACTGTTTTTGCCACCACCTATAAACAAGAACAGAAAGATTTGATACTGATAACATGATTTACTTTTAACATAAACAACATTTTGATTTTTCTTGAGGGTCATGTTAACAAGGTTCGGCTGCATAATCAATAAAAGTCTGATAAACAGATCTTAAACATGAAGAAAGAACTGAGACAATGAGAAATGTTAATAAAAAATCAGCAATTACTTTATGCTGCACTAGGGGATACTTATTGATTTTATACTTACTTTATAAACATTTCTTGGGGTATTGTCTTTAAATGTTCTTTCTTTGTTAAAATTTATATTAGAAGAATGCTTAAATTCTTCAATCCACTTTAAAGCTTCATCTTTACTTGAAATATTTATGCGAAATCTACTTGTATAGTTTCCTTTGTCATTCTCAACATAACTACATACTGTATATTCATAATCAACAGGTAGAATGTCCTAAAATTATAATCAAAATAACTAACTTCAAAATAATATAAATACAAAAGAATATAGGATAGATTTACGAGTAATAAATATCCCTCAATGTTTTTGTTAAAGAAAAAAAAAACAATACAATTTTAACTTTTACTATTTTTTACATGATTCATCCTTGCATATTTTACAATCTGGATTATTGTTCACACTTTTCATTAAACTAATCAAGAAACACAAAATAATCTTCAAAGTTCCAATGACTTTCACTGAAAATCTTACCATAAAAACCTGTTAATCCGCCCTTCCTGATCAAACACCCCCTCCCCACTTTATAAAAAATTTGAATTTTTTTTTAAATACTGAGAACTCCCCCCCCCCCCCCTTTTCTCCGAAAAAAAAAATTCACTAAAAAAAAAACACGTAAATTATGTCAAAAAATCATAAAAAGAAATTTTATCTAGTGATCACTGAAAAAAACACTACTTTTGTCAAAGAATCATGAAAAATAACTGCAAATTTCTTCAAAGGATCGCAAAAAAAAAAAAAAAAAAAATCATGAAATCTGCGAAAGGATCACCAAAAAGGGAAAAAAAAAAAAAAAAAACACATTTTGTCGGTAGATTGCAGTAAAAACGAGAATTGTGTTGATCTTGAAAAATTCAATCAAAGAATCATTTAAAAAATGCAAATCACGTCAAAAAATCTGTAAAAATACACAAATTACATCAAAACTAGTCGTTGGGGGCCACCGTAATAATTACCCATCATGGATATGTATATGAAAATAAAACATGTGAAAACTATTTACACAATGCATTGCAATTCATAAACAAAATTTTAATATTGTTAATATACATAGTAATGCTTTATTAAAGAACTGCTGATGTACCAATTTCGACAAATTATATAAAACGCCAAACTACTCAAGTAGTACCGAACTGCGTAAAAGAAACATCCTTATAACTCCAAAAAATAATTCTATTATCTAACAATTAACTGTGTCGGATTAAGCGTCTCATTTCCAATTAAAATATACCTCTGAATTGAAATTTGAATGAAATACAGGGTCATGAAAAATCGAAGAATGTGGAAAACAGGATTACAAATATCTCAGCAACTAATAATCCGATCGACTTCGTTCTATATGCAAAATGTGTGTTATTTTATTGCTTTTTACATCCATTTCTTAAAACAAAAAAATTCGAAAATCTTTATATACCTTTTATCAGAACGAATTTTTCGAGGGTCTGAAAAAAATAGTTCTGGATAATCGAGGTTGCTGATATTGAATAGGCTTCGTCCCATTCTTACATACTAACTACATACAAAATTTCAAGTCTCTATCTCAATTTGTTCGGGAGATAGAGCGTTTACAGACAGACAGATAGACGGCAATTTTTTTTTTTCCCTAAAAATATGTTTTTCGGAATCTCCACTATCTAAAACGTGTAAATCCGTCAAAAAAAATTTTGGTTTTTCAAAAGGATTGCAAGATTTACCCTATACTACGTATGATGGGTAAGTAAAAATAGCAGAAAAATTATAAATTTTTCAAAGGATCTCCCAAAAAAAAAACACACATTTTGTCAAACAATTGTAAGAAAAACGCAAATATAACGTATTTATAAATAAGCAGTCAAAATATTCTGAAAAAAAAAAAAAAAAAAAGGCAATTCTGTCAAAAAAAATTGCAAAACTCTGCCTTGCACATTTTATAATTTGGCAATCAGTAAAACAAATCAAGAAGAAAATATTATCTAACCCATTAACGCACAGAGTCCTTTTTTGAGGACGGTTACAAAAACAGCAAGAAATCTGTTTTCCTACCAATAAAGAGAAAGATAAATATATACTTTATTTCACGAGACAGAATCCTCGATAGATAAAAGTTAATTTGCTTTTAAAAGTGGTGGGAAATACAAAATTTAAATTTTAGCGAAGAAAATAATTTGGGCATTAATGGGTTAATAACTTAGAAAAAAGAAGAGCATATAGGGCTCAGACCCTCCTGATTTAAATATAAACAAATCAAGAAGAGAATATTATTTAACAACTTAGAAAAAAGAGGAACATATATGCTCAACCCCTCCCCATATAAATAAAAACAATGAAGTTAATGAATTGTTAAAAATAAATCTATTATTTTCTGTATTAAATGTTTGCTTATTCATCTCTGACAAAAGAAAATAAAACTGTAATATTAATTAAATTTATAAATTATGATATATTATATCATTAAAATATATTTTTACTGTAATGATACTTGCAAATCTGCTGATCAGTGGCTTCAAAAATCAGTTCTGCTGATTTTGATTTACAGTAGACTCCCTCAAATCTGAATAGTTTGGGATCAGAAGTTGTGCAAATTTTAGAATTTTGCTGATTTCTGGTCATTGCTTTGTTTATTATTTTTTTAAAAATAATTTGAATGTAATTAATAATGAAATCAAAAGTATAATGAATGCTTACAATATACTAAAATATTAAAATAAGTAATAAACTAAAATAATCAAAATTTAGATAATTTTTAAATTATTCAAAATACTAAAAGCAAAGGTCAAGTTAATAATCAATAATGTACAATTAAATATTTATTATAAAGATTAAATGTGTTTTTCCTAAATTATTGAATGAAACTCGCCTGATAAAGGTACATTACTAATTCACATCAGGATCATAAAATAACAAAGCTTTATTTCAGATTTAGCCAGGCTAAATAACTAAAAAGGCTTGATTAAAATACATAAATATATTTGGTAAGATTGTAAATTGTGATAATTAATATTTGGTTCACAATGGTAAATGAAATCATTGGTAATTAATATGATTACCAATGATATCAGCAATATCTTGATTTTTTCTAAAATAATTTATTTCTTCATTAAAAAACGTGAATTCAATAACATTAATAAAATTTACAAATTAAAAAGTGTACAGAATTGAAATAAAACTAAAAAAGTCAAATTTTGCACCTACATCTGAACTGAATGTTTCATGTTTACATACATAAATTATGTGCGGATTTTAGAGAGTGATGAATTTGAGGGAGTCTACCGTATATCAAAATTTTTTTATTTAGTATTTAATATTCAATCCGCAGTATTATTTATTTCATATTTGCATAATTTCTGAAAGCTCAACTGTTAAAAATAGTAGAAATACATTAATCTAAGCTATACTATTCCAAAACTTTGCAGATTTTTTTTTTTTTTTTTTTTTTTTTTTTTAAATCACCATAATAAAAGACCAACTATCTCCACAATTTAATAACTGTAATTCCCTGACATTTAGTATTTTAAATATCTATCTGAAATAAAACATTGATATAATGATAATCACAATAATTAATTTTAACAGCAAATAATTTTCACACATATTTGAAGATGACTAGTTTGTTTTTGACTGTATTTAGAACCAGAATTTAATAAAAACATATTAATAAAACAATGTTATTTATTGGAGTTCTTTACTGGAATAGAGGATATTCATACTGGAATTTTTTGGTGTTTTGATATATTTCTGCTATTTACAATAGAATTTTATTTAATATTGGGAAATGAAATTATAAGAATGGTAAAATATTGTTGATATAGCAAGATAATATTTAAAAAACTAGAATATAATAACTATTGATTAAAAAATAATTTTTAAAGAAATTCCTTAAGGGTGTCTATTAGGGATTCTTCTACTCAATAAATATTGCTGCATAAAAAAAGAATATCATAAAATTATTCTACAAGTATTATTTATTTTATGTATTAACATCATTATGGAGCATATATATCACAATATGATATAACAAGTTGGAAATTGCACGTGAAGCGTAGCAAATTAGGTGCGTTCGAACGATAACGAAGTTTTAAAAATATTACTTTCATATATCAATCTCATAACATTGTAAATAGTGAATTACAATTAAAACGCTCATCAAACAATGTTCTCCCTATACCATTATGTAATGGAATACTTTTGTGTGGCCTTGTAAATCAATAACAAATGTTCTTTGCACCACAAATTATGTAAGATGTATAGTATAATATGTACTTTATAGTTGCATATAAATTTTATTAAGTTCGCATGAGTGTAACACGATTAAAATGCATTTGAAACATTTTTTCCCATTGACCGTAATGTAATGGAATACTTTTGATTTTCCCTGTAATTGATCTATGCATCCGATTTTCATAAAATTTGAAATAACTCGAAAAAATTATGTAATAATTATGTGTTTTAAATTTCAAACATATAGAATATATTTGAAACTTTTTCCCCATTGACCATAATGTAATTGAATACTTTTGATTGTCCCTGTAATTGATCTATGCACACGATTATCAAAAAATTTGAAATAACACGACAGAATTATGTAATAATTGCGTATTTTAAATTTCAAACGATTAAAATGCATTTGAAACTTTTTTCCCCATTGACCGTAATGTAATGGAATACTTTTGATCGTCCCTGTAATTGATCTATCCATCCGATTCTCATAAAATTTGAAATGACTCGACAAAATTATGTAATAATTATGTATTTTAAATTTCAAACGATTCGGTTGGGTAGTTTTTGCGTTGTTATATGCGGACAGACGGACGGACGGACAGCGAAGTGGCTAACCGGACCGGATGTGCGCGTAGTCCACAGGCTACACGGACCGGGTCATGATTGCGCATGCGCAGACGATAGGATCAGCTGAGCGGGTGGCTGTCAACCCTGATGTCAATCGTAAGCGTGCACGTTGATTGGTGATAGGTTTCCCTCCGCGGTGAAACCGGTGGATGCTAAATCGCACAACGCTTAGGGATAAACAAACTGAAGACTCCTCCCACACTAGGAAAGAACGCCATCTACAGGCTTTTCACTTAATTATACGATATTATAGGCTAGTAAATGAAAAATAAAGGTTTTCTTTTTAAGTATAAAATTAATAATAAGAGAGAGGAGAGTACATTTTAAAACCAAATATTTAATTTAAATGATTTAACATTGAAGTTATGTTTTGTACCTTGACTTAGGACTAGGCTCTTTTATTATTAGTATGTTTTATTTATTTATTAATTACAGATTTACTTGATTGTGATGTCATGCAATAAATTGAAAAAATTATGGCTGGTCATTGAAAAATCCATATTTAATTATTATTATTATAATTATTCAAGAATTCAAAGAAGAGCTTTATTTTATTCATTATTTTTGCATCATGTTAAAAAATAAGAAAAGTTTACTTAAAGAAACTCCCATAATTTTATTTTCCTAGTAATATTTTGAATTTATATTTAATAAAATAAAAATGGGTATACAATATGAAAAGAAATATTAACAAATAATTTCTGATACTTTTAGCTGTCAATTACTTTCCAATACCTTAAATATGCAAATGATTTGTATAAATTAAATAGACAAATTTATTCAAAAGTATTTATAAAAAATTATCTTAATAATTTTTAAAAAATTAGTAGAGAAAATAAATTATTTTTTAAATAAAAAACAGCAACAAAAATGTACAATTTATTTAACTTATTTCGGATTAACAACTATTTAAAAGCATATTATATTAAAGAAAAACAATATACTCAGTGGCGTAGCAAAAAGGGGCGCGGTCACCCTGGGCGCCGAAGTCAAGGGGCGCAAATTGAGAGAGGTTTTAATCGAAATTACGAATTGCCCCACCAGTGGAGAAGAGGTTCTGCTCTCGAAGCTGGAAGATATAAAGGTGTTGGGTTCGAATCCAATCGCGCCTGTCGGCCTAATCGTTCGGAGTTTACCATGGTTTTCTTCGAGCCTTGGATTTTTTTGCGTAAATACGGATTAGATTCTTTTAGAAAGACCCTCATGGAGGGCACCTTCCCTAGGGTTTATATCCCTCGTGCAGATAATTGGTCATCATAAATACAACCAACAACCAATAAAGGCATTTTCTTCTCTTGAGGGAAAATAATATGGTTATTTTCCTTCTTTTCTTTTTGTTATGGGGTCGTGTGGGCAAAAAATTTCTTCCTTCCCCAGGCGCTAAAAAACCTAGCTATGCCACTGAGTAAACTCTCATATTTGAGCTTAAAAATAGTATAAAGTTTTGTTTTTAAATATATTTTAAATTTAAATTTAGTATAACACAAAAATTAAATAAAATTTAGCTAAAAGTCTTGGGAAGTAATTGATAGTTATAATTATCAGAAAGAAATCATTAATTTTTTTTCTCTCCCTTTCTCTTTTATTAAAAACAAATTCAAACTAGTATTACTATGAAAAATAAAATCCTAGGGAGTTCTCAGAATTCATTTTTTTTTTTAATTTTATTAACAAGATTTAAAAAAATAAAAAAAGATCTTACTGAATTCTAGTAAATCTCAAATAATTTTTCTTAAAAAAAAAAAAAAAAAAGAAAGAAAAAAAGAAACAAAGAAAGATATAACAAACAAATAAAACATACTAATATTAACAGATGTTAGTCGTAAGTCAAGATAAAATATAAAGTAATTCTTTTCTTTTTCTTTTTTTTCTTTTTATTTTTTTATTTATTTTTTTTAATTTTAGCAGAAAAACTATTTATGCATTTATTATATTGCAGTACACATACACAAATATACTATAATGTAACTTCAATTTAAAACATATAAATGAAATACAGTAGACTCCCTCAAATCCGCAAACCAGAAATCCGCAACTCTCTATAATCCGCACATATATTATGGATGTAAACAATAAAACTTTCAGTTCAAATACTGGACCAAAATTTGATTTTTTAGTTTTATATCAATTCCATATATTTTTTAACTTGTAATTTTCTTAATAATACTCTATTCATGTTTTTTTCATGAAGGAAGAATAAATTATTTTGGAAAAAATTCAAGATACTTCTGATATTACTGGTAATCACAATCTTCTTGCCAAATATATTTATGCATTAATCGAGATTTTTTGGTTATTAAGCCCGGCTAAACTTGGAAAAAAAAATCTATTTTATGATTTTGATGTGAATTAGAAATGTACTTTTATGAGGCAAGTTTTGTTCAATAATTCTGGAAAAATATGTTTAATCTTTATAATGAATATTTAATCATACACTATTGATTATTAACTTGACCTTTGTTATTAGTACTTCAAACATTTAAAAAATATCTAAATTTTTATTATTTTAGTTTATTACTTATTTTAATATTTTATTAAATTGTAAGTATTCATTATAATTCCGATTGCACTATTAATTGCATTCAAATTACTGTTTAAAAAATGTAAACAAAGCAATGACCAGAAATCCGCAAAATTCTAAAATCCGCACAACGTCTGGTCCCAAGCTGTGCGGATTTGAGGGAGTCTACTGTAGTTGATATTAAATTATATTTCCTCTCTCTTTTTTAACTTTAAAGAATTTTATACAAATTCAGTCACTTATGATGTCATATCATAATCTGAAAATTTTATGGTCAGTCACTGAAAGAATTATATTATTATTTTAAGAATATTATGAAAAATGTTTTTAATGAATTAATAAGATGTAAATGTAATAAGAGAATGTAAAATTAATTTGGATTTAAATTTTAAAGGTAAATACCTTTAAAATACATTTTAAAATATGTTTAAAATATCTTTAAAAAAAAGGTTTTAAACAAAAGCCTTTTTAATACTTTTTTAAGTCCAAATGTAAGAGTATTTTTATGATACATGCTCTTAAATTATTATTTATCAAAAATAAATTTAATTAATTGTGCATCCTTATTTTTGTTTTTACATTAAAATAATCATTTACATATTCATTTACATAATTTTACATACACAAAAAAAATCATTTACATATTTAAGTAACATTTTGCTAAAAGTATTCAAAAGTTACTGATAGCTAAAATTTTTAGAAATTATTAGTTAATACATTTCATTTCATATTTATTCTATTTTTTCTTTTATTAAATGTAAATTCAAAATATTACTATGAAAAATAAAGTTATAGAGGATTTTTAAATAAACTTTTCCTGTTTTTTAATGAGATACAAAAAAGATTAGTAAAATAATGCTCTTCTTTGAATTCTTAAATAATAATAAAAATTAAATGTGGATTTATCTGTGAGTAGCCGTAATTTTTTTCATTTTACTGCATGACATCATAAATTATATTTTATTATTTATATAAAATATAATTATTAATTATATTTTATTATTATTTTATTTTTTATTTATTTATTTTGAGAAAAAACAAACAAATAAAACATGCTAATGTTAAAAGGCTAATCCTATGTCAAGATACAAACTATAATTTCAGTGTTAAAGCACATATATTAAATATTTTGTATTAAAATATACCCCCACCTTTCTCTCTCTCTCTTTTTATTTTTTATTAATTTTACTCGGTGGCGCAGCCAAGGTGGTGGTTTTAGGGTTAAAATCCCTCCCAGACTCAGAAAGATCGCTGTAATTGCCGGTTATATGATTCAAAACCAAACTTAATAGTTAAATGTTTTAGCGCATTTCGGAGTCCATCGCTTTATTGAATCAGATTTCATTTAATAAAGTGATTCAATTAAAGGCGAAAATTCTACTTCGAACTGTGAAAGTACATATTACAAGCATTAATTAAGTAAAATTTGGTTATTTGAACTAAATCACTTTTCTGAGACATATTATGCTGAAAGAATGATGATTTACTGCCACGCAGATGCTCTTTGTGTTTAACTATTCAACATTGAATATTCTAATTAGTACTGATTCTATTAACCGGCATTCACCTTTATTAGAAATTCACCCCCCCCCCCCCCCCCCCAGAACCAGATTCTGGCTGCGCCACTGATTTTACTTAAAAATATTATTTTAAATTTATTAGCTTATGGTTTCATATCATAAAATAATGTCATGGGGTAAGCACAGAAAAAAATATTATTATTATTGTTTTTGTTATTGTTTTAAGAATATAGTGAAGGATGTTTTTAGTTCATTGAAGCAAAAATAAATTTAAAATTAATTTAAAGAACTCTGCGTGACGTATTTTTAAAGGGCTCGTCAATAGATGGCGCTCACTTATTAGTGTGGGAGGAGCTTTGGTTTGTTTATCCTTAAGCGTTATGCGATTTAGCGTCCACCGGTGAAACCTAGCAGCGCCTTGGGGAGTAAGTTGGGAGGGTTATATTGTGACTGAGGCAACCCTTTCAGCGGATTAAGTAGGGGTTGGGCAAGGGATTTCCTGGAAAACATTATCGGAAAAGCTTTCAAGAAAAGTAAATGCGACTGAATGCAAATTATGACATATAATTATAATTATGAGAACATTGTGACACGTTTTATCTTTTTCTTTTAACTATTAATTACAAATCCTTTTGCGTTGAAAACTGGTCTTATTATTTATGAAAAACGTAAAATGCTGAATTTTAATTATTTGTTGTAATTATAATTTTAATTTACGCTGAATACTTATTTAAAACTGGATTTTATTTACATAATTATACATCATTACATCATTTAATTACTAACTTATGTTAGTAATTAGAATGTTAATTGTTTCAGAAACCTGCAAGTCTTGATTCTTCAGTGGTTTAATGCAGGGAATAATAATAAACGAATTCAAATATAAAAAAATCGATTTTAATAAAAATATTATTATTATTAATATTATTATTAATAATAATATTATTATTAATATTATTATTATTATTATTATAGTATATTTATACAATACTGAAAAAAAAATGCAGAAACACAAATCATGAGTTTTAATACAAACAAGCTATTGAGTTATATTTAGAACTATATAGATCATTGAATTAACTTTAGAAATAATTCTTTCTTTAAATGTTTAAGCGAAGCGCATATATTATTTTTAGCAATAACAATCTAAATTTTTCAAAAATATAAAATTTCATAAAATTTTTATTGTACCTCTTATTTTTATTTAAAATTGAGATTAAAAGTTAAATTCGGGAAGGGGGGGGGGGGGTACAAATAAAGTCTTGCATTTTTCATAATGTACCAGACCCGGCCCCAAAAATTCTGTTTAAATTTACTTGACCAGAACCGGATTTAAAATTGTGTATATATATATATATATATATATATATATATATATTGTTTAATCTTAATTTATATCTTGCTAAATTCTTCTTTTGATTCAATTATTAAAAGCAGTATCTTCAATTACCGTCTGCTATACCAATTTTGTTTTATATAAAATTATGAACATTTCTTTAACATTTAAAAACCTTGAATAAAGAATTCGGATCGAATTGTATTTATTTATTTTTCCTGGTTGTCATGTTTTTCTGCGCAGTATAAAAACAAAAGGGAGGATGGTCGTCCGGGCGGCAGAATGAAAAACGGAGATGGCGCCAAATGAAGACTTTTTATTTATAATATATCAGTGGCGCAGCGAGGGGGGGTTTTGGGGGTTAAAACCCCCCCCAGAGCCATGACAAAAATACAAAAATTTCCACTTTTATGAACCGAATCATAAAAAAAACTATAGTTAGAATTTTTTTTGTTTTGTTTTCGAAATCTGCCGCTTTATTGAATCAAATTTTATTTAAAAATTTGACTCGTTTAAGCGGCAGTAATGTATTTTCTTTGAAAAATAGGGAAAGCACATAGCAACAGTATCAGTATCGAAAACTAGTCACTCAATTTCGGAAAAGGCCGGCATTCATTTATACTATTGGAAATCAGCCGAAGGCTAAAAGGAATGGTCATTTCCTGTCGCTGCCAATGCCATCTTGGGTTTTTCAATACTGCACCACTGGAGGGGGGGGGGTCTTAATTAGTTGCATCTGTTTCTTGCTCTTTTTTTGGAAACGGGACTGGACTCTCGAATTCCAGGAAAAACACAAAAACACATGCTCGCATGCTTTGAAGGATAGACTTAATTCCACAAACATTGTGTTGTTAGTTGCTGTAGTGCTAAGGTTTTTTTTTATTGTGCGTTTCGCTATGGAGGATATTAAATCCTCTTCAGAGAAGAAAATTATGAAAAACATGGATATAAGAGATCATTTTTTTTAATCTTTCGAATTCCTTCAAGCATTCTTGAAATCCAGGTATGTTTGGAAAGTATATAATTCGTTTATATTTATGTTTCTGGAAAGATATTAACAGCGCTGTGCGAAAGGGGGAAGGGAGGGCGGTCGCCCAGGGAGCAGAGATTTAGGGGGCGCCAAATTTCTAACTATTTTTCTACTTACTACTACTTTAAAGGGGCTACTTTCAGACAATTTTTTTAATTAATATTAATTCTTATTTAAAAAACGCCCGAAATAGGCAAGTGGGTAAACGGAAAAAAAGTTACCTGAAAAACAGTTATTGGAAAAAAGGGACATGACTACAAAAGCGAAAAAAAATGTTACTGGGAAAAAAAGGGACATAGAATTGATTTAGGGAAATTATTATTGATTTTGAGGATTCATTGGTTAAGTATTTAGAAGGGATCAGGGGGAGGCTCTTAATTTAGGTAAATGGTTTTTTCGTGCTGAATTAACTGTTTTTGTTCGGTTTTTGGACATATGATAACCCCCCCCCCCCCCCATCCGTAACCTCTCAAATTAAATCAATAGTTTTTTACGCAGATTTATCCGATTCACTTGGAATTTTGGACATAGGTTCATTATGATAAGACGTATCTCTGATTAGTTATAGGGTTCTTTTGCTTATTATAAAGGGAGGATGGTCAATTAACTCCCTCCTCCCACAAATTAGATAGATCGGTTTTTATGCAAAATTATCCAATGTATTTCAAATTTTAGATAGAGATTCTTTCTGATAAGGTGAATCCCTGAATAGTTTTAAGAGTTTAATGAGTAAGTATAAAGGGGAGAGTGGACGGGGGATAATCCTTCTTAAATTAAATTAATGGCTTTTCACGCAGAATTATCCGATTTGCTTCGAATTTTGGACATAGATTCATTATGATAAAACGTATCTCTGGTTAGTTACGGGGTTATTTTCCTTATTATAAAAGGGGGGCAAGCAATTATTTCCCCCTCAAATTAGATAAATCGGTTTTATGCAAATCGTTGTTTTAGCCGATGTATTTCAAATTTTAAATATAGGTTCTTTCTGATAAGGTGAATCCCTGAATAGTTTTAAGGGTTTAAAGGCAAAAACGAGGATAACTTCCCTTAAATTAAATAAATAGCTTTTATGCAGAATTATCCGATTTGCTTCAAATTTTGGATGTAGCTTTTTTATGATCAAGCGTATTCCAGATTAGTTATGAGGTTCTTTAGCTTATTATAAATAGGAAAACGGACGATTATCCCCCCCCCCTTAAATTAGATAAATTGTTTTTTATGCATAATTATCCGATGTATTTAAAATTTTTTATATAGATTTTTTCTCATAAAGTGGATTTCTAAATAGTTTTAAGGGCTTAATGGCTAATTATAGAGGGGGGAACTGGGGATAACCCCACTTAAATTACATAAATGGCTTTTTACGCAGAATTATCCGATTTGCTTCAAATTTTGGATGTAGTTTCCTTATGGTAAGGCGTATAAGCTAATGAATGTAGTTAAAATAGGGAGGGATGCAGCAGTCCCTTCAGGAAACTCTTTCGGGGAAAGAAGCTTGCTTTCCCCATTCGACGGAGGGGGATGTCTGGTAGATATCGCGGGCGGCTAGCCTCTTAGGAAATTTGTCGATCAGGGGATTTCCCGGTAAGGGTTTGACGCAAAAATATTCAAGTAACACAAAAAAGCGAGTTGAATGCAATTGAACGCAAATAACAAATAAAAACAATTTTTCTTTATTTTTTAATTTAATGATTGAAAACTATTATGTCAGAAAACATTATAACACATTTTACCTTTTTTCTTATAATGATTAATTTCCATTCATTTTGCATTTAAAACTGGTTTATTTATTTATTTTTTTTATTTGTGAAAAAAGTAATATACTAAATCATTTGTTGTAATTGTCATTTTAATTTATGCCAAATATTTATCATTTAAAACTGGATTTTTACTAATTAATGTCCTATATTACGCATCAGAAAATATAATATAAAACATAAAAAAATATATGTTAGAAAACTTTAATGTACAAACTATATTGTATGTCACGAACGAATGAACTAGTGAATTCATTAATTTGTAGTAATAAAAATAGTTCTTTTTATTATTAGCTTATGTTAGTAATTAGAAAGTTAATTGTTAGTTCTTGATAGATCTTCAGGTTTGAACTCTTAAAAAAAATAAAAACAGATTTAAATTAAAAGGAAAAAAACGATTTTAAGAAAAACAGGATATTTTTTTCTTTGTTATTTTATTTATAGAATACTGAAACTGCTATGCAGCAACATAAATCACAATTTTAAATGCAAACAGCTATTGAGGATATATAAACAAACACTTAAAACTATTCAGGGATTCACTTTATGAGAAAGAACCTATAGCCAAAATTTGAAATACATCGGATAATTGTGCATATAAAATAATTTATCTAATTTAAGGGGGGGAATAATCGTGGCCCCCCCTTTTTAATTAGCAAAAGAACCCCATAACTAATCAGGGATACCCTTTATCTTAATGAACCAACCAGTGTTGCCAGTGGGCTACTTTTTTTAAATTGAGATTTCTTGATTGGCACCACTTTTTGAAACGGTAAAATTCCCTTTCTTTTGGTCTCAATTAATATGTCATTAAATAAGGGTTATTTTACCATTTCAAAAAAGTAGTGTCAATCAAGTATATAATTTTTTAAAAAGTAGCCCATCTGGCAACACTGGAACCAACATTCAAAATTTGAAGCAAATCGGATAATTCTGCGTAAAAAGCTATTTATTTAATTTAAGAGAGGTTATCCCCCATGCACCCTCTATACTTAACCATTAAACACCCAAAATTATTCAGGCATTATATACTGTGATGACGTACTGACAACTTTAATCGTGGCAGAAGATAGATAGCGAAGTCTTATTCTGAAAAAGTATGCATAGTTGAAAGTATCTTCATTCAAAAGCTGTTAAGAACAGGTTCTATTGACCTCCAGGGATATGCCTAGAAAATAATTGCACTGGTCTAGTGGCAATGAGCTGAAGGGGACAATGGGATTATTGCGCATCGAGAGGGAAGGAAAGTAGTTGGAAGAGAGACATGTGCTGGTAATGAACAAGAAAATACATTGATGTAAGATGGCTTGGACGTGCTAAGCGAAATGTAATATTGGAGTGAGGCTCCTATGTAGTTGTAATGTCGTTTTATTTATTTTTTTAATAATTGGTCTATGGTTCTAATAAAGAACTTGAGGAATTAAAATTGTGTTATTGATGAACTTAACAAATAAACCAACTTAGTAAAGAGAAACTCAGGACGCGACACCACAATACTATATATAAGCCTCGTCAGAAAGAACCTATATCCAAAGTTGTTTGAAATAACACGTTGGATAATTCTGCTTAAAAACCATTTATCTTATTTAGGGCGGAGGGGAGGGGGTAATCGTCCATTCCCAAAACTAATCAGGCAAGCATCTTTTCAGTATGAACGTATATCCAAAAATTGAATCAAAGCGGTTAATTCAGCATGAAAAAAACACTCACTTAAATTAAAAGCCGACCTCCCCCCCTTTCATACTTAGTCATTAAATCCCCAAAATCAATTCTTTGTCACTTTTTTTCCGGTAACATTTTTATCTTGTCCTTTTTTTCCGGTAACTTTTTTTCCGTGTCATTTTTTTTCGCTTTTGTAGTTTGCCGGGTTTTTCCGTTAACTCTTTTTCTTAGATTCAGGCAAGTAGATATCATGATTAAAAAACTATGTAACTGAGAAATGTTCTTCATTCTTTAATAAGATCTTTCAGAAGACGATTCTCACAGTTGCCAACTTGTACGGTTTAAAACAATCGCGGAAAAATGCAAATTTCATGAAAGGATCGCCCAAAAAGCACACATTTCGTTAATATTTTGTGAAAAAACGACAAATTCGTCAATGTTTTTGTCAACGAACTTTGTCAAAAGATCGCCGAAAAACGCGAATTTCCTGTGCGGATCGCGGAGAAAACGGCAATTTCACCAAATATCGCAGATAAAACGCTGATTTCGTCTGAAGACCGCGGGGAAAACGTAGATTTCGTCTAAAAATTTCTGATATAATGACGATTTCGTTAAAAAATCGGGGGAAAACCGCCGTTTTCGATAAAAGATTGCTTAAAAATATTTTGTCAAAAGATCATTGAAAAAAAGGCCGCTTTCAGCAAAAGATAACGGAAAAATTTCCGATTTCGTCGAAAGACTGCGGGGATAAAACGCTGTTTTCAAGAAAAGATCGCGTAAAATTGCAAATTTTGTCTAAAGATCGTCGAAAAAAACGCCGATTTCATATAAAAAACACACTGAAAAACACCGATTTCGTCAAAAGATCGCAGAAAAACCGCCGATTTCGACAAAAGATTGCAATAAATCGCCGATTTTGCTAAAATATCGCAAATAAATCGCTGATTTCGTCTAGAGGTCGCGGAAAACGCCGATTTCGTCAAAAAATCGCGGAAAACCGCCGATTTTGACGAAAGATCACAATAAATCGCCGATTTTGCTAAAATACCACAAATAAATCGCTGATTTCGTCTGAAGGTCGCGGGAAAACGCCCATTTTGTCTGAAGATCGCGGATAAACCCTCTTAAAGGGGGGGAACTCGCGGAATCCTCCCCCCCCCCCGCCAATTTCCAAAAAAAAATTTCTACCAGAATCACCCCTGAAGCAACTCTATCCCCCCCCCCAGAGCCGAATTCTGGCTGCGCCACTGAATATATAATATAATAATTATATATTATTAATAATTTTTCACATAATAATTAATATATTAATATAATATAATAATTGTAAATAAATAATATAAGTAAATTATTAAAATTATAATGATAATTAAACAATAAATAATGTATAATACAATAAAACCTCCATAACAGACACTCCCGAATAGCGGACACCTCTATTTAATGGACAGTTTTCCGATCCCTACCCCCAAAACCTAAATTCTTGCATGTTTAACCTCTAAATAACGGACATTCCGAATAGCGGACACAATTTTCGGCGATAAAGAATGAAAAATATTTTTTTAACGAGAAAAAAGAAGAAAAAAGTAAAAAGGCCTCTAAATTTATCAGGGCAATGTGTCACAAATTTTGTGATCACAAATAAATGTAGATCGTGGTCTGGGGAAAATCATCCCTCAACGTTCAGTGTTGAATTCTGGGGGGGGGGGGGGGGGAGGGGGTGCCCGGGTGGGACATCTTCCAGGGCATTGAAATTCCCCTCCCCCCCGGAAGGTTTAGAGATTTTGTGCTTTTAATAATCAAAAAGTGCAAATCCCCTTTCCTGCCCGGAACTCTATAATGTTTAATAATGTCGCATTGAAAAACAAATTAGATGTAATCGCAAACAAAAAAAAAACTTTTTCAACATTTTTTTTTTTTTTTTCATAAGAATGTAATAAACAGTGGAAGAAGGTGTGCACAATTTTATTTCAGTTTCAGTTTTATTGTTTAAAAAATAATTCTAATTTTTGATTAATCATATAATAGAGGTTATAGGACATATAAAAGTCAATTCATGATACATTAAGCATTTCTTAGTGATTTTTGTATCTTTGAGGTTTCCCCAATAGCAATTTTTATTTTTTAGAAATTTACCAATAATTTTAATTTATCAAATTTATTTTTCAGTAAAAAAAAAAAAAAAAAAAAAAAAAAAATCAAGCTTCGCCAAAGAAGCTTGGGCTTAAAATTTCAATACCAACTAGTTCTCTCTCTCTCATTTTAGGAATTAATTCTTCTCTTTTATAATAATTGTTGACCAAGTATCACTCCTTCATTCTTCTTTAGCCCCAACTTTTTATAAATTTATTATTGCAAAAAATAAGAAAATAAATTACTAGCTACTTATTCATTACTTGTAAAAATTGTTGTGCTGATTTTATATAAAAGAATGAATAACTTGATTAGTTAAGAGGCTACATCAGTTAAGTGAAAAAATCCATTCGCTAATGCTAATCCTGACGAAGCAGTATTTCGGTTGCATTTCAATTTTTTTTTATAATGACCTTTTTTTCTTTGGATAACTGAGATCAATCTGTACCAAAACCATTTCTTATTTTTTCAGTTTTGTTTAAAAATATGTTTAATTAGGCCACTTTCTTAAATGAAAGCATCTTCACAAAAAAAATTAAATAATAAAAAAAAACTGCAGTCAAAATCGAAAAAGTAAAAATCTGTTATTCAGATCAATCTCAGTTATCCAAAGAAAAAAAAATTAAAAATACTGACTTGCAACCGAGATATCGCTATAAATTTCTTCAATAGGATTAGCTCAAGCCTTTTAAGGTTGTTCTTAAATCAAAAAAAGCAACTTTGTGACACATGCTTTGATTTATTTTTGTTCGGAAATGCATGAAACTAGCAGGTGTTGTTATTATTCAGAAACTGCCTAATTGCACTCAATTTTCTGTTTTTTTTTTTTTTTAAACACAATAGATTTTTCACAACTAGCTTTCAAAGTTGACACTTTTGAACACATTTACCGACGAAAGCAGAAAAACCGATCGAAAAGCAGGAGAAAAACGGGTAATTAAGTGATGGAAATAGCTTAGAACTGGATAGGTAATTTAATTATCATGAAATGGAAAAATAAGTTTGGTTCGAAATTGCTTCCATAGTCAGGCATTCCAATTTCATATATTTCTGTTAAAAAATGAATTTGCAAATGTGTCAAAACGTTTTGCGCTTGTTGAGCGGAGCAGTTAAAAACACCCTTAAGGGTGTATTTCAATCCAAACTGCTCTTTTTCTGATTTATTTTTAAATTCATTTTTTTCTCAAACGCATTTAACTTGAAAATTCTCTTATTTAGAAGCTACATAATGTGTCGTGGTTGTCGATTTTTTGATAAATGCAGAAAATTTTTCTAAAATGCTGTCAAAGTTGGCGCTTTGAACCGAATATTCCGAAGCGAGAGTTCGTGAACGAAAAAAGTGGTCATACTGAGAAACTGAGAACATAATTATTTATAACTCAAATTCTAATTGAGAAATAAATAAAATCGGATAGCCTTCTCACACATGTCTTCAAAAAACAATTCGGGAATGTTTTTACTTTTAAAAATGAGTATGAAAATGTGTCTGAAAAATTTGAGCCGTTGAGGGTAGATAAATGTTTTTTCCAATGCATCCTTAAAGGAAATTATGACATTACAAATTATATTAGATTTAAATATCTATATTAAATGAAAAACTGTTTGTTCCAGTAAAAGACTCACTGTTTACAAACTTATTGTACTTATATTGACAAATCTGGGGAACAATTAATCTTAAAAATAATTATATAAAGCTTATTTTTCTCTATTTATAAGGCAAACTACCTATATATTTTTACCAAACTACGTTCATCTTAGATTTTATTACATTTTTATTCTTTTTTCATAACTGCCAACATCTCCCGTTTTATTTTACCCGGAAAATTTTTATTGTAAATTTTACCATTTCAAATTATTAAAGCCTTTCAATAAATAGCCTGAAGAAGACGTAATAATATTCTTCTTATTATTAAAATTAGATTGTTTTCGTTAAATTTTGTTTTCATTTATTTATTTCGTTTTAAAATACCAAATATCATTCAAGTGTAAAAAATTTCTAAAGCAATTAACTCCCTGATCAGTAAAATGATCCATATTTTATGCTTTAATTAAAAGAATAATGGATAAATATTATGAATATCAATGATAAAGTATAGTTAAAAAAAATAAGTGTAACATTTTTGTCACAACTCTCTTGTTATCAGAAATTTCTGTGCTTGTTTTTCCATTAAAAAGTGGGTGGTCGATCTTTGTACTCCTAGATGTAATTAGTTTCAAGGAAATACCTGTCACCTAACACATGACAAAAGGGGAGACCTTTTGCAATAATAAATCCCTTTTGCACACAGTCAAATGCTTAAAGCATGCTTCTGTTTCAAGGGCAAACAGCAAGTTTGAATGTACTGCACTGTGGATTCTGCAACACTGGGCACATGGGCTTTATTCTTAAACAATAAGAAAACCATTCATCAAATTTTCCCCACCAAGCAGTAAGAGGATTAGAGGAAGAAAGATTAATCATTCTTTTAAATAGTAGGTTTGCCTAGAGAGGACCTATTTCAACAGCCATTTTGATGCCTGGAAGAAGAAAAAGTAGGTTTTTAAAACTTTCCTGCAAAGTTTAACGTGTTTATGCTTTCGGTTATTGTCTGGCCGTCTGTCCGCACTCTAACCCCAGTAAATATACTCGGATTGCCATGAAATTTTAGGAAATTACTTATGTATAACCTAGAACGATTCCTTTTGAAAATGAAGTTTCTAGCATGATTACTTTATTTACAGGGACAGTCAAAAAGTTAAAACACACTATTTAAAAAAAAAAAAAAAACAAATTTTAACTTATAAGGCAGCTAAGCTTTTTCAGTAATTGCCACAATTTTCCATAGAAACTTATTATATTTTATTCCTGTAACATCTCATAGATTTTTGAGATAATAGTTTTTCACCATGAGTTCATTTTTCACTATTATTTTCGTAAGGGTTTACGCATGATGTTGATTCTAAAAGATACTGACATTCATTCAGTAGGAGAAAAAAGGGGTATTTTTCTGTAATCAAAGTGAAAGATATTATAGTATTGGAAGCATTGCAACTTAAGCTGTCAAGAATTTTTTCGATATTAAGAATTTTTTACGATAAAATATGAAAATAGGCAATTCTTGGATATTTATTTAATTTAGTCTTTTGCAAATACTCAGCTATATATTCCAAAAGTAAATACCTACCCGGTGGGTAATAATCATTTTTCACTATCACTGTATCCAATCCAACAGGCCAAAAAGGTTAATTTTTTCTTCTTTTGAAAAATTTCCTTGAAATCAATAATTTATAGTGTTTGTTTAAAAAGTTCTTGGGAAAAAAATCCAATCAAAAAAAAAAAAAAAAAAGCGTATGTAATGTTTTTTTATTTTTTATTTTATTTTATTATTATTTTTTAAATATTTTTAACTTTTTTTTTTTTTTTTTTTTTTTTTTTTTTTTTTTTTGCTACAATCAAACACTTTTGCAAAGTTTTTACGGAAATTACTATACGCGAAATTTTTCTAAGTCTCTTTTAAGAGGAAAAATTTATCAAATATGTTTAATTAAATTATTAAGTATTATAATATGTAATAAATACAATAATTATTATATAATAATTATTAATATATTGCTTTAATTAAAATATCATTAATATATTTCTTTTCTTCATTGTAATGGACTTGTCCTTGTGACAGTAAAACAAATAGCTCCGTCCTGAATCATATTTCCCTTCTAAATTTACTACAGGAAAGAAAATTTTTTAGACACAAATTGAAAAGTGAGTTATTCAAGATATAATGTTACTTTAAACAGTTCCATGAAATCTTTAAAAAATATATTTATTGAGTTAGAATTTTATTTCTTTCCCTCGTCTGTGGTGGTTAAAAATATAATTTGCAATCAAAATCACATCCCAAAATTTCTCATAAAATTTTTATAAAAATTTAAATTATTATTATTATTATTTTAAGTGGGGTAGTTTAAAACTGAACTCTAAACAATATTTTTCGAATTTCAAAACTCTTTCATTTATTAAAAGATAACATTAAAAGAAACATCCTTATAACTCCAAAAATAATAATTCTATTAACTAACAATTAACTCCGTCGGATTAAACGTCTCATTTCCAATTAAAATATACCTCTGAATTGAAATTTGAATGAAACACAGGGTCATGAAAAATCGAAGAATGTGGAAAACAAGATTACAAATATCTCGGCAACTAATAATCCGATCGACTTCGTTCTATATGCAAAATGTGTGTTATTTTATTGCCTTTTATGTCCATTCCTTAGAACAAAAAAATTCGAAAATTTTTATATACCTTTCATCAGAACGAATTTTTCGAGAGTTCGAAAAAAATAGTTCCGGATAATCGAGGTTGCTGATATAAAATAGGGTTCGTCCCATTCTTACATACTAACTACATACAAAATTTCAAGTCTCTATCTCAATTTGTTCGGGAGATAGAGCGTTTACAGACAGTCAGACAGACAGACAGACGGACGGCAAATTTTTTTTTTCTAAAAACATGTTTTTCGGAATCTCCACTATCTAAAACTGGAAATCCGTCAAAAAAAAATTTTCGATTTTCAAACCGATTGCAAGACTTACCCTATACTACGTATGATGGGTAAGTAACAAGTGATCTAATTCAGATTTCTCGGTGTACAGAATGTAAATGCATTGCATTTTTTATTCAAAATCTAATATATGTGTTACATTTAATATATTTTACTATACTTCCAACTAACAGCAAAAAGCATTTATGATATACGATTTTCAGACAAATTGCATTTTTAAATATATTTCTTGCTATTTCAAGATGCAAAGCAGGCATAAAATTGCATAAAAATAAAGAAAAGCGCGTGAAATGGGAAAATAAGAAATAATTTAAAATAGTATTTTAATGCCTGCCTTTTAGATAAGATTATTTTTTCCACAAAAAAAAAAAAAAAAAAAAAAAAAAATTATACTTTTGTTGAAATGCTGCTTTATTTTTAGGAGAAATGGGGGAGAGAGAGAGAGAGAGAGAATCAACAGTAATACACTATATGGCCAAAGGTGACTGTCCACTTGCAATTTTAGACATTCTGTGTGTGTGTGAAAATAACTTTTCCAGCGATAATTTAAATAACTGTATTTTAAATTCTCTTCAAAAATCGAAACCCAATATCTGCAACCGAAATCGTAAAAGTAAAAATACACATCGATCTCAGCTATCCAGTCCCAGTGCAAAAAGAATCGTATAAAAATATTGCAATGCAAGCGAGATATCATCCATTATTGGCATTTAAACTTATAATGTGGCGATAGTTTTTGGGTTGAAGGGATAACCTAGTAGTACCGCTTTATCTCCCCAACGAATTGATCTAGAGACTTGAAATTTTGTATGTACTTAGTATGCAACAAGACAAAGAAGCCTATTTAATATCAATAACCTCGATTATCCGGAACTATTTTTTTCGTACTCTTGAAAAAATCGCTCTGATGGAAAGTATATAAAAATTTCCGATTTTTTTAATTTCAAGGCATGGTCGTAAAAGGTGATAAAATAGCAAAACTTTTGCACCAAGAACGTTATCGATCGGATCATTAGTTGTCGAGATATTCAGAATCGAAAAATGAATCCCGCAGATATTACGTCGAATTTTTACGTCCCTGTATTTCATTCAAATTTCGATTCAAAGATATATTTGAATGTGAAATGAGACCCTTAACCCGACGCAGCAAATTGTTAGTTGATAGGATTGTTACTTTTTAAGAAAAAGCGTGGCAAATGTGGTGCGTGTTCTTTATTTTCTTTTTAAAATAATTTCAATTTTTTTTTTAAACACAATATATTTTTCATACCAAGCCTACAAAGTGGATGTTTTTGAGCACATTTCTCGACGAAAGCAGAAAAACCGGTCGGAAAGCAGGAGAAAAACGGGTGATGACGTGATCGAAATCGCTCATAATGTCTCTTATAATTCTAATCGCTTAAGAATGTATAAATACATAAACCAAATAAAAGATTAGACACAAGTTCGATGAAAGAAAAATATAAGTGCAGTGATTGAAGAAAAAAAAAAATCTCATGTCATACAGCAGCTGAATCTTATTAAGTTGCATATATGTATGTAAATAACCTTATTAAAAATGTCTAAATAGGAACCTAAATATAGTAATAATTTTTTATTCAAAAATTCTGAATCTATTTTGTACAAGTATATACAAAAAAGTTCACAATTTCACAAAAACTTGATTACATGAAAAAAAAATCTAGATATGTAATTAAATGCAACTTAACGTAAATTAAAGTAAATGCAACTTAAAGTAAATTAAACGCAACAGGTTGGCATGTTCAAATTTTTAAAAGATAACAACAATATGAACTTTTAAACAAAAAAAAATTCTTTCCTTTTTACTACCGTCAAATCAAAATGAGCAAACTGTCATAATCAAGAACTATAACTTGTCATAATCAAGAACTATAACTATTCGCTTCCTCAATACGACGATCGGTAGCAGACGGGAAAAAGCAGCTTATCCAAGTCAAATATGGCGGCCGTGGCGTTGTAACAGGGGGGTAGGAAAGGCTTCAAGTGACGTCACACATGTCTCCTCCATATACCTTCTTTTCTTCATGTGCTGAACCTATCGTCTGCGCATGCGCAATCATGACCCGGTCCGTGTAGCCTGTGGACTACGCGCACATCCGGTCCGAGTACAAGCGGCCGACGGACAGACGGACGGACTGAACGATCACTATAGGTGCTACGTATTATATAATTACGAACGCACCTAAAAAGGAAGCACCATGCAATTATTATTATTTTCAAGTAATATAATTGGAAATACCAAATAATCGTAATATTTTACATAAAAATAATTTCTAAGTTAGGTTTATTTGTATGAAAAATGACTCAATATTAAATTTATTAAAATAAAATAACGTATTGAGACTTGATTCATTTTTTGCATTAAAAATCTAAATTTACACAATGTAAAAAATGTTCGTGGTTAATAATAATCATACTAATTAATTAACATTTATCTTTAGTCCATGTTTTTTTTAGTTACTTACATTTAAGAGAGGAAAATAGGACACCAGTTGGGATGTAGAACTCAAACATTTGCATTTTTCGACATCATCTATATCGGGAGCCATAATTAAGATCAAATAAAAATCGCATTTGCTTTGCTTTGGTAGAAAAACGCAAAACACGTGGAAGAGGTTGCTGGAGAAAAAATAAACGAACGAAAACTTCCGAGAGAATTGCGCCAAATCTAACGCGCCAAGACGACAACAGCTTCTATGACATGTGACTGATAACAGCCAATGAAAACGCGGCTAAAGTCAATAATGCTAAAAGGTGACTATCCTTTACTAGAGCCTCTAGAATTATGGGCCGGAGCATCACCGCCATATTGATGTACACTGTGGGTACATCCCTGCTTCTTGGCGACCACAGAGGCGACTTTAGCGCCTTATTGGCGATCCCAAGAAATTTGTTTATTATATATTACTTGAACTAATGCATCATCTATGTGATAAACGGAAAAAAAGTGACAGAAAAAACAAATGCTGAAAAAATGTGACGTAACAAAAAAGTGACAAGGAACTGATAGATATTAAACTTAATAAATATGTGCTAAAAATAAAGTAGTAATGAAGAATGTATTTTTTCTGTTCTAATAAATTATTAAAAAATTATAATATATTTTATTAACTGATAATAAATTAATAAAAATAATTGTAAAAATAAATAAAATTAAATATTAAAAATTAGTTTCAATTATAAGAATTGATTTTAAAAATGATAATATTTTATTAACTAATAGCAAATTAATAAAAATAATTGTATAGATAAATAAAATTGAATTAAAATTAGTTTCACTAACAAGAATTAATTTTAATAATAATATTTGATTGTAATAATTGATAGTAAATTAATAAACATAATTGTATAAATAAATAAAATTAAATATTAAAAATTAATTTCACTGGCAAGAATTAATTTAAAATAATACACTAATAATAACGATAATATTTTATTAACTCATAGTAAATCAATAAAAAATTAATTGTATAAATAATTAAAATTAAATATTAAAAAATCTACTCATTAACAAATATATATTTAAAAAATGATATTCTATCAACTCATAGTAACTCAAAAAGATAAATATATAATTAAATAATAAATAATAAACAAATAATGTAATAATTAATACATTAATATAATGCATAATAATTATACATAATAGTTTATATGTTATTTAAATATATTGTTTACATAATGCATTTATTATAATTCTAGTTAATATATTTTATTATGTAATAAATTATAAATTAGTCATTTATTAAACTATTATTATTACTATTGTTATTGTTAAATTACAATTATTAAATTAAATATGAATAATTTATTATATTTATATAGTTTTATTTTATTATATATATATATATATATATATATATATATATTCCATTATTTATTATATTGTATAATGTTAATGCAATATAATTATACAAAATAACATAATATGTTATTGTATAAACATAATTGTATTGTATATACATAATATTGGGATAATATGTATAATATAATATAATTAGATTTACATTATTTATATTTTTATTTTTTAAATTTATATTTTAAAATTATTTATAATTTTAATTACATATAACAATTTATATATTATTATTTTTAATTATAAAGTTATGAATTAATATGTTATTACGCTATATATTATATCTATATCTACAAAAAAATTGTATAATTATAATATAATATAATACATTATAAAATATAATACATTAATATAATAAAATAAATAATTTATATAACAAAAAATATCTAATACTATATAATAATAATAAATAAATAATAATAATAATAATTAATTGTGCAATTTTTCTTATTAGTAATTGTCTTTTCTCAATCACATAATAAATCGATAAAAATTACATTATCATTTCTAACATTTTTGTGATTTAAACCATTACTTATTTAAGACATGCCCTCAGAAAACCCGTAACGTATCCCCAAGAATATGCGTACCCTCGATTGGAAACCGCTATCATACGAGAATTATACATATACTGATATAAAAAATTTAATCTAAAAGAATCGTAATCATCATTTATTTTTACAAGTTTTGACCGACTTTTAAATTTGGCGCTTTCACAAACCGCGCCAATTATTTCGAAGACAGTTGGTTATTTACTTTGTTCGTCTTGTGTTTTCGTCCAGAAATTGGAACGCCTTGTGTCCTTTTCTAAAATGGTTTGAACAATTCATAGCAGAGCAACATCTTACCATAAATTTCGTATTTAATTATAACGTGTATTTAATAGAAAATAACAGTCAAAATGCAGCACCGTTGCTCTCTGTTTACATAGAAGCTAATGGGCGCTGAGTACATATGGCAAACCCAAAGGCATATCAATGGCGGATGCTTCAGCTCGTAAATCTAGTAGCCCTATCCTTTACCATCCTTTATCCCTTACAACATGACGTCAGGGACATTACCGCCCAAAATCTTCTATCTGCGCAACTTCACGCACATATTATTGGCATCTTTCAAGTGAATGTATGGTTACCATTTTGGCTGCTTTATCGCATTTGATTTAAATGCCAAATGCTTTAGTTAAATTAGCCTTAATCATTTGTTTTTAATAGAAAATTCAGAAATCTTTGCGCTATCCAAACTTGAATGTAAATGAAGAAATATATTACGTAAGTGTTTTGTAATTGTTTTCTATTTAATAATCTGTCCGATTACTTCTTGTTCAATATTTCGTATAATTTTTTGTCTGTTACGTGAATAGTAATATTTCTAGTGCTAGAATCATGCCTGCTTTTCAAATACTTGTAAACTGTTTGTATATTTTTATATTAAAGCTTATTTATCATTATGATAAGTATACTAGAATATTTTATAAAAAAGACATTGTATATTTTGAAAAATATTTGTGATATACAGTGAAACCTCCAAATAAGGGACACACATAGGACCGGAACTTTTGTCCCTTAAATAGAGGTGTCCCTTATTCGGAGTTTTTTCTTTTTTTTAAATTAATCTTTCAGATAGACATAAAATATAACATTAAATTAAAGGTGAAGTTTAAATGTACCAGAAGGCTATGAATTACGTTAATCAGACACAACAAATAGATATTTAATTCATTGAAATTTTTAATCGATTACTTCATTAAAAGATTTGTAGAATTATTGATTTACATTTTTTACACAAATATTTCATACATGTAAAATGTACATTTAAAAGGATCTTACTTAATCAATCAAAAGTGATTCTTTTGCAGATTTCAATTTTTCATTACAAATCTTTCAAGTGTTCATTTACCATGCATATAAATTTCAATCCTTCATTATCAGCAACATTTACTAAAAAAGTATTGAACTTTACATATTTTAAAACATCTGTAAAGTTCTTTATTTCACAATTTCCATTTCTTCTTCAGTTTCATAGTCATCCTTACAATTTTCAGCACTACTTTTGATGGGGATAAAAACACGAATTGTGGGTAAATCAATTCACATCAATTGAGTCATATCAACATGACTGTCTGTCTGTTTGATAAGCTCTCAAAAATCTATTTTTGTTTTCATCACTGGCTACTTCATTATCTGAAATGCAAAAACCAGCTCCTTTCATCGCATTTTCAGGTGTCCCTTATTCAGAAGTAAATACATTACTCGTCCTATATCAAGGGACTGGGACCGGAACTTTTGTCCCTTAAATAGAGGTGTCCGTTATTCGGAGTGTCCCTTATTTGGAGTTTCACTGTACATGCTTGTCGATTTTTTTTTTTTTTTTTTTTTTTTTTTTCTCCTTTCAATCAATACGCAACTACAATATTTCCTTCTAGTTCCTGCAAGATATATTCACAATCCTTCACGGAAAATATATATTTAAAAATATTTTATTAAAGTTTTTTTACTTTTAAAACAGTCAATTTTGCAGACCTATTAATATGAAAACATATATCTGCCAAATTTCCCCCCATTTTTTTCTACTCAAATAAGTATTTTATTTGCTAAAAGTTTTATTTAAATTAAATGAAATTGAATAAGTACCAAATAAATATAACACAGTTTATGAATTTTCTGAACTCATTTAAGTTAAACAAGTAAAAAAAATTATGCCTTAAGCATAGATTATGGAACACTTTCGTACACTTCCTCTTCCTGAAATCATTAACAAAACATCATTATCTATAGAAATAAGGTGTTACTGTTCACAGCCAAATATGTATTCTAATACTTTTGAACAGCCGAATATTTGATTTGCCGATTGATATATATATACTACATAATGAGTAAATTTAGTCTTGCAAGAAAACGCCTATCTAGTTGAAAATTTTCTTTCAACAATTAATATTAATAGATCAAAACATACTTGAATACTTTTGTTCAGCCCTGTAGTTTATCTAGTACCCTTATATGAAAGTATTTTGTTAAAATTTAATTCATATAGAAATACTCTTTAAACTACTACCATTGTTAAGTAAATTGCTTTATGCTTATCAGATTGGAAAGCCTAAACATAGATGGGTTGCACTACAGGGGACGGTTAATTCTGGGAAAACTACATTCGCTTTGGGTGTAGTTAGTTGATGGGGTTCCTATGAATATTAATACAAATGAGGACAATAGCTAACATTTCAGCTAGGGCAAGCTATCCGCATGCTTTTCTTACATATTATGATGTAACATCTGTTGGTTTCCATAATATTGAGATTGACTGAGTTATGAGAGAAATGATGGATGGGAATAAAGAACTTTCCTGCCGAATTGTATAAGGTGAACTGTCAATCGGGATCCAGTTTGTTAAATTTTTTTTTCTGAATGAACAGTTCTACCAGGCTCACAAAGATGAATTTCAAGAAGTTAAATTTGATTTTTAAAAAAAAGCTATTGTTATCAATATCAATAAGTATGATTTTTTTTAGTAAATTTTCGCAAAAGTTTCATTTAAGGGAAAAAGTATGTATAAATTAAATATTGAAAAATTTTCTAGAAGTTTGTGAAATGTTGGGTCTAGAATTCGATATTAGGGCAAAGCATGAAAGCCTTAAAGATCTCTTTCAGGTAAATGTTGCAGTCAAATTTAGAAGTAATACATTTTCTTTAATTTTTCAAAATCTATTTATCTGTTTACTTAATTTTCTTTTTTTTTCTTTTTTTTTTTTTTTTTTTTTTTTTTTTTAGAATTTAAACCGCTACACAGGAATTGTGTCGGCTGTGCCAACAATGTATTGGGATAAAAGCTACTGCAAAAGAAATTCGTCCAGATTGCACCCTTTTGGCAGAATCGGCACTCCCCTATGAGAATCATCACAGGCATAGACAAATCCCGGCATCAACTGTGACCCTGCATGCTAAAGATTTCTCTTCAAGAAGATCTCCCATTAAAAAAAAGTGAGATGTGACAATGGCAACAGAAGAATATGTTTGTAATTATATGTGAATAAAGGCATAACGCTTGGAGAGTTTCTAGCGCGGGTAGCGCCTGGCACACAGTGTTCGGCCGCTCACACAGGAAACTCCTCCCGGTCAATGCTTTTGTTACATATAAAAAAAATTATAAAAATCAAGAAAAAGAAAACACATATAAACAAAAACAAGTAAGTTTACTTCAGTTATATTTATTTGAGATATAAGTTTAATATATAAAAGAAAAATTAGGTAAATTAAAAAAAAAACTTTTTTTTCCCTCTAATTTTTTTTTAAATGTTCGCATATAAAAGCTTTTTAGTTTATCTTAAAAAATTTCGAAGGGCATTGCTGATGGCACGTCTTTATCCTCTAATCTAGAGGACTGATTTTTCCTACGCTTAGATTCTTTAGGATGTTCAGTTTTAATTCAACATTGTGTAAATTGTCAGCAATACATAGAATTTTTGTTGGGAATTTGATCCAAGTTGCATTGTTTTGGATGTTAACTTTACATTATATTGCCTCAAAACTGGCATGTTAAAAAAATTATTGTATAAAGTATATTATTGAGGAAAGTCCCACCTTAGAGAATTCTGAATGCCTTTACGGCTTGTGTGGATAGGTGCATTATCTTGCTGTTAATCCTTTCTTTTTTTTTTTTTTTTTTTTTTTTTTTTTTTCATGCTAGAAGTGTTGTAACAAATGAAAGATGGTCAAAAAGAGTTTGTATATATATGTTTGAATTAAAATTTTCGGAAATATACACAAGTGACTCAATGTCACTGAACGAAAAGCAGTCTAATGCTGCAATGATTACATCAATTAACTGTTTTGAGAAGATCTCTTTTTCTTTTTTTCAAATTGTCGCAATAGTTTTGAAATTTTATTTTTATTTACATTTTAGATCATGGTCTATATTTTAATTTTTTACAAAAGAGCGCATGTTTTTTGTAATCTCATTGTCGCGTGTCATTTGTATTGACTGTGAAATATTTTGAAATTTTATTTTTATTTATATTATGATTATGGAACTTGTTTGACGGTTCTGAAACATGTCAATGTCATTTATTTTTATTATAACACCTTTTTTAAATAAAATTAAAAAAATTTATTAAAATGTTTATATAAAAGGTGAATGTTTTATAATCTGGTGATTTAAAAAATCAATTGGATTTAATTAAATTTTTATAATATCAGGACTATTCAAGTTTCACTTATTTTCATCAGAGAAAGTAACCTGCAGCAAATTGTTGTCCCAAGTCATTACTTGTGTGGTTGAAAATATTATTGAGATGATTTAAGAAAGAAAAAAAAAAGATTTTATTAAAACATCAGTTAGGTGGTGGATCAATTGCAACATGGGGCTGTTTTTTGTTCAAAGATGTGGAGCCATTTGTATATGTTTTTAGCAAAATTTAATTGAAAGACACGTACAAACTCTTTCTGGCCATCTCTCATTTGTTGATACATTTCTGGCAGGGAAAAAAAAAAAAAAGGATGGCTATAACAATGAGATAATGTGCCTTTCCACAAAACATTAGTTCCACAAGAAAAAATATTGAAGTCTTGCAATGGGCGCTCAGAAATCCAGTTTTAAATCCTATCAATAACTTATGGTGAGATCTAGAAGATTGAGTTTATCAAAAAGGAAGGCATTTTTTCTCATCATCAGAACCCAAGTCTATGATTAAGGATGAATAGCACAAACACAATCCCGAACAGTGCAAAAATGAATGATGTCGAGGAATGGTGGAATATTTGCAATCATTAAACTTCAGAGGTGGTTGCATAATATATGAAATATTAGTTCCTTTGGTTACTATGTTGAATTTATTTGCTGTCCTTATTGTTTTTACACAGGCAAAAATGGTGTTTTTTTTTTTTACAATTACTTTATTTTCGTAATAAAATACTTAGTTTTGTTGATTTTTTTATTAGCTTTTCAACTTGATACCTTTTATAAGGATGGTGGTGTAGGTGGTGTATTTTTGTCGGCCGATTATCTGCGCTATGGGATATAGGCCCTATGGGGTGGGTTGCCCTCCGTGGGGGTCTTTTTAAGGGAACCTAACCCGTATTTACGCAAGGTTCGAAGAAAACCACGGAAAACTTCGAACGGTTAGGCCGACGGTCACGATTGGGTTCGAACCCAGCACCTACCGTCTACCAGTTTGAGGTCAGAACCTCTCGGCCACTGGTGGGGCCCTTTTATAAGGAAAAAAGATTTATTTGTTTTGAAATTTTTAAGAAAATCAACATTTTTTTCTGTTTTTATACGGCAAAGTAGTTATTAATGGGCGTAATCAAGAATTACTGCTTTTATATTTCACATTGATTTTAATATAAATTTATTAATAGTTTAAATAATTAAAAAAACTTTTTTGAATAGAGAAAGAAACCTGTAATATGTTTGGGTCAATTTAGTATAAAAATCAGATGACTTTCATGAAGATATAAATTAATGTTTTTGAAATGGGTTCAATTATATCATCCTCAAAATCATGCTCTTCCAGCTGTATCAAGATTTAAGATAATATGGATATACAATCATTTCCTGGTCCATTTGGATCCAAGAAACTCAAATAAAATGTCAAAAATGGGTGTTACTAATTGAAAATTCAAAGTTGATATAATTTTTTAAATGTAGATGACTTCGAAAGCATAATTTATACACAATAATAATTAATAAACATTATGCTCAGTCTGATTCCTAGAGTTTATGATTATTTTTGGCATAATTAGTTCAGAATAACCCCTTTCATTCCACTTATCACCATTGATGCTCTAGAAATTGGTAACTGAAAACTAAGAATTTTTTTTTTTTTTTTTGCTACGCGCGAAATAGAGTTTCTGCAATGCTGCAAAAAGTTCAACCTTTGTTAAAAATTAAATATTTTTTTAACGTAATAAGATTTATTTATCAATCAGTTAAATATGAGATAAATTTAATTTCTGTTACAATCTGACAGTTATTACTTTTGCGAGCCAGATATTTTGTAGCAAGAGGCATTTTGTTCTAGCCTGAAATCATGACTTTATCTATATACAAAATGCTAAATTTATGTTTCACTATTACAAAATTTGGTACAGCACAATTTATGCTGTGGTAGTGTATTAACGCAACTGCAGCATAAATTGTACTGATGTGCCAATAAGAATAAAGAGCAATCTCGTTGTTTGCATGCGCATACAGTTATTGTTTGGATTTCTTGTTGCCTTGTTGTTTGCTGATTTTTGATGCCTGTTTTGCACAAAAACAGATCAAGATGCAATTTTATTTTTTTCAGGAGCGATGATACAGGAATTAAACTCTATATCGGGCCATTTTCCACTGAAATCCGACTAACTGCTTTGTTTTTAAATAATGTGTTTTGAATTTTGAAAGTGTTTTATTTTATGATTTGTCGCAAAAATTTTAGGCATAGATTGGGGATACTTAAAAACCATCAAATCTGTAGCTGCAGTGGCGTTAATACGTAAGTATCCAAAATTTATACAAAAAAGAAATGGTCTGATAAAGATTAACTTTATTACACTAAAATAATTTACAGAACACTCTTCCCATGATTTGCAAAATTCTTTTGATAATTCAGGGGCGATTGTGTTCAGATTATATACCTCAATTCAGGTATTTTGTAAATTTACTGTACCAAAATTCCAGTTTTTATGATAGTTCAATTCTTAAAATAAAATATCAATTTCATAAGATTGCTAAACATAATTAAAGTTTATATATTATGTAATTTGGCCTTCCTGTTATAAATATGTTGTCTTTTCTCCTTGTTCCCATACAGAAACATTTTCTCGCTAAAATTTCAGGTATTTTTTCATGAGCCCACGATCCCCCTGATAATTAGTTTTCAAGGGAAATATTTAAATTTCGATAATCAAGAGAAATGTCTCACGGATTTTATTCCTCGAAGTTGCAGGATTTTGTGTCCAGCGTGCTTTATTATTATTATATAAAAAAAACCTATTACAATTTCTCAATATAATCATAATTTTTTTTAAATAATAGATCTTTCCATGATTAAATTTAACATTTTTAAATTTGAAATACATACTAGAATTTCCTTATAGTTATTTAACCACGGAAAGTTTGTCATTAAATAGAGTGAATATTACTAATCAAAAATTATGTTGTAGATTTTGTGAATTTTTAAAAAAAATCACTCGCTGTTTCATTCCAAAGCTTGCAGAGTCCAAAAGTGTCAACAGGTTTAGATTCCTCATAAACAAAGATCATGTTTTCAAATCAACAACAAAATGTTTTTTACCATCTGATATTTTTGTCTTTTTTTTCTCAAATTATTTTCATAAAGCATGGTTTTAATTATAGGTGCATTCAGGTCTGACTTTAAAGGGGGAGGAAGAAACAAGGTATTAAGACCTAAAGTATTGATAATTTGCAAATTATTCGGTGAAAATCTAACCCAGGGCGCCATGGCTATTAAAATTTTTCTTGAGTGCATGTTTTCTCTCTCAATCATATGCAGAGATGATTATTTTGGTTTCCTATTCTAAAATTGTTTTGATCTATCTTTAATTTTTTTGTTGTGAAAAAAAAAAAAAAAAAAAAAAAAAGAAAAAAAAACTTCTTGTGCTGCTTGTTTGTTGAGTGAGGATTATTCCCTTAATGAATTCTCAAAAATTAGTGCACTAGTCAGAATACATGTGTTCAATAAGAGAAAGAATATTTGAGCAGCTTAAGAATTTAGGCGTGCAAAGTTTTCTTGAGACAATGGTGCACCGGCCAGCGGGCCAGTCTGAGCCTGCCCGTGACCTCCCTTTAGGATCTGCCATTACACTTACATATACAGTAGACTCCCTCAAATCCGCACATATTTTACGGATGTAAACAATGAAACATTCAGTTCAGATGTAGGCGCAAAATTTGACTTTTTTAGTTTTATATCAATTCCATATATTTTTTAATTTGTAATTTTTGTTAAGGTTATTGAATTCATGTTTTTTCATGAAGAAAGAATAATTTATTTCTGAAAAAATCAAGATATTGCTGATATCAATGGTAATCACAATCTTACCAAATATATTTATGTATTAATCAAGCTTTTTTAGTTATTAAGTCTGGCTAAACCTGAAATAAAGCTTCATTATTTTATGATCTTGATGTGAATTAGCAATGTATCTTTATGAAGCAAGTTTCATTGAATAATTTAGGAAAAACACATTTCATCTCTATAATGAATATTTAATTGTACATTATTACTAATTTGACCTTTGCTTTTAGTATTTTTATCATTTTAAAAACTATCTAATTTTTTATTATTTTAGTTTATAACTTATTTTAATATTTTACATATTGTAAGCATCCATTATACTTTTGATTTCATTATTAATTACATTCAAATTTCCTTTAAAAAAATGTAAACAAAGCAATGACCAGAAATCTGCAAAATTCTAAAATCCGCAAAAGCTCTGGTCCCAAGCTGTGCGGATTTAAGGGAGTCTACTGTATCCTTTTTTTTTGTACATTCACAATCATTTTACTTTTCTCATTTAACAATTACCATGAACATTTTTCTATTAACTATCTTTTCTTTTTTTTTTTTTATAGTATTTAGAAAAGTTTTAGTTTATTTTCTAATACAAAATTTTATGCCAAATAAATAAATACATTTTTTAATTATAGCTACTAAAGTTTTTGTTTTTGCAGTTATGGTAATGATAATAATAATAATCTTGGTGATGATAATAATATTTAATTAAATTCAGACCCAAACAGAGAGTAGTAGAGTGGTTAAACATTACCAGGGCCTGACTCGTCTAGCAGTCTTGGCTTCAGTTATAAAAACAAGCACAAATATTTGAAAATTCATTTTTATCAAGAAAGTTTTGGTATTGTGCCTCTGTTTTTATGACATGACTAATTTCAGACATGCAAACAGGAATTAATCAAATAGAATGTTGAATAAAGTCACAAGAAGGTTTAGCATTTTTTTTTCTTTTCTTTCATATCTTAAGGGGCTACTTCAGTCAAATGAAAAGACCCATTCACTAATGCTAATCCTATGGAAGAAATTTATACAGATATCTCGGTTGCATTTCAATATTTTTAAATGATTTTTTGGCTTTGGATATCTGAGATCGATCTGTATGCATGACGTTAGTTACTTTTTTCATTTTGTTTACAGTTATTTTTTACACAGACGCTTTCATTTTTGGAATCGGTTTGGAAAGCGAAAGCAACCCCATAAAAAATATCTGCAACAAAATCGAAAAACTAAAAAATGACCTCCATTCAGATCAATCTGAGTTATCCAATGCAAAAAGAATCATCTAAAAATATTGAAATGCAACCGAGATATTTTTATAAATTTCTCCCATAGGATTAGAATTAGCGAACGGGTCTTTTCATTTGAGTGAAGTAGCCTCTTAAACATTTTTATTTAGTTTTAATCAATGATTTCAATTAAAATTGAATTATATTTTCAATATTTTAAATTTTATTTAAAATCTTTTTAAATAGAGGTTAAAATCTTTTTAATTAGAAATAAAAGAAGGTTACAAATGCATCTTACATTATAAATATATACATAATTGTATACTAATAATACTAATAGTTTTTTTTAAATGGTAATGTCCAGCAAATTTATTATCTGTAATAAAGCCTGTTCATAACGGAATCCTGCTATAAACAAAAAAACAACAAACATATGTATCATATGTATATACAGTAGACTTCCTCATATCCACAACTCTCTAAAATCCGCACATATTTTATGGATGTAAACAATGAAACTTTCAATTTGGATATTGGGAATTTGATTTTTTTTTTTTTTTTAGTTATGTATCAATTCCATAGGTTTTTTATTTTGTAATGTTTGTTAATATGACTGAGTTCATGTTTTTTCATGAAGGAAGAATAAATTTATTACAGAAAAAGTTCAAAATAGTGCTGATATTACTGGTAATCACAATCTTCTTACCAAATATATTTATGCATTAATGAAGATTTTTTTTGTTATTAAGCCTGGCTAAACTTGGAAAAAAAACTTATTTTGTGATTTTGATGTGAATGAGTAATGTAACTTTATGAGGTAAGTTTTGTTGAATAATTTTGAAAAAATACATTTAATCTTTAATAATGAATATTTAATCATACTCTATTGATTATTAACTTGACCTTTCCTATTAAAACTTTAATCAATTTATAAATTATCTAAATTTTTACTATTTTAGTTTATTACTTATTTTAATATTTTATTACATTGTAAGCATTCGTTATAGTTCCAATTGCACTATTAATTGCACTCAAATTACTGTTTAAAAAATGTAAACAAAGCGATGATCAGAAATCTGCAAAATTCTAAAATCTGCACAACCTCTGGTCCCAAGATGTGCGGATTTGAGGGAGTCTACTGTATATTATTAACCCCTTGGGGATGAGCGACTGATATATGTGGCATTTAAAATTCTCAGAATCCTTCATTATTCCCACCAGTTATTTTTTAAGTTTACCTTATTTAATTGGAGTATTATCACTATTTAAGTACAGAAAATTTCTGTATTGAAATATCAGTGATTAAAGATTTAAAATTAAACATTGTGAAGAAGCTAACTGTATTATTAAAAGAAAATCATTGCTGCAAGAATAATAAGACTTGGTAAAAAACTATGGAAAGTAGGGTTCATTATAGCTGTATGTACTAGAAAAGTAAGAATGGATATATCATAAAAATTCAAAGTGATATGAAGCTAAAATAATATCAAATATTGCTATTCTGTATAACTCTTTCATTTTTTTTTTTTTTTAATCCTTATCTATGTATAAGGAATTTAACTCGGTACTGAGGATAAAAGGTACCGCATATTTAAACTTCATTTCACATTTCATAAAACTAAATTTAGCTTAATAATAACCTTTTGTTTAAGTACTTTTATGTTAACTGAGAGCAAATTGTTTCAATAGTATTTTTTACCTCGCTAATGCAGTTTTTATTTTTTGTGATTTAGATAAAAATAATGCTTTAATATTGAAATAAAATTAGTGATTGACCGAATCAGGAATTTCGCCGATTACCGAAAATTAGGTCAAAGTGTGCACTGAATATTCGGTATTCGGCAACCGAATACTTAAAATTTTTTAATAAATATTTTCGCATGTATTAACTTTTTTAATAATGATAGAAAGTATTTTTAGGCTTCTCCGACCTTTCGAAGAAATAACAAAAATTATAAGTAACAAAAAATCTTTAATTTCAGAAGTAATACCTATTATTTCTACATTGAAACGTTACTTGGAAAAGTGATAATATAGAATTTTTTGGAGTGGGAACCATGAAAGAACCAAAAAGACTCGCAGAACGTTTTTCAGAAATTTATGATGATGAGTTTTATTTTTTAGCCTCTATTTTGGATCCCAGATTCAAAACAGCTTTTTTTAAAGATGGAGCAACTGCTAATAAATAAAAAAATGTATTTAAAAATAAAGTGCAATAAATAATAAATATATCCTCTCAAACTGAAATTACTGAGCCAAATTATTCACAAAATTTCAATAAAAAGATGCCCTGTCATAAACTGTGCATTCATCATTTTGGGAGTGCTTTGTTGAAATTGCTACAAGTGAAAAAACAGAAAGTGAAAATCCTTCTACTGAAAATGATATCATCACATTAGACATTAAAGCTTCAGATGAATTGGCTGCATACATAGTAATACCACTTATATCAAGGGAAGACAACCCGTTAATTTAGTTGAAAAAAAAAAAAAAAACATAATAAGTATCCAACGTTATCCAAGTTAGTTAAGAAATACTTATCTGCGCCTACCAGTAGTGTTTACAGTGAACATTTATTTCCCAAAGTAAAATGGATTTATGAACAAAAAAGAAACATTATAACCAGATAATGCTGTACAGCTTTTTTTTGCCTCATATTTTGTCCATATTAAATTTCAATTACAAATAATTATGATGCATCATTTTATAAATTATCACTTATATAACTGAGGCATACTATTGAAATAAATAACATTAAATGGGCATTAGCCATCATGTACTTTTAGAGTAATACTTAACCTATTATTTTTCATAAATTATTCTAAAAATTCAGCCGAATATTTATAAGTATTCGGCCGAAACCGAATATTCGGTTTACATGCTGAATCACCGAATACCAAATCAACTATTCGGTATTCGGTCAATTCCTAAATAAAATGCCTTGGTTTGCCTTATTATTTTCTGTTTTTCTTCCTCTTTATTTTAATGAAATAATAAAAGATTTATATTTTAAATGAAATGAATGCAATATAAAAAATTGCTAGATTATGGCAAGAACATTGTTTGTCAATATATAAACTGTGGCTAACTAATAAAAAATATAGTTTTTCACAAGGAACTATTCTAATATTAATAAAATACAGTAAAGTATGGTAAGAAGGAACTCCTAAGGATTTTTTAAAAGGTGTGCTTTATTAATTTTAGTATGTATAATGTTATGGTTATGATATTCTTTTTATTGGGACTGTAATATTCCTTCTTGATCATTAATGCAGGATTTTTTGAGACAGCAATATCATTACATCAGAAATTTCATAGCTTTGGTCAAAGAAATACTATATATAATTATATTTGCTGAGTGAAATCTGTCAACATTTTTTAGTATTTAAACTGTACCATCAAATTTATTTTAAGAAACATATCTACAGCACAGATTCAATTTGTTCAGGCTAATATTAAAAGAATGCTGAATTCTTCAGAATAATGATAAATGCTATACAGAGGGGATTCTAAAATACTGGCATTTTATTAACTTATGAATATTAAAGTACGAATATGTCGAATTTCTCAATATCATTGGTCTTACTCTAGCATTTGGTTTACTTTCTAATTTAATAAATTCTAATTCAGAAATATAAAGAAGTAACAGAAATTTTAAATATAATACTGAAGAAAAAAAAAAAATTCATTAGAAAAGCAGAAATTAAAAAGGAAGTAAAATTCACAAATAAGTTGTGATAACATCTACAATGAATCCTTCATGCTTTTGTTAAAATAATAATAATAATAATAAAGCGTTCTGGTTCGACATTACAGCCTAATATATTACAATACAATTTTATCTTTTAAAAAAGGAGCGTTTTAGTTCGAATTACAGCCTAGTATATTAAAATACGATTTTATATAAATAATATTTATATATAAATAGATGAATATACAATAAGTGATCGGTTCTGGAACAAGAACCGTCTAAAACAGAGTAAAATTTAGCAGCTTATAACAGTGTAATTACGGTGACCTAAAAGAGTAAGTAATTGGTGACGTTGTGACAGTGTAGTATAAGACATTAAAGAAACTGTTTTTCAGTAAAATCAGGCTAACGTTTATTGACGAAAAATAAATGTAAGTTTAAATAAAACATATATAAGTCCAGGTGAAAAATATAACAGGCATAATGTGAACGGAAACAAGTTCAGGTAAAATTATTCTAAGTCATGAAATAATATTCAAGTTTAAATGAAAATAAGTATAAACTCAGATGAAAATATAACTGGTAAAATGTAAACAGAAAAATGAGTTCAACTCCATATTTAACTCAAAATCATTCTATGTATTGAAATAATATTACTTATTGAATGGCATGGCATGGCATATAACAATACTAGGATAGCAATGAAAAAGCAAAACAGACTCACTTATGGACGACAGCTATCGACGTATTAAAGAAATTCCAGCAATACGGCACATCTAATAACTCGATGAAAAGTCTTAAGAAAACAGAGTTTTTAACTGAAGCTAATAATGTCCACACATACATATAATGATTTGATTAAAACAAACACAAATGGATTACCACTGCTAATGAAATGAAACACCGGCGAAATTGATAAAACCATATTCAAAATCAAATGTCCAGCAATGGATTTAGCATAATTACTCAACTAGATGTTAACTTTAAAACTTTTAAAACTGTATGAGTTAAAAATACATTTCTGAAACTGTATCATATTGACGTTAACATCAATTGTCTAGAGACATAACATCACTTCAAAATCCACCGCACAACATATCTCAGCCGGCTTTAAATAGCCGCGGCAATTCCGAAACTGGATACGCCCCTCCGAGTTGAGTAAGCGAGCTCCTGACTTGCGACGGAAGAAATGCAAGACCGCCACTTGCGAGATGCGATCCGCGATGCTTGCGGATTGAGATCGAACGGAGCGATAAAACCAGAATGAACGTACCCACGGAAAAGATAAGCGATTGATTTGAACGTGTAAACAAAAGTTCGGAAACTGGATACGGAAGATGGAAAATGGAAAATGCCGGCAAAAGAAAGAAATGAAAGTTGGAATAAAACATAAGATAGTAAGCCATGCCATTTTACAATATTACGATATATATAATTAGAATTATGTATTTTAGAGTGTTAAGGAAGAAAAATGGCTGACAATCGCCCCCCCCCCTTAACACTCGTACTTACAAATAAAATGGATAATTAACAGATATTGTAAAATATATATATATATAGAATACAGTAAAACATTAGAATATAAACTATCACACTTCGATAGCTACCAGTAAAACAGAAACTTAACAAGTATAAATGCAACTAATTCAATGACTTCAACAGGGTTAATCAAAACATCAATTTTTCAACAATGTTAATAACAATATTCAACAACAACAACAACAATTTTTAACAATTATATATATAACAACTAGATTAACAATTTTTTCATTTCATGAAAGTTTAGTTACAATTGTAACTCTAACGAAAGATTTTTTTCCACATCGGAAAAGTTCAATAGCAAAAGTCTATAAAAATAACATTTTCCTGAAAAAAACCGTGAAAGATAATTACAATTACCTCGTCACATGCAAGTGACTACGAGTTACCTTTACATAAAAAGAATTTAATATGATGATTTTTCCTTTAGTCTTGACTTGTAACAATATTCAAATGAATTTTTAAACAATCATACATTTGCATATTTATTCTGAAAGAGAATGATTATCACATAAACGTAAATCCAGGATAATATGAAGAATACATATACATGAGCTACAATATGAAAATCCTTTGACAATATATGAAAGACACATGTTATGCAAATGAGAAAATTTCAATAATGAGAATAATAACGATCATGATCATGATAACGATTATGAATTATGATTATGTTAATGACATAGTTAAATGACTGTGACTGTGAGCGCTCACATGAAAGACAACAAAAATATAATATGCTTAAGCTTTTGAAACGATATACATTTGCAAATGATTTGGCCAATTTCAATATGGAAAAAACTTGTTATATATACTCTTAATAAGAGAAGAAAAGATTCATATTTACATATGCAATAAAACAAAATACAACTCGATTTTCAACACCAATGAAATGATATTATGAAACGTATGCATACGAAACTAATATGAAATAACAAGAGTATAATCACATATTCAAACATTTTTAAAAGAAAAAGTACTGAAATATACAAAAATTTCAGTTTTAACAAAAGGTGCTAAACTTCAAGGTTTAACATGAAAGGTTAAACAAGCATCTTAATGCTTGACACAAGTTCAAAGGAGGAGGAGTTTTTTTTTCATAGCATTTAAATATTATGAATATATATAAATTACTTATAACTAAAAATTACATCAATAAATTTCTTAAGATCAAACTTTGTTAAAGGTTTAGTGAAAATGTCTGAGAGATTAGATTTACTGGCTACGTGTTTAACATTAAAAATCTCTTGGTTTAAAAGGTCTCTAACAAAAAATAATTTTACGTCAATGTGTTTCGTTCTGTAATTTTCAATGGGAGACTTAAGAAAATCAATGGAGGCCATGTTGTCTACTAAAAGTGTTGGTTTAACGAGTTTCAGAGAAAGAGGTGTGTGGAGGTGTGTAACCAGGACTTGAGCTAGGACTAGGAGTGGACTTTACAATGCCTTCGTACTTATTGCTTCCTTTAAAACTGAACAGTGACGGATCAAATTTTATACCATTAGAATGACAGTAATTTCTTACTTCCTTCAGTGACCTTAGACGTTGTGTTTCACCCAACTCGTAATAGTAGACGTCGGTTCTCGATTTGTCAGGCCTAGTTACAGGCTTACGGAACCAGACGGCTTCCCTGAGAGTTCTAGTAAACTCCTCGCCATCCTCGTCACTGTCATCCTCAGATGGGTGTGAGGAGGCGGAGTCGGGAGATTCAGAGGTACTTGGTCTAATACTTTGAGTGGGTGGTGCTTCTGAAGTAAAACTGTCAGGTTGAAGGTCAGTTAAAGGATCTATTTCAGGTGGTTCAGAACTTAGGATGTAAGAGGGTCCCAGGTCGCTTCCGTTGCGCTGCTCCGAAGTTGTAAATGGGTTTGTGCCTATTGAATAGCTAGGACCTTGTTCACTGTGTTTGGGGATACTTGTGGATACAGATTCATCACCAAACCTAACATTTATTGTCTCTATTATTTTATTGGTTTCGGGAATCCATACCCTGTAGCCTTTTGTAGACATTGCGTAACCCACTAAAACACCCTTTTTAGCCTTCGGATCGAATTTAGAGTTTCTTTGTTGTTTAGGTACCCCCACATATGCCACCGTACCAAAAGGTCGTAAATGTCTGATGGATGGTTTATTACCACAATAATATTCGAAAGGAGTTTTTTTCTGGGTTTTGTGACATATTCGGTTCAGAGTGTATGCTATGTATAAGACAGCTTCAGGCCAGAATTTGAGACTGAGTTTACTTTCATTGAGTATTGAGCGAGCCCCGTCCATTATTGTTTGATTTAAACGCTCTGAAACTCCATTTTGCTCAGGAGAATATACATTGGTAAACTCATGTTTTATGCCATTGTCTTCAAAGAATTTAGTGAATGCTTCATTATCGAATTCCCGCCCATTGTCGCTACGAACCTCTTTTACTTTGGTACCCAAAAATCTTTCTGCTCTTTTTACATGGTTAGTAAATACTTTAAATACCTGTGTTTTACTGCATAAGGGGTATACTGACACTTTGCGAGAGAAGTCGTCTGTTATAGTTAGGAAATACTTCTCCCCGTTTCGCCCTGTTATTTGTGTTGGACCCCACAGGTCAGTGTGTAGCAGTTCTAGAGGTCGTTTAGATCTTATCTGGTTTATTGGGCGGAATGATGTTCGTCTGTGTTTATTAATTCTACATGTTTCACATTCAAAATCTTTACATTTAATGGGTGGTAAGCCCCTTACGCCATTACATTTTAAAGTATGTTCCATTAATGTGGAACTGATGTGCCCAAGGCGTCTATGCCAGAGTTTAAAATCATCTTTTTGAACTGTTGAGGCTTGGAAACGTACTCGTTTAGGCTTTTGATTACGGTTAGTTTTAGGGTCTTTATTAATATTTTTATGGTTAGGATCCGGATAGAGGCAGTAAATGCCATCTTTAAGAAAAGCACGAAAAAGTGTGCCAGAATCCCGATATGCCTTGACCCTTCCCTCACCTCCTTTGAACTTGGCACCCATTTTATCAAGTCTGGGACCTGAAATTAAATTATGTCTTAGACTAGGACAATACATGACGTCGCCGAAGCGAACCATTTCCCCATTTATTTTTAAATCCACTAAACCGGTGCCCTCGATAGGGAAAGTAGCACCGTCAACTGCAACAGCCAATTCCTCATTTTTTAAAGGTTTGAACTTAACATATAAACTTTTATCTTTACAGAAATGGTGGGAGGCACCCGTGTCAAAGACCCAGGCGTCTCCCCCACATTTTATGTTACTTAGATTAGATTGTATGAGGTAGTTTACCTGGCCTGTTGTCTTACGTTGACGTCGGTTGCGAGGCACATCTTTTCTGGATCTATGACCATCAGACTGAGCATGGACAGGACTGGATACGGAAGAGTCTTTCGATGAATTTCTGGAAAAGGAGGAACCTCTGGACAAAGAAGAATTTCTGGAACTGGAAGAGTCTCTGTACACCACGGAACCGGAATTGGAGGAGTCTCTAGGCATCACGGAATTTCTGGAACTAGAGCTAAGACAGGATTCCTGGCGGGTGACATCAGGCACTCTACACTGGCTCTGTAAATGTCCTCTGCGTCCACATTTGTGACACCGACCTTTGAACTTAGGTTTAAAGGAACACTTCTTTGAGGAACGGGCTCTGGAGAAATGAGATTGCACGGCATCCACTCTGTCGTTCTCTCGTAGTTTGATACGGGACTCCTCTGCGACTAATTCTGTAAGAACACTTTTGAACGTAAACTGGTCGTCTGGCCATCGCAGAATCCCTTGCACCATGTTGTCGAACTTCTTCGGGAGCCATCTAAGTAATTGAAAAGTAAGGTAGGTTTCTTTGATTGGCTCATTTATTGCAGCAAGTTGGTCAGCAAGTCTTTGAAGACGAGCTGCAAACATATCAACGGGCTCTTCAGGTTGTATCTTACAGGAAAGAATTTCGCCAAATAATTGCATATGGCGTGCCCGGTTATCAGGTTGAAAATGCAATTTTAGTTTAGTCCAGGCTTCATGAGGGTCGTCGATATTTTCGATGATTCTCCGGAATTCATTTTCGACATTTAAATATACAACTGATAGTGCAGATCTGACTCTGGATTTATATTCCTTTGTCGCTACAGAGTCACTTTCATCAGGAGCCTTTTCAGTGCCATTTACTATGCTCCACGCATTCTTATCTAATAGTAGATACTTAACGTCAGCTGCCCAAGTTCCATAATTGTGAGAATTCAGTTTTGTTATGCACACCTGTATGTTAGCCATGGCCATGCATTAAACAGAAGATATTACATGAAAAAAAGAGGAAAAAAAAAATTTTTTTTTTTTTTTTTTTTTTTTTTTTTTTTTTTTTTTTTAGTAAATAACGTACTTAGTAATCAGATAGTACATCAACAAAAATTTCTATTATAAGTGATCCTAAAAAAAACCTTTTTGTATTTCATGTCAATAGGAAAGAAAAAAAACATATAGCCTTCAAAAAAAAAAAATTCTATATTGCGGCCCCCCCCTCTAAAATGACTCGGAGGTCCAATGGCCGCATACTACAAACAACTGTCAAAAAAAAAAAATTTTGAAATGTCACCAATTAGGTTATGGCCGCCGTAAAGGGTTTAAAAGCGTATTCGCTTCCGGGCCCATAACCCGTGATCGGTTCTGGAACAAGAACCGTCTAAAACAGAGTAAAATTTAGCAGCTTATAACAGTGTAATTACGGTGACCTAAAAGAGTAAGTAATTGGTGACGTTGTGACAGTGTAGTATAAGACATTAAAGAAACTGTTTTTCAGTAAAATCAGGCTAACGTTTATTGACGAAAAATAAATGTAAGTTTAAATAAAACATATATAAGTCCAGGTGAAAAATATAACAGGCATAATGTGAACGGAAACAAGTTCAGGTAAAATTATTCTAAGTCATGAAATAATATTCAAGTTTAAATGAAAATAAGTATAAACTCAGATGAAAATATAACTGGTAAAATGTAAACAGAAAAATGAGTTCAACTCCATATTTAACTCAAAATCATTCTATGTATTGAAATAATATTACTTATTGAATGGCATGGCATGGCATATAACAATACTAGGATAGCAATGAAAAAGCAAAACAGACTCACTTATGGACGACAGCTATCGACGTATTAAAGAAATTCCAGCAATACGGCACATCTAATAACTCGATGAAAAGTCTTAAGAAAACAGAGTTTTTAACTGAAGCTAATAATGTCCACACATACATATAATGATTTGATTAAAACAAACACAAATGGATTACCACTGCTAATGAAATGAAACACCGGCGAAATTGATAAAACCATATTCAAAATCAAATGTCCAGCAATGGATTTAGCATAATTACTCAACTAGATGTTAACTTTAAAACTTTTAAAACTGTATGAGTTAAAAATACATTTCTGAAACTGTATCATATTGACGTTAACATCAATTGTCTAGAGACATAACATCACTTCAAAATCCACCGCACAACATATCTCAGCCGGCTTTAAATAGCCGCGGCAATTCCGAAACTGGATACGCCCCTCCGAGTTGAGTAAGCGAGCTCCTGACTTGCGACGGAAGAAATGCAAGACCGCCACTTGCGAGATGCGATCCGCGATGCTTGCGGATTGAGATCGAACGGAGCGATAAAACCAGAATGAACGTACCCACGGAAAAGATAAGCGATTGATTTGAACGTGTAAACAAAAGTTCGGAAACTGGATACGGAAGATGGAAAATGGAAAATGCCGGCAAAGGAAAGAAATGAAAGTTGGAATAAAACATAAGATAGTAAGCCATGCCATTTTACAATATTACGATATATATAATTAGAATTATGTATTTTAGAGTGTTAAGGAAGAAAAATGGCTGACAATAAGCGTTAAAAGTGAAGCATTAAATAAATATGCAATTTTCCGCTCGCAATACGTCAATCAATCGTTATATTTTTTGTAATTATAAATTTTCTTTACTCCAAAGTAAATAAGTTGAGTAATAAAACATTTTTTTTTTATTACAGCTGCTTATGAAACTTTTTTATCTACTATACATTTTTTAAATATTGATAATCATAATTTTTCACGTTGATTTAATTATTATTCTGAAATACATTATAGTATGTGATGTTTCATGTAACTTGTGATAATAATTTGTTGTTTACATCTATAATATGTCAACAAAAATATACGAGGTTGCCAGAAAATCGCCAAAAAAAAACGCCAAATCTCCCGCTTCATTGGGGGTGATGACGTCAGTTTTGTAGAGAAACATTAAAATCACTTGACCGCTGCCATTCGATGAACTGCCCTATACAATTTTTCTAAATTATAACACCTTTAAAACAAGCTAAAAGAGTGTAATATGTAATGTATAATTGCTTCAAAATCATTTTCATCTTAATCTTATTTTCAAGATGTTTTTGTTTATTTTTTACAACCTTACGAAATGAAAGTTTATTCACCTCGTTTTCTAAAAAAACAAACAAACTCCTTGGTAAGCGGAAGCTGCGTCGCTGTGGTGCGCAGAGCTTCCGGTTCGTCTGCTACGCACTTCGAGACCATAGAGAACAGCGCCTATTTTGATTTTTGATACGAATATTTTCAATCTCTTTTTATCGTTGTCAATTTTGAAAATGAGTTCCTCATATTATAAAGCTTTAAGCGACGAACGCAAAAAAAGTTATTCTGAAAAGTTATCTTTCAATGGTTTTGAATTGCCTGATCCTCTGGATGATAATATTCGTGACATAGCTTTCAATAGCATGCGATGGCCAACTATTAGCATTTTTGATATTTTTTCGTATTTGGTAGTAAAACATCGAATGTATACGAAATTAGCCTTTCAAAATCACACATATTTGCCTTGTTATAATTACGTTTCGTCTGGAAAGGTGAGAAATCTGAAATGCTACAGAAATGATGTAGGTGTTTGCATTGTAGCAGCAGAAGTTGAAGCAAGTCAAACAGCAAGAAAAATTCATTCACCTTGGATTATTGCTAGATTTGATGGAGAAATAATTTCTGGACATTGTACTTGTATGGCTGGGTAAGTGTGTAAATGTTATTATAGTTAAAAACTGATCATATAAACAATTTAATTACAGAACTGATGTTTTAATGATGAAGCAGCACACAGTTTTGAAAGTTATTTTAATTTTCAGTAAATATTAGAATTTTATTTAAGATTAATACTTTATATTGCATTATAAAATTCCATATTAAGATAATTTTATGGCTAACTTGTTATGTTCTAATTCACTTTTCTCATTGTGTTTATATCAGAATAAGGAATGCTTTTTTATATTTGTAGAATATTAATCGTAAATCTCTAAATTTCAATTTAGTGTTATATTCAGATACGTATTTACACAATTGAACTTTAACAATATCCTGTTTTGTGAACAAATGTGTATGGCATTAAATTTTGATGCATCATGTTATAACTATATACTTATTTGCATTTTATTTTTATGTAGCTATACAATAGACTCTGGTGCTTTCAGTTTTTTTTTTTTTTTTTTTTTTTTTTTTTTTTGTAACAGATTTAATATTATGGTGATTAATTTGATGTGTTATGTTAAAAAAAAAATTTCATAAAAGTCCCTTTTTAAAACAAAGAATTTTGCTAATGGTCTTTTGTAGAGCCATAATTTTCTATAAATGCAATAGACTCCCTCAAATCCGCACAGCTTGGATCAGAGATTGTGTGGATTTTAGAAATTTGCAGATTTCTGGTTATTGCTTTGTTTACATTTTTTAAACAGTAAATATAATGTAATGTAATAATGTAACTGTAAATATAATGTAATTAATAATACAAATGAATCTATAATGAATGCTGACAATGTAATAAATTATTAAAATAATTAAGTAAAGCCATAAATTAAAATAATAAACATTTAGATAACTTTTAAAGTGATTAAAATATTAAAAGCAATAAAAAAGTCAAGTTAATAATATATAATTAAATATTCAGTACATAGGTGAAATACATGTTTTCTTAGTTATTCAATGAAACTTGCCTCATAAAGGTACAATATTAATTCGCATAAAAATCATAAAGTAAGAAAGTTTTATTTGAGATTTAGCCAGACTTAATAACCTGAAAAGCTTGATTAATACATAAATATGTTTGGTAAAAAGATTGTGATTACCAGTGATATCTGCAATATCTTGATTTTTTTCAGAAATTTATTTTTTTTTTCGTGAAAAACATTAATTAAGTAATATTAACGGAAATTAAAACATGAGGAATCGATATAAAAATAAAAAAAGTCATATTTTGTCACTACATCTGAACTGAATTGAACATTGTTTAAATCAGTAAATTATGTGTGGATTTTAGAGAGTTGTGTGATTTTATGGCTGCAGAGAGAAAGATTACTGTATAATAGATAGCTGATAAATAAATTTTTCAGGTTTAAAAAAGAGTGAAATTCCTCTCTAAAATAAATTTTTTGGCTAATGCTATTCACAAAGTAATAATTGCAAGATAATTTTGGCGGTACATAAAGTAGTCATTGTTTTAATGTTCTGCTTGTTTATTGATTTCATCCCCTACCCTTGTGATTGTCAATTGTCATTCAAAAGAGAAAAAAAGTGATCATGATTACAATACAAATTATCTTTGCTGTTTATGCATAGTTTGGTCTAGTTTCTTTCAGCTCTGTCTCATATAAAACAATGTATGTAATGTACTGTGTTGAATTCAGACAGTTTCCTTCAGAAGATGTTACTGCGACTCCAGGAAAGACAAATTTGTTTTTTCTCCTTTGGAAGAGGGCAGGGGGGGGAGATGTCTCCTCTGGGCCATCATATTTTATGTATATTTCACTGCCTTGAATTGAAAAATGGTTGTGTATTGTGTACTTTTTTGTGTGTGGAATTAAAAAATATTCTTCTGAAATCACAACACACATGCCTATTGAAGACTATTTTTTCATTGATCATATAATTTGGAATAATTATCGCTATAACTTCAAGTTAAAGCATCATTAAATTTTAATTATTTGAAATATTAGCTGCAAAATGTTTATGTTAAATTTGGCTTTTTTATTATTTATTTACTTATTTATTTTCAGACTTGGTGAGACCTGTTCTCATGTTGGAGCTACTCTTTTCTTCATTGAAAAAATACTGAGAGAAGAAAGAGAAAAGCCTGCATGCACGTCAGAACCTTGTAAATGGAACAAAACCTCTACAAATGTAAGGAAAAAAAATTCTTAGTTTCTGCAATTGTAATTTAACTATGTATTTGGCTATTTTCCATTCTCCAATTCAAGGATATATTTAAGGGGGTTTCAATGATTTCAATTTATCAATTAGTATTTCTACATAATTTTTATGTAATTAATAGAATATTTTATTTTGATTATCTGTTACTTTCAGAAATGTTTATTTTTCCTGTCAGGTCAGGATTGTGATCAGGTGTAGGATTCAAAGGAGACATGTAAATGATAATTAAAGGACACCTACTGCTATAACATATAAGTTTTCAACATCATCAATGTTCAAATTCCTGGGTGGTTCGCTGATCTGAGACCACCAAAAATTCAATTGGATCACTAATTAAAAAAAAAAAAAAAAAAAAAAAAAATCATTAATCCTTACAGTCTATTGAAATTATGATCAGAAATGAAATACATAATAATTTTTATATTATGTATACTTTTTTTTTTTTTTTTTTTAGCAAATTATAATTGTACATTTTATTACGCCGGAAATTTTGGGTAAATGCAAATTGAGTCTGGTTTATATTTTAGCAGGAAGGGGGGTTCACTCAATGGGTTAAAGGTACTTATTAGAATTTTATAGTGATGGGCCAGTGATGATGACCAGAAAACTCTCTGCTTACTGCTCATTAGGACTAATAACTTTTTAAAATCAATTCTACTGCTGATCACTGTAAAAGAATTTCATATATAATTTGACAAATATTCTTGTTTGCATAATACATCGTATTAAGAATATCTGAAAGTGATGATGAATATTTTGAAGACAGTGTAATTAAAAATAAAAATGTGTTTACTCTAATTAAAAATAATATAGAAATGATATTGATAGTATAGTGAAAAAAGTAAATATATATTGAATATTATATTTTAAGGTCTGCAGTTTCTAGTAAATATGTGTTATACCTGTCTGTTATTACTTCAACTATTATTCATCAATAAAAGACATAAAAGTTAAATTTTGCTTTTGTTAAAATAAATACTTATAATTGTATTAGATCACTGATACTGTTAAGAGCAACATTTAAATGTCACATTATTAGATTATCAGTAGCTAATTATTTCTGTTTTAGGTTGAACCATCACCTGTAGCGGATATAATTTTTACAAAGCCAAAAAAGGGAAAAGCTAAGGCAAAGCGGAATCAGATTGTTCCAGAGGTTCCTCCTGTGGCAAGTGATATCCAATTTAAAACATTCTTGCAAAATATGAAGGTAAGATTTTTATAAAATTAGATAATTTAAATTATTTCATTTGCAACAAGCATCTTTTCATTTTTTTTTTCTTGTACATCAGTTTTTCTATGTGTTAATATTTTATGTATTTAATCATTTAAATTTTGAAATTTCATAAGGCAAAAATTTCTTTGAAATACTAGGGCTCAAAATTAACCCCTAATTTAAACCCCCTTAACCCTCACACAAACAATTTAAAGAGCCTGCATAAAAAAGGATTTATCATCGACAGTTAGATATCTGTCTAAGCAGATTTTATTACATCTAAATTCTGCTAGGAGCCCTGCATTGGAATTATTATCGGAATGGGCAGACTATTTGTAAGACCAAGTTTCTATCATTTTATATCTTTAGGAAGTTTTTATTGATATAATAAATAAATAAAACTTTAATTTTTTTTTTATTATTTATTTATTATTATTATTTTTTTTTTTTTTTTGTAATTATAGAAATATAATGCAAATTTATAAAAACATCTTCGAACTAAGAAGGCGGAATTTAAGATGTTTTAACATAAATTTAAATTGCTTATATATTATTACATATTTTGCCCTCCCATAAAAATATATAAAATAAAACAACAGTGAATGTCTTAAATATCTTTATGCATATCTCAAGTATATCGGGCCGCAGATAAAAGGTAGCCGGGTAACTTGTCATCCGTAGGTTGAGTATGGATGATTTAAAGCATGGTTAAAATCAGTTTAAACTGTTGCATGTCAAAAACTTGCCAATTCAACTTTAAGTATGATGATATTTAACATTTGGATATTTTACATGTGACGTGTCATTGTCACAATTAAATGCATTTCGAGTGTAATAATTTAATAATAATCCTCTCAAAAACATGAATGTGAAAGAATGCCAAGTTCGTTAAAGGTTTCACTAATAAAAGAAGTGAGATCTAACTGCAAACCAAGTTCTTAATTAAGTTCTATCCAAGTTCTTAACCAAGTTCCAAGTTCGAAGGTTCTTAAATCAAAGCTCCTGTCATGCATAATATTCTTCAATTGCTTAAAATGATTTATTATGTTACTTGTTCAATAGAGCGACTTAACAAATTTTCTCTTATTCAAATTTCTCTAATTGATCAGAACTTAGAGTTGATCACTTAATTTATCAATACCTTAACTTCAATGTACTTATTCAAACACTCAATTGACTAGATCTTTGCCAATCAAATTCTAGATTAAATTGTACTATGACTCAAATATTAAAGTTGATGGCTGAAAACTTGCCAAGTCGCACTATTGAATAACACTACAAATTGAAAGAGTTAGTGAGAAAAGTACTGAAAAAACTACAATTTAAAATAAATAGTACAAAACCAATCCCGAATTATGTCAAAAATTAATGATGTCAAGGAATGATGGAATATTTGTTTCTTCTGTTACTGTATTGCATTTAATTTGCTGTGCTTAAAGTTTTTACACAAGTAAAAATAGTAATTTTTTTGTACAATTCTGTTCCTTTCAAGATAAAATATTAACAGTTGCATTTTGTTGATATTTTTATTAGCTTTTCAGCTTGATAATACATATTATAAGGAAAAAAGGGTACTGCTCTGTTATCCTGTTGACCGATTTCGCCAAATTATACAAATCGCCAAACTAATAGCCAAATTATACAGATTGATGTAATTTTTATTTTAAATAATAAAAAAAACAAGTAATTAGTAGATTAATAAAAATACAAATAAAAAGTTGATGTTAAAAATGACAATGACGTTTTAAACATGTATATCATATTTAATATCATTGAATTGACATTTACATTCATCTATTATTGGCATTTAATCTCGTACTTTGACGATAATTTTATGTTTGACAGGATAATCAAATGATAATTTGCTTCTTTATTTTCTGCAAAATGAACTCTCCTGATTCCTAAAATTCAGAACAGTTCTCAGCTATGATAAAATAGTAAATCAATAAAGATATTCGGTAATAAAATAGTACCGAATATCTTTATTGATTTACTATTTTATCAGAGCTGAGAACTGTTCTGAATTTTAGGAATCAGGAGAGTTCATTTTGCAGAAAATAAAGAAGCACATTATCATTTGACTTGAATTTTATAAAATGTTATTTTACAAAATTTGAAAATGATTATTAAAATTCACAGCTTTTCATTAAAACTTTTAGAAAATCAGAACAATTGTCAGTTCTTTTTTTATGAATGAGTATAATGTAACTAAAATCTATTTTGTATTACAGACAGCCTTACCTTCTGCTGCTATATTTACAGTTCTCTCCGACAGTGAAGACACAGACACTGGAGATGAAGAAGTGCTTCACAATAATTCTTATGAAGCATCTCCATCTTCCATATTAACGTTTTCCGAAAAAGTTAGAACCTTTTTAGAATCTGTTGCTGGAACCCTTATTGAGCAGAAGAAGGCATTTGAAACGATGTTTAGAGTACCATTCATTGAAATAAAGACCATTGAAAATGACACCAGAAATGGTAACCTTAAGTGGATAGCCGAAAGAAAAGGCCGCATTACGGCTTCAAATTTTGGAAAAGTATTAAAATCCAAAAATTCTTATGACAGTATCCTATTAGATATAATGGGACACGAGGATAACATTCACACAAAAGCAATTGCATGGGGCAAGACTAAGGAAAAGTTAGCCCAGGATAAGTTTTATCAAATTGTAAGCCCTTTGCACGTAAATTTATGCATACAGTCTACAGGGCTGTTCATTGATAAAGATGAACCTTATCTTGGTGCTACCCCTGATGGTCTTGTCACGTGCGATTGCTGTGAAGACCATATCCTGGAAATAAAGTGTCCCTTTATACACCGGGATAAATGTTTATCCGAAATAAAAAAGGAGAACTTTTTTTTAAATGAAAACTTAACATTAAAAGATAATCATAATTATTATGACCAGATTCAAGGCCAGATGGCCATTACTGGCATATCTAAATGTTACTTTGTAACATTTACAAACAAAGACTTACATTATGAAATTGTAGATTTCGACGACTTGAGATGGGAAAGAGCTAAGCACACTTTAAAAAATTTCTTCTATGAAGTTGTATTCCCAGAAATTATAAATGACAATATTGGGAAAAGTTTGAAAGCTGCAATAAAAGAATGTGTCTGCAAATCTAAAAGAAATATCACTTTTATAAAATGCAGCAAGTGTAAAAAGACATTTCACAGGTTGTGCGTAAATGCCAAAAAAAGATCTCCATGGTCATGCAATGAATGTAAAATAAATGTTTCAAATTAAAGTTTTGTGTTTAATTATTTCTTACAATCTTTAAAAATTCATATTTTTCTAGATTTTTTATTTTGATACTTACATATGCAAGGTTCGCACTTATCTCTTTTAAATTTTACTATTTCCAAATACTAATCTTCCCTTTTTTTAAGAAGGAAAATTATTCAAATTTGTCTTTAAATACAACTTCAAGTCAACAGTTTTACTATTTAGATTCAACAAGTCTGAGAAAAGATTAAATGATATGCAGTCAGACCTCGCTATCTCGACACCCGGTTTTCTCGTCACTCTACTTATCACATTAGTTTTTCAGTGTCCTGATTTCTTGTATACAACTTTAATGTAAAAACTCCACATTTTATGTCGTTGAATAATTTTCAACTCTGGATATCCCGACGGTTTAGAAAAATTGTCAATTTTTCATAATCCATCTTTCAAGCATGGGCAAGAAACATTGCATTCAAACGATCAGAAATAATCCAATATCAGTTTCTAAAACAGATATCGTTCAAAATTCATTGTATAATGTAATTTTAAATTGTCTTAAATTATTAAAAATACAGCTTTCTATAAACATATTTTTAACCAATTCCGGTTACCACAACACTTTTTTTTTTTGGTCCTGAGAGTGACAGGATAACGAGGTTCGGCTGTAACTGAAATGCTATAACTGACATTAAATTTTTGAAGTTGTCTTATTCAATTTATTCTTGTGTTACTTTTTTAAAGAATAAACCTTCCAAATTCAGAAAAAATTTCTTTGCTAAATCATCAACAGTGAAGTATCAGGGTTCGTACAGACTCCTTGGACTCCTTAGAAATGAAAATGTTTCCAAGTAGTGCTTGGAACTACTTGGATAAACAAAATACTCCTTAGAAACTCCTTAAACTATATTGCGGTTTTGCATGCAAGCGATATTGCTCCCAGAAAAAAAAAAATCGCAATTGTAAAACGCACGATTGTAAAAAAAAAAAAAAAATTCGTGTATGTTGCATTTTTTTTTTTTTTTTTTTTTTTTTTTTGGAAAATTTTTTAAAGATGTGTGCAATATACATAATAAGTATTTTGAATTTGACTGATCTCTGTGTATATGACCATTGGTCACTACATAGAAAAGTTTTTTTTATTTAAACTTACAAAATCGCCAAGGTTGTGAATTCTGTGCAATTTCAGCACCAGTAGTTAGATTCTGATAGAGAAAAAAATTTGTTTGAAATGTTCTTCTCTCCAAATGGGGCATTAAAAATTGAGGTGTGCAAGAGCATGTCCCATAAATAACAACAAAAGTGACAAGTCCTTAAAATTTTTTGGACTCCTTGGATTTTTTCTTCCCAACTCTGTATGAACCCTGAGTATGTTTACCACTAAACTGATTTTTTTTTTTTTTTTTTCCCTCATGTTAGAAGATATTCATAAAAAAAAGAACAGAACTCACCAATATTTTCAATGCTCTCAAATTTTATTTCGATTAAAGTACTAGTAGGTTGTATCTATTAAGACAAAATGCAAGCAAAAAAAAAACATGTTTTTTTTTTTTAGATGTCTTTTTCAGTATCATATTTTCCACAAATTGTGCAAGATCAAGAACTAATGTATGTATTTTCATAAAACTTCAGATTAGGTTAATTTTTTATATAACTTTGTGCTCATTACTTTTTGGTATAAATCGCTCAACAGATGATGCTGCCATGCTGCATTATTCATGATTATCACAATAGCTCTACTTCAAGAACTAAAAGATGATTTTTTATCAAATTGCAGCTTCAGCCAGTTCCTGATATATATTAATGTTGTTTAGTTTTTGGTGCAAATTGCCTTATAGGTAACACTACTATGTTGCGTTTTTCAGATTTCGTTATAGCTGATTAATTGGATGTTTTTTCAAGGTTTTGAATCTAAAATTGACTTCCATAATGTACAGTAATGTTGCAAAAACATGGGCAGTTTGCATAAGAAAAGTACAACTACGATGAAAAAAAAAAAACCTCATATTTTATTACAAGTAACTATGTTCCAAATTATACTTTCCCTCTTGATTAAACTTTGAATTTTTGTAGTTTTCTAAAGCACAGTAGAAATTTATCTCTGCATGTAACTGCTTTTGTTAATTCCTCAAATAGCAAGCATTTTCTATTTGTAGTGTTCGGTTTTCATAAATTTTGAGTTCCACTCTTAGAAATATAAAATTACCATATGGAAACATTATTGAATATGGTTTCTTACTAAAGAATAGAATACCAGATTTCAGGATAAAAAGAAAAAAAATATATGTTTAATTGAACTTAAAAAAATTTTCTGGTTTCAGTGAGTAAAAATCTAACAGTCAATAAATCCTATGTTATTTTTTAGTTGCAGACCTGTGTAAGTCAAACTAAAACTTAGTTTTGTTTGAATTTAGATTATAAAACTAAATCAAATCTTTTTTTGGGTTGAGATTGGAAAACTATACCAAAACTAAACATTTTTTAAAGGAAATAAAATTATAATTGTAGGAAAAAAATTTAAGAATGTAAAAATATACATTTTTTAAACGAACAATGGAATTTTTGAATACTGATACTATTATCATTTAAATAAAAACTATACTTATGTAAATGGAATGCATAATTTATTTCACTCCAAATGCAGTTATATTGGCTCTGGTTTTTACACTAGGTCAATTGGTAACTAAGCATGTAACTGAAAAATCATTTCAACAGAGATATGATATAACAAACAATAGTGTTTGAAACAAATTCTTAAGCTATGAAAAAAATTAAAGCAGGCTTTGCTACTTTCTTTTTATTTTGTAATATAAATTGAAAATAATTCTTGATTCCTGTATCAGAATTTTTTAATTTGACAAAAGATTGAACAAATAAATTGAATTATGAATAAAATTATTTATTATGAAAATACATTGCTTAGCATACATTTAATGAAGATCAAACTGGTCACCAAGGGCGGGTAATGTTATTAAATTACTATCAATTGTAATAAATTATTCTATCTCATAAGAATTGCATGTCAGTTATAAAATTTGTCATATTTCATAGATTTTGAAAGATTTGGGGGAAATAAAATTCAAATTTCCCTCAGTTTTTACCTTTTATTCTGCTTTAAAATATAAAATCTTATAATTTTTGCGCCCCTCTCCTCTTTTTTCATAATTTATGATGACCATCTTTTTTTTTTTTTTTTTTTTTTTTTTTTTTTAAAATCTAAAAAGATATAAAAAATAAAGAAAGAAATTTATCAAAAACACGTTATAGGACTATTTAATCCAAAGTTTAATAAATTTCAAATTTAAAGTAAATTTCATGCAAAATACACTCCTTTTTCTTTTTGAAATTATGAAATATTTAGAAGATATAATATAGAAAAAAAAATTGTTATAGTGTATTATTTAAAATTACTTCAAATTTTGAATATTGCTGAAAAATTAACTTTTGGTAACAAGAAAACTTGTAAAAAAGAAACACACACACACACAAAAATAATCTGAACATGAGCAATAATTTTAACTTTATGATTGACCAACATTTTATTACATGTGTGCACATTTTTCTTAGTGACAAACAATAAAAAGAGACTATATTTCATAGGACTGGAAATTTATATCATTATCTTACTGTAATACAAGTATATAATATACACAATGAAAGTCATAAATCCCATAAGATATAGGGTTCTATGGAATAATATATATATATATACAGACATATATATATATCAGACAAATATTATAAAAAGATTCAAATTTTATTTCAAAATTACAAATAGATAATACAGTGGAAGGCAACAACATTTTTTCAATTAACCATTTCATACTCACTAAAATTTCACATACACAAGTTTTACTTAACCATGAAAACAGCTGACTACATTTTTCTTAATATTATTCAATGAAACTTAAATGTATCTCAGTAATTTACATCGAAATCATAAAATAAGAAAAATTAATTCAGATTTAGTCAGACTTAATAATAATAATAAAAAAAATGATTGCTATAGATATGGTAAAAAGATTGGGACTTTAATCAGCAATAACTTTATTTATTTATTTATTTTTTCAGAAATTTATACTTCATAAAACAGCATGGGTTCAGATATATTAACAAAATACTTCTATGAAAAGATTCAAATTTTATTTCAAAATTACAAATTTATAATAGTCTGGAAGGCAGCAGCATTTTTTCAGTTAACCATTTCGCACACACTGAAATTGTTCTTACTTAAATAATCATGAAAACAAAAGTCAACATTTTCCCTAAATTAATCAATGAAACCTGCATCCTAAAAGTATCCTAATAATTCACATCAAATTCATAAAATAAGGAAGTTTTATTGCAAGTTTAGTAAGGCTTAATAATAAATGAACTTGATTAATATTTGGTTAAAAATTTGAAGTTACTTGTAACATTAACAATATCTTCAATTTTTCCAGAAATTAAATCTTCATGGAACACCATGAGTTTAGATATACAGTAGACTCCCTCAAGTCCATTATAATTAAATAAAGTAATAAACTAAAATGATAAAAATTTAGATATTATTAAAATGATTAAAATAATAAAAGTACAGGTGAATTAAATAATCAATAATGTATAAATAATTAAACATTCATTATGAAGATGATATATATTTTGCCTAAATTATTCAATGATGCATGCCTCATAAAGGTGCACTATTAATTCCCATCAAAATCACAAAATATCACAGTTTAATTTCAGGTTTAACCAGACTTAATAGACAAAAAGCTTGATTAATACATAAATATATTTTGAAAAAAAAAAAAAAAAAAAGATTGTGATTACTAATATCAGCAATATCTTTAATTTTTTCAGAAATAAATTTATTCTTCCTTTATTTAAAAGCATGAATTCAGTAATATTAACAAAAATTAGAGATTAAGAAATATATGGCATTGATATAAAATTAAAAATGTTAAATTTTGCCCCTATATCACAACTGAAAATTTCATTGTTTACACATGTAAATTTTGTGCGGATTTAAGGTAGTCTATTGTATTAACAAAACACTTTTATGAAAGGATTCAAAATTATAAATAGTCAATAATCTGGAAGGCAGCAACAGTTTGATAGTTAACAATTTTACACATGCTGAAATTGTTCTTAATTAAACAATCATGAAAACAGTAGTCAACATTTTCCCTAAATTATTCAATAAAATCTGCATCTCAAAAGTATCCTAATAAAATTCACATCAAAATCATAAAATAAGGAAGTTTTATTGCAAGTTTCGCTAGGCTTAACATTCAAAAAAGCTTGATTAGTATATAAATACATTTGGTAAAAAGATTGTGATTTTCCAGTTCCACCAGCAAATGTTAAATTTTTCATAAATAAACGTACACTTCATGAAGATGCATGGGTTCAGTAATATTAATGAGAATAACATTAAAAGACATACAAAATTCATATAAAAAAAATTTATTTTGTACCACTTAATTATCCTGTCAATGAATTTCATTTAATATTTCTTAAAGTATAAAAGTGAGAATTTAAAATACTACACGTGAAATATGTGGTCACATTGACTGTAAAAAATCTAATTGTATACTGTACATGAGGTCTTTGTACGAATTCTGTACTGTTGCCTAGATTCATAATAGCATATTCAATGAAACCTTTTTGCAACGAAAAATTCTGCATAAAAGTATAAACAATGTGTTATAAAACATTAATACATGTAAATAAATATTACCCAAGAAAGTCTATTTTGAATGGAAAAACTCAAAAATCTATTTAAATGAAAGGAATACAATTTCTTCTGTTAAGACAGAAAAAACTGTCTAAAACAGAATTTTTCTATATTAACTCGCAATTCTGTCTCAGCAAGCATTACTATATGCATTAAAGTAAAAATAGTAATTGTGAATTACAATAGAAAAACACTGCTTACTAAAATCAGTAAAATGTGTAACAATGGAACCTGAATGTATGTATTAACCTTCCAGTGGCTGTGCCATTGTAAAGAGTACAACATTCACTATCTTTTTTCTTTATAAACAAAAATCATGCCTACTTTTATATGCTATAACAAAATAAATCCAAGTGTATTGTGGAATACTTTTATAAATTGTGAGCAGGGAAAACTTATATATTTGTATGTTAAATTATTTGTAAAATTAAAACAAAACAGCAATAATTGAATGTTTCCTCCTGTTGTACAATTTACAATGCGCACCTGCTCATGTGAGGAAAATTAAGTCAGTTCTCAGGAACATATTTTCTCTTTCTCAACATCTCAAAACTTTGACACATTTATAGTCTAATGTATAAAATCAAAATTGGCAGCTATTACAATGGCAATAATATGTAATTGAATAGTAGTTTTCATTTTTGATAAGTGTTACAACTCTAGTTATAATAGCTCTAGATATAACTATAAAATTTATGTACACATTAGATAGAAGTTTAAATTAAAAAAAAATCATAATTTGCTATAATTTTAAGTAAAAAATTAATAAAAAAGACAAACAAGAGGTTCAATTAAAAATCAATTGAAAACATAACAACCACATGTAATAAGTGTTTAACGTCAATTGAGAGCGATATTATTTGCAATCATCTATTATCGACATTTAATCATAAATTGCCAATATTTTTTTTTTCTTTGACAGGACAATCAAGTAGTATTAAAATGTTTAACTAAAAAACTGTTGTTTAATAATGGGATTGCTGAGATTGCACAATGCACATATTACACATAAAATTTTATCTACTGTCGCAATTTTTCTGTCACCTTTTTTTTTAATCATAGAAATAGGCAGATTTGATTCCAATATTCTGTATGTTTTAATTTTCCTTATGGCTCGTTCTACATGAACCCTTACTGTTGACATATCATGTGACTGATAAATTTTTTCTGGGCTCAGCTGATTTTTATTTTTTGTAGATGCAGGTATAAGTAATTTAGCATTTCTTTCAGATAGGAGATCAGAAATCCTGAAACCCCTGTCAGCTAAGATGTCGTCATCCTTTTGCAAAATGTCTAAAAACCCACTTTTAATTGTTAGACATTTGTCAGATACCCTTCCCCCCCAAACTTTTGATAAGAAAGTAATTACTCCTGATGGAGCAATTCCTACGAGAAACTTCACAGTATTGTGATGTTTATAATTTGAGTATGTTTTTGCCCTAGCTATAAAGTTACGTGGTTTCTCTATGAAAATTTCAGAGCAATCAATAATGCATCTGACATTTTCAAGAGAAACATCTTTAAAGCACTGGGGCACATTTTTGGCTATTTCTTCTTTTGATGGCCAAAAAATTAATCTGCCAAAATTGGCATATAAAACATTTAACCATGAATGGAAAACAGTACTTACTGTTCCCACCCCAATTTCAAACCTACATGCTAAATCTTCATTTCGCAGCCCTAAGCGTAATTTCATTAAAACTAGCAATAATTGCTCGCATGGCTTTAACGATACTTTTACTTTGGGCTGCCAAAAAGATAAAACAAAAGCTAATATAGAATTAAACACTGCAAAGTTTTTTAATCCCGTATGAAATTTTAGACAATCATTACTTTGATTCACAATAGAATCATAAGTTTTAGTGTACATGGTTTTTCTCCGAAGATTTTCATTCTCACTCTTCAAACTTTGAATTTCTTTTTCCATTTCTTTTAAAAACTGCATAGAAATGTCTGTTTGGACTGCAGCATCTTGCGTACCATCGATATTTGAAGAGGAAGGAAGATGAAGAGGAGATGAAGAATTGGGAGGAGTAACAGCAAATGTTTGAACTGATACTAAAATAAATAAATAAAAATAAGTAAAAAAAAATAATGACATATAAAAAATAATTTAATTACATTCCAATGAAAAATATTCATCATTAAAAAAATATTTTTAACTTTTTTTTTTTTTTTTTGCTATAACAAAATATAACTTTCTTGTATTGGAATTTTACAAAAATATGAGTAATAATCAAAAGCCCTGATAATAAGTGTTGTAATCATAAAAAAAAAAAAAAAAAAATTATACGTTAAAGTTATAAGCATTCGCACATACAGTAAATGCTAATGTTTTATTTGAGAAACAGAGGCTATACAGTTTCATAAAAAAATGTAGAAAGTATATAGCATATAACCTCCACTACGACCCCGGTGATAACAAAGCAACAATATCGAAATTTTCAACGAGAAAATTTATAATTATTTTATGAAAACAGAAGAAAATAATTTTAGATATTTATTTATTCAAATAATCTTTCTCAAAAATACTAATAATCAGTAAAACATCACAGATAAACGTAGAATTAAATGGGATTTGTTTATATTTTTTAAACAGCAATTTAAATGTAACAATCCAATTGAAATTATAATGAATGCCTAAAGTAGTAAAATATTAAAATAACTAGCAGCCTTTGCTAATCTGATTTTCTAAAGAAACCTTGAATCTGAATATATCTCATTTGATATATCTGTGAATTGGATCAATGGCTTAAAAGCCAATATGTATATTTATATGAAGTGTCCAACTGAATTGCTAACAATATGAACACCATTAAGCTATTATAATTTTATAGAGTCATACAAATTTTAAGCTGTTAAGGACCAAAAATGGACATATTTGTACCTAGTTTACCAGAAGTATTTTGACTGGTTTGTTTGGAGTCCTCTACAATTTACGATATTTTCCAAGGATAAATTGAATTGCCACAGACTGCATAGGAAGTGTTAAAAAGTGTCGCAGGGCACTGCACCTTGCTAAAGAGGCTTTCATTCAACTCTATATATGTATGTATACACTCATGGACTCATGCCCAGCTAACCAAAAAGTACCAAGAATATTTTAAATGTATATATGCATTTAAAACTCTATGCTGAAAGAACAGTGCTTTGAATACTAATATCATTCATTAGTTAGTAAAAATTAGATTTATCATCAAAATTACCATTGTCTGTGCTGGAATCTTGAGTTACTAAATCATGCTTCTGACGTTTTGTGCTCCTTTCATAACGCTTTAATTTCTTCTCTCCTTCTTCAGCAGCCTTTTGATTAAAACTAAATATGGAAGGCACATAATCAGGATGCTGTGAATCTGATGATGGCTTTCCTGAAATAAAAATATACTGCTAAAATGATTTTAAAATATTTTAATATTTATTTAATTATTCATAAAACATTCTGTAATATTTTAAATTAATATCATAATCTCTCAATCCTACTGTGTGAAAAATATGATAAAATTTTAAAACTCTTTTTATGTGGAGATTATTTTAAAAATAAGGTTCATATGAGAATGAAGTACAATCTTTTGTACGGGAATAACTGGATCATCCATTTTACAATCTGGACCTTGTACCCAATGATTTCCATTTATTTTGATACTTTAAGGAGTGCCTTGATGGTTAATGGTTCAACAACAACAAAGAAATGACAACTGCAGTCATGGATTGGGCTTATTCACAGACAGAAGATTAATTTGACATCCGAATTGTTGAATGATATAACCATTGCTTGAACAAAACAGGAAATGATATAGAAAAGTAGATTATAGTATCTTTAAATTATTTGGATACTTATATATTAATGTCATCGCAACAGAAGTTGCTGTAATGCGCTAATAAAGAACAATCGTATTTGCACGTGCACACAGTTACCTTTTGGATTCCTTGTTGCCTTGTTATTTGCTGATTTTTGCCACTATTTTTTAGTTTTTTTTTTTGCTCCTTTTTTAACATCATTTATTAGTGCGTGTGTGAACAAGATTGTTGTACCATTATTTTTATATGTTTATAAACTGGACCAGTGTGCACCAGAAGTGGTCCACCATTAAATGTTATTTGAAATACAACATAAGGGATAGATGTGCCAGTAGACCCTTGAATATTTTTGGTTTATAAAAAAAAAAAAAAAAAAATTAGCCCTTATAATTTTGTACATATTCCCCCTTGCATATTTTATAACTTTGCATTATTGTTGACACTCTTAATTAAATCGATCAGGAAGTAGAAAAAAAATGTTTCAAAGTTCAATTGTTTTTCAGTGAAAATCTTAATGAACACACAAAGAGTTGAAAATTTTCTGAAATACACATGAGTCTAAGTGCGATTTTACAATAATGCCAAAGTAAGTTTGGATTTCAAATTATTTTATGTTACATCTGAAATGAGTGCTAAAATTTCAGAACCTGCCAGAAATTATTTTAGTAATAACAGGCTATAGATATCTGTTCTAAAAGCAGTAACTACAAAACAAAATATTTCATATACTATGCTAAACAAATTGACATTTGGCTTTGTTTACGTTATTTTACAGTTAAATAATTATTTTAAAATGCTCTTTTCAATAAATCAATCCTGCCTCTTTTAAAAAGAAATGTGAAAGTTAAGAGAGGCAAAATCAAATACAGTCTCTAACTTGGAGGTTTCCTAAGACATTTGTGATTGATAAACTTTACATAAAAAATTCATTAGAGAAAGAATAATTCAGTTTCCTAAACTTTTAAGAACATAGCACATCATGGAGATACACTTTTAAAAATAGTTACCGGCACTTCTAAATTTTTTTTAAGAAGTCAAACTTATAACAAAGTATATATGTTTAGTATAAAAAGAATCACTCGAAAGTAATTCAACGAACAAATAAAGGGAAAATATTTCTAAAGTTATGCTTAATAATAATTGAAATAAATTTAAAACAGTTGATTTACCATATGAGATTTTTTTCCTCTCTAGACAAGTCAATCATAGATATGCTAAGTTCATAAACATCAGAGATTTAAAAAGAAAGAATATACATATATTTATAGTACTCACCTGTAACAAAGTGGGCATTGCATATCAAACTATTTTTGTTTGGAGTCCAATTGTCCCTCTTTAAAGCATTGCACCAGGCAGCACGTCTTACAGGATCAGTTGGAAATTTAAACATTTTTACTTGTGATAAAAGATTTGTACCTCTTCTCATAGAACAGCCTATAGCTGAACAACAGCTGCCACTTCCTCTTCTGTATGACATTCTTCTATTTTAAAAATTTATCAAAACAAATATAATTATAAAAAGCTAAATTTCGCAAGAAAAAGGACTTCGGATAAAAAATCAGCCAGGCAAAAGCATTGGGAAAGCGATCACTTCCGGTTTTACCGGAAGTTCTACGAACCACATCGCGTCTGCTAGAGAAAATAAGCCCCGCCTCCAGATAAGGTGAATAGTCTGCGCGCGCAGTTTCAGACAGTCAAGAACCCGTTTCAAAGGCCTTTGTACGGTGTACGCTGATTGGCTAACTCCGAGTTTCGGCTCCCAATGTACGATCCAATGAAAATGCTCAAGTACGCGGAACGCGGTGGCCTCTACAGGCTAGTGGTGAAACGTCGTGTTCTTAGAGGAGTCACGCTTCTGCTTATCGCCGCATACGTGTGTGGCGCCTACGTAGAGACAGATCGAATCCGGCACTAACTGTGGAACGCCCCACCGTGTGACAACGTGGCATAATGGTTTGGAGCGCTATTGCCAGTGTTCTCGCTGACATTTGACTAACGTTAGTAATTTGGCTAATTAAAAATAAAAAACATTCGCCAAATGAAAAAAGTATTAGCAAAATAGATTCGCCGTGTAGCACAAAAAAAAAAAAAAAAAATTCCTTTAATGTACCCCTCCTTTTTTTTTCAATATGTTCTAAAATAACCTAAGTTTTAATAACTGCGACAATAAATGTTATTAATTTAATTTCAACTATACAGCAATGCGACAAATATATTAAAAATATGTATGAAAAACTAAAAAGGAAAGAAAGGAAAAGCAAAAATTGAGCACTAGCAATTTGGCGAATCTAATCGCTTGTTTACTCTCCAAATGAAGAATTTAGTCGCAATTTGGCGCATTGGCGAGCGACAGCGAGAACACTGGCTATTGCGTATAATTCCATATCACCTCTAGTTTGTATTCAGGGTAGCGTTGCAACGGTTAGAAAAAACCCGGTTTAAACCTGGGAATAAACCGGGTTTTTAGGAATAAACCTGGAAAAAATCCGGGATTTTTTGGAATAATTCGGTTTTTTGGGAATAAACCTGGTCTATTGGAAATAAACCCGGGAATGACTTTTTGCAACTCTAATTCAGGGCACTATGACGGCCCAACGATACTTGGATAATGTACTGCGGCCGATGGCAATTCCCTACCTTCAGTGGCTGCCTAATGCAATTTTTCAGCAGGATAACGATCGACCACAAACTGCTCGCATGTACCAATATGCTCTGCAAGGTATATACAGATGCCTCCATGGCCACCGTACTCTCCTGACCTGTCACCAATCGAACATGCATGGAATGTTATTGGACGCCGTTTGCGGACACTGCCCCTGGCTCGTTCAGAAGACGAACTGTAGTAAATGATTGAAAGAGAATAGAGAGCCATTACTCAGGACACCATCCGCACTCGTATTGACTCCAGGGGTGATTCTCTTCCGAAAATTTAAGGGATCCTCTTCCGAAATTTTGAAATTGGGTTATCAGTTCCGCATAGTTCCCAACTTGTACGGTTTTGCGCGCGGAAAAAACAATTACGTAGAAATGCAAATTTCGTGAAAGGATCGCCGAAATAGCATACATTTCATCAATATTTCGTGGAAATACGTAGAGTTGCAAAAAGTCGGTTTATTCCCGGGTTTATTTCCAATAGACCAGGTTTATTCCCAAAAAACCGAATTATTCCAAAAAATCCCGGATTTTTTCCAGGTTTATTCCTAAAAACCCGGTTTATTCCCGGGTTTTTTCTAACCGTTGCAACGCTAGAAATACGACGATTTCGTCAATGTTTTTGTAAACGAACTTTGTCAAAAGATCAATAAAAAACACGAATTTCCTGTGCGGATCGCGAAAAAAACGACAATTTCACCAAATAACGCAGATAAAACGCTGATTTCTTCTGAAGACCGCGGGAAAACGCCGATTTTGTCTGAAGATTGAGAATATAAAGCCGATTTCATTAAAAGATCGCGGGAAAAGACGCTGTTTTCGATAAAAGATCGCTTAAAAATATTTTGTCCAAAGAATATTTGAAAAAAAAATACGCCGATTTCATCAAAAGATCACGGAAAAAACGTCGATTTCGTCAAAAGATCGCGGGAATAAAACGCCATCTTCGAGAAAAAAAAATCGCGTGAAAATGCAAATTTTGTCTAAATATCGTCGAAAAAACGATGATTTCACTTACAAAAACATGGGAAAACGCCGATTTCGTCAAAAGATCGCGGAAAAACCGCCGATTTCGGCAAAAGAACGCAATAAATCGCCGATTTTGCTAAAATATTGCTAGATCACTCTACCAGTGAGCCAACCAAGAAATGACAAAGGCATGAACCCCTGGAAGAAAATCCCTCTCCGCCATCCAAGGACACAACCACAAGCAAACAGTGACAGAATAGCAACGACAATATAAATATAAAATTTAAAATAATAATAATAATAATAATAATTAGTTAAATAATTTAATATATATATATATATATATAAATAATAATAATAATAAATAAATAAATAAATAAATTAAATAAAATAAAATAAACAATACAATACAATACAATAAAATAAAATGAATGAATAAAGATTACAAAGACACCCTAATATCCAAAACGGAGCAAAAGACATAGTAAATCATAAATAATAAAGTGTAACAGAATTATACGTCAATAAAACAAATGTCGAGGTAGTTAACAGACTTTTAACGTCATTTTGGGTTACAAATGACGAGGAAAAATAAATTCTAAAGCAACAAAAATAAATAAATAAATAAATAAAAATACATATATACATATATAACAATAATAATAAATATATTTAGATCTACACATACACAGATAAACCACACACAAATTTATAAGAACAAAAATTTCAAAATGGACTGGAAAAACAAAAGTTCTAAATTGTTTGTCTGTACCAAATGTAGCTCAAAAATCCTCTATCAAAATTTATATTTAATAAAAGAATAAAGTTTATTCAGTTCGTTATATGGGTGATTCTACGATAAGAGGTAATTTGTACGGCAATCCGTTTAAAACAGATTTTTTATTCTATATGTTGCTATTTTTTGCAATGAATCGCATCATCTTAATATACTTTATTAAGTAACATCACGATTGAATGCCTAATTAAAAGACATTTTTCTGAAATTTCTTACAAAGTCTAAAAAAGTCCCCTCCCCTGGCATGTCCCCTTGCCGGTTTCAATTTAACTTTCAAACAATACATATATTTTTTCCACCAGATGCTTAACTAAAGTATGTTTAATTGGAACTTAAGTAATTATACTTACGTATTATAAAATAAAAGATAAAATAATTTTGTAAATTTTAAATAATTTTTTTAATTAACTTTTGTCCCGTTTTTTTTGTGTCTCTCCCCTGTCAAATTTCGTTCTATTGAAACAAATATAAATTCAAGGATGTCTATGTTGAAAGTAGTGCTTAAGGACATCTATCGGCTTGAAGTTAGCAATACTAAACGCGCAACCCATTTAAGCGTCGCCGTTTTTAGTTATTGCAACGCAACCGTGCTGCTTAGTGGTTTCGCACAGTGATCATGTATCTCCCCTGGTAAGTCATAAAACTTATAATATTCATTCAATTCAATTGCATTTACTGCCCTAATTAAACAATACGGTAATAATTAAAGTGAAATACACAATTAACCCAAAAACTAATTCAGTCAGTTAAAAAATTTGAATTTACATGAAAATGTCTCTCCCCTGCCGTATTTCCCCTGGCAAGATAACTGCCAGGGGAGCGAGTCACTGACCAGAAAAAGTTATAAAATATGTATAAAGTGACTTGCCCTTATATGAAAAGGTAAATAAACGGGACAAAAATCATAATTTAAAGGTTTTTGATCAAACTCAAACTTTTCTTTTTGGCCGAATAGAGCTCATCAGTGGTGACGTCACAACCCCAGAAATTGGTTCAAAACAAACCACAGAGTTAAAAAAAGATTGAGATGAAGTATCTTGTTTTATCGTGAAGCTAAAAATTCAACCCTGAAACTGAATTAAACAAGTTACAATTCGGCCCAAACACTTGCGGATCGCTTTTAAAACTTCAGCAATTCAACAATCAGCCTTTGAACGGTATCTGATTTCATATTGAAAGACTTTTTTTGAAGGTATATCGTGCATCTCTAACAAACTCTAAACTCTTTCGGTTTGTATTGACCCAGTTACGAGCCCAGTTACCATGGAAATGCGGAGTTGAGTTGTCTGTGACGTCACACTGATGAGCTCTATTCTCTATGTTTTTGAACCTCTTATCGTAGAATCACATATATATAGTACAATGTCTTTTATAGTTTGAACTAGATAATAATACATTTTGAAGGTTCCAAGATAAAGTTTTATTACGCATAAAAGTAAAACAAAATGGCATTAATGGGCATTTCCCAAATAAGTAATGTCTCACGTCTCCAATACTACCGCAGTTACATTTGTCACTAGATCTTTTACCAATTTTATGTAAATAATAAGGAAAGGCACCATGGGAGGAAATGAAATAAGCAGATACACGAGAATAACATAGAAAAGTGATGTCAGTCTTGCGTAGTACCGAATAGGTATGCCTACCTTTCAAACTCATTTCCCAGTTATTCTGCCATACTGTGACTATATTATTTTTAAAATGACGCTTAATATATGAAAGAGGAACAGGGATATCCAATACTTCGTCAAATACATTTTCTAAAATGACGGATTTTGCTAAGTAATCTGCTCTTTCATTACCACGCAATCCAATGTGTGATTTTATCCAACCCAAATGAAAAACTTTGCTGCTAAAAAGCCTAAAATTAAAGAATATATTATAAATCAATTTATCGGTGGGGAAAAGATTGGAAAGGGCATGTATTGAAGAAAGACTGTCAGAATAAATATGAAATTCAGTATGCTCCGATTTACAACACCATTCAACAGCTTGATCCAAGGCAGAAAGTTCGGCTTGATACACAGTGTTATAACTGTTTAATTTAAAACGTTTTTCGTGTCGCTAAAATATTGCTAATTTCATCTGAAGATAGCGGGAAAACGCCGATTTTGTCCGAAAATTTCTGGAAGGGGGACTCACGACGACCCCCCCCCCCCCCCCCCCCCGCCGATTTCCGACAATGCTATGCGAATTTCAGAAAAAAAAATTCTCCCAGAAGCACCCCTGATTGACCCTATGCCTAGACGTGTTTCTTCGTGCATCGCTGTCCGCGGTGGTCCTACATCCTACTGAGCCGACGCCGTTCTCGTTCTGTATTCTGACTATCATTTTGAAATAAAGATCATTTAATGTTCTTTGCTGTCTCTGTCTTTTCCCCAAATTTCATCACTTTCGGACCACTCCTTCTTGGTGTTGCATTTTCAATGTCGAGCAGTGTATAATGAAAAGTTAAAAAACAGAGCTTGACTTTTTTTCTTTAAATGCAAGAAAAAAAATTATGATATAGACAATATTCATTTTTTTTTTTTCAGTTAAAAAAAAAAGTTGGAAATTGCACGTGAAACGTAGCAAATGAGGTGCGTTCGTACGGTAACGAAGCTTTAAAAGTATTCAGATCTTGCTATTATAGTAGACAGTACTGTAATGATTTCAGCCCCTTTCCAGGTTCCAGTGTCGGCAGCTTAATGATAAGTCATTTTCACGATTATCATTTTTTTTTATTTCACCATACTAAATTAGCAGATACGCTCTAAAATTTCACAAATAAAACTTGACACACATAAAATAATAAAACAACATTTAAAAATCTGAAATCCCTGCTGAAAAACAAAAGCCACTGTCCCACTTCCCCCACTCTCTGCTTTTTCTTTTCGTTTCCAGCAGCCTCACATCTCAGCGGGTCTGGTCAACATAGAAGAGAAAGCCTGGATTCAGGACACACAGTCAGAATCGCTTCTTGCGAAATTCTAGGCGGGAGTTTCATGTCCAATTCAGTTCTCGGAGTCGTTACAGTACTTCTGATACCGTATAGTGGTCGAAATCTTTTTTGTGTTCCTGTAAATATACAGGAAGTAACTTTTATTACATCTCAGCAATGCATATTACGTTCATAAAATGTGGGAAAGTTTAATATAATTAAAACACTCTCTGTATAACATCATGTAGAAGAATACAGGTGTGGCCCTGTAATTTAATAATCAATATTCTTGGCATCACAGATTGTACAGAATGTATATTTTAGTATACATATACTTCATAGGTTCACGTCAATTCTATTATATTCGAAAGAGTTTAACATCATTAAAACGTGCTTAAAACTATATTTTCCAATCCATTGTAATGTAATGGAATACTTTTGATTGTCCCATTAATTAAACTATTCATCCGATTTTCGTAAAATTTAAAATGACTCGACAAAATTACGCTAAAATTATATATTTTAAATATCATGCGATTTGGTTGGGCAGTTTTTGCTTTGTTATATGCGGGCAGACAGACGGACTGACAGACTAAACGACGAATATAGGACAGTTGAAATTGACGTCATACTGGAGGTTACACTAGAGGTCTGCACGGGCCGAAATTTCCAGGCCCGGGCCCGGCCCGAACGAAAAAAATAATGGCCCGGCCCGAAAGTTAAAATTTCGGCCCGAGCTCGGCCCGGTCCGGAAAAAAGTTTAAAATTCGGCCCGAACCCGGCCCGGCTCGAGTGAATTTCTACAGAACATTGATCTTTAATCTTATGGAAGAGTTCTGACCAAAAAAAATTATATTAGTCTTTTTTTCCTTTTTTATAATCTCCATTTATGCAGAAGTGCCGTATGCTGCGATATTTATGCTTTTAAATGAATCTTTGTTTGTTGTATGTAAATGTTTCAGTTATCACTAGTATTATTAATCCATATTCACTGTAATGGAGACAAAAAATCGAAAAAGAGGTATATGGTAAAATTTCCAAAGACGAAATCGCTTTGGAACGAAAAAAAATGCATTCCGTTCTTAACAGATGTAAATGTTTAATGTTATTTTTTTTCTCCCGTATTGTTGTATTCATTTTGCATGGATGACCATTTTAAAAGAAACTTTCAGTTTTCAGTTTAAAAAAAAAATCCGTCATAATCATGTTTTTTTTTTTTTTTTTTTTTTTTTTTTCTTTTTTTTTGTGTGTGTGTGTGTTTAATTCTATTTTAAAACGCCTAGTAATCTACGATTCTTTAAAAAGGAATAAATTCTAATGTTTAATTGTAGAATAATGACGCCTTAAAAGTATATGCTTTTTTGGGAGAAATTTTTGGACAAAGCCAAATATTACTGATTTATAAAGTCCAGAAAAGGATTTTCATATAGGAAGATTCAATAGGAACTGAATATTTTGGTCCATGAAAACTAGGAAGAATGGAATCAGTCTCGGCTTCGTACGGAAAAAAAGTTAGGCCCGGCCCGATACTCCAGCAAAAAAATTAAGGCCCGAGCCCAGCCCGGCCCGGCCCGAAAGGATTGGTGACTAGGCCCGGCCTGGCCCGAGTCTTCAGAAGTAAGGCCCGAGCCCGGCCCGGCCCGGCCTGAATGCCATTATTGGAAATCGGCCCGAGCCCGGCCCGTGCAGACCTCTAGGTCACACACTAGAAATAGACAGTTCTGATTGGTGAAACTACTCTGACTTCCACTTGAAATACAATGCCTATCAGCTGATTGCGAATTCCCTAGAGGTGCTATTTATATATACACTTATTTATATATTTACTGACGCACCTAAAATTATTCAAATCTTGATGTATTAGTACACAGTATTTCGGATACAGTATAGTAGCCAAAATCTTTTGTGTGTCCCTGTAAATACCATCTGCTTTCTTTTATATAGGAAATAACTTGTAATATTCTTTAGCAATGTATATCAATTTCCTAAAATGTTAAATAGTTAATTGCAATTAAAACGCGTACCAAACAATGTTCTCCCTATACCATTGTGTAATGGAATACTTTTATGTGGCCTTGTAAATCAATAGCAAATGTTCTTTGCACCACAGATTGTGCAAAATGTGTATTATAATATTTACTTCATAGATGCATATCAATTTTATTATGTTCGAATGAGTGTAATACCATTAAAATGCATTTGAAACTTTTTTCTGCATTGACCGTAATGTAACGGAATAATTTTGATTGTCCCTGTAATTGATCTATGCATCCGATTTTAATAAAATTTGAAATGACTCGACAATATTATGTAATAATTATATATTTTAAATTTCAAACAATTAAAATGCATTTGAAACTTTTTTTTCCTATTGACCGTAATGTGACGGAATATTTTTGATTGTCCCTGTAATTGATCTATACATCCGAATTTCATAAAATTTTAAATGACTCAACAAAATTATGTAATAATTATATATTTTAAATTTCAATCGGTTCGGTTGGATATTTTTTGCGTTGCTATATGCGGACGGACAGACAGACAGACGGACGGACTGAACGACAACAATAAGTGCTACGTATGTACATAATTACGAAAGCACCTAAAAAACAGTTGCGGAAAATATTAGTGGATTATTTCTCGAAACAGACGAGCAAAAGCAGTGTTCCTGCCCCATGGTGAAAACTCCCTGACTTTTCTAGGTTTTCCCCATTTTTCTCAAAATTCAACTTATATATTGTAGTAAAATTCTCTACAAGGAATTTGCATAAATTTAATGTAAAAATTTCAGATTGGATTAATAATCAATTCAAATTTTTTCTCATTTGCTATGATAATCAAATTTCCGATGGAAGTAGTCATTGACTTTCCTCTGAGGAATTTTTCCGTGACAAATTGAAAACAAGTGGGTAGGTGTGATCGCAGATCGCACAGAGGGTTTCGTTTAATATTTCTTTCAAAACAATTTATCCTTTAATTATTAAATCAAAATTGTTAAATTATAATTATTAAATTCTTACATAGATGCTAGCATTAAAAATTTAATTTTAAAATAATAATAAAAGGAAGTTTATTTTTTTTTTCAAATTAAAAAATTTTAAATCAGATTTTCTATCTACCTATCTATATAATAACAACCAAACTATCATATGCCAGTTTGTGAATGGCAACACTTTGAAATTTGAAATGAAATTTCGCTTATGTATTTTTTGACTACAAATTTTAAAACTTCTAAACATTGTGCATTTTTAATTTTTACATCGTCTTATAGAGAAAAAAAATGCACTTTTAAATGCAATGTGTCTGAAAACTGTATCTTAATTTGTTTTTGCGATATTAATTTTTTTGCAGTTTTTAACACAATTTTTATAATTGGGATAACAGAAGTACATCATTTCTATTAAAAGTAAAGGGAAAAAGGAAAATAGTGTTTATATGTGTTTAAACTTGCGTGCAACAATTAGAAGACACCCCCCCCCCCCCAAAAAAAAAAAAAAAAAAAAAAAAAAAAATGAACTGATGATATTGAAAAAATCCCTTTCGGCATGGCCTATAGGCGGAGGTAGATTTCGAAAAGTTTTCATCTCAAAAAAAAAAAAAAAAAAAAAAAAAAAGATTAGAGATAAACCCAGTTTAACTACTTTATTCAGCCGCTTTTAAAAAATTTTTAATTTCATTTTTCTGTAAGAACTGGTTTTATCAAAATCATCTTAAACGAAATTCTACTCAAATGCCCATTTTGGCAACATATTTTGAATTATATTCTTACTTTATTTAAAAAAATTGACCAATATGCTCATTATATAGTTCCTAAATAACAAAAAACTGTTAATTAAATTCATTTGACAGCAAAATTGAATTTAAAAATGAGTCATAAAATAACCGATTTATTATTTTAATACATCCACAATTCTTTAATCAAGATCGCTTTGAGAAATTTTGTGCGAAGTGCCCACTTTGACAGATTTTTTTAAATATATATTTAGCCTTTATCAAAAATCTGACCAATACACAGTAATTACACAGTTCCTAAATAACAAATAACTGTCAATTGAATGCGTTTGAGAGGAAAATTGAATTCAAAAATGAGTAATAAAATAAACAATTTGTTATTTGAATACAGCCTCAATTCTTTTATCATGATCGCTTTGGGAAATTTTTTTGCGAGGTGCTTACTTTGACAGCTTTTAAAAAATATATATTCACCCTTTATCAAAAAATCGACGAATACGCACATTATATAGTTCCTAAGTAACAAAAAACTGTCATTTGAATGCGTTTCAGAGTAAAATTGGATTTAAAAATGAGTCATAAAATAACCAATTTGTTATTTGAATACCCACAGTTCATTAATCATGATCGCTTTGGGAAATTTTGTGCAAAGTGCCCATTTTGGCAGCCTTTTTAAAAATATATTCTGCCTTTATCAAAAAACTGGCCACTCCGTCACATTATATAGTTCCTGCATAAGAGAACCTGTAAATTGGATGCGTTTGAGAACAAAAAAAGATTTAAAAATGACTCGGTAAAAACGCAATTTCTTAAATTTCCTTAAATTTCAATCACGATAACTTAGTAAAATTCTGTTCAAAATACCCTTTTTAGCAGCCTTTTTAAAAATATATTCTGCTTTTATCAAAAAACTGGCCAATCCGTCACATTACATAGTCCCTAAATAAGAGGACCTGTAAATTGGAAGGGTTTGAGAACAAAAATGAATTTAAAAATGACTCAGAAAAAACGCAATTTGTTATACTTCCTCAATTTTTCATTAACAACTTCGGGAAATTCTGTTCAAAATACCCTTTTTGGCAGCCTTTTTAAAAATATATTGTGCCTTTATCAAAAAACTGGCCAATACGTCGCATTATATAGTTCCTAAATAAGAGGATCTGTCATTTGGATGCGTTTAAAATCAAAAATGAATTTTAAAATGAGTCAGAATATAAGCAGTTTGGATTTGAGATTTTTTCTCCAACTCCTATTTTTGTTTAATTTATTTTTGCTATAAGAATTGGTTCTATGAAAAACTTGTTAATATAAAAGTTGTAGATATTATTGTGAAGATGTAAAATAAATTTAATTAGATTTGATTGCTTAAGAATTGAGTAAGTTATGGATTTTTTTCTTTTTCCTCCCCCCTTTTTCTTTTCGTTTTTAATTTTTTTCATCGGTAAAAATTGGTCCTATCAAGAACTTGTAAATACAAAAGTTTTAGATAATATTGAGTAAATTTATATAAAATTTAGTTGGATTTGATATCTTGAGAATTGACGAAGTTATGAATTTTTTGCTCCCAAAAACCATGTTTTTTTCGCCCCTTGAGCCCATTTTTAACTTTATCAAAAATCTGTCATGCATAAACTTTTTGCCCATTTCTTAGAAGTAATATAAACTTTAAACTGATTCGATATCTATTTTAATTAAGAAGTTATCGCGTTTTTTCGGTTTTCACAAAACCCCTCCCTATTTCCACCCCCATTGGTCCGATTTTGCCCATTAACGAACTCGACCGAGATTTTAAGCTCCTTGATTTTATGTAAAAGTTTGAAAAAGATCTGAGCATAATTATGGAAGTTATCGTGTCTAGAAGAAAGTGATATACACCGATAGATAGATAGATAGATAGATAGATATATAAACTTTTTTACTGATGGTAGTTTTGGGGTCTAGGAGTCATGATTCGTGTAGATCCGCAAAAATTTTTCAGAAATTCCAACATGGGAGACAATGCAATAGGTAGTATTTCATACGAAATCTACCTAAAAATACAATCGAACCTCTATATAACGAAACTCCATACATCGAATTTCTCCATATAACGAATTTTTAGTAAGAACGGTCCCCTTTTCGCATGGTTACATTAAAAACAGACTCTATATAGCGAAATATCTATCTCCATATAACGAATTTTTTCATAAATTGATCTTAATTTATTCAGTTTTAAAAAAGCTTCGAAATCATATGGAATCAATTTTCCATCACTTATTTTTGATTTATCGTTCAGTGGAGAGGTTTTTTTTTTATATAAATATTACTTCTCTCCTTATTCTTTAAATCTAACAAGTTCATCCCACCTCCCACATACCTTTCAACATCCTTCTCAAAACACAGTCAATTGAATTGTTACACATATAAGAGAGGAATCAATGAGAGCACATAAGAGAGACCTTCAAATGGAGGAAAATATCAACTACAATTTTTCATTCCTTGCTAAAATTTGAGAATTTTTTTTGAGAGCGTAACAATTGTAATTTTAAAATCAAAACAACAAAAAATTACAGATTTCTTCCTCTGAAATTTATGTAAGTCTTCCTTATTTGATTTTCATTAAGCTTTCAAATAAATGTCTTTTCTCCTTTTTGAAACTGCTTAAATAAGTAAGAAATAAAATGTTAGGTTAATATATACTTTTAAACATTTCCAATTCTTAATTAAAAAGATCAAAAATAATATTTGTTCAAAATTTACACATTAAATACTATTTTTAACATCATACTCTATACATCGAATTTCTCTATATAACGAATTTTTTACTGGAACGATGGATTTCGTTATATAGAGGCTCGACTGTATATCTTCTTTTTCAAAATTTTATAATTTGTTATGTGACAAGAGATATTCAGCTGTAAGTACACAAAATTTGAACAATCTGACTTATATAGTTTTTAGGTAGATTTCGTATGAAATACTACCTATTGCATTGTCTCCCATGTTGGAATTTCTGAAAAATTTTTGCGGATCTACACGAATCATGACTCCTAGACCCCAAAACTACCATCAGTAAAAAAGTTTATATATATATCTATCTATCTATCTATCTATCTATCTATCTATCTATCTATCGGTGTATATCACTTTCTTCTAGACACGATAACTTCCATAATTATGCTCAGATCTTTTTCAAACTTTTACATAAAATCAAGGAGCTTAAAATCTCGGTCGAGTTCGTTAATGGGCAAAATCGGACCAAGGGGGTGGAAATAGGGAGGGGTTTTGTGAAAACCGAAAAAACGCGATAACTTCTTAATTAAAATAGATATCGAATCAGTTTAAAGTTTATATTACTTCTAAGAAATGGGCAAAAAGTTTATGCATGACAGATTTTTGATAAAGTTAAAAATGGGCTCAAGGGGCGAAAAAAACATGGTTTTTGGGAGCAAAAAATTCATAACTTCGTCAATTCTCAAGATATCAAATCCAACTAAATTTTATATAAATTTACTCAATATTATCTAAAACTTTTGTATTTACAAGTTCTTGATAGGACCAATTTTTACCGATGAAAAAAATTAAAAACGAAAAGAAAAAGGGGGGAGGAAAAAGAAAAAAATCCATAACTTACTCAATTCTTAAGCAATCAAATCTAATTAAATTTATTTTACATCTTCACAATAATATCTACAACTTTTATATTAACAAGTTTTTCATAGAACCAATTCTTATAGCAAAAATAAATTAAACAAAAATAGGAGTTGGAGAAAAAATCTCAAATCCAAACTGCTTATATTCTGACTCATTTTAAAATTCATTTTTGATTTTAAACGCATCCAAATGACAGATCCTCTTATTTAGGAACTATATAATGCGACGTATTGGCCAGTTTTTTGATAAAGGCACAATATATTTTTAAAAAGGCTGCCAAAAAGGGTATTTTGAACAGAATTTCCCGAAGTTGTTAATGAAAAATTGAGGAAGTATAACAAATTGCGTTTTTTCTGAGTCATTTTTAAATTCATTTTTGTTCTCAAACCCTTCCAATTTACAGGTCCTCTTATTTAGGGACTATGTAATGTGACGGATTGGCCAGTTTTTTGATAAAAGCAGAATATATTTTTAAAAAGGCTGCTAAAAAGGGTATTTTGAACAGAATTTTACTAAGTTATCGTGATTGAAATTTAAGGAAATTTAAGAAATTGCGTTTTTACCGAGTCATTTTTAAATCTTTTTTTGTTCTCAAACGCATCCAATTTACAGGTTCTCTTATGCAGGAACTATATAATGTGACGGAGTGGCCAGTTTTTTGATAAAGGCAGAATATATTTTTAAAAAGGCTGCCAAAATGGGCACTTTGCACAAAATTTCCCAAAGCGATCATGATTAATGAACTGTGGGTATTCAAATAACAAATTGGTTATTTTATGACTCATTTTTAAATCCAATTTTACTCTGAAACGCATTCAAATGACAGTTTTTTGTTACTTAGGAACTATATAATGTGCGTATTCGTCGATTTTTTGATAAAGGGTGAATATATATTTTTTAAAAGCTGTCAAAGTAAGCACCTCGCAAAAAAATTTCCCAAAGCGATCATGATAAAAGAATTGAGGCTGTATTCAAATAACAAATTGTTTATTTTATTACTCATTTTTGAATTCAATTTTCCTCTCAAACGCATTCAATTGACAGTTATTTGTTATTTAGGAACTGTGTAATTACTGTGTATTGGTCAGATTTTTGATAAAGGCTAAATATATATTTAAAAAAATCTGTCAAAGTGGGCACTTCGCACAAAATTTCTCAAAGCGATCTTGATTAAAGAATTGTGGATGTATTAAAATAATAAATCGGTTATTTTATGACTCATTTTTAAATTCAATTTTGCTGTCAAATGAATTTAATTAACAGTTTTTTGTTATTTAGGAACTATATAATGAGCATATTGGTCAATTTTTTTAAATAAAGTAAGAATATAATTCAAAATATGTTGCCAAAATGGGCATTTGAGTAGAATTTCGTTTAAGATGATTTTGATAAAACCAGTTCTTACAGAAAAATGAAATTAAAAAATTTTTAAAAGCGGCTGAATAAAGTAGTTAAACTGGGTTTATCTCTAATCTTTTTTTTTTTTTTTTTTTTTTTTTTTTTTTGAGATGAAAACTTTTCGAAATCTACCTCCGCCTATAGGCCATGCCGAAAGGGATTTTGTATACGGACTCCGTGACGAACAGACAGACAGAGGACAGAGGTAAATAGGGTTTCGTCAAACGAACGAAACCCTAAAAATCGCAATTTTTTCATGGAATAATCGACGAGATTTACAAGTATAATTTTGAGTTTTAAAAAATCTGAAATTCACAGAAAATTCTCTGATAGATTACAGCAAAGAGGGTAGGGAGAAAATACTTTTTCCCGATGCAAATCAGGCGTTTTTAACGTGATTTTTGACGGAATTAATCTCTTTATCGCTGTTCGTCGACAAAATTTGCGTTTTTTCGAGATACTTTGACGAAATTAGTGTTTTCCGCGATTCTTTAACAGAATTTTGTGTATTTTTCAGAATCCTGGTACAAAATTCCTGTTTTTACTGCGATCCTTTGATGGAGCGCAATCTTTTGTCAAAAATTTGCATTTTCCGTCGATCCTTTGATAAAATTAGCATTTCCCGCGAACTTTTGACAAAATTCGCGTTTTTTCTGCGATCCTTTGACGAAATTCGCGTTGTTACGCGATATTCAAGAAAATTTCAATTTTTTCTGCAACCCTGTGACACAATTTGCGTTTTACCATGATATTTTGACAAAATTTGCGTTTTTTCCTCGTTTTTTTTTTTTTTTTTTTTTTTGACAAAATTTGTTTTCTTCACGATCTTTAGACAAAAAAATTTCGCGTTATTTTACAATATTAAAAAAAATTGCGTTATTTGTACAATTTTTTGACGAAATTCGCGTTTTTTCTGCCAAAGTTTGACAAAATTTGAGTTGTTTTGCATAATATTCAACAATATTTGCGATTTTTTCAGGATGCTTTGACAAAATTTCGCCCTTATTCTCCCCTCATGCGGAATCGGAATATCGTACTGAATTCAGTGATTCCGGATGTTATTCCGAAGATGAGCTATTCTCCCCTCAAAATCCGGCGAAATCCGGAATTCAGGCATCTCGAATATACGGAATATCTGTTACTTTTTTACGGCTAGTCAGAGGACAAGCGTCTAGAGATCACACTTTCTCAATTTGATCACGCGGGGGATCGGCCACTGCGCATATCGTTCCCCGCATGACGTAGCGATTTTCGCGGATTTTTTTTCTCGTGCGCTTGTTTCTTTCTAATCATCGCTCCATTGATGAAGTTGTAGTATTTCTCTAATGAAGAAATACATTTATATTATTACATAGAAATTAGCATAAATGTATATTTATTATACATTTATGCACGTAATCCCTTCATTGATTGCGCGATTATGCAAACATGATGATGAAACACGCGCGTGAGAATAAATGTACTTCTTCATTAGAAAAATATTACAAGATTTAAAGTTTTTTGTTTACTGCATGGCGAATAATTTAAAACATAATTTTGAAAAACAACGGCCCTTTTCAGGGCCAATATTTAATCAGATTGACAAGTCTGGGTCTTCAAAAATTCTTTTCTGTTTTGAATGTCAAAAAACATTCTCAAATAAGAGTAATTTAAACAAGCACGTCAAAAAATTTCACCCTGCGGAAGTTTTTGAAATGGCGCCGGCAAAAAAATTGGAAATTAAGTGCATAGATTCCAACAAATATTTCAGCGACAAGATCAATCTCAAATACCACTGGTGCGAATCTCAAAAAACATTCTCAAATAGGAGTATGTTTTCAGAAAATATTTTGTGTTGTGAATGTCAAAAAACATTCTCAAATAAAAGTAATTTAAACAAACATGTAAAACAAATCCACCTCAAAGAAGATCCTGAAATGGTACCGCTAAAGAAATCGGAATCTCAGTCTATAGATTGCAACGAACAACTCAGTAGCCAGAATAATTCTTGTTCTAATTGTCAACAAGTAATCAGAAATAAAAGTAATCTGAAGAGACATGAAAAGAAATTCCACCATGAAGAAATCACACAGGTGAAAAATTCAGAAATAGATTGCAACAAAGAATTCAGTGATGAGAGTAATCTGAAATACCACTGCTGTGAATGCCAAAAATCATTCTCTAATAAAAGCAACCTCATGCCAAAAAGTTCCACGCTAAAGAGACTGTAAAATTTCATTGCACAGATTGTAAAAAAGTATTCTCTAACAAAAATAAATTTGAAAACCACAGGAATAATAATCATGTAATAAAGCCTCACGTGTGTCCAGAGTGTAAACAAAACTTTAACAAAAAGAACATTTTGTTTCATTATGCTAATGAGCATGATCTAAAGCAGTGTGGCCGTTTTTGGATTGTTGTAAGAAATCTGGACTGTTGTAGGTCTTACAACAAGCTAAATCAAGCTAAAAACTCAGGCTAAAAGATAGTTGTTAGTCTATTGATATACTGACCATCAATAGATGGCAGGACCATCGAATTTATTTTTAGCTTGTTGTCAGTCCAATTCTAGCCTGCTTTTAGCTTGAAAAAACGGTCACACTGATCTAAAGGTGAAAATTGACAAAATGTCTTTTTCTACAAAACAAGAATTCATGGACTGGAAGTCTGGAATGGAGAAAAATTCCATTTCAAAATATGTAAAAATAAATTCAAAAAAATTAAAAGATGGCTGCACTCATTACTATGTCTGTCACCGATCTGGTCAATACAATGCTAAAGGTCCAGGAAAAAGATATTTAAAAGTTAAAGGAAGCAACAAAATTGATGGATACTGCCCCGCAAAAATAATTGCAGTAGAGAAAGCAAATGACAAAATTATAGAGCACGCGCATGTGACGTCACGCTTCAGCTGCTCGCTTGTTTGGGTGGCAAAAACGATTCCTTTTCCACTGTAATTACCACAGACTTCTCGTACAAATATCATTACTTTGAGATATTAACAAACTTTATTTTAGAGTTATTAATGCACTTTTTTTGTAGTGTGCTGTAGCAAAACACACGAGGGGGCAGAATTATTATTTTTTGGGTGGGGCGAGGAGAAAGGAGATATTTATAGTTATTAGATATCAACGAATACGCTTTTCATTGAAATTTTGAATATTATATGGAGGATATGAGAAGAAAGGGAAACGGAAATTTCAGTAATGGGGATTATTTATATTACTAATTATTTCTCTATTGTCGTTATAGAACAACAAACAAACAAAAAAAAATATTATTAGTATTAGTAATTTTTTTTTTCTACATAGAAATAAAAATAACTTAAAGATTTTAACTTTAAAACCTAAGAAATCACAATTTATGCTTCTCAATCTTTCTTACTAGCATACAAATATATTTGTATCAAAAGGGGGGGAGCGTAAATGATTGTAGGTTAACGATAATTAAGATTATTTTTCATGTATTAATGACACACAGGTCTGGCATTTTTTTAAATAAATATTTTTAAAAATAAATATTTTTAAAAATAAATATTTTTTTAAATCAATATTTTTAAATATTTGACAATCAGCAAACTGGGAGGGAGGGGGAGGGCAAAGAGAAGACTGGATGAGAATTTTAGAAACGGAGTATAAGTTATATGATTAATTATTTTTGCGACTACGAAACAATGAATTGAAAAGATTTTTTATGTAAAAAAAAAAAAAAAAAAAAAAAAAAAAAAACTCCTTTGTATTCCGGAAGGGGGGGGGGGGGGCTACATGGTGAAGCGTAAGTTCGGAATGTTAGGAAGTGATTTAATCATTATTTATTTATTCTTATTAGTGAGCAACAAATATATCAATTTTCTTTTCAAATGAAGAATTTCAAAGTTTTAAAATTCATTCTGCTAGAGGGGGGGGGGAGGGGGGCAGAGGGAAGAATTTTTTTCGGAATAAAAGAGATGATAAAAAATCGATATATTTGTATTGATATATTTGATTATTTTTTTGTCTCTGGAAAGAGATAAAAAATAGTAGAATTTTTTTTTTATAGAAATTAAAAAAAAAACTTATTTGCATGATGGGAATGGGGAGGGGGGGGGGGGGGGCTAAGAATGGAAGCATACATATTTCGGATAAGCTGGAGATAATCTAAATTATTATTTATTTATTGTGATAAGTCAGAAATAAATGCGACAAATTTTATCTAAACAAAATAAAGAGTTTTAAAAATATGAAACTGTATATGATCAGAGGAGGGGGCGGGGGCAAAGGGCGGAAAGTGTAATTTTTGACGGAAGAAACCTAATTTGCTTTATTCATTATTGATTTATTATCAGTAGAAAGCCGTAAACAGAACAGAATTTTTAAACTATATAGATCAAAAATAAATGTTTATTTTTTTTATATATCGGGGGGGGGGGGGGGGGGCAGAGGGTGAATGAAACATTAGAAAAAGGTTAAGCCTAGCCAGACAGGACTATATTTTTCCAAAAAATAATCATGATTGGACGAAAAAGTCATGATATCGGGAAGATTGCTATGGATTTAAACGACGACAAACAAGGAACGGCGAAGTTTCTGCCACCCAAACAGCGAAAATGACAGTTTACTTGCAACCGTGCCCGTGCTCTATTGTAAGTCACGCAAGTACGCATTTTGGCCATAAAAGCGATTTAGGTCGGCTTACTTTAACTCCTGAAGAAAGGCAATCTATATAGCTGCAAAAATTGCTGCAAATATACCTTTTGATGACATTCTTGATGAAATAAGAGATACCCTCACTTAGTATAATGTTGAAAGAAAACACTTATTAACAAAAAAAGATTTAATTAACATCGAACAATCTTTCAATATTCGCTGTAATGAAAAAAAACATGAAAATGACATGGAAAGTGTCAAAATTTGGGTAGAAGAATTAAATAAAGATGAAAATAAGCCTGTAGTGTTTTTTAAAACATTAGGTCAGGAAGATATTGAAAAAGGGTTGGGCAAAGATGATTTTGTGCTTATTATAATGACAGATGCCCAAAGCGAAATGCTAAAAATGTTTAGCAGTGATTGTATTTGTATTGATGGTACCCATGGAACTAATCAGTATGGTTACCAACTGTTCACTATCATGATACTTGATGAGATGAGACAAGGATTCCCTTGTGCTTTCCTGTTTTCAAATCGCAGTGCTGAATCTATTCTCTCTTTATATTTCAGGATCATTAAGGAAAAGATTGGCATAATGACTCATAATATATTTATGTCCGACATGGCTAATTAATTTTATAATGCTTGGCTCAACGAAATGGGGACCCCTCATAAACGTCTATTTTGTACGTTGCATGTGGATCAGTCATGGCGAAAAAATCTAAAAAAAATTAGCAATAAAGATAAAAAAAATAGAAGTATATAAAATGTTGCGCGTTTTGTTAACAGAAACTGATAAACAAACATTTCTTACTTTAAAAGAAATAGTTCTGGAAACTTTATACTCTGATACAGAAACTGCAGATTTTGCTTTATATTTAGATTCTTACTGTCTTAAAAATCCCCATCTTTGGGCATACTGCTATAGAAACCATGCTGGTTTAAACACCAATATGCATTTAGAACGTATGCATAAAACATTGAAATATATATATTTGAAAGGAAAAAATTTTAAACGTCTGGATAAGTCGATAAATGCAATCATGAGACTAATTAAAGACAAATTGTTCGAAAGATTAATTACTCAACATAGAGGAAAACTAACAAATAAACTAAAGGAACTGAGACAAAGGCACAAAACCAGCTTAGGTTTATCTTTAGATATCCTAGAAACAGAAAATGAATGGATTATAAGTTCAGAAAACAGCACAGATACATACTCAGTGCAACGAATAAAAGATAAGTGTGATTGTGATTTAATATGCACCGATTGTAAAGCATGTATCCATAACTTTTCATGCACATGTGTAGACTCTGCTATCCGATGGAATATGTGTAAGCACATACATTTCTTATGTGTTTCTTTGCTAAAAAATGATCAAGAATTAGAAAATCAGTTGCAGATTGATCCTTACATTCCTGAAAATATAATTGTACAAGAACTCTCTCAAAAAAGTAAAATTGAAGCTCAAGATCTTGAAAGCCGAAAAAAAGTTGCAATAGAAAGGTACATACAATTAGTAAATTTAGTTGAAAACGATGACCAAATGATTAAAATTGAAAAACATTTAAAATATACAACAGCTGCTATAAATATTAAACCTTCTGGGGATAGTAAAATTTTTATTGATAATAGCTCAGCTAACGAGAATATCATTCCACAAAGAAAAAAACGATCTGCTGTAGCTGTGCAGAAAAATTCTGTAAGTGGAAAATCCAAAAAAAAAGAAAAATAAGTAACATGTGCTTTTCTTCAAATGAGTTACGAAAAACAGCTTTGAATTTGTTATTATCTAAAACGGGACAAAACATAAAAAACAGTAAATAATGTGAAGTACGAATATAAAATAAGAATTACAAAAGTCCAAAAAAATCATTACATTATCATCATGAACTGTCTTATGATACATCATTTGGCACAAATATCATATACGCACCACATTGGCGCGATTTTTTTTTCTGACGCCAGTCTGGCAAAAACTTCGTTATCAAATATCAGTTGCATATATATTTTTTAACCATTTTCTATTATTTTAAAAAGGAAATAATAATAAATTACAAGAGTTTAATTAATAACAATAGAACAAAACAATTTATATCGATTTGTAAAAGAAAATACAAAGTAAATAAGCAATTTATAAATAACTAAACAACAATGACCGGGTTACCATATGAAGCATAAAATCGCCCTTTTGTCGCACTCTATTGATTAAAAAATATATATGCAACTGCTATTTGATAACGAAGTTTTTGCCAGACTGGCGTCAGAAAAAAAAAAAATCGCGCCAATTTGGTGCGTATATGACATCTGTGTCCTGATATATATATATATATATATGTGTGTATTTTAAATAATGTTATGAATAATAAATTCCAATATCTTGATGTTATGTAATATTTCTTTTACAATATTATTTCATATGTTTTTTTCATTTGTCTTTAAGTGAAATTTAATTATACATCTGCTGAAGGGTTAAGCTGCTTAAAATGTTTAGAATTAGAAATTATTACAAAATTACGACATAAGTCAGTCTATTTTAAAAACAGTCTATAGAAATGTATATCAACATGTACATAAACTATAAACCTGAAAAAGAAAGATTTTTTATAGCCTTTCTTCTTGAAGAAGTAATTATTATATAAAAGATACTATATATAAAAAAAAGTATTTGGCATATAGAATTAGTGAAACTTCAATTTCCATTAGCATAGATCGGTGATGCATGTGATTTTTTTTTTTTTTTTAATCATTACAGAGTATAAACAATTACTGTTATAACTAATTAAGTGTTTAAATGTTATTATCATTATTTTCTTGCTATTAATACTGCTTTGTCTGAAATGTCAAATAATGGTGAGTAATTTGTTTGGATGCGAACTTGGACATTTTTTCGCCAAATACTGGCAAAAATGTACCACTAAACTATATTGATGAGAATTGAAATTTCATTAACTTTTTTTTTGTAATAGGGATTGGAAGGAAAATTCTACAATTATCTATCAAAACAATTAACAGTTTTAAATAGAAAGAGACTATAATAAAAAAATAAATAAATATGTATGCATTTAAAATGAATTAGATCGCGCCATCGATGAAGGGATTACGTGCATAAATGTATAATAAATATATTTCTGTGTAATAATATAAATGTATTTATTTATTAAATACTACATCTTCATCAATGGAGCGATGATTAGAAAGAAACAAGCGCGCGAGGAAAAAAAAATCCGCGAAAATCGCTACGTCATGCGGGGAACGATATGCGCAGTGGCCGATCCCCCGCGGGATCAAATTGAGAAAGTGTGATCTCTAGACGCTTGTTAGTCAGAGGTATCTGGAATATCGTTCGGAGAGCGGAATGAGCAATGGCGGATGTCGAGGAGGATGTAAACAAATATTGTTCGTTAAATATTTATTGCGTGTTTCGAGGTAAGTTACATTATTTGTGATTATTTTTTTTATTAATCCCAGTTTTAGAATCAAAATGTGAATGTTTCCCAGCAGATTGATTTATAATAATTATTATTATCTCCAGAAATTAAGGTTAAAGTTAGTTTTATTTTGTATTATGGTTAAAAAAAAAAAAATTCTTTTTTAGATTCTGCTTTTTTTACACGCTATATATATATTGTATTCAGATTTTATGTAGTAAATTTATATATTTAATGCGATCTAAATATTGATGTACCATTAGAATTGTTTAAATGACTTGGTAATATTTGACAGTATTTATTTAACATTATCGATCTTTCTTATGTATTTTGAAATTTTGTTTTATTAAATTGAACTTAATATTTCTAAATAGCCTTTGTAGTTTCATATAACTTTAAAAAAAAAAAAATGCTTTAAGTGTGTTTATTTACATAAGTAATATTTTGTATGCTTGTGTTTATTTATTTTTTAAAGTTATTATTGAAATATACTTTAATAAATTACATTGGCTTCATATTTTTACATTCCGATGCCTAATACGTGTTGTACTCTACAGTTTCACAATCAAACTTTCATGTGATATTTTGCAAATAAATTTAAATTTTATATAGGCTACAGTAGTCGCTTTGAGCTATCTAAAGTATTTATTTATAATCTAAAATTATTAGCATCAAAGAAGGTTAAAAATTTGATTTTGCACTAATCAATTAAAATTTACACATGATGTGGAAAATTTGTAAATTTGAAATGAAAAAAATTATGCAGCCTTACTAGAAGAATTTTTTGCATTATTTGTAATATCCAAATAATATTTTGCTAATAGGTATACACATCTTATATCATTATTTTAAAATAAATGACTATTTCTTCACATAACTAAAATTTTAAATTTTCTGTTACTACTTTTGTTATGTTTAGAACTAGTTTTCTGTTCTTGTTTTTAACCCGGGAGAACTCACTAGTGAGAATTTCTCTCACAGTGCCCAATTGCTTTTTTTTTTTACTTTACATTCACTTAATATCAACCTTTTGGTTTGGCTTAGTACTTTTATTCATTAAAAAGATAAGTAATCGAAATCCCATTTTGAAATTTTATTTAAATGAAAAATATTTTAAATAAGTGCCTTAAAAAAGGTACGATGGAGAAAGAAAATCTCACGTAGTGAATTCTCCTAGGTTAATGCTAATTCTACTTTCAAAAAGTAAACAGTTATGTAAAAATTTGTTTTTTTTTCAGAGGAGGGGGGGGGGGTGTCTAAATTACTTTTATATGCACAAATTAATGTGAGTAAAATAACTCCATTTTATTAAAGGCTTTTACTTGCAGAAAGAATATTTTCCTATATTTTTTCTGAATAAAGTTATGTAAGGGCTTACTTATGCTGGCTAAACTAAACATTTAATCCTTATTTTATAATATATTTAACTTTGTCTTTGTTTAATATTTATAATATCTAATGAACAAATGTTGAAGTTATAATTAATTATTGTTTTGATCTTGAATTCAAAATTTTGAGTTTTTTTTTTTTTTTTAAACTATTTATTACAAAACAATCTGAGCATAGGCTGAAAAACTGTTGCTTTTCTAAAAAAAAAAAAAAAAAAAAAAATTCTGAGTTGTCAAGTTGCATCAGCATATAATGTATCTGTTGGTTATTTGTTTAAATTTTTATGTTCATGTTGCACGTTGATGATTGCAAACAGAGAATTTTTATTATTTATTAAATCGCTATCATTATACTTACATTAAATTTTTCTTAAAATTCAGGCAAGAATTATGTAATAAAATTTGTTATCTAATATTGTTCTTAGATTACTAAAATCTTTTCTTACTTCAACATGATATAATTTCTCTATATCTGATTTGATTTTATCTATTTATCTAACTTATTATATCCTCAATAATTTCAAGTAATTTTCCATATTCTGCGATGAAAGAATGCCATCCACTCTTATTTTGCAATTTTTTTATACAGAGGCAATCAAATACAGGCTTTAGTGGCATTATATTGTGCTGAAGTGCTTTTTTTTTTCTTTTCTTTGTTAGCTGAGATGTCAGTGTTAATAGCAGAGTTCTCGCTGTCACTCGTCAATGCGCCAAATTGTGCCTAAATTCTCCATTTGGCAAGTAAACAAGCGATTAGATTTGCCAAATTGCTATACTTTTTTTTCTTTTCTTTTTCGTTTTTCATACATTTGCATATATACATATTTTGGTACTACTCTGTTATCCCATCGACCAATTTCGCCAAATTATACAAATCGTTTAAATAATAGCCAAATTATACATATTGACAAAATTTTCATTTTAAATAATGAAAAAACAAATAATTAGTAAAATATTAAGAAAAAGTCTAAATAAAAATCAATGACATTTTAAACACGTGAATTGTATTTAATGTCATTGAATGTGACATTTACGATCATCCATTATTGGCAATTAATCGTATAATTTGGCGATAATTTTTTGGTCAACAGGATAACCTAGAAGTACCCATATTTTCATATACTTGTAGCAGATAGTTGAAATTAGATTAATAACAATTGTTTTCGCAGTTATAAAAACTTAGGTTATTTTAGAACATATTGAAAAAAATGGGGTATATTAAAGAATTAAAGATTTTTTTTTTGTGCTACACGGCAAATCTATTTGGCTAATACTTTTTTCATTTGGCGAAATTTTTTTATTTTTAATTAGCCAAATTACTAATGTTGGTCAAATGTCAGCGATAACACTGTTAGTATATGTTTATATAACACTGGCATTTGGCTAATCAAAAAGTACCTCCCCCCCCCCCCCCTCCCTTTAAACTTTATTATGTTAGTTATTCTTTTTTATGATATTTAATGTTTAATAGACTCTTGTGTTTTTTTTAGAAACAGAAAAATATTTCTTACATGATAGAACTCTAATATTATAATTGTAATATTATTTATTTTATTTTTCAGTTGATTTTTAAATTTTTGTCCACTGTGAAGCATGTGCAAGAGTCTATAGGATCTAATGACAAAGATTATAAGTAATAGTGTCCAGCCGGTGCCACTTTTAAAAGCATCATGGGGTGTTATTTGATCTCTGCTTTTGAGTGTGTACCAGCTAGACTGAAATTCTGGAAAGCACAGAGGTTTGATGCCAATGGACAAGAGCTCTGATGCCAAATTATGACTGCTAGCTGTCATCCAAAAATGTTTAAGGGTGATCACCAAACTCTTATTCAAGTAAGAAAAAAAGACTAAAAAAAATTTAATTTTAGAATTTTAATCCTGCTGTAATAACTCTGAAGTTACTGAAATGTTTTTTTTCTTTGTTTAAAGATAAAAAAAGTTAAATATTCGGTAAGTTTTTTTTTTTTTTTTTTTTTTTTTAATTTAATTTCAAATTGATATTTTTTGCATTGAATTTAAATATTAAATTTTATTATTTCACTGTATTTTAAAGTTATGTATGAGTTACTCAACTACTAATCCCACCCCCCTCCTTTCCACTTTATTATTATTATTATTATTTTGCAAATTTAAAATCTGATTAATATATTTACTTACTTTACTGACAGTTTCATTTAATTTTTATACTTAAAACAGCACTGCAAGAACTACTTTATTTTAAGAAAGAAACTTCGCTGAAGTTAAAGAATTTAAATGTTAATTTTTTTTTTTTCAAGGACATCCTTTGCTTTTTTTTTTACGTAAAATTGGGATAAAATAAAAGTTTCACAAGACTCTATTCAAGTCACCTGCTCAACAACTTTTTGTGATAATGAAGATTATGACATTTTTAATGATGATAACATGGGAGCGGAAAATGGCTTTTGTACTTTTTTTTTTTTTTTTTTGTCAATAAAAAATAAGCTAAATAAAACATATTTCACCAATTTGTTTTAAATTTTGTTTATAATTTCATTCTGATAAGAAACTTTTCTGATTAGTTTTTGTGGTTCATTGGTTTCTATAAAGTGAGGGATGTGGTAAAACCCCTTGTCAATTCAGATAAATGGGTTTTACTTACACGCAGAATTATCCAATTTGCTCTAAATTTTCTATGTAGGTTCATTCTGATAAAGTGCTTCTTTGATTGGATTTGGGGATTCATTGATTAAGTATAAAAAAGGGATTGGGGGATCTAACCCCTTTAACCTATATAAATTGGATTTTCATGCAGAATTATCAGATTTGTTATAAATTTTTATAGGTTGATTCTCATAAAACCCTTCTCTGATTAGTTTTGGTGGTTCATTGATTAAGTATAAAGGGAGTAAAATTGAGAGAGGGATAATCTCCCCCTTAATTTAGGTAAATAGGTTTTTCATGCAAAATTATCCGATTTGCTCTAAATTTTGTAAATAGGTTCATTCTGACATAGTTAAATATATATATGTATATATATATTTTTTTTATTTATTTATTTTTATTTTTTTTTTGGATTGAATAGTTTAAGTCGATTTATACAACAACCATTTTTCGATTTGTTTACAAGTATTTTTAATTTAGTCACTTTTATTTTTGGAAACCAGTTCTAAAATAGAAATTTTCTTATTTGAAAAAAACTGTAACCAAAATCAAAAAAGTAAAAACTAGCTTGGTTAGAGATTGTCCTTAGCTATCCTATGCAAAACAACCATTCAAAAATTTTAAAGTTAAAGCAAGAAATTTGAAAATAACGTCCCCCCCCCCCTCCAATAGGATTAACATTAAAATTCTCATTCTTTTGCATGACAGAAGTAACAACTTAAGAGCCTTTACTAGTCACGGAAAGAAACACTCATGCTAATATTATACCTATGAGAAGATTATTTACATTTCTTATCTCATTTATATATGTATATAATTTACATAAGGTATATACCTGAAATTGATAACTGTTATTGCATACATTTGTAGTATTTCTGTTTTGATTGTGGTTAGTTTATATGAGGCTAGTTTCATTTGTGGAACCTATTCTGAAAATGAAACTATCCTTGTTAAATAAAAATTTATGACCAAAATCGAAAAAGTACAAATGCATAATGAAAGTATCAATCTCAGGTACTGTATATAAAAGAAATCATTTAAAATTCTAACAGAAATCTGTGAACCAGGAGAATTAATATTAGAACTCAAGCTCTTTGCATGACTAACATTGGCTCTTAAGTTAAAAGCATGTTTTCTACTTTTGGGCTTTTAGTCAGCAAATAATCTGTAATAATAAAAATAAAAATAAAGATCAGTTTATAAATTAATGTGGATTGCATATTTACCTGTTTATTTTATTTACTCTAGAGGTAAGTATAAATAATGGGTATGTATGATCAAATTTTGGTAATATATATCATGATATTTACTTTCAAAATTTTTGATATTTATTTTGAAGCTATCATTGAGCATATATTTTCATTTAAAATAAATGTAAATTAATTTTTCAACTGTTATTGATTGTGTTATTCTATCGTATAAAAATTTCTTGATACTGGATCCTATAGTTTATGTTTTGGATGAAGCAATTTTTTTTTTTTCAGTTGGTTTTTATTTTTGTTGTAAGTAAGGGGGGGGGGGGGGAATCACTTTGAGAATATTGATTTATTAAGCTTTTATATTAAGTGTAATAGTTTTCAGTTTCTAATTTATACAATAGACTCCCTCAAATTTGCAACTTTAAATCTGCATGTCATGGTGATGTAAACAATGGAACTTTCAATTCAAATATAAAACCAAAATTACATAATTTTTTAGTTTTATACCATTCTGTATGTATTTTAGCAATTCTCGATAATATGACTGAGCTAACGATTTTTCCTGAAAAAAATATAAATTTATTTGAAAAAAAAAAAAAAAAAGGATTGCTGGTATTACTTTTAATCACTATCTTTTTACCAAATATATCTGTATTAATGAGATTATTTTGGTTATTAAGATTGGCTAAACCCGAGATAAAATTTCTTTATTTATGATTTTGATGTGAATTAATATGGTACCTTTATGAGAAAAGTTGAATAGCTCAAGGAAAATGTAACTGATCGTTATAGTGCACATTTAATTATACATTATTAATTTTTTTTTTTTTTAAGTTTTAAAAGTTAAATCGTTTTTTAAATTATCTTGCTTTTTACCATTTTAATTTATTACTTTACTTAATTATTTTACTATATTGCAAGCATTCATCATAATTTCGATTGCATCATTACATTTAAGTTATTGTTTAAAAATGTAAACAAAATAGTTACCAAAAATCTGCAAAATTCTGAAATCCGCATAATCTCAGGTCCTAAGCTATGCAGATTTGAAGGAGTCTACTGTAGTATTTTTAAAAATATTTATCAACAATAAGTCAATTACCAAAAAAAAAAAAATTGATAAAAAAAATAAATTGATAAATGTTTACTAAAAAATTATCGATGATGAAATTTTAGAAAACCTTTTTATTTTCCATCTTCAATTTATTAGTTAATAATGCAATAACTGTAAATAAACTCCCCACCCCCCCAAAAAAAAACAGTTTTGATGTTTTAAAAGCAAGAATTTTAAACGAATAAAAAAAAAAAAAATACAAAAAAGATCTTTTATAAATTAGAGAAAAATTCAGTATTTATAAAAGTATATTTTAATCTTAAAACAAAGTTTTCTTTTTAAAGTGAAAATGATTAAAAAAAAAAAAAAAAAATTACAATTTGAAATCTTTTTTATTTTCCATGTCTAATTTATTACTTAATAATGCAATAATTGTAAATAAGCTTTAACCCCCCCCCCCCCCCCAAAAAAAAAACCAAAAAAAAACATGCAGTTTTATTTTTTTTAAATAAGAATTTTAAGTAAATAACAATAATAAAAAAATACAATGACGATTTTTTATCAATTGGAGAAAAATTCAGCGTTTATAAAATTATATTTTAATCTTAAAATACTTTTTTTTTAAATTATAAAATAATAATAATAATGAAACTTAATTAATCATTTCAATAAATTTGAATGTGAAAAGTACAGTCAAAGTTCTATAATCCGCACAAGTTGGGGCCAAAGGTTGTGCAGATTATGGAATATTGTAGATTATAGAGTACTATGGATTATATGTCATTTCATTATTCCTAGATGGTGTTTTAATTCTATAATCAAAATAATATGAAAAGATAAATATGAAATCTAATAATTAATCTAACATGCTATCTCAAAAAAATGCCTTTTTAAAGTTATTTTATTAAAAAATTGATTTATTTTAAAAAGTAGATGCTTTATTATGATTTTTTTTATTTAAAAAAATCCCAAATTTGTAAATTTTCTTAATTGTTTACTTCATTGTTTACATTCGTAAAGTAACATGAGTTATAGAAAATTGCAGGTTATGGGTGCACGGATTATCGATCTTTGACTGTGACATGATTCATCTGAAATATTGATAATCATAATTTATTTCAATGAAATGGTTGTTCTTGAATTAATCAGAAATAATTATTTAATCTTAATAGCTAATTTAATCCTTGAATTTTTTTTTCTCGACTCTGCTACATTAAAAAACAAGTTGGAAATTGCACGTGAACATAGCAAATGAGGTGCGTTCATATGATAACGAAGTTTTAAAAATATTAAAATCTTGCTGATATAGTAGAGCGTACTTCGGATACAGTATAGTAGTCGAATTTTTTTTTTGTGTTCCTCTTAATATACAGAAAATAATTTTTATTACACCTCAGAAACGTATATCTTATTCATAAAATGTGAAATAGTTGAATATAATTAAAACACGCCCCAAACAATGTTCCCCCGTATAGCATTATGTAGTGGAATACTTTTGTGTGGCCCTGTAATTCAATAATAAAACTTCTTTGCATCACAGATTGTACAGAATGCATATTTTAGTATATACTTCATAGATTCATGCCAATTCTATTATGTTCGAATGAGTGTAACATCATAAAAATGCATTTGAAACTTTTTTCCAATTGACCGTAATGCAATGGAATACCTTTGATTGTCCCTGTAAATGATCTATGCATTCAACTTTCATAACATTTGAAATGACTCGATAAAATTATGTAATAATTATATGTTTTAAATTTCAAACGATTAAAATGCATTTGAAATTTTTTTCCCAATTGACCGTAATGTAACGGAATCCTTTTGATTCTCCCTGTAATTGATCTATCTATCTGATTTTCATAAAATTTGAAATGACTCAGTAAAATTATGTTATAATTATGTATTTTAAATTTCAAACAATTCAGTTGGGTAGTTTTTGCGTTGTTATATGCAGACGGACAGACAGACAGACAGACGGACGGACTGAGCGACAACAATAGGTGCTATGTATTTACATAATTATGAACGCACCTAAAAAGGGGGGGGGGTCAAAGACTTTTTGACTGTTAGCGATATGCGTCTTCCTCCCCCCACCCCCCAAGGATGAGAATTGTTATATCAAATAAGGATCAGGTTATTTTATATTTAATTCAAAAGTATTGCCTTACTATTCTAAATTTTCATGGTTAGTATCCATAAAGGAACAACTTTCTATTAATAAACTTTTATAGTAGCATTTAATAACAGCTTATTACTATAAAAGTATATTACATTGTAATATGAAGAAACCTATTTATCTTAGGTAATTCAATATAAATATAAACAATCTTTAAAAGATGAAGAATAAACTTAAGCACGTATATCTATTATTATTTACTAGCTGCCCTTGTCAACCAGTTTGGTCTCTCTTAAATGTATCTAAGCAATGCATCATATTACTTTTATTTGTAATCCAATTTACTTGCTCAATCTTTTACCAAATCTGGAGATTCTGATGGAGAAATCATGTTTTGTATGTTCGTGGGGGACACTTGATAAATGGCCAAACATCGCTTCCATCTCTTTTTTTTTTTTTTTTAATAAAAATATAATCCTTTCATCCTTGTTTATTACAAAATACAAAACTTTCACTTAAGACTGAAACATTTAAAATATACGGCTTTCAGATTTTTTTTTTAACGAAAAGAAATGAAAATACTAAATAATGCTGCAAACCATGACATTTAATTTCAACTTCAAAATATTGTTTTAATTTACTACTGGGGGAAAAAATGCCAAGTGGCGAGTTTCAGAAAATAACTGATATTTTAATCAAAATGGAAACCTTGCATATGAACCTTGCGATGGAATCAGCTTGTAGTTGTTTATGACAGTCACATGACTTGGATTTTTATAATATACATGAAATGATGGGAATAGAACAGTATTTGGAAACTTATCACCTGTGCTTGGCTAACTTTAAAGTACCAAATTGGTCGCCTGGCATATACGACTTAGATTTTTATTATATAGATGTTGTTACGAAATTATTCTATTCTATTAATTATTCTCAATCAACAGTTCTAATATTGTGGTTCAGTGTAATTTAAATCTAGATCAATCACAAATCTTTAAACGAAACAAAACATTTAATTAAAGAAAACATAAAATAAAAGTTTGAGAAATATTCGACATTCTATTACATCTAAGAATCTAATATCAACAAAAAAGGATTATTTCATTTCAGTTTATAAAAGAGTTTATACTTTAAAGAACGTCCAAGCTGGCTAAATACGATGCTCGCTAATTAGCCGGAACATCCCGCCCGGCGTTGGACGACTGTCCAACATCATCATAAATAGGCAATGGAACAACTCCTGTGATGTTCCTACGTAGTATACCTGTGGAGGTCTTGAGATCAACGACGCGGACATGTCCATCGTCTCCTTTGTAGGTCTTCAAAACTCTTGCTAACCTCCAGTTGTTGAACTCTTCGTTTCTATCTTTCAGTAACACGAGTTGACCATCTTGAAGATTTTGCGAGGTCTTTTTCCATTTACTTCGAACTTGCAACTCATTTAAGTATTCTCGGTTCCAGCGTCTCCAGAACTGCTCTTTTATTCGTTGAACTAAGGTCCATCTAGAAGAAAAAGGCAAAGAATCTAAAACTTCATTATTATCAGGAATATTTAGAAGAGGACCTCCAGTAAGGAAGTGACCAGGTGTCAATGGCTCTAAATCGTTAATATCTGTAGATAATGGAGTTAATGGTCTTGAGTTCATGACGGCTTCAATTTGGGTTACAAGTGTTGTCAACTCTTCAAAATTTAAGATAGAGGATTTAGTTATTTTCAAGAGTATTCTTTTCATAGCTTTAATATTCGATTCCCATAGTCCACCGAAATGTGGAGATGCAGGTGGTATGAAGTTCCATTTTATTCCCTCATCTGCACTAAATCTCTGAATTTCTTCCGAAGCACAAATTTGGTAGAAGGATTTTAAAAGAGCATAAGTACCCTTAAAATTGGTGGCATTATCACTCCATATAACAGAGGGTTTCGATCGTCGAGAAACAAATCTTCTTAAACAGGCTAAAAATGCCTCTGTGGTCAATTCTGAAACAATTTCCAGGTGTACTGCTTTAGTAGAAAAACATATGAATATAGCAATGTATGATTTTATTTTAATCTTTGATCGCTTCAAGTTAGGTTTTGTTATAATAGGAACAGCTAGATCTACACCTGTCTTCTCAAATGGTCTAGATGGTACAATTCTATCACGAGGTAAATTACCCATAATTTGTTGAATAGTTTGATGCTTGGACCGAATACATGTTATACACCTACTTATAATTTTCTTTACTTGGCTTTGACCAGATGGTATCCAATAAAACTGTCGTAATAATGATAGGGTTGTGCGAGTACCTGAATGCAGGAATTTCCTATGATAATGTTGAATCAAAAGTTCAGTGAAATAATGAGACTTTGGTAAAATTAACTGATGTTTTTGTGATTCCGCTAAATTCGAAAATTTCAATCTTCCGCCGACCCTCAACAGCTCATCAGCATCTAGAAATACGTTTAAACTTAAGAGTTTACTGTTGTTTGGGAGAGGACGTTTTCCCTTTAAACACTGGATTTCAGTTTGAAATGCAGAATTTTGCACAATCTTTATCAGTCTCTTGGTTGCATTTTGTAACTCAGAAGTATCTAAATAATCATATTTTCTACTTCCTGTTTCTAATTTACAGTTATTCAAAAATCTTAAACAATATGCAGTAACTCTTATTAATTTCATAAAAGACGAGTATCGATTAATTAAATCAATGTTTGCTTGATTTTTATCAAAAAGTGTTGATTTTACAGTAGCATTTTTCTTTAGTTCTAACTCATCTTTAGTTTCAGCAATGTCTAATGTATCAAATGAACTAGCCAATTTTGGCCAAAGAGATCTGTCTTGCTTTAACCATTGGGGACCTTCCCACCAAAGATGGCTATTTTTCAACTCTGGAACTTTCAAGCCTCTAGTAACAAAATCGGCAGGATTATCTTGTCCAGGACAGTGAAACCAATTTGATGGATCACTAAGATTTCTGATTTCTTTTACTCTGTTTCTAACAAACATTTTGAATCTTTCTGACTCTCCCTTAATCCAATACAATGTAATAGTTGAGTCAGTCCAAAAGTAGCAACTTACGGGAAAAACTAATTCTTTAGCAATTTTATGACAAAGTCTAGTAGACAAAAGGGCTCCTAAAAGTTCAAGACGAGGTATAGAAACAGTTTTTAAAGGGGCAACTCTACTTTTTGCTGCTACAAAACTGGTAACTATGCTCTTGTTCTTTAAAACTGCTCTAAGATATACTACTGTACCATATGCCTTTTTTGAGGCATCTGAAAAACTATGTAATTCAAAACAATCAACTTCATCAGGAGCTATATCAGACAAATAATATCTGGGGATGCTAATACTATTCAGTTCCTTTATTTCTTCAAACCATGCATTCCATAAATTGTCCAAATGCTTTGGTAAATTCTCATCCCAATCGAGGCCTAAACACCAAACTTCTTGAATTAAGCATTTGATTCTAATGGTATAGGGGCTAAGAAAGCCAATTGGGTCGAAAATACGACCAACAGTTTGCAATAAATAGCGTTTAGTATTAAGTCTCTTCGAGAGGAAATTTTCCATATTATGAATTTTAAATGACAATGTATCATTATCTGGGTCCCAAGAAACCCCTAAAACTTTTGAATTCACCAAGTGCTGATTACTAAGATTAAAATTATCAGTTGCGTCATCAGTATGCAAACCATATTGTTCCCATTTTTGACGTAATTCATACGAATTAGTTTTCCATTTTCTAAATATCATTGAAGCTTCTTGGAAGATTTCATAAGCTTCCTTACTAATTTTAAAAGCTGATTCAACATTTGGTTGACTGCTGATAAAGTCATCAACATATAAGGATGAATTTAAAATATCAAAAGATTCAGGAAATGCTTCTACATACTTTCGTAGGTGATGCTTGATAGTAGCTGCAAGAAGGAAGGGGCTTGACTTCACACCGAAAAGTACTCTCTTGAGTCTAAATATTTTAAATTCCTTACCTGGATCTTCAACCCATGGCTCATCATCCCAAAAAAATCTTGTGAAGTCCCTGTCTGCTTCATCAATTTCGATCTGCAAAAAAGCTTTCTGAATGTCTGCGGTAACCGCTATTGGAAAGTTTCTAAATTTGATTAAAAGACTGAACAGATCGGGGATAAGATTTAAACCAGTATATAAACAGTCATTTAATGATAATTCACCTTTAGAATGGGCGCTTGCATCAAACACAATTCTAAGTTTAGTTGTGGACTTATCTTCTCGAATCACTGCTCTATGGGGCAAGTAAAATGTATTTACATCAGATGAGTTTTCAACAGGTTCGATGATATTCTCTGCTAAATAACTGTCCAGAACAGATTTATATTCTGAGAATAACGAAGGATCGTTTCTAAAGTTTGTTCTCAACTTCAAAAATCGTCGATGCGCCACTTCGCGATTGTTATTAAGGGACATTTTTAAATTTTTCTTCCATGGAAATTTTACCTTGTACCGATTATCTTTAAAAACAATACTAGACTCGAAGTCAGATATGACGTCATTATCTACATTAGAAATAGCTTGAGTTTCGGATTCAATTCCTAAGCTTTCCAGTTGCCAAAATTCTCTAATTTGTTCAGATAAATCCTTTTCTTCAACTATAATTTTCATGCTAAATAATTCATTGGCTGACCCCATATAACCCTGCAAACACCAGCCAAAAAGAGTTTCAGTAGCTACGAGATTATCCTTTAGTCGTTTAATTCTACCAGTTACAACATTATAATAATTATCGGTACCCATTAAAACTGCAATTTGTTGATTACTATATTCATGACTGTCAGCGAGTTGTAGACCTTTCAATTTATTATATGATTTTCGAACGTATTTATCTGGAGTGGGTAAGCAAGCAGCTGAAATCTGATCTGTTTCAAGGGCTTCGATTTCAATGTTCAAAGAGGGTTGATCCCTATTTTCTAGTTTTACTTTTACAACATTATATGTTTTCTCAGTCGCCTTTTCGGCTCCAAAAGCATAAACTGATAAGGTTTCCTTTCTAATAACTGGCAATTTTAGCTTTTGTGAAATATCGCGAATTATAAATGTTCTCATACTGCCGTTATCTAATAAAATACGAACTGGTTCATTTTTATCAGTTTTCAAATCTTTTATTATTGCTGAACAAGTTTGTAAAAATATATTGCAATGGGTGTTTTCGTCTGGTACCTTACTAGTGGAAGTGTTATCACAATGAGAAATGGATACGACACTTTTATCAACATTTACATTTGAATGATTTTCTAATTGGAAACAAATAGCCCTACTATGTTTTTTACCGCAAATATCACACATTTTGGTTTCTCCACAGTCCTTGATTCTATGTTTACATTTTAAACACAAAAAGCATCTTCCTTGCTTTTTTAGTAATTCTTTTTTCTCAGCCAAGGTTAACGATTCACAGAATTCGCTATTATGCTCAACACTATTACAAAATATACATGAATTTTTGTTTACAGAAGCCATTAATTCAGCTGAAACATTATTTTGTTTATAACCTTTCGTAGTATATTGATATTTCGACTTAAATTTTGATTGTTTATCTGAAAATTTGGGTTTGTATTCATTCTTATTATCATTAGAAAATGATTTTTTAGAATCTAAATCATGGATAGTTAATACCCTTTCTCTACTCTCAATTTCATTTTTAAGAAAACTCATAAGATTATCTATATTCCACATTTCACCATTCTTTAGATGTCTATTAAATTCTAATGTTAAATCTGGAGGTATTAACTTCAATAATATTGGGCAAAGCAACCCACTGTATGTATCAGACTTTACACCCAACGACTCTAAATTTCGAATTTGTACTAGACATTTATCATACAAACATCTTAAACCATAAGTGTCAGAAGAACTTTTCAAACATTTCATATTTAATAAATTATTTAGATGAGCGTGTACGAGCATATCATGTCTACCAAACCTTTCTTTCAAGAGCGATACAGCCGCCGCATAATTATTTTCTGTCAAACTAAATCCACTGATTGTGTTTGCAGCCGATCCTGCTACCAAACTTTTCAAATAGGTGAATTTCTCAACATCGGTAAGACTTGGATTTTTGTCTATAGCTGTTTCAAATTCATTCCAAAATTCCAGGAATTTATCTGGTTCACCAAAAAATCGACTTATTTGTAGTTTAGGCAGCTTTATTTTCTTGAATTCGGTAGAAACAGGACATGCCCGTACTGAATCAATATTATTAGCATTAACAACATTTGCATTTGTACTCAAACTTTTAATCTTGAAGTTTAATTTACATCTATACGATATCACTTTCTGATCGTATTCATCAATATTTAAAATTTCACTTTCAACATTTTTAGCATTTAATAAACTTAAAATGTTATTATCTAGCTGTTTAATAACATTAAATCTTGTATTTAATTTATCAAGTAATTCCTCAAAATATGTCACAGAATGTTCTGATTTCGAAAAATAATCATCAATATCTTCTATTAACTTATTTAAAAGATTCCGATGCGTATCACGCATCTTTCTTTCCTTATTTTCATTCATTGTATAAAATAAAATACAACAAAAAGTCAACTCACCAATCTGTCATCAAAACGAAAGCATTTTTCTAATTGCGCAATAGCTTGAAATCCCGAATTCTTCGCAGCCGATGCAACAATGTTACGAAATTATTCTATTCTATTAATTATTCTCAATCAACAGTTCTAATATTGTGGTTCAGTGTAATTTAAATCTAGATCAATCACAAATCTTTAAACGAAACAAAACATTTAATTAAAGAAAACATAAAATAAAAGTTTGAGAAATATTCGACATTCTATTACATCTAAGAATCTAATATCAACAAAAAAGGATTATTTCATTTCAGTTTATAAAAGAGTTTATACTTTAAAGAACGTCCAAGCTGGCTAAATACGATGCTCGCTAATTAGCCGGAACAGATGTAGATAAATATAAGTTTTTATAATAAAAAAATTAAGAAAATAAATTGGATGGTTAAAAAGAAATCATTTCTAATTTTTTGTAATCATTATTTAATATCATATGATGTTTTTAATGATGTTCACTTATGGCATAGTTAAATACCAAATACAAAATTTGATATATTTAGATGATTTTAGACAAAACAAGTTTATACTAATGGTTTATATATATTAAAATGCAAAATTATTAAATTAACCATTTACAAACAGATATTTTTAAATAGGAATGCACCAAATAGTGATTTTGGACGAATGCTGAATATTTGGTCGAATACTGAATATTCCGCTTTCCAAATACTTTTTACATTTCAAAGTTTAGAGGTATTAAAATGCTATTTTTTAAAACAACTTTACATAATATTTAATAAAAAAAATTACATTTTGATAAATAAGAGCTTTTTATAAGAACATTTAATAGTGAAAAAAAATCTCCCTTGAGTTATTTAAAAAGCACAATTATAAGACTTTTTTAATTAATAAAATTTTTAATTTTATGGTTTCTTCAACGAATTAAAACAAACATTTTAAAATCAAAGAGAAATAATGAAAAAGTGGAAATTCTGAATAAAAGAATGTCCAGCTCATAGTTCTTTTCTTATGAACGATGGCATTTTCCACCCTTCCCATCACATCAAATTGTATGGAATCAAAGTATATAAGTTAAAAATATAGTTATGGTACCTTATTTATTGTTAAAGCAACAAACGAAAACACATGTTTGACTTAGAGTGAGGTGAAATACAATGTACTTTTTTTAACTCAATAAAGTTGATTATGGTTTCATGAATAAAAATTGTCTGCCTTGATGGCTATTACTAATCTCAAAAGTTTTCCTTTCTTGTTTAAGGACTTTTATTTGGGAAAAACAAGAAACAGATTATATACTAAACAAAATTTAGGAACTTGCATCTGCACATCATTTATTCCTATAGAGAATTCTAATAAATCATCATTTTAATCCTTTTCAGGGTTAATTTTCTTAAGTTATACTTAACAAACAGCAAATAAATAATATAAAAACATTCTGTTTTATTTAAATATGATTGTCTTTCTAATTATTTTAAATGTATTTGTAAATTGACAGTTAAAAGTAGAAATTGTGAAAAGTTTTTAAGAATGTGTTTTAAAAGGTTATATTAAGCATTGGATTTGGTTGAATACTTTGATATTCAGCAGGCCAAAAAATTTCATGTTCAGCCAAGCTGAATATTCGGGCTTAACCGAACAGTTTGATATTTGACTTAGCTGAATATTTGGTAACATGGCCGAATAAGCCAAATTCTGAATATTTGGTACATCCCTATTTTTAAGCTATTCTATTTGTGAATACATAGTATAAGTATTTTAAATGGAATAATCAAATTTATTAAGGGACATAAACTGCTCAATGAAATTTATTCTGACTTCTTGGGCTTTGCAGTTTTTATATATTCCTTTACTTATACTAAACCTATTTTATAAACATTGAAAAAAAAAATATGAATAATAATGATTCATAACCCCTATCATGCGAAGATCTTCACTGCATCATTTTATATAAAAGATAATTAAATTTTCAAGAATGAGATAACTTACATAATTTAAGAAACTAAATATACAAGCAACATATATTTTTAATCTAGCATAGAAAATTTCCCTGGAATGCTAGCATTATCTGCATCTGTGTATGTTACTTGAATGAGAAAGGTGCATTAAAATGATGTTAAAAAAAAAAAAAAAAAAAAAGACTACAAAAGTATGCTAACAGATGTAGTGGAGGGTATACATATACCGTATACCTTCTGGATTATTTAAAAAAGCATCATACACCCTCTTTACCAATAAAGCTATAGTATGTACACTCTATGGTGCTCCTCTGCTTAAAGCATATACCGTTGGTTTTTCATCTACAACTTCACCACTGGTCAACAGTACAGTGGATGTCACGGGATTTTGTTTCAGGAGGATGTTTGTGTGTGTGTGTGTGGGGGGGGATTGGATTACTAAGCATAAGTAATATGTGGGATTTGCGAAAATGGCTTAAATTATGCCCCTTCCCTCCTTTTGCGGTACACACCAGAATAATAGAAGAGATGTTTTGAAGTGACAAATTAAAAATTTAACTGTACAGTATTATTATAAATCCACAAACTTGCATATAAGTAACTATTATTTTTTACTGGTAATTTGTGCAATAAATGATATGTACTATATGGAGTAAATTTCATTACTATTATTATTCATTTTAATTAAATTAGTGTAAATTTTATTACTAGATAAATTATAAAAAAAGTAAAAATCAGTGTATAAATTATAAAAAAAGAAAAATAAATTAAACTTGTGTAACAAATCAAAAACTGCAATAAGAAATCCAGTTGTTATATTTTATCTGTAACATTTTTACTCACAAATCATGAAATATAATGGTTCAAATTCAAGTTAAAATTTGGAATTGTTTTGTAAATTTAAGCCGTTCTCCATATACCTGTACAGTATTAATATAAATCTATAAACATGCATTTAAGTAGCTATTATTTTTTACTGATTCATTTGTGTGATAAATGGTATATGTACCATTATTAGTGTAAAATTTATTACTAGATAAATTATAAAAAAGAAAAAGAAATAAATCAAAAACTGCATTAAGAAACTGACTTTATTAAATATAATTTATTTTTCTTCTGTAATATTTTTATTCACAGATCATAAGTACACTGGTTCAAATTTAAGTTAAAATTTTGTATCCAATGTCATAAGATTATTTGTCTATCAAACTGTAAAATTAATAAAAAGAAAATGTAACAAATGAATCAGTGTATAATTTTCCATCAATACTTAATTCATCCGATTGAAATATTCCATATTTAAAATAAAAATAACTGCATCTTTTTTTTTTTTTTATGAAAATTAAAAACTTAATAATAATTTTTTGAGCGAACGATCCCGCCTCCCCTCAATCTTTTTTTACAAATATTTCATATAGATGTTGAGAAATGTTTTATTTTACTTTAGATATTCATTCAGTTACTCAAATTTATTCACAGTTTATTATTTTGCTTAAAATATTCTCTCAAACTAAACGAAAAAAATAAACAAACAAAAATAGCTTGACGTAAACATTCATTCTGATTGGTTTCTTCACACTTCCTTGGAATTTGAGACGTCACTTCCTTTCAAATGCCTCGGTCCGAGGCCGGAATCTGACTAGGGGAGAATAGCTCTTTCCATTCTAACCGGAATAAAGTCCATATTCCGGGTGAACTGAATTCCGATCCCGTTCCGCTACGGGATAAGGGGAGAATAAGGCCGTTCTGCGATTCTTTGCGATTCTTTGATGGAATTCGCTTTTTTTTAAATCTTATCATGAATTACGCCTTTTTTCGCAAACCTTTGATGAAATTCTTTTTCGTTTTCGCGGTCCTTTGACGAAATTCGTATTTTTCCTGCCATCATTTGCCGAAATTAGGATTTTTTCTACGATTCTTGGGCGACATTCACGTTTACCCTGTGATCTTGTGACAGAAATTTGCTCTTTTTTTCGCAAAGCTTTGACGATTTTTGTGTTATTTATAGTTTTTGCGATTCTTTGATGAAATTCGCCTTTCATTCCGAAGCTCTTTTACAAATATCCACTTCCTTTTTCGCAGTCCTTTGAAAAATTTCGTTTTTTGCGATTCTTGGACGAATTTCTCACTTTTCCACGATTTTTCTATGAAAATCGCGATTTTTTTCCTTGATCCTTTAACGAAATTTTCGTTATTTTTCTATTCTTGACGAAATACGATTTTTTCTGTGACCTTTTAATGTGATTCGCAATTTTTTTACGAAAACCGGGTTTTTTCAGTCATTCTTTGGCGAAATTATCAATTTTAATTTGCGAAAACGATTAACAAAACTGATATTTTTTGGCGATCATTTGTCGAAGTGCACGATATTTTACCGTGAAACTTTTTTTATGTCCAAATTTTCAGTCTAATGACTATATTTTTTTTCTTTTTTTTTTTTTTTTCCATCACCGAATACGGACCGGAAAATTCGGAACAAATCACATGGAAATTCGTAAATTTTTTCGCATCCGATTGATAAAGTTCGCTATTTTAAACTTAAAGGACTATTACATTTTTGGAAAATTCCTTGAAAATGAATTCATTCATCATATAATAAGTGTTAACACTTTTTATATTTTTTCCAAAGCGTACAAATGATGAAATCGACTTCTGTGCATTCGCGGTTGCTGGAAAGGAAAAAGATGAGTTTTTGGTGAGAGTTTTTTTTCTGATTTTTAATTAATACTCAATATTTATCAAAAATTTTAAATTCCCGGTCTCAAGTACATCAGGAGAGGCCTTGGACTATCCTCCTTTAAATTTTCAGACTTTAGCCCAAGAGCCGACAAAGTAAAACCCTATGTTATCGAGCACAAGAAAAAAGTCTTTATTTTATGGAAGAGAAGTAATAGGAGAATCTAATGATCTATGTCTACCAGAAGTGAAGTGGCGCACAAGCCAAAAATTAATACCGCTAGTTGTTCACTCGTAGGTTTAACATTATATTTGCCGTACAATCAAAGATATGAAAACAGGGAAAACTGGG